>CANTUS010000007.1:20547500-22947500 GCA_947683365.1 Euphorbia pulcherrima | reverse complement strand
AATTGGAACTTTTGAAAGTTGAGGGCGACATCGGGCGCAACACTGTACTTGAATGTTGTTTGTTTTTGTTAGCATTGATATATGTGCTTGATCACTTATACACATATGTGCTTGTTTATGTAAAATAAATGTGATCAAAATTCTTTTCTGCCTTCCTCTGTAGATCAAATTCCTTATGTCGAATCTGGCGTTTATGTGGCATTTAATAATGAAAGTGGCGGGGTTATTCAACGATTGAAGGATGATGCTATTGTTAATCTGGATGTGGAATTCAGCTCAGTCCCTGAATGGGTATCAATGGAATCAATGATAAGTTCGTGGCTCATTGATGCAATTACATATGAACTCTGGTTGGGTACTGATGGATCTTCTGCTTTCAAGATTTATTATTCTGACCTTCCATGGATAATAGGAAAGGCACTATTTATGAAGCAAGTATACACTGTCAAGCAACAACTTGGTATAACCAAGGAAAATGTTGTACGGAGAGAGGAAGAGGTTTGTCATTAAATATCAGATTTTTCGCTTTTGAATATCATGCCCCTCGCCAATGATACTAGTATTTAAATTTTTCTTGATTTTAAACTAGATGTGCATGCTTATGTAGTTATATATAATTTGTTATGATCAGATTTATAAAAGAGCAAAAATTGCTTATGGAGCTTTGTCGACCATATTAGGGGATCAAGACTTTCTCTTTGAGGACAGGTAACTCCTCTAAATATTTTTACTGTTTTCATCTTTCTAAGCATAAGTACCTGTCAGGTATAAACCTTGACTGAGATTTGTAACTTGAGAAATAGAAGTTGAGGGGGAAAAGAATGGTAGAAGAGAAATAGAAAAATACAAGTAGAGAGAAATTAGGGTAGAAGAAGAGAATGTTAGAGAGAATCGAATTCTGTAATTTTTCATTGATAATACTAATACCCTTTAATCTAATATTTGTAATGAGATTCGAACTAAAATGGACTGATGTCACTACAGTCCAAAATTGCCTAGCATATTCTTACCACCATGGCTAATGCCTTAGGGAATAAAAGCTAATTACCTAATTACTGAAATAACTACGTAATATTAGTAGCATAATTAATGTACTATCCTAATTACCATATTCATAACTGTATCATGGTTACCTTTATTGCAGGCCATCAAGTTTGGATGCATTCTTCCTTGCGCATGTGCTCTTTACTATTCAAGCTTTACCTGTGAGTTTTTTTTAAAAACTTTCTTGAATATGAAATCCTAGAAGCTTAATGTGGATACTGGGCTGTTATGAAATTTGTTTCGATTGTTCTGTTAAAGCTGAATATAGTAGCATATCTATCCAATACAAATATATTTGCTACTTAATGAATTGAGAATTTTGGAGCACACTTTCAATATGATTGAGGAGCTCATATTGCATATTAGTCGGCATTAAAGTAGCAGTGTAATTTAAAGTTGCATAGAATTAGTTGGTCAAGTAATTTTATTTGTATATTCAATTTGTTTAACCTTTTGTTGATTTCACTTATAGCTGATTGGTCCAATCTGTGATTCTATATACTAGAGATAAGATTCTGAATTTGGACAATCGGAGATAAACCTGATGTACAACCCAAGGTCTTGCGTGATTTCTTCTTAGTTTTGTAGTCTATATATTATACTATAGAACCAACTTTAAAAGAAAAGTAAAGAGAACAAGGAAAGTCAGCTCTAAAATCTTGAACAGGTTTTGGTTTTCTTCTACAATGATACTTCAGGCATTCTCCTTGTATCTTTACTTCGCAGTGGAATTCTTTCATGGCTTTAACTTAACATATATTGCAATGAGGTTTTATATGTAGTTAGCCAATTCTAGCTAAATTTAAGCTGTAGAGGAAAAATACTAGAGAACAAAGAGATAAAAGGATCATAGTCTAAGGGAAAATTTTTGTAATTTGAATTATTAGTGATAAAAATAGCTAATTCTAGCTAAATATAAGCTGTAGAGAAAAAAAAACTAGAGAACAAAGAGATCAAAATCAAATGGCCAAATTTTGTAATATGAATAACATATTGCATACTAAGAAAGACATTAATATCCTCAAATTTGAACTGCTATAGTAGAGTGAATTATTGAAGCTCCACTAACTCGAACAATGACTAGTTTCTGGTTACAGTTTGTGCCAAAGATTTCAAAAGTTTTTTTTCAATGATGTGATACAAGGGCAGATAATATATCCTTGGTTGTATATAATGCAACGCTTATAACAAAGTTTTTTCTTTTATGAAATCCAATATCGACATTCATCCGTTGTCCCTTGAATAAGGGTAAAATACCCAGACCTTTATATGATCTAACTTGGCGAGTAAAGTACTATTTTAGTTTATAAGGAAGTATATAAGAGTTGGTCAACTACTTAGTACTTACAGATGTAGTGTGAAGAACACAATCAAATCTTTACCACAATACTATACCCTATAGTTCGATGATCACTTTTTTTCTTTTCCGTGCCTAACACGGCTATTTTATTTTCTGACAAGGTGTCAACTGTCTAATTCTCTAACATATATTCGAGTCATATAAACAAATAATACAAATGTCGTATCTTTGTTGCTCCCGACTTGGTAGTCTTTCTGTTCTTCACACTACATCTGTAACAAAGACACGACATTTGTATTATTTGTTTATATGACTAGAATATATGTTAGACAATTAGAAAAACCGTATTGAACAATGACTAGAATATATGTTAGACAATTAGAAAGTTGATGCCTTGTCAGAAAATAAATAGCCATGTTAGGCATGGAAAAGAAAAAAAGTGATCATCCTACTATCGGGTATGGTATTGTGGCAAATTTTTGTGGTAGAGATTTGAGTTAGTGATTCTCTGAACTTAGTGTCTTCGTGCTCTTTTTATTTATTAGCTTCCTTGCTTCTTAATGGCCTCTAATAGTAAGGATTTCCAAAGGGTAGATAGTGGCTGTTATTTAATGACTTACTAGATTTCCTTGTATTTCTTTTCACATATATGTTTCCTAAAATTTGTGTACATGAGAGGGTAAGTTACTAGAGGTTATCATTTCCATGACATGGAAAGTAAACAATGATGATTAGATTAACATCATTCTAGATGGAGTTAGAATATTTGAAGTTTTGAATATAATAATCTTGATAAGGATGATATATAGGCAGACTATGTAGCACGGAAATGGATACAAAAACGAAACTGGAGTGGAAAGGAGTAGGACTCATGTAAACATAGGAAATGAAAATGTTGGGAACCATGTAAATAATGAATATAGAGGGATATGTTCGTAAATATTCAAATTATAAATATGTATTCATATGATTTTATTCTTTCAGAAAATTAGGAATAACACAATGATTTAAAGAAGGGTAAACTTAAAAAACATGCCATGTGGTTTGACCTTTTTGCAAAAAGGTCCTTGTGATATTTTTTTTTTCAAATGGGTGCCTGTGGTTTCAATAGCTAACAAAAAAAGGATTCTCAAAATTTTGAAACCACATTGTAAAGGGTACTAAAAATACAATACACCTTGGTGATAAATTTTAGAATTTTTGAGAAGTACGATTATGTTTTTTAATTAAAAATTGATGATAACTTTAAAAAATTATAACAAATGAAAAATTTCTGGAACTTAATCAAATCTTGAAATATAATTCTTAAATAATGTAGTTAACATATAGTAATGTTGAATTTATTAAAATAACTAATTTTCAAAAAGGCTAATTTTCAAAAACAGGCCATGTGTTTTTCCATTTTTCGCTAACTTTTTAAACCACACACCCATTTGAAAAAAAGAAATTCCACAAGGACCTTTTTGCTAAACGGCCATACCACAAGACATGTTTTTGAAGTTTACCCTTTAAACAAACAAATTTGCAATCTACAAGAAGCCCGAAAAAGTAGCAAATCGTTGATTGAGAGTATTGATTGGAAAATAAATTTTAGTTTAGAAGAGTTGAACTAAAAAGAATCGGAGGATAATTTGCCAGAGAAGTCTGGTACTTTAACTATTTACAGAGAAGTCTGGATATGTTTCTTACCCTGTTTCCAAAACGTGGAAACGCTAGTGTCTAGGAATTTCTGTGCTACATAGTAGGTGGTGATACAAAATTGTTTTAAGCAGAACTCCATTTTGGATAAATCTGAATAAAATTCATACAATTACCAAATTACATTCAGATGAGACTGATACAATAATCTGACTTGAATTTAGTAAAGACAGCTTTGGCATTAGCATATCATAATTGAGTCTTTTCATGTTATTTTGTATGTTGTGTTTTATAGACATCACCCGTAGGTGAGCTTAAAACAAAATAGATATGAAACTAATTATGTACTCGAAAAAGGGTATTGGAAATTCTCAAGATCAAGATACAAGTAAGAAGGGCACAACCACCTCAGTTCGGAGTGTATTAGTTTTTTTCATCGATGTTCTTCCTCTTTGAGCCTGATAATGTTGTTGCATGCTATTAGGAGTCATCAGTTATTCGAACTTCAGTTTCAGAACATGGCAATCTCTTGAGATATGCCGAAAGACTTAAATCAGAATTCTTGGAAGCTGCTTCCTCATCTTCTGAGCCTTCGTCATCAACTGCAAGAAGAGCTCCTTCAAACTCCAGTAAGACATTAAAAAGCTCTTCACTTGCATATTTTTGTGTTCAATCATGAACGAACCATCCTGTGTATATTTAAACTGCGTAACCGGAAAATGGATAGTGGCAAGTAATTCAAGTCTTATCATAGTTGTCACAAAGGTGAGGTGGTGTCCCTAAGGAGTGTGCCTCATGGACACTTTCAATTTTCAGGGTTTTGACTTGTATTAATTTGTTACCCATCTATATTTAAAATTCTAATCATAGTTGTTAAAGATGAGCGGCTTGCGCAGTGCACGACTCCCGCGCCTCGCGTACAATGCCTGAGGTGCGCCTTTTGGTGTGCGCCTCAGGGACACCTTTTTTTCGGGGTACTATTTTACTTTAAAATGTGTTGTTCATCTATTTTTGGGAGTTTTATTAATAATTTAAGGTAGATATTCCTGATTCATTTCCTATCATGGCTAAATTCATTCAAAACTAGATATTTCTATGCAATATGAAAATCTTACATGTATATGTGCATCTAACAATTCTCTTAGTTTTTTTTCCTTATACTTTTATTGCGTTTAACTTCACTTTTAAGCAAATATTTGCTACAAATTTTTTGCGCCTAACGTACCTTAGGCGCGCCGCTCTCCTTGTGGTGCTGATAATAATTCAAGGCTAGATATTCCTAATTTAATTCCTATTAAAACTAGATATACCTTGTGAAATATGTAAATTTCGCATACATATGTACATCTAAGAATTCTCTTAGTTGTTATTGTTATTGCATTTAACTTTACTTATTAAGCAAATATATTTTGCAAATTTTTGCGCCTAGCGTACCTCGGGCGCTCCTGGCCCCTTTGCACCACAGTGCGCCTTGCACCTCTTAACAACTATGAGTCTTATTGTGACAAATGATTTATGATTAGGTTCCAAGGCCAAGAGAAAGCCGAAGAAGGAAAAAACCGAAGAGGAAAAAACTTTCAAAAGAAGATCAAAATATTTTTTGGTAACACAGCTGGTTGCTGTTCTACTTTTTCTCTCTGTGATAGGTGGATATGATTTTTCTGAGGTAGATGCTGGTGATGAAGATGAAGGGTATGGCTATGACTGAAACAAAATCCTTTTCTTTTATTTCTTAATTCCTGTAATTTATTTTTGGCATTTTGATTTTTCCCCAAAATAACGAAACCCGTAGCATTGGGTATAAGCAAGATAGTACACCAATCTTCCTTTGATTCAGACATTTTCCACAAGTGTTCATTTTGCAAGTATTTGGTCCTTGCCTGAATTGGGTGGACTAATACTATTGAATGTTTTGCTCAAGTGGTAGTGATTCAATGACAAGAACAGTGATAATATTGATGGGTTTTTTTGGGATAAACTTTAAAAACATTTCTACTGTTTTGGAAAAATGGTTTTGTAGATTTTTTTTTCAAAAAGATGCTTGTGGTTTTATTTTTTTAAAAAATTTACCTCATTGGGCTTCCAATAATAATAAAGGAAAACCACATCCTTCCCACCGGTACGTGGATTAACTTGAGACCTATATGATCACATCTTCAAGGCTCAACTACTAGGGTAAGCCTTTGCCACATTGTGGTGTCAAAAGATAGAAAAAAAATATTTCTAAAAATTTGAAACCATATTTTGAAGGGTAATCTTATTTATTTTGAATTGAAATTTTGCAGCTTAGTTAATAAAAATATAATACAGATAAATTTTAGATTTGTTTTAGTATTTCAAATATTTTTTAATAAAAAATTGATGATAACTTTAAAAAATTATAATAAAATAAATTTTTTTTTGAAATTTACTCAAATCTTGGTATATAATTTTAAATAATATTAATAAAAATATAGGAATGTTAAATTATTAACATACCTGGTGTAGTATTAGCAAAAAAAACTAATTACCAAAAACAGATCCTGTGTTTTTCCTTTATTTACTATCTTTTGAAATCACATATCCCATTTTGGAAAAAAGAAATTTACAGGCATCATTTTGTAAAATGACCAAACTATAAGTCATGTTTTTGAAGTTTACCTTTTTTTAGTTGATTTATTTGTTATTATGGCATGGCTAGTTCACTGTTAACTTAACTGGTGGTTGATATCTGAACCTAGTGACAGAGATTGAATCACTCTAGAGGACATATGTTCGAACCATATCAAGGCAGTTGGAGATTTTCTTTTATATTTAATAATAGAAGTGCATTTATGCAATTTTTATAAAACGAAGTTCACTGTTAATTGTTTATAAATCGACACATTGAAATTGATGATGCTCTTGGTTGAAGTATACTTGAGTAGGTTTATAAAAGATCTATCTGATTGTGCAAGTTTATATGTGAAGATGGCTTGAAATATGAGAAATCTCTATGTTTGATGCATAAAGACCCGGAACTATCTGATTGTGCAAGTTTATATGTGAAAGATGGCTTGAAATATGAGAAATCTGTATGTTTGATGCATAAAGACCCTGAACTTACAACTTTTGCCTGATGCCACCCTGAACTTTTAAAAGATTCAATCAACTCTCTAAAGTTGGCTAAAGTGCACCAATATACCCCCTCATCGCCTCATGTTAGATTTGGATTAGTTTGACTTTTCAAAGATGTTAATTTTTCTCTCTCCAACTAAAAGCTAACTCATGGCGCATAGGGGGCAAAGTGGTGCACTTTTGCCAAATTTAAGAGACTAATTGAAATGTTTAAAAGTTCAAGGTGACATCCGATAAAGTTGCCAAGTTAATATACTATCATCACTCTACTTACTATTGTTAGCTCAAGTCCGTTCCGGCCCGATGAGGAATTATGCCTATTTCGTTCAGCGATCAGACAAAAGAGCTAAAAAAGACCGAATTGTCATCCAAATTCCGAAATTAAAAAATCCATATTCCAGGGAAGCTTCGATTTAACATTTTCTACTGAAAAATCAAAAAGTCAAAGTTTGGTCAAACATAGGTAATTAGCCCACCGACTAATTACCCATCTACATTAAAAAAATTAAATCTTATCGAGATCTGGCAAGGATTTACGGGATTTGAAGTAAAATCTTGTCAGATAGGTAATTAGCCCGCCGGCTAATTACCTACCTTCTATAAATAAGGGCTCACCTCACCTCATTTCAACATAAGGTGAAATTTCTCAAAAAGGCACGCGTCCCAAAGTTGTTTTGGGAGTCCCGAAAGTCCCGAAACTCTGTCAAAACACCCCCAAATCCGAGCTTTACTACCGGCGTTCGGTATAAACTCATTTTTCTGTCTTTTTAGATCAAGATCTCACAGTGATCTTCGGTCTAAAAATGACTCATTCTCTAGACAATCCCGCATTTTCTATAGAAATAATATAAGATTATAGCCATAACTGGGTTAAACCTACTTTTCAACCAAATCACAATCCTTGACAACTTCGGTCCCGCATCGGCTCTCAAGTTATCATGGACAGACAAAAAGGTAAATTGAGGGTAATTGACTCCAAGCCCAACTTTAAAACTCATTCAAGCTCATATTATTATTATTATTATTATTTATTATTGTACATTGCATTTCATTTTTCTGGTTAAGTGAGCCACTGGGGCCACTTAAACTATAATATGTGTAAATAAGCTCGCAGGTACGGATGAAACATCCAGAATGTGAGGAAACTCTATCCGAGTTTCCCGGCCAGAACCCAAACGCTGCCGTTACTCTGCAGAAATTTCGGTAGAAAATGTCTATTTACTTATGCGGTTATAATGCCTGTTTTATTTCTTGAGTTTAATTCTTAAATAAAGCCATTGTAATGGAGAAAATACCACATATTCCAAATTTCCAAAATTTATTCAAACAATTTGAACAATATTAGTATCTATCATGCCCGAACTCAGAATCTCACTTTTTTTGGGTATAAAAATCCCATTTTGGGACAGCATACCACAATTCCCGGTGGAACTGAACCGGGTGACAAGTCTATTTTATTTTTAAATAAAGTAAAAATGTTTTATTTTAAAAATATCTTTTCTTAATAAAATGTGCAAATGTATTTCTCAATATAATCACATTTTTGGCTTATACAAAGTCACTGCATTTAAGCAAATCAGATTTTCTCAAATCGAACCAGACGCGCCTGCGCCCCGTACCCCGCGTGCATCTCTCCGTCCTAAAACCCTCACCCGCTCACATTGGCGACTCTGCTGGGGAGTAAATTATTTTTACAAAAACCCGATTTTTATAAAAATTCTCCTTTGACATGATAATTAAAATAATGTTCAAATTAAATTTTGAAATTACGGAATATGTGGTAATTTCAGCATTACACAATTTTTAGGATTGCATAGCATTTGGATTCTTTACCCCAAAACCAATTTAAGTGTTTTTTGGTGAAGTATCTCCAAGTTCGCTCAGGGCTTGAGGGGTATGGATCCGATCACACCCCTTGCGTAACATACGAGGGCCTTGCTCGTTTAAGGGCAAGACTACCCCGAGTATATTATATGTGGAAAAGTTTCCTTTGGTTCGCTTATGGCCATTGGGACTCGGTACACAAAGGTGCAGGGTACCCAATTGCACCCAGTCTTGAGACCAAAACCTGCATATAGATGAACCATTGACACTTTCCCTTAGGTTTACCTGAAAACCTTGAGTGCACGCGAGCAGACTTCGCAGTAACCCATTAGAGTTAAAAGGGCGATAGGTGCGATCTAACCGTTTGCTTCATGTGCAGGTTTATTAAATATAAATAAACTGAAAACGGACATCATAAGCATCAAAATTGTGTGAAAACTAACCACATCTTTATGCAACCATGACATTAATGTGTGCCATGCCATTTCATTTTCTTGGTTATAAGAACCTAGAAATAAATCGAGACCAGTGAGTCCACCTAGGCTCAGCCCATGAGCCAAAATAAATCGAGACCGGTGAGTCCACCTAGGCCCAGCCCATGAGCCGAAATAATCGAGACCAGTGAGTCCACCTAGGCCCAGCCCATGAGCCAAAATAATTGAGACTAGTAAATCTACCTAAGCTCAGCACATGAGCCAAAATATGCAAACCTTTGAGTGACCGACGAGTCAGCTCACCTTGGACCATAGAATCAAACCTTTGAGTGATTGGTGAGTCAGCTCCCCTTGGACCATAGAGTCAACCTTCGAGTGACCAGCGAGTCAGCTTACCTTGGACCATATAGTCAAACCCTCAAGTGACCAGCGAGTCAGCTCACCTTGGACCATAGAGTCAAAACCTTCGAGTGACCAGCGAGTCAACACACCTTGGACCATAGAGTCAAACCCTTGAGTGACCAGCGACTCAGCTCACCTTGGACCGTAGAGTCAAAACCTTCGAGTGACCAGCGAGTCAGCTTACCTTGGACCATAGAGTTAACCTTCGAGTGACTGGCAAGTCAGCTTACCTCGGACCATAGAGTTAACCTTTGAGTGACTAGTGAGTCAGCTCACCTTGGACCATAGAGTCAACCTTCGAGTGACCAACGGGTTAGCTCACCTTGGACCATAGAGTCAAACCTCCGAGTGACCGGCGAGTCAGCTCACCTTGGACCATAGAGTCAACCTTCGAGTGACTAGTGAGTCAGCTCACCTTGGACCATAGAGTCAAACCCTCGAGTGACCAGCGAGTCAGCTCACCCTTGACTATCGAGTCGAAACAAATTTAGGTTCAGCCCCCTGGTCTTCAAACTGCGTGTTTGTGATGTTCCACGAATATTATAGATTACCCTTGTCGATTACTCCTTAAACAATTGGCGTACACCCTACCCCCTATTATTTGTACATATCCATCCATTCATTCATTCGCTCATTCATTTATTCATCCACTCATGCATCCCGATGGGCCGAGGTAAGCAGGGCTTAGAGCCGCACCCGATACACTTGCTAACACTTGATCTCTTGCATTTTCAGGTTGGAAGCGAGAGAAAAGGAGGTTAAAACGTATTACAAAAAGCCTAAAAGTCATACTCCCACCACCAGTCAAATCTCTAGCCAAATTTTCTCTGATCCAGAACCTGAAACCACAATGGCAGATGATGATGTAGTTGGAAAATCCCTCAGAAGGATTCTGAATGCCCCATAATTTTATGATGTTTGGGAAAGGCTGAGTGCTTCTAATGCTTAGAGATCCCAAGAGTAAGAGGCCGAGATAGAGGCGTTAACGGCGAAGATGACAGATTTGGAAAAGTTGTCTCCCACAAAAGACAAATCTGTTGCTCCCTCCATCGAGCAGTATGTAGACATTGAACGATTCTTGCCAAAGGAATCAAAAGCCCTTCCGGCTAACTTTTTGATGCCTTATATGGCCCAATATGCTGGCACTGGGCCACCTCATGCGCATATGGAAAGTTATCTTCGAATTATGACTAGCATGAACATCCCTAAGGTTCATATAATCAATCTCTTTCAAGCTACCCTACGTGGGCCAGCTTTTGAATGATACATGAGGATGCCAACGGACGTGAAATCTGATTGGAAGAAGCTATGCTTTGCATTTTTGGAAAATTACGCCTTCAATATGAAGGTCATAACTACGCTACAAGATCTTCAAAGGGTTAGGCAGCGCCCAAATGAATCCTTTAAAGAATACTACCTGAGATGGATGGCTGTTCACGTGCTTGTGGCTGGGGCACCCGACTAGGAAGCTTTGTAGTAAAGCTTGTTGAAGGATCCAGCCAGAAGTATCGAGATGACATGAAGATGAAAAGTTTTGATACCTTTAATGATGTGGTAGACTATACCAAAATATTAGAGAAGTATGAGGAGGAAGACCGAACAAAGAAGCAAGAACAGTAGGCTTACACTAAGCCCAGATATTGGGAAAAGGGTGGGTCTTCCAAACAAGGTAGCTCCAAATCCTCGAATGCTCCATCTAAAGTTGTGGTAGCCACTCAGGTGTCGACTCATCAATCTATCTCTCCATGGGTAGAGTCACTGTTACAGATTACCAAGGTGAAGAAGTCTGACTAGCTTCAGAGCATCAAACCATTTGTTCCACCTGCTACAGCAGACATAGACAACTTTTGTGCCTATTATGTCACCAAGGGGCATCGCACTAATGAATCCACCTGACTACTGAAAGATCTATAGTAGATGATAGCTGACGGGAGGATGAAAGATCCTAAAAAGAAACTGAGCATGCAAACTAATCCCCTACCAAACTTTGAGGCTACATTAAATGCCATCAATGTTCAAGTGGAGGCCGATAAGTACGGTATTGATGTAACGGATAACTTCTGACCTGACCCGGGATGGGAAGATAATATGATTTTTGATAACATAGACATCATCTACATGGTCGATCAATATGTGTTGAGGATGAGGAGAGAAGGGATAGACCAGTATCGAGTGCCATAACACATCATGTTCTGAGGGGATTTCGACCCAAATGAGCATGTTGAAGAATTCGTCTGATTCATGTATAAATGGAAAATTGCCATGATAGGATTTGCACCTCAGTTCCTCCGCTCCTTGGAAGGTCTAGCCATGGATTGGTATAACACAATGCCACTTGAAGGACGTTGGAACTGGTACTTTATGGAGAGATCTTTCCTCCACTATTTTGAGGCTTCTCAGCCATACACAAACATGCTTTGCTGGTGGTTGGCACCTCAAGTAGATCAACGCAATGCTGGTTGGTAGGATGTTTCTCCTCCATAACCCCCATTGTATACTCCCTTGGATTACATGAGTGCGAATTATGTCAGAACAAGTTTATTCAAATTTGGGAGCTCTTCTAGGGCGACACACCTAAAAATTCAAGAATTATATTTCCTGAACAAGCTTGGAATGATCACAGGGACCGACAAAGGTACCTCAGCATTACCTGAATGAGGTGACACCAGACCCACTTGCCGAACTCCGTGCGAGTGTAGCATCAGAAATGAACTGCAGAAACCACGTGAACATCGAGCTACACGACTAGTTCGAAGGAATCTGTGCTGACAATAAATCATATGGTGCCCATGTGGAGGAAACATTTACCTGTATATGAGGCATGGTCTCTGACTTTCACATAGCTATTGTAAAAGTCAAGGCTGGGGTAAAAGTAGTATAAGAGGAAGACCCTAAGGAAGATCCCGAGGAAGATCTTAAGGAAGATCCCGAGGAAGATTCAGATAATGATATCCCTGTTCAGCACGCACCAAATTGGGCCTTTGAACCATTGAATGAGCAATAACCTTTCGAGGATTCAGATGAGGAAATAGAAGAATTCGAGGACTCTGATGAGTCGAAACACAAAGATGAAAGTGAGGTGGATGACTTGGGATATGAACCAGAGATCTTTTCTGATGATGAGCTAAACCACTTGAAAGCTCCTTTCTCCAATAACATGACTGTGAGCGGACGACGATTCGCGTGGCTGCGGCGCGGGGCCGGATCCAGTCGGGCTGACCCATTTTGGTGTGTCAGGGAGATGAGTGTGATGTGGTTGAAAAAAAAATGATTTTGCATATTTTAATGCTTAAAAGATACAAGATCGAAATCCCGTACTTAGAATAGAGTCGCCACCCGGTTCAGCTCAACCGAGAAATTTTCGGTACGATTTTCCCACCGGGTGGTTGGACCATACCTTAAGTAGAGATTCTGATTTCGGATGATGTTATCTACTTTTCATTAGGCCAAGTTAGGATACTTCATTCTTTCTTAATCGGTTTAATCCACCCTATTTATTTGTATTTTTAGTTATTTTATTGTTTTCGCATTTATCAAGCAATTAAAGCGATAAATAAAATATTTACAACTCTAAAAGAAAAGTAAGTGCAGAACGTAAAATTATTACAAGGTTTTCAAGTCCTGTACCTTTTCTACATAATAAATGAAATACCCGAATGTCCGATATATATCTACCTGCAGAGGATGGTTGACACGAATATGGCATATTTTATTTATAATACCATAAAGCCCGATTGGATGGCTAAAATGAGGTTCAAATGGCATTTGCGGGGAAATTCCATTTTTATCCAAATTTCAGTTTCGATCGTTGCTTTATCAGATTACAAGTGAATATACCACTCGTCGCGGGGCGGGTCTGTTTTTAGGAGGTTTCAAACCTCCATCGTTACACTATAGGTCCTAGCTTTCAGAAAATAAGTTAGTTTGGAAACAAACGAAGACAATACTGCTGTTCAGAAAGCCATGCCGCCGTTGGGCATCTGATGCCGCCGAAGACACAGTTGATGTCGCTGGCGGCATGAATGATGCTGCCGGCGACATCGATTATGTCACGGCCGACATCAGCATGTAGACAAGCACAGGGCTTTCTGAATACCATAAAGAAAAGGTCCCACAAGAAAGCGAGGTCTCTGGGGAATGCAATGCTAATGGCAGTATCAACGATGTCTCTTGCGACATGGGTGATACAGCCAGCCACATCGCATGTCTCCGGTGACTTCAACTTCTTGCAGCAGCAGTATGCAGTCAAAGTGACCGAAAACTCAAAAATGAACACCAATCAACAAAAATTAGCACAAACCAATAATAATAATGCCAAAGAGTTATGAGACTCAGGATTTTCTCCTCGGGGTAGTGAATCCAACTCTTCGTGAACTGAACAATAACACCTCCGGGGAGCTTGCAACAATAATTTGATAATTTAAAGGTTTTAGGTCTCTAAGTCCTATCAAGTTGATTTAACCCAAAAACCCACTGATTTAGGCTCACAATCAGAGAGTTCGAAGAAGAAAAATCGGGAAAAATGGATTAGAATCCTTTTCCTGCCTTTTTCTAGTTCTTATCTCACTAAAATCTATTCTCT
This sequence comes from Euphorbia pulcherrima, assembly GCA_947683365.1. Classification (NCBI taxonomy): domain Eukaryota; kingdom Viridiplantae; phylum Streptophyta; class Magnoliopsida; order Malpighiales; family Euphorbiaceae; genus Euphorbia; species Euphorbia pulcherrima. The sequence continues at coordinate 22,933,180 of CANTUS010000007.1, read as the reverse complement.
CAAATTCAGCCTCTTAATTGCCCAATTTTAGCTCCTTCCCTCTATAATTTCAGTCCCCCCCCTTTCTTTTGCAGTTTTAGGTGCCTTTTATAGGCAAATTGGGGTGTTTTTCGAGACCTTTTTGACTTATTCCGCCGAAAGCGGCCGAAAGGCTGTCTGTGGAGGGACCTATTTTAGGCCATGCCGCCGGCGACATAATGATGTCGCCGGCGGTATGGTGATGCCGCCTGCGGCATGGATCATGTCGGTGGCGACATCATTCTCCAGCATACCGACAACCAATGGGTCAAAAAGCCTAAAAAGTTGGGAAGGTGGTTTAATAGTGGGTGGAAAGGTATCTTTTTGAATTTTAATTATATTTTAATGGGTATTATTTAATATGGGTGTAAATCATCGGTTCAAGCTCCAACCGGACGCATTATCGGCCACACCGAACTGGATTTTGCCAATTATAAAATTCACAAGGAATATTATTTTGGTAATAAAAATTCTAAAGAGAACTTTTATTTTGAGGTATTAAAATCGGATACACGTCATCATCGTCTCGCGAGAGGGACTGCAAAATCCCGTGCTCACAGGCTGCCCCTCGGGGGATCACTACTGCCATAGGTCAGTATGATCACACGAAAGAGCAAGGGATAGGAATGATACTTGAGGGATGACTGGTTTGTCCCTTGGTCGGACTTACGCTTTGTCGATTGTTTGTCCCTTGGTCGGACTTATGCTTTGTCGATTGTTGGTCCCTTAGTCGGACTTACGCTTTATCGATTGTTTGTCCCTTGGTCCGACTCACGATTTGTCGATTGTTCGTCCCTTGGTCGGACTTACGCTTTGTCGATTGTTCGTCCCTTAGTCGGACTCACGCTTTATTGATTGTTTGTCCTTTGGTCGGACTCACGTTTTGTCGATCGTTCGTCCCTTGGTCGGACTCATGCTTTGTCGATCGTTCGTCCCTTGGTCGGACTCACGCTTTGTCGTTCGTTCCTCCCTTGGTCGGACTCAAGCTTTGTCAATTGTTCGTCCCTTGGTCGGACTCACGCTTTGTCGTTTATTTGTCCCTTAGTCGGACTCACGCTTTGTCGTTCGTTCATCCCTTGGTCGGACTTACGCTTTGTCGACTGTTCGTCCCTTGGTCGGACTTACGCTTTGTCGATTATTCATCCCTTGGTCAGACTTACGCTTTGCCGACTGTTCGTCCCTTGGTCGAACTTATGCTTTGTCGACTATTCGTCCCTTGGTCGGACTTACGCTTTGTTGATTGTTTGTCCCTTAGTTAGACTTACGCTTTATCGACTGTTCGTCCCTTGGTTGGACTTACGCTTTGTCGACTGTTCATCCCTTGGTCGGACTTACGCTTTGTCGACTATTCGTCCCTTGGTCGGACTTACACTTTGTCGATTGTTCATCCCTTAGTCGGACTTACGCTTTATGGAGAATTTGCCCCTTGGTCAGACTTACGCTTTATGGAGAATTTGCCCCTTGGTCGGACTCTTGCTTTGTAGAGAATTTGTCTTTGGTCGAACTTTTGTTTCGTCGATCGTTCGTCCCTTGGTTGGACTCACGCTTTATCGATTGTTCATCCCTTGGTCGGACTCATGCTTTGTCATTTGTTTGTCCCTTGGTCGGACTCTTGCTTTGTAGAGAATTTGTCTTTGGTCGGACTTTTGCTTCGTGGAGAATTTGTCCTTTGGTCGGACTTTTGCTTTGAATAGAGAATTTGTCCTTCGGTTGGACTTTCACTTTGAAGAGATCGCCTTTCGATCGGGCTTTTGTTTTGTATAGTGATCGTCCTTTGGTCGGACTTTTGCTTTGTGGAGAATTTGTCCTTTGGTCAGACTTTTGCTTTGAATAGAGAATTTGTCCTTCGGTTGGACTTTCACTTTGAAGAGATCGCCTTTCAATCGGGCTTTTGTTTTGTATAGTGATCTTCCTTTGGTCGGACTTTCACTTTGAAGAGATTGCCTTTCGATCGGGCTTTTGTTTTGTATAGTGATCGTCCTTTGGTTGGACTTTCACTTTGAAGAGATCGCCTTTCGATCGGGCTTTTGTTTTGTATAGTGATCGTCCTTTGGTCGGACTTTCACTTTGAAGAGATTGCCTTTCAATCGGGCTTTTATTTTGTATAGTGATCATCCTTTGGTCGGACTTTCACTTTTGAAGAGATCGCCTTTCGATCGGGCTTTTGTTTTGTATAGTGATCATCTTTTGGTCGGACTTTGGCTTCGTGGAGAATTTATCCTTTGGTCGGGCTCGTGTTTTATGAAGAATTTATCCTTTGGTCGGACTTTTGCTTTGAAGAGAATTTGTCTTTGGTCGGACTTTTGCTTCGTCGATCGTTCGTCCCTGGGTCGGACTCATGCTTTGTCGTTCGTTCGTCCCTTGGTCGGACTCACGCTTTATCGTTTGTTTGTCCCTTGGTCGGACTCTTGCTTTGTAGAGAATTTGTCTTTGGTCGGACTTTTACTTCGTGGAGAATTTGTCCTTTGGTCGGACTTTTGCTTTGAATAGAGAATTTGTCCTTCGATTGGACTTTCACTTTGAAGAGATCGCCCTTTGGTTGGGCTCTTTTGAAGAGATCGCCCTTCGGTTGGGCTCTCATTTTGTACAGTATTGTCCTTTGGTTGGACTTTTACTTTGATAATGACAAGATCGCCCTTCGGTCGGGCTTGTTTTGAAGAGATCGCCCTTCGATTGGGCTTTTGTTTGGTATAGTGATTGTCCTTTGGTTGGACTTTCACTTTGGAGAGATTGCCCTTCGGTCGGGCTTTTGTTTGGTGCAGTGATTTGTTCTTCGATTGGACTTTTGCTTTGAAGAGATCGCCTTTCGATTGGGCTCTCATTTTATGAGGTCGCCCTTCGGTTGGGCTCACTTTAAATGAGGAGATTGCCCTTCGGTTGGGCTTGTTTTGCAGAGATCGCCCTTGGGGTGGGCTATTGTATTTTGATATATTGATTGTCCTTTGGTCGGACTTATGCTTTATCATTTGTTCATCCCTTGGTCGGACTTACGCTTTATCATTTATTCGTCCCTTGGTCGGACTAGTGCATTATGGAGAATTTGTCCTTTCGTCGGACTTGTGCTCCGTGGAGAATTTGTCCTTTGGTCGGACTTGTGTTTTGTGGAGAATTTGTCCTTCGGTCGGACTTATGTTTTGTGGAGAATTTGTCCTTCGGTCGGACTTGTGCTTTGTGGAGAATTTGTCCTTCAGTCGGACTTGTGCTTTGTAGAGAATTTGTCCTTTGGTCTGACTTTTACTTTGAATAGAGAATTTATCTTTGGTCGGACTTGTGCTTTGTAGAGAGTTTGCCCTTCGGTTGGACTTGTGCTTTGTGGGGAATTCGTCCCTTTAGTTGGGCCCTCATTTTGTGAGGAGACTGCCCTTTGGTTGGGCTTGGTTTTGTACAGTGATTGTCCTTTGGTCGGACTTTCATTTAGATGAGGTTGCCCTTTAGTCAGGCTCGTTTTGAAGAGATTGCCCTTTGGTTGGGCTCATTTTAAAGAGATCGCCCTTCGGTTGGGCTCACTTTGAAGAGATCACCCTTCGGTTAGGCTTGTGTTTGGTATATTGATTGTCCTTTGGTCGGACTTTTACTTTGATGAGATCGCCCTTTAGTCGGGCTCTCGTTTAGTACAGTGATTGTCCTTTGGCCGAACTTTCACTTTGAAGAGGTCGCCCTTTAGTCGGGCTCTCGTTTGGTACAGTGATTGTCCTTTGGTCGGACTTTCACTTTGATGAGATCGCCCTTTAGTCGGGCTCTCGTTTGGTACAGTGATTGTCCTTTGGCCGGACTTTCACTTTGAAGAGGTCGCCCTTTAGTTGGGTTCTCATTTGGTATAGTGATTGTCCTTTGGCCGGACTTTCACTTTGATGAGGTCGCCCTTTAGTCAGGCTCTCGTCTTATGAGGTCGCCCTTCGGTTGGGCTCACTTTGAAAAGATTGCCCTTCTGTTGGGCTCACTTTGAATGAGGAGATTGCCCTTCGATTGGGCTTATTTTTGAAAAGATCGCCCTTCGATTAGGCTCATTTTGAAGAGATCGCCCTCCGATTGGGCTCATTTTGAAGAGATTGCCCTCCGATTGGGCTCATTTTGAAAAGATCGCCCTTCGATTGGGCTCTATTTTGAAGAGATTGCCCTTCGATTTTGTATTTTGGTGATTGTCCTTTGGTCGGACTTTCACTTCGTTGAAATCGCCCCTCGGTTGGGCTCACTTTGAAGAGATCGCCCTTTGATTGGGCTCACTTTGAATGAGGAGATTGCCCTTCGGTTGGGCTCGCTTTGAAAATCTGATTCAGAGGTGCAATTTCGCCAGCGACATGACTGATATAGCCAGCGGCATGGGTTAATATCACCGGCGGCATGGATGCCACGTGGAAGCTTTGACTGGTCAGATAATTTCAAAATTTGAACTAAAAGAGGCGATATCGCCGATGATATGACTGATATCGCCGGCGGCATGGGTTAATATCGCCGGCGGTATGGGTGCCATGTGGCAGCTTTGACTGCTCAGATAATTTCAAAATTTGAACTAAAAGAGGTGATATCACCAGCGACATGACTGATATCGCCGGCGGCATGGATTAATATCGCTGGCGGTATGGGTGTCACATGGTAGCTTTGGCTAGTCAGATAATTTCAAAATTTGAACTAAAAGAGGTGATATCACCGGCGATATGAAGGATATCGCCGGCGGCATGGACGAACAGTTTCAGATAAATCAAGACTCCTCGAATTCCACGCGGCAGTTTATAAAAGGGAATGGAACTTCCCTTCTTTCTCACTATTCACAAACAGCATCCCCCTCTCTTCTCTTCCAAAGCTTTTTGACTTCTTCCTTTGTTTTTGAAATTATGAAGAGAATTAGCAAGGCTTTCAGGGGCAAATCCAAGGCTAGGGAGAGCCTGCCTGATTCTTCCATTGAGGGATTGAAAATCCTTTCCGTTCCTACTGCATATAGCCTGAAGGAGATGGCCAAAATGTATGGCTATGGCATTAACTCTCCTATCACCAATCTGACTCCGGAGAAGGAGAAACACCTCTGTTATGTCCAGGTAATCTCATAAAAACTCGAATTACTTCTTTTCGAATTCGATTTAATTTTGCTTTAGATTTGAAAACATGTCATGATAGGGGTTTAAAACATGGAATAGATCAGTCACATTGCATGCTTTAGGATCGATTTCTACCTTTTTGGGCTTGTTGTTCAATTGATTGTGATTTTTGTGATTTTTGGCACGATGGGTGCGATTTAGGGAGAAAACTGGTTCTGCCCACATATAGTGATGTCGCTGGCGGCATGAGTGATGTCGCTGGCAGCATGATTGATGCCGCTGGCGACATCAGTGTTGTTGCTGGCGGCATCAGTCCTTGTAAAAGGCCTTGTGGGAGTCTGATGTCGCTCCTATTTAAGGTGATATCGCCGGCGACATGAACCATGCCACTGGCGGTATGGGTTGATGCCGCCGGCAATATCGCTGTCGACAGAGGCGACATCAGCAGCTTTTCTGACAAAAATAAGCAGAACTGATCCGTTTTGTTTTCAACCTTGCAGCCATACGAACTGACTTACACAGGAGGGATGGGCACCATCGGTGAATGGTGGCACCATATCTCAGAGAACGATCCTGAGCTCGCGCTTGCGATTAAAGAGACAGGGTTTGGGGATTTGGCGCGGATCATGCCCATGTTGATGCCTAAGCTTCCTCATTCTGCAGTAATGGCCTTGACTGAACGGTGGTCCGAGACCACCCATACCTTCCATTTCTCCTTTGGGGAAGCTACGATTACCCCTTCTGATGTGGTAGCCATGACTGGCCTTCCTTGGACGGATGAGGTTATACATTTTGACGTCTACATGGACAAGTACCATGTTGAGAGGCCCGTGGTGAGGCAGGTAAACGAGTTGTTCGGTCTGAAGCCCGTTTCTGGGCGACTGTCCTATGGTGAGTTGTACCACCATTGGACCCGGGTGAATGTGGTGCCCGAGGAGGAGAGGGAGGCTTGCGTCCGTTCCTTCGTGATCTCACTACTCACTGTGCTGTTCTTCCCAATCTCGGGAGTAAGATCAACTACGTGCTTATAACTGCAATGGAAGATGTGCCGGGAATCAGGAGGAAGAATTGGCCGAGGGCCATCTTGGCCCAGTTGTACCACGGTTTAGACGTGGGAGCCCGAAAGAATGAGAAAGCCCTTCGCCTTTACCACTTGCTACTCCAGGTATAGCTTTTCGGGAATATTTCCCTTGATAACATGTGTTGTCATTTATTGCATGGCGTGTTTTGAATTGATCGGTCGTTATTTGTGCAGGCCTGGGCTTTCGAGCATCAGATCCTCCCGACAGTGGAGTTTAAGAAGGTTGTGCCGCCGGGCTCTCATTTCCTTGCTCACTGGTGCGGGGGTATCGGTGGGAAGGCTAAGTACCCTATGCAGTATAGGGAGGTCCTAAGGAGCCTGCGGTTGAGCTCGGTATGCAAATTTTTTTTTAATTATTTTAATTATTTTATTTATTTATTTTTTTCATCTATGGACTTATGTTGGTTGTTTTGATGTAGCTCGTCTTGGACCCATTCGATGGGGTGGAGAACTTGGCTGAGGTTGCAAGGGTCCGGAGGAAGGTGGATGACCGCCGGTTTGTGATCGAGTGCCCCCTGTCCCAACAGTGGTATCTGGGAGAGCGCGTCCGGGGCTAGAGGTCCCTTCCGGTTGCTGCTAGACCGGTGCCTGCCGATCCTCCCTAGGGCTTATGGTGGCCTCATTTGGTGATCTCTGCCGAGGCCGACAAAGCTGATTATATTGAAGGGAATGGTCGAGTGATCCCTAGCGTTCCTGGCCTCTATGAGTAGCTTCTTCAGCGTCTACTCCCCGTATGTCCTCGCATCCACAGAAACGATACAATTGAGTATCACAACGAGCAACGGTTGGAGGACGAGAAGAGGCGCCTTAAAGGCGTTGTGGACATTGATGAGGAGGATGATGATGAGGATGAAGCGCTGGAAGGGGACGTTGCGGTCGACCCTGAGGGAGAGGATGAGGTGGGTACGGACGTAGCTGGCAGGAGCGTGCCGATGTCCCAAGGGGAGCAACGTTCTTTCGAGGTATGATTGTGTTTGTGTATATGATTTTGAAGTCATTTAGGGACGTTGTTAACGTGTGACATTCACATTTTGTAGGAACCCGTGAGAAAGAGGGGTCGGGACAACCAAAGTGGGACCCGACATTATGGCATGCCAGAGGGCATAAACTTCGTGGAGGGGAGATTGGTCAACCCGTTGGAAACTACCATCCTGTTGATGAACTCCCGAGGCGAATTCTCTCATAGGAATGTTGGCTCGAGCCGGCAAGCCCCAATTTTCATGCCTGAAAATACTACCTACGTAAGACCTAATAATTATTTTCTAATTGAGCCTTAGATATGGGTGTCTAAGGATTTGCTTTTTTGAATTTTCCTGGTGGCGCGGAGTCATGTGGAGCAACTTGCGGAGAACAATTTTATTCTCCGGGATACCCTTATTGGGCAATCACTCCTCGTTCAGATATTTTATGCACATGTTAAGATGGGATATATGTATGGACGTTATGCATGACATGCAAGGCTGATATTTTCTCCGGTTTGCAGGATTTCTTGACCCTTTCTTTGTCTGATGCTGACGTAGCATGGCGGTGTTATGAGGATGAGACTGCGGTCCTACAGCATCGTGTGAGTGATCTCGGGGGTCAGCTGGCAGCCACCGCCTAGGAAAGGAGGAGTAAGCAAAACTTGGACTGCGCGCACCCCGGAGGCACCAGTCGTAGGGGGGTCAAGATGTCTGCCGGCCGACGTGCGTTTACCACGGCTGAGTAGTCCAGTAGTGTTCCTATAACGGAGGGAAGAGAGGAAGATAAGGATGATGTTGACAACTGGTTTGCAGGGCCTAATGACTTTTCATCCCGCCCAGCTGGTAGTGGCGGGCATGCTTAGTTTTATTTTGGTTTTGAGTTCTTGGTTTGTACCCTCGATACATTGGGGTTTGATTTTGGGACATTTTGGGTGATTTTGCGCCTTCGGGCTTTTATTTTGAATGAAAAATGAATTGCTATTTGATAAGGCATTGGAAACATAGCACAGGATTGTTTACAGGTTTAGTACAGGTCTAGAATGGTAGAAATGCTTCTGATGCCGCCCAAAAAATTAATTCCATGCCGCTGGCGGCATCACCCATATCATCCAAATTGATCCTATATCGCCGCGGCATCAATTACATCGCCGACATTATCACTATATCGCCGGCAGTATCACTCACATCGCCGGCGGCTTCAATCTTCCAACAACCTGATTTCGACCATTCCGTCCATTTCTGTAATGGCAACCCATAATCAAAAGCTGCGGGGTTTCCTGCAGAGCCCGAGGAACACAGATTTTGGGCTCCAAGTTGACCCTATTGTTTGCATAGACTGTCCTTTCGGGTTTTTGCCATAACAGACTTATTCCGACCTTGAGAGCGTAGCGTCTTCGATTAAGCTTACTTGTGATGTTTCTATCCTTCGATCGCCAGACATTCATACAATCACAAACACAGATGTTTCAGCATGAAAGACACTTTTATCGAGTGAATCTAATTTGAGTACAAGATGTTGGGAATCATTTCCATTAATGGAACCCCTGGTGTTAACCAGCCTTTACAGGTTTTCGAGTTAACATCTCACTATTTTTTTGCCCTAATTTTTATCTGAACCGCCCTTTTCGGGTTTTCAGTTTAGCAGGCATTATTGAATTATCCCCTAATTTTTGTACAGCCAGTTTGCAGGATACCGACTGTCGGGTGTAACCCTAATTTTTACCCAGTCAGTAGAAGACCGACATGCGGGCGATTATTGTATATATATATATATATATATATATATTTTTTTTTTTAGTGTGCCACTTTTTCTGATTTATTTCTTTTATTTAGACATGATAATGCTTAAGCCTGTTCTGGTCGACTGGATTGATGGACTCGCCCTTGACGATGCTTATGACTTCAGAACCATCCTTAGCCATATGACAACCTACTCCATCTAGCTTAAACTCTTCACTGGTATTGGAGGTCTTCGGATGCTTCAGTGTCGGGCCTGACTCTCGGCAAGGGCGTTGAGTATCTGATTCACTATTGTGTGCCTGGTTGTGCCTTTACAAATATTCTTGGTGTCCGGTCAATTTTCGCTTGGATCATCGAATTCATTCTATCTTGTTTTGATTTTGGTTAACCTTATTGCGAGCTGTATAGGTTGCGGGAGTTTTCAGCGCTTACCCAAAGGCTCATCGATTGGTTTGATTATTGTCCTGATCGCTATTTTGATTGCTCCTTCAGTCTGGTCTACAGAGCCCTTCTTGTTAAGTCCTAAATTTGCACTCTGTATCGGTGGTGATGGGTTCTAAACAAGTGATGTTCAGTTTGAGGACCTTTTGTTTGGTGCTTCTGAAGTGGTTGTTTGCTTTGTTGGTTTATTTGGCAAGCCGATTGCTTATGGGATGAGGGTGCTTGCCTTTAAACTTGGTGTTTTAGGAAGTGGTTGCCCCCTGACCTTTGTTAGTCGAAGGGTTTGATGGGGTTGACTTGTATCGGGTGAAGATGTGTTTCTCTGCAAATTTGGTCATATTCTTGGTGGTGACATTAGTCTGAGATTTGGCTACGATGTTTATTTGATGGAGGTCGGGCTCCGTTGCGTGTAAGCCTTGATTCTCTATTTCAAGGGACCGATTGATACTTCTTTGGTGGCTTGAAGGTGCACCGTTGCAGGGTTGTTGAGTTAATTTTAGAAGAGACCCATGGCATTTCAACAATCTGATTATTGAGCTGAGCAAAAGCATTATCATGGTCTTTAAGCCCTTTATTATCTCACATGTGTTTGACAGGGTTTAAATTATTGGATTTGATTACCACATAATGTACTCAATTTAATTTCATTCAATAAAAATAACTGAAAGCGTTGTACGTGTGCTCATATAAAGACGCTGATCAAAGGATACAGACATGACATAAGTAAGAAAAATGGAAGTTGCTCATGGAGCTAAAAAGTTTGAACTCTAAGGATTGCAAATCGAGATTCTTCATCCTCACTGTCAGAGCGCGATTTTCCCCCACCATTTGAGTAGATGGCCTTGATGAGATCTTGAGGAGCTTTTCATTGTTTGGAAAAGCCGGGATTAATCATCTGTGTCTGGTTGCCAGACTCTGGTAAGGGGCAGAATACCCTTTCAGGGTCGGCAATCTTCTTATCATCCACCAGACGTTGGATGGTATGGACCAAAGCTTCACAATGATTGGTGTTGTGACCCGACAACATGTGATACCTGTAAAAGCCTTTTCCTTCTTCTCTCATGGGGGGATTGAATTCGTGGAGAGGTTTAAGAATGCCAGCTTCTTTTAATCCTGTGAAGATTACATTAAGCGGCAGTTTCCACGGATTTATTCTACACTTAAGACCGTTGTTTGGCTGAATAATGGCAGCTGGTGCCAATTTCTGATAGGTCTCTTGGTCCACCATGATTTGAGGTGGAGGTGTAGGAGAGTCGGTGTTTTGAAAGATCTAGTCTTCCTCTGATTGGACCCTTCCCTCTTTCTGATAGCAGCCTACTGTCATCAATTGTCCCAAGAAGTCTTCAACTTTGTGTTGCATGACTTGGTCTTATTGAGGAAGCATCGGGGCAGCGAGGATCTTAAATTGTGATGGGGTGACCAAAGTTGGTGGTAAGGTGTTAAAGAATGGTGGAAGAATTGGACTCTAGGCTCCTTCTCTTTGTCTAGAGTAAGCGGTTGGCAGTGATTACCAGAGTGTATCGTCATCGGTTGTCATGCCCGGAGATTGCATGACCTGGTCGAAGTCCTAACTTCCTAGAGCCCTCATGACGGATACACACACTAGCTCTTGAATGATGTTTCGGAACTGATCGGAGTTCAGAAACTGAATGATAGCAGCGGTGATCTCCGATCCAAGAGACAACGGGTGAGCTATTGCCCCTACGGTGGGGGGAAAACTAGCCTGTCCTCTGGATGAGGTACGGTTGTCATTGTGAGGAAGAGACATGGCTGGTTGTGAAGGTCTTGGTTTAAGAGGAAGGCTATTTAGGATCATGAGCCGTGGGTCAGACCATGAATGGGTTGTAAATGGTATGGATGATATGTATGCATGCCTTTTTTTGTTTTTTTTGTTTTTTTGAAGCAGTACGTGATATGTATGGCTGCACGTAGATGTGGTTAGAGATAATGTGTTGGCTTATCCCTTCAACATACGTGGGACGTTTGTATCTCACGTCTTACGTAGCGATATGTGGTGACGTAATAGAGGTACAAGAGAAGTCCTATGTATGTTGCTAAACCTCTTCCATGGGTGGAAGTGATAAGGGTAAGTTGATTTATTTTTGGCTCTTAAAGCCGATGCATGGGGGTGCATGATCATAGCATGCGAATCGACCCTGTTCCAACCTTATGACTCCCGCATAACGCCTCTTTGGGAGGATGGAGTTTGGCTGCTTCACTGGCAATGGCGAAAGAAGCGAGTCCCAATTATTTTATTTATTTTAGGTAATCATAAGGGGAATGATGTGCTAAGGCTTTTTTTTTCTAACGCGGCTTTGGTAAAGGGTTGTTGATGTAGAAGGTTCTCGTTTACCTTGATTCCACGTTACTCAACCACTACCCAAATGGGCGCGATTATAGGAGTTTATGTGTTGGTTAAAACAAGTGATCCACCCACTAGGCATCCTCAATTCCAACAGGGCAAGAGTGATACTTTGTGAGCTTCTTGGGTGAAATAGGGTACCTAAAATTACCAAACTATCTATGCGAGTGAGGACAAGACGTCATAAGAAAAGAATGAAGTTTAAATTTGGCCAATGATTTCAATTCATCATCAAAATCTTTTAAACTATGAAAGAAGATTCAAGTTTAAAGTAAGTCCCCAGCAGAGTCACCACTGTGAGCGAACGACGATTCGCGCGGCTGCGGAGCGAGGCCGGATCCGGTCGGGCCGGCCCATTTTGGTGTGTCGGGGAGATGAGTGTGATGTGGTTGAAAAAAACTGATTTTGCGTATTTTAATGCTTAAAAGATACGAGATCGAAATCCCGTACTTAGAATAGAGTCGCCACCTGGTTCAGCTCAACCGGGAAATTTTTGGTACGATTTTCCCACCGGGTGGTTGGACCATACCTTAAGTAGAGATTCTGAGTTCGGATGATGTTATCTACTTTTCATTAGGCCAAGTTAGGATACTTCATTCTTTCTTAATCGATTTAATCCACCCTATTTATTTGTATTTTTAGTTATTTTGTTGTTTTCACATTTATCAAGCAATTGAAGCGATAAATAAAATATTTACAACTGTAAAAGAAAAGTAAGTGCAGAACGTAAAAGTATTACAAGGTTTTCAAGTCCTGTACCTTTTCTATGTAACAAATGAAATACCCGAATGTCCGATATACATCTACCTGCAGAGGATGGTTGACACAAATATGGCATATTTTATTTATAATACCATAAAGCCCGATTGGATGGCTAAAATGAGGTTCGAATGGCTTTTGCGGGGAAATTCCATTTTTATCCAAATTTCAGTTTCAATCGTTGCTTTATTAGATTACAAGTGAATATACCACTCGTCACGGGGCGGGTCTATTTTCAGGAGGTTTCAAACCTCCGTCGTTACACTATAGGTCCTAGCTTTCAGAAAATAAGTTAGTTTGGAAACAAATGAAGACAATACTGCTGTTCAGAAAGCCATGCCGCCGTTGGGCATCTGATGCCGCCGACGACACAGTTGATGTCGCTGGCGGCATGAATGATGCCGCTGGCGACATCGATTATGTCACGGGCGACATCAGCATGCAGACAGGTACAGGGCTTTCTGAATACCATAAAGAAAAGGTCCCGTAAGAAAGCGAGGTCTCTGGGGAATGCAATGCTAACAGCGGTATCAATGATGTCTCTTGCGACATGGGTGATACAGCCAGCCACATCGCATGTCTCCAGCAACTTCAACTTCTTACAGCAGCAGTATGCAGTTAAAGTGTCTGAAAACTCAAAAAATGAACACCAATCAACGAAAATTAGCGCAAACCAATAATAATAATGCCAAAGAGCTATGAGACTCAGGATTTTCACCTCGGGGTAGTGAATCCAACTCTTCGTGAACTGAAAAATAACACCACCAGGGAGCTTGCAACGATAATTTGATTGTTAATTTAAAGGTTTTAGGTCTCTAAGTCCTATTAAGTTGATTTAACCCAAAAACCCACTGATTTAAGCTCACAATCAGAGAGTTCGAAGAAGAAAAATCGGGAAAAATGGATTAGAATCCTTTTTCCTGCCTTTTCTAGTTCTTATCTCACTAAAATCTATTCTCTCGATTTCAGTCTCTTAATTGCCCAATTTTAGCTCCTTCGCTCTATAATTTCAGTCCCCCCTTTCTTTTGTAGTTTTAGGTGCCTTTTATAGGTAAATTGGGGTGTTTTTCGAGACCTTTTTGACTTATTCCGCCGAAAGTGGCCGAAAGGCTGTCTGTGGAGGGACCCATTTTAGGCCATGCCACCGGCGACATGATGATGTCGCCGGCGGTATGGCTTATGCCACCGGCGGTATGGTTATGCCGCCGGCGGCATGGATCATATCGGTGGCGACATCATTCTCCAGCATACCGACAACCAACGGGTCAAAAAGCCTAAAAAGTTGGGAAAGGTGGTTTAATAGTGGATGGAAAGGTATCTTTTTGAATTTTAATTATATTTTAATGGGTATTATTTAATTTGGGTGTAAATCATCGGTTCAAGGTCCTACCGGACGCGTTATCGGCCACACCGAACTGGATTCTGCCAATTATAAAATTCACAAGGAATATTATTTTGGTAATAAAAATTCTAAAGAGAACTTTTATTTTGAGGTATTAAAATCGGGTACACGTCATCATCGTCTCGCAAGAGGGACTGTAAAATCGCGTGCTCACAATGACAGTCGACTATGATGGTACCGATAGTTATGCCTCATCTTTAGAACATGACTCCCTAGGCGCCTTATGGTCTACAACAAGTGATGACTCAGGGGACTTGACAGACTTTGACTCAGGCAGTGAACACATCATTAATATGATTCGAGACAAGGGGTAAGAGCCTTCTCAGGAGTGCATCATGGAGAGGATCTGTGCAGAAAACAAATTAGCTCAAGCCAGTTATCAGATCCAAAGTATGGACTTGAGGGAAGTTTATCCCATATTCTACAATGGAAACACGAGGACGCATCCTAACATTCGTGAATTTGTCCAAATGATGAATGACATATATATTCACTATGCCCATTAGCCAAAAAGGTTCCGTCTAACTCTCCGAGAAAAAGCAATCGTTCATTCTAGAACACTTTAGCTAGATAATTCATTGATTACTTCACATGGGTAGACCCACCAGAGGGCACAACTCCAGACCTAGATAAGCACGGAAACCCATTATTGTACTAAGAATGGAAGGCGACTAATGCTATATGCCCAACATCGATGGAATATGCCAGGGAATATCCATGGTATATGAACAAGTTTAACGACGAACCAGAAGAGGCTGTCATGTGCGATAATGAATAAGATGCAAGTGGGAAGGCCTCCTCCTCCATCCACATGATCAGGTAAGACTAATACTATCTTGTGTTAGATCCTTCAAGAGAATCCTGCTGCCACTAGAGGACCATGCAAGGAAGTACCGTTCATGCAATAGCCTTTTGCCACCAAAGCGCCATACTCCGTGAACAAGCCAATTGACTTGGAGAAAATACCACTTGATGAAGATTTTGACGAGTTCAAAGTCTTCAAAACCACAAACTCACCTACTCAGACGGTTAATCATGTCATCAGAGGAAGGAAGATCACTGATTCAGTAGCCCCCACTATGTTAAGAACCAAGCCTCTGGCACCTCTTGCCTTTGTGAAGCCCCCAGAGCGGATAGAAGTCCCAATTATGGACCAGCTAAAGACCACCCCTACCAAGATGAGCATCTAGGACCTTCTCCGCAGTTCTAAGGATCATAGACTTGCCATTGTAAAGAAGTTGATGGAGATTGAAATGTCTCCCCTAGCATCGCCAGAACAAGTTTATGCGCTACTTAACGCTGAAACCAGCACTGTTATCCCGGACATTATTTTCTCAAGCTTAGATCTATCGGACGAAGGCATTTGCCACAATAAAGCTCTATATTTGAAGGCAAGTGTCTTTGGATACATCATAACATGTGTGATGATTGACGACGGTTCAGCTCCGAATGTCTGTCTAAAGGATATTATGCCGATCCTAGGGTTAACTGAAAAAGATTTGAAGAAGTCCACAATAGTCATTAAGGCCTACAATAATTCCAAGAGGACTGTCATCAACACATTTGAAGCCGAAGTTACCATCGGGGAAATATCCTCTATTGTGCTTTTCACAATCATCGACATTCCGGTAACATTTTCCATCCTGCTTGGGCAACCATGGTTCCATGCATTAGGAGGGGTTCCGTCTATCCTTCATAAAAAAGTCAATATTCCATTCCAAGGGAAGATTATGACCTTAGAAAAAGATGAAGCATCAGTTGTAGCTGCTCTTAATATGGAGGAAACTCACATGAAAGGATTCACTGCAGCCACAATCGATCGAGAATTAGGCAAACAACCAGAGGTACACTAGGGCCCTTAGATCCAAGGATATATGCATAAGCACCACACTCCTGGAAAAGGGCTAGGCGCTCACGAGTAAGGAATGCTGACCTTCAACATAGGGGCAGGAGAAAGGAAGCCTACAGGACTCGGTTATACAGGTTCCAAAAGAATCACCCATAAGATAGTCTTTCAGAAAAATTCAGAGCAACTCTACAATAAAACCCCTGAATTTATTACCCACCAGGGGAGGACAGTCCTAGGATTTGAGATTTTCTTATATGTGGTCAACCATGACAAGTGTAGTAAAAGCTTTGAAACTTATGTAGCAAAGGGAACAGGTCATCAGCCAGATGTTGGAGCGGTTTTGGATCAGACCAAAGTCAATGAATAGATGAGCCCAAAGAAGATCAGAAAATAGTTAAGCAAAGAAGAGGAGATCCTTGATACCCTAACCAAGAATCTTCAAGCACAACTCGAGATAGTGGAGGAAGTAAGGAACAAGGGAGGTTGCTTGAGCCCAGTCGTCATGGACATTGTCAAGATCATGGGAGGCCAGGCAACGGTGGAAGAAGAATACTATGAGCATATCCTGCTAAAGCTACCTGCCATAGAAGAATCACCCACCACAGGACCAGACCCTACCAATCAGGATGAGCCTTTTATTTCCATTTCCAGCATGTTTGAAATGAATAATGTACTTTATGATGATAATAAAATGAAGAACTTTGCTTATTTGGATTGTGTTTCTGATTACAATTCCATGCATCCATTCTAGCATTCATCTAGCATCTTTAACATTGATAATGATATCACAAAAGAAATTAACTTAAATACAGAAGATGATCCAAAAGTGGTAAGCATTTCCAATCAAGTGCCTATTGAACAAGAGAGAGAATTGATAAAAGTATGAAAAAATCATGTTTTAGCCTTCGCTTTGTCTCACAAAGACATGCCAGGACTTGACTGTCACATCGCCGAGCACAAGATCCCCATGGACCCGAAAATTCGACCACCGAAGGAAAAGATGAAGAGAATGAGCCCAGAATGGGCGAAAAAGGTCAAAGCAGAAGCGGCAAAAAAAATCAAGGCCAACTTCATAGAGGTCATTGAGTATCCCACTTAGATATCCAACGTAGTTCATGTACCCAAGAAAAATGGTGACATTAGAGTGTGTGTTGACTTCAGGGACTTGAATACAGCTACCCCTAAGGACGATATTCCATTACCACATATTGACGTTCTAGTAGATAAGGTGGCGAGGGCTTCAATTTATTCTTTCATGGATGGGTTCTCCGGCTACCACCAGATTCTCATGAACGTGATAAATAAGTTCAAGACTGCATTCATCTCAAAATAGGGAATGTATTATTTTAGAGTAATGCCTTTCGGACTAAAAAATGTAGGGGAAACCTACCAGCAAGCAGTCACAACACTGCTACATGACTTGATCCACAAAGAAGTTGAGGTCTAAGTAGATGACATGATTGTAAAATCCATCACGCTAGAAGAACACTCGGCCGTGTTAGAATGATTCCTCAAGAGAATAGAGAAATACAATCTCCGTCTTAACCCGAAGAAGTGTATATTCGGTGTCATATTGGGAAAGCTACTAGGACACATGGTTAGCAAAAGAGGCATAGAGATGGATCCTGATAAGGCCAATGTTACCAGGGAAATGCCTATGCCAAAAATCGAGAAAGAAGTTAGAAGTTTCTTGGGATCCATACAGTACGTCAGCCGCTTTATAGCACGGTTAACTACCACATGCGAGCCTATCTTCAAGCTCTTGAGGAAACAGAAACCAATAGAATGGAATGACCAATGTCAGTAAGCCTTCGATAGGAACAAGGCTTACATGATGAACCCTCATGTACTAAAGATACCAATTCTCGGAAAACCACTCATTCTCTATTTGGAAATAGAGGAGACATCTGTAAGGGCTATATTGGTTCAGGAGCACGAATATAAGAAGGAGCACGCAATTTATTATCTCAGCAAGAAATTGCTAGAATATGAGACTCGATACACCGTTGTGGAGAAAACTTATGCCACCATAGTCTGGCTCACCAAGAAACTCAGGCATTACTTCCAATCTTATAGAATTCAAGCAGTCATGAAAGTGGATCCAATGAAGTATTTATGTCAAGCTCTCTCGCTAACCTAAAAACTGGCAAGGTGGCTATGGTTACTATCAAAATTCGATATCGAGTATGTCATTAAGAAAACCATCAAGGGAAGAGCGGTGTCTGAATTTCTAGCAAATAAACCACTCAACGAAGGAGAACAAGATAACATGGAATTCCCTGACGAATGCTTTGCTACGGCTACACAAAATTCTAGAAAATGGACCATGTTCTTCGATGGCATCATTAACAAGCAAGGGGCTGGCTTGGGAGTCATCATCAGTACACTAGATGGAGCACTCATACCTTTGTCAAAATGATTGGAATTTCTCACCATAAATAATGGGGTAGAATATGCAGCATGTTTATTCAGAATGTCTGCCCTGGTCACTCTTAGTGCAGGATAGGTAAAAATTATTGGTGATTCAGCTTTGGTCATCAAACACATTATAGGAGACTGGGAACTAAAGGAGGAATCCCTCAGACCTTACCTAGATGCTATATGGAGGAAAGCCGCGATGTTCAGCAAATACAAATTTTGCCATATGCTCTGGGAAGAGAACTAGATGGCAGATGCATTGGCCACTTTAGCCTCCATATGGGAAGGGCCCCAAAAGCAGCCAATCATGCCCCTTGTTGTGGAAATGACTCAATTTCCATACTACATCTGTACAATAAGAGACACCGTGGATAAGGAAGAACCTTGGTACTCTAACATCGTCAAGTTCCTCAAAGTTGGTGAATTCCTAGCTGAGGCTACGGATTTCTGACGGGAATAATCTAAGAAAGGTCACTATACAGTTTTGCCTGATGAAAGGAGATCTATTCAAGAGGTCCTCTAATGGCCTACTATTGAAGTGCCTAACCAATAAGAAGCTGAGAGGGTGATGAAAGAGGTACATTTGGGGAGACTGCAGTCCACACATGAATGACATCATGATGGCAAAGAATGGGATACTTTTGGATAACCATGGTAGCTGACTATATTCAAGAAGCGAAGACTTGCCATGCTTGTCAAAAATATGGAGATGTGAGCCATTTTCCCCTTGCAAAGCTTGATGACGACTTGGCCATTCTCAGCCTAGGACATCGATATCATCAGTGAGATAAGGCCATCTTCATTGAACGACCATCGATTCATTGTAGTGGCATTCGATTACTTTTCCAAGTGGGTTGAAGCAAAATCATACATGAACATCACGACCAAGAAAATTGCCCGGTTTATTTAGCAATATATCTTCGCCAGATACAACATTCCTCATCATATAGTAAGTGACAATGGTGTATAATTCCAAGGGGAAATAGCTGATCTTATTGAGAAGTATGGAATTGAACATCATCGCTCTTCGCCCTATCATCCTCAAGCGAACAGAGCTGTAGAAGCAGCTAATAAAGCAATTAAAAAAATCCTTTCCAAGATGATCTCTAACTACCAAGATTGGGCCAATCATTTGCCCTATGCCTTATGGGGATACAAAACCAGTGTCAAGACTCCTACATGTCAAACTCCTATTTCTCTCGTCTACGGAATGGAGGTAGTTTTGCCCGTGGAAACGAGAATCAAATCTTTGCGCATAGACCTTGAAGAAAGACATCCTGAAGATGAATGGGCAAAGTCAAGGCATGAAGAACTAACTTTGATCGATGAAAAATGATTAACTGCGTTAGAGAATCTACAGTTACACCAACAATGCATGGCCATGGCTTACAACCGTAAAGTCAAAGGGCAAGATCAACCCCTAAGAATGGGTGATCTGATCGTAAAGCAATCTCATAAAATGTACACAGATGACCGAGGGAAGTTCTAGCCAAACTCGAAAGGGCCATACGTAGTAACAAAGATTCTCAGTAAAGGGGCAGTAAAAATCTCAGTTCTGGACGGCAACAAATTTGTGAATCCAGTAAATCGCGATATGCTGAAGCGCATATAAAAACAAAAAAATCTGTCAAGAGCTAGTGAGGGCTCTTGAGCAAAAATAAAGACCCCAAAATAAAAGAGTGAGGCCTTGGGTAAAATCCTCTCGGAACCTTAGGCGACGATGGATATTTCTTGGGAATAAATACCATTTGTCCTTCCTATTAAAATAATATATTTTGTAATAACATGCTCATGTTAAAAATATTGCATGAGTGCATTAAATGGAAACTGCGAATTGTTTAAATAAAACATGCATTCAAGAAGCATCTTTTCATCTTTAATACACATAAAAGTGTATTACAAATAGGAAATGGAACTAACAAAGGCAAACAATGGTAGTCTCTACTAAGACAAAAGGCACATGATGACAAGCTCAATGACTTCCAAGGAAACTGCGGAGTCTCTATGTCTCGATGAGCCTCTCCCTAAGGGTAGGAAGCTCACAAATACTTGCAACCCAAAAGCAATAAGCCTCGGAAGGGTGGATGTTGAATGGCATGGAATAGTTCATCTCCACCCTAGAGCGACTGATCCACCTCACGTCATGATGGTAAACTCAAGTATAAGAAAGCTTAGGGTCAATCAAAGTATGCAGGGATGTCAAAACCCCTAAGGGCAACCATACTGCCTGTATAAACGACCAGGAGAGTAGGTGATGATCTCAGAAAGACCAATAAGGACTACACCATCTCCAGCAACATCAGTAGTCATATGCGTGATTCCCTACCAAGGGCAAACCCAACAAATATCCTTGGCAGCTCAACTTCCCATAAACTCAACCCACTCCTTGACGGTAAAATCTCTATGAGGATGGTTACCAATGCGAACTACGGAACCCCGTGCCTAGTAGGCCTTCTGATAATAATCCATGCTCGTAGGGATGGATAATACAAAAAGCTTGTCCTAAAGCCAAAGCTGCAAAAATAACACAAAAGCACAAAAGAAAAAACATGAGAAAAAGAAAAAAAGAAAAAAATGAAAGCAAACAAAGAAAGCCTGTCTAATGCCTGCTAGTACTCAGATGACTAAGGTCAAAAGGAGAAGGAGGATAACTGCCCTGAGGAAAGAATCCGGAAGGATCGCCCTATCCCTATTATGGCTGCTACTACGGGCCATCCACCTAAAGCATCCCTAACTGAGCTCGGAACCGTTGGATCTCTAACTACTATATTTTAACACATATCATTCATATGCATTTTATAACCTACCATGCATCGTTAGTAAAATAATAAATAGTGAATGTACCACCATATCAGAGTTTTGGTTCATCATGAATCACTGCTGTCTTAATATATCCCCAATTGGAGGTGCTATCAGCAATAGGCACCTGCAAGAATGAGAGATCAAAATGAGCCAAAACCATCACAACCTGGGATCCTAAAGAAAAAAGAGAAGAAAAAAGTAGAGAAGGCTCACGTGAGTGGTATCGGCCGATGGAAGGCCACTAGATGCTCAAGATCCAGATAAGGCTGAATCACAGGTGCATAAGTACTCAAGTTGGGACAATACATTAGGAACATGGGCAGATGATACTGAAACCCCTGATGTCCCTCCACCATTACCGAACTCCGAGGTAGGATAGATGATGCCGAAGAACTACCCACATGAGCGGAAGTAGACACAAGCCTTTTCCTACCTTGGTGATCCTACAAAGACATCAAAGCAAGGGCAAATCAGTCTAACTAAGCACGACAAAGAAAAGACAAAGAAGAAACTTGAGTCAATAAGATACTGTCATCCAGATAGTCCTAGGCGAACCCGAACTAGCTTGACCACTGGGGGCGGACGTTGAAGGAGCATCACACTCAGAGTGGTTATGAATTTCTGGCTTAGGCTCAATAGGAATGAGATCCATCTCTGGCCATCCAAGTAGCTACAATCAGAAAAACTCCTTATACCCCCCAATCCGCTCTAAGAAGGCACTGGGTAAGCCATCGAAAGCCAATCGCACAAAGTCGGGTAAGCTACAAGGGCAGAAGATCCATCTGGGCATCTTGGGAGGAATAGAGCATTGGGAGGAAGATGCCAATTCTAGATGCGCTCTCCAAGGTACCACTCAAGGGAGAAGGGAGTCTCTATAATCAGCTTGGTGTTCACAAATTCCCCAGCTAATCTCATAACCTCTAGCTAGTGAAGAGCGTACCCGTAAGGCTGCGTCTTGATCTAAGAGGAGAAAGAGGGTCCAAGCATTAATACAAAAATTATAGTAGATATAGTAATTAAAGCACATCAAGGAAGCTATAAAGTATACCTACTCTGAAGACAAAGTGCAGAGGCGAGCGAAAAGAGCAGAACGGGACTCCATCTCTCAACCATGCTAGTAGTATGGCAGATGAGGACAGAACGAATAGCCGCCGCCTTGCACGAGCTTGGTCCTCGGGAGAATCCCCATCTAAAAAAGCCAGGTCTACGAGTAGTTAAAAGAAATCAGAACACCAAAAGACAGACATAAATGATCACAAAAAAGAAAAGGATTTACCCATATATAGACAATTTGAAGACAAGATTTGAACTCGCCAATCCTGTTCCTTGCACACTAATCAGGGGCCCAATACAAATGACCCAGCGCGGCTTGACCCTAGACATACTCGTCAAAGCAGGTCGGGTCAATCAAAGTAGGCAGAATGTGGAGATTCACGATCAAACCCCCAGTAGGAAAGCACAACCATGACAAAGTAGCAGCCATGAAAGCTCTAGCCTCGCAGGCAGAAGTCAAGTGCCTCCTATCCCCGGTGGTCCAAAAGGTCATGAGTTTCTCATAAGAAACTCGCCTGGGATTATCCCCAAAATAGCCAATCAAAGCCTCAATGGTCTCCACATTGAAGTTATCATAAGTAAAGCAAGCATTGAAGTGGATCACATTAGCGTGGAAGGGAAGACTTGTGATGGCACAGTAATCCAGCGGAGTGATGGTATACTCCCCAAAACAAAAGTGGAAAGTGTGGGTAGTATCAGAACACCTGCTCAAGATGTGGGTAGAAGTACCGGCTGATATGTATGGATTCTTGCGAGACCTTATGTACTTGCAGTTCCTCACCATCCTCCCCAAGGACGTCTCATCGACAATGGTTTTGGCATCAGGAGATAGAACCTTGTATCACTTGTGAAAATGGAAAATACTATCACCCTCATGACCGGTGACCTGCAAAAGTAATG
The DNA here is from genome assembly GCA_947683365.1 of Euphorbia pulcherrima. NCBI lineage: Eukaryota > Viridiplantae > Streptophyta > Magnoliopsida > Malpighiales > Euphorbiaceae > Euphorbia > Euphorbia pulcherrima. The sequence continues at coordinate 22,910,360 of CANTUS010000007.1, read as the reverse complement.
CATGTACACTAATCACACACCAGTCTTTGATAAATCACATGATTATCGAAGGTCATTGCATTCATGCCATAATAAAAGAGCAAGAAAACAAAAAAAAATATATAATAACAAATAAATAATGTCACAGATAATAATAATAATAATAATAATAATAATTATAATAATAATAATAATAATGATAACAAGGTAACAAAATGCGGCAGGAATAAAATCCCTTAGACCGATCACATGGTACATCCAATTCGACGGAAGCCCATATAAAGCCTCGGCTGGAACCTAAGATAATTCCACTTGTTGACCATCAATGAGCACGCTTTGAGTAGTCACTTGGACGACTGGCAAATCCAAGCGGATATTGTAAAGCTTGAACCACATGGAGACCCCGCAAAATCTGAATAGAAGGGGCAAAAAAGGGAAAAATATGAAAGAAATCATCATTGGAAATAGTTAAGAGGCGAAGATCTTTGAAGAAAGAAAGCAAAATTCGCAAGAAGAAGAGAAGAGAAATTGTTGGTGTGAAGAAAATGGGAGCCAAAATGCTGTTTTTATAACCCGGATATGTAATTAGCCGGCCAGCTAATTACCTATCCAATTGTCACGCGTTTGTGCTTTGTATGCATTTATGCGTAACGGCTATAAAAGTTACCGTCACATAGGTAATTAGCCCGCCGACTAATTACGTATGTTTTGAAATTTTTTGCAATTTTGCATATTTCATCCATTTTCTGCATTGTTTATAAAATGAGCGGACCTAAAAGCTGTTTTTACACAGTCATTCATGGATTAAGCACCTAGAAATATTTATTTTGACCCCCGGTTAATTTTAACCTTATGCAACTCATTAATTAATTTCGATGAGGAATTATGCCTATTTCGTTCAGCGATCAGACAATAGAGCAAAAAAGGATCGAATTGCCATCCAAAATTCAAAATTCAAAAATCCACATTCCAGGGAAGCTTCGATTTAGCATTTCCTACTGAAAAATCAAAAAGTTATAGTTTGGTCAAACATAGGTAATTAGCGCACCGGCTAATTACCCATTTATAGTGAAAAAATCAAATCTTACCGAGAACTGGCAAGGATTTACCGGATTTGAAGTAAAATCTTGTCAGATAGGTAATTAGCCCGCCGGCTAATTACCTACCTTCTATAAATAAAGGCTCACCCCCCTCATTTCAATAGACGGTGAAATTTCTCAAAAAAGCACGGTCCCAAAGTTGTTTGGGAAGTCCCGAAAGCCCCGAAACTCTATCAAAACACTCCAAAATCTGAGCTTTACTACCAACATTTGGTAAAAACTAATTTTTCTGTCGTTTTACATGAAGATCTTACAGTGATCTTCGGTCTAAAAATGACTTATTTTCTAGAAAATCCCGCATTTTCTATAGAAATAATATAAGATTATAGCCATAGCAATCCCTGACAACTTTAGTCCCGCACTGGCTCTCAAGTCATCCTGGACAGATAAAAAGGTAAACTGAGGGTAATTGGCTCCAAGCCCAACTTTAAAACTCATTCAAGCTCATTTAATTATTATTTATTATTGCACATTGCATTTCATTTCTCTGGTTAAGTGAGCTACTGAGGCCACTTAAACTATAATATGTGTAAATAAGCTCGCAGGTACGGATGAAACATCTAGAATGTGAGGAAACTCTATCCGAGTTTCCAGGCTAGAACCCAAATGCTGCCGTTAGTCCGCCAAAATTTTGGTAGCAAATATCTATTTATTTATGCCATTATAATGCCTATTTTATTTCATGAATTTAATTCTTAAATAAAGCCATTTTAATGCAGAAAATGCCACATATTCCAAAATTCTAAAATTTATTCAAACAATTTGAATAATATGAGTACCTATCATGTCCGAACTCAGAATCTCACTTTCTTTTCGGTATAAAAATCCCATTTTGGGACAGTATACCATAATTCCCAGTGGAGCTGAACCGGGTGGCAACTCTATTTTAGTTTTAAATAAAGTAAAGACGTTTTATTTTAAAACTATATTTTCTTAAGAAATTGTGCAAATGTATTTCTCAATATAATCACATTTTTGGCTTATACAAAGTCACTGCATTTAAGGAAATCGGATTGTCTCAAATTGAACTAGACGCGCCCTGCACCCCGCGTGCATCCCTTTGTCTCAAAACCCTTGCTCGCTCACAACTATGTATTACCATTAATACTTGTCTTTAAGTATTTGGTGTTGACTTTTTATTATAATTTGATAAGTGTTGTCAATTTAATTTGATAGTGTTGGTTCTGGTTAGGGTGATTGAGTCCTTTTAATAGATTAAGAATTAAGTGTGTGCTTTCCGAGAATGGTGTGAAAATATCGAATATAGCAAATAAAGGTGATACCGAAAATAAACACAAGTAAGAAATTAAAAAGAGCCAAAAGAAGAGAAAATCAAACACAAGAGTACCCTTCTCTAAGCTTTAATCCAGTAGTGTTCAACTCTATAGGACCCAACACGAGTTGAGATGACTCAACTCATGTAAAAAGGTTTTGTTCATGTCAAAATTACTAAGTTATAGTTCGTTAAATTGGCACTAGTGTTATGTTATTAAGTAAAGTTACTTAGCTTGTTGAAGGATGATCGAGGGTAGTGTTAATTAGCATGGATGATTGTATTTAAATAATAACTTAGCTTAGTTTGTCTCGAGTAATTATATTTGGAATTAGTTCTAAGTATAGTTTACTCAACATGAGTTATTTATGTGATCGCTCGACGTACTTTAATTGTTTTATCTTTCGTCGAGTTACACGTCCTTACTACACACCCTGACCAAGTACCTGGAAAAAGGAATTTTCTCTGTTTTTGTCTTTTTGCATGAAAAAATGTTGATTTTATCATGTGAGAAAAAAATGTAAACTTTAGAAAAGGGAATAAAAGCAAACAAGGACAAAAAGGACAAAAGCTATAGGGAATTGTCGGGAGAAAAGCTATAGAGCGACAAAGTCAAATGAACAAAAAATTGTGTGTCTCTCCTACACCAATGCATACCTTATAACATCAGAGTACTAGAGGAATGGGAAGATGATACGTAGTTGGAGTGCACCACATTCTCTCTGACATATTTCTCACCGCCAGTAGACAAGAAGTACAAATACTGATTTTGTCTCACAACAAATCAGTCTTATTCACAAAGGATTGGTTTGTATCTCTCAAAGGCGCAATTTCACCTCACAACGGCAATATTCAAACTGCAATGGGCAGAAATTATAGAGATAACTATAGATGAAGACAAGTAAGTTCATAACGGCTACTTCAAGCATTTTACCTTTAAAAGGAGCAAGAAGAAGACATTTAGGACTTGGTGATTACACCCGAAATTGTCAAGCTGAAACTCTGCTAAATTCATAACTCAAGAAATCAATCCTTCGAAAGCAATCAATTTCAAATCTTCTTTAGTGTGATAGAGAGATTTAAGCATTGATAGATCATCCAAATTGTAATATCAGATTGTAAGTAGAATCAACATTTTGATAAGTTGAGTTCTATAGATTCTTTTAGAAAATCTAAGTGATTGAGTAGAAGAGGGTATTATACTCAGCAAGATTAGATTAATTAGAGGAGGGTACTCTTTATAATTGGGAGCTCTTGTGAAAGGCTTCTTCGCCTAGGAGTAAAAGAGTTGAGATTAGTGTATTAAAGCCAAGACACTCCCTTGGTACTGGAGGTACGCACATGTTGCTGAACTAGGATAAAATCTCGTGTTCTTTACTCTTTTTGTTCATCTTTTATAGTTTCACTCAGCCCTGCTGACTAACTCAATGTTGTTTCCATTCTTTCAAAAAAATTCCAAATTTAGCAATTGAGTCATTCACCCCCCTCCAACTCAGTGAGTTTGATGCATATGGCCCAACAAACTCCTTTCGAGGTGGAGAAATGTTCAGGATAGAATTTTTACACTCAAGAATACCCTCCTCTTAATATCTCTAATTATAAATCTATCTTATAACCTAAGCTAAATCAATAGTGGAACCTTTGCATAACATTACCTAGTTCCTTACAAATTTCTAATGAAAGAAGGTTTGAGATTGTTGAACCCAACACAAATTGGACTGACTCAGTGGAGCTGTCTCAGTTGTCTTTAAGTGTTTTGATCATGTCATATTAGCTTAGTTAAGATAATTAAATCAATAATGATGTTAGGTCAGTTAGACTAAGTTTATTAGCTGAATATATTGACTCAAGGGTAGGGCTAAATATTTAGGCTGACTTAGTTCTATTATTTAACTCTGTGTGTCTTAAGTCGACTAGTTACTTATGTCTCTAGACTGAGTACTATTCACTCAACCCATGTTATTTAGATAGTTTATTAGTTGTGTTCATTATATACATCTTTGGCTGAGTTAATTAGTTTTTATGTGTTTGCTGACCTTTCTATTTATAGAAATAAAGAATATTCTTGTTTGTCTTATCATTTACAGAAATTAAGAATACACATCACACAAAAGATAAAATGAATTAATTACATGACAGCAGCAATGCTATGCAACAAAAACCATCTACTGGAAAAAAGCTACAAGAAGATAAAGTCAAAACGGATCAATTACAGCCCCTTCTCCTGGCATCGCACGCTTTTGGAAGTTTGTCAGAGTACTAGAGGGAATGGGAAAGCGACACGTAGCAAGTGGCGCCAATATTCTCTCTAATAGATTGTGGCATCATAGAGATAAGAAATTCAAATTTCTAGCATAGAATCAATCCCTCTCACAATGGATTGTCATCTATCTCACTATGGTGCAATTCTATCTCCCAACAAATTGATTTGAAGAAGCAATGGTGGATAGCTGAACTGGAAAATTACAGAAGATGCCAAGAAGAGTTCAATGGCTACTTTAAAGCTTTTCACCATAAAAGGAGCAATAAGGCAAGCGCTAGAACTTGGAGAATACACCTGGAATTTCTACTAAGCTGAATCTTTATCAAAATCTTAGCACAAAGGAAGTTCATTCAAGAAGCATTACTCAGCATGAACTTGCTTCAAAGAGAAAAGATAGAATTGAATAGATCATTCAATCATATATCTGATATTTGTAACTGGATCAATGAATCTATAAGTTAAATCCTGCTCTTTGTTTAACTGTTTGAGTTGTTAAGTAGAAGAGGGTATTCTATTCAGTGGGTGAGCGATTACAGTGAGGAGGGTACTCAATTGTAATTTAGAATTTCTGTGAAAGGCTTCTCTACCTAGGGTAAAGGAGTTTGAATTAGTGAATTAAAGCCAAGAAACTCTCTTGGGACTAGAGGTAGGTATAAGTTGTTGAACTAATATAAATCACTGTCTTCTTTACTTATTTGCTGAAGTTTTCACTATTTCTTGTTAGCTAGCTGACCTACTTAGCGAAGTTATTTATCTCGTGAAAAATTTTCATAGTTTAAGCTAGTGAGTCATTCAGCCCCCTCTCACTCATTAAGTTATACGTTAATTAACCAACAAGTGGTATTAGAGCAAGTTCTCATTCTAAATATCTAACAATCTTGAGACAAAGACCATGACGTATAATGGAGGAGAAACTAGTGGTAGAGATTAGCCTTACATTCTTCTTGAGGGAATGTTAGTTATCAGGCCTCCTATGTTTAATGGAGAACACTATACTTACTGGAAGAATAGGATGAAGAATTTCATCCAATCTCAAAGCATGTTTGCCTGGTTGGCCATTGATGATGGTCCATTTATTCCCACAATTATGAAGGCTGGAGTAGAGGTTGAGAAATTCCCCCATGAATGGGATAATCATGATATGATCAGACTGAAAGAGAATGCTGCTGCTATCAACTATCTTTACTATGCTCTTGTTGCAACTGATATTCATTGAATCTTAGGTTGTGAAACAGCTCAGAAAATCTGGAAGAAGTTGGAAGTGACTTATGAAGGAACAGACAAAGTCAGGGAATCCAAGATTAACATCTTAATGAGGCAATATGAGATGTTCTAGATGCAGCCCAAGGAAGTGATGTCCAGCATGAACATAAGATTCATGAATATAGTCAATAAGTTGAAGAGATTGGGAAAAAATTTCTCTAAGGAAGAAACTGTTAAAAAGATCTTGAGAAGTCTTACTGTTGAATGGGAAGCTAAGAAGAGTGATGTTAGTCCCTATGCATACACTCACTAAGTCAGAGGGGGGGGGGGGGTGAATGAGTCGCTCATATAAATCAGGTTAGTTTCTCACGATTAATTAAACTGCACTGAGTAGGTTAGCAGGCTGAGTAAAAACTGAAAAACCTTCAAAGTAAAGAACACAAATATTTTATACTGGTTCGGCAACCTGTGCTTACACCTAGTTCCAAGAGAGTGTCTTGGCTTTAATCCACTAATCGCAACTCCTTTACCCAAGGTAGAGAAGCCTTTCATAGAAATTCCTAATTATAGTAAGTACCCTCGTAACTGCAATCGCTCACCCGCTGAGTAGAATACCCTTTTCCACTAGCAACTCAACAGAGTCTAAACAAGAGCTAGATCCAACTTATAAAAATATTGATCCAGATACAAATAATCAGATGTTACAATTCTATTGATCTATTCTAATCTCTCTTGTTTCATAGCAGATTCTCGCCGAGTAGTTGCTTTCTCAATTGAACATCCTTTAAAGCTTTTAAGGTGACAGAGTTTTGCTTCTAAGAAATTCAAGGTGTAATCACCGAGTTCTAATGCTTGCCTTCTTGCTCCTTTTATGCTTGAAATCAAGTATATAGCCGTTGAACTTGTCTTGGCATCTTCTGCAAATTGCTAGCTTAGCTATTCACCCGTTGTTTCTTCAATTCAATCCGTTAGGAGATAGAATCACGCCGTTGTGAAATAGAAATCAATCCATTAGATTGAAATCCAAGCTTCAATTTGAATTCTTTGTCGTTTGATGCCAATCTTTTGTTAGAGAGATCTTACACTGACTTGTTTCGTGTCATCTTCCTATTCCCCTGGTAATTTGATAACTTTGCAGAGTTGCGAGATACTAGGTTGGTGAATCTACAACATTTCCAAATCTAGTAATTGCTTTTTGCAGCTTGGTCTTTGAAGAGCTTTGGCATTTTCTTCATAAAACGGAATTCTTGTGAAGGCATTAATTCCTTTTGTCTTTCTTTCATTAATGTCTACAAAAAGTAAGTCTAAAAAGAAATATTCCATTTTTCCTCATATGGAAAGGTCAGCGCCAATGAATAATATAAAGTAACTAAATGAAATGATAATAAAATATACACAGCAAAATCTAAATATCAAGCGCTGAGTGAATAGTATATAGTCAGCGACTAAGATAGATACTCAGCCCAGAACAACTTAGAGTTAAAACTAAATAGCTAGGTCAACGAAGACTTAAAATTCTACCCTCGAATTCAATTACTTGCATATAACCATAGACTACTTATTTTAACATCATTATCGATTTAATTTACTTCAACTTAACTTAGTTGGTATGATAAAAAATTAAGCACTAGTGAGTCACTAACTGCGGCAACCTAACCTTGTGCTTGGTTCAATAATCTCCCCCATTTTGATGAATGGAAATTGACTAAGCGAGAATTAAATCCATTAGATATTTAGATCAGAGTTACCTCAATAGTATGCTTGATATGTCATTGTTCAACATCTTCATTTTGCTCAGAGTGAATGCTAACTCCCTCATAATCCTTGATTTCTCTTTGGTCAGTATTCCTCAACACTTCTCATATTTTTTTGCAAGATTAGTAACACACATATATGGTAGAAAATACAAGAAGTTAAGAAGTTCTTAACTTGAATAGAATAGGTAACCCTTTTATAAATAATTGACTAAGTACAGATCAACAACGAGTTAACCTATGCTAAGTGTTACAAAGAGGTTCTAAGGATTACAACATGATTCTATTCTTACATTTGGCAGGTAAGATAGGTCCTTTCATGCTAGCAGCTTTCCTCTCATAAGCCTTTTGATCCCATCTTGATTGCTTCTTCTTGGGGGACATTATCTCCTTGCCTTTCCCCTTGTTAAGCTTAGAGAATTCTTGTTCAGCGTGTATCAGACTCTGGGATAACTCATAACTGAATTCAGCAATCCGAGCTTCACTCTTTTTCTCTGCCTGGTCATGCTTCTCGTGATCTTTTGCCCCCATTTCCTTTAAATCCAAAATGGCCTGGGTTTGAACATCAAATGAGTTAAGCGCTTGCTCAAACTTGGTCAGATCACCAAAGATATCAGCTTCAAAGTTCTTGACCGAGGATTTATCACCTCCTTAGAAATAAAGTCATGTTCCCTTAGGTAAGAGAATAGTGACACAAGGGCATGAGACTATGACTGGCTCACTCTAAATTGCGCGTTAAGTCTTTCCCTAGAGATCTGAGTCACACTTGAAATAGCTCCGGCCTGGGTATTTTCTCATAACACTCTCTCAAGAACATGCGTGCTCCTTATGTGCTAAAAGATTTGCTTATAAACTTGATCAATACCCTAACCATCGTTGAATATATCAGCATGAGCGTTCTTGATTTGATCATGAATGTGACCAAGCTTCTGATGAAGAGATGGTTCTTATTCATCTCCTGACATCATGATGTCGCTATTTAGAGCGTTAGAGATATTGAGTCTTTTTAGTGCATTCACAATTCCTTGTTTTGAGGCCTTTACTCCCTCCAAAATACCTTCCTTTATACGATTAAGCTCGTTGGAGTTTCCTTGAAAATACTTAAAAGCCGTTATCAGCACATTGATAGCATTAATTATAGCACCCAGCTTTGATGAGTTGACTTCATATTCCTTGCTTAGAATGTTGTGTTGCTCTCTTAAATTTTCTCTATCTTCTACTTAAGCTCAACAACCTCCATCTTTAAGTAACCAGACTTCCTACTTGCAATATTAAGAATAGGCAAAGTGTGGGATAAAATAGCCTTTACTAGAGAGAACTGGGTAGGTACTGACTTGAAGTGGGCCTATATCTCCTATTGCTTCCACAAACTCTTGCACTGGCTCAAAAGCATTTGCAATTCTCCTCAACACTTCCTCAGACAGAATAGATTTTGCTATCTTAGCATCTATTTCCTCATATGCCCTTAGTGCTAGAAATCTCTCCCTTCTGAATCTTATTATATCTCCTAAAAGTTTAGTAGATGGGTTAAATTAGGGTTGAGGTTGTGGTTGTTGTGGTAATGGTTGATCCGTGCGGATCTCCTCAATAGTTGGATCTCTGAGAGCTGGTCCTTCTATCAGTAATGGCTCATAGACTAGAGACCCAACTGGGGAAAGAAGTAGTATGATTGTTGGGCAGGCTGTTTGGTCAGAGGTTGATGAGGTTGAATGGTCAGAGTTTGAGGTGGATGGTTATGGATTGTCAGAAGTGGTTAAGGGTTGCATAGAAAGGGGTGTAGGTGAAATGGGTGTATCAGTGGACAAGTTTAGAAATAGAAATGGTTCTGCTTGCTACTCCTCAGCCTTCTCTCCTTCCACACCTTCAACAATTTGCTCACTGACCTGAGCTAAAGAAGTTCGCTCAGCCAGTTGAGCTCCTTACTCAGCTACACAGACTTCCTCCTCCATATCTTCCAAGTCTCCCTCATCCCCATCAATCACTACTATGAGGGGTCGATGATGTGCAGGACTCCCTTAGCGCTTGTGTGAGAGGCGAGGCCCACTAGGGGTTAGTTGGATTTAGGCGTGACAAAACATTTTTTTAGTTAAAGTTTGCATAATAAGCCAATTTTTAAAGAATAAAAGAATTGAGACCCAAATCTTGATACAAATGATAGAGTCGCCACCTAAGTTGTCTACTTGGGAAAGAGTTTTGGTACGATTTCCTTTAGGCGGGAGACTCATAACTATTGGATTAGAGATTCGGGTATTGGATGGGTCACTTATTTCTCATTTAGCTGATTCAAAATTACATTCACCGCGTAAAACCGTTTTTGTTTTCATCATTTAGGGAATTATCATAGAAATCCAATTTCTACACTCTTTTACACTCGTTATATGCGTTTACATATTACAATAAAGCACAAGCAATAAATGTGGGAATAAAAATTACAACCGGGGGAAAAAATGGAGGAATTGCAAGAGAACCTGTACTTTTATTCTAATTTATAAAACAAAATAAAAATAAATTCCCCTGCATCCACAAAGATTAGCACAGTTTATAGCACATCATAAGTCAGCATTTTATTAAGGAAATGTGATTATGTTAGCATGGTAGTTTTGCGATCGATAGTGGCCAGGCGGCTTCTAGGATCGGAGATTAATAACTGGTCCTCAACGTATTTTGTTATGAAAACACATTTTTAACTTTTGTGGGTTGATTTAGTGGATTATTACTGAAAATTATCGTATGGCAAATGGTGAGTTGGATTGATTTTTAACTAGTTAGAAATGAGTTCTGGAATCTACCTAGGGTTGGTACCTGTACAGGTGGGTGGGACCCGTGCGGCTACTAGGGAGGACCGGTACAGGTATGGTGAACCCGTATGGGTCCTTTATGTCCCAGGCATAAACTTTGTTCAAATCAGTTTATAGATTAACAGATTAATGGATTGGCAGCAGAAAATAAAATAAAAAGGGATTTCCTGCCGTATGAGTATGGCGCACCGATCTAATATCTCAACGATAAAAGGTGCCAACAGGGCTCATACGGGTTAGGACCAGACCCGAAACAAGAAATATAAAGAGAAAAAATAATAGGAGAGGCAGAAAGTAACAACAGTAATAAAACTAAAATGTGAGTCTCTTTGAAACTCAAGAGCGTTACCTTTACCGTGTGAGTCCACTTTGAGGTGATCCCTTTACTGTTGAGAGAGTCCGGCCAAAGTAGATGGTGAAATAGGACTATTTAGGTGAGTATTTGTCTGGACAGAACCTCCCTTAAATCCTAATAAATGAAGTTAGGAATGGGTAAAATGTGGCAAAACCTCAAACAATGGGTTTTCTCCCTATTTTATACCCCCTATACCCCTACTATACCTTTTCTATACCTATAGAAATTGCTATAACTTTTTCTATAATTTTTCTATAGTTTTTCTTCTAATATGAAAGTGTGTCTTATGAAATGAAGGGAGAGGCCCTATTTATAGGGTGAGGGTCAGGTCTTAAATGCAATAAACCGCATTTAAGACCTGCCTTTTCCAAAAAAATTGGTAAGAGATTACTTTTGAAAGAGACTGATTAGGCAATCAGAGGACCCATACGGGTGGGGCCCTACCCATACTAGTACTAGGGGACCCATACAGATTCCTTCCACTCATATGGAAGGAATCAAACTGTACGGGTCTGCTAGTGGATCCGTACCACCAAGCAGCACCCGTACGGGTCCCTAAGGGTAACCTAGGTCTCCAGACTTCTGCTAAACTCAACTTTGCTATAGTAGGAACACCTCTATTGGAAGACGCCTAAAAGACATTGCATCATGTAGCTCTCACCATTGTTTTGTGAGAAGGATTGTTAAAATCTAGTGCTCACGGACTGCCCCTCAGGGGATCATTATAGATATGGAACTGTATGATCTCAGGATGTGAGCGAGGGTTTAGAAATTATACCTATGGTGATGATATGGGTTAGTTCCATTCTGGAGGTAAACTTTTTTCCTTTGCTGATGCTTATCCCTTGTAACTCTTCTGAGGAATGTGTATCCTTTTCTTGCCAATGTGTATCCCTTTCTTAAGGCAGATGACTTTCCTTTTGCTACTAAACATCCCTTTTTCGAGGTGGATGACTTTCCCCTTTCTACTGTACATATCCCTTTCCTAAGGTGGACGCCTTTCCTTTTGCAACTGTGCATCCCTTTTTTGAGACGGATGACTTTCCCCTTGCTACAGTGCATATCCCTTTCCTAAGGCAGATCGGCTTTCCTGATTGATATATCCCTTTCCTAAGATGGATCAACTTTCCTGACTGGTGGTGTATCCCTTTCCTAAGGTAGATCAACTTTCCTGTCTGATGTATCCCTTTCCTAAGGTGGATCGACTTTCCTGACTGGTGGTGTATCCCTTTCCTTGGGCAGATTGAATTTCCTGACTGATGGTGTATCACTTTCGTAAGGCGGATCGACTTTCCTGACTTATGTATCCCTTTCTTAAGCGGATTGACTTTCTTGACTGATGTATCCCTTTCCTAAGGCGGATTGACTTTCCTAACTAATGGTGTATCCCTTTCCTAAGGCGGATGACTCTCCTACTGGGGAATTCTAAATAGCATGAAAGGAGACAACAATCAAACACTGAGTTAGTTATTGTCTAAGTAGACAAGTCTTTATTCTTAATTTACTTTTATTAAAACAAAAATATTTTTGCCCCTTCAATTAAGAATAAAGATGTCTGGATGGGGGTTAGACCCTGAAATAAGCTGAAAACTAAGTGCAAGAAATGTCGGGTTTGGCCCCATTGTTTCTAGTTCCACTGCTAGGGAATGCCTGCAGGGTGGGTGCCTCTAGGGTTTTTGATGATGGGGGCATGCCCCTTGACTGATTCTACTGGTAGAGGATGGGGGGATGCCCCTAGATTGGTGGGGGGATTCCCCTTATTTGGTGGAGGGGTGCCCCTTGATTGATTCCACTATTGGGGAATGGGGGGACGCCCCTAGATTGGCTGATTCCACTACTGGGAGATGGGGGGATGCCCCTAGATTGGTGGGGGGGATGCCCCTTAATTGATTCCAATACTGGGAGATAGGGGGTATGCCCTTTGACTGATTCCACTACTGGGGAATGGGAGGGATGCCCCTAGATTGGCTGATTCCGTAACTGGGAGATGGGGGGGGTGCCTTTCGGTTTATGGGGGGATGCCCCTTGATTGATTCCACTACTGGGAGGTATGGGGTTGCCCCTGGATTGGTGGGGGGATGACCCTTGATTGATTGATTCTACTATTGGGGAATGGAGGGATGCCCCTAGATCGACTAATTCTACTGTTGGGGAATAAAGTGATGTCCTTTGGTAAAACTTATTTTGATTGGGGGCAAAGTGAATTTCTTCTACTGGGGAAGTCCTTCTGGTGCCAAGATGGTCTTGTACACAAAAATCATCTTCATTAGTGATCAATTTGAGAAGGGCTTACCTTGATTCTTGATTGACTTCTGTGGAAATAAAAATATTTTTGCCCCTTCAATCAAGGATCAAGGTGAGCATAGGGACTTGTCCCGAACAATTGAAATATAGGGTTGAGGAGGAGCGGGGTTGGCCCCGAACTTACACTTGATGAATTTTTGGTGCTTTGTGAGACATTGGTTCAAAAATCTGCCTCTGGATGACAAGAGAGGGCGTATGGGTGGGCCAGGACCCGTATGGGTGAGGTGCTTGACCATTGGGACCTATATGGGTAGGGTGGGACCTGTACGGGGGGTTCAAAATTTTGATCAGTCCCCTCATATCCCCCTATATACCAAAATTTCCCTTTCGGCAACTCTGATGATTTTTCCTCCTAAAATCAACCAAAGATGTATAAAAAGATCCCGCAGATAGGCCGTTTTTCCTTAGACTCAAGGACCTTCCCCTGGTGGGCGATTCGAGACTTTGAGAATGCTCGATTTTCTTTGGGTATGCTTTTCACGAGGGAGACTCTTTTCTGGGGCTTACTCCTATCTCCGAAGTGCCACTCATCCCTTCTCCTGAGACCTACACTTCAAAACTCTAGTTAATTTTACTCGATTCTCAATTTTCCACTTTCAAACTTTTGAAAAATTCTCGGATTTTGGCATGAATTAGGGTGTTTTAGACCTTGGAATAGAGCATGATGCATGTAACTTTAGCCTAGGATGCTTTTAGGATAGTTTTGGATGAGCTTTGGATGAATTTGGATTTTTAGGGTGATTTTTCACAGTGGGACTTCTTGTAGGGGACCCGTATGGGTGAGGGGGGATCCGTTCGGGTCCCATTTATAATACGAGCGTTACTTGTCATGTCCTCAAGGACAGAATGCCATTTACTTTGATTTCTGCAATCTTTTTCTAATTTCTGACTTCTTTGCTATGATCTAACCCTGTTAAACTATAATTCTATCTTTACAATTCCAATAAAAGACTATAGGGGCCCTGAGCTTTCGCAGAAAATGGTACGAGGATATTCGTGCAGCGGGGGATATAGAGTTGCTGACCCACATCAATTCCTTCTGCTTTAGTGACATTATTAGGGCCATCCCTCAGGCCCCTAAGATGTTGGCCCCTGGTGCCATTTCATCTCTGATGGAAAGATGGTCGAAGATGACCCATGCTGTCCACTTGTCAATTTGGGAGGTTACTATCACTCCCTCGGATGTGTGCGCCATGATGGGCCTAGAGTGGAGTGGGGATATGGCCCACTTTGATGTTTATGCCAACCGGTGGCATTCTCGGCCCGAGATGAAGGCCTACATCACCAGAGTACTTGGGTTTCATCCAGGGGGGATGAACAAGCTCAAGTACGGGGACTTGCATGCTTATTAGATTGCACAACCGAGTCCTATTACCACTGATAGGAGGGATCAGTACGCCTAGTCTTTCTTGCTGGCTTTTCTTACCACCGTCTTCTTTCCTGTATACTCGAGCAACCTTAAACATGTTTTTCTTTGTGCTATAGAGGATCTTGCCAGTGTGCCTAGCAAGAACTGGTGCTGGGCTATTCTAGCTCAGTTGTACTACGGCCTAGACGTCGGGGTTCGGGGCAAGTAGGCTGAGCTGTAGATCAGCCATCTAATACTACTTGTACTTTTGAAACTAATCGCCCTATGCTTTAACCTTTCACTTAGATTATGCTGCGACTGATCCTTATTTTGCTTTACAAATTTGGGCCTTTGAGCACCGATTCATCCCTAGGCCGGGTTTGCCTATAAAGCCTAAGACACCGCATATCATTTCAAGGTGGATGGGGCTCTAGTAGGGCTAGCCCTTAACTACAGTGCAGTACCAAGAATTCCTATGCCAGCTACGTTCAGATCGGGTAAACTTCTTCCCTACTAAACTTGCATTTTACATTTCAACAAACCATTTGTCGACAATGTATTTATGATTTTAAGATACGTACAGTGCATTCATTCTATACAGGTTATTCAAGACCCATGGGAGAGATTAGCCATCCATGGGGCTATCTAGAGGATGCGGGCTGGCATGGATGACTGCCGCTTTGTCTTGGAGTCACCACTCTCCTACAAGTGGTATTTTGGTGAGTGGGCCTGAGGGTGGAGGACCAGTGCCATGGTGGAGAGACCGATCCCTCCCCCGATCGCTACGGGCATCTTCTAGCCTAATCTCATGCCGGGGACCAACCAGGGGCTATACTTATTGGGCAAGGGGGCTCGCGTACTATCCGTGGAGGGTTCTTATGCCGAGTTTGTTGATTCTTCCCTTCGTCCCCCCTATGGGAGGATCCACCATGAGGATGTCCCTCTTGATTTTCACTAGAGTGAAGGTGAGGACGACGACGATGAGGAGGGTGGATCGAGGGGTGACCGTAGGGGCCTATCCCTAATTTAAGGCACCAGGGGCTTGGCCAGATCTGCTACCCCTTCTTCACAGGCATACCTCTAACTTAGCCTTTGTGAGTACTTTACTGCTTTTTAAAATTGACTGTGATTCTAAATCTTATTCTTTATTGCTACAGCCTCCTGCTTCCACATAAAAGAGATCTGCCTCCACTGCTGCTGTTGCCCCTGGCCTGTCGACAAAGTGGTCTCAAGCTTCTGAATCTGTGAGGGAGGGTATCCTTTAAGCTAAGCTATATACTTTCTTTCAACTCCTCGACCATTTGGGAAGCGAGCTGTCAAGGAGCTCGAGGAGTTGGTCCAGCCTATTGGTTTCATTCCTTCCAACTCTACTTACGTAAGGAATTCTTTATCTTAGCATTCATGCATTATTGCTGCGATTGTTTAGAATATCCTATCCTAATGTGACCTTTTCCTTTCAAGTGACCTTCTCTCAGACCGAGAGGATTGCCAGGGGTTACTTTTTTGTGCAAGATTTGCTATTGGCCCATGATGCCTTAGCTTTGGTAAGTTCCTTCTTTCCTGTAAAATTTAACAAACCATGCATGCATGCTATGACATTTATATATGTGTACTGATCTCATGATTTCCATTGCAGACCCTGCTGGCCATGGAGCACAGCAAGTCCACCAGGGACTTAGATGCTTCGGAGGAGAGGGCCCAATTCTTGGAGGAGCAGTTGTGGGCAGCTACCACTGAGGCTGACCAGGCTAGGGCTGAGATCACTTGGGCAAGGGCCGAGATTGAGATGCTGAGGGGCCAGCTTGCTAGGATTACTAAGGATAGGCAAACGCTGGTTCCTTCTGATGATAAGTCTAAGAATGATCTTTCAGCATACTGGGTGACTTAGAGGGGCAGAGATCAGTCTGTTGAGGGTGCTGATGCTACTAGGGCTGCTGTAGGGACTTTGGAGACTTGGGCTTCCACTCAGCCAGTTGCTGATACTGATGAGGCTAAGGATCACATGACCATAGATGTGGATTATCTACTGGCGGATACTCAAGACCAGACTCAGGAGGGTCACTAGGGACACGATCCCCCGGTAGCTTAGGTTATGATTACTTTCTGAACTATTGGTACTTTTGGGCCTTGCATGGCTTATTTTGATTATAAACTTTGGATTGGTACTTTTGACATTTGTCTTTTATGAATGCTGACTTTTTTGGACTAAGAGTACCAAGTATTACCGCTTTACAAATCCGTATTTTATTCAGTAATTTCATAGTGAGGAGGCCGAGTGATGTTCTAACTTTTGCATAGGCCATTTGATGCGAGGTGACCTATCGAACATTTATTTTTCTTTCTATTTGTCCTAATTTTTGCCTGAACTGTCCTTGATGGCTCAGTCCAGCAGACTTTTTCCTTTTAGCTTTAACTTTTTCCTGGACTGCCCTTTCGGGTTTTCAACCTATCAATCCTTTTTTTTCTTTTTGACTTAATTTTTGACGAGACTGCCTTTTAAGGTTTTCAATCCTGTAGGCTTTTCTTTTGTTCTTATCTTAACTTTTGCCTAGGCCGCCCTTTCGGGTTTTCAATGTAACAGACTTTTTCTGAATTTACATATGCTTGATTTCTTTGGAACTTTTTATTTCTATTGGATTACATGTGAAAGGAATAAATAACAATGATGTGTAACATGAAGAGAAAAATTGATGTTCACATACCAGCGATTATTTCACCTAAAGACATGCATGCATTCATAAGACCAAGATTCTTAGCAAAATCATAACATGTTCATTGATGAGATTAATTTGAGTACATAGGCAATGGTAACAATTTCCAATGGTCAACCCCTACTGCTTACTGATATTTTACAGATTTTCTAAAAGGTAACTGACATTTTTCTCTCGATGCCCTAACTTTTGCTTAAGCCAACCTTTTCAGGTTTTCAGCTTAGTGGGCTTTATTTGCATTGGGATGGCCCCAATTTTCGCCTGACTGATTTGCGGAATACCAATCAGCAGGCTGTACCCTAATTTTTGCTCGAGCAGTAGAGGGCTGCTAGTCGGGCGATTTATTCTTTATTTCTTTTATTCTTTGTGCTGCTTTTTTATGATTTAGTTCTTTTAACCTAGGCATGATAATGCTTGAGCCTATCTTGATTTACTGGATTCATGAACTCATTTCCATCCATATCTATAAGCTTGATTACTCCCTTACCAAGGACTTTCTTTATAACAAATGACCCTTCCCAGTTAGGCCTAAACTTGCCCCTAGTGTCAGTGTTGACCTGGAGTAGCTGCTTGAGAATCCGATCGCCCTCTTTGAGAAGTTGCTTCAGGTATCTGATTCTGTTGTTGTAAGCTCGAGCCATGCGCTGCTAGTACATCTATAGGTGGTCAAGTGCCTTGAGTTGCTTTTCATCCATTGCATTCAACTGTTCATACCTGGGCCTTGCCCAATTTGATTCTTTTAACTGAGCTTTGAGTGCCACCTGTAGAGATCTTACTTCTATTTCTACTGGTAGTACAACTTCCATTCCATATACGAAGGAGAATGGAGTCTAATCGGTGAGAGTTCTTATATTGGTTCTATACCCCCTAAATAGCTAATGGAAGCTTATCAGCCCAGTCCCTGTAGGTAACCACTATTTTGGACAGGCTCTTTTTGATTTATTAATGATCTGCTTCCCTTTAGAGCATATGAGGGATTTTGGGCATCTTTTGTGACCCCATATGTGCTTTCTATTTTTTTCGTAACCGGGGCTGGCCTGCTATTGATGTTCTCATGAGTCTTTGTGGTCTTCTTTCTTGGCAAACCGTACCTTTTTACCCCTTTCCCCCTTTATGAAGAAAGATGAAATAAGACTTATTATTATCATGTTTGCTAAGCACAATTATTATCTCTCTTTTGTTTGGTAGGTTTTAACCATTGGATATTTATACCATTGCGATGTATTCAAAGTCAACTTCATTAACATATACGATGATATTTCAAGTATGTCATTGTTATGAGTATATGGTGTAATCAGGATGAAATACTCGCATGAAATGTGAGTGGGATATGCATCAATTTATTCATGACATGCTAAAAAAGAGTACTGATGTTACAACTTATTCATGATATGCCTTATAAGCGGCATTGTTCGCATAAAAAATATTTGTAACATTAAAAATTACATCATTTGAATCATCCTCCACAGGCAGAGGGCCTTGTTCGTCAACTTGAGAGATACTAGAAGCTGGTGTGCAGGTTTGCATGTGCTTCTTTGGCTACTGCTCTTGCTAAGTCCTTGACAGCCTTGCTCATAGGATTTCTCTTTTCACTTCCCTTCCAATTCTTCCTCATGAGTACTGCTAGTGCCTTGGTGATGGACTCAATTGTATCTTTCATTTCATTTTCTTCAGCATTCCCACATACTTCCATAGAAACTAAGGTTTCAATCATGCAGCCTTTCTCAAAATCGTACACATCATTGAAGATCTCAAAACTAGGAACCCTTTTGCCCCATACTTCAACAGGTTCTTCCTCACCCGTGAATACCTTTTGCTTGATCTCGGCCCCTATTATGAGGCAAGATTGGGGTTTAGATTTCTTAGCACCTTGGTTCCCCAAACTGAGCCTGAATGGCTATGGAAGAGGAAAAAAAGGTTCCAGCATAGCCTATAGATTCCTTCCGAGCCCCTTACCTTTCATATAACCTTGCTTCATCATTATCTTTTTCATTTTAGGCGATATGTACTTTTTGATCAAAAATTTTATATCCTGCTGAGCTGCAGCCATCCTAGATTCTTTTTCTTTGGCTTCTATAGCTGCTATAACAGATGGTTCGTCAGCTTCCATGGTTACTAGTTTGCCATAGTGGATAAGCTTAACTTTCTGGTGGAGTGTGGAAGGGTTGGCTCCTAATGCATGGATCCAAGGTCGACCCAACAATAATGAGTAGGTAACGAGAATGTTGAGAATAGTGAATAAGACTTTGGATTTCACACCTCAACTGTAATTTTAAACGCCTCAATGGCACTCCTCTTTGTATCATCATATGCCCTTATAACAGTATTGGATTTTTCCAACATGGATTCATCTAGCCCTAAGTCAAGAAGGATCTTGGTAGGGCAGAGATTGAGGGCAGAACCATCATCCTCCATAACACATGGGATAGAACGATCAAAGACTTGTACCTTGATGAAAAGTGCCTTGTTATGCTCATTCCCTTTGGCCGAGAGGTCTAACGGATAGAACTTAATAGGTTGAACTTGATCGGGAGAAGATCCCCTAATAATTGAAAATACATCAACCAAAGTGGTAGAAGATGTAGCTTCCATACTTAATAACTTTTCTATCAGACCTTTGCAATGATCTTCAGAGTCCATAAGAAGTTGCCAAATGCTATACTTAGCAGGGGTAACTTGCAATTGCTAGATGAGAGGGGTAACTTTCTTTTCAATACTGATCGGAATATGAGTCTTAGTAGCAGGCTTAAAGATTGGACCCTGATCGATATTTTGAATGACCTAGATATCCACGTCTCTAGCCTTTCTTCTTTTTGGAAGAGGATCAGGAGGAATCCTCCCATTTCAGGAAACATGCAGAACCCCATTTTTCATATAAATTCTCCCTTCAAAAGTTTCCACTAACATGGCGGGTTCTTCTAGCTCATCACTTTCCAATACATAAGCATCGATATGAATTGGCTCCGGTTGAACCAACATAGCTTCCTTGTCATGAATTCCTTCTAACTTTAATGCATCGATGTTAATGGGGATCAGTTCATCGAGTAAAGACACTACTAAGTAAACCATAGGATTAGCCTATGAGATAATATGGAAGACATGGTAGGGGGGCAATCCTGACTCAACAGCTGCAACCGGTTTCTCAAAATTTGGCAGGGGGTTATTCATGGTGCTAGGCTTAAGCTCAGGTTCTTATATCTTCTTATCTTTATTCAAACCATAAATAGCCTTAAGTAGGTCTCTACGGGCTCCAGTGTGATGCCTTTTACTGACATAATAAGCACAAAACTGATCCTTATCTTCAAGCTTGGGCGGGATATAGTTTTGATACTCTGAAGAGGACCAAGTGCCCTCAACTTAGTGAAGATGGTAGGCAGAGGTGCTTTCCAAGGGGAGATGCCATCTTTGATGGTGCAAAATGCAGCCACTTCTTCTTGTACTACCACTATTTTAGGATCGGAACCAAACTTTGATTTAGAAGCCTCGACTAGGGCTGAACGGTCGCTCTTTTTGAACCAAGGTTTGGCTGATACACTAGCATTCTCCAATTTCTCGATTCTTTCCCATTTCTTAGCTTTTTTGAAGACTTCAACATAGCTAGAGAACTTATCCATACCAAGAACCTTACAATAAGCAGATAGGGCACCATCCATTCACTTTACAATCATCTTCGAGAGGCTTAGCCTATCTTTCAACATAACCTGAGTGGCCATCCATCTTTCGAACTAGGGCTTAAATTTTTGATTAGGAGCTTGTTTAATAGCTTCCAAATTCTGTATGGTAGTCTTAATGGTGGCATTGAAACCATACTGCTCAATGAAAGCTTTAGAAAAAGCTTTCATATTTCCAGTCACCTCATCGAATATAGTGTTATACCATTCGATAGCGGGACCTTCTAGGGTGCAAGGGAACATTTTGGCTAGGACCTTATCACTTAAATTTCTGATTCTCATAACCCTCTGGTAGGTGGTGTTGTGAGATTGAGGCAGACCAGTTCCCTTATACTTTGCTATGCTAGGCATACTAAAGTTTTCAGGGACCCAGTCCACCTATCTAATGATTTGAACTGACAATGATGATGGCTAAGAGCTAGGATTGGCAGCTAGTAATTTTTAAAGAAGATCACGCAATTCTACAGACAAGGATGACCCCTCTGATTGAGTAACCGCACCCAAGGGTAAACCTGTTGATTAAGGAAAGGTTGTCCCTTTAGGTGTGACCACAAAATTGGGGGTTGGGTCAGATGTCCCAAACTGAAAAGGAGGCGGTACAAATCCCTGACTAGGCTGAGCAAACTGACTGATGGCTAGCAAAACCACTATACTCACTGACTGGAATGACTAGCTAACTGAACTAAATGGACCAAAAGAACCCAACTAACCAAAATGCCTGGAAGAATCCTCACGAGTCTGCATAGGTGGCAACTGAAATCGAGTGAATGGATTATAAGTAACCCCCAATACTTGTTCACTAATCACTACATTCACTATTGTAGCACTAACAGGCACACTAAGAGGAACATTGGCCATTCTCTCTTTAGCCATGATCGTCGTAATGGAGACCAACATCTTATCATTCATTCAGTCTAAGAACTGATCACTTCCCAAGGACTGTGAGATGACATTTGCAATCTCTAACCTAACCTCGGTCCTCTATGCATTTGCCTCCTCACTAGTAGCAATATTCTTAACCTCAACATCAATCTAACCCTCTGGAGTCAGGATATGAGACATTTCCTCAGGATGGAGATGGAATAACCCTTAACTGAATTAGAGGAAGAGATGATGGTGGAGGAGCCGGAATACAAATCAAATGGACCTGATAACGTCGCCAAGCTCTTTCTCTTTGAGCTTTAGTTTTGGCTGAGGTGATAACTAAAAGATCAGTACATGCATGGGATATGTTATACATACACAAATTAAAATGATGCATGGCTGGGTTAATTTCAGGGTACGTA
Organism: Euphorbia pulcherrima; assembly: GCA_947683365.1. Classification (NCBI taxonomy): domain Eukaryota; kingdom Viridiplantae; phylum Streptophyta; class Magnoliopsida; order Malpighiales; family Euphorbiaceae; genus Euphorbia; species Euphorbia pulcherrima. Next base: position 22,888,315 of record CANTUS010000007.1, on the reverse strand, counting down.
ACACAACACATGCGAAGCGATCAATTTTGTCCTCATTTCTTCCACTAAGTCTGAGGGTATTCTTCCTTAATCTAATCTTACTCAGAAATCAGGGTACCTATAAGGTAAAATTCTAAGGCTTTATAAGAATGGCATTGGACATATCAGAAGTTTTATGTAGAAGGTTCCTATCGTATAAAGCCTCTTTTAGAGGGAGATAGCAATGAGTGCTCCACCCACTAGAGTGTCCCCAATTCCTGGCGGGCATGGGTAACACTTTTGTGAGTGTTGCAAAAATAATAGGGCACCTTAACTTAGTGCTAGAAGAAGAGCGCATCTAACTAAAGAGAGAAGGAAATAAGAAGATAGAGTGTGATAATATTCCCAAATGATGAAAACAAAAGTGGGTTGAATCAAGTAAATGATTTTTAGTGCTCATCTTAATCTTCTAAGCTTTTAAAACAAACCAAAATTTTGCAAGTTAAAAGATTATATCCCCAGTAGAGTCGCCACTTTGAGGTGTCAATGATGTGTGGGTCTCCCTTGGAGCCTATGTTAGAGGTAGGGCCCACTGGGGGTTGGTTGGATTTAGGCATGACAAAACATTTTATTAGTTAAAGTTTGCACAATAAGCCAATTTTTAATGAATAAAAGAATCGAGACCCAAATCTCAATACAAATGATAGAGTCGCCACCCAAGTTGCCTACTTAGGAAAGAGTTTTGGTACGGTTCCCTCTGGGTAGGAGACTTATACCTATTGGATCAGAGATTGAGGTATTGGATGAGTCACTTATTTCTCATTTAGCTATTTCAAAATTACATTCACCACATAAAACCATTTTTGTTTTCATCATTTATGGAATTATCACAGAAATCCTATTTCTACACTCTTTCATAGTCGTTATATGCGTTTATGTATTATAATAAAGCACAAGCAATAAATGGGGGAATAAAAATTACAACCGGGGGAAAAATGGGGGAACTGCAAGAGAACCTATACATTTGTTCTAAGTTATAAAACAAAATAAAAAAAAAATTCCCCTATCCACAAAGAATAGCACAGTTTATAGCACATCATAAGTCAGCATTTTATTAGGAAAATGTGATTATGTTAGCATGACAGTTTTGCAATCGATAGTGCCCGGGCGACTTCTTGGATCGGAAAGAAAGAACTGGTCTTCAACATATTTTGTTATGAAAACACATTTTTACTTTTGTCGGTTGATTTAGTGGATTATTAGTGAAAAAGATCGCATGGCAAATGGTGAGTTGGATTGATTTTTAGCTAGTTAAAAATGAATTTGGAATTTACCTAGGGCTGGTATGCATACGGGTGGGTGGGACCCATACAGCTACTAAGGAGGACTGCTATAGGTATGGTGCACCCGTCTAGGTCATGTCTGGCCCAATCAAAAAACTTTTTCAATTCAGTTTGTAGATTAACAAATTTATGGATTGGTGGCAGAAAAATAAAATAAAAAGGGATTTCTCTCCATATGAGTATGGCGCACCGATCTAATATCTCGACGATACAAGGTGCCAATAAGGCTCATGCGGGTTAGGGCCAGACCCGAAACAAGAAATATAATGAGCAGTAATAATAGGAGAGGCAAAAAGTAACAACAATAATAAAACTAAAATGTGAGTCTCTTTGAAAATAAGGCGCATTACCTTTGCGGCGTGAATCCACTTTAAGGTGATCCCTTTACTGTTGGGAGAGTCCGGCCAAAGTAGATGTTAAAATAGGACTATTTAGGTGAGTATTTATGTGGATAGAACCTCCCTTAAATCCTAATGAATGAAGTTAGAAATGAATAAAATGTGGACAAAACCTCAAAGAATGTTTCTCCCTATTTTATACCTCCTATACCCCTACTATACCTGTTCTATACCTATAGAAATTGCTAGAACTTTTACTATAATTTTTCTATAGTTTTTCTTCTAATATGAATGTGTGTCTTATGAAATGAAGGGAAAGGCCCTATTTATGGGGAGAGGGTCAGGTCGAAATGCAATAAACCGCATTCATGACCTACCTTTTCCCAAAATTGGTAAGAGATTACTTCTAAAAGATTAGGCAATCAGAGGACCTGTAAGGGTGGGGCCCCACCCGTACGGGTACTAGAGGACCCCGTATAGGTCCCTGCACTCTGATCGAAGGTATCAACCTGTACGAGTCCTCCAGTGGATCTGTACCACCAGGCAGCACCCGTAAGGGTCCGTAAGGGCAGACTAGGTCTCTAGACTTCATCCAAACTCAACTCTACAGTAGTAGGAACACCTCTGATGGACAACATATGAAAAAGATTGCATTATATAGCTCTCATAATCATTTCATGAGAAGGATTGTTAGAATCCAGTGCTCACAACTACCATCATCCTCTAATGTAGTCTTCTCCTTCTTTCTCTCTTCTCGTCCTTATCTTCCTCAGCAAACGAATCTATAATCTACTGATCTTCTTGTTCCTCAACAACCTTAAACTCCACAACATTTACTTCAATATCCTCCTACTCCTCCTCACTCTCAATACCATCTAGTGCACTTATCGTCTCCTCAACAACCTCTGGAATAGATTTCTCACTTAAACTTGCACTTGCCTTCTCATAAGCCTTTTCAACTTCAGCCTTTGCATGAGTAGCTATCTCATTAGCTCTCCTCTTGATCTCATCCTCAAGGTCTTCTTGCCTCTTTCTCAATCTTTTTGCTTTCACCTTCTCAGCCTCTTCTAGATTCTTGACTACACCAGTAAGCTTCTTCACCATAAACTTCTTCCTTGGCTGACCAACTTCAGGTATAGGCACTGATGTGACTACCTGTCCTTCAGTTTTCTCAACATTTATTCTTGCATCATCACTTTTCCTCTTCTTTAACCCTTTTAGAGGCACATCTTCCTTTAGCTCTTCCTCAACCTTCTTTTCTTCTTCTAGGTCCTTGGCAGTCAGCTCTCTGGGCTTCACCTCCTTAGTACCATTTAAGAATCTGGATTTCTTAAGAATAGGGGCAACCATAGGATGAGATCTAGCTAAGCTTGCCCTTTTAATTCTTTCTTGGAGTCAGTCATGACGTCCTTCTTGCTTTCCTTGTTCTCTCTAGCTTTTTCTCCTTTCTTATCCCTCTGCTTGGTTATCCTTTCAAGCTCATTCTCAGCAAAATCTGCAAGAGTTTGATCCTCAGCTTCTGGTCTAATGGGATTTAAAGATATTATAGCCTTAGGTTCCTTCACTCTAACCTCTTCCTTCTTTAGTCTGGCATATTTAATGATCTTGGGCTTCTCTTCACATTTCAAGCCATGGAAATGAGCGTTACTAAGTACTCTAGACTCAATAACCTTATAGATAATTCTGTTCTTTAGCGCCTATCCTTCAAGATCCAGTTCATAGGCCGTGCAAATCTCCATAACAAGATTCCCATATACCATATGCTTAGACACCTTCAAGAACGAGTGAAGAATGGCCAATGGCCAGTTGATACTTATTCCTTTAGTGAGAGCATAAACATACACTCTCTTGAACTTCGAGGAGCTTCATGTAGACCAAGTCTTAGGCAATAAAGCCTTAGTCACCAACTCGTGGGCTGACTTTCCCTACTTTGTGAACATAGAGGCAGTGAGTTCACTAGATTTGTAGTCAGTGGGCACTTTATTGTCACCGAAAACATCTACGTTCTCTTCATTTTTTACTGCTCGTATCTTTAGGCCTTTGTACTTCATTCCTAGAAGGTTTGCAATCAGCTTGGAAGTCACATAAACCATTCTCCCTATCATGGTAGTGATAAACATATCTTGGAAACCTTCAACCATGTGGATAGCATGGAAGAAACTTTTCACGATTTGATCATAGAAGCCACTAGGAAGCTCAAAGAAACCTTGCAAGTGAGGTTGACGCGTCCATTTTCCAAAATGATCATCACTAGAAAAACTTAACATATCTGCAATAGTGGTTCTTCAACAATAACATATTCTATAAAACACCACTCAGTAGGAGTATAAAAAGTTCCGACGGGGATGAATAGATCTTCTCTTTTGTTGATACCCACTGCCACTTGAGCCGAGTGATCTACAGTGATAACCTAGCCTAAATCTTCCTCATCTCTTAAAAACAATGATACTTTCTCAGTTGAACACTCTAATGGATTGGACTAAATTGTCATTGAAATAGCTTTCAAAGAATTAGAGAATTTAGGGATTTAAGAAGAAGATGCAGAGGACATTTTGGTAAAGTAAAAACTCCCTCTCTTCTTTATCTCTCCTTAAATAGCAAAAACCCTTCAAGTGAAACCTGCAAAGCTATGTGTACGACTCACAAGTAATGATCATATTTGAATGGTGAGATTGATCAATGGTTACCGTGGAATAAATGATTACGAAATTCATGAAGTTAAAGCGGTTGAATATGGATCATTTTAAAACTTGCTACCATTTCTATCAAGTTTAAAATTGAAAAGAAATCGGTGACAATTTTAATGATGTGTCCATAATTCACGCATGAAGAAGAATTACTTAACCTAATTCACAGAAGCTTAGAGTGGAAGATAGGTCAGCTCAGGGATAGGTTAGTGGGGAAATATTTCTTTAAATTGGATTGCATATCCCAATTAATTCTCTCAAGATGTTGAATTGGTTCTTTCTAATGGGCTTTGTGAATATTTCAGCTTGCTATTCTTCAGTGGAAATATATATGAGCTTGACTTCTCCTTTTAGCACATGATCCCTTATGAAGTGATGTCTATTATTGACATGTTTCATCCTGCTATGTTGAATTAGATCCTTGGATAGGTCAATTTCACTCTTGTTGTCACACATAACTTCAAGGCACTTAGACTTTATACCATAATACTCTAATTATTGGTTAATCCATAGAAGTTATGCTACACAACTTCCTATAGCCATATACTCAGCCTTAACTATACTCAGAGCCACATAAGTTTGTTTCTTGCTGTACCATATAACTAGAAAATCACTAAGGAAATGATATCCTATAGTGGTGCTTTTCCTTTTTAATTTGTCTCTTCCATAGTCAGCATCAGTGTATCCTCTTAGAGTGAAATCTGCATTACCTGGATACCATAAACCTGCATCAATAGAGCCTAGAAAATACCTGAGAATTCTCTTAACAATAGCTAAGTGAGATTCTCTGGGATCATTTCGATATCTTGTACAATAACATACAATATATTGAATGTCAGGATGTAGAGAACCAATAATACCTCTGTAGACCTTACTCTCTATAGGTTTACCTTCTTCATCTTCACTCAGAATTGTATTAGTGGCCATGGGTGTTGACATTCGCTTGGCTTTGTCCATGTCAAACTTCTTGAGTACTTCTTTGGCATACTTAGCTTGGCTGATGAAAATCCCATCATCACCTTGTTTGATTTGCAAACCAAGAAAGAAATTAAGCTCTCCTATCATTGACATTTCAAACTCTTTCTTCATTTGCTGGCTGAATTCTTTGCAAAGCTTTTCATTAGTTGCTCCAAAAATGATAGCATTAATATAGATTTGGACTAGCAACATATCTTGATACTTCCTCTTGATGAAAAGGGTTATATCTACTTTTCCTCTGACGTAACCTTTGCTGAGGAAAAAGTTAGTCGGTCTCTCATACCAAGCTCTTGGAGCTTGCTTCAATTCATAAAGAGCCTTCTTCAACTTGAATACATGGTCTGGATGCTTCGGATCTTCAAAGCCTAGGGGTTGTCTAATGTGGACTTCTTCTTTAATATAGCCATTAAGAAATGCAATCTTAACGTCCATTTGAAATAGCTTAAAGTTCATAAGAGATGCAAAAGCACAAATAATTTTGATGGCTTCAAGTCTTGCTATTGGTTCAAAGGTTTCTCCATAGTCAATGCCTTCTTGTTGATTGTAGCCTTGAGTAACTAATCTGGCCTTATTTCTAACAACATTACCACATTCATTTAGCTTGTTCTTGAAAACCCATTGGGTGCCAATGATTGACTTGCCTCTGGGGTTGTCTACCAAATCCCAAAATTCATTTCTTCTGAATTGGTCTAGCTCCTCTTTCATTGCAATAATCCAGTTGACATCAAATTCAACATCTTCAAACTTATTGGATTTAATCAATGAGACAAATGCTGAATGACTCATCATTCCGGTTAGCTGACCTCTTGTCAGCATTAGATTTTGCACACTTCCAATGATCTTCTCAACTGGATGATCTCTCCTCACCCTGAATTCTTTTGGTAGATCAAGATCAGCTTGCTGAGCTACTGACATGGGTTGAGCATCATTATCATCACCAAAGTTGATGGATTGGTCCAAGTCTAATTCATAATCTTCTTTTTCTAGAATTGGATTAGGGATAACAATGGGCTGACTAACTGATCCACTAACTTGGTCTTTTTCTTTTTCATCATCACTGGCTTCTCTACCTGCACTGTTAGTTTCATCAAAATCTAACTGCATAGACTTGTCTAATGTGCAAGTTCTTTGGACATACACTCTGTATGCCCTACTGTGTGTTGAGTAACCTAGAAAGATTCCTTCATATGCCTTGGGGTCAAATCTAGCCAATTGGTCTTTAGTATTTAATATGAAGCATTTACAACCAAAGGCCTTGAGATGACTAACCTTAGGCTTCCACCCCTTCCAAAGTTCGTAAGGAGTTATTTTCAAAACTAGGCGAGTTAAAATCCTATTTAGAATATAACACGATGTGTTAACAACTTCTCCCCAGAAATACTTTGGCAGATTGTTATCACTAGGCATAGAACGACCCATCTCTGCAATAGTGTGATTCTTTCTCACAATAACCCCATTTTGCTGAGGTGCATAAGGGGTAGAAAAATTATGGTCAATACCATACTTAGAACAAAATTCCTTAAACTGCCTGCTTTTGAATTCTATCCCATGGTCACTACGGATTCTATTAATTTTAAGTCATTTTTCATTCGTAATCTGGGTAGCCAACCTAAAGAATGATTCAAATGTTTCATCTTTGCTTGAGATCAAGACAATCCAAGTGAACCTAGTCAGATCATCTACAACCATATGGGTGCATTTCATTCCACATAGACTCATTGGCAAAACTGGCCCTAACAAATCCATGTGTAGAAGATCAAGGGGACGAGAAGAAGATATATCAGCTAAATATTTAAAGGTCTTCCTAAATTGTTTCCCAAGTTGGCATGCCGAGCAGAGTCTACCTTTTTCAAAGGCTAGATTGGGTAATCCCTTAATAAGTTCATTTTTGGCTAATTTGGACTTATTGGTCATATTGATATGTCCTAACCTTCTATGCGATAGCCATGAATTTTCCTCCTTAGAAACTAAGTATATGTAATTGAAGCCAAGGGATAAACCAATCATATAACCATTATTAATTCTAAGAGCATATAGAATAGGTTGGTCAAAGTTACCATCAATGACTGAGTAGCGTGCTGAGTCAAAAATCACTTTCCTGCCTTTGTTACGTAGCTGAGCTACACTTAGCAAGTTGAACTTCAGGCCTTTCACTATAGACACATTTTCAATTGAAGGCTTGACTCCTACAGTGCCATTGCCAATTATCTTTCCCTTTTGGTTATCTCCAAAACTTACACTTCCATTCCTCTTTTGCTCTAATGTGATGAACTTCTTTTCATCACCTGTCATATGCCTTGAGGATCCACTATCCAAATACTATATTTTTCTATCATCAGTGGATCTCAGGCTCCCCTTAGTTCTCTTTCCTTTGTCTCTACTCTAGTCAGCTGATTAATTGTCAGCAGAAGTAGATGGTTGGTCAGCTGAATCAGAGTTGGGTTGATCATCCTTTGCCATGAGACACACGTTTGCAGAATATTGTGCCTCTTCATCTAAGGATGATGACTCTTGTTCAAAATCACTCCAGGTAGTAGCAAGAGCCTTCTTATCCCCTTTCTTCTTGAATTTGTCTTTTTTAGCTTTAGGACAACTAGACTAGATATGCCCTTTTTCACCACATTCAAAACATTTGATATCTTTGTTGTTCTCCTTGTTGAACTCTTTTTGTGGTCTATCATCTGCTCCCTTCTTTTACTTATTAGGCCTTTTGAATCTCTGAAAGTTCTTATCTTTCTTCATGAACCTATTGAAGTTCTTGGTCTACAATGCTATCTCTTCCTTTCTATCCTCAGGGTATTCTTCCTTTGAGGAATCCTCATCAACCTTGAGAACAATGGCTCTGTTAGATCTTTTTCTTTCCTTGTTCTTGAACTTCTAGACTCATCTTTATACTATCTTAATGACATTTCATGAGTCAGCAAGGTACCTATCAGCTCATCAAACTTTTAGGTCTTCAAATTATGAGCTTCTTTGATGGCACTCTTGTTTGCATCCCATTCTTGTGTCAAACTTCTAAGAATCTTCTTGACAGTCTCTTCTTTAGTGAAGTTCTTGCCAAGTCTTTTTCTTTCATTGATAATGTTCATGCATTGGTGTTCATGTTAGAAATGTCCTCCTTGGGTTGTATGTCATAATCCTTCATGAGAATGTTGATCTTGGTTTCCTTGACCCTGTCAGTTCCTTCATAAGTCACTTCCAACTTCTTCCAGATCTCTCATGTAGTTTCACACCCTGAAATATGGTTAAACTCAGTTGCGTCAAGCATGCAATGAAGACAGTTGATAGCAGCTGCATTTTCCTTTAGTCTGGCCAAGTTCTAGTTGTCCCACTCATTGGAGTACTTATCAACATGCACTCCATTCTTCACAATAGTAGGAACATATGACCCTTCAATTATAGCCATCCAAGAATACATACTTTGAGACTGGATGAAATTCTTCATCTTGTTCTTCTAGTAGGTAAATGCTCTTTATTGAACATGGGAGGCCTAGTGATTGACATATCTTTAGGAAGAATGTAAGCTTGGGCCTTTCCACTGGATTCTCCTCCTTTGTACGCCATGATCTTTATCTCAAGATTGTAAGATCTTTAGATTGAGAACTTGCTCTGATACCACTTATAGGTCCTTATGCGTACACTCAGTGAGTTAGAGGGGCGGGGGGTGAATGACTCACTAAAATAAATTAGGTCAATTTTTTGCGTATAATTAAACTGCACTGAGTAGGTCAGCGGGCTGTGTAAAAACTGGAAAAACTTCAAAGTAAAGAACACAGAGATTTTATACTTGTTCGGTAACCTGTACTTACATCCGGTCCCAAGAGAATGTCTTGCTTCAATCCACTAATCTCAACTCCTTTACCCTAAATGGAGAAGCCTTTCACAAAAATTCTAAATTACAGTAAGTACCCTCCTAAGTGCAATCGCTCACCTGCTAAGTAGAATAACTTCTTCTACCAGCAACTCAACAGAGTCTAAACAATAACTAGATTCAACTTATAAAAATGTTGATCTAGATACAAATAATTAGATGTTACAATTCTATTGATCTATTCTAATCTCTTTTATTTTAAAGAATATTCTTGCTGATTAGTTGCTTTTTTAATTGGACTTCCTTTGAAGCTTATAAGTTAATAGAGTTTTGCTTCTAAGTAATTCAAGGTGTAATCACCAAGTTTTAATGCTTTCCTTCTTGCTCCTTTTGTACTTGAAATCAAGAATGTAGCCGTTGAAATTTTCTTGGCATCTTCTGCAAATTGCCAGCTCAATTATTCACTCATTGCTTCTTTAATTCAATCTATTAGGAGATAGAATCACACCGTTGTGAAATAGAAATTAATCTCTTAGATTGAAATCTGAGCTTCAATTTGAATTCTTTGTTGTTTGATGCCAGTATTCTGCTAGAGATATCCTACACTGACTTGTTACGGGTCATCTACCCATTCCTCTGGTAATCTGACAACTTTACAGAGTTGCGAGATACTAGGTTAGTGAATCTGCAACATTTCCAACTCTGGAAATTGCTTTTTGTAGCTTGGTCTTTGAAGAACTTTGGCATTTTCTTCATAAAACGGATGCCTTGTTAAGGCATTAATTCCTTTTGTCTTTCTTTCATTAATGTCTGTAAAAAGTAAGTCTAAAAAGAAAGATTCCATTTTTCCTCAAAGGGAAAGGTTAGCACCTTTGACTAATAGAAAGTAACTCAGCAAAATGATAATACAATATACACAACAAAATCTAAATATCAACCGTTGAGTGAATAGTATTTAGTCAACGACTAAGATACATACTCAGCCTAGAACAACTCATGGTTAAAACTAAATACCTAAGTCAGCGGAGACTTAAAATTCTACCCTCGAATTACTTGCATATAACCATAGACTCTTATTTTAACATCATTATTGATTTAATTTACTCAAACTTATCTTAATTGGTATGATCAAAACTTAAGCACTACTGAGTCACCAACTCAGTCAGCCTAACCTTGTGCTTGGTTCAACAAGTGCTATAGAGGAAGTGCATGATCTCAAGAATTACAAGTTTGATGAGCTTATTAGAACTCTACTGACTCAAGGAGAAAGAAAGTTGTGGCAGAACTGTTGTCTTGAAAGTTGATGATACTTCTAAGGAAGAATACCCAGAAGAGATGAAAGAGAAGATGGCGCTGATCAGTAGAAACTTCAAACGGTTTCTGAAGAAGGATGGAAAGTATCAAAAGTTTACCCCTAGGAGGCCCCGCTAGTACAAGAAAGGAGCTGATGAAAGACAGAAAAAAGAGCATAGCAAAGATATCAAATTTTTTGAATGTAGAGAGAAGGGCCATATCCACTCAGCTGTCCTAAACCCAAGAAGGACATATTCAATAAGAAGAGAGATACAAAGGCATTCACTACCTAGAGTGACTCTAAACAAGAGTTATCTTCTTCTGATGAGGAGCCATAAGACTTAGAAAATGTCTGTCTTATGGCTATTATTAATCATCCATGTGAGAACTCTGAGCTGACCAACCAACTACTTCCGTTGCTAGCCAGTCAGCTGATAGAAGAAAAGACAAGGGAAAGCAAAATAAGGTAAATTTTGAACCCCCTTGGTCAACAGATGAACTTGTTGAAGTACTTAATGATGTTATAAAGATGACTAAGAAGTTAGCCAAGTGCATCAAAGTACTCTAGAGGAGGTGTGATGAGCCAGAGGATTGTAATTCCTCTATGTCACTTGACATCCTCTACCTTGTGGAAAAATATGAGTACTATGGTGGTTATAACAGCAACCTCATTAACCAAATTAATGAGTTAGCTGATGAATTAACAAATTTGAAAATGGTATGGGTCCCTCCTCGATCAAACAAGAATACTTAGAGTATCCGCACTCATAAATCTGAGAAGGTTTCTCAAAAGAGTAAAGTGAGCATGCCCATATCTAAGGCCGTATGTAGCTTTTGTGGAAAAGCTTGTCATGTTGTAGTATTATGTAGACATAAATATGGTTATTATGATGAGTATGACTAGTCTAGGTGACCACCATGAACAAGGGAGGATCCAACCTACAAAAGACATGGGTACCTAAGAAAACTTAATTATTTTACAGGTAAGCTTGAGATCCATTGATGATAGAAGAATGTAGTATTTGGTTAGTAGATGCTTGAGGCATATGATAGGTGATGAAACACAATTCCTCACATTGTGGCGCAAAAGGAATGGAAGTGTCAGTTTTGGAGACAACCAAAAGGGAAAGATTGTTGGTAATGACATAGTTGGAGTCAAGCCTTCAATTGAAAATGGGTCTATAGTGAAAGGCCTAAAGTTACACTTGCTAAGCGTGGCTTAACTATATGACAAAGGCAGAGAAGTGATTTTTGACTCAATGGGCAGCTTAGTCATTGACGATGACTTTAACCAAAATATTCTTTATGCTCATAGAATTAATAATGTTTATATGATTGATTTATCCCTTGGCTCCAATAACATATGTTTAGTCTCTAAGGAGGAAAACTCATGGTTGTGGCATAGAAGGTTAAAATATATTAATATCACTAATATGTCTAAATTAGCTAGAAAAGAAAACAATGTTGAGGGTTTACCTAGTCTAGCCTTTGAAAAAGATTGACCTCACTCTAGAAAAACCTTTATTTCTCTATCTAATATCTCTTCTACTCGTCTCCTTGATCTTCTACACATGGACTTTTTTGGGTTTGTTCAACCAATGAGTCTTGGTGAAAAGATATTCACCCTAGTTGTTATAGATTATCTAACTAGGTTCACTTGGATTGTCTTGTTAGGAAGCAAAGATGAAATGTTTGAATCATTCTATAGGTTGGCTACCCGGATTATGAATGAAAAAGGACTTAAAATTAATAGAATCTGTAGTGATCATGGGAGAGAATTCAGAAACTCACAGTTTGAGGAGTTCTACTGTAAGCATAGTATTAACCACAATTTTTCGCTCCTTACACACCTCAGTAGAATGGGGTAGTTAAGACGAAGAACTACAGTATTGTGGAGACGAGTTGTTCCATGGTGAGTGATAACAACCTACCAAATATTTTTAGGGAGAAACTGCTAACACAGCTTGTTATATCCTAAATAGGGTTTTAATTTGCCCAGTTTTGGAAAAAACTCCATATGGGCTTTGGAAGGGGTGCAAGCCTAAGGTCGGTCAACTCAAGGATTATGGTTATAGATGCTTTATATTAAGAGCGAAACACTAATTGGCTAAATTTGATACAAAGGCTGATGAAGGAATCTTTCTGGGTTACTGAACACAGTAGGGCATACGTAGTGTATGTCAAGAGAACTGGCATTTTAGAGGAGTCTATGCATGTAGATTTTGATGCAACTAACAACGTAGGTAGAGAAGCCAGTATAGCTGAGGAAGAACCAAATCAAGTTAGCGAATCTGTCAGTTAGCCCATAGTTATCCCTGATCAACCTTCAAAGAAATAAGATTATAAAGTTGACTTAGAACAATTAATATTCTTTGGAGATGAAGATTAAGATCAACTAATAGTGGAGACTCAACGACCTAACCTAGATCTACCAAAGGAATTCAAAACAAGAATAGATCACCCGTTAACAAAATTCTTGACGGTGTGCAAAATCTAGTGCTGACTAGAGGTTAGATGAACAGAATGATGAGTCACTCAACTTTTTTCTCGTTGATTGAACCTAAGAAGTTTGAAGATGCTAAATTTGATGATGATAGGATGATTGCAATGCAATAAGAGCTAGGCCAATTCAAAAGACATGAAGTTTGGGATTTGGTAGAGAAACCCAAGGGCAATTCATTCATTGGCACCAAATGGGTTTTCAAGAACAATCTAGATGAAGATGAAAATGTTAGCAGAAACAAGTCTAGACTTGTTTCTCAAGGCTACAATCAATAAGAAGGAATTGATTACAGAGAAACATTTGCTCCCGTATCCAGACTTGAAGCCATAAGAATTTTGTGTGGTTTTGCATCTCATATGAATTTCAAACTATTTCAAATGGATGTTAAGAGTGCATTTATTAATGGTTATATCCAAGAGGAAGTCTATGTTAGAAAGCCCCCGGGCTTTGAAGATCCAAAGTTTTCAAAACATGTCTTTAAGCTAAAGAAAGCTCTATATGGATTGAAGAAAGCTCCAAGAGCTTGGCATGCGAGACTGACTAACTTTTTACTCAACAAAGGTTATATCAGAGGAAAGACAGATACAACCTTGTTCATCAAGCACAAGAACCAAGATGTGTTACTAGTCTAAATCTATGTTGATGACATTATATTTGGAGCAACTGATGAGAGATTTTACAAGGGGTTCAACCAGCAGATGAAGAAAAAGTTTGAAATGTCAATGATGGGAGAGCTTAATGTCTTTCTTGGACTTACATCAAGAGAGATGACGATTGGATCTTTATCAGCCAAGCTAAGTATGCCAAGGAAGTATCAAGAAGTTTGACATGGATAAAGCCAAGTCAATGTCGACACCCATGGATACTAACACAATGCTAATAAAGATGAGGAAGGTAAACATGTAAAGTGCAAGCTCTACATAGGTATCATCGGTTCTCTACTTTACTTAACTGTTAGTAGGCTTGACATTCAATATGTTGTATATTATTGTGCAAGATATCAAGCTGACATGAGAGAATCTCACTTAGCTACTTTTAAGAGAATTTTCAGGTACTTGCTAGGTTCTATTGGTGCAGGTTAATGGTATCCAATTAATGCGTATTACAATCTGAGAGGATACACTGATGCTGACTGTGGAAGAGATAGGTTAGAAAGGAAAAGCACCACTGGTTGATGCCATTTCCTTGGTGATTGTCTTGTAACATGGTATAACAAGAAGCAAATTTATGTAGCACTGAGTATAGCTGAGGTTGAGTACATGGTTGCAGGAAGTTGTGTAGTACAACTGCTATGGATTAAGCAGCTATTGGAGGATTATGGTATAAAGTCTAAGTGCCTTAAAGTCATGTGTGACAACAAGAGTGCAATTAACCTATCTAAGAATCTAATTTAACATAGCAAGATGAAGCATGTCAATATTAGACGTCACTTCATAAGGGATCCTGAGCTTAAGGGAGAAGTCGAGCTAACTTATATCCCCAATGAAGAGCAGCAACTTGACATATTCACAAAGCCTATTGGAAAGGAATAGTTCAGCATTCTGAGGGAATTGATTGGAATGTCCAATCTAATTTAAAGTAAAGTTGCTCTTATTGACCTATCCTAGAGCCGACCAAAATTCGCACTCTAAGCTATCTGTAATTAGGTCAAATGTTCTAACTCCCTCTTGAATTTTGGACGCGTCCTTAAAACTTTCACCAGTTTCTTTTCAAATTAATCTTGTTAGAAGCGGTAACAAGTCTTAAAACATTCCACATTCAACCGTTATTACTCAGTGATTTTTGCCATGATTAATTTCACGGTAACGATTGTTCAATCTCACCATTGAAAATTCAATCATTGTTAGTGAGTCAAATAAGTAGCTCTTTGCAAGTTTAACTTGAAGATTTTGGCTACTTAAGAGAGAGGATTGAAGGCAAAGAGTTTTTACAATTACAAATTCTCTTCTGTAATTTCTCTATGTCCCCAAATTCTTCAAATTTCTTCAAAGTCATTTTAATGGCAGGCTCAAGAAAAACCCATAAACCTACCACAATTGAGTCCTTAAAGAAACTATTTGCTCAAAGGGAAGATAAAGTTTGGTTCACTACACGCAATCACGCTGAAAGATTTATTCATGGCTTCGATGAAAGTGAAGAAGTTCATATCCTAGAAGGAATTGAATATGTTCCAACTAAGTGGTTCACTAAAGAAAAGACAGAAGTTGTGCAGCTCAACACAGTAGAGCTTATTAGTTTTGGGGAATGATGAGCGCTTTAGCAAGTGGACTCGTCAACAAAATTTTAGAGGGTTATTCGAGTTGCCCAATGGGTGTTATGAGTAGATAGTTGAGCGCTTCTACAGGGGAATGCACAACCTCAAAGGGAGAAAGGATGTGTTTATCACCATGGTTCATGGGAGACATGTGTATGTTACTCCCAAACTGACTTCCAATCTTCTTGGCAACTTTGACTATAAGTCATGAGAACTAATTTGATTTGTTTAAATTAAAAGTAGGGTCTATGAATAAATTTGATTTAGTTATGATTAATATGAGTTTAAGAAATAAAAATCTAGCTTCACCACATTTCATGGTGTTAGCTTCCTCATTCTCCAAGAAGGGCAAGCAGGCCCATGTGTTGGTAACCAAGATCTTGCTGCCTAAGACAGGTTCCATAAGTAGCTGTTATATGTAATCACCGAAGGTATGCAAATAAATTGGCATGTTACTATTTTTCATAGGCTTATGAAGGTATCAAGGCACATAGTGTATAGACATCTCATTATAGAGATCTATAGAGATTATGAGCTGGACTTGGAGGGATATGCTATCCAGAAGGGAATAGAGTACAAGGTGATATAGTCCAAGATCTACAATAATGCTCATGTTCATGGATTGCATTGTGATGATATTGCCTCTAAATATCAGAAGTTGAAGCATAGAGAAAAGAGGACTCAGAGTCCTAAGGCTACAATCTCTTTCAAGCCTATAAATCCTAAAGATGAGGACCTTGAGCTGGCCAATGTAGTGGCAAGAGAGCTAGCCAAAGCAAGTCATAGAATAAAGAAGTTAGAGGCTAAGAAAGAGCCTAAGAAGGAAATTAAGAAAGGAAAGAAAGCTATAAAGCCAGCTTAGGCTCCTACTGCAAAATTCCAAGATTGTAGAGGAATGCTCATGCTATAGATACGAGAAAGCCAACTCCTCAAGAGATTAAAGAGGAGAAGGCTGCTTTGGCTAAAATGAGGGAGGATGCTCCCTTTATCAAGATGAGGAAAAGAAAAGCTACAGAGATTGAGGTGGAGAAGGAAGCTAAAAAAGTTGAAGGACAGACAACTACATCAGTGTCTGTGCCTACTATAGGCCAGCCAAGGAAAAATCTAGTAGTTAAGAAGCTTTTTGGACCAACTCAACACCTTAAGGAATCTTAAGTAGTGAAAACTACGGAGGCCAAGAGGATCACTGAGAGGATTAAGGTAGAGGCTGCTGTGAGCACTGGATTTCATCGATCCTTCTTATAAGCAATGATGAGATCTATATGATACAATGTCTTTCAGGTGTTGTCCATCATAGGTGTTCCCACTGCTATAAAGTTGATTTTGGCCAAAGTTTGGAGACCTAGTATGCCCTTAAGGACCCGTACGGGTGCTGCCTGGTGGTCCAGACCACTAGCAGACCCGTACGGGTCATCCCTTCCATATGCCTAGGAGGCACCCGTATGGGTCCCCTAGGACCTATACGGGTGGGGTCCCTCCTGTATGGGTCCTCTTGTTGCCTAAACATGCTATTTTGGAAGGGAATCCTTTCCTATTTCAGGAAAAGGCAAGTCATGAACGCGATTTATTGCTTTCAGATCTCATTTCCCCTATAAATAGGGCCCTTCTCTTCACATTTTAACACACACACATCTCATATGAAAATTATACTAAAACTCTAGCAATTTCTATAGGTATAGAAAAGGTATAGTGAGGGTATAGGAGGTACAAAATAGGGAGAAAACCCTTCCTTTGAGGTTTTGTCCACATTTTATTCATTCCTCGCTTCTTTTATTAGGATTTAGGGGATTTTCTGTCCACATAAATACTCACCTAAATAGTCCTATTTCATCATCTGCTTTGGCCGGACTTTCTCAACAGTAAAGGGACCATCTCAAAGTGGATTCACACCGTAAAGGTGACGCTCCTGAGTTTCAAAGAGACTCACATCTCAGTTAATTTATTATTATTATTCTCTATTCCTTCTATTATATATGTTCCTTTCATTTCTTGTTTCGTGCCTGGTCTTAACCCGTATGAGCCTTGACACCATATATCCCCAAAGATATCAAATCGGTGTGCCATACTCATATGAAAGGAAATCCTTTTTTATTTTTATTTTTTTGCCACCAATCTGTTAATCTGTAAACTAAACTAAAAAGCGTTTCTGCCTAGACCAAACAGGACCCATACGTGTGCACCATACCCGTACCGGTCCTCCTCGGTCACTGTATGGGTCCTACCCACCCGTACGGGTGCCAGCCTCAGGCGGATTCCAGAACCCATTTTAACTAGTTAAAAATCAATCCAACTCACCATTTGCCATGCGATCATTTTTACTAATAATCTGGTAAATCAACCCACAAAAGTTAAAATGTGTTTTCACAATAAAATATGCTGAAGTGCTGATTTATGATGTGCTATAAACTGTAATTTTTGTTCCCCCTATTTATTACTTGTGCTTTATTGTAATATGTAAACACATGTAACGAGTGTGAAAGAGTGTGGAAATAGGATTTCTTTGATAATTCCCCAAATGATGAAAACTAAAACGGTTTTATATGGTGAATGTAATTTTAAATCAACTAAATGAGAAATAAGTGACTCATCCGATACCCGAATCTATGATCCAATAGGTATAAGTATCCCGCTCAGAGGGAACTGTACCAAAACTCTTTCTCAAGTAGACAACTTGGGTGTCGACTCTATCAATTGTATCGAGATTTGGGTCTCGATTCTTTTATTCATTAAAATTGGCTTATTGTGCAAACTTTAACTAAAAATGTTTTGCCACACCTAAATCCAACCAAACCCCTAGTAGGCCCAGCCTCTCACACAGGCGCCAAGGGAGACCCACACGTCATTGACACCTCATAGTGGCGACTCTGCTGGGGAAATAATCTTTTAACTTGCAAAATGTTGGTTTGTTTTAAAAGCTTAAAAGATTAAGATGAGCACCAAAAATCATTTACTTGATTTAACCCGCTTTTGTTTTTATCATTTGGGAAAATTATCACACTCTATCTTCTCATCTCCTTCTCTCTTTAGCTAGATGTGCTCTTCTCTTAGCACTAGGTTAGGGTGCCCTATTATTTCTGCAACACTCGTGATGGTGATACCCTTGACCGCCAGGGATATTGGGGACACCTTAGTGGGTGGAGCACTCATTGCCATCTCCCTCCAAAAGATGCTTGATGCCATGGGAACCTTCTACATCAACTTCCGACATGTCCCTATACCATTCTTATCAAAAGCCCTAGAATTTCACCCTTTAGGTACCCTAATTTCTATGTGAGATTAGACTAAGGAAGAATAACCTTAGACTTAGAGGGAGAAATAAGGACGGAACCGATTGCTTCGCATGTGTTGTGTTACATACCCTTGTAATTAACCCCACCATACATCTTTGTAATTTATACATGAATACCATATCCCATGCATGTACTGATCTCTTGGTTATCACCTTAGCCAAAACTAAACCTCAAACGGAAAAAGCTTGGAGATGATCTCAATTTTGTTTGACTCGCATTCCGGCACCTCCAAATCCGTTAAGGGTTACTCCATCTCCGGGTATTTCATCCAGCAGTTAGTTTAGTTTGGTTGATCTTTTTGCCTATCATCCTGGGGAGATGTCTTGCATCCTAACTCCAGATGGCCAGATTGACGTTGATGTTGAGAATGTTGCTACTGGGGAGAAGGCAAATGCATCGAGGACCGAGGTTAGGTCAGAGATCGCAAATACTATCTCATAGTACTTGGGAAGTGATAAGTCTTTGGACCGAATGAATGATAGGATGTTAGCCACCATCAGGGCAATCATGACCAAGGAAAGAATGGCCAGTGCTCCTCATAGCATACCTGTCAGTGCCCCGGCAGTGGATGTAGTAATCAGTGAGCAAGTATTGAGAATTACTCATAATCCGATCACCCAGTACCAGTTACAGCCTATACAGACTTGTGGGGGTTCTTCCAGTCAGTTTGGGCAGTTGGGTTCCATGGGTCCGTTTGGTTCAACTAGCTTGCCATTCTAGTCAGTGGGTATAGTGGTTTCTCTAGTCAGTAGTCAGTTTGCTCACCTAGTCAAGGGTTTATACCACCACCATTTTAGTTTAGGCCATCTGGTTCGAACCCAAATTTTATGGTCACACCTAAGGTAACGACCTTTCCTCAATCAACAGGTTTACTCTTAGGTGTGATTACTCAATTAGAGGGATCATCTTTATCCTTGGAATTGTATGACCTACTTCAGAAATTGCTTGCTGCTAATCCCGACTCCCAACCATCATCACTATCCATCCAAGTAGCTAGAGTGGAGGATTGGGTCCTGAAAACTTTAGTATACCTGGCATAGCGAAGTATAAGGGAACTGGTAGGCCTCAGTCTCACATCACCACCTATTAGAGGGTTATGAGAATCAAAAAGTTAAGTGATAAGGTTTTAACCAAAAAATTCCCTTGCACCCTGGAAGGTCCTGCTATAAAATGGTATAATACTCTATCAGATGAAGTAACCAAAAACTAGAAAGCTTTATCAGGAGCTTTTATTGAGTAGTATGGTTTTAATGCCACCATTAAAACTACCGTATAGAATTTGGAAGCTATCAAGCGGCCCCCAATGAGAAGTTCAAACCCTACTTCGAAAGGTGGATGGCCACTCAAGTTCTATTGAAGGATAGGCTAAGTCTCCCAGAGATGATCGTGAAATTAATGGATGGTGCACTGCCTGGTTATTGTAAGGTCCTTGGTATGGATAAATTCTCTAGCTATGTTGAGGTCTTTGAAAAAGCTGAGAAGTGGGAAAGGAATAAGGAATTGGAGAAGCAAGTGTACCGGCCAAACCTTGGTTCAAAAGAATGACCCTTAAGCCTCTATCCAGGTTTCTAAGTCAAAGTCCAGCTTTGAACCTAAAATATCGACAAGAAGAAGTAATTGTAGTTCGCTCCATTAAAGATGGTATCTCCCCTTGGAAAGCATCCCTGCTCGCCATCTTCACTAAACTGATTGCACTCAATCTTCTTCAGAGTATCAAGCTATATGTCCCACCCAAACCTAAAGATAGGGATCAGTTTTGTGCTTACTATATTAGCAAGGGACATCATACTGGTGCTTGTAGGGATCTACTTGAGGCTATTCACAGTCTGATTAGGGAAAAGAAGATTTAGGAACCCGAGCTTAAGCCTAGTACCATGAATAACCCCCTGCCAAATTTTGAGAAACAGGTTGTAGTTGTTGAGTTAGGCTTACCCTCCTATTATGTCTTTAATATGATATCGCAAGCTAATCCTATGGTTTACTCAATAGTGGCCTTGCATAATGAACCAATCCCTATTAACATCGATGCATTCGAGTTAGAAGGAAGTCATGATGAGGAAGATATATTGGTTTAACTGGAGCCAATTGATATCGATGCTTATGTACAGGAAAATGATGAGCTTGAAGGACCACCCTTGTTGTTGGAAATTTCCAAAGGGAGAAGTTATGTGAAAAATGGGGTATTGTATGTCTCACAAAGTGGAAGGGTTCCTCCTGATCCTCTCCCAAAATGAAGGAGGGGTAGAGATTTAGATATTCGGGTCATTCCAATTATCAATCAAGCTCTAACGTTTATGCCTGCATCAGTCAGTAATGAAAAGAAAGATCCAAAAGTCACCCCTCTCATTTAGCAATTGTAAGTTACCTATGCTAAGTACAACATTTGGCAGCTCATCATTGACTCTAAAGACCATCCTAGGGGCTTGATAGAAAGGTTGTTAAGTATGGAAGCTACGCCGTCTACTACTCTGGTTGAGGTGTTCTCAGTAATCGGGGGATCTCCTCTTGCTTAGGTTGAACCCATCAAGTTCTATCTATCAAATCTCCCAGCCGAGGGGAATAAACATAACAAGGCACTTTTCATTAGGGTGCAAATCTTTGATCGTTCTATCCCGTGTGTTATGGTGGATGATGGTTTTGCCCTTAATCTCTGTCCTGCCAAGATTCTTCCTCACTTAGGGTTGGATGAATCCATGTAGGAAAAGTCCAATACTGTCATAAGGGCATATGATGATACAAAGAGGAGTGTTATTGGGGTCTTCAAAGTTGAAGTAATAGTTGGGAGAGTGAAGTCCAAGGTCTTATTCATTATTCTCGATATTCCCATCACCTACTCATTACTGTTGGGTCGACCTTGGCTCCATGCATTAAGGGTTGTTCCTTCCACAGTCCATCAAAAAGTTAAGATCATCCATAATGGCAAGCTAGTAACCATTAATTCAGATGAACCATCTGTTATAGCGGCCATGGAAGCCGAGGAGAAGGAATCTAGGGTGCATGTAGCTCACCAAGGTATGAAGTTTTTAGTTAAGGGGTACATATCACTTAAAATCAAGAAGATTATGATGAAGCAAGGTAATGTAACGGGTAAAGGACTCGGAAAGAATCTGCAAGGAATTTTGGAACTCCTCTTGCCTCTTCCATGGCCATTCAAACTTGGTTTAGGGAATCACCCAGGTGCCAAAAAGTCCAAGCCTCAATTCTACCTCATGATAGGAGCCGAAGTCAAGCAAGAAGAAGATGAAATCTTCAATTTTGTGTATGATTTCAAGGAAGGCTGCCTAATTGAAACTCAGTTTCTGTGGAAGTATGGGAATGCTGAAGAAGATGAAATGAATGAGGCAATCAAGTCTATCACTAAAGCACTAGTGGTACTTATCAGGAAGAATTGGAAAAGAAATGAGAAAGGAAATCCCATCAGTAGGGCTGTCAAAAACTTAGCAAAAGCAGCGGGTGAAGAAATGCAAGCAAACTTGCACACCAGACTTCCAATTCAGCTATCAATCAACAAGGCCCTCCGCCTATGGAGGATGACTCAAACGACGTAATTTTTAATATTGCAAAATTTTTTGATGCAAACAATGTCACTTATAAGGCATTTCATGAATAAGTTGTAGCATCAGTATTTTTATTAACATGTCATGAATAAATTGATGCACCTGTCATTCACATTTCACTTGAGTAGTTCATTCTAATGACGTCATGCACTCATAACAACAACATTCCTAAAATATTATTGTATTCATTAATGAAGTTGACTTTGAGTATAATGCGATGGTATAAATGTCCAATGGTTAAAACCTATCATCAAAAGAGAGATAATGAAAAGTGCTTAGCAAATATGTTGACAATTAGCCTAGGTCCTTCTTTCTTCATAAGGGGAAAAAGCATACAAAAGCACACATCATCAAGAAATAAGACTAAGAAGCACCGATAGCAGACTGACTCTAGTCATGAGAAATGGAAAGAGCATCTTGCGGAACAAGATGATTTCCTCAAGAAGACTTTGTCAAAAGATAGTGGCTATCTATAGAGACTGGGCTGATAAACTTCCATTCGCAGTTTGGGGGTATAGAATCAGTGTAAGAACTCTCACCAATCAAACACCTTTCTCCTTGGTATATGGAATGGAAGCCATGTTATCTATTGAAATAGAAGTAAGATCTCTAAGAGTGGCACTTGAATCACATTTAAAAGAATCCAATTGGGTAAGAGCCAGGTATGAACAGTTGAATACAATAGATGAAAAGTAGCACAAGGCACTTGACCATCTCCAAATGTACCAACAGCATATGGCTCGAGCTTACAACAATAGAATTAGATACCCGAAACAACCTCTTAAAGTGGGTGATCTAGTCCTAAAGCAAATATGCCAGTTCAACACTGACACTAGGGGCAAGTTCAGGCCTAGTTAGGAAGGACCATTAATCGTAAAGAAAGTCCTTGGTAAAGGGGGAGTCAAGCTTATGGACATGGAGGGAAATGAGTTCATGAATCTGGTGAATCAAGAAAGGCTTAAGCGTTATTGTGAGCGGATGACCTTTTTCCCACCCTCAAGGACCACATGAGATGCATAGCACGAGGGGTGGAAAATAAGGAGCGTTGTGAAACATGCCCAGAGACCGATCCCTATTTTAGCGTGATGAAAAGATTGATTAGTTGATGTTGAATTTAAGTCCAATTTATGTGTTAAAGGAAATGAGATCAAAATCTCGTACTTAAAAAAGAGTCGCCACCTGGGTCAGCTCAACCGGGAATTTGGGTATGATATTTCCACCGGGTGGTTAGACCGTACCTTAAAACAGAGAATCCGAGTGTGGAAAACGTTATCCATTTTACATTAGGCCAAGTTAAAAGATTTTATTCTTTCTTAATCGGTTTTAATCCACCCTATTTATTATGTTTTCGATTTGTATATTGTTTTTGTGTTTATCAAGCATTCAAAGCGGTAAATAAATAATTATTACAGTTATAAAAAAATAAGCGTGGAAAATAAAATTATAATTACATGGCTTTCCAAATCCTATACACTTTTATATGCAATAAGTAAAATACCCGAAGGCCTAGCATTCATCTAACCTAAATCTACCTACATAGAACAGTTAGCACAAATATGGTATGTTGTATGGGGTATATCACATAACATGCATAATTAATGAACAAAACAAGAGTCGAATTAGCATGAACATGGCATATTTTATTTATAATTTATAGGGCCCCGTTGGATGGCTAAAAATGAGATTTAGTCGGCGTTTGCGGGGAAATTCTGTTATATCCCTATTTTAGACTCGATTGTTATTTTAACCGGATTATTAGTGAAAATGCCATATGGTATAGGGTGGGGTATGTTTTCAGAATGTTCTAGACCTTTGTCATTGAACTGTACATCCTAGCTTAGAAAATTTAAACTAGGTCAGAAAATAAATGAAACTATACTGCTGTCCAAAAGGTCATGTCGTCGGCGGCATGGCTGAGACCGCTGATGGCATCAATGATGCTGCTGGCGGTATCAGTTATATAGGAAGGTTGCATAACTCTCTAGATACCGTAAAGAAAGGGTCCTACCAGAAAATGGGGCCACTGGGGGCAAATGAGGCCACTGGCGGTATCAACAATCCCGCTGGTGACATGGTTGATACCGCCGGTGACTCCAAATGCCTCTGGCAGCTTCTGTTTCTTACAGTACCTGTTTTTGTCCAAAAAGCAACCAAAAACCCAAAACTAAGCATAAACAACAACTAAAGCACAACAATCAAGTAAAATGAAAGCCAAAGAGCTATGATACTTAGAATTGTTACCTCGGGGCCGTGAATCTACCTCTTCGTGATCCGTTTGACACCTCTAGGGAGCTCAAATGATGATTTTGGGAAGTAAGGGGTGATTTAGTCTCTAAATCCTAATTTTTGTGATTTCTAAACTTAAAATGCACTTAAGTATCATAGAGTTCTATAGAGAAAAACCAAGAAAAGATAAATTGAATCCTCTGTTCTTTCCTTTTCTAAACTTTATCCCACTAAAGATAACTAGAATGCTCAAAATTTTATTGAAATCTTGAGTGATGGAAGATTGAAACCCTTGAAATGGCTGGAGAATCTTGTTTATAAAGGCTAAAATCTGTTGGAAATTGCCTTTGATCGATTATCTGTCGGATATCAAGCGAAAAGTGCACACAGCTGTCTGTAAAAGAAATGATGCCACCGACGGTATCAGTGATGCCACCGGTGGTATCAGTGAGGCCACCGTTGGTCTCTCTCCTCTAGCAGGTCTAAAAAGGTGTTAAGATTCGTGCCCGAAATTGGGGACAAGGAGAGTAAATCCGGAAAAGGTTGATATTGAAGGAAAAACTCAAATATTAGGGGAGGATTTTTGATTTTTACGGGTATTTTGGACTAAATTATTTCTTGGGTGCAAATCATCGGTTTGAGCTACCACCGAACGAATTATTAGACATGCTAAACTAAATTTTTCTGAAAATAAAATTTGAAAAGAATTTTATATCTGTAATAAAAAATCCCAAAAAGAATTTTTATTATTAGGAATAAAATTGGGTATATGTCATCATCGTCTAGCGAGAGGGACTGTAAAATCTTGTGCTCATAGGCTACCCCTTGAGGGATCACTGCTGCCACAGGTCAGAGATCGCACGAAAGAGCAAGTGTTAGGAATGGTACCTGATGATGGCTGGTTTGCCCCTTGGCCAGGCTTTGAGCTTTGAAGATTGGTTGCCCCTTATTTGCCTTATGCTTTGTAGAGAGGTTTGTTCCCTTGATCAGGCTTATGCTTTGTATATTTGGTTGCCCCTTGGTCGGGCCTAGGCTTTGTAGAGAGGTTTGCCACTTGGTCGGGCTTAGGATTTGAGGATTGGTTTCCCCTTGGTCAGGCTTATGCTTTGAGGATTGGGTTGCCCCTTGGTCGGGCTTATGCTTTGAGGATTGGGTTTGCCCCTTGGTTGGGCTTGGGCTTTGTAGATTTGGTTTCCCTATGGTCGGGCTTAAGCTTTGTGGATTGATTTTTCCTTAGCCGGGCTTATACTTTGTGATTCGCCAAGCGGACTTGGGCTTTGAGATTGGTTTGCCCCTTAGCCGGGCTTGAGCTTTGTGGATTGATTTGCCCCTTGGTCGGGCTTATGCTTTGTGATTTGCCTAGTGGACTTAGGCTTTAAGATTGGTTTATCCCTCGGTCGGGCTTGAGTTTTAAGATTTGCCAAGAGAACTTGGGCTTTGAGATTGATTTGAGGTGGGGCGTGTCATTCCTACCACAAGCAAAAAGCAAGATTAGACTGATTTTTAGACAACGTTTTTATTGCTTGATTGATTTTATGGAAAAAATATTTTTGCCCCTTCGATCAATAGTAAAAATGTATCAATTAAAGGCATAAGGGTTTCAGAAGTCCTAGGATGTCGGGGTTGGAGCCGGGATTCCACTGGATTTGCTGAAAAAGGTAGGAGGAAGTCTTGATGTCGCCGGTGATCTGGGTCGATACTGCCTGTGACATGGATGCCACGTGGCATCTTTGATCGGTCAAAATAATTCAAAATTCAAATTTGGAGAGCTGAGGCCACCGGCGGCATGGGCGATGTCGTTGGCGGTTTGAAGTGATGCTGGCGGTGGCATGGACGAGCAATTTCAGATTAATTTAAACTCCTCGAATTACATACAGGCATTTTAAAAGGGTAAAACTCTCTTCTTTTTCTCTTCTTAGTGTTTACAGAAGCCACAAACCCTTCTCTTTTTTCTCTTTACTCTTCTCAAACTCAAATCTTCCTACTTTCTTTCGATTCCCAACCAAGAAGAAGATTTTTGGGCGCAAATCTAGCAGTTCTAAGTTTGAGGAACTGCCCGATTCTTCCATTGAGGGGTTGAAACTCTGCCCAATGCATGTAGGATACGGTTTCAAGGTGACTGACATCGTCTTTGGATATGGGACAGTGGCTCCAATTGACAATCTCATCTCGGATAAGGATAATCACATCTCTAACATTCAGGTAAACTTGTAAAACTCGAACCTTTTTGTTAAGTTTTGATTTTAGCCTTAGGCTTAAAATTTTGCCATAGTAGAATAATTGATATACGTTAGAATGCATATTATAGGTTTAGTTTTATGTGATTTATGCTGTTTTTATGCCTTCAAATTGGATGATTTTGATTTTGGGTGATTCGAGCGATTTTGGGCAAAAATATGCATTCTGCCCACAGAAGCGATGCCACCGGTGATGTTGCCAGTGGCTTCAGGCCACTAAAAAGAGGGAAAATAGGCTATATTGTTGCTGGATTTAGCGATGTCCCTAGCGACATCATCCTTATTGCCGGCAGTATGGGTGATGTCGCTAGCATCATCACTACCCTATCAGTAGTATGGACGATGTCGCCAATGGGATCACTGCCCTAACAGTGGCATTAACAGCTTTCTAGAAGAAAAATGACATAGAAAATGAATAACGTAACTAATATGATCCTTTCTGATTTTGCAGCCGCATACTCATACTTGCACTGGAGGTATTGGAACCATGGGCGAGTGGTGGCAACATATAGAAGAGAAAGACTCGGCGCTTGCAAATGCGATCAATGATACGAGATTCAGAGATCTAGCCCAAACCATGCCTTTATTGATGCCAAAGCTTTCTCATTCAGCCTTGACCGCCTTAGTCAACAAGTGGTCCGAGACCACTCACACATTTCACTTCTAGATTGGGGAGGTTACAATTACTCCTTCTAAAATGGTGGAAATGATAGGGTTGCTATGGATAAAGGACGTGATTCACTTCAATGTGTACATGGAGAAGAACCACCTTAAAGGACCGGTGGTGAATAGGTTGACTGAGCTATTTGGGTTGAAGCCCAAGGCACGATAATTATGCTATGGGGAGCTGTATGAGTACTGGAAGTGGATAGGAGTGGCTCTCGAGGATGATCCGGATGCCCATGTCCGATCCTTTGATATTTCTTTATTGACCATACTTTCCTTCCCGATCTCTGGCATGAGGTCAATTATGGGCTGATTTCAACAGTTGAGGATGTCAAAATCATCAAGGAGAATAATTGGCCAAGGGACATTTTGGCGTAGATGTACTATAGACTAGACGTGGTAGCCCGAAAGAAGGAGAAGGTCCTTTGCTTGAGCCACTTTCTACTACAGGTATGCCCTTTTGAATAGCACTTTATTATCATGGTTAACTGCTTTTCTATTTTTGGTGTGTTGTTCTTTTGGACTGATTGGTTGTCAATTGTACAGGTGTGGGGTTATGAACACCAGATTCTCCCTCCTATTCAGTTTGTTACTACAGTGGAGCCAGGTTTCCACTTCCTCGCCTGGTGGTGCGGGAGCGTCGGGGGACTCGGTAAGTACTTCACCACTTATAGGGAGGCTTTATGGTGCCTACAGATCAACTCGGTATGCTACTTTGACTTTTTCCCTAGCTTACATTCAACAAACCATCAGTCAATGAAACATATTTATGAATTTAAATTTCTTACATTGATTTTGTGCTTGATTGGTTGGCCAGGTTATGCAGGACCCTTTTGAGGGGTTGTCTAATTGAGTTAATGTGCTCATTATCTGACGGGAGGTAGACTACCGTCAATTTATCTTGGAGTGCTCCCTAGCCTTACTCTCATACCTGAGGGAGAGAATTTGAGGTTGGAGAGAGCTTATGCCCGCTGCCAAGCCAGTACCTATAGATCCCCCTACTGGCCTCTAGTGGCCTTATTTGACCATCACCGGGGAGGCTGATAAGGCTGACTACTTAAAGGGGAATGGCCGAGTGGTGCAGAGTGTCCCCAGTCCTTACAACGGTCACATATTATGCTTGCTCCTCATATACCCCCGCATTCATAAGAATGATACTATATCCTTCCATAGGAAGAAAAAGGAGGAGGAGCTGAAAAGGCAGAGGTTTGGTATTGTTGTTGGGGATGATAATGGAGAAGAGAGTGGCGGTAAAGAAGACCATCCTGAGGGGGAGGGCAAGGTCGACCAAGATATATCGATGGCTCACGAGGAACGCCATTCTTTTGATGTGAGATAGCACCCTTTCTCTTCATGATTATATTTGTGCCATATGCCTGGGTCGAAACGGTTGCTTATGTTTGCTTTTTGGATTTTTCAGGTACCCTTTAGGAAGAAAGGCTGGGCTGATGATAGCGGGATGCAATATTATAGCATGCCCAAGGGTGTTGATTTTTTTGAGGGGCACTGCTCAACTGCCCTGGAGACCTAGTTCTTATTGATAAATTTAAGGGGCAACTTTTGGACTAGGGAGATATCCTCTAGCAGCCACTCACTGAACTTCGTGCCAGAAAACACCACTTATATAAGCCTTGTGCAATCAAATCCATATAACTGACCCCTTATGAATTCCTTTTGATTACTCTTTGGATTTTTTAGGTTTCACATACCGAGGTGGAGTGATTGGTGGGGAATGCTTTCACTCCGAGGGATACACTAGTTTCTTAGAGTCTACTTGATCAGGTATATTCCCTGCGGAAATATGACATTAGAATGAAATGCATGAATGGATGATATGAATGATATGAATTGTTTATTGTTCCTTTGTCTGCAGGATTTTCTAGCCCATATGCCGTCGGATGCCAATGGGGCTCAGCAGAGATATCAAGAAGAGATGAGTACTCTAGCACCAGGTGAGCTAGCTGGAGAACCAGTTGGATGCCATATTACATGAGAGGCGGAGGAAACATAACATGGACTACGGCGCCCCGAGTGAGTTGGGTCGAAGGGGAAGGATGGTGACAGCTGGGCGCCGCCGTGGAGGCACCCCTGCGAGCTCTTGGAGCATCACAGGGCCCGAAGAGGATGTTGTCGACACTTATCTTCTCAGTGAGGAGGATGTTTTATCTCATCCACCCGGTGGTGGCAACTAGTCCTAGATTCGACTGCTGATCTGATTTTTCTTTATTTTTGCTATTTTTGGATTTGGTTTTGTATGCCTTTGATACAATGGGCTCTAGATTTTATTTAGGCTTAGCGATTGGATATTTGGATGGTTGTGCCTTCGGGCTTTGGTTTGAATAAGATTTGAATTTTGTGCTTGCATATCTTCTAGAAACAGGATACAGGTTTTTTATAGGCTATTTACAAGTTTAAACTGATTAAAATAGATTTGAAATTCGCAGAAAATATGGCCATGCCGGTGGCGGCATGGCTGATATTGCCCTCTACATGAAATTCTGACTTGCTAAATAATATAGACAAAACTGCCCGCAAACCCATACCGCCAGTGTCCTAGTCCATACGGCTGATGACTTGATTATACCGCCGGCGGCAACACTTTGCCAGAAAACAAAATTTGGCCATTTTCCCCAATTCAACCATGGCAAACCATAACGAGCACCTACGGGGGTTTATACAAAGCCTGGGAAATACAGACTAGAAGAAGCTAGAAAAATTTAGGCTGTGGGGCTTTTGATATGTCGTGGCATGGCCCGTAAGTACTGAATTCCTTAAGTGGCGATGGCTTTTTGGGATCAGATAGACCATGTATTCCGATTTTCTTCGTTTGATCTATGCCTCTTTCTTGAAGAGTTTCATGCTATATTAGGGGTTTCGTACCCTAAGTGCGTGCCCCTAGCACTCCTGGAGTTTCATTTTTAGGGCTGTGGAATTTTGATTCTGTAGACCCATTTCTATCCCGATTGCTTGACAAACCCGAATTTCAGCTCTATATAGTTTTGGAGTGATGCCGCGGGTCGCCTAGATCTCATCTTGCTTGGCCATCCATGATGGCACTATTGCTTATGGTGGAGTTTATGTGCGGAGCAGGACCAGTCGCCCTACTCAGGCTGATCTCACTTATTAGTCATATGTCAATATGGGCTTCTCCCATATCTGAGGGTCTAGCTGAGGTTCTGCTCAATACAGAGGCTGCTTCCACTAATCCGACACTTATCGGTGATCATCTCATACTGATGCATGTATTCATCTTTCCCATTTTACCAATTGTCCGCCCTTTTCTGCCCTTATCTGAAATTGACTTACAGGTATGACTGATGGAGAAACTAAAGATGAAGGAGGCACAACGGGAGAACCCGAAGAAGTACCTACCCATTCATCTGAGGGAGCTGGAGCTTATGCGAGCTGATTTTGATCAGTTGACATTTGATAGCTGGATGCCTATTCTGAGGAGGTATACGGATTCACGGATTTAGTTGGTTAGCCCATAGTGCCGGATTCTAGATGTGGTTATGGAGTCCTAAGGATCTTGTGTTCAGTTGATAGGCTTAGAGAGATTTTCTTTCTACAGTCCCTACCGATTGTGCCATTAGTATGACAAGCGATAAGGTGTCCTGACTGAGTTACCCCATAACCAGATCGGAGTCTACAAAGCTAGATAGGTGAAACATATCCGGGAGAAGTGGGCCAGGGAGGCCATATTTGAGACTCTGGATTACAACCATATGGGGACCATTGAGATTGATATATACTATAGAGGATGGCTTGCTGAGATTAGATGTATGGTGACCTAGTCCGAGTTATCATGGGCTTGGTTTGAGGAAGAGCGAGCAGAGTAGGGGCAAGAGCCCTTTTCTACAACAACCTTATAGAGGATTTCTCGATATTATGACAAGGATGAGGGGAGCTCGACTTGAGGCAAACTTTCTTTTAGTTCTATCATTTGCATAGGCTAGTCAGGGTGACAGACCTATCAAACTTTATTTATTATATGTCTTTTATTTGGTTCTAATTTTTGCATAGACTACCCCTTAGGGTTTTCAATCTATCAAACCTTGTCTTAATTTTTGCCTGGACCACCCTTTTGGGGTTTTCAATCCAGCAGACTTATTCTGAATTTTGCATAGAGCTTGCTCTTTTTAGTCTATTAGAATGATTTTTATTTATTGTGCATTTTATGTGGAATAAGGTGAACTTAGTATTAGGCTTACTTGATTTGTTTTGACCGTATGAATATAAAATTCACACAAGCATAAGCATTTAGAATTTAAAAAAAAATATACTTTCATTAATTGAAGTAAAACAAAGTACATGATGTTTGGTTAACAATTCCATTGACTTAACTACCGATGCCAACTAGCCTAGAACGGTTTTCTAGAAGGCACTCTCTCTGTGCTTACTTACCCTAACATTTGCCTGGATCAACCTTTTTTGGTTTTTGATCTAGCGGGTTTGACTCATCCCCTAATTTTTGCATAGCCAGTTTGCAGAATACCGATCGTTGGGTGTCACCCAAATTTTTGCTCGATCAGTAAAAGACCGAAAGGCAGGTGATTTATTTCATCTAATTTTTTGTGCTGATTTTTCTAATTTATTTCTTTTGAATTAGATGTGATAATGCTTAAGCCTATCTTGGTTTATGGGGTTCACAAACTCATTCCGGTCCATATCCATAAGCTTAACCGTCCCTTTGCTAAGCATCTTCTTTGTCACATATGGTTCTTCCCAATTTGGCCTGAATTTGCCCCTCGCATCAGTGGTAGAAGATTTCAGCTATTTTAGGACCAAATCACTAGCTTTTAGGGGAAACTTTTGGTGCCTTACCCGACTGTTATAGGCTTGAGCCATGTGATGCTGGAACATTTGGAGATTATCTAAAGCCCTTAATCTTTGTTCACCTATCATATTCAGCTGTTCAAACCTCTCCTGAGTCCATTCAGATTCTTTTAGCTTGGCTTCTAAAGCGACAGTCAATGAGGTAACCTGAGTTTTAACTAGAAAAATTGCTTCGATTCTGTAGACCAGGGAGAACAAGGTTTGACCGATCGGGGTATGGATGCTTGTGCGATATCCCTAAATAGCAAAGGGTAGCTTATCTGCCTAATCCCTGTAATCAGCTAGCATCTTAGAAATGATCTTCTTTACCAATTTATTAGCTGCCTTAATAGCACCATTAGATTATGATGTATATGGAGAAGATCTATGGTGCTAAACCCCATATTTCTCAATCAGATTGACGGTTGCTCCTTGAAACTATACCCCATTTTCTGAGACTATGTAATGCGGAAGTCCCTACTGGGCAAAGATATGCTTTTCTATGAACTTTGCCATCTTCTTGGCAGTGACATTGGTGAAGGATTCGGCCTCTACCCATTTCGAGAAATAATCCACTACTACCACGATGAAACTGTTCCCATTTGTTGATGAGCGACGAATTTCACTGATTATGTCCCCTACACTGAGAATTGCCAAGGAGTAGATAAATGATGGAGCTCAGTGGGTGGTAAATGTTGCATATCCCCATAAATCTGGCATTAGTGGCACCTTTTGACTTGGGCGATGCAATCAGCTATTAGGGTGAGCCAAAAATATCCCAACCGCTGAATTTTCTTTGCAAGACCGAGACCATTCATGTGAGGGCCACAATCACTGGCATGGACCTGATCGATGACTTTGGAGCCTTGAATTCAGTTAAGCAATAAAGTAACAAACCATTACTGGTGCACTTGAATAGATCATTATTGACAATCCGGAATTGGACAGCAAGCAGCCTTAGCGTGGTGCGGTTTGAGTTAGAGGAATTCGGGGGATATTGGTCGGTTTGGAGAAATATGACATTGTCGGAATACTAGCAGGGTTCGGTGGAGATGGCGAGGACCTGTTGAACCGGTTGGGCATGGTAGGGGGTTTTAGTTGACAGTAGAACCAAGGGGCTGATGGGCTGCTGCTGGGGTCCTTCCCATAAACAGGCCAAGGTAGCTAGAGAGTCAGCCAATTAATTCTCATCTCAGTGGACATGGCGATACAAACAGGAGGAAAACTTTACAGATTAGCCTCGGATAACCTCAACATTAGGACGAAGAGTTTCTTCTTTGATCCCCTAATCCCCAACAACTTGACGGATCACAAGGGCCAAATCCTTGATGACAGACACCAAGCAGGCCCCAACCTAGAGGAGGGCTTCAAGATTGAACAGAAAAGCTTCATATTTAGCTCCAATGTTTGTGACAGCGAATTCCAAGCATTTGGACAATGGGATGATTTCGTTATCTGGTGTGACTATAATAACTTCAAGGCCTACTCCCCCGTCAATTCATGGCACCATCAAAGTACATAGTCCACACAAGCTCGAGGTTCTTAACAAAGGTGAGATGTTCATTGGGAAACTCTAGGTTCTCAACATAATTAGAGTCAAGAGGTTGGTTAGCAAGAAATTTTTCCACTGCTTGACCCTTAATAACCTTTTTCATCACATACTCAATGTCGAACTCGGGGAGAAGTAACGACCATTGAGATAACTTCCTGAGTAGAGTGGGTGATTGAAAAACATACTTCATGGGGTCAATCTTGGCCATGGCTTGGACTCGATAAGATTGGAAATAATGGCACAACTTCTTAGTAAGCCAAATCATAGTGGTGTAAGTCTTCTCCACAATCAAATACCAGGTTTTGTAATCCAACAACTTTTTACTCAAGTAGTAGATCACGTGCTCCCACTTATCATCATGTTCTTGAACAAGCGTTGCCCCTATGAAAGACTCTTCGATAGCCAGGTATAGGATCATAGGTTTCCCTAGGATGGGGGGTTTCAAAATGAGTGGGTCAATAAGATAAGCCTTGATTCTATCAAACACCACCTAGCACTGATTATTCCATACCACTGGTTGTTACTTTCTCAATAGCTTGAATATGGGTTCACACACGGTGGTGAAGCGGGCAATAAACTAGCTGATATACTGTAAGGACCCTAGAAATGATCGGACTTCTTTCTCTATCTTAAGCGGAGGCATGTCCCTGATGGCTTTGGCTTTATCAGGATCTATCTCAATCCCTTTCTGACAGACTACATACCCCATTAACTTGCCTGAAGTAACTCTAAATATGCACTTTATAGGATTTAGGTGGAGATTGTATTTCTCGATATGAGTTACGAATCTGTCGAGAATAGCAGGGTGCTCTTCTCAGGTGGCAGACTTCACAATCATATCATCTACATATACCTCCACCCCCTTACAGATCATGTTACGCAAAAGGGCAGTTACGGCATACTAATAAGTGGCCCCAACATTCTTTAACCCAAACAGCATTACTTTGTAGCAATAAAGCCCCCATTCAGTAATGAACACCAATTTTACCTTACTGATGATATCCACCAGAATTTGATTATAACTAGAGAATCCATCCATAAATGAGTATATAGCTGCCTTGGTGACACTGTCAATTAGGACATCAATGTGAGGAAGCGGGAAATCATCCTTGGACGAAGCCTTATTAAGATCTCGAAAGGCAACAAAAAATTGGACCCTACCATCTTTCTTCAAAACCTGGACTATGTTGGACAACCAAGTCAGATATTCCACAACTTTGATGAATCGAGCTTCAATCAACCTCAAAAACTCTGGCTTAACCTGATCAACCCTTTCTGGTCTTAACTGATGGAGCTTCTACTTGACAGGCTTGAACTTAGGATTAGTTGGGATTCTGTGCTCGGCAATTTGATGATCAACCTCAGGCATATCTTCATACGACCACACAAAAGAGTTAACATGATCTATAAGCACTTTTATTATCTCTCTTTTTTCCTTAGGAGTTAAATCATTGGAAATGGTTACCATTTTAGGATTATCATCTATACTTAGGTTTATTTCACTTAAAGATGTATCGCTAATACCAAAAACGTTATGTGAATACATGGATCCATCAGGAAAAACATCAAACAAGTAATAAAATGAGAGTTATTCATTGCATTAAAAGCCTTGTAGGCAATATTATTTTCGCTAAATACATCAGAAATGTTAAAAATTACATCATCCATTTCCTGCTCCATAGGCAGAGTTGCTTTAGTAGTGGTAGCAGCAATATGAGGAACATCCTCTGTAGTCTTAGTGGTATCTTGTCATATTTCAGAGCAGCTTTCTGGGTAGCAGTGAGGGATGGTTCTCTAAACTGGTTGGCTTTCTCAGCTAGGGCCCTGGGAAGCTTCCTTACAATCTCTGCTATGGCATCCTCTTCCCTGGTTCTTTCAACCCTCTAACCTTTCTTTATTAGCAGTGCCATAGCTTTGGTCATAGCAGCCATAACATCTTCAATATCTGGATCAACAGATTCTTCATTACTTCCCCTAGACTCATTCTCAGGATACATCTTAGCCTTCCCCTTAGCCTTATCAGAAATAAGGTTGACAGGTGCAACAGGCTCAGTGGGTTTAGGTTTGACAGAGATAACCATGCAGCCAGGTTTAAAGTCATAGACATCTTTAAAGATCTCAAAGCCATGCCACATTTTTCCATCATGCTCAACTAGTTTGGGCTCTCCCTTGTAAGGCCTTTTGCCTTGAATCTTACATACAGTGACCATGCTATAGTAATAGGAGGGAACACAATGATATGATTTTCTGGGCATGTACCCTAATCCAACCTTATAGACTAGCACCTTCGGCTCCAAGGCCTCGATAATTCCCTGCTCATACATCCTAATGCCTCTACCAGGCTTATACCTAGACTTTTTCATTAGTTTTCCCATACCGGGGTGGAGATAACTATGCCAAATAGGAGGCAACCTTTTGGTCTTATTAATCACAGCGACCCGAAGACCTTCTTCCAATTTAGCCTTGGCTTCCATAACAGCCACAATAGAAGCAGGTTCGACCTTGATAGTTACCAATTTGTCCTTGTAGACGAGCTTGATTTTTTGATGGGGAGTTGAGGGAAGTGCACCTAAGGCATAGAGCCAGGGTTGATCGAGCAACATAGAGTAAGTAATAGGACTGTCAAGTACAGTGAAGCGCGCATTGCTCGTAACACCTTCCACAGTGGCTTCCACCTCAAAGGCCCCGATTACACTACATTTTGAATCATCATAAGCTCTGATAATAGTACTAGATTTCCCAAGTATTTCCTCTAATAGTACCAGGTGAGGAAGGACTTTTAGAAGGCACAAATTTAGGGTGGCGCCATTGTCCACCATGACATAGGGGATGACCAAGATCTAAATATGGATGAACAAGGCCCTATTGTGGTCCCTACCCTAAAGAGGTAGATCAAAATGGTCAAATACAATCTGAGGTCCCTACTTTAGAGGAAGTCCTTCTCCGACCCTGGCACACATCTCCACAATCGAAGTGGTCAGAGTAGCTTCTAAATATAGCAATCATTTAATCAACCCCTTACGATGCTTATCAAAATCAATTACCAATTGTCATATACTATAATGTGCTTGAGTGTTTTTTAGCTGAATAATGAGAGGATCAACCTCAAGACTGGTCAGAATGGCTGGAGGTGGAGTAGGAGGCCTTGTAGTAGTTCCCACCTTGTTAGGGACCGAGTCCTTATTTAAGCAGAGATATCAGTTTTCAGGTTGATACACATGGCCATTTTGAGTGATGTTGAGAACATTATCGAGCAAGACACTCTTAGTGGCTTGTGTTTCAAATAGGTACTGCTATTCCTCAGAGTCTAAATCTAGGTCTTGCAACTCATATGCATCCACATTGAAAGGCTCATTTTGATCAACCTTGAATAATCCCTTTGGCCTCTCATTAATGGGTGAATCAATCCTAAATAGCTCAGTACTTACATCCTTGGCTACCTCAACCACTCCCTCATCTTCATCGGAATAGTCATCCTTTGAAACAAAGGAATCTATGCTAAATAGCGGCTTTTTCTTAGTTGTTATTCTTTTTGCCATAAATAGCTAAGCCATGCGGCTATCTTGCTTAGGCGGATTAAGGTCAACATCTACACCTTAATTCAAATTGACTCGTAGATTAGCTTGACTAATTAGATAAAAAACTGAGTTAGATAGGAGACCGGAACCGATAGCCATAATAGAAGTACTACTACCCGGACCCTGGGTGATTAGCTCAAAGATTGTGGCTTCAGACAATTCGGACTAGACCATTCCTACCTTATTCCCAAAATTAGGCAAAGGGTTATTCACGGTGCTCGGGGTTTTATCGGGTTCAGCAATCTTTCCTTCACTAACCAGACACTAAATACCTAAGAGCAGGGCCTTGCAATTATTAGTTTGGTGTCCCACCTGAATATAGTAATTGCAAAAATTCTTCTTATCTTCAGGTTTGGTCGGTTTGTACTCTTGAAGAGACTAGATGAAACATGCTTCCCTTAAACGCTGAAAGATAACCTAAAGAGGCAACTTGTATGGATTGGCCAAAATAAAAGGAGGGCGAGGAGGTCGGACTTGGTCGACTGCCAATGGAGCTGGAGTGATTGCCAGGGGTGCAACAAGAGCTTGAGAAACTGCCTGAACTAAAGCCGGGTCTTTAGGCTTAGCAGGTGCCGGAGTTAAGGGCTGAGCATCATTATTCTTTCTTAACCAGGATTTCTCCACTTTTTAGAGCTCTGCCTCATGCTCAATTATCTCAGCTTTTTCAAAAACAGCCTTATAAGAAAGGAATGAGTTAGTAGCCATTTCTTTATGGAACATGGGAAGAGATCCCTCTAAGAGTTTCACAATCATCTCCTCAAGGCTTAGTTTAGATTTCATTAGAACCTGGGTCGATATCCACCGGTTAAAGTAGTTCTTAAAGGTTTCATTAGACATTTGGCGAACTCCCTTGAGATGTTTGGAGGGTTGTTTCCATCATAGTATTGAAACCATAATGCACTTTTAGAGCCTCAAAAATAAGTTTCCAATCAGTGATAATATGTTGCGACAAAGTACGATACCATTCAAGAGCAGGGCCCCAAAGGGAACAAGGAAACATTTGAGCAAGCACTTTATCACTTAATTTCTTTACGCACATAACTATTTCGTACATTATAATATGGGAAGGAGGTGCACTATAACCATCATAGTAAGGCATATTTGGTATAGTAAAGTTATCAAGGACCTAATCTTCACTCCTCTTGGGTTCCTTGGCAGCTATAAGATGATTAAAGTAGGCTTGAATTTCTGGTGTCATGCCTAGAGGCTGCATGACCTGGTCATTGGTCAGCTGAGAGATAGCTGCGGTCTCGGGTGATGCACCAGAAGAATGTGTGGCCTAGTCGTTGAGCTGAGAGGCCATCATTTGGCGAACAAAAGCAGCTATTTCAGGTGTCACACCCGAAGGCTGTATGACCTAGTCATTGACTAGAGGAGATGGTGGAGGAAGAGGTACCATCTAGCTACTGAAGGGATTCTGAGGGTAGGTGGTACCCTTGGGAGTTACAATGAACTGAGGAGGAGCAAAGGACGGTGGCTGGATTAACCCACTAGAAAAAGCTGACAACTGACGAGTAAACACTGGAGGAATCAAGCTTTGAGCAAAAGGTCTTGGGTTGAAAGGGATAATCGATAGAGTAGTCGAGGTTGGCAGGAAAGCAGAAGTTTGCCCGAATTGAAATGGGCTTACTATAGGCTGAGTTGAAGGAATAGGGTTGAAAATAGGTGCAATGGGTCTTGTCCCTATCGGACCGGTCAACATATGTGCTGAACTGTTCTGGCCTTACTTATTGGACTCAGAGACCCGGTCGGAATTCCCATACTTAAAATAGAGTCACCACCTGATTCAGCTCAACCGAGAATTTGGGTATAATATTCCCATCGGGTAGTTAGACCTTACCTTAAAACAGAGATTCCGAGTTCGGATGATTTTATCTATTTTACATTAGGCCAAGTTAAAAGATTGCATTCTTTCTTAATCGGTTTTACTCCACCCTATTTATTGTGTTTTTGGTTTATATATTGTTTTCACGTTTATCAAGCATTCAAAGTGCTAAATAAATAATTATTATAGTTATCCAAAAATAGGCGCGGAAAATAAAATAATAATTACATGGCTTTCCAAGTCCTATACACTTTTATATGCAATAAGTAAAATACCTAAAGGCCTAGCATTCATCTAACCTAAATCTACTTGCATAGAATGGTTAGAACAAATACGACACGTTGTATATGGTATATCACATAACATGCATAATTAATGAACAAAACAAGACTCAAATTGGCGTGAACATGGCATATTTTATTTAGAATTTATGGGGCCCTGTAGGATGGCTAAATATGAGATTTAGTCGGCATTTGCGGGAAAATTTCGTTATATCCATATTGTAGACTCGATTGTTATTTTAACCGGATTATTAATGAAAATACCACATGGCAAGGGGTGGGGTCTATTTTCAAAAGGTTCTGGACCTTCGTCATTGCACTGTACATCATAACTTCAGAAATTTAAAGTAGGTCAGAAAAGAAATGAAACTAAACTACTATCTAGAAGGTCATATCGCCGATACAAGCAGGTTGTATGACTCTCTGGATACTATAAAGAAAGGGTTCTACAAGAAAATGGGGCCGTTAGGGGTAAATGAGGCCACTGGCGGTATCAACGATGTCACTGGTGGGATGGTTGATACCTCCGGCAGCTTCAGTTTCTTGTAGCAACTTCTTTTGGCTAGAAAGTAATCAAAAACCCAAAACTAAGCACAAATAGCAACTAAAGCACAACAAACAAGTAAAATGAAAGCCAAAGAGCTATTAGACTCAAAATTTTTACCTCGGGGCCATGAATCCACCTCTTTGTGATCCGTATGACACCTCCGGGGAGCTTAAATGTTGATTTTGGGAAGTAAGCGGTGGTTTATTCTCTAAATCCTAATTTTTGTGATTTCTAAACTTAAAATGCACTTAAGTATCAGAGAGTTCAGTAGAGAAAAACCAAGAAAAGATGAATCGAATCCTCTTTTCTTACCTTTTCTAAACTTTATCCCACTAAAGCTAACTAGAATGCTCAAAATTTGCTTGACATCTTAAGTTGTGGAAGATTGTAACCCTTGAAATGACTAGAAAATCTTGTTTATATAGGCTAAAATCCGTTAGAAATTGCCTTTGATCGATTATTCATTGGATATCGAGTGAAAAGTACACACAGCGATTTGCAGAAGAAATGATGTCGGCGGCGGCATGGGTCATACCGTCGGCGGTGTCTGCGAGGCCGCAAGTGGCCTTGCTCCTCTGGCAGGTCTGAAAAGTTGCACGATTCATGCCCAAAATTAGGGAAAAGGAGAGTAAATCCGGAAAAGGTTGATATTGACGGAAAAACTCAGATATTGGGGAAAATTTTTTTATTTTTATGGGTATTTTGGCCTAAATTATTTCTTTGGTTCAAATCATCGGTCTGAGCTACCAGCGGACGTGTTATCAGACACGCCGAACTGAATTTTTTGGAAAATAAAATTCGTAGAGAATTTTATATCGGTAATAAAAAAATCCCAAAAAGAAGTTTTATTGCGAGGAATAAAATGGGGCATATGTCATCATCATCTCGCGAGAGGGATTGTAAAATCCCTTGCTCACATTTATCATGTCTAGGTCAAAAGAATTAAATCATAAAAAAGCAGCAGAAAGAGAAAAAGAAATAAAGAATAAAACACCCGATGAGCAGTCCTCTATTGCTCGGGCAAAAATTAGGGTGCAGCCCACTGATCAGTATCCCACAAACCGATATGGCAAAAATTAGGGCACTCCAACAAAATTAAAGCCCACTAAGCTTAAAACCTGAAAAGGGCAGCCTAGGCAAAAGTTAGGGCATCGAGAGAAAAATGTCTGTTGCATTCTGGAAAATCTGTAAAAGACCAGTAGGCAGTAGGGGTTAACCATTGGAAATTGTTACCATTTTCTATGTACTCAAATTAATCTCATCAATGAACATGTTATGATTTTGCTAAGAATCTTGGTCTTATTAATGCATGCATGTCTTTAGGTGAAATAATCGCTGGTATGTGAACATCAATTTTTCCCAACGTGTTATGCATCATTGTATTCATCTTTACCACACATTTGCAATATTCAGAAAAGCCTATTGGATTGAAAACCCGAAAGGGCAGTTCAGGCAAAAGTTAAGGCAAAAAGAAAAGTCTGTTGGATTGAGCCGTCAAGGATAATTCAGGAAAAAATTAAGATAGCATGCCGGATTGAAAACCTAAAAGGGCGGTCTCGGCAAAAATTAAGTCAAAAAGAAAAAGAAAAGCTTGCTAGTTTAAAACCTAAAAGGGCGGTCTAGGTAAAAGTTAAAGCTAAAAAGAAAAGGTCCGCTGGGCTAAGCCGCCAAGGATAAGTCATGCAAAAATTAGGACAAAAAAAGAAGGTTCGATAGGTCACCTCACATCAAGTGGCCTATGAAAAAATTAGAACATCATTTAGTCCCTTTGCTAAAAAATCGCTGAGTATGGGTTCACAAGCCAGCAATTCTTAATAATCTCAGTTCAAGAAAAGTCAGTATGCATAATAATCAAATATCAAAAGTATCGATCCAAAGTTCATAATCAAGAGCAAGCCACACGCCCAAAAGTATCAAACGATTCCGAAAAGTAATCATAACCTAAGCTGCCGGGGGATCCTATCCCTGGTTGCCCTCCTCAATCTGACCATGAGTATTCGCCAGAAGATAATCCACGTTCATAGTCAGATGATCCACAGCGTCACCTGTATTGGTAGCCGGCTGGGTGGGGTCCCTAATCTCTAAAGTCCCCGAGGTAGTTCTACCAGTATCAGTTCCCCCAGAATGCTGATCTACAACCCTCAGAGTCACTCGATATGCGGAAAGATCATCATCGGACTCATCATCAGATGGCTTAGGAGTCCACCTACCCTCAGTCATCTGAGCCAGCTATGCCCTCAAAACCTTAGTCTCTCTCCTATCTCTCTTAAAGTCTGCCACCAGCATAGGGATCTGATCTAACTTAGTAGTGGCTACCCGCAGCTACTCCTCCAGGAAGCTAGCCTGATCCTCAGTAGCCTCTAAGTCCTAAGCAGATCTACCCTGCTCCACAGCTAGTAGGGTCTGCATAAAATTCATGAGATCAGTACACATTTATAAATGTCATAGCATGGATGCATAGTTTGTTATATTTTGTAGGAAAATAAGAAATTCACCGCAGCTAAGGCATCCTGTGCCATCATTAGATCCATTGTCAAGAAGCACCTCTGTGCAATCCTCTCTGCCTCAGCTACAAACACATGTGGAAACTAATTCAGTCAATTTAGAATAGATATCATAAATTTAATAAGGTTATAAGCTAAGATTTTGGCACAAGGGCTCATATGGGTCGCTCCAAGAGGAGCAAAGTAAATGGTGTGGACCGACTCCTCCAATTGGCTTACAACGCGCTTCCCTGAATAGTCCAAGAGGCAGAAGGTAGAATCTAGGTTAGTTTAGCGAATGCCCTCCCTGAAGCCTCTGACAGTCTTGGCCCGCTTCCCCAGCAGAGCCTAATCAGCTGGTGTCTCAAAGGCAGTAGCAGTGGCAGTAGTAGTAGGTTGCTTACGCTTTTGAGTAGAAGACTACAGTTCAAGTTTGCAAATTGTCATGCCAATGGTTGGTACAAGTGATGGCAAAAGAGTAAATGATTCAAAGAGCCAAGTTAAAAGATATACCCGAGTAGAAGAGCCTATAGGCTTAGAAATGCCCTCAGTCTGACGAACTAGGAAAGGTCCCCTACGGTCACCTCTAGCTCCATCATCGCCAACCTCGTTGTTATCATCATCATCTTCATCCCTATAGTGGAACTTAATAGGAATATCTTCCGAATGGACCCTCGGGCATGGATGGAGTAGCGAGGTACGGATGAAATTAGGATAAGAACCCTCAATAGACAATGCTTGGCTCCCTCGCCTAGTAGATATAACCCTTGATCCATCCCTGACATCAGGTGTGGCCAGTATATGCCTATAGGGACAGGCAAAGGGACAATGCTCTCCACTACAGAGCTCGTCTGCCAGTAGCAAGCTCGATCACCTAGATACCACTCAAAGGAAAGTGGTGACTCTAGAATGAACTAGTCGTCATCCACCCCCTGCCGCTTATCCTCGA
This sequence comes from Euphorbia pulcherrima, assembly GCA_947683365.1. Classification (NCBI taxonomy): domain Eukaryota; kingdom Viridiplantae; phylum Streptophyta; class Magnoliopsida; order Malpighiales; family Euphorbiaceae; genus Euphorbia; species Euphorbia pulcherrima. The sequence continues at coordinate 22,845,144 of CANTUS010000007.1, read as the reverse complement.
TGTCATTGTGGATGACCATGAGCACCCAAGGGTCACGAATAATCTACATATAATCAGAGCAAACTGTAAGAACCCTAACTATGCAAATATAGTTTATCACTAACAGTTTGTTAAATTAAAAATATAGGTTCAGGCTTAAAAGGTTTACCCGATGGGAGCACAACTGGCGGATGTACTCTCAATACTCTACAATGGTCCAGGGCTGCTACTGCCAAGGACCCATCCATCTGGATATAATATGAGGCATCTCAGGGTAACTAGATAAGCCTGGCCTGGGGATAAAATGGTGCTGGAATACCCACATCTGCAAGAAGAATCAAAAGTCAGTCACATGACAATTTCAATATAAGGTTAAAAGCATGAGAAAAGTTCAGTGTTTACTAGAAGAAGTAGATGGTTGATCTTTAGCTCAGCCTACTGGCCCTGAACCCTAATGTCTAGGCTATAATATAGCTGAGCCAAAATATCCTGGCACCAGTTCTTGCCAGGCACGCTGGTAAGATCCTCCATAGTAGAAAGCAAACTATAGTCCTTCACCTCGACCCTTGAATGCCAACGGTCGCCATACACATCGAAGTGGATAATATCTCCTCTCCAACCTTAACCCAGTCAGTGGATATATTTCAGACGGGGTGACAGTGACCTCCCCTTATTGGCAAATGGAAGGTATGGGTAGTCTCCGACCACTGCTCAGCTAATGCAATGATGACGTTAGGAGCCAAAGTCTTTGGCTCCTCAGGAATGGCATACATAATATCATAGAAGCCTAGAGCATCGATCTGGGCTATCAACTCAGCATCCCTATCAGTACCGATCTCCTTGTACCACTTCTGGTAGAAACTCAAGGCCCCAATGGTCCTAAAAGGGAACTACAAAAGCAAAACAACAGTACAATAGAGTTAGAATATAGTGATTATCTCAGTAATTAGAAGAAAAGTGCAGTATATAGAGTTTTGGACATTTTGTCCTGTATAAGGGTACCCGTACAAGTAAGCCCTACTCGTAGGAAAAATCGGACCCATATGGGTACCCCACACCAGTACGGGTCCCTGCTAATAGTGCTCGTCGGAGAAAAAATTCCTGAAAGTCATTTTTACCAAAACTCAACTAAATCTCAATAAAAACTATGCTAAAAGTTCCCTGGACTAAAGTTATATGCATAAGGCTCTATTTCAGCACCTAAAACACCCTAAAAGCATGCCAAATTAAAGAAATCCCAAATTAGGGGAAAATAAAAAATGGTGGATTTTGATTGACTTACTTGGAGTTCGGAGGGGTGTGATTCTGGAGAAGGGACCATAGGGACCTCAGAGGAAGGATTAAAGATGACAAAAGAGTCCAGTTTCTAATGGCCACTAGACAACGTCGGAGTTCTGAATTATCAATCTGGGGAAGTTCCTCGCTTCTCAGACTAAAACAGCCAGCATTGGGAATCTTCTTATACATCTTTTGGTTGATTTGGGTGAGAAATCACCAGAATTTGAGAGAATTAGAAGTTTGGCCGAATAGAGGGAATGGGGACTATTCGCATTTTTAAAACTACCCCAAAGCACCCGTACCGGCTCCCCACACCCGTACGGGTCCCTTACTAGTAAATTGCCACCTGTACTTCTCTAGCTCACCCGTACGGGTCCCTTTTCAGTAAATTGCCACCTATACTACTCTGGCTCACCCGTATGGGTCCCCTCCTACCATCAAGAGGCAGTTTTCAAGATAGTGTCATAGGCATACCCAGTTTAGATTAGGGGAACAACCCCACTTCTCTTGAACCATGCATTTCAATTAATCATGGGGCAAAATCCTTAGCTCACCTTGATCCTTGATCGAAGGGGCAAAAATTCTCCTTTTGGCAAGTCAATCAAGAACCAAAGTAAGCCATTTATTTGAATTAATCATTAAACCAGGAAATCTTTATGTACAGGTCTATCCTAGAGCAAGAGTTCTTCCCCAGCAAATGAATCTTAACGGGAAAGGCTTCCCTAGGAAAGAGGCTTTACTCAAAGGATATCACTTCCTCGCCAGCTGAGGAATCACCAGATCCCAGGGGCATCCCCCCACTTCCCAATAGAGAAATCATCAAGAACCGTAGGGATACCCCACTCTAGAGTCATTCTCCAGCAGAGGAATCAGGTCTCAGGGGCACCCCCTCACCAACCTAGGGGCATCCCCCCATTTCCCAGTAGCTGAATCATCAGATCCCAAGGGCATCCCCCCCATTGATCCAAGGGCATTCCCCCTTCCTTCAAGAATGGAATCAGTCAATCTAGGGGCATCCCTCCATTGTCTAACCCTCCTAGGGGCATTCTTTGAGAGGCACCCCTCCAAGGGGCATTTCATTACGGGCCAAACCCGACATTTCTACATATAATTTTCAATTTATCTTATCTACACTTCTTTATTCTTAATTAAAGGGGAAAAAATATTTTTGTTTTCACAAAAGTCAATTAAGAATAAAGAGGTGTCTGGTTGGACAATGACTAACTCGAGGTTTGATTGTTGTCTCTTTTCAGGTCATTCAAAATTCCTCAGCAGGAGAGTCATCCGCCTTAGGAAAGGGATACATCATCAATAATAGGAAAGTCGATCTACCTTAAGAAAGGGATACACTAGAATTGATCAGGAAAGTCGATCCGCCTCAAGAAAGGGATACAAACACCCTCCCCAGATGATTAACTCGGGATATGCATGGTAACAAAAGGAAAGTCATCCACCTCAAGAAAGGGATACGCATGATAGCAAAAGGAAAGTCATCCACCTCAGGAAAGGGATACGCATTGGCAAGGAAAGTCATTTGCCTAAGGAAAGGGATACGCTAGTTAGGAAAGTCATTCGTCTAAAGAAAGGGATATGCACGATAGCAAATGGAAAGTCATCCACATCAGAAAAGCGATACGCATTGGCAAGGAAATTCATCTGCCTTAGGAAAGGGATATGCTAGTCACAAAAGTCATCCACCTCAAGAAAGGGATATGCCAGTAAGGAATGTCATCCACCTCAGGAAAGGGATATGCATTCCCCAGTAGAGTTACAAGGGGTATGCATCAAAAAAGGAAAGAAGTTTGCCTCAAGAAATGAACTAACCTATATCATCACCACATGTACAATTTCTAAACCCTCGCTTACATCGTAAGATCATACAGATCCGTATATGTAGTGATCCTATGAGGGGTAGTCTGTGAGCACTGGATTTTAATGATCCTTCTCGTGAAGCTGTGATGAGAGCTATATGATGCAATGTCTTTCAGGTGTTGTCCATCAGACATGTTCCTACTGTTGTAAAGTTAAGTTTGGCCAAAGTTTGGAGACCTAGTCTACCCTTAGGGACCTGTATAAGTGTTGCTTGGTGGTGCATATCCACTATCAGACTCGTATAGGTCATCCCTTCCATATGCCTAGGGGGGACCTATATGAGTCCTCTTATTGCCTAAATAGGCTCTTTTTAAAGGGAATGCTTTCCTATTTCGGGAAAAGACAGGTCATAAACGCGATTTATTGCGTTCAGACCTCCTTTCCCCTATAAATAGGGCTCTTCTCTTGACAATTTAACACACACACACATCTTATATGAACATTATAATAAAACTCTAGCAATTTCTATTGGTATAGAAAAGGTATAGTGGGGGTATAGGAACCCTTCCTTTGAGGTTTTGTCCACATTTTATTCATTCCTAGCTTCTTTTATTAGGATTTAGGGAAGGTTCTGTCCTCACAAATACTCACCTTAATAGTCCTATTTCATCATCTACTTTGGCCAGACTTTCTCAATAGTAAAGGGACCATCTCAAAGTGGATTCACGTCGCAAAGGTAAAGCTCATGATCTTCAAAGAGACTCATATCTCAGTTATTTCATTATTATTATTCTTTGCTCCTTCTATTATATACGTTCCTTTCATTTCTTGTTTTGGGTCTGGTCCAAACCTGTACGAGTCTTGTTGGCACCATATATCCCCAAAGATATCAAATTGGTGAGCCATGCTTATACGGAAGGATATCCCTTTTTATTTCTGTTTTTCAACTACCAATCTATTAATCTATAAATTAAACTGAACAAAGTTTCTACTTGTACTAGATAGGACCCAGACAGGTGCACCATACCCATACCAATCCTCCCTGGTAGTCGTACAGGTCCTACCCACCCAAACGGGTGCCAACCCTAGGCAGATTTGAGAACTCATTTTAACTAGTTAAAAATTAACCCAACTCACCATTTCCCATGCAATCATTTTCAATAGTAATCTGGTAAATCAACCCATAAAAGTTAAAATGTATTTTCAACACAAAATACGCTGAAGTGCTAATTTATGATGTGTGTGCTAACATTTGTGGATGCAAGGGAATTTATTTTCATTTTTGTTTTACAACTTAGAACAAATGTATAGGTTCTCTTTGCAATTCCCCCATTTTTCCCTCGGTTGTAATTTTTATTCCCTCCATTTATTGCTTGTAATTTGTTATAATATGTAAATGCATGTAACGAGTGTGATAGAGTGTAGAAATAGGATTTCTATGATAATTCCCCAAATGATGAAAACTAAAACGGTTTTATGCGGTGAATGTTATTTTGAATCAACTAAATGAGAAATAAGTGACTCATCCGATACCCGAATCTCGGGTCTACTAGGTATGAGTCTCCCACCTCGAGGGAACCATACCAAAACTCTTTCCCAAGTAGACAACTTGGGTGGTGACTCTATCAATTGTATCTAGATTTGGGTCTCAATTCTTTTATTCAATAAAATTGGCTTATTATGCAAACTATAACTAAAAATGTTTTGCCAAGCCTAAATCCAACCAAACCCCTAATGGGCCGGGCCTCTCACACAGACACCAGGGGAGACCCATACATCATCGACACCTTACAGCTGCAATAATAAATGAGAGAGCAGAAGCAGCAGCTATAAATGCTAAAGCTGTGGAAGCAGCTATAAAGAAGGCTATAAAGAATTTGCCTAAAAAATTTGTCTCATGAGTAGTAGCTAAGGTTATTGAAGCTCTAGAAGGGTTAGAAGAAGAAGAATGAGAGTAAGATGATAGTATGAAGGAAGGATCTATTAACTCTGTCAGCTTTAATGTAGTTGAGGAAGAGGAGGAAGGGCAGGCTGATGAGATAGCTGCTATTAAAGAAGAAAAGGAGGCAAGGAGAGAAAAGAAAAGAAGAATCTTCAAGAGAACCAAAGTGATGATAGATTAGGAAGAAGGGAATTCATAAGATAAGGAGGAGGGTATGGCTAAGGGAGAAGAAAAAAAAACTCAACTCGATGAGCAAGTGTTAGAAGCTCAGTTTAGTGAGATGGATGTTGAAGGTGTTGCTAAGGAGGCTGAGGGGCAGCAGGAAAAAACCTTTAATTTCCCAACCACTTCAACCCAAGCACCACTCTCACCTATACCCCTTTTTAATGAAACCCTTAATCATTCCATACCAAAAATCTCCACCATCACCACCCTCACCTTTTAACCAAACCACAACTTTTGAAGTCATTCCACTCTTATCACTAGTCAGACCACCGACCCAATATCCATTTCTCTTAGAAGGACCTTACAAGGGTCCAATCATTAAAGTGATCCCCTCTAACCGACAATAACAACCATAACAACCACCCTAACAAAATCCAAATGATGCATTTGTTGAAGAGCTAAGAAAGCTAGGAAGGGAAAAGTAGCTAACACTAAGGACAACTGATGAGGTTCATACAACAATTGTCAACTCATTGTTGTCTAGGGAAGTGTTAAGGAGACTTGCTAGGGCTACTGATCCAGTGTAAGGGTTGTTTAATGCCATGGAGAAGTTGAAGGAGTTGTTGAAGGGAGGTCCTATTGCATATTTGCTAACTAAGGTAGTTGTGTCACACTTGGCACCTTTTTTTAATGTTTTAGGTGGGAAGGATGATGTGCTGAGCATGGAAGTGAAGGAGCTAAAAGAGGTGATCTTATTCATTGGCAAGGAGCAAAACCAAATCAAGAACTATGAAGAGGAGCTAAGGGATGCATTGATTGATAAATTTAACCCAGTTCTTCTAAGTCTACAAGTTATGATGAATGGATATTCCATCATGAACAAAGAGAACATAGACAACTCTGAGAAGCTAAGGAAGCTAATACAAGCTATGGATAATCTAACATATGTTATCCAGCAAAATGAAGGCAATTCTGAACAACTTTGACAGGTAAAAGATGAGGTTCTAGAGGGAGTAAAGGCCGATAAAGAAGAAGTTTTGGGAGCTCTAAGGAGAATGAATATCTCATATGCTTTTTCAATTGATATTACGATGACTAAAGTTGAGCAAGAGCTACCACTAGACAAGAAGCTAAATTTTATCAAAGATCAGACAAATTTTGCTCATGCTGATGTATCCAATGATGGGAAAGCTCTAGATCTAATTCATAAGAAGGTATCTTCTAATATAAGGAATATGACAATGTTTGAGAAGTTGCTCTGGGAGAATAATCAAGAGAGAGCTTTGTTAAGCCTGACTCATATATCTAAAGAAGGACTTAGTACATAGTTTAAAGTCAATCAATCATAATCTAGAGCAATTAGAGCACTAATGTCATTTTAAAGGGAGCATGATGTCATCTCGGACATAGTTTATGATAGCTTAGTTAAGCACTTTAAAGCCAACATCTATGGAGACCTTACTGCCTTCAAAAAGTCCCTCCTATCATTTAACCAAGCTACTAAGGCCATTCTTGAGTCAATGGCAATGAGGGAGAAGGAGCGAGAGGAGAGGAAGCATGAAGAGAAGGAGAGACCTGCTAGGGCAGCTGAAGCAACTTTTGAAATAAAGGACTTGAGCAGTTGGAGAAGGAATATCATGAGCTAAGGAAGAAGAAGGGAAAGGACCCAATGCCAGAGTCAAAGAAGCCATCAAGATGGGATAAAAAAGAGTATGAAAGAAGAGCTACACAACTGAAAGGACACTCGCTGCCTAGAAGTATTTAGAATAGATTTCTTTTTAATCTTGTGCTTTGAATTGTAAACTTAATATAGGTTAACTCACTGTTGATCTATACTCAATTTATATATATGAAAGATTATTGAGTCTTTTTTAAGTTAAGATCTTCTCAGCTTCTCATATTTTATCTGTTATATCTATATCACCGACCTTTAGAAAACTATGAGAAGTAGTGATAATGCTGATATGAAGAGAAGTCAACCATTATAGGTAAGTTAGCATCACTCTGAGTTAAAGGATGTTGAATCATGGGGGAGTCTCCTTCTACTCTAAGGTAACCTTTATCTAAATAACTTATTGATTTAATTTCTGGCTTAGTTAATTGCCATTGATCAAAATGGGGGAGATTGTTGAACCCAACACAAATTGGAATGACTCAGTGGAGCTGACTCAGTTGTGTTTAAGTGTTCTGATCATGCCATATTAGCTCAGTTAAGATAATTAAGTCAATAATACTGGTAGGTCAATTAGACTAAGTTTCTTAGCTGAATAAATTGACTCAAGGGTAGGTTAAATATTTAGGATGACTTAGTTCTATGGTTTAACTCTGTGTGTCTTGAGCTGACTAGTTACTTATATCTCTCGACTGAGTACTGTTCACTCAGCCCACGTTATTTTGATAGTTTATTAGTTGTATTCTTTATATACATCTTTGGATCAGTTAATTGTTTTTCATGTGTGCACTGAATGCTCTATTTATAGATAGAAAGAATATTCTTATTTGTCTCATCATTTACAGAAATTAAGAATACACATCACACAAAAGACAAAAAGAATTGATTACATGACAACGGCAGTGCTATGTAACAAAAACTATCGAGAGAAAAGCTATAAGAAGACAAAGACAAAACGGATCAATTGTAGCTGGTTTCTTCTGGCATCGTGAACTTCTACAAGTTTGTCAGAGTACTAGAGGGAATGGGATAGTGACATGTAGCAAGCAGCGCTAGTATTCTCTCTAATGGATTCCGGCATCAAGGAACCAAGAAATTCAAATTTTAAGCACAGAATCAATCCCTCTCACAATAGATTAATTTCTATCTCAAAATGATGCAATTCTATCTCCTAACAGATTGATTTGAAGAACGATTGAGTGGATAGCTGAGCTGGCAAATTGCAAAAGATGCCAAGACAAGTTCAACATCTATATTCAAGCATTTCATTATAAAAGGAGCAAGAAGGCAAGTGTTAGAAATTGGTGAATACACCTGGGATTTCTAATAAGCTGAATCTCTGTCAAAAACTTAGTAGAAAGGAAGTACATTCAAGAAACGTTACTCAACAAGTGCCTGCTTCATAGAGAAAAGAGTGAATATAATAGATCATTCAATTGTATATCTGATATTTGTAACCGGATTAACATTTCTATAAGTTGAATCCTGCTCTTTGTTATACCCTATGAGTTGCTAAGCAGAAGAGGGTATTCTACTCAGCGTGTGAGCGATTACATTGAGGCAGGTACTCATTTGAAATTGAGAATTTCTGTGAAAGGCTTCTTCACCTAGGGTAAAGGAGTTTGAATTAGTGAATTAAAACCAAGACAATCTCTTAGGACTAGAGGTAGGAACAGTTTGTTGAACCAATGCAAATCGATGTCTTCTTTACTTCACTGATGAAGTTTTCACTATTTCTAGTTAGCCAACTGACCTACTCAACAGAGTTATTTATCCCACGAAAAAGTTTCATAATTTAAGCTAGTGAGTCACTCACCCCCTCCGATTTGTTGAGTTATATGCTAACGCACTAACAAAGATCTTTGAGAAATGTTAAGTTAAAAATCATCTGCAAACATAGTTTAGGGATCCATTTTGTTAACATGTTGTTTGTAGATGACAAATTTAAAAACTTATGCAGACTCAAATTGAGTCTATTTGCTTAGTTTGGAGGATATTGTTGGATCCATTTGAAGGTTTGAGATTTGATTTTTTGAGAGATAATTTATACTGACTTTTTTAATGTTAAACTTGAGAGCGTAAGGTTATAGATGGATATTTGAGGAATTTTTGCAAGCGCTACTCATGTCACTCTTGTCTGTCTTTTCTCCTTTTGCCTTTTAATTTTGGATTGCGCCAGTTCTGACTTACTTTGATATGTCATTCTTACAGATGCCTATTGCTGATAGTATCTCTGACTAGGGGTATATTCAAGGGCAGCAACACTTCATGATGACCCAAAACTGGAATATAGCGGTATGTTCATTATTTTATTATGTTAATGATGATGCATGGCATGTCATTAAATGCATATAAATGATTTCATGTTAAAATGTTGCACCTGGAGATTCAATGGCTTTCAGCTTAATTGGGGATGCTTTAGGTGGACAACCCGTAGCAGTAGCCACAGCACGGACAAGGCAATCCTCTTGGATTCTTCCCGTAGGGTGATTAGATAGGATTTTTCTTTTTTTGTTTTTCTATTTCGCTTTGCTTTCTTTTAGGGCATTTGCAGTGCCCCCCTTTGTATGAACACATTTTCGTATAAATAAAATTTTCTTTATTCCCTCATTTTGTGTTTCCTTTTCATTATTGGTTGAGTTTATTGGGGTAATCTGCCAGATATTGACCGGTTTCCCCATAAACTACGTATAGCAAACTATTACCCTTGTGAAATTTTACCATGGAGGGTAACATCTATTTTTGTGCTGATCTGAATGTTTATCTGAAGAACTTCGATGGTTGGCATTGTCTCGAGGTTTGTGGTTTTGTGCACGTGAAGGAGTACTGCCACATCTTTATCAAGGACATTATGATCCAAGCTGCTGTAAGGTTTTGAGATCCTATTGATAGTGTGCTTTGGTTCGAGGATCATGAGCTATGCCGCTTATACGAGGAGTTCTATGAGCTTCTTTGGTCCTCTACTGATATACCTCCAGTTATCCCTGCATATTGCCCTAAATTTTCTGATTTGTTGATCAATCATTTTCAGTTACAGCGATTGACTTATGATGATGGCTTGAGGTTAGATGTGCCTTTTGACATAGTCAGAGGGCTTTCCCCAAATCACACAAGTTGGCTTCTACTCATTTGTCTACTTTTGTTAGGGGTCTTCCTTTGTGAGGTTCCCATTATGGATTGCAGCTTTTCCTTCCTAACTATCGTTGATCAGATGCTAGAGGGTAAATCTCTCATTGCGGTTAGTTTTGTTGAGACGCTAATATTCGTATGTGCTTCTCGGAATGGAACTGAAGCTATTACTAGGGGTAGCGGCTTCTTCTTTAGGTAACCTTTTATTTGAGCCTTTCTTTTTGCATGAACCGCCCTTTCAGGTTTTTAATCCATTAGGATTTCCTTAATTTTTTCCTGGATCGCCTTTTTAGGTTTTTAATCCAGCAGGAGATCTTTTTTTTCTTTTTATCTTCTTTTTCTTTTTTTTGTTTTTTTTCATTTTTTTGCCATTTGTTGCTTTTGTAGCTTTGGCTCTGGGATAAGCTTTCTATATTGCCTGTTCCCACAACAATGGATTATCATCCGAAATGCCAACCGCTGCCTAAGGTCCGGAATGGATTTTACCCAAGGCTCCACTCTTTTACTTTGGAGTCTTTATTTTTGCTCAAGAGCCCTTACCAGCTCTTGACAGACTTTATTATTATTGCCATTTTTTATTTGTGACACTAAATAGTGCTTCAGCTTGTTGCGATTAACCGGATTCACGAATTCATTGCCGTCCAGATCTGAGATCTTTATTGCCCCTTTATTGAGAGTCTTCTTTTCCATGTACGATCCCTCCCAGTTTGGCTGGAATTTCCCTCAAGCATCCATGTGTGTTTTGCGAGATTGCTTTAAGACTAAATCACCCATCTTTAAAGGTTGGCTCTCCCTTTTGACTTTACGGTTGTAAGCTCTAGCCATGCGTTGTTAGTATAACTGTAGATTTTCCAATGCGGCTAATCACTTTTCATCGATCGAGGTTAGTTCTTCGTGCCTCTCTTTTGCCCATTTATCTCCGAGATTCTAGCTACAAGGGCTATGTACAAAGAATTGATTTCCATTTTAATGGGCAATACCGCCTCCATTCCGTAGATAAGGGAAAAAGGAGTTTGACCTATAGGAGTATTGACACTAGTTCTATACCCCCAAAAGGCATAGGGCAAATGATCGGCCCAATCTCGGTAGTTGGAAATCATCTTGGAGAGGATTTTCTTAATTACCTTATTAGTCGCTTCTACAACTCCGTTGGGTTAAGGGCAATAAATTGAAGAGTGATGATGCTCAATCCTATGCTTTTCAATAAGATCACTTGTCTCTCCATGGAACTACACACCATTATCCCTCACTACATGATAAGGAATGCCGTACCTAGAGAAGATGTGTTGCTAAATAAATCGAGCCATTTTCTTGGTCGTGATGCTTGTATATGATTCCGCTTCAACCCACTTGGAAAAGTAATCAACCGCTACTATAATGGAGCAATGACTATTGGTCAAATAAGGTCTTATTTCTCGAATCATGTCGATGCCCCAAACCAAGAATGGCCAAGGCATTGTTAAGCTTTGCAATGTTATCAGAGGTAAATGGCTCACATCTCCGTATATCTGACAGGTGTGGCAAGTCCTTACTTCTTGAACACAATTAAATAGCATGGTTAGCTAAAAGCACACCATCCTCTGGATTTACTTTGCCATCATGATGTCGTTCATGTGTGGACCTCATTCTCTCAAACGTACTTCCTACATCACCTTTTCAGCTTCTTATTATGTCAGGCATTTTAGCAGTAGGCCGTTAGAGGTCCTTTTGAATATATCTCCTTTAATAGGCATAATCGCACAATAAGCTCTTTTAGCCTATTTCTGTTGGAATCCGTAGCCTCAGCCGAGAATTCTCCATTTTTAAGGAACTTGATGATGTCAGAATACAAGGGGGTACCTTCTTCTGTGGTGTCTCTTATTACACAGACACAGTAGGGAGATCGAGTTATTTCCATAATAAGGGGTCTGATTGGCTAATTTTTGGGCCCTTCCCACTTGGAGGCTAAAGTGGTCAATGCATCTGCTATTTGATTTTCCTCGTGGGGCATGTAACTAAATTCGCATTCGCTAAACATCATGGCTTTTCTCCATATAGCTTCTAAGTTAGGCCTAAGGGATTCCTCCTTTAGTTCCCAGTCCCCTGTGACATGCTTGATGACCAAAGCCAAATCACTGATAATTTTGACATTATCTACTCTGAGAGTGATTAGGGCAGACATTCTGAATAAATAGGCTTCATACTCTGCCCCATTATTCATGGTGAGATATTCTAAGCATTTTGACAGATGTATGAGTGGTCCATCTAGCATAAAGATGATAACTCCCAAACTGGACCCTTGCATGTTGACGGCGCCATCGAAGAACATAGTCCGTCTTTTGGGGTTCTCTCTAGTGGCTGCGAGACATTCGTCGGGAAATTCTAGGTTTTCTTGTTCTCCTTCTTTGAGTGGTTGATTTGCTAGGAAATGGGCCACTGCTCTACCCTTGATGGTTTTCTTTGTTACATACTCAATATCAAACTCTGTCAGCAACAAGAGCCACCTTGCTAGTTTTTTGGTTAGTGAGGGAGCCTGACATAAGTACTTCATCAAATCCACTTTCACGAACTACTTGGATTTTGTACGAATGGAAGTAATGCCTGAGCTTTCTGGTGAGCCTGACCATGGCAAAACAAGTCTTTTCCACAATGGTGTATCGAGTCTTATACTTTAGCAATTTCTTGCTGAGGTAATAAATCGTGTGTACCCTCTTGTCTTCATGTTCTTGAACTAGCATGGCCCCGACAGACGGTTCTTCTAAAACTAAGTAGAGAATGAGTGGCCTTCTGAGAATTAGCGATTTTAGTACAAGAGGGTTCATCAGGTAAGCTTTAATTCTATCAAAGGCTTCTTGGCATTGGTCATTCCAATTTATTGATTATTGTTTGCTCAAGAGTTTGAAGATAGGCTCTCATATGGTAGTCAACCGCGCTATAAAGCGACTGATATACTGTATGGATCCCAATAAACATCTTACTTCTTTATCAATTTTTAGCACGGGCATTTCCCTGATAGGATTGGCCTTATCGCGGCCCATTTCTATGCCTATTTGGCTAACCACATGCCCCAAGAATTTGCCTGATGTTACTCTGAATATGCACTTTTTTGGGTTTAAATAGTGGTTGTACTTCTCAATCCTTATAAGGAATCGTTCTAGCACGATCTGGTGTTCTTCTGGTATAAAGGATTTTACAAGCGTGTCATCCATATAGACCTGAACTTCTTTGTGGATCAAGCCATATAGTAAGGTCATGACTGCTCACTGGTAGGTTGCCCCTACGTTCTTGAGTTTGAAAGGCATTACTCTGAAATAATAAGTTCCCCACTCAGAGATGAATGTGGTTCTGTACTTATCTATTACATTCATGAGGATCTGGTGGTATCCCGAGAATCCATCCATAAAGGAATATGTGGTCGCTCTTGCCGCGCTGTCTACTAGAACATCAATGTGTGGTAGCGGGAAATCATCCTTAGGGGTAGGCTTGTTCAAGTCCCTGAAGTCAATGCAAACTCAGACATCACCGTTCGTCTTGGCTACGGGTACTACATTGGATAGCCAAGTGGGATACTCAATCACTTTGATGAAATTCACCTTGATCTATATTACCACCTCTGCTTTGATCTTTTCGGCCCATTCTGGATGCATTGTTCTCATCTTTTACTTTATTGGCCGAATGTTTGGGTCTGTGGGATCTTGTGCTCGACAATGTGCTGATTAAGTCCAAGCATATCCTCATGAGACCAAGCAAAGGCTAAAATGTGATTTTCAATACCTTTATCGATTCTCTCTCTTGTTCGATGGGCAATTGATTGGAAATGCATACAATTTTTGGATCATCTTCCGTGTTTCAATTAATTTCTTTTGTAATATCATTATTGATATTAAAAATGCTAGATGAATGTTGGAATGGATGCATAGAATTATAATCAGAAACACAATCCAAATAAGCAAAGTTCTTCATGTTATTATCATCATAAAGTACATTATTCATTTCAAACATTCTAGAAATGGAAACAAAAGACTCAGACTGATCAATAGGGTCAGGCTTCATTGGAGATGATTCTCCTATAGCAGCTAGCTTTAGCAGGATATCCTCATCATCTTCCTTTTATACCTTTGCCTTGCCTCTCATAGTCGCGACCATGTCCATGACACTTGGTTCAAACTACCTCCCTTCCTCTACTATCTTGAGTTCTGCCTGAAGGTGATTGGTTAGGGTGTCGAGGATTTCTTCCTCTTTACTCAGATTCTTGACCTTCTTTGGTTGTACCTAATCATCATGCTTGGTCTGATACAGAATTGTCCCTACATCTAGCTGGTGACTGGCCTTCTTTATGAAGCTTTTACGCTGAGAAAATCTCGAATCCTGGAATGATCTTCCCGTGATGAGTAACATTCTTGAGGGTTCCTTTTTAGGGCTGTTATAGCTTTTTTTAAAAGGTTATCTTGCGGATAACTCTTCGAGATCCTGTGTAATCGAGTCCCGTGAGCTTCCATTCTCCTACCCCTATATTGACGGTCGGCATTCCCTATTTATGGGCACTTAGTCCTTTTCTAGGAGTGTGGTGCTTCTGCATGTATTCCTAAATCCATGGGCCCTGGTACACCTCTGATTGCTTGTTTACTTCCTCGCCAATTATGGCTGTGGTGCATCCTTTCATGTTTCTTTGTTCCATCTTCAGTGCTGCTACCACTAAGGCTTTATCAGCTTCTAGGGTGACAATCTTTCCATGAAATGGGATTTTGAACTTCTAGTGGAGGGTGGATGGGACTCCTTCCCAAGAATGGAACTATGGTCTCCCAAGTAGCATAGAGAACATTAGCAAGATATCTATGACCGTGAAGAGTACTATAGATGAGATTTTGCCGATAGTAACTTCAGCTTCAAACATGCCGATGATGGTCCTTTTTGAATTGTCCTAAGCTTTGATGACTGTTGTGGATTTCTTTAGGTCCATCTTGGCCAGTCCTAGGATAGACAAAATATCTTTATGACAGACATTTAGTGACGAGCCATCATCAATCATTATCCAGGGCATGATGTGCCCGAAGACACTATCCTTCAAGTAGAGAGTCCTATTATGGTGAATGCCTTCATTAGGTAGATCCAAGCTTGAGAAGACAATGTCAGGGATAACAGTGCCAGTCTTGTTATTGAGTAGTGCACAGACCTATTCTAGATATGCCAGAGGAGACGTTTCAATTTCCATCAGCTTTTTAACAATAGCGAGCTTGTGATCTTGAGAACCCAGGAGTAGGTCCCAAATACTCATATTAGTTGTAGTGGCCTTAAATTGATTTGCTATCGAGCTTTCTATCTATTTTGAGGACTTAACAAAAGTAGGAGGTATTGGGGGCTCAGTTCTTGGTGAAGCTGGGGCTACTGATCCAATGACTTTTCCACCTCTGGTGATAGAAATGACCACCTAGATTGGTGAGTTTATTGTTTTGAAGACCTTAAACGTGTCGAAATCCTCATCGAGGGGTATCTCTCCCAAGTTGATTGGCTTGTTCACAAAAGCTGGTGCCTTGGCAGCAAAAGGCCACTGCATAAATTTTTAGGGTGCTTTTTTAGGAACGATGGGGTTCTCCTATAAGATTTGGCATAGGATAGGATTAGATTCCTGCCTGATCATATAGACGGATAAGGAGGGTCCATCAGTTAGTTCACTTTCACTGAATAGATCTAGCATATCATCGTAAAGGACTGACGCATTATGGTATTTGTTTGTATACCATGGGTATTCCTTGGCCGATTCCATTGATGTTGGGCAGGCAACATTGGTGGCTTCCCATTCCCAGTACAATAAGGGGTTCCGATGCCTATCTAGTTTAGGAGTTCTGTCTTCCGGTGGGTCGACCCATGTGAAGTAGTCAATAAATTTTTTGACCAGAATATTCAAGAATGACTTCCGATAAAATGTCAGCCCTTCATACTAAATGACTGCCTTTTCTTGGAGGGTCCAGCGGAAACTTTCGGGCCAATGGACATAGTGAATGTACCCATCATTAATCATTTGCATGAATTCACGGATGTGAGGGTGTGGCCTTCTATTTCCATTGTAGAATATGGGGTAAACTTCCCTCCAGTCCGGGCTCCGGATTCGATAGCTATTTTGAGCTAGTTCATTCTCTGCATGAATTCTCTCCATAATGTATTCATAAAAGGGTTCATGCCCCTTGTCCCGAATCATGTTAATGACATGTTTGCTATCTGAGTCGAAGTCCGTAAAGTCTCCAGAATCGTCACTTGCTGCAAACCACAAGGCACACAGGGATTCAGGCTCTAGAGAAGAGGCATAGCTTTTGGCACCATCATAATCAACCATCATGCCTCTAAGGAAGGTAGCCTTGTACTCAAAATCTCTCGGTAAGTGATTTAGGTCGTTGTCCGAGAAAGTATTTAATTCATACCCCAAGTTATCCTCTTCACTTTCATTTTCGTGATCTGATTCACTAGAGTCCACAAATTCTTGCACCTCTTCATCTGAATCTTCGAAAGGTTGTGGCTCAAAGATCCAATTTGGTGCATGCTGAGCTGGGATATCATTATTAGAATTTTTTTCTGGATCTTCTTTGGGGTCTTCTTCGGGATCTTCCTCAGGATCCTCCTCTGGGTTTTCTTCTACCATATTTGGATCGGCTTTGACTCTTTCTATGGCTATACAAAACTCGAATACCATGGTTTGTATGCCGGTAAATGTTTCCTCTATAGGGGAACCATATACTGTAATGTCGACATGGATTTCTCCAAATGGGTCTCATGCACCTTCATCTAGATTTAGGCCGAGATACCTTTGTTGGTCTACGTGGTTACTCCATGCCTGTTCAAGATCATATAGTTCTTGGATTTCTGAATGTGCTACCCAGAAGAGCTCCCAAATTTAAACAGACTTGTTCGGACATAATTGGGACTCATGTAATCCAGATAAGTGCACATAGGAAGTTATAGAGGAGGGATATCCTGCCAGCCAGTATTATGCCAGTCTGCCTATAGTGCCAACCACCAACAAAGCTCATTCGGGTATGGCTGATATGCCCTGAAGTAGCGGAGGAAAGATCTCTCTATAAAGTACCAATTCCAACATCCTTCTAGTGCCATTGCGTCATACCAGTCCATGGCCGGGCCTCCTAGGAATTGGGGAAACTATAGTGCAAAACCCATCATGGCTATTCCTTATTCATGTATAAACTGAAGAAATACCTCTAGATGTTCATTCGGATCTAAATCTCCACGATATATGCAATGTAGTGGTACAAGAGATCGGTCCAGCCTTTCTCTCCTCATTCTCAGGATGTACTAGTTGACCATGTAGATGATATCCATGTTGTCAAAGATCATATTGTCCCCCCATCCTGGGTCATTTCAGAAGTTATGTGTTACGTTGATACTATATTCGTTAGCTTCTACGTGAATCCTAATGGCGTTCACCGTAGCTTGGAAATTTGGCAGGGGATTACTCTGAGTGCTTGGCTTCTTCTCAGGCTCTTTCATTCTCCCATCAGCTATCATCTGCTATAGATATTATAGTAGCTGAGCACACTCGTTAGTGGAGTGCCCTTTGGTTACATGATAAGCACAGAAGTTGTCTTTATGTGCCCGATAGGCGGAGTGAATGGCTTGAGGCTCTGGAGTTGATAAGATTTTCTCAGCTTGGTGAATAGCTTGGATAGTGATTCCACCCATGGAGAGATAGATTGGTGAGTCTATACTTGGGTAACTATTACAACTTTAGGAGTGGCTTTCAAGGATTCGGAGGTGCCTTATTTGGAAGAACCGCCTTTTTCCCAATATCGAGGTTTAGTGTAAGCTTGTTGTTCTTGCTTCTTTGCTCGATCTTCTTCATATTTTTCAAGCCTCTTGGCATAGTCTACCATGTTGTTGTAGGTGTCAAATCTTTTTGTCTTCATTTTATCTAGATATTTTAGGCTAGAGCCTTTAACAAGCTTTACTTTCAAGGCATCTTAGTTTGGTGCCCTAGTTACAAGCACATGAATAACCATCCAGCTTAGATAAAACTCTTCGAAGGACTCATTCAGCCATTGCTTAATTCTTTTGAGATCTTGTTGAGTAGTCCTGACCTTCAGATTGAAGGCATAGTTTTCAAGGAACGCCAGTCATAGTTTCTTCCAATTAGACTTTACATCAGTTGGCATTCTTATGTACCACTCAGAGGTGGGTCCACAATTGGTTGCTTGAAATAGATTGACTTATGGTAGTCATAATTTAGAGATAACTCTCCACGTATGTGTGGGGAGGTTTAGTGCCAACATAAGGGGACATGTAAGGCATCATAAACTTAGCCGGAAGGGCTTCTGACTCCTTAGATAGAAATCGATCAATATCTATATATTTCTCTATAGAGGGGGCAACAAATTTGTTCTTTGCTGTAGATCGATTCTACATGTCCGCCATCTTTGCTTTGAGTGCTGCTATTTCGGTTTCTTATTTTTGGGTTTTCTCAGCATTGGTAGTGCTCAGTCTTTCCCAAATATCATGAAATTTAAGGACATCAATAATCCTCCTAAGGGACTGGCCAACTGCATCATCATCTGCCATCGCAGTTTTGAGTTCTCGATTAGAGAAAAATCCAACTAGAGATTTGACTGGTGGTGGGGTGTGACTTTTGGACTGCCCATAATGTGCCTCAACCTACTTCTCTATCGCTTCCAACCTAAAAGGGCAATAGATCAAGTGTTAGTAAGTGCATCGGGCGTGGCCTTGGGACTTTCTCACGTTGTTTGTAGGCGGTTCAATGAATGTATGTGTGAGCATGGGCTTTTCGGTGACCCTTAGAACAATGATGACTTGTTGCTCTGACCTCATACGGTCTATTTGTTCTATTCTTGGAAGGTCGAATTGCGTTTGGCAAGTACATTTTTAATGATTTCGGACCTTTGGCGGCGCTTAGATATCATTCGCATGCATTTAGGATTAGTCGCTTCCTTTCGCTTATGCGTAGTAATTTTTTTCACAAATTTCTATAAGATCCGAACACTTTCATCAAGTCTCAGTTATATTGTTGGATTCTTGACTCTCCGAGCTTTCCGGAATGTCAAGAATTGCCTTAATCGGATAACCGAAGTGGAAGATATAGGCATTTGAAGCCAAAACCCTAAATCTGCCCTAAGATTACCCCATGAAACCCTAATCAACCAAAACCCTAATGAAACCCTACCTAAACCCTAACCCTAGATTATCTAAACCCTAGCAGCTACCCTTTAGCACCCCTTTTGCTGCCACCACCGCCAGAAAATAATCTGACCTCTATAGGGATAGCCTTCACCACTATCCCTAGAGCCTTGGCCTCTATTGTTATAGCGGTGAATGCTATAGCTATGGAGGTGAACTCCACCCCTATAGAGGTCCCATTATTTCTTAATATTTTTGGGTATTTACTTACCCAAATTCATAAAATTAACATTATTTGAGTGTTTTAAGTCTAGATCTATTGAAATATAGTTGATTACGACTTAAAACTTCAATGATTTCGAGTTTATGGATGTAAAAACACCGGTATTCCCCATAAAAATGGTTTGGTGCAACCAAGGCTATAGTGACAGCCTTGACCACCGCCGCTATAGCCTTCACCGCTGCCACTATAGCAGCTAGGGCTATAGGGCGGTCAGGGTTGTCACTAAAGCCCTTTGCCGCTAAAAGCTGTTTTTAGCCTTTTTCGCCGTTTTCTTGCGTTTTTTACCCTGATTTCAACCCAAAAAATTTCCAAAAAATTATGAATAATCTGAAACTATTTTTAGATTTTATTTTTATTTTTATTTGATTTATTATGCATTTTAATGGCTTAAAAATAGTATTTTTATTAAATAAATCTAAATAAATCGTTTTCTACCAACTAAAAACCCCAAAAATATTCTGAATATATAAAATCAGATTTTAGGATGTTTAGTTAATTTATTTCACCTTTTTGGGTTGCTTAGATAATTAATAAATGCCTGAAACTTATGTTTTTGTCCCGAAAAATCCAAAAATATCGTTTTCTTCATGCTATGTGTTTATTTTCCACTTTTTTTTATTCATGCCCTATTTGTTATTACTCTCGTATTTCTATTGCCTCATTTAGAGCCGGGTCCGAGTCGATAAGCTCAGTTAAAACCCGGTTTTGCCCTGTTTATTTATTTATCACTGTATTTATTTTCTCACATTAGAAAAAAGTATAGGTATTTGTAAAGCCTTGTAATAATTTTATTTCCATGCTTTGCTTATTTATCGCTTTCCGTGTGATGTATAGCATATAAACCAAAAACACCAAAACAATAATCGGATTAAATCGCGTAAGAACTAAGGTCACGTTTATTAAAATATAATCGGATTGATTTTTAGATTGAAAAGTAAGCAACATCATCCGAACCTAGAATCTCTATTTTAAGGTACGGTCCAACCACCCGGTGGGAATATCGTACCCAAATTCCCGATCGAGCTTAACCGGGTGGCGACTCTATCTTAAAATACAGGATTCTAAGTCTCGTATCCCTTAACCCATTTATCAGACTAAATTTCAACTTCAACATCGCTTCCATTATCCATTTTCATCACGCTAAAATAAGGACCATCCCTTCGCACGCTTCACAACGCTCGTTGTTTCTCCGCCCCACGCCGAAGAGCATTAAAGCTTACCATGCGAGCAGGGGGATCGGGGGTCATCAGCTCACAGTGGCGACTCGGCTGGGGGTCTTCCTTTAACTTAAAACTTAAAATTGCTCTTATTTTCACCATTGATTATATGATTTTGATAAATCATTTTTGAATCACCGCTTTATTTCTTATGCCTTTTGATCCACCATGTAGTTATATTCTAAGTTTTACGGTGCCATTTTTAACACCCCCGTGAAGCTCACTTGTATACCTTATACCCGCCAGGTATTGGGGATATTTATGGGTGGAACACTTGTTTCAACCAATGTGTAATTCCTGCGGTCGCACGCATTTGAGGAGTGGTTGAGTTACACGGAATCAAGGTAAACGAGAACTTTCTACAGTGTCGTTCATGACACCAGCAATTTAAGACTATGAATGACAATAAATCTAGCCATAGTAACTTCGCCATTGGTTCACCAAAATAATTCTAGATTTAGGTCACACTCTCTCTTGTCGTTTCCTGGCGCTAGAGTTTCCCCCACAGAATGAATTAGCGTTACACGAGAGTCATAAGGTTGGAAGAGGTTTACTTGCTTTTGTGTACTACTTGTGTTATGCTCATGCATACGCAGTTCATGCATAGGCTGCCTGTGGCCGACCTTTATTTTCGGTTTTCACTTACCTCTACTCTCCCCACGCTTGAAGGGCGAATTTAACAAAATGCCTGAGATCATTTGAGCCCCGACAGCCTGTACCTAGTTCGCTAGGCATAGCAAGGAATTCACACGTCTCACATACTTTGGGGTTAAGCTTCGCATCATAAGCTCTTCTGCTCTCTACCTCTCTAAACCACCCCCGATATATATGGCATTCATCACTTGACTTATTATGTATTCATTCATTTCATCCATGGTTTGATTCAGGCTAATCGTCTTCCAATTTCTCAGCAAGATCCGGACGTCCCTGTCATCGTAGTATTCTTTGGTTGCGTCTTGATTGTTATTTAATCCGTGCTAGTAAATTTAGTATCAAAATCTTCTCTTTCAACCATATCTGATCTGCATTTGAATGATGCACCTCATAAGAGCACTCCTTCCCCTTCTCCCTCTCCCCCTCATCAGGGTCAAGGTCAAGGGGAATATCAGTTGGGTTCCGAATTGGCTAATTCTATGGCTATGTTCCTCCACTAAAATATGTTTTAGGCCACTATTCAAGAGTAAGTTAGATCTGCTCTCAGGGAGGAAAGAGAGTCTCAGAGGCCAGCGGGGCCTATTTTCAAGCTCCAGGAGGGATAGTTCAGTCTTTGGTAGTTTAGAATTAGTTTCCGGTACCACTGCTCCCTCCTGCTTGTCCCCAGTAAAACCAATTTCCGTTTGGACAGAGCTCTTCTCAACCATCCTTATCATCTACTCTACCAACCTTCGGTTTTTATCCCCCTGTGCACTCGAGGCCTAAATGCTTTCTCAGGGGGTTTACTCCTTAGATGATAGTCCCCTCGAGTGGGTTTGTTATTCCTCCTCTGCAGCCGACTATTTTCACACCCCCCAGTCGTCTCTCAGGCTTTGAGCTTTACGAGCAAATATCAGTCAGATCTAGGTGAAAAGCACTGGATGGCCGTCAATGCAATTCTTAAGCACTTGATAAGGACTAAAGATGAGTTCTTGATATATGGAGATGGTGACCTCATAATTAGAGGTTACACTGACGCGAGTTTTCAATCTGACAAGGATGACTTTAAGTCTCAGTTAGGTTTTGCATATGTGTTAAGGAAGTGGTAGTATGCTAGAAAAGTTCCAAGTAAGAAATTATTGTTGATTCAACTGCAGAGTTTGAGTACACTACTGCCTGTAAAGCAGTAAAAGAAGCTATCTGGTTAAAGGGATTCATTGGCGATCTCAGTGTAGTTCCTAAGACTGTTGATCCAATTACTTTGTATTGTGATAACAATGGTCCCATAGCTTAGGCAAAGGAACGATGGTCTCACCAGAAAATCAGACATGTATCCAGAAAGTATCATATAATTAGGGAGATTGTTGATGCTAAGCACCCAGCACTGCCTAGCAGCGCTAGTGTGACCCGGCATCTGGGCTTGCGCATGTGCCGAGCCTACAGCCCTTTAGCCCCTTATATGTGGTCCCAAAATGTGGACCCCACCTCCGTAGGGTCCAACCCCTTTGCTCCAATTGGAAAATCCCCTTTTAATCCTTCTTTCAAATTTAATTTATTTTGCAACCCTAATAAATTAGTTATCGTTCAAAATAAATTCCTTGGCTTACCAAAATGACCCTATCATCTTTTAACGAATTTAAATAATAATCCAATTATTAATATGTTATATTTTTGTAATGGAATAAATTTATTAATTCTTTACTTAGTCCGATGAAAGTCCGATGTGTGTGAACTTATAGGATCCCGAAGTATTAAGCTGCTAAGGCTTATCCAACCCTTGTTCTATTGGAACCATTGGCTTGAGGTTCTAGACTGTGAATAGAACTTGATTACCTTAAACAACTATAGTACGCCTCTAGTAAGGGCTTACCATCCCCCATTACTCGGAATGTCATTTGTGCTTATGACTTAATCCCGATTAATGCAATAGTTGTCCAATGCGATGAACTCCTTCCATTCTTTAATATTGTACCATCTGGTTTATAAGGTTTGGTTAAAGTGTTAACCCACTAATAGCAAGGTTGCTCCAAGCAATCCTAGTTATTAACTTGTTACCCACTGATCAGAACCTTATGGATGGTCTAACGAAGCCATTGACTCAAGTCAAACAGGACCAGCATGTTAAGCCATATGGATTAAAACATATGGTTAATTAGCCTTAGTACAAGTGGGAATTTGTTAGATATGATGTATGCCCTTAAGGCAATTAAGACAATATATCTTAATTATGTGATGGTACAAATAATTTTGTTTAATTAATAAAGGCATTTAATCTTTTGTTTATATCGATGTGCTTGTAAATATATTATGGCTTGTTAAAATATATTTATTGATGTATGTATACAATAGTCCTTGATGTATCATAGCATGAACTTAGAGAAATTATAGTTGGACTATATATTTAGTGAGACATGCTTCATGTGCAATTATGATTATGCCTAAACTATCCCTAGTCGTAGTTTCATCAAGGAAGGATATTGATGAAGCGGATAGACTAGCATGTGGTCAACTTTCTAGGAAAGGGTCCAAGCAGTCAATCTCCTAAGGACTGAAGGTAGTGCCTTAAGTTTGACACATGGGTATGTCTGGGAGATATATTGGAGACCGCTGTAAGGTAAACACTTGGTGTATATATAAATGTGTTAGCATTTATCTTCATGCAATAAGCTTTGTGAATATCCTCATACTTGAGATGCTAGTTACAATGTGTGGGTCCATTGCTGTACTTTGAGTCATTCCTATACACTCATTAATTTAGGGTGTCACGGGTGATTACGGGTATAGTGATGACTACTCGTTGGTAAGCTATGTAGTCAGGAACAATCCATCGCTCTGGATATATTAAGGATTTGTACCTGAGCACTTGTTGGAGTGATGATTGATATGAACCTCTAATCAGAGTATGTATTTGATAGAAATAATTTCTAGTCAAACACACTATGGTAAAAGGAAATATACTTCGGTAACAAGTTAATAACTGGGATAGCTTGGAGCAACCTTGCTATTAGTGGGTTAACACTTTAACCTAACCCTATAAACCAGATGGTACTAATATTAAAGAATGGAAGGAGTTCATCGCACTGGATAACTATTGCATTAACTGGGATTAATTCATAAGTACAAATGACATTCCAAGTAATGGGGGATGGTAGACCCTTATTAGAGGCGTACTATAGTCGTTTAAGGTAATCGAGTTCTATTCAAGGTCTAACACCTCGAGCGAATGGTTTCATTAGAAAAAGGGTCAGTTAAGCGTTAATAGCTCAATACTTTAAGATCCTATAAGGTCACAAACATTGGACATTCATCAGACCGAGTAAAGAATTAATAAATTTATTCTATTACAAAAATATAGCATTTAAATAATTGGACTATTATCTGGTTGGACCAAGAGTTTTTATTTACTAATCGATAACTAATTTATTAGGGTCATTAAATAAAATATTGATTTATTAAGGGGAGCTAAAAAATTGGATTGCGAAAGTGAGGGTTAGACCCTATGCACATGGGCCCCGCAAGCCTAAAAGGACTTGTGGGCTTTGTGACGAAAGGCCACACGACTGAATGGTGCACTTGCGGGCATGCGGCCTGGGCTAAGCAAGCACTGCATAAGCAGCACTTGCACAACCAAAAAAGGCCTTCCGCGAGCTGGGTTCATGGGAAAGCCCAAGAGGCCCAGCTCGTGGGGCAAGGTAGGCTCGGAAGACCCTGCCTTGTCCCCAGCCCAGTAACCCGGCTTTCTAAGTAAGGCGGGTTAGCTTTGGATTCACGCAGATCCACTAGGAACCACGTGTTACTCAAGGGCGGGATCCCATCCCGCCTTTATTGGGTGGAGCCTTTGCGCCACCTATAAAAAGGTGCCTCCTCCTCCTTTGTAAATCGCACCAATTCAAGTTATGAATCCTATGAGTAAGGTAAACTTGAACAATATATTTTCAGGTGGGATTTTGGAGTGTCCTAGCACTTACTCAAGGTTCTTTGATTCTTCCTCATTGGGAGGTTTCGGTTGGTAGGGTTCGTGTGGATACTCATAGAGGTTGTCCTGCACCGGAGGCTTATGCAACGAGGTTCTGCTAAAGCATGCTTTAACTAGTATGTTTTAACTTTCTATTTTAATTATTAAGTCTTTTAAAAGCATTTTAGACTTAATAATTATTACTCTTAGGTTGCTCTGCATACTTAATTTATTTTATATTTAGGTTATAGCTTAGAGTTATAACATGTTTAATATAAAATACTTATGCTAGGATATAATTTAGAGTTATGGTATGCCTAGCCTATGCATGCTAACCTAGGTAGAGAATTGTTTAGTTAACGCTTTATTTAATATGTAACCAATGGGAGTTCTTGGGGACAGGGACAAAATTTTAAATTTCTGTCGTACCTATTATGCATGTTCTAATTGACTGTCAATTCCCAACAGGAATCTCATCAAAGCCATAGGATCTTGGGCCAGCCACAGGTCCCTAATAGAGAAGAAGCCCCTACGCAATCCTCTCCGTGTAAGCTACTATTACTTGAAAAAGAAATCACATTAGTCTAAGACAAACGTTTCATGCACTCACTGTTGTGAAGCAAGTTTAAGAGTTGAGTTTTTTCTTATACTAATGGAGTTGGATGGAGCAAATCGAATGGTATGGACTCACTCCTCAAGTATTCTAGCAGCTTACTTCCCCGAATGGTCAAGGAGGTGAAAGGTGGAATCAAGGTCCATGCTGTAGACCCCCTCTCTCTCCTCCCTAGAAGCTTGAGGTCGCTTTGCCGGTGGCTCTGGGTAAGCAGCAGTAGGCTTCTTCTGCATGGAAGTGAAAGGCTATGAAAATGGTCATTCATACTTAGATTCAGAAAAAGTTTTGGAAAGCCATAAAGGAATTTGCAAAGTCTGAGTTAAAGAAATACCTGGGAAGATGAAGTGGTAGGCCTAACTAGACCCTCAAAACTCCGGACTGAAAAGGGAACCCCGAGAAACCCCTGCTCCGTCCTCATCATCGTCATCATCATCATCACTGTGCTTATAGTGGAACTCAAGGGCAATGTCTTTAAAATGGATCTTATCACAAGGGGAAAGGAGTGAAGACTCGATGAAATTGGCATAGGAGCCATCCACCGACTCCACCCGCGCCCCCACCCAGCAAATATGTCACCTAATCTGCCTCAAGAATTAAGTGAGGCCAGTAAACCCCTACAAGAATAGATGGAGGGATGGACCTCTCCACAATAGCGCTGGTCCACCAGCCCTGGACTCACTCCTCAAAGTACCAGCTAAGGGAGAGTGGCAACTCCAGTACAAAGTGGTGATCATCTAATCTTGCCCTCATCTCCTTAAGGTCACCGTGAATGACCTTCCTCTCCTATGGGTCATGAATGACCTATAAAAAGTATCCTAACTTTGTAAATGCAGTTTCTTCTAACAATTTGTTGAAATGTAAAGTGCAAGTTTAATACGAGAAAGCTTACCTGATTATAGCGCAGCTGGTGTAAGAACTCCCTATACTCAGCCGTAGTCTTAGCCTTCTACTGCTAGGTCCCCATCCACTAAGCTATGATATGTAGAGTCTCAAGCTGGCCAGACAAGCTTGATTTGGGGATGAACTAGTGCTCAAAGGCCCAAATCTGCAAAGTCAATCAAGGTCAGTTATGGAACAAGTACAAAGAAAGGATTGAAGCACAAAGGGAAAAGTACAAGAATTACTAGAAGGATCAAGTGGCAGAGCTCAAGCTCAGACTGCTGGCCCCAAACTCTAACATCTAGCCCATAATACAACTGTGTTAGGATGTCCTTAAACCAGTTCTTGCCTGGCACAAAGGTAAGATCCTTGATAGCCAAGAGCAAGCTGTAGTTGAGGTTGCTTGAATACACTAGGAAAACGATGATAGAGAGGAAAGTCAATAAGAAGGGCCGAGCATACTTAGCCCTCCTCCCCTCAGTAACAGGGCTCAGTTTCCCAACTTAGTAGTCATATAACTCTCTATAATTGAGCTTGTCCTCCCCCCAAAGATGAAGCCTAATTAGTGTCTCCAGGCAGGCCTTCACCTCAGGCCAGGAGTGCCATCAGTCAGAGTAGGCATCAAAATGGAGAATAGCTCCCTCCTAGCTCAAACTAGTGAGTGTGTATATGTCCAAAGGGGGTGATGGTGACCTCCCAAATCGGCAGGTGGAGAGTATGGGCCATCTCTGACCATCTCTTAGTCAATGTCGAGATAGCAGCTGGGGCAAGTGTCCTCGGTGGCTCTGGTATATCCTCAATAGTGTAAGTGAAGCCCAGTGAATTGATGCAAACAAGCAGCTCAGTGTCCCTCGCAGTGCAAATCTCATCATACCACTTCCTATAGAAGTAAGAGCTCCCACAATCTTGTATGAGAACTGCAAAGGCAAAACAATAGTTGAACATGGTTAGAATACAGTGGGCCAGTCAAAGACCAGAAAAGAATTGTAGAAATCAGAGGTTTGGATTATCTATCCTTGGAAGAAGAACCCGTACGGGTGCCACAAGTCAACTCGTATAAAAAAGGGGAATTGTATAGGTCCCCTGCAAATAGTGTGCCAGCGGAAAAATTCCAAAATAGCCAAAATTCATCCAAAATCAACCAAACCTGAATCCAAACTATTCTAAAAGATTCCTAGACTGTAGTTACATGCATTAGGCTTTATTCAAGGCTCTAAAAGACCTTAATTTCATTAAGAATGAATAAAGATTAAAGAAATTCAAAAATGGAAAAATTGGAGAATCAAGAGGCTTACTTGGAATTAGGAAGCATGAGATAAAGGAGAAGGTACCAAAGGCACTTCAGAGGTGGGTGTGAGGCCTAAGAAAGAATATTTTTCTCGAAAAGTGTACCTATTCAAAATCGGCCATTCTTAGAGTTCTGAATTCCTACTTGGGGCAAATCCTCGCACTTTAGGGAGGAGCAGTTAGTCTTAGGGATCTTTTTATACATCTTTATCAAGTTGGTCGGAAAATCACTAGAAAATCTATAGAAATTAGAAATTTAAGTAAAGCGGGAAGGGGAGGAGTCTTCCGTTTTAAAAGGTTACCCCCGACACCACCCTTCTAAGTCCCCATCACCCATACGTATCCTCCTTAGTTGAATGCCCACCTGTACGGGTCCCATCAAATCCAAATTGGGGCTAACCCCACCTCTCTTAAACTCCTTATTTTAGTTAATTGGGGACAAAACCCCCTAGCTCGCCTTGATCCTAGATTGAAGGGGAAAAATTTTGTTTACACAAAGTCAATCAAGAATCAAGGTAAATAATTTCAAAATGATTACTAACACGGATAATTTTCATGTACCAGTTTACCTGAGCATGAAAAATTTCCCCAGTGAACGAATCATCCAAGGTGACACTTCCCCTAGCAAGAAAATCTATCATGGGACACCCCTTATTCCGCAGCAGTGGAATTAGTCAAGGAGCATCCCTCGATCCTCAAATCCATTCAAGGGACAACATCCTGGGAGATATCCCTAGCAGGCAAAAAGCAAACCATTCCCCAGTAATGGAATTAATCAAGAGGCACCCCTCCATCTCTGACACCCTAAGGGGCATCCATCCTAGGGGCACCCCCTTAGGGGCACCGTCTAAGGGGCATTTCAACCAAAACACAGTTGGGCCAAACCCAACATATCTAAATCTACTTTAAAGCTTATTCAGGGTCGAACCCCTATCAATACATCTTCATTCTTGATTGAAGTGCGAAAAAATTTTTGTTCACCACAAAGTCAATCAAGAATTAAGACGTGTAATTCCAGGCAGTAACTAACGTAACTTTTTATTGTATTTTGACAGGTAACTAAAAAATATCCAATATTTGAGTCATCCACCTTAGGAAAGGGATACGAGGAGAAGTCTTCCACCATAGGAAGGGGATACACCATCAATAGGAAAGTTGATCTACCTAAAGAAAGGGACATGAAGAGAAGTCATCCACCTTAAGAAAGGGATACACTATCAACAGGAGAGTCATTCGCCTTAGGAAAGGGATACATTATTAGAAGGAAAGTCGATCCACCCTAAAAAAGGGATACAAGGAGAAGTCATTTGTCATAAGTCAGAGGAAAGTCATCCACCTTAAGAAAAGGATATGCTCAGCAAAAGAAAGGGGTTTGCCTAGACAAAGGTACACAAAGGAAGGATGTTTGCCTCATGAAAGGAACACGAAGGAAATTCGTCCGCCTAAGGAAAT
This sequence comes from Euphorbia pulcherrima, assembly GCA_947683365.1. NCBI lineage: Eukaryota > Viridiplantae > Streptophyta > Magnoliopsida > Malpighiales > Euphorbiaceae > Euphorbia > Euphorbia pulcherrima. The sequence continues at coordinate 22,815,734 of CANTUS010000007.1, read as the reverse complement.
GGACACCAAGGAAAGGAGTTCATCTTAAGAAAGGAACTCACCGATATCATCACCTCAAGTATGATTTCTAACCCTTGCTCATATCGTGAGATCATACAAATCTATATTTGTAGTTATCCCATGAGGGGTAGTTTATGAGCATTGGATTTTTATGGCCCTTCTCATGAAACGGTGATGAGAGATAGATGATGCATTCTTTTACATGTGTTATCCATTAGAGGTGTCCCTACTATTGTAGAGTTTAGTTTGGCCAAGTTTCAGAGACCTAGACTACCCTTAGGGACTCACACGGGTCACACTTGGGGGTACGGGTGCATGGGTTGACCCCGTACAGCCCCACATCCACCGCAAGCCCTTGAGGGATCCTTATGGGTCCTCCCCACTCATATGGGTGATGATCAAGACTAGTTAGGTTAGGTTGATTGCAATAATGCCATATATGGTTACAATCAGCCATAAATTGGATTTTTTGTGTTCACACACAATTTTCCTATAAAGAGAAGCATTTTGCCTCACATTCAAAGGGAGGCAATTAGAAGAAATTCAAGAATAAATCACATACCACATTTTATTAATTTTCCAGGAGTTTATAGGTAATTAAAAGGGTATAGAAGGGGTATAAAAGTGATAAATTAGGGAGAAAACCATTCCTCTTTAGTTTTGTCCATATTTTATTTATTTTTAGCTTCATATTAGGATTAGGGAGATTTTGTCCACACAAAAACTCATAAAAACATTCCTAAAACCACCATTTCCTCATCCACCTTGGCTAGACTCTCTCTCAGTATTAGGATCACTTAAAAGTGGATTCATGGCGTAAGGTATGACCCTGAGTTTTAAAGAGACTCACTTTCTATTTATTGTATTGCCATATTTAGTTATTTGGTTTGATCTATCCTTTGCTCTGTTTTGGGTCTCGTCCTGACCCACATGGGCCTTATTGGCACCTACATACCCATATGGTGGCTATCCCGATGCACCATACCCATATGGAAGGAAATACCATTTTATTCTATTCTTTTAATATAAATCCATTATATTTTTAACAGAAATGAGGTTCTGTCTGGTTACAAGCAGGACCCTTACGGGTCCTTCACACCTGTACGAGTCCCCCTAGTCGCGGTACAGGTACCCTCCCACCCGTACGGGTACTGGCCTCCCAGGCAGAATACTATTTCCTCTATAATATGTAAAATAAACCTAACATTGCCGCTTGCCATGAGATCAGTTTCATTCATAAACCGGTAAATTAACCCATGAAAAATTAAATTGTGTTTTCATAACAAAATGCGTTGAAGACCCGTTATTTATTTTCGATTATAGAAGCCACCCTGACATTATCGATTGCAAAACCGCCACACTAACATAATCACATTTTTCCTAACAAAATGTTGACTTATGATATGCCGTAATTATTCTAACTTTTTCATGTAGGCGAATTTATTTATTTTTGTTTCATAACTTAGAACAAATGTATAGGCTCCCTTGCAATTCTCCCATTTCCACCCGGTTGTAATTTTTATCCCCCCTTTATTGTTGTGCTTCATTATAAACTGTTGAACACATGAATCGTGCGTGAAAGAGTGTAGAAAAATAGAATTTCTATAATAATTCCCCAAATGATGAAAAGAAAATGGTTTTATGTGGCAAATGTAATTTTGAGCTAACTAAATGAGAAATAAGTGACTTATCCGATACCCGAATCTTTGATCTAAAAGGTATGAGTCTCCTGTCCAATGGGAACCATACCAAAACTCTTTCCTAAGTAGACAACTTGGGTGGCGACTCTATCATTTGTATCGAGATTTGGGTCTCGATTCTTTTATTCATAAAAGTTGGGTAAATGTTCAAACTTGAACTAATTTGATTCATCATGGCTAAATAATAACCAAGCCCCAGCAGACCCTACCGCAAGGTGCCAAGAGAAATTCACATATTTTCGTCCATGACACTTCATATGTGCGATCATACCAGCGCTTATGCACTTGATACCATTAGAACATCGAAGTTAAACGCAAATGGGCGAGAATAGTACTAAGATATGTGACCTCTTGGGAAGTCCTCGTGTTGCAACCTAATTTTTTTCCTTTGCGCCATGAGCATCACCATTTTATGGGCAGAAAACATCATTTAGCTCTCCAATTTGACTATTTTACGTCCACGGGGGTTAATTTGAAATTTTTAGATCATACTAGTGCGGGAAAAAGCCTTAAAAGGATAGTTCGCGCAAAGGGTGATGGGTTTGATTATACTAGTGCTAATGCACTAGATCCCATCAAAACTTTGAAATTAAACGCGCATGTATGAGAGTAGTACTATGATGGGTGATCTCTTGGGTAGTCCTAGTACAGTGTCCCAAAATTTGTTTACCATTGTGGCGTGAGTGTCAACATTTTATTTGAAAAAACATCACTTTGTACGCCAATTTGATGATTTTACATCTGCAAGGGCTAAAATAAAATTTTTAGAATTATGTGCGCTTGTCTGGTAAAGGGAGAGTCCATAAAGAAAGGGTTAGAAGGATAGTTTGCGCATAGGGTGCTTGGTTCAATCCTACCAGAGCTAATGCACCGGATCCCATCAGAACTACGAAGTTTAATGGGCTTGGGCGAGAATAACACCAAGATGGGTGACCTCTTGGGTAGTCCTTGTGTTGCACCCTAACATTTTTTTTCCTTTTGCTCCATGAGCACCACCATTTTATGGGCAAAAAACATCATTTAGGACTCCAATTTGTCGATTTTACGTCCGCAGAGGCTGAAATGAAATTTTTAGAAGCGCATGCACTTGTTCGATAAAGGGAGATTGCAGGAAGAAAGGGTAAAAAGGATAGTTTGCATAGAGGGTGGTGGGTGTGATCATACCAACATTAATGATCCTATTAGAACTCCAAAGTTAAATGCGCTTAGGCAAGAATAGTACTAAGATGGGTGATTATGAGCACTGGATTTTAACTATCCTTCTCACGAAATGATGATGAGAGCTAGATAATTCAATCTTTTATAGGTGTTATCCATAAGAGGTGTTCCTACTACTGCAGAATTGAGTTTAGCCAAGTTTGGAGACCTAATATGCCCTTAGGGACCTCTGCGGGTCATGCTTGGTGGTACAGATCCACTAGTGGACGCATACGGGTTAAGTCCCCTATACTCTTGTGACAGACCCGTACGGGGTCCTATCGGACCCATATAGGCCCTCTATTTGCCTAAATTGACTTTATGGCATGTAGATCATGCCCTTTTGGGAGCAATCAAGTTATGAATGCAATTTGTTGCATTCAGACACGATTTCCCCCCTATAAATAGAGGCATTTTACCTCATTTCAAGAGGATAACATATAGAAGAAAGACATAGGATATACAATAAATTATAACATATAATTTAGGAAATTCCAGCAGTTTTCATAGGTATACAAAGGGTTTAGTTGAGGTATGGAAGGTATAAAATAGGGATAAAACTTATTCCTTGAGGTTTTGTCCATATTTTAGTCATTTCTAGCTTCATTTTTTAGGATTAGGGGGAGGTTTTGTCCATATAAAAACTCACCGAAATAATCCTAAAATCATCATTTCTTTATCCACTTTAGCTAGACTCTCTCTTAGCATAGGGATCGCTTCAAAGTGGATTCACGTCGCAAAGGTATGCTCCTGAGTTTCAAAGAGACTCACATCTCATTTATTTTGTCATTATTTCTCATATTCTGCTCCATCTATATAAATTTGTTGTATTTGCTGAACTGAGATTCTGCCCAGGATCAGACAGGACTTGTACGGGTCCCCCTATACTAGTATGGGGTCCCTACCAGCACCCATACGGGTCCCACCTAACCCGTATGGGTACTGGACCCCAAGTAGAACCTAAAGTTCTCCTTTTTTAACCTTTAAAATCAATCCAACATCACCATTTGCCATGTGATCATTTTCACAAATAATCTGGTAAATCAACCCACAAAAGTTAAAATGTGTTTTCACAACAAAATACACTAAATCCCTATTATTTCTTTCGTATCCTAGAAGTTGTCCTCGCACTATCAAATGGAAAACCACCACGCTAACGTAATTACATTTTTCTTAACAAAATGTTAACTTGTGATGTGCTATAAATTGTGCTAATCTTTGTGGATGCAGGGGAATTTATTTTATTTTATTTCATAACTTAGAATAAATTTTGCACTTCCCCCATTTTCCCCCAGTTATAATTTTGTATTCCCCTATTTATTACTTGTACTTTGTTATGAACTGTGAATACATGAATCGAGTGTGAAAGAGTGTAGAAAAATAAGATTTCCGCAGTAATTCCCCAAATGATGAAAATAAAATAGTTTTACGCCGCGAATGTAATTTTGAATTAACTAAATGAGAAATAAGTGAGTCATTCGATATCCAAATGTCTAATCTAAGAGGTATGAGTCTCCCGCCTAGTGGGAGCCGTTACAAAACTCTTTCCCAAGCAGACAACTTTGGGGGTGACTCTACTATTTGTATCAAGATTTGGGTGTCAATTCTTTAATTCAAAAAATTGGTTAAAATGTGCAACCTTGAACTAAAAAGGTTTCATCTTGCCTAAATTAATCAACCAATCACCCCAGTTGGCCCCATCGCAAGGCACTAAAGGAGACCCACACGTCATCGACATCTCACAGTGGAGACACCGCTGGGGATTTTAATCTTCTAAGTTGGAAAATTTTGGTTTGTTTTAAAAGCTTAGAAGAATAAGATGAGCACCGAAAATCATTTACTTAACTCAACCCATTTTATTTTTCATCAATTGGGAAAATTATTACACTCTATCTTCTCATCTCCTTCTCTCTCTAGAATTAGATGCGCTCTTCTTCTAGCACTAGGTTAAGGTGCCCTATTATTTCGTGGAACTCATGAAGTGTCACCCATTCTCGCTTAGAGCATGGGTACACCAGAGGAGTGGAGCACTCATTGTCATATCCCTCTTTGAGGCTTGATATGATGGGAACCTTCCACATAAACTTTTGATATGTCCCTACACCATTCTTATCAAGAGCCTTGGAATTTTACCTTCTGGGTACCCTTTTTCTTTGTGAGATTAGACTAAGGAAGAATGCCTTCAGAATTGGCAAGATAAATAAGGGCGAAATTAATCGCTTTACATGTTTTTTGTTACATTCCCTTGTAATTAGCCCCACCATGCATCATTGTGCATCATTCATGCATAACACATCCCATGCATGTACTGATCTTTTGGTTACTACCTCATTTCAAGATTTGGCAAACTCCCTCACTCCCAGTTCATCTGATAGATCAATTTGGTCGGTCTGTCCAGCCAGTGAACTCAATGATCCTCATAGCTAGTAGTGGGTCTCACTTGCTTTGTTAAGAGGACATTTCACAAGTTTACCATACCAAGAATCCGAGTCAGTTTCCTAATTTTATGGTTATGCCAAAGGGGACAACCCATCCTTATTTCATGAGTTTTTCCTATAGTATGACTCACGATCAAAAGGTTCATCTTATGACTCTCGATGACCTTAGAAAACTCCTCTTTTAAAGCTCTTCAAGAAACTAGAGAAGTATGGGTTATTGATCACCTCCGGCCATATGTTAAGCCAAAGCCTAAAGAAAGGGGGAAACTTCTGTGTGTATTATGTCAGCTTTGATAACCCGATTGAAGTGTGTGTAGATCTCCTTAAAGCTATCACGATATTAATTTATAGAAGGAAGATTTATAAACCCAAGAGAAGAGGGGAGGAAATAGCTATGATCAACTCATAGTTAGAAGAAGACGATGTATGAAAGTGCATCCTAGAAACCAAGAAAGCAAGGGAAGAACCGTCCATATTCGATCTTATAGCTATCAGGCAGTGGAGTGGGTAACTCGTCCATGATTATTTCCAGAGATGGTTAATAGTATTTGTAGCTCTTAAAAGGAAGCCTCGTGAGGAAGAATTAGCTAATCGATTCATCTTTGGGTTGTCTCCTCACCTCCGTAATATAGCATTTGTTAAAGAATACATGACCATTCCTAAGAGTTATGAAGAATCCATAGAAGTGGAAAAGTGTTCCAAGAAAATGGAGGACATCAACCCATCAAATATTGAAGTGGAAAAAGCTATTGATACCCTCACTACTTCAGTATACACCATACTATGCTTGGGGGATAAGAAGAAGATGCCTATTCAGGAAGCCTTGAGGAACCTGGCCTAAGTCACAAGAGAAACTGTGGACTATATGTTGACCGAGAAACAATTGCAACATTTAGACCGCGACCTGACTCACATCCTGATGAGTGACCAAGAAGGCCCTCTGTCTGTGGAGGATGACAATGCAATCATTTATAATGAAAATGATGTAGCCTTTGGGCATCCTAATGATAATGATATTGATTTTGCTTACTTTTGTGATGTTTCGCTTGACGCCACCATGCATTCATCTAACCACATGCATAACATTTTTAGCATTCATGATGTTTCATTGCATGACATTAATTTGGGTAATAAGAAAACTCCAAAAATGGTAATAATATCTAATGACTTGACCCCTATCAAAAAAAGAGAGATGATAAAAGTGCTTAGAAAAAATGTTAATGCCTTCACCAGGTCTTACGAAGACATGGCTAGGGTAGATCGCCAAATTGCTGAACATTGTATCTCAACCAATCCCAAGTTTAAACCAGTTAAACAAAAGTTAAGAAGATTATGTACAGAGCGGGCCGGCAAAATCAAAGCTAAAGTTGCTAGATTATTAGAGGTTACATTCATTGAGGTACTTGAGTATCCGACATGGTTAGCAAATATCGTCCCAATTCGTAAAAAGGATGGAAGAGTCAGAATGTGTGTCAACTTTCGTGATTTGAACAAGGCATCTCCGAAAGATGTTTTCCCATTGCCACATATAGATGTGCTAGTAGACAGTTCTGCAAGAGCCGTGATGTACTCGTTCTTAAATTGGTTTTTTTGGTACAATCAGATCATAATGGACATTATTGACAAGGTCAAGATAGCTTTCATCATAGAGTGGGGGGTATATTATTATAAGGTAATGCATTTTGGGTTGAAAAATGCAGGGGCAACTTATCAGAGAGCCATGACAGCCTTACTACACGACATGATCCACAAAGAGGTTGAGATTTAGGTAGATGACATGTTAGTTAATTCTAACACGAGGGAAGAGCATCCAGAGATTTTGGATAGGTTGATAACAAGAATTGAGAAATATAACCTCCAATTGAACCTGAAGAAGTGTTTATTTAGGGTTACATAAGGGAAACTCTTGGGCCACATCATCAGTCAGAGAGGAATCAAGGTTGACCCTGACAAGGTTAGAGCTATTCTAGAACTGCCTATTCCTAAAACAAAAAGAGAAGTCAGGTCATTTCTTGGATCGCTTCAGTACGTGAGTCATTTTATTGCCAAGTTAATGTTAGTGTGTGGGCCAATCTTTAAGTTGTTGAGAAAGAAGTAGCCCATAGAGTGTGATGAGTAGTGCCAGATAGCATTTGATAAGATAAAGACTTATCTCATGAGTCCTCTAGTCTTGAAACCTCTAATGCTTGATAAGCAGCAGATCCTCTATTTGGCCATAGAAGAGTCATCTATAGGTTCAATGTTAGTTCAAGAACAAGATGATAAGAGCAAGCATCTATTACTTGAGTAAGAAGGTTTTAGAGTACAAAATATGGTACACAATTGTAGAGAAAGATGTGCACAGGAATGGTATAGTTGACAAAAAAATTGAGGCATTACTTCCAGTCTTACAGAATTCAAGCAGTTGACATGGTAGACCCAATGAAGTATCTTTCTCAAACCCCCACATTGGCAGGGAAACTCTGTTATTGGCTGCTGTTGCTGACTAAATTTGATATTGAGTATTTCACAAAGAAGGTCATCAAGGGGAGAGCAGTGCCTGAATTTTTGGCAAGTCAACCCATAGAGTCTGATTATGTTGAAAATTTGGATTTTTCCAATGAGTAGTTAGCAGTAATGGAAGTAGAGAAGGCCTAATGGATCATGTATTTTGATGGGGCTATGAATTGAAAGGGTGCCGGTCTTAGGGTAATCATTATTATGCCTCAAGGTGTGGTTATCCCACTATACAAATGATTGGAATTCCTAGTCACCAATAATGGAGCAAAATATGAAGCTTGTCTCTTCGATCTTGATGCTCTATTAAAAGTAAGAGCGAAGGAAATGAGGGTGATAGGAGATTCTGCACTATTGATCAAGCATGTTGTAGGGAGTGGGAAATCAAAGAAGAGTTGCTCAGGCAACACGTGGAAGCTATTTGGGGTTTATCAATATAGTTCAGTTAGTGGGTCTTCCAATATATACCAAGGGATGAGAATCAGATGGCTGACTCTTTGGCTACCTTGGCCTTAATATGGGAGGGAGAAGAGGCTCAACCCATCCGTCTGCTGGTAATAGAAATGACTCGTTCCCCATTTCATGAGAAGGTTCGAGTTATGACTCTAGAGGAGCAAATAGCTTGTTGGTATGATGACATTAAGAAGTTTCTAAAAGAAGGGGAATGTCCTAGAGGGTTATCAAGTTCAGATCGCATGACCCTAAAGTGGTTGGCTACAATTTAGACTAGTTAATGAGGATCTCTTCAAAAGGACAACTAAAGGTTTATTGTTGAGATGTTTAGCAGAAGAAGAGGCAGAAAGGGTAATGACCTAGGTGCACTCAGGGGATTATGGCCCGTATATCAATGGGATGGCTTAGCTAGGAAGATTCAGATAATGCGATACTTCTAGACCATAACGAATGGCCACTGTGTTGACAAGGTTAGGAAATGTCATGAATGCCAAATTCATGGGGATATACAGCATCTACCCCCATATGAACTTCACAATTTATCTACTCCTTGGCCTTTCTTGGCATGGGGGATAGACACAATAGGTGAAATTCAGCCATCATCAACCAATAGACATCGATTCATCATAGTTGTAGTCAATTATTTTACAAAATGAGTAGAGGCCGAATCTTTCACCAGTTTCACCGCCAAGAAAATGGCCAAGTTAATAGAGAAGCGTATTTTGCCTGATATAGGGTTCCACACCATGTGGTATCCATTAATGGGGTCCAATTTTAGGGGGCCGCGACTGAATTACTAGGGAAATTCAATGTCGGGCATCATAAATCTTCTCCATATAGACAACTAGCTAATGAGGCAGTTGAGCCTGCCAATAAGTCAATCAAGAGGATTTTGTCCAAGGTAGTGGCTACCTATAAGGATTGGGCTGATAAACTTTCATTTATAGTTTGGGGTATAGAACTAGTGTAAGGACACCCACTAATAAGATAGGGTTAGTGCATTGAGAGAATTTTCTGTAAAATCTTTAAAAGACTAGTAGGCAGTAGGGTTAACCATCGGAAATTGTTACCATTGCCTATGTACTCAAATTAATTTCATTAATGAACATTTTATGATTTGCTAAGAATCTTGGTCTTACGAATGCATGCATGTTTTTAGGTGAAATAATCGTAGGTATGTGAACAACAATTTTTCTCTGCATTTGTGCATCTTTGTGATCATTTTCACTGTGCATACATTATTCAAAAAAAGACAAAAATACTAATAGGCCATAAAGAAATCAGACCTTTGCAAAATTCGAAAAACATCCGCTGGATTGAAAACCTCGAAAGGACGATCTAGGAAAAAGTTAAGACTAAAGAAAAAGAAAGAAAAAGCTTGCTGGATTGAAAACCCAAAAGGACGGTCTAGGAAAAAGTGAAAGAAAAGAAAAGAAGTGAAGAAGAGTCTGCTAAACTGAGCAGTGATGGACAGTTCAGGCAAAAATCGGGAGAAAAAGAAATGAAGATAAATGTTCGATAGGTCATGTCACACCGCGGGGCCTATGCAAAAATTAGAACTCAATTCAAAAGCGCTTGTTTTGTCATTTGTAATAATTAGAACATCATTTATAATTTCCATGTCTCATAACTAGGATTCCTGGAAATTCGTTCTCCTATTGTGAAATAGTAGGATAACATGTATCCCGAGAAGTGCTAATCTAACTAGCCGGCCTTGGTGATTCTTGTCACTTACATTGGGCCAGTTCATTGTGATCAGGAACTTAGAGTGTTCAACGGTTAACTCATTCGCTCATAGTACACACTAAATGGGGTTCATTGTTAATTATGTCAAGGGGCAATGAGGGTTTGTAGACAATGGTATTCAATGGTTTCAGTTCAAAAAAAGAAAGTTTAGTATGCATCATCTATCTCTCATTGAGCCTCTCATACTAAAAATGAGACCTGTATAGGTCCCACCCCACCTGTATGGGTCCCTATAGAGTAGTCTCTTGCCTAAAAATTTCCAAAGAGCCAATTTTCAACCAACCCCAACCAAAACTCATTCAAATCTTTCCTAAAAGCATCGTAGACTAAAGTTACATGCATCCGGCTCTAGCTCAGGAACTAAAACACCCTAAATCGTGCCAAAATTCAAGAAATTCTAAAAACATAAAAAATAGAAAAGTGGGGAATCAAATGAAATACCTGGAGTTTTGAGGCATGGATATCAGCAGAGGGAATCAGAGGCACGTCCAAAGTAGGAATGAGTCTAAGAAATGAGCACCCCTCAAGAAAAGCATACCTGACTAAAACCGGGCATTCTCGAAGTTACTAACCACTTAGTCAGGAAAAATCCTTGCACCTAATGGAGAAATGACAGGTCTTAGGAATCGTTTTATACATTCAATATAGGAGAGTTTGTTGTAAGGCAAGATGTGAGAGATCCATTTTTGTTTTAAAACCCCCGACTAGGACCCGTATGGGTCCTATCTCTCTAAATCCCCATCCGTACAGGTCCTAGCCCACCCGTAAGGGTCCATTTTACCATCAAGGGGCAGTTTTTGAGACAAAACTTCATGAAAAACACCAGGCACACATGCAATCCAGACTAGGGGGCATCCCCATTTCTCTTAAACTCCATACTTTAGTTAAATTAGGGGAAAAACCTCTAGCTAACCTTGATCCTTGATTAAGGGGAAAAAATTTTTGTTTTCATAAAGTCAATCAAGAATCTAGGTAGCCATTTTAAAATGACTACTAATAGTGACAATTTTTCATGTGAAGATTCACCTAAAGTATAGAGAATTCCTCCAGCATAATAGTCATTCAAATAAAATAATTCCTCAGTAAGGAACAAATTGAGGGGCATCCCCCCATTCCCCAACAATCGAATTAGTCAATCTAGGGGCATCTGCCAATTGACCAATAGTAGAATCAGTCAATGTAGGGGCATCTCCCCATTCCCTAATAGCGGAATCAGTCAATCTAGGGGCATCCGCCCATCATGGAGCTCTCAAGGGGCATTCACCCTAAGGGCACACCCTAGTAATAGAGCCAATCAAGGGGCATCTCCCCACAAGGGGCATTCCATCTCAAAATAGTTGGGCCAAACCCAACATATCTCAAACTTAGTTTATAGTTTATTCAGGGACAAGTCCCTACCAACACATCTTCATTCTTAATTGCAATGGTAAAAATTTTTGCATACTACAAAGTCAATCAAGAATTAAGATGGGTTAGCTTAGACAATAACTAACTCAGTGTTTGATTGTTATCTCTTTACAGGTCGTTCAAAATCCCTAGCAGGAGAATCATTTGCCTTAAGAAAGGGGTACACTAGTAGCATAGGAAAGTCATCTGCCATAGGAAAGGGATACGAGGGAAAGATGATACATCTTAGGAAGGGGATTCACCATCAGTCATGATAGTTAATCCGCCTTAAGAAAGGGATATGAGGAAAGTCGATCCACCTTAAGGAAGGGATATGAGGAAAGTCATCCACCTTAGGAAAGGGATACACCAGCAGGAGAGTCATTCGCCTTAGGAAAGGGATACATTGTTCCGGAAAGTCAATCTGCCTTAAGAAAGGGATACGAGGAGAAGTCAGTCCTCCTTAAGAAAAGGATGCACACAATAAAAGATATACCTTCCCCAGTTGAGTCACTAGGTGTGAGAACTGGATTTTAATGATCCTTCTCATGAAACGATGATTTGATCTATATGTTGCAATGTCTTGTAGGTGTTGTCCATCACAGGTGTTCCTACTGCTACAGAGTTGAGTTTGGCCGGAGTTAGGAGACCTAGTCTTCCCTTAGGAACCACACGGGTGATGCCTGGTGGTACGGATCCACTGGTAGACCCATACAGGTATATTCCATCTGTGCGGTTGGAGGGGACCCATATGTGTGGGGCCCCACCCATACGGGTCCTCTTATTGCTTGATCAGGCTCTTTCAGAAGCTATCTCTTACCTTTTTCGGGAAAAGCTAGGTCTTGAATGTGGTTTATTGCATTTAGACTTGATTTTCACCTTATAAATAGGGCCTATTCCCCACCATTTCAACATACATAATTCATATGAAAAATATACTATAGAAAAATTATAGTAAAGTTCTAGCAATTTCTACAGGTATAGGAAAGGTATAGTGGAGGTATAGGAGGTATAAAATAGGGAGAAAACCCATTCCTCGAGGTTTTGTCCACATTTTATTCATTCCTAACATCGTTTATTAGGAATTAGGGGAGTTACTATCCACACAAATACTCACCTAAATATTCTTATTTCACCATCTACTTTGGCCAGACTCTCTCAATAGTAAAGGGATCGCCTCAAAATGGATTCTTGCTACAAAGGTAATGCTCCTGAGTTTTAAAGAGACTCATATTTCAGTTATTTCATTAGGGTTATTCTCCGCCTCCTCTGTTATATCTGCTCTTTTTATTTCCTATTTTGGGTCTGGTCCTAACCCGTATGAGCCTTGTTGGCACCTTATATCTTTGAGATATTAAATTGGTGTGCCATACTCATACAGAGGGAAATTCCTTTTTATTTTATTTTATTGGCATTAATCTGTTTATCTACAAGTTAAACTGAACAATGCTTCCGCCTAGACAAGACAGGACCTGTACGGGTACACTATACCTGTACCGATCCTCCCTGGTAGCCATATGGGACCCATACACCTATAAGGGTACCAACCCCATGCAGAATCCAGAATTCATTTTAAATTAGTTAAAATCAATCCAACTCACCATATGCCATGCAATCACTTTCACTAATATTCTGATAAATCAACCCATAAAAGTTCAAATGTGTTTTTACAACAGAATACATTGAAGACCCGTTATTTCTTTCCAATCTTAGAAGCCGCCTGGGCACTATCGATCGTAAAACTGCTACGCTAACATAATCACATTTTTCATAACAAAATATTGACTTATGGTATGCTATAAACTATGCTAATCTTTGTGGATGCAGGGGAATTTATTTTCATTTTGTTTTATTACTTAGAACTAATGTATAGGTTCTCTTGTAATTCCCCCATTTTTCCCCTGGTTGTAATTTTTATTCCCCCATTTATTACTTGTGCTTTATGTAATCTGTAAACGCATGTAAGGAGTGTAAAAGAGTGTAGAAAAATAGGATTTTTGTGATAATTCCCTAAATGATGAAAACCGAAACAGTTTTACGCGGTGAACGTAATTTTGAATCAACTAAATGAGAAATAAGTGACTCATCTGATATCCGAATCTATGATCCAATAGGTATGAGTCTCCCGCCCAGAGGGAACCGTACCAAAACTCTTTCCCAAGTAGACAACTTAGGTGGCTACTCTATCATTTGTATCGGGATTCAGGTCTCGATTCTTTTATTCATTAAAATTGGCTTTTTGTGAAAACTTGAACTAAAAAAATGTCTTCTCACGTTTAAATTCTAAAAAACCTCAGTGAGCCCCGCCTCTAACACAGGCACCAAGGGAGACCCACACGTCATCGACGCCTCATAGTGGTGACTCTGCTGGGGATATAATGTTTTAAGTTGCAAAATTTTTGTTTGTTTTAAAAGCTTAAAAGATTAAGATGAGCACTGAAAATCATTTAGTTGATTCAACCCATTTTTTTTCATCATTTGGGAAAATTAGCACACTCTTTCTTCTCATCTCCTTCTCTCTTTAGTTAGATGTGCTCTTCTTCTAGCACTAGGTTAAGGTGCCCTATTATTTTCCCATCAATCGCAAAAGTTTCACCTATTCCCGCCAGGAATTGGGGACACTCTAGTGGTTGGAGCACTCATTGCTATCTCCCTCCAAAAGAGGCTTCATGTGATGGGAATATTCTACATCAAACTTTTGATATGTCCCTATGCCATTCTTATCAAAAGCCTTAGAATTTTAACTTTTAGGTACCCATTTCTTTGTGAGATTAGACTAAGGAAGAATACCCGGGGCGAGAAATAAGCAAGGAATCGATCGCTTCATATGTGTTGTGTTACATTTCCCGGTAATTAACCCAGCCATGCATCATTGCAATTTGTGCATGTATAACCCCTCTTATGCATGTATTGATCATTTGGTTCCCACCTGAGTAAGAGTCAAAGCTTTGCAACAATGTCAAGTTCATGTGGTCTGCATTTGAGTTTCTACTCAACCAAATTCAGTTCAATTAAGGGTTGAATCTTTGCCTCTATCCCCTATTAATCCACCGTCCAATCAGGTCGGACAATTACGTTCAGTTGGTCCATATGATTTAGGAGGTTTGGCAGTTTCGCTAGCCGTTAGTCGTTCCATTCAGCCTAGCCAAGGAATTATACCACTAGTGTTTCAGTTTGGGGGATCTAGCTAAGGTCTCAGCTGCATAGCCACACCTAAGGGGACAACCTTCTATCATCCAACAGGTCAACCCTTTGGTGTGACTACAAATGCTCAACAACCTTCAACTCCGGCCCAAGCACAAGAGAGGAAAATGGTATCACCAAAATGGCTGAAAAGTGGGAAATATTTGAGGAATTGGGGTACATTGATGAAACAAAAAGAGGACTAGTGCCAATACAATTAGAAGCTTAAGATTGGGAGACTACCGATTCACCGATGGATCCTACCAAGAATAATGATGAAGACCCTCTCCATGTGGAGGATGATTTCAAGTATGAGGTAACCTTTTAACGTTGCTAGTATTTTGATGCAAACAACACCACTTATAAAGCATACCACAAATAAATTGATGCATTCACATTATGATTGAGCATTTTATTCTTAAAGATACCGTGCACTCATAAAATCAATATTCTTAAAATTTTGATCATGTTTATTAAAGAAATTGAATTTGAGCACATAAGGTTCTAATGGTTAAAACTTACCACAAAAAAGAGAGATAAAAAGTGCTTAGCAAACATGATAGCCTTAGGTCTCAGCTCATCTTTTCATAAGGGGGGAGGGAGATACACATCCCTAAGAAAGAAAGCCAAAGGGGGGGGGGGGGGAATAGAGGAAGCATACTCCACATCAAAAACATCATTGAAGGAAAAGATCTTACAACACAAATCCAAAATCAAGGCAAGCTTAAATACAATGCTCTTCCGAAACCTTCAAAGGGGTAAACCATCACATCCAACAAATGGGCATTTCTTATCAATGTAGGTACCTCCCTTGGACCTATATTCCCATCAAAATATCCCTCACAAAAAAATGCCTTCTCCGTTTGGTCAATAGAAAGAAGACACCTTACCGTACATAATGATCCCAAGGCTCCACAATAATATAGCCTCTTTCTTTCAGAAAAGAGAAAAACTTGTCCATTCCAACATTAAATGGCCCAAGCTTACAAAAATAGAGTCAGATACCCAAAGTAACCCCTCAAGGTAGGTGATCTAATTTTCAAAGAGCTACACCCAGTCAACACTGATACTAGGGGCGAGTTTAGGCCTAATTGGAAAGGACTATTTATGCTTAAGAAAATTCTTAGAAAGGGAGGAATGAAGTTTAAAGACATGGATGGAAATGAGTTTGTGAATCTAGTGAATTAAGATGAGCTCAAGCGCTATCATGTCTAGGTTAAAAGAACTAATCCTAAAAAAGTAGCACAATAAAAAAATAAATGAATAATAAATCACCCGGTGAGTGGTCCTCTACTGCTCTAGCAAATATTAGGGTGCAACCCGCATATCGGTATTCCATAAAGTGGTAAGGAAAAAGTTAGTGTACTCCAACAAATATAAAGCCCGCTAAGTTGAAAACCCAAAAAGGGCGGCTTAGGCAAAAGTTAGGGCATTGAGAGAAAAATGTCAGTTGCTTTCTAGAAAATTTGTAAAAGGACCAGAATATGGGTAAGGGTTAACCATTGGAAACTATTACCATTGCCTATGCACTTAAATTTATTTGCATCGATAAACATGATATGATTTGTTAAGAATCTTGGTCTTACGAATGAATGCATGTCTTTAGATGAAATAATCTCAAGTATGTGAACATCAATTTTTCTACATCTTATACTCTTTGTTGTTATCATTACTGTACGTGTATTATTCAACAAAAGACAAAAAGCATTGATGAACCACAAAAGAAATAAGGTTCATGCAAAAGTCGGAAAAGTCTGCTCGATTGAGCCGCCAAGGATAATTGAGGCAAAAGTTAAGACAAAAGAAAAGAAAGAGAAAGTCTGCTGGGTTGAGCCACCAAGGACAATTCAGGAAAAAATTAGGATGAGAAAAATACAAAATAAGTTTGATAGATCACATCACATCAAGAAGCCTATGCAAAAATTAGAACTCAAATTAAAACCGCCAAAGTGCTTCCACTATCATCATCTAGCTTGCACCATGTTACAGTTTGGACACCTCAAGGACACATTCCCCTAATGTACAAAGAATGAATCTCATCTGATCAAATCAAAGAAGTATAGGCATCCATATAAACATGTATCAGTTTACAACAAGCAAACATATCTCATCCAAATCGGGCCAGTACTCATTGGTCTCAGTCAGGCCAGTCTCTCAGTAATCTAGAGCTTCAAAAGTTTGGTTAGATATCAATTCACCACCAATTTAAGCCTTTATCGAATAAGGACAAGACAACAATATCCTCAAGGTAAAGGATAAATCAAGGACCTAGACAAGCAAGAAAAGCAAAGCCTAATCAAAGCTATTGGGGGGTCCTATCCTTAGTACTCATCTTCAGTCTAGTCCTGTGCATCCACTAGTAGATAATCCCTATCTATCATCACATGATCCTCTACTCCACTAGCATCCACAGAAGGTAGATCAGGAACCCTGGCCTCCAAAGCCCCTACTATACTCCTAGTGGTAATACTGATCTCCTCTACTCGCTGCTGCTCAGCTGCCACCACCTGAGTTACCATCGATGCCACCCGGTAAGCCATACAATCCTCCTCCAAAGAAAGAAAAAGTCTATTGGACTGAAAACCCAAAAGAGCGGTCCAGACAAAAATAAAGGAAAGAGGAAAACAAAAGAAAAAGCTTGCTTGATAGAAAACCCGAAAGGACGGTCCAAGTAAAAGTTAAACCGAATAAAAAAAAAGAAAATGTCTGCTGGACTGAGCCGTCAAGGATAGTTCAGGCAAAATTAGGACAAAAAAAGGAAAATAAATGTTCGATGGGTCATCTCACATCGAATGGCCTATACAAAAGTTAGAACACCCCTTAGTCCCCTCACTATAAAATCACTTGATGGCGCGTATCCCCAAGAGTGTTAATATTAAACTAGCCAGACTTGGTCTCATTGTTAGCTATACCAAGCAGTAATACGGTCTACAAGTGGCAATATTCAATGATCTCAGTTCGGGAAAGGAAAAATCAGCATGCATAAAAAGTGAAATGCCGAAAGTACCAATCCAAGTTTACACCAAAGTAAACCACGCGGGGCCAAAAAGTATCAAATGTCTAGAAAGTAAAAGTACATCTCAATCTAAGCTATAGAGGGAGCTTGTCCCTGGTGATCCTTTGAATTACGGTCCTATATATCTGCCAGCAGATCATCCATGTTAATCATCACATGGTCCTTAGTCCTTGCGACACCCTCAGAAACAGCGTTGGCTCCCCCAACATACTAGTCTACCTCCTGCTCAACTCTGCCCCTTTGGTTCACTATCGATGGCACTCGATAGGCAGAATGGTCATCCTCAGTCATATAATTATAAGGTTTAGATATTTGCTTACCCTCAGCCATCCGGGCCCACTAGCCCCATAACACCTCGACCTTGGCCCTCACCTGAGCAGTCTCTACTCTAGCTCTCTCTAACTCCTTCTCCAGTGGCCTTACCTAGTCAGCCTTAGTAGTGGCTACTCGCAATTGCTCCTCCAAGAACCTAGCTCACTCCTCAGAGGCATCCAAATCCTGAGCAGACTTACTACGCTCCATAACCAATAAAGTCTGCAACAAAATCAGGGATCAATACACATATGTAAATTTTCATACAACATGCATCATGCATAGTTTAGCTTTGAGTTTTGCAGGTTTAAACTTACCACGAGGGTATCCTAAACCAACATAAGATCCAACACCAGGCATAATCGTCATTTGGCCATACACTACCCATCCACACTTGTGCGAGTTCACGAAAGGCATACAAGTCCTCTTTTCTGATTTAAGACAAGGTTCTCACAAGGGTGAAGAACAACAATGTAAAAAATGCCATTACAAGGGCACACTAGACAATCTCGGGTTCCACTTAAAACCCATCCTCAACTATACGGGTCCCTAGTAGATGCAAGCATCTCGTCTAACAATATTTTCAGCCATACGGGTCAATATCAGGTGTACTGCTCCTACCTAGACATATGGGTCCTCCCTCCTATTTTAAAACAGTTTTTGAAGAAAAACCAGAAATCCTCAGCAGTTGGGACACATCAGATCCAAATTGGGGCAAACCCCACTTCTCAAACCCCAGTCCTCCAGCTAATTAAGGGTTAAATCCCTAGCTCACCTTGATCCGTGATTGAAGAAGCAAAATTTTTGATTGCACAAAGTCAATCAAGAATCAAGGTAAGCCATGTCCAGGCAATTGTTAACATGAATACTTGTCATGTGCATGATCATTCAATGGGAGGATCCCCAAACGGTGAAAACATCAAGGGACAATGATCCCCACAAGATAAGAGATTCTGACCTGAACCAAAGAAGTATTAACCTAGAAGAAATCCTCAATAGAAAAATCATCTAGGAAGACACCTCCCTAGCAAAGAAGTCAATTGGGGGCATCCCTCCTTTCCCTAGTAGGGATACCATCGAGGGGCCTCCCCCAATCATCAAGCACCCTAGGGGCACCCCGGTTCAAGTTGGGACTAACACAATATAACTAAACTCAGTACTATCTTTTAAATCGGGGCAAGTCCTGACCCGCGTGTCTCGAAGTCTTATTGACCAGCGTCTTTATCATGTGCAAGAACCCAAGGAGAAGTATCCGTG
The DNA here is from genome assembly GCA_947683365.1 of Euphorbia pulcherrima. NCBI lineage: Eukaryota > Viridiplantae > Streptophyta > Magnoliopsida > Malpighiales > Euphorbiaceae > Euphorbia > Euphorbia pulcherrima. The sequence goes on along the minus strand of CANTUS010000007.1, from coordinate 22,796,550 downwards.
GGAAAAGAAGGAATTCCTTAGAGGATATACCTAAATGAGGTGTCATCCGAGGAGCATCATCTAAAGGGCATCTTCCCAAGCTAATCTTCCCAAGAAGAATTCCCAGGAACCAAACCATTAGAGCGATCATTTCCCCAACAAGTGAACCATCCAAGCGGCATCCCCTCAATCGGTCAAGCCACCTAAGGCAATTTGCAGGGCACCCCCCGGTAGCTAAGTTTGCCTTTCCAAGGGGCTCCCCTTAGCAATCCAAGTCATCTAGGAAACTTTCTCTCAAGTAGTTAAGCCACTTATAGGCTATTTTCCCCCAATAGTCAGGCCACTCCATGGGCATACCAAAGCAAAATTGGGACCAACCCAACATCTCTTCACTCACTCTTTACAGTTAATTAGGGGCAGATCCTTGGTACGTCTTAGGTCATATTCTGATAAAACTTGTTTTTCCCCTGTAGGTTAGACAAGTCAAAACCTGAATGCCAACCAAAGGGGCACCTCTTCTCCAGTAGAGCATCCACACCAAGATAGTGCGTTCCCTAGTAGATGGAACATTCAAGGGGCACCTCCCCAACTAGTCAAGCTTTCTTGAGACGATTTCCAAAGACACTCCCCAATAGCTAGGATGACATAGGAATACCTTTCTCCAAACAAGTGAAATTTCCCCCAAGTAGTTTCTCCCCAACAATCCAAATGGGCTAGCCATTCAAAAGCTATCTCCTAAGCAGTCAGCTCCCCAGGGGCACCCTGATTTATGTTGGGCCAAACCTAATATTTCTAAACACATTTTACAATTTATTCAGGAGCTAACCCCCATCCACATATCTTCATTCTCGATTAAAGGGGGCAAAATTTTTTATTTACCATAAAGTAAATCAAGAATTATGATGTACCATGGTAGACAATAACTAATGCAACATCTTTATTGTCTTTTTGGTAGGTAGCTTAAAGCCAGTACGAGAGTCATATGCCTTAGGAAAGGGATACACCAGTAGCAGGAGAGTCATCTGCCTTAGGAAAGCGATACACTAGCAGTAGGAGAGTCATCTGCCTTAGGAGAGGGATACAACATCAGGAGGAGAACCATCCACCTTAGGAAAGGGATGCAATATCAACTAGGAAAGTTTATTTGCCTTAAGAAATAGATATAAGGAGAAGTCATTAGCCTTAGGAAAGGGATACACTAGCAGTCGGAGACCCATCCACCTTAAGAAAAGGATGCAATATCAACCAGGAAAGTCGATCTACCTTAAGAAAGGGATACGAGGAGAAGTCATCTGCCTTAGGAAAGGGATACACCAGTAGGAAGAGAATCATGCGCCGTATGAAAGGGATGCAATATCAACCATAAGAGTCATCCGCCTTAAGAAAGGGATTCACCATAAGCAGAAGAATCATCCACCTTAGGAAAGGTATGCAATATTAACCAGGAAAGTCGATCTACCTTAAGAAAGGGATACGAGGAGAAGTCATCTGCCTTAGGAAAGGGATACACCAGCATCAGTTAAAAGGAAAGTCATTGACCTTAAGAAAGGGATATGCACAACAAAGGAGAGATGTTAACCTTAAGAAAAGAACACCAAGGAAAGGAGTTTGCCTCAAGAAAGGAACCCGCCCGTATCACAACATTATAAAGACCAATACAGGGGCAAACTAATTGGACTCAGGGTCAGCTCAAGCCTATTCCCAGCAAGTGTACGAGCACTCTCTTCCATTTTCAAGCTAGATTTCTTAGCAAGAGGGAGTGCCAGCAGTAGAAGGGCACACTAAGTCAATTTGGGACTAACCCAACATCTGTTCACTCAATCATTATAGTTATATTCGGGGCTAGCCCACTAGCTCACCTTGATCCTCAATTATAGACGCAAAAATATTTTCGTTTTCACAAAAGTCAATCAAGAATCAAGGTAAGCAATTTTTGAATTGATCACTAACAAGGATGATTTTTGTGTACAGGTCCATCACAAGCACACGAAATTCTCCCTAGCAAACAAATCTTACAAGAAGTGATTTCCCAGCAGAAAAGATTTCACCAAAAGAGCATTACTATACTCCCCAGATGCGAAGCCAATCTAGGGGCATCCCCTATTTCCCAGTAGCAAAATCATTCAGTCAAGGGGAACCCCCCATTTCCCTATGGCAAAATAGTAAGATCCGAAGGGCATCTCCCCCACAAATCTAGGGGCATCCCCCCATCTCTTAATGGTAGAATCAGTCAAGGGACATACACCCCATCATCAAAGACCCAAAGGTCATCCACCCTAGGGGCATTCCCAGCAGCAAAACAAGCAGTGGTCGGGCCAAACCTGACATTTCTTGCACTTGGTTTTTTCAGTTTATCTCATCCACACGTTTTATTCTTAATTAAAGGGGCAAAAATATTTTTGTTTTTACAAAAGTCAATAAGGAATAAAGATGTGTCTGCTTAGTCAATGACTAACTCAGTGTTTGATTGTTGTCTCTTTTCAGATTATTCAAATTCCCCAGCAGGAGAGTCATCTGCCTTAGCAAAGGGATACACCACCAGTGAGGAAAGTCATTTGCCTTAGGAAAGGGTTACACCATCAGCCAGGAAAGTCGATCCATCTTAGGAAAGGGATACATCACTAGTCAGGAAAGTCGATCCGCCTTAAGAAAGGGATACATTTATCAGGAGTGTCAATCCAGCTTAGGAAAGGGATACACCACCAGCCAGGGGAGTTGATTCGCCTTAAGGAAGGGATATGCTAACTTCCCTAGTAGAGTCACTCGAGATGCACAATAGCAAAGGAAAGTCATCTGCCTTAGGAAACGGATACACATTGATAAAGGAAAGTCATCCGACTTAGGAAAGGGATACGCAGTAGCAAAAGAGAGTCATCTGCCTTAGGAAAGGGATATGCGGTAGCAAAGGAAAGTCATCCATCTTAGGAAAGGGATACGCATCAGCAAGGAAAGTCATCTGCCTCAAGAAAGGGACCCTTGGGAAAGGAGTTAGCCTCAAGAAAGGAACTCGACCATGTCATCACCTCAGGTATAATTTCTAAATCCTTCCTCACATCATGAGATCCTACAGATCCATATCTATAGTGATCCCATGAGGGCAGTTAGTGAGCACTAGATTTTAACGATCCTTCTCATGAAATGATAATGAGAGCTATATGATGCAATGTCTTATAGGTGTTATCCATCATAGGTGTACCTACTACTGCAAAGTTGAGTTTGGCTGGAGTTAGGAGACCGAGTCTACCCTTAGGGACCTATTCGGGTGCTGCCTGGTGGTACGGATCCACTACAGGCTCGTATAGGTAAATTCCTTTTGTACATCTTAAAGGGACCCACACGAGCCCTGCAGGACTCGTATGGGTGGGGCCTCACCTGTACGGGTCCTCTTGTTGCCTGATTGGGATCTTTTGAAAGCTATCTCTTACCTATTTTGGGAAAAGGCAGGTCTTGAATGCGGAATATTGCATTCATACCTGATTTTCACCCTATAAATAGGGCCTTTTCCCCACCATTTTGACATACACAATTCATATGAAAAATATTCTATAGAAAGCTTATAGTAAAGTTGTAGCAATTTCTATAGGTATAGAAAAGGTATAATGGAGGTATAGAAGGTATAAAATAAAGAGAAAACCCAATCCTCGAGGTTTTGTCCACATTTTATTCATTCCTAGCTTTAGTTATTAGGATTTAGGGGAGGTTTTGTCCACACAAATACTCACCTAAAAAGTCCTATTTCACCATCTACTTTGGCCAGACGCTCTTAACAGTAAATGGATTGCCTCAAAGTGGATTTATGTCACAAAGGTAACACTTCTGAGTTTCATAGAGACTTACATTTCAGTTATGTCATTAGTGTTATTCTCTGCCTCCTCTATTATATCTCCCCTTTTTATTTCCTATTTTGGGTCTGATCCTAACCCGTATAAGCCTTATAGGCATCTTGTGTCTTCGAGATGTTAAATTGGTGCGCCATACTCATACGGAGGGAAATCCCTTTTTATTTTATTTTTCTACCATTAATCTATATATCTACAAGTTAAACTGAACAAAGCTTCTACTTGGACTAGACAGGATTTATAAGGGTACACCATACCTATACTGGTCCTTCTTAGGAGCCGTATGGGTCCCACCCACCCTTATGGGTACCAGCACCAAGCAGAATCCAAAATTCATTTCAAATCAGTTAAAATCAATCCAACTCACCATATGCCATGCAATCACTTTCATTAATAATACAGTAAATCAACCGATAAAAGTTAAAATGTGTTTTTACAACAAAATACGTTGAAGACCCGGTATTTTTTTCTCATCTTAGAAGCCGGCCAGGCACTATCGATAGTAAAATTGCCATGCTAACATAATCAAATTTTTCCTAATAAAATGCAGACTTACGGTATGCTCTAAACTCTGCCAATCTTTATGGATGCAGAGATTCATTTTGATTTTGTTTTATAACTTAGAACAAATGTATAAGTTCTCTTGCAATTCCCTCATTTTTCCCCTGGTTACAATTTTCCCCCATTTATTGCTTGTGCTTTGTTATAATCTGTAAATGCATGTAATAAGTGTGAAAGAGTATAGAAAAATAGGATTTCTATGATAATTCACCGAATGATGAAAAAAAAAATGGTTTTACGCGGTGAGTGTAATTTTGAATCAACTAAATGAGAAATAAGTGACTCATCCGATACTCGAATCTCTGATGTAATAGGTATGAGTCTCCCGCCCAGAGTGAACCATACTAAAACTCTTTCCCAAGTAGACAACTTGGATAGAGACTCTATATTTGTATCGGGATTTAGGTCTCGTTTCTTTTATTCATTAAAATTGGCTTATTGTGCAAAATGGAACTAAAAAAATGTTTTGTCACGCCTAAATCTAACCAAACCCCAGTGGGCCCTACCTCTCACACAGGCTCTAAGGGAGACCCACACGTAATCCACACCTCACACTAGGGATACACATTGGTAAAGAAAAGCCATCTGCCTCAAGAAAGGGATACATATAAAAAATGAAAGTCATCTGCCTCAGGAAAGGGATACACATCAGCAAAGGAAAGTCGTCAGCCTAAAAAAAGGGACACCCAGGAAAGGGGTTCGCCTTAAGAAAGGAACTCACCCATATCATCACCTTAGGTATAATCTCTAAACCCCAGCTCACATCATAAGATCATGCCAATCCATATCTACTGTGATCCCATGAGGAGTAGTCTATGAGCACTGGATTTTAACGATCCTTCTCACGAAACAATGATAAGAGCTAGTTAATACAATTTTTGAAGGTGCTATCCATCAGAGGTGTTCCTTTTGCTGCAGAGATGAGTTTAGCCAAGTATAGAGACCTAATCTACCCTTAGGGAGTTGTATAGGTCATACTTGGTGGTATAGATCCACTAGTGGACCCATACAGGTCAAGTCCCCTATACACATGGGAGGGACCCATATGGGTCCTCTATTTGCCTAAACAGGCTTTATGGCATACAAATCATGCCTATTTCGGGAGAAATCAAGTCATGAATGCAATTTATTCCATTCAGACTCGATTTCCCCTTATAAATAGAGGCTTTTTTACCTCATTTCAAGAGGACAACATATAGATGAAAGACACAATATATGAAAGAAATTATAACATATAGTTTAGGAAATTCTAGTAGTTTTTATAAGTATAGAAAGGATATAGTCGAGGTATAGAAGGTATAAAATAGGGAGAAAACTTGTTCCTTGAGGTTTCGTCCATATTTTATTCATTTATAGCTTCATTTATTAGGACTTGGGGGAGGTTCTGTCCACACAAATACTCACCTAAACAGTCCTAAAATCACCATTTCTTTATATACTTTGGTTAGACTCTCTCTCAGCATAGGGATTGCTTTAAAGTGGATTCACGTCGCAAAGGTACGCTCCTAGGTTTCAAAGAGACTCACATCTCATTTATTTTATTATTATTTCACATATTCTGCTCCATCTACATAAATCTATCGTATTTATCAAATTGAGGTTCTGCTCAGGATCAGACATGACCCATACGGGTCTCCACTAGCACGTATATGGGTCCCACCCCACTTGTACATGTACTAGCCCCTAAGTAAAACCCAAAGTTCTCCTTTTTTAACCTCTAAAAATAATCTAACATCACCATTTGCCATGCGATCATTTTTACTAATAGTCCAAAAAAAGTTAAAATTTGTTTTCACAACAAAATGCACTAAAGACCCATTATTTCTTTCTAATCCTACAAGTAGTCTGGGCACTATCGATCACAAAACCGCCATGATAACATAATCACATTTTTCTTAACAAAACGTTGACTTATGATGTGCTATAAACTATGCTAATCTTTTTGGATGCAGAGGAATTTATTTTATTTTATTTTATAACTTCGAACAAATGTATAAGTTCATTTGTACTTCCCTCATTTTCCCCCGGTTGTAATATTTATTCCCCTATTTATTACTTGTACTTTATTATTAGCTGTGCACGCGTGAATCGAGTGTGAAAGAGTGTAGAAAACTAAAATTCCCGTAATAATTCTTCAAATGAAGAAAATAAAATAGTTTTATGCAGCGAATGTAATTTTGAGCTAACTAAATGAGAACTAAGTGACTCTTTCGATACCCGAATCTCTGATCAAAGAGGTATGAGTCTCCCGCCTAGTGGGAATCGTACTTAAATTCTTTCCCAAGTAGAAAAATTGGGTGGCGACTCTACTATTTGTATGGAGATTTGGGTCTGGATTCTTTTATTTATATAATTAGTTAAAATGTGCAAACTCAAACTAAAAAGGTTTCATCACGCCAAAATTAATCAACTAATCAGCATAGTAGGCCCTGCCGTAAGGCGTGAAGGGAGACCCACACGTTATCGACACCTCACAGTGACCTCATGGGAAGTCTTAGTATTGTACACCAACTTTTTTTTCCTTTGCGCCATGAGCGTTGCTATTTTATGGGTAAACATCATTTATCACTCCAAGTTTATGATTTTACACCTGTAGGGGCTAAATTGCAAATTTTAGAAGTTTATGTGCTTATTTGGCAAAGGGAGAGTAAGGGAAGAAAGGGTTAAAAGGATAGTTTGCGCAGAGGATGATGTGTTTTATCATGTAAGCGCTAATGCACCGGATCCCATAAGAACTCCAATGTTAAACGCGCTTGGTTGAGAGTAGTACTAAGATGGATGACCTCTTGTGAAGTCCTCATGTTGGACTCCAAACATTTTTTTTTTGTTTGCACTGTGAGCATCGCCATTTTATGGGAAAAAACATCATTTACTACTCCTATTTGATGATTTTACGTCCGCATGGGCTAAAATGTAAATCACCATTTTATAGTTAAAAAACATCATTTAGCACCCTAATTTAATAATTTTATGTCCACGCGGGCTAAAATAAATATTTTAGATGTGCATGCGCATGTTCAATAAAGGGGGAGTGAGGGAAAAGAGGCTTAAAAGGATAATTGTGGGAAGGGTGACATGTGTGATCATACCAGCCCTAATTTACCGGATCCCATCAGAACTATGAAGTTAAACGTGCTTGGACGAGAGTTGGACTACGATGGGTGACCTCTTGGGAAGTCCTCGTGTTGCACCATAACAGTTTTATCCTTTCCGCTGTGAGCGTCGCCATTTAGCCATTGTTTAGCACTCAAATTTGATTATTTTACGGTCGTGGGGCCTAAAATGCAATTTTTAGAAGTGCATGCGATTGTTTGGTAAAAGGAGAGTGTGAGAAGAAAGGGTTAAAAGGATAGTTCGCATAGAGGATTTGAGTTGCTATCATACCAGCACTATTGCACTCGACCCCATCAGAATTCAAAAGTTCAATGCGCTTGTGCGAGAGTAATACTAAGATAGGTGACCTCTAAGGAAGTCCTCGAGTTGCACCCCAATATTTTTTTCCTTTGCACCATGTGCATCACCATTTTATGGGCTAAAAATAGAATTTAGCACTCTAATTCGGTGATTTTATGTTTGCGGGGACTAAAATGCAATTTTTAGAAGTGCATGTGCTTGTTCGATAAAGGGAGAGTGCGGGAAGAAAGGGTTAAAAGGATAGTTTGTGCAGAGGGTGATTGGTATGATCATACCAGCACTGATGCACCAGATCCATCAGAAGTCTGAAGTTAAACTTGCTTGGCCGAGAGTAGTACTACGAAGGCTGATTGGGCGAGAGTAGTACTACGAAGGCTGACCTCTTGGAAAGTCCTCTTGTTGCACCCCCAACATTTTTTTCCTTTGAGCCATAAGCATTGCCATTTTATGGGCAAAAAACATTATTTAGCCCTCCATTTTGACAAATTTAAGTCCACAGGGGGCTAAAATGCAATTTTTAGAAGTGCATACGGTTGTTCGGTGAAGAGAGAGTGCGCGAAGAAAGAGTGAAAAAGATAGTTCGTGCAAAGTATAATATGTGCGATCATACTAGCAACAATACACCAGATCCCATCAAAACTCCGAAGTTAAACGAGCTTTGGCAAGGGTAAAACTAAGATGGGTGACCTCTTTAGGAGTCCTCGTGTTACACCCCAACATTTTTTTCCTTTGCATCGTGAGTGTTGCCATTTTATGTGAAAAAACATCATTTAGCACTCCAATTTGATGATTATATGTCTGCGGTGGATAAAATATGATTTTTAGAAGTGCATGTCCTTGTTCGATAAAGGGAGAGTCCGGGAAGAGGGGTTAAAAAGGTACTTTTCATAGAGAGTGACAGGTGCAATCATACTGGCACTAATTATCCATTAGAATTCTGAAGTTAAATGCACTTGGGTGAGATGAGTGACCTTTTAGGAAGTCCTCGTGTTGCACCCCCAACATTTTTTTCCTTTGCGTCATTAGATTCACCATTTTATGGTCCAAAAACATCATTTAGCACTCCAATTTGATGATTTTACGTCTATAGAGGTGAAAATGCAATTTTTAGAAGTGCATGCGCTTGTTGGCTAAAGGGAGAGTGAGAGAAGAAAGGGTTAAAAGACAGTTTGCTCAGAGGGTGATAGGTGCGATCATACCCGCACTAATGCATTAGATCCCATTAGAACTCTAAAGATAAACATACTTGGGCAAGAGTAGTACTAAAATGGGTGACCTCATGGAAGTCCTCATGTTGCACCCCAAAATTTTTTTCCTTTAGGCCTTGAGCATCGCCATTTATGGGCAAAAAAAATCACTTAGCACTCCAATTTGATGATTTTATGTCTACGAGGGCTGAAATGCAATTTTTAGAAGTGTATGCACTTGTTTCATAAAGAGAGAGTGCGAGAAGAAAGGGTTAAAAAGATAGTTCATACAAATGGTGATGAGTGTGTTCATACCAGCCCTAACGCTCTAGATCCCATTAGAATCTCAAAGTTAAACGTGACTGTGCGAGAGTAGTATAAAGATAGGTGACCTCTTGGGAGGTCCTCATGTTACACGCTAACATTTATTTCATTTGTGCTATGAGGGTCTCCATTTAATGGGAAAAAACATCATATAGCACTCCAATTTGACAATTTCACGTCCAGTGGGACTAAAATGCAATTTGTAGAAGTGCATGCACTTGTTCGGTAAAGGGAGAGTGTGGGAAGAAAGGTTAAAAGGATAGTTCTCACAAAGGGAGATGGGTGCGATCATACCAGCATTAATGCATCGGATCCCTTCTTAACTTCGAAGTTAAGCGCGCTTCGGTGAAAGTAGTACTAAAATAGGTGACCACTTAGGAAGTCCGCCTATTGCACATCAACATTTTCTTTTCCTTTATACTGTGAGTGTCGCCATTTGATGGACAAAAAACATCATTTAGCACTCCAATTTGATGATTTTATGTATGTGGGGGCTAAAATGCAATTTTTTTAAGTGCATGTGCTTGTTTGGTAAAGGGAGAGTGCCGGAAGAAAGGGTTAAGAGGATAGTTCGCACAGAGGGTGACTAGTTCAATCATACAAGCTCTAATGCATCGGATTCCATCAGAACTCCAAAGTTAAACATGCTTGGGTGAGAGTAGTACTAAGATGGGCGACCTCTTGGGAAGTCCTCATGTTGCACCCTACAATTTTTCCCTTTGTGCCATGAACATCTCCATTTTATGGGGAAAAAACATCATTTAGCACTCCAGTTCAATGATTTTGCATCCGTGGGGACCAAAATGTAATTTTTAAAAGTGTATGCACTTGTTCTGTAAAGAGAGTGTGCTGGAAGATAGTGTTAAAAGGATAGTTTACGCAGAGGGTGATAAGTGTGATCATGCCAGGACTAATGCACAATATCCCATCAGAACTATGAACTTAAAAGCATTGTGTAAGAGTAGTACTAATATGGATGGCCTCTTGTGAAGTCCTCGTGTTGCATCCCGACATTTTTTTCCTTTGCACCATGAGCGTCACCATTTTATGGGCAAAAAACATCATTTAGTACTCTAATTTGATGATTTTACATCTGTGGGGGCTAAAATACAATTTTTAGAAGTGCATGCGCTTGTCGGGTAAAGGGAGAGTGCAGAAAGAAAGGGTTAAAAGGATACTACGCTTAAAGGGTGATGGGTGCTATCATACCAGCACTTATGCATCGTATTCTATCAAAACTACAAAGTCGAGTGTGCTTGTGCGAGAGTAGTACTAAGATTAGTGACCTCTTGGGGAGTCCTTATGATGCACCCCCAACATTGTTTTCCTTTACGTCGTGAGCGTCGCCATTATATATGTAAAAAACATCATTTAGCACTCCAATTTGACAATTTTTATGTCTGTGGTGGCTAAAATGCAATTTCTATAACTGCATGCACTTGTTCACTAAAGGGAGAGTGCGAGAAGAAAAGTTAAAAGGATAGTTCTCGCAGAGGGTGTTGAGAATCTTCGTCCGTTCACTGGCACCTCTAGTTGTATTTTTCATGTGGGTTTTAGAGTGACCTAGCAGCTACTCGTATCTTTGCAGTCTTCCTCATTTGGAGGTTTTGGTTTGTGGGGTTCGTGTGGATACTTGTAGAGGCTATCCTACACTTGGAGGCTTGTGCAAGAAGGTTCTACTACAACATGTTTCAACTGGTAAGTGTTTCTTTTAGTTATTAGGTCTTTTTCTGTAACCATTTTTAGACTTAATAATTATGTTTTAGTTATTTTATGCATGCTATAGTTTTTAGACTAGGATTTAACTTAGAATTAAGGTATGCTTAGTATAATATAAACTTCCGCATAATGACCTGGGTAGAGAACTTATTTAGTTAAGGCTTCCATTTATATACAACAATAGTTGTTCCTAAGGACAAGGGATAAAATTTTGAAATTTTGCCATGCCTTTTATGCATGTCCAAAGTTATTATTAGTTCCCAATAGGGTGGACTTGGGCAACAACCATAATTTTCTTCGTAGTCTGAGAAGGTTCTAAATATCGTATCGCACTTTCTTGCTTGGCATAGTTTCCTCTATTATAGGGTTAGATTTGTTATAAGCTTTGATCTCTTCTTTCTTCAGTCGATCCTCTTCGGCATATCTCTCCATTTTTTTGGCGTACTCAACGAACCTCATTAAAGGACTCGAATTTCTTCATTTTCATGTCATTATTGTACTTTTGGCTAGTACCTTCCACTAGTTTGACAATGAGAGCATCTAGATTCGGGGCATCGACAACAAGCACTCACACTGCCATCCATTGTAAATAGTAGTTATGGAAGGGCTCACCGGGCTTCTACCTAACTTGCTCTTGGTCTTGGAGCCTAGTGTTAATCTTTAGGTTGAAGGCATACATTTTGAGGAAGGCACCAATCAATAACTTCAAGTCTAACTTTACAGCTGAAGTCATGCTCATGTACCAGTCAGAGGCTGGCCCCTGCAAGGTTGTTCGAAAAAGGTTGATGATGTGGACTTCTGGTATAGACATGCTCATCGTCATATGCAAGTAGGCCTTCACATGGGCTTAGGGAGAGCCCTTTCCTTCATAAGGGGCATGTGAGGTATGAAAATGTTTGCTGGAAGGCCTTTGATTCCTTAAGAGAAAAAGTTTTTATGTCTAGGCACTCTATGGGACAGGTTCTCTATATTTTGTACGATTGAGTCTACATTAGCCACCTTTGCCTTTAGCTCAGCAATTTTGGGTATTGGATCCACATAAATTTGGGTTGATTTGAGGCAGTCATAGGATTGCATGAAATCCAGAATGGTCTTCATTATAGAATTTTTATCTGTCATAGTGTTGTCGGTTTTGGGACTGATGGAGTCTTTGGGGTATGTTTGTGCTTCTGGAGCTGGTTCTCGTCTCAACCTCTCTTTACTACTATTAGCATGGTCTACTTCAGCCTGATGATGATATAAACCTTATTCATCACAACAATCAGACCAAGAGCCGGAAATGGAACCAAAGTTGCAAATTCTTTTTCCCTAACTCTAAAAATCCCTCATATTCCTGAATGTGATGTTCTAAATTCTAAAATTCTTGCATATCTTCCATGCGTGGCAATTTCATAAATTTTGAAGTATCGAGAATCCCCAAGATGTCTCAAAAGCTCATATATTCCAAAGACTCTTAAGAATTCAACAAATCTAAACTCAAAAGCTTCCATCTTTGACTTTAGGGTTTTCATTGCTCTACAAATGTGAATTGTGGAAACTATCTGATTGGGTAGTTTCCTTCTAGTAGTAATTACTCATTCGGGTAACTTACAAGCACTATTCTAGATTAGGCAAAAAATAACCGATTAAGTTTTTTCCTTGAAATTCATCCGACTGGGTATTTTCCAAATTCATTGTTTAGGATAATCGGATTAGGTAGAAATCATCCTATCGGGGATTTTACCCTAGAAAATAACTGACCGAGTATTTTCTACAGGCTATAAATAGACATCTTGCCTCCTCAGTTGAGTCAACTACCATATCTACTTTCACATACATTATAGGTTATTTTAGAGAGAGAATCCAAGCTTAGAGAGAGAAATAAGGCCTTTGAGCCCTTCACCCCCTTTTTGTCTATACTTTGTCCATACATGGTATAGAAATCCACAAAACACCCTAAAACTCTATCAGAATCACGCAATCTACTTGAGATTTCCCCAAAAAACTAATACTTAAGTTCCTTGAACTAGGCATTCCTTGAAACTCTGCACAGGGACTGACACTTCTGGTCCTTGCCCCCTTATATCTCTGCAAAAATTTCAAAAATCCACTCTCTGATATTCGATATTTGAAATCTATAGTATCGAATTTCAGCCAAGATACCATCAAAATCCACTTTCGGAAATTCAATATTTAAAATCCATAGTATTGAATTAAAGCCCAAATACTACCAAAATCCACTCTTGAAAATTTGATATCTGAAATCTGTAGCATCGAATTATAGCCAAAATACTGTCAAAATTCCCCCATAAGTCAGCATTTGGAATTCCTAGTGCTGATTTGATCATTTAATCTATTCAAAATCTTGAAACGACAACTAAGGTTCCTAACCGGCTCTAACGTCATCATGGACAAACGAAAATGTAGACTGAGGGTAATATCACTGAAAAGACAACTTTCTCTCATTTTGTATTAATTTATCTATTCATGTTATTTTTCTTTTCACTTGCTTTTTACTATTTTCATTTTCGTATGTTTATTTGCACATTTCCATTAAGTTGCATTAACATAAAGATCAAGCTTGTAGGAAAGTTAGCAGGGTTACACCGACATAATTAAAGCTTAGAAACCTGCTGTAAAGTATTCTCATCTTTTCTATTTATTTTATTTTCATTATACCCCATGATGTATTTATCAAAATCAATTTGGTCTTCAAATAAAAAGTGTGATTAGTAACTATTTTGTCTGAATCTTTTGGTTTTAAAATCCCATTTTGGATTGGTATACCACAATTCCCAGTGGAGCTAAACCAGGTGGCGACTCTATATTTAATAGAAATAGGAGTAAATATAATTCTATTTTCTCAAAATGAATATTCTCATTATTTATATAATTATTTACATAATTATATTTTGCAATATGATTGCATTATTTATTGAGTCTGGATTTTGTAAAATCTTACCCATTTTGGTGATTACTTTATCTTTCTATTTATGAAAATAAATTATCGTACACTTCTCTTGAACCCATAAACATATATTTTCCATTAAACCATTTTCAACCCAAAAATGCCCACTCCACAGTGATGACTCCACTAGGGACTTTTTAAAAAGCTTTGTTTTAATTTTTTATTTTTTGTAATAATGTTCACATTTTGCATTTTTTCCTTTTGATAAAATAATGAACTCACACTTTGTTTAAAGACTATTGCAAATTTGATAGTATCATCATATTGTACTAGGATTACATGAGCATTTGCATGTGGACCACCTTGAATACGCTCGGTGTCTTTAGGTGAACTATTCCTCCTACTAGTATTAGGGTTTGAGGGTACGAAACTGATCACACAACTTGTTCTTTAACTTGCTTAGGGTCATTGTTCCGAGGTAAAGATTTGGAAAAGGTTTCTTAGTTCGTCTTGGGGCCATTGGATCTTAGTACATTGAGGAACATGCTAATCCCTAAAATCCCCCTTGTGAGACCCGATGCTGCATATAGATGAACCATAGCAACTATCCACTGGGATCCTTTAACCTGTGTGATACGTGAGTAGACTTCACTAGTCCACGGTTGGCTAAAAGCGAAGTAACCTCATTAAGCAGAAATAAGGTTGGAAGGCACGAACTAGCAGTTTGTTCCTTGTGCAGCTTACATAATCTATTCATCAACATCATCTAGCATGATTCTAACCACATTTTTATGCAACGATACAGTATGAGCATGCGATTAGTCTAGTATAAGTCTAAAATAACAACAAAAAATGAATAGTGCCATACATATGATCACACATTTTCATGCATTCATGCATTAACTCACCATAACAAGAAAAGATAAAAAAAAGAGCTTGAAAGTGCCCAAAGGTAATGCTACTCTCCTCGAGAATGAATTTTCAGGTTTAAAATGTAGTTGGAAATGTAGTAGAGAATGATTAAGATGAATTCCCCCACCAAAAAGAGTCTTCTAAATCAGAAGATGAACATACCATGGCTAAAAAAGAAGGCCCAGGCCATGCAATGAGAGAGTTCATTAACTCTCCAAATTCTTTCAAAGCTTCAAGAGTTTCAAAACTTCCACATCCGATGGAGAGGCCCTAGAAGTAGCCGAGTTGAAAGCAAAGATGGCAAACATTGATGCTTTAATTCTGAAGATTGAAAAGCTGACTGGTCCTTCCTTGATAAAATACCTTAGTGTTAATAGCTTTTCTCTTAAGGATTCACAAGCGCTACCCATGAATTTTGTCATGCCCTATATTGCCCCCTACAAAGGAACAAGCTCACCGCAAGCTCATGTAGAGGCATATCGCAGAATCATGAATAGTATGGGATTTCCTAAAGCTCATGTTATCAACCTATTCCAATCAACTCTACGAGATGCAACAACTGATTAGTATGTGAGGATGACGCCAAAAGTGAAAAGAAACTACGAAAAGCTAAGTGAGGCATTCCTTAACAACTTTGCCTTCAACTTGAAAGTCGAGACCACTCTATAGGATCTCGAGCGAGTTAAGCAAAAGCTGAATGAATCTTTTCAAGAATATTACTTATAATGGATGGGAGTCTAAGCACTTGTCGATGGTGCCCCTAAGCTCGATGCCTTAATTATCAAGCTAGTAGAAGGTTAGAGTTAAAAATATTGAGATGTGATGAAAATGAATAAATTTGAGTCATTTAATATGCTAAGAGAATAGAAAAGTATGCCAAAGAAGACCAATAAAAGAAAGAAGAACTTGAAGCCTTTAACAAGGCTAATTCTCAATGGAAGGGAAGTTATTTCAAATTGAGTGCCCTAAAGTATTCAAAGATGAACCCAACCACGGAAAAACCAGTAGTGGCAGTTGCACAAATCCAAGGAACCCAACTAGTGAGGCCATGGGTAGAATCGTTGTCCTGAATCTTCACAGAAAGGGGCGCAGAAAGGGAAAGCTCATTTGATTGAAGAGACACCTCTTAGACAAGGAGAATCAACTAATGCAATCCAAGTTACAGCCCATAGTGGTGACCAATACAATCTAGGGACATGTTGGCAAACTCCTAGTTATGTCACTCAATATATCTTTGACCCTGATGTGCCTAGTATTGATTCAATCTTTGAAGAGCCACCTAGACTTTGGAGTCCTTACGACTACTTTGAGCACTATTATTTGAATAGTTTAGACATGGGTTATCATCAGATGAACTTCAATGACTTGATGATCGATGGCACATTATAAGAGTTGTTTGATGGAGTCTTCATACATAGCCCTGCACAGGCCCAAATGACTGATCCCCCTTCTTAAGGAAGAACCCAAAGAAGATACCAAGGAAGATCCCAAAGAAGATTCAGAAGATGAAGATCCAAATGAAGTCTATTTCATTCTTGATGATTTATCAGAGGAAGAAAATGGAGATTTCAAACGGAATGCACTCATTGAGGGAGAAGTCAACAATCTTTAAGAAATTGGCTATGAGATATATAATGAGACTGATTCAGACTCAATTGGACTAGCTAAAAGTCAAGAATCATGAGAAATAAGTAGTGGGAATGATGAAGCTAACATAAATAGGTGTATCTATATGCTCAGAATCCAAGCGCAAGAGCCGTCCGAGGAATACATTTGGGAAAGGATAAGGATTGAGAGTGTCCTCGCTCTTCTCCGTAAGCGGTTTAGAGAATGTAAAGATGGATATCTTCCTATGTTATACTATGGTGCTACTGGCCCGAGGACTCACTTGTATAGATTCATGAGGTTGATGAATAAGAGGTGTATAGACTACTCCTTTTGGCCTCATATATTTTGACTAACTCTCTTAGACATAGCCCTTGTTTGGTTTGACAGACTGAAACATCACGAGAAGGCTTTCTAGAATGAGTTATATGATTACTTCATACAGATAGACCCCTTAAACAACTTACCTCTGGAGAGAGATGAACAAGGCAATCCCATCCTACACTCGTACTAGGAAATGACCACGCATTTATGTCCTATGAGCTGCAAAATGTCTAAAGAATACCCTTGGTATGTCTAAAAAACTGGTGGAGGGAATGGAGAATTCACTCTATTGCTGATTAATGATACAAAAGATCTTGACATGCTAGGCAAAAGGAAATCCATGCTCAGAGAATCATCATCATCCTTATCTTTTTACATCAACATGATTAATGGCATTAACTTAGGTGAAGGCAGCACTCGAAAACACAAACAGGGTGATGATAACGAATCTAATCTTCAATAAGCATGAAGAGTTCAAGAGGACCCCGAGGACATTCAAATCTGGCAATAAATAGAGGAGGAGTGATGCTTAGTGCTTGAATGGTTAAATAAGCACGAGTTTAATCCTCTCCTCCAGCTACTTCAAACCCTCTTGTACTACGAAATAAGATGTCCGTACACTTATATGGACCAATTTCTAAAAGTGATGTACAAAGCGCATATTCAATTCTATCACTAGCCTACATTTTTTGTTAGGACACTCCAAGGAGAAGCCATGAAATTAACTAAGAACTTACCCTCATCGTAGTGTATGCTCTATAACTTTCTAGTTAAAATGTTTTAGAATGATTCCTAGAGATAGAATAGAATTGGTACAAGTCACAAGGAAAGTGACACCATATCTTGATAACATGGAAACCAATGCAATCCAGGATAAAGCTCTTACAGAGAACCACGACTGGAAGAAGATTAAGTACGAGAATTAGCTCGACGACACACTATGCCCCATGATGGATAGTGTACATGATACATAGTATTCAGAGGTGATAAGTGTTCTTAAGAGCCCTAATTCTTGGGAAGATGAAGTCCAAGATCAACGTAACGATGAAAAGGAATTAGCTTTCACTTGGGACGAAAAACATCTATGGAAGGGATATATGCAAATCCCTCCTTAGCTTACATATGATGGAGAATGTCATCCTCAACTCTATATGGCCCACAACACCAATTTCATGATATCTACAAAAGTGCATTATCATTACAAGGTTCACCTCTTTATTGACACCTTGAGAGGAAAGGCATGGCAGAGGTACTTAAACTTGCTTTATCACCAAACCATGATTTGGCACTTATTCAGTCAAGAATTCTATGGGCGGGCAGACATTTTTGGGGTCTAGTCGTGCATGCAGAGTATAGTGCACAGTGCGCAATTTGATTCGGTTTAAGAAAATCCGATTTGATTAAATGTGGTGGCTTTATATAAGCCAAAAATGTGATTATATTAAGAAATGTATTCACACATTTCATTAAGAAAAGTTATTTTTAAAATAAAGCATTTTTACTTTCTTTAAAAATAGAATAGAGTCGTCACCCAGTCCAGCTCCACCGGGAATTGTGGTGTACTGATCCAAAATGGGATTTTTATACCAAAAATAGAATGATATTGTGAGTTCGGACATATTAGTTACTCATATTGTTCAAATTGTTTGGAATAATTTTTGAATTTTGGAATATATGGTAATTTTTGCATTATAATGGCTTTATTTAAGAATTAAATTCAAGAAATAAAATGGGCATTATAGCGGCTTAATAAATGGAAATTTGCTACCGAAATTTTGACAGAGTAAAGGCAGTGCTTGGGTTTTGGCCCAAAAACACGAATAGAGTTTTCTAACATTCTAGATGTTTTGTCCTTACCTGTGAGCTTATTTACGCATATTAAATTTTAAGTGGCTCCAGTGGCTCACTTGTTTAGTGTAATGAAAATGCAATATGTAGTAATAAAGCAATAAAAATGAATTTAAATGAATTTTAAAGTTGGGCTTAAAGCCAATTGCCCTTAGTTTACCTTTTCGCCGGCCCAGGATGACTTGGGAGTTAGTGCGGGACCAAAGTTGTCAAGAGAGATTGTGATTTAGTTGGAAAATAGATTTAACCTAAGTTATGATTATAATATTGGCTATTTCTATAGGAAATGCAGGTATTTTGAGAGATTGAGTCATTTTTAGACCAAAGATTACAGTGGGATCTTTATCTAAAAAGAATGTAAAAATAGTATATACCTAGTGTAGGTGATAAAGCTCAGATTTGGAAATGTTTCGACAGAGTTTTGGGGCTTTAAGGACTCCCGGAACCGAAAAACGACACAAAGGTTATTTTGGAAATTCTGAAAAATTTGCGTCTCTGTTGAGAATGAGGGGCCAAGTCCGCTATATATAATGGGGAGTTAATTAGTCGGTGGGCTAATTACATAGGTAATTAGCTCTAATTACCTATATGACAAGATTTTATATAAGATCCTGTAAAATCTTGTCAGACTCAGTAAGATTTGATTTTTTTTACTGTAGATAGGTAATTACCCGACGGGAGGATTACCTATGATTGATAAAATTTTGACTTTTTGATTTTACAATAGAAAATGCTAAATTGGAGTTTCCCTGGAATGTGGATTTTTGAATTTCGGATTCCGGATGACAATTTAGTCCTTTTTGGCTCTTTCGCCTGATCACTGAATGAAAATAGACATAATTCCTCATCGGGTCAGAATGGACCTGTGCTAACAGTTTGCCCCTCGCATACATAAATTTCGTGCTAGATATTTTGTGGCATGCGAAACAAATAAAATAGTGTGACACGTAAATTTTGAATTCAAATACATTTTGCCCCTTCGGTTTAAAATTTATTAACGAGTTGCATGAGGTTAAAATTAAACGGGGTAAAAATAAATATTTTTGGGTGCTTAATGCATGAATGACTGTGTAAAAATAGCTTTTAGGTCCACTCATTTTATAAACAATGCAGAAAATGGATGAAATATGCAAAATTACAAAATTTTTGAAAACATACGTAATTAGCCACCAGACTAATTACCTATGTAATGGTAACTTTTATAGCCGTTAAGTGTAAACGTGTGTGATGCGTAAAAGTGTGATAACTGGATAGCTAATTAGGTGGAGGGCTACTTACCTACGGTCTATAAAAGTAGTAGCTTGGCTCCCTTTTTTATCACACCGAAAATTCTCTCCTTCTCTCTTTGTGTTTTCTGCTCTTCTCCTTCCAAAATTTTTACTTCCAAGCTATTTTTAACAATGATTTCTTTCATTTTCTTTCTTTTCTATCCCTTCTCTTTAGATTTTGTGGGGTCCCCGTATGGTTCAAGCTTTATAATATATGCTTGGATCTGTCGGCCGTTCAATTGACTACTCGGAACATGCTCATTAATGGTCAGTAAGTGGAATTTTCAGAGGTTCCTGCTAATGGTTTATACGGGCTCCCCGTTGACTTGGATGTATCATGGGATTTGTTCTATGGATTTTATTCCGCCTGCCTTGAAGTCTTCCGATCATCTTTCTTGGATTTTGGTAAGCCTTATTGCAAATTTTATATTGCATAATTACTTATCCATTTTATTGCTTATTTATTTTACGCAATGATTTATCTAATGCAATGACTTTTCGATAATCATGTGATTTATCGACAGTTGGTATGTCATATATGCACATGTATTGTTTCATGTAACCAAGCATGAGGGCGCTAGCACTACCCACTTTCATAAGTGGTATAAGGTGCTATCTCCTTATGCTAAAGCTATTGTCGATATTGCAAGTACTCGAGATCTTGCAAGTACCCATACATCCCAATCAGTACTTCTACCCACATCTTGAGTAGGTGGTCCGACACTACCCATACTTTCCACTTCCATTAAAGGGAATATACCATCACTCTGTTGGATTACTATGCTAGCATAGGTCTCCCTTTCTACAGTAGTGTTATCCACTTCAATGCTTGCTCTACTTACCACAACTTCAATGTGGACACCATCGAGGCTTTGATTAGCTATTCTGGGGAGAAGAGCGGGCAAATTTCTTGCAAGAAACTTATGACCTTCTGGACCACTAGGGATAGGAGGAAGTTGACTTCTACCTGTAAGGCTAGAGCTTTTTACGGCTGCTACTTTGTCGTGGTTATGCTTTCCTATTGGGGGTTATATAGGGTCATCAATCAGTGTGCGAGGAATAGGATTGGTAAGTTCAAATCTTGCCTCCAGATTGTCTATGTAAGGACTTAACACTTTTTCTTCTTTATGAGCACTTTCTGGTTTGTCTTTTGGCGTTCTGATTTCTTTTGTCTCCTCGTAAAATTGGCTTTTTAAGAAAGGGATCCTCCCAGGGACTAAGCTTATGTGAGAGGTAGGTATCTATTTTGTTCTCGGCTGTCGTACTACTGGTGTGGTTGGGACATAGAGTCTCGATCTGTGTTTTCTGCTCGCCTCCGCAATCTATCCTCGGAGAGGGTATACTCCATAATTCCTTGATTAGCTTTAATTTCTATATCTGCTATAGTCTTTGTAACATTGTTTGGTCTTTTTTATTCTCGCAGATTAAGCCACGTCCCTAGGGTCACGCTCTTCACTAGCCAGAGGTCATGAGGCTAGCTAGGGAGTTTGTGAACAACTGACTGATTATAGAGACTCCTTTCTCTTTGGAGTGGTATCTAGGAGAGTGCATCTAGGGTTGGCATCTTCCTCTAGGTCGCGTTCCATCCCTCTTGAGGTACCTCAGTGGATTTTTTAGCCTTATAGCTCGCCTGACGTTTCGCAATTGGCCTCTGACTGGTTACCCGGTGCCTTCCCGTAGTAAGCTAGAGGATATAAGGAGTTTTGCCATTCGCAATTACTTAGATGGCCGGAGACAGATTCCAATCTTGTTAAGCCTGAGCCAGACATTCATAACCCTTTCGAGGGTGATGCCCCCTCGACTTCTACTCCTAGCATCCTAGCTAGATTGGGATTGCCTTGGACTATCCGGAAGAAGGTACTTTTTCTTTTATTGGCTCAAATTTTTCCTTTCTTGTTTTTGCTTATTGTGCTTACTTAGACTGACTTGCTTTTGCTTTGTCGTCTCTATACCAAGATAGGAAGAGACCTGTGACAACTTCTACTCACGTGGATAGCTCTTCGGCGTCATCTATCTTGCCTTAGTGTTTGACGATGATAGAGGTACATCAGGGGTTTCAATACCAGCCATCCATATGTCTAATGTATTGTCCTGACCTGAGTACTTATATGCCAGTGATTCTGCCTTATTTGGATCCTAAGCATCCAGTGGCCTTCCTTCTAGCCGATACCACTCATGTGAGCTTCCTTCACCCTTTATTTTGTTTTACCTTAGATTGAGATGGCTTTGAATTATCCCTGATCTTTCGTTCATGCAGGTGCCCATCGCTGATAGCATCTCCAAATGCAGATATATTCAAGGGCAGCAGTGGTTCATGATGAACCAAAACTCCGATATGGTAATATGTTTATTATCTTAATATTTTAATGATTATACATGTCATGTTATGAAATGCATATTAGTGATCTATGTTAAAATGTTGCAGCTGGAGATCCGACGGCTCTGAGTTCTACTAGGGATGCTCCAGGTGGACAACCCACAGTAGGGACAAGGCAATCCTCCCAAATTCTTTCCTCAGTGATGGATAGGCTTTTAGTTTGTTGCTTTTTTTTTATTTCAGGGTCATTTGCAGTGCCTTTTACTTTTATGAACACATTTCTATATATAAAAGAATTTTTCATTATCCTTCACTTTATGATTTGTTTTGTCGTTGATCGAGTTTATCGGGGTAATCTACTAGATATTGGCAGATTGCCCCACAAACTACACATAGCGAAGTACTACTTTTATGAAATTTTACCATAGAGGGCTACATCCATTTCCATAGAGATTTAAACATTTATCTGAAGAATTCTGACGGTTGGGACCATCTCGGGTCGACGGTCTGGCACATATGAAGTAATACTATCTTTGTCAAGGATAACATGATTCAAGCTGCTGTCAGGTTTTGGGACCCTGTTAACAATGTGTTTTGCTTTGGAGATCATGAGTTACACCCATTGTATGAGGAATTCTGCGGGCTCCTAAAGTCTTCAGCTGACATGCCCCCAGCCATTCCGATGCATCGTCCTAAGTTTTCTAATCCGTTGATGAATCATTTTCATTTACAATGATTTGACAAGTGCCGACTGGTCTGTGATGATGGCTTGAGGTTGGATGTTGTTTCTAACATAGTTAGGGAGCCTTCCTCCTAACCACACGAGTTGGCTTCCGCTTATTTGTTTACTCTTGTTGGAGGTCTTCCTTTGCAAGGTTCCCACTATGGTTTGCAGCTTTGCCTTCTTGACCATCATTGATCAGATGTTAGAGGGGAAATCTCCCATCACAGTGAGTTTGGCTGAGACACTGATTTCCGTGCGCTCCTCCTGAAATGGGACTGAAGCAACTACCAAGGGTAGTATGCTTCTTATTCAGGTAACTTTCATTTGAGCCTTTCTTTTTGCATGAACCGCCCTTCCAAGTTTTTGATCTATCAAGCTTGCCTTAATTTTTCCTGAACTACCTTTTCATGTTTTCAATCAAGCAGGCTATCCTTTTCTTTGCTTTTTCTTTTTTTCCTTTCTTATTCTTTTGTGGTTTTGTGATGTTTTTGCTTTGCCCTTGTAGCTTTGGCTTTGGGATAAGCTTTCTATAATATCTGTTCCTAGGAGCATGATTTATCATCCGAAGGCCTACTAGGCGCATGGCTCCATAGTTCGTATTGGAAATCATCCTCATAAAGATTTTATTAGCTAGGAGTGGGTTGATTTTATGGGTAGCCGAGTTGTTGAGGATATTCATTGGGTTTGCCCTTGGTGGGATATCACGCATATGACTATTGATGTTGCTAGAGTTGGCATGGTCCTCATCGGCCTTTTCGAGATCATCACCTACTCTCTTGATCGCTTGTGTAGGTAGTATGGCCATTCCCAGGGGTTTTTGATGTCCTTATGTACTTTGATCAGCTTTAAGCTTTCTTATACCTGTGTTTACCGTCAAGACATGAGGCTGACTAGTTGAATTCAAGTCAAGATGAACTACTCCATCCCTTTTGACATCCACCCTTCTGAGGCTTATCGCATCTGGGTTATGAGTACTTGCACACTTACTACCCTTGGAGAGAGGCTCATCGAGATGCAGAGACTCCATAGCTTCCTTAAGGGCCCTTGATCTTTCCATCAAGTGTCTTTCCTTCCCGTAGGAGAATAAAGGCTTTAGTCCTCATCATTCGTCCTTGCCAGTTTTATTTCCTGTGCGTAATGTACTTTTATGTGTAATAAAGATGAAATGATGTTGTTTGGATGCGTGTTTCATTAAACAATTCGTAGTTTCCATTTAATGCACTCATTTAGTATTTTTAACATGAACATCTTACTATAAGAGATATTTTTTAAAAAGGAAGGGTAACATGTATTTATTCCCAAGAAATTCGTATCGTTGCCTAAGCATCCGAATGGATTTTACCTAAGGCCTGACTCTTTTATTTTGGGTTCTTTATTTTTTGCTCAAGAGCCCTCACTAGCCCTGGACAAACCTTTATATTTTCTTCTTTTTCTTCTTGGTCGTGATTTACTGGATTCAAAAACTCGTTGCCATCCAAGTCTGAGATTTTTACTTCTCCTTTACAGAGAGTTTTTCTTACTACATATGGACCTTCTCAGTTTGGCTGGAACTTCCCTCAAGCATCTATATGCATTTTACAAGATTGCTTTAAGACTAGATCACCCATTCTCAAGGGTTGATCTTGCCCCTTGACTATACTCTTGTAAGCCCTTGCCATGCATTGTTGGTACAACTATAGATTCTCCTTTATGGATAGTCATCTTTCATCGATTAGAGTTAGTTCCTTATGTCTTGCTTTTGCCCATTCGTCTTTAGAAAGCCTGGCTTTGAGAGCTATGCGCAGAGATTTGACTTCCCTTTCAATGGGCAACACTATCTCCATTCCGTAGACAAGAGAAAAAGGAGTTTGACCTGTAGGCATTTTTATGCTACTCCTAAATCCGCACAAGGCGTACGACAGATGATCAGCCGAGTCTCGATAGTTAGAGATCATCTTGGAGAGGATTTTTTTAATTGCCTTATTGGCTGCTTCTATAGCTCCATGGTGCTCAATTCTATGCTTTTCAATAAGGTCAGCTACTTCGCCTTGGAACTATATGCCATTGTCACTTACTATGTGATGAGGAATGCCATATCTGGCAAAGATAATTCGATTAATAAACTAGGCCATTTTCTTGGCCATGATGCTTGTGTACGAGTCTGCTTCAACCCACTTGGAAAATTAATCGACGACCACTAAGATGAAGTGGTGGCAATTAGTCGAAGATGGTCTTATCTAACCGATGATATCGATACCCCAGGCTGAGAATGGTCAAGGCATTGTTAAGCTTTACGATGTTGTCAGGGCAAGTGGCTCATATCTCTATATATCCCACAAATGTGCCAAGTCTTTGGTTCTGGAATACAGTCAGCTAGTATAGTTAACCAAAAATATTCCATTCTTTGGATTTTATTTGCCATTATGATACCATGCATGTATGGACCGCAGTCTCCTGAACGTGTTTCCTTCACTACCTTTTTCGCTTCTTGTTGGGTCAGGCATTTTAACAGTAAACCATCATAGGATCTCTTGAATTGGTCTCTTTTGATCAGGCAGAATTGCATAGCAAGCTTTCTCAGCGTATTTTGGTCAGAATCTATAGCCTCATCCAGAAACTCACCATTTTCAAGGAATTTAACGATGTCAGAATACAAGGCTTTCATTCTTCCATGGTATCTTCTATTACATGTACATAGTACGGAGATTAGATTGTCTCCATAATAAGGGGTTTGATTAGTTGCTTTTGGGGTCCTTCCTATATGGAGGTTGAAGTGGTAAATGCATCTGGCATTTGGTTCGCCTTGCGGGGCATGTGATAAAATTTTTATTCGCCAAACATTGTGGCTTTTCTCCATACAGCCTTTAAGTAAGGTCTAAGGGATTCCTCCTTTAATTTCCAATCGCCTATGACATGCATGATGACTAAAGCCAAAGCACCAATTATTTTTACGTTGTTTCGCTCTGAGAGTGATTAGGGAAGACATTTCAAATAAACATGCTTCATACTCTACCTCGGTATTTATGGTGAGAAATTCCAATTGCTTTGAAAGAGGTATGAGCGCCCCATCTGGCATTATGGTGATGACCCCCAAACTAGCCCTCGCTTGTTAATAGCCCCATCGAAGAACATGGTCCATTTTTCAGGATTCTTTGTAGTTACTGTAAAGCATTCATTATGAAATTCTAGGTTTTCCTGTTCTCCTTCTTTGAGCGGCTGATTTGCTAGGAATTCGGCCGCTTCCCTTCCTTTGATGGTTTTCTTAGTGTACTCGATATCAAATTCTGAATGTAACAAGAGCCATCTGGCCAATTTCCCAGTTAGCGAGGGTGCCTGGCACTAATACTTTATTGGATCCACTTTTGCGACTGCTTGGATTTTGTGTGATTGGAAGTAATGCCTAAGCTTCTTGGTGAGCCAGACCGTGGTGAAAGAAGTTTTCTCCATAATGGTGTATTGGGTTTCATATTCTATCAATTTCTTGCTGAGGTAATATACTGCGTGTTCCTTCTTATATTCGTGTTCCTGAAGCAACATAGCTCCCAGATATGTCTCTTCTATTGCTAAATAGAGAATGAGTGGCTTTCCAAGAATTGGTGGCTTCAACACTGGAGGATTTATTAGGTAAGCTTTAATTCTTTTGAAGGCTTCCTGACACTGGTCATTCCATTCTATTGGCTGCTACTTCCTCAAGAGCTTGAAGGTAGTCTTGTATGTGGTGGTCAACCATGCTATAAAGCAACTGGCCTACTGTATGGATCCCAAGAAACTTCTTACTTCATTCTCGATTTTTGATATAGACATTTCCCTGATAGCGTTAGCTTTATCGGGATCCATTTCTATGCCTCCCTTACTAACCACGCGCCCTAGTAACTTCCTGATGTGACATCGAATATGAACTTCTTTCGATTGAGGCAGAGATTGTATTTCTCTATTCTTATGAGGAATCGCTCCAATAATGATGGTTGCTCTTCTGGCATGGTGGATTTTACAACCATATCATCTATGTAGACCTTGACTTCTTTGTGGATCTAGTCGTGTAGCAATATTGTGTCTTCTTGTTGGTAGGTTGCCCCTACATTTTTGAATCCGAAAGGCACCACCCTAAAATAGTAGGTCCCCCATTCTAAGATGAATGTAGTTTTAAACTTGTCTATTTTGTTCATAAGTATCTAGTGATATCCCAAGAATCCATCCATAAAGGAATACATGGCAGCTCTTACTGCGCTGTCTACCAGAACATTGATGTATGGTAGCGGGAAATCATCCTTAGGGGTGGCCTTATTCATGTCCCTAAAGTCAACACTAACTCAGATGTCACCATTTTTCTAGGATACAGGAACTACATTGGATAGCCAAGTTGGGTACTCGGTGACCTCGGTAAAATGAGCCTTGATTTGGTTGGCCACTTCTGCTTTGACCTTTTCGGCCCATTCCAGACGTATCCTTCTCATCTTTTGCTTCACTGGCCAAATTTTTGGGTCTGTGGGGATCTTGTGTTTGGCGATGTGCCGATTAAGTCCTAGCATGTCTTTGGGAGACCAAGCAAAGCCTAAAACATGATTTTTCAATATTTCTATCAATTCTCTCTCTTATTTGATGGGAATTTGTTTGGAAATGTTTACCATTTTTGGGACATCTTCTGTATTTAAGTTAATTTCTTTTGTAATATCGTTATTGATGTTAAAGATGCTAGATGAATGCTGGAATGGATGCATGGAATTGTAATCAGAAACACAATCCAAATAGGCAAAGTCCTTTATCTTGTTATTATCGTAAAGTACATTATTCATTTCAAACAAACTGGAAAGGAAATAAAAGACTCATTTGATTAGTAGGGCCTAGCTCCGTAGTGGATGATCCTCTTATGGAAGCTAGCTTCAACAGGATGTCCTTGTTGTCTTCCTCTTGTACCTTTGCCTTACCTTTCATGGTCGTGACCATGTCTATGATGGCTTGGCTCAAGCTACCATCCTTACTCTTCACCTCTTCCAATATCTTGAGCTGTGCTTGAAGATGCTTGGTTAGGGTGTCGAGGGTTTCCTCCTCTTTACTCATCTTTTCGACCTTCTTTGGGTGTGCCTATTCGTTAGACCTGATCTAATCTAGGATTACCCCTGCATCTAGCTGGTGATCTATCTCCTTCAAAGCACAAGTTATAGAGCTTTTACTATAGTCGCTGTAGCTGACCACATCTGCGAAAATCTCGAATCCCAGTATTGTTTTCCCTTAGTGAGTAACAGGCTCAAAGTTTCTGTTGTAAGGTTGTTGTAGCTTCTTCTGAAAGATCATCTTGTGGGCGATTCTTCTAGAGCTTGTGTAACCGAGTTCTATAGGCTTCCATTTTCCTGCCCCTATATTAAAGGTCGGCATTCCTTGTTCATCGGTACCTAGTCCCTTGCCAGGAGTACGGTGCTTTTGCATGTATCTCTGACTCTATAGGCCTTAGTGCACCTCTGATTGCTTATCTGAATCTTGGCCGATCGTGGTTGAGTTAAACCCTTTCATATGGCTTTCTTTAATTTTTAGTGCTGCCTCCATTGACGCTTTATCAGCCTCTAGGGTAACGATCTTTCCGTGGAACGGGATTTTGATCTTTTAGTGAAGAGTGGATGGAACCCCTCAAAGAGCGTAGGACTACGGTCATTAGAGCAATATAGAGAAGGTTACAATGATTCTATAACCGCAAAAATTACCATAGATGAGATCTCACCGATGGTAACATCAGCTTCAAATGTGCCAATGATGGTTCTCTTAGAGTTGTCGTAGGCTTTGATGACTATTATGGAACTCTTTAAGTCCCTTTCGGTTAGTCCTAGGATTGATAGAATATCCTTATGATAGATATTCAGTGATGAACCATCGTCGACCATTATAGAAGGCATGATGCACCTGAAGACACTAGCCTTTAAGTAGAGAGCTTTATTATGGCGAATTCCTTTGTCAGGTTGGTCCAAGCTTGAAAAGATAACATCAAGGATAATAGTGCTAGTCTTATTGTTAAGTAGCGCACAGACCTGTTCTGGCGACGTTAAGGGAGATGTATCGATCTCCATTAGCTTTTTGATACTAGCAAGCCTAGGTCCCAGATACTCATCTTAGTTGTAGTGGCTTTCAGTTGATCCATTATCAGGCTCCCTATCTATTTTGAGGGCTTAACAAAAGTAGGAGGTGCTAGAGGTTCTGACCTTGGCATAGTTGGGACTACTAACCCAGTGACTTTCCCTCCTTTAGTGATAGGGCTGACAACCTGGGTTAGCGTGTTTGTTGTTTTGAAGACCTCAAACTCATTAAAGTCTTCATCAAGCGGTATCATTAAAGGGCCATTGCATGAAGTTAACCTTTTCAGGATATTTTTTTGGAATAATGGGGTTCTCTTGTAGGATTTGGCATAGGATAGAATTGGACTCCTGTCTGATCATATGGATGGATGAGGAGGCTCCATCAGTTGGTTCCTAGTCGTTGAGCATGTTCGGTGCATCATTATAGGAGATTTGTTCATTATTATGCTTATTCATGTACCATGAGTATTCCCTGGTTGATTCTATTAACGGTGGATAGATAGCGTTGGCCTCTTCCCACTCCCGATATCGTAAGGGATTCCCTGTATCTATCTAACTTGAGGGTTGAGTTTTTGGTAGATCGATCCATGTGAAGTAGTCAATGAATTGCCTAGCCAAAATATTCCAAAAATACTTCTAGTAAAATGTCAGCCCTTCATACTAAACGATTGCCTTCTCCCGGAGAGTCTAGTGGAAACTTTTGGGCTAATGAACATAGTGAATGTACCCATCGTTCATTATTTGCCCAAACTCATAGATATGAGAGTGTGGCCTTGTATATCCATCATAAAATATGGGATAAACCACCCTTAAGTCTGGACTTTGGATCTGATAACCAGCTCAAGCTAACTCATTTTTAGCACGGATTCTCTCCATGATGTATTCCTTAGAAGGTTCTTGCCCTTCATCTCAAATCATATTAATGATTTGTTTGCTACCTGAGTTGAAGTTTGTGAAATCTCCTGAATCATCACTTACTGCCGACCACAAGGCACCCGATGAGTAATGCTCTAAAGATGAGGCGTAGCTCTTAGCACCGTCGTAATCGACCATCATGCCATTGTGGAAAGGAGCCTCGTACTCAAAATCTCCAGGTAAGTGATTTAGCTCATCATTTGGAAAGGCCTCTAATTCGTACCCTAAGTTATGTACCTCGTTATTATTTTCATGGTTCGACTCATTAGAATCCTCGAATTCTTCCACTTCTTCATCTAA
Organism: Euphorbia pulcherrima; assembly: GCA_947683365.1. Classification (NCBI taxonomy): domain Eukaryota; kingdom Viridiplantae; phylum Streptophyta; class Magnoliopsida; order Malpighiales; family Euphorbiaceae; genus Euphorbia; species Euphorbia pulcherrima. The sequence goes on along the minus strand of CANTUS010000007.1, from coordinate 22,766,386 downwards.
GTTTTTGAATGCTGTTGCTCATTCCATAGTTCAAAGGCCCAATTTAGTGAGTGCTGAACTGGGATGTCGTTAATAGAATCTTCCACTGGATCCTCTTCAGGGTCTTCTTCTTGATCTTCGTTGTCATTTATCCTAGCCTCGACTCCTACGATGGCTACACAAAAGTCAAACACCATGGCCTGTATGCTGGCAAATGTTTCCTCTACACGGGCACCATATGCTGTAATGTTGGCATGAATTCCTTCAAAAGGCTCTCATGTATCCTCATTTAGTTCTAGGCCAAGATACCTTTATTGACCTTTGTGGCTACTCCACGCTTGCTTAGGATCATACAACTCTTAGGTTTCTGGGCGAGCTGCTCTAGAAGAGCTCCCAAATTTGAACAAATTTGTTCCGATGTGATTCGAACTCATGTAATCCGGGGGAGTGTACATGGGAGGTTGTGGAGGAGCGATATCCTGCCAGCAAGTATTATATTGGTCTACTTATGGTGCTAACCACCAGAAGAGTGCATCTGGGTACGGTTGAGATTCCCTATAAAGATTTCTCCTTAAAGTACTAGTTCCAATGTGCTTTGAGTGGCATCGTGTCATACTAGTCCATGGCTGGACCTTCACAAAATCTGGGGAACTGAGGTGCAAAACCCATCATAGCTATTCCTTGTTCATACATAAACTAGAGGAATCCTTCTACATGTTCATTCGGGTTGGAGTCTCCTCGGTATATGAGGTGCGCTGGTACTTGGTATTGATCTAGCCCCTCTCTTCTCATTCTCAGGACATACAGGTCAACCATGTTGATGATATCCATGTTATCGAAGATCAAATTATCTCCCCACCCTGAGTCATGTCGGAAGTTGTCCATTACATCAATGTCATAATTGTTGGTCTCTACATGAATATCGATGGCATTCATGGTAGCTTGAAAATTTGGTTGGAGATTAATTTGAGTACTTGGTTTCTTTTTAGACTCTTTCATTCTCCCATCAGCTATCATCTACTGTAGATCTTTTAGTAGCCGGGCGCATTCGGTGCCCTTTGGTTACATGATAAGCACAAAAATTATCTTTGTCTGCCGTAGCAGGTGGAGCGAATGGCTTGATGCTTTGGAGTTGGTTAGACTATCTCAGTTTGGTTAATATTTGTGATAGTGATTCTACCCATGGGGAGGTAGATTAGTGAGTCTGCACTTGAGTGGCCACTATAACTTTTGCTGGAGCCTTTGGGGACTCAGAACTGCCTTGCTTGGAGGATCCGCCCTTTTCCTAGTATCGATGTTTAGTATGAGCTTGTTGTTCTTGCTTCTTTGTTCGATCTTATTCCTCATACTTTTCAAGTCTTTTGGCATAGTCTACTATGTCATTGTAGGTGTCAAATCTTTTCATTTTCATTTTGTCCTGATATTTCAGGTTAAAGCATTCAACAAGCTTCATTATCAGGGCATCTTAGTCAGTGCCCAAGTTAAAAGCACACGATCAGCCATCCATCTCAGGTATAATTCTTTGAAGGACTCATTTGACCGTTGCTTGATCCTTTCAAGGTCTTACAAAGTAGTCTTGACCTTTAGATTGAAGGCATAATTCTCCAGGAATGCCGAGCACAGCTTCCTCCAATCCAATTTCATGTCTATTGGTATCCTCATGTACCATTCAAGGGTAAGTCCATGTAGGGTTGCTTGAAATAGATTGACTATGTGAACCTTAAGGATGTTCATGCTAGTCATAATCTAACGATAACCATCCACATGTATGTGAGGGGGTCCAGTACCAGCATATAGGGCTCTATAAGGCATCACAAAGTTAGCCAGAAGGGCTTCTAATTCCTTTAGCAAGAATCGGTCAATATCTACATACTGCTTGATCGAGGGAGTAACAAATATGTCTTTAGTAGGGGAGAGCTTCTTCATGTCTACTATCTCGACCTCTTGCTCTTGGGTTTTTTGAGCATTAGTAGTGCTCAGCCTTTCCCAAACATCACAAAATTCTAGAGCATCAAGAATCCTTCTGAGTGACTTTCTAACTACATCATCGTCTACCATTATAGGTTTAGGTTTTGGGTCAGAGAAAAATCCGGTTAGAGATTCAATTGGTGGTGGGGGTGTGACTTTTTGGCTTCCCATAATACGTCTTAACCTCCTGTTCTCTCATTTCCAACCTGAAAATGAAAGAGATTAAGTGTTAGTAAGAGTATCGGGTGTGGCTCTAAGACCTTGTTACCTCAGCCTGTTCGGATGCATGAACGGATGAATGAATGTATGAATGAATGAGTAAATAGATATGACTAAATAATAAGGGTTAGGGTGTACAACAATTGTTTGAGGAGCAATTGGCAAAGGTAGTCTCCTATATTCGTGGAATATTACAAACACGTGGTTCAAAGACTAAGGGCTTGAGTCGAATTTGACTCGATAGTCAGGGGTGAGCTGACTCGTTGGTCACTCGAAAGGGCTGACTCATTGGTCCAAGGGTGAGCTGACTCACTGGTCACTCGAAGGGGTTGACTCATTGGTCCAAGGGTGAGCTAACTCGCTGGTCACTCCAAAAGGATTGACTCATTAGTCCAAGGGTGAGCTGACTCGGTGGTCACTCAAAAAGGGTTGACTCATTGGTCCAATGGTGAACTGACTCGCTAGTCACTCAAAAAGGGTTGACTCATTGGTCTAAGGGTGAGCTGACTCACTGGTCACTCGAATGCTGACTCATTGGTCCAAGGGTGAGCTGACTCACTAGTCACTCGAAGGGGTTGACTCAGTGGTCCAAGGGTAAGCTAACTCGCTGGTTACTCGAAAAGGGTTAACTAATTGGTCTAAGGGTGAGCTGGCTCGCTGGTCACTCGAAAAGGGTTGACTCATTGATCCAAGGGTGAGCTGACTCGCTGGTCACTCGAAAAGGGTTGACTTATTGGTCTAAGGGTGCTAAGCCTAAAGAGGCTAACTGGTCATGGTTTATTCCAAATCATGGGCTGAGCCTAGATAGACCCATTAGTCTCGGTTATTTTAGATGATAGGATAAGCCCAGGTGGACTCACTGGTCTCAGTTAATTTGGCTCATGGAATGAGCCCGGGTGGACTCACTAGTCTCGGTTAATTCACGTTCCTATCACTTAAGGAAATAAAATGGTATGGCATACATCAATGTCATGGCTGCATTAAGATATGGTTAGTTTTCACACAACCATGATGCTTCTGATGTCCATTTTTAGTTATTTTTATTTAATAAACCTGCACAGGTAGCAAAAGGTTAGAATGCGCATACCGCCCTTTTAACTCTATTTGGTTACTTTTCTTTCAAGCCAACGAGGGACTTAGCGAAGTTTGCTCGCGTGCACTCAAGGTTTTTTGGTAAACATATGGGGAAGTATCTATTGTTCCTCAGGATTGGGTGCGATTGGGGTACCCTGCACCTTTGTTTACCGAGTCCTAGTGGCCGTTAGCAAACCAAAGGAAACTTTTCCACATATATAATACTTGGGTAGTCTTGCCCTTAAGCGAGCAAGGTCCTCGTACATTGTGCAAGGGGTGTGATTGGATCCATACCCCTTAAGCCCTAAGCGAACTCGGAGATACTTTACCAAAAGACACCTAATTTTGTTTGGGGGTAAATAATGGAAATGCTATGCAATCCTAGAATTTGTGTAATGTTGAAATTACCACATATTCTACAGTTCCAAAATTTAATTTGAACAATATTTTAATTATGATGTCGAAAAATGAATTTTTATAAAAATCGGGTTTTTATAGAAATAATTTTCCCCAGCAGAGTCGCCACTGTGAGTGGACGGATGTTTTCGGGGTCTGGTTGTGCACACGAGGTGCATTGCGCGGGGCGCGATTTGGCTCGGTTTGCAAAAATCAAGTTTGCTTAAATGCGATGGCTTTATATAAGCCAAAAATGTGATTCTATTAAGAAATATATTTACACATTTTATTAAGAAAAGTTATTTTTAAAATAAAGCGTTTTTACTTTAATTAAGAATAGAATAGAGTCACCACCCGGTTCAGCTCCACCGGGAATTGTAGTATAGTGATCCAAAATGGAATTTTTATACCAAAAATAGAATGAGATTCTGAGTTCGAACATGATAGTTACTCATATCAATCAAATTGTTTGAAATAAATTTGGAATTTTGGAATATGTGGTAGTTTCTGCATTATAATAGCCTTATTTAAGAATTAAATTCAAGAAATAAAATGGGCATTATAATGGCTTAATAAATGGAAATTCGCTACCGAAATTTTGGCAGAGTAACGGCAGCACTTGGGTTTTTGCCTGGATACTCGGATAGAGTTTCCTCACATTCTGGATGTTTTGTCCTACCTGCGCGCTTATTTACATATATTATAGCTTAAGTGGCTCCTGTGGCTCACTTGACCAGTGTATTGAAAATGCAATATGTAGTAATAAAGCAACAAAAATGAATTTTAATGAATTGTAAAGTTGGGCTTAGAGCCAATTACCCTTACTCTACTTTTCCGTTTGTCCAGGATGACTTTGGAGTCGGTGCGGGACTGAAGTTCTCAAGAAAGATTGTGATTTAGTTTGAAAATAGATTTAACCCAAGTTATGACTATAATCTTGGACTAGTTCTATAGGAAATGCGGGTATTTTGAGAGATTGAGTCATTTTTAGACTTAAGATCACTATAGGATCATGATCTAAAAAGACCGTAAATCGAGTTTATACCTAGTGTAGGTTATAAAGCTCGGATTTGGAAGTGTTTTGATAGAGTTTCGGGGCTTTTAGGATTCCCGGAACTAAAAAAGGACACAAAGGTAATTTTGGAAATTCTAAAAAATTTACGTCTTTGTTGAGAATGAGGGGACGAGCCCCCTTTATAATGGGGAGGTAATTAGCCAGTGGGCTAATTACATAGGTTATTAGCCGGCGAGCTCATTACCTATCTGACAAGGTTTTACATCAGATCTCATAAAATCTTGCCAGATCTCAGTAAGATTTGATTTTTTTTACTATAGATAGGTAATTACCTGGAGAATTACCTATGTTTGACTAAATTTTGACTTTTTGATTTTTTAGTCAAAACTGCTAAATTGGAGCTTCCCTAGAATGTGGATTTTTGAATTTCAGATTATGGATGACAATTTAGTCCTTTTTGGCTCTTTCGGCTGATTACTGAACAAAAATAGGCATTATTCTTTATTGGGCCTGAACGGACCTATGCTAACACATTCCTTCATCATTTCACGGTGGTAACACCTTCAAAAAGGACACATAACTCCCCATCCATACTTTCCTTGCCTTATCCTATAGGAAAAATGGCTACATGATCATATCCTTGGTATACACTAGATCAAGAATCTTTCAATGATGACACCATTGAAGAACTGTACATCGATACATTCGAAGGATCCACCTTCGGAATTCACATGATTCATCATGAGAGCAGCATTGATTATGTTTGCTTGAAAGTCATGAAACCTAATCTAGTAAGGGGATTTGCACTATTTGCGCAATGGACATTCACTACAATGACTCCCTCATTATTGCAACAAATGAGAAACCTGCCAATTTTGCAGACATCCCCTTAGAGGATAATTTCAACGAATTCAAGATCTTTGAACATCCAGTTTTCCCGATCACAAAAGGAGGAAGGATCATTAGGGAAAGCGAGCTGATTATCCTTAGGAACAAGCCAGTTTGTAGGTGAAATCCACACATCAAGGATACTTTGAATTACCAGCTCAACGCAATGTCAACTAAGATGTCCATTTGGGAATTTCTTCTCACCTCACAAGACCACAAAGCAACTATCGCTAAAAAGCTCATGGATATATAAACATCTTCCACAGCTTCACATAACCAAGTATGTTCTCTAATTGGCAATCAACAAGCGACAATTATCCCCGATATAACTTTCACTAGCTCAGACTTACAAGATGTCGGTACTGATCATAATCAAGCCCTTTATCTGAAGGCAAAAGTGTTTGGGCATATCATGCCATGTGTAATGGTTGATGACAGATCCGCACTCAATGTCTATACATGAAAGGTGTTACCCATCCTAGGACTCAATGAAGAAGCTTTGAAGAAGTCCTCTTCCATCATTAAGGCTTATAATGCCTCTAAAAAACTATTATTGGCATGTTTGAAGCGAAAGTGATTACTAAGGAGATATCATTGTTGGAAAACAATAATTTGTGAGAGTTCTCAACACAAGCATCCTGACAAGGTTTTGAAGAAAACAAACTCCTAAGTTTAAGAAGACAACATCCGAAAGAGATTACATCTGGAAGAGAGTCCGGCAAAGATAAAACCTGAAGTTAGTAAGAAGTCACAACTCACAAGAAAAAGATAAGACAAAGGAAAAAATCAAATATTAACTTTCCCTCTAAAGATGTCTACAATCAAACATGCCTTTTTGCCTTGGAAAAAGTAAAAAGTTGCAATTTACACTATTTTAGCAAAAGACAAAAAGGGACTCACACGGAGAGAGAAAAAGGCAACTACCTTTTTAACCTAGACCAATAGCAAAGCGCTTGGAGCTCAAATAGAGACAAACTTTACACAGATGTTTACAGAGCACAAAAAGTGAAAGAAATGACATCTGACTTCTTAGGTGCACTAATCCCAACAATTGTCAATGGGCTATTTATTGAGTCTAACGGAAAGATCGAAGGCTCTAGTTGCACCAACACTTATTTGATCAACGGTGGAGATTCAAATCTACTCAACGGCTACATTTATGATCCAAGCCTATAAAAGGGAAACTGCACCAATTGAGAAGATGTTGGTTGATTTAAGAAAGCTACTACATTGTGAAATTTTCTCTTCGATTAGTAATCAAAATCCCTCAAAAAACTAAATCCTTGAAATCTTTTTTTGTAAGAATTCTCAAGTCAAGTTGATAGCTTGAATAATTCAAAAACCAACCTTTGTAAAGATAAACATTGTAAAATATCTCATACTTGGATGAGTATTGAGATTGAGGACTTAGCTTGAACTAGGTAGAGTTTGAGTGATATATCGCTGAGTGTAAAGGACTTAGCCAAGATAGGGGTTAGCTGTGGTGGTATATCCTACATCTGGAAGAGAAGGATTTTTCTGGAGACAACTTGTTAATGCTTGATTTCTACCCATGAAAAAGAAAACGCCCTCACTAGTAGATTTAAGCTCGAAGGAGGAAACTCTACGGACTAGATATAGGGAGGGTCGAACTAGTATAAAACAACTATATTTGATTTTATTTACCTTAATGTTTTATTTTATTTAATTGAACATTTGCATTATCCGGATCTTACCTTACTAAGTTTCTGGTTCATCTCTTGCACGCTACACAAAAGACTTTTTGAAGTGAAAAATTTCATAAAAAGGGTCATTCACCCGCCTCAGACCCTAGTTAATACACTCAAAGGGATCAATAAATGGTATTAGAGCTAGTGCTCACTACTAGTGACTCAGCAATCTCAAGCTAAAGGTTCAACTAGATCTTAAGAATCCAAATAAGTCATCATAATAGTAACTCACAGCCTCTCTCAGGGGGTATATCTATAATCCATCCCCCACTTTTCACATTTGAACACTACACATTCTGGAAAAATCAGATGATAAATTTCATTCAGGCACAGAGCATTCTGGTATAGATGGCCATTAAGGATGGCCTATATATTCCAACAATTGAGGTTGAAGGAATTATAACTAGAAAACCATCTAATGAATGAGATGAAAATGATTATAAAAAGTTGCATGAAAATGCAAATGCTATTAACATGCTTCATTGTACTGTGAGTGCAACTGAGTTCAACATGATCTCAGGATGTGAAATAGCATAAGAAATCTGGCAGAAACTTGAAGTGACTTATGAAGGAACAAAAAAGGTTTGGAAAGCCAAGATTGATCTCCTCCAGCAAAAATTAGAAAATTTCAAGATGGAACCTAAGGAATCGATCAATAGCTTGAATACTAGATATACTAATCTGGTAGATGAAATGAGGAGACTGGGAAAGGAAATCACTTAAGACGAAATGGTGAAGAAGATTCTCTGCAGTATTACCAAGGAATGGGACAAACAAGAAAATAGCTATTGAGGAAGCTCATAACCTAAAATTTTATGGTTATGATGAACTCATTGGAAACCTACTAACTCAATAGCCATCTTTAGAAACATACAGTCAACAAAAAAAGAAGCCTGAAGAGAAAAAGAAAGGAATTGCTCTCAAGGTGGACTCCTCCAAAACAAAATATCTTCCTAAATCTCCCTATAAAAATGAAGAAATAGAAATGCTGGCCAGACAATTCAAAAGATTCATGAAGAAGTAAGAGTGAAAGAGAAGCTCCAGAATGTTTGACTCTATAAAAAAGGAAAGAAAGCAAATTCAGAAAGGACAAATGCAAAAAAGGTCTAAATGATAAGAAGGATCAAGAGAAGGAGGTTGTCTGCTTCAAATGTGGTGAGAAAGGACATATCAAATCACAATGCCTTAAGCTTAAAAAGGAGAAGAAGTACAAGAAAAAGGCAATGGTGGCCATATGCAGCAACAATGATAAAAGCAGCAGCACATCATCCTCAGATGGGGAAGAAACAACCAACTATGCATTCATTACATTAACTAAGCTAGAGGTAGATCATTCTAGAAAAGAGACAATATAGTAAACTATTAAACAAGCCATAAAATTAGAGTCTGAGTTGTCCAGTATAGAGGTAAAATCTCACTCTAACTCCATTTCTTTCAACGATCTTGCTAGATCATTAGGAATTGCGATCAACAATATGAAGAAAAACACAAGAGACATCAACCTTCTTTGAAGACAAGAAATAGAGCTAGCTGAAGATGCTGAGGCAATGGGATGAGAAATTAATCTTATAAGGGCCAGAAAGCACTATGAAGCCGTTGAGGAAAACTCCCTAAAATATCAAGTCACACTACTCAGTGCCAATCTGATTGGGCTAGAGAGGGAACTAGCCTTGATGAATGAATTGCTGGAAGGAATTTGAAACCTTCAAATCCAAGAAGAAAGAAAATTAGCAAACAATCTTAAGCGCAGAGATATACAACTGCTCAAAAAGGAAAAGCTATGATGACCTATGATCACCAGCTAGTAAAGCAAAGAAAAAATTTCAAAGAAAAATAAGCTCCTCCAACCAATTATCGAATGCAAACACAACAAGTAGACTTGTAGCTGTCTAAAACTAGGTGTTCCGGAGATTATAGAGAGAAAAATCTTCAGAAGATTAAGGAGAAGCTTGAACAGAAAAAGCCAAACTCTGGATGCAGGTTTTGTTGTAAATATAATCATACAACTAAAATGTGTAGATTTAAAAATGGTTATTATGATATTCATCCGTGGCCAGAAATGGTTGATAACTCGAGAGGACCCAAATCTTATTGGGTACCCAAACCCACTTGATCTATTTTATAGGTATGCCTTAAATCCACTACAGATTAACAAACTTGGTACATTGATAGTGGATGCTCAAGGCATATGACTGGTGATGAAAGAGCCTTCACCACATTGACCCGGAAGAAAGGTGGAAAAGTGGGCTTTAGAGATAATTAGAAAGGACAAATCATTGGGCATAAAACCTTTGGATCTAAATTAAAGATGAAAGATGTCTCTCTAGTTGATGGGCTAAGATTCAACCTACTCAATGTTGCTCAGCTTTGCGACAAAGGAAGAAAGGTGATATTTTACTCCAATGGTTGCTCAATCATTGATAGTAGGTCTAATCAACTTATTATTCATGCACCTAGAGTTAATGATGTTTATTGTGCAAACATTGAAAATAAGAAAAAGAATAATATGTGCTTGGTGTCTAAAGAAGAGGAATCATGGCTATGGCACCAGAGGTTGGGTTATGTTAGCATGAACCTCCTGTCCAAACTAGCTAAAAAGGAACTAGTTGAGGGTTTGCCTAAGGTTGCTTTTAATAAGGATCAAATTTGTACTACATGTCACCTAGGAAAACAAACTAGAGAAAGTCTCTCTTCCTTCCCTTATATAACTACCATAAGAGTTCTTGAATTATTGCATCTTGATCTCTTTGGTCTGGTTAAACCAATGAGCTTAGGTAGAAGAGAATACACCATGGTCATTGTAGATGATTATTCTCGATATACTAGGGTAGCTTTGTTAGCTAGCAAGGATATTGGCTTCAAACACTTTTCTAAAATATTCATTAGAATTAAAGTAGAACAAGGCATAAGCATTGCACGCATCTGAAAAAATCATGAATGAGAATTCGAAAATAAGCAATTTGCTGAATTCTATGACTCCAAAGGCATTGAGCATATCTTCTATGCTCCTCATACACGTCAACAAAATGGTGTTGTAGAAAGGAAGAACATGACTATAGTTGAAATGGCTTAAATAATGCTACAGCCTGCCTATAAACTTTTGGGGAGAAGCTGCATGTTACATTCTAAATACAACTCTCAATAGAAAGAACATGAATAAAACAACATATAAAATTTGGAAGGGAAAGAAACCTTAAATTGGCTATTTTAGAGCATTTAGATGCAAATGTTACATCTTAAATGATAGAAAGCAACTAGGAAAATTTGATCCAAAGTTTGATGAAGCTATCTTCCATGGCTACTCAATATATAGTAAAGCCTACAGAGTATTTAATAAGATAACTAAAATGTGGTGAGTCAATACATGTAGATTTCAATGAGACTAACCATGTAGGAAAAATGCCTCAAAAGCATAATCAGTGCAGATTCTGGAACTCTCTCGAGTAAAGAAATACAAAGAAGAAGATGAAGAAATCAATTTCACCTCAGATCAGCCTCTAGATAATCTCCATGCTGCTGAAATAAACTTCAATGATGAATAAGGAGCAAATGAAGAAGTTGAAGCTGATGGGGAACAAGTTCCACTACAACATAAAGATCTACTAAGAGAAACCCAAACTCATAAGAACCAGCCATTGGAAGCCATTTTGGACAATGTTCAGAATCCGATCAGAAGTAGAGGACAACTCAACAGAATGATGAGTCATGTCGCATTTGTCTCACTCATTGAACCAAAGAAATTTCAAGATGCAGAAAGAGATAAAATCTGGATGATGGTCATGCAAGAAGAACTAGATCAGTTTACAATAAATGATGTTTGGGATCTAGTACCACTTCTGGAAAGAAAGTTAGTTATTGGCACAAAATGGGTATGCTTGAAAGAATTGGATGAATCCTGAGAAGTGGTAAGAAATAAAGCAACATTGGTTGCTTAAGGGCATAACTAATAGGGAGGCATAGACTTTGAAGAAATATTTGCTCCAGTAGCAAAAATGGAAGCAATTAGGATCTTATGTGCTTTACCAACAAATGAGCAAATAGTAGATATCTTTACTAAACCACTGAGTAAAGATGAATTTAAGAAGCTGCGAGAATCAATTGGAATGTCAAATCCAATCTAAGAAGTAGAGGAAACATGGAAGAAAAGAAAATTACATTGATTCAGGTTTCATTACAGAAAAATGCTAGCTCACCGGACAAAAATGACATATGGCAGTAAAAGAGCTAAAAAGTAACTGTATACTTTTTAATTTCAAAAGTTTGTGATTAATGGGCGGTAAATTACAACTGTTACAAATGGAATAATAATGCCTCATATTCTCTAGTTTTCACGCCATTAACTCCATACCTAAATTTAACGAACATCTCATCAATCAAGTTAAAACTAAGTGCTTCTGGATTACCAAAATGCCCTCACCTCATTCACTTTGTAAAAGCCCCCCAAATCCATTATCCTTTTCACGCGAGCAACTCTCTATTGTTACTCTACAAAAATACTCACAGAAACTCTAAATTCTTCTAAACTCTCTGAAATGGCAAGAACCAAGGCGCAAGGTGCAGTCCTTCAAAAGAATCAATAACTAGAATCAACCTTCGAAGATGAAGATTTTGTCGAAATCAAGGCAAAGTATGTAGATACAATCTTGCCATTTGATTACATGGGAGATGAACATATCTTTAAGATCGAGCCATATGCATAATAGCTAATAAAGGATCAAGATCTAGAATTTTTTCTTTGAGTGAAGAATCCTACTTATCTCATGATGGTCAAATAATTCTATGACAACTTGAGGGTTCATAGCTAAGTAGATGCTCTCAGAACTACAATCAAAGAAAAGGTAATCATTGTTACTCCATAATTCTTTGCTACCCACTTTAATATAAAGAATAGTGATGGTGGTGATGAGAAACGATGGATATGAGATAAAAGTAAAGTATGAGTCTGAGATGTGGCTACTAGCAAGATTTTTTGATGATAAGTGCTCTACCGAATGGCTAGAGGTACCAAGGGTGATGCAATTTGTGATGGCTAGGCTAGTACTAGTTAGGAAGGGGTCAATCAACACTACTTCATCACTCTAGCACTGTGTAACTGAGCACTGGATTGAAAGCGGGACACTCAATATTGCTATGCTTCTCATCCACTACATGAAGTAGCATAAGTACTCCTAGGGAGGGCTCATTACAAAAATACTCTCTAAAAATGGAGTAGATTTGACTGGAGGAGACAAGGTTAAGGGAAAGCCTATTTATGCTAAGAACTTTCAAAAACTTGCCATTAATGAGACTTGGGATGAGGCAATGGCCCTGGAGCAGAAAAGGGTCAAGCATGAGAGACGTAAGGCAAAGAGAGTTGAAGGAACAATTGAAAAGGCTCTTCTAGTGAAAAGAGCAAGAACTGCTAAACAAAAAGCTTATAAGAAGATAGTTCTTGAGCCAGTAGAAGAAGAAGCAACACAAGAAAATAAGGAATATTTCACTATACGAGAAATCCTTAAACAATCACCTGTGAAGCCTCAAAGGAGGCTAGTAAAAGCTGCTGCAAAGGAAGGAAAGGAAGTTGTGGCAATGGATCCGAAAGAGATGCATGAGGTTATGGCTTCAACAAAGGCTGGAAGAAAAAGAAGAGCTACAAAGACACTTGATGAGATAATAGAGGGGCTCAATGTTTGTCTAGATTAAGGGTTTTAACAAGTAAAACAGGCGCAATGGAAATTGAAAATTTAATTTAGGTCCATGATCTCCTAAGCATGACATGATTGATAATATAAACTAGTCTATTATTATTTTGGTCATAAACACTTATTAAAAGGACCTAATAATAATTTAACCACATACTAGTTAAAGCGTGAATCCCAATGTTAGCAGAATGACCCCATCAGCTGCGTGCACAGACTCCAAAGTAGAAGCCCTCCATAAATAGTCCCCACGAGCACCACCGACTAAAACATTCTAGAAGGGGAGTACTGATAAGTAAGTGGAAGATAGCTAGATCTTCCCCACTAATTTATTCTAGAAGAAATTCCCTTAGTTTTCTATTCTAAGTAAATACGTCTTTCGACGGATTACTTTTAGGAACTAGAACAACTAAGAGAATAAAGAGAAAGAGACAGAGCTTCAAAAAAATGGGATGAAAATAATGAGGAGAGAGTTCACTATTTATAGGCATGAGGGGTGGATTAAAAAGACGATTTAATTCAAGCCTTGTCCAATTAGAAATTAATTAAACATGGCCTCTTAGTCATTTACTAAATAAGAAAGAGTCAAAATCAAATTAATCTTCCTTTATTATTATTCTATTCAATTAATTAATCCAATATATTAATTAATAGAATAAAGAATTCCTATTTAATAAGAAACAAAGTTAGACTTGAATTAAAACTCTTAATAAATAATTATTATTCAACTAATTAATAATCAATCAATTAATTTAATAATTGATTAATTAATTAAAGGATAATTAAAACTTAATTAATAAAAACTAATTAAATAGAAACAAAACTAAAATCGGACTCCGAGTCCAAGTGGAACACTGATGGCCGAAACCATCAGTGTTGCGCGGGCTTGCTGCCCGCGTGTGGGCCAGCGCCAATATGCAGGCCCAGCCCACCTCACGCACATCCCTTGTAGGCTGTCTGTGCCACACAATGCGCAGGCTTTTGCCTGCACGTTGGGCCTGTTGCGGGCTACTCTAAGCAGCCCACTATGTTCATGGCATGTGGGTCTTGTGCAATCCTCCTAGCATTGCCAAGGCTCACACGCTGGCCTGCCGCAAGTTCTATCCCACCGCACTTGCGCAGGCCTACCTGTGAGGGTCCACACAGTACTTTACTATAGACCCTACTATGCGGTTTTCTGTTTCTCTTATGCCTTCTTATTATTTTCGGTATAATGGTCCAACCAGTAAAATTGGTCTAACCATTTATTTCTTAGTATACTGGTCCATCCAGTAAAAATTGGTCCAACAAATTAAAATGGTCTAACCATTTATTTCTCTTCTAGATTAGACCTAGTCTAACAATTCTTTACATAGCTTGGGTATAACTCAAAGTGTGTGACCTTATAGGATCCCGTAATATCGAGCCGTCAAAGTTTTACCTAGCTCAAATTCATTTTCAGGAATTTGACTAGCTCCGAGCTCCAGACCATTGTGGACTCCGATGACTTTAATAGGTCATAGTGGCTCTTTAGCAAAGGGCATATGACCCCTCAATATTCGGAACGTCACATGCATATGACTTAATCCGAGTTCTACAGTAGTATCAATACAATTCACTACTTCTATTAATTGTTAAGTACCATCGGGTTTCTTGGACTCAGTTTAAGCGTAAGTAGACCAATAGCCTTAGAGGCTACCCAATAATTTAGTTTTGCTACCAGAGTACACTACTTAACCATATTAATGTGTTGACTAGGATCTCATCCTATCAACCCATACACTGTAGAGGTTTATGATTGTGTCACTTATGATAAGTGGCCAAGGTACAACTCCATTATATTGCTATAATGGAGTGATAGATTCCATCTTGACTACCCAGCTTACTAATGGAAAGACATCAACTATACCCGTAATCATCCGTATCACCCAATCTATAGAATGTTTAGGTATGATCCAAGGCATAGCAACATCTGAATAAGGTAACTAGTATCTCAAGTCTAAGGATATTTGTATTACTATTGTAATTAGACGATAAAACACCAGCACATAATATAGATTACCGAGTGTTGTCTCATAGCTGTCTCTAGTGTATTTCCCTTAATACGTTGATGTGTTAACCCAAGGTACCACCCCTTAGCAATGGAGATATGCTACTCTGAATCAAATTCAAGAGGTATGACAACACATGCTAGTCTTGATGATACTATGAATAGGGATATTTAGATAAATCATAATTGCACACGAACCAGTTCTCACCAATATAGTCCCACTATACCCTTGCAATACGTGCTATGATTATATCATGGACTTTTGCAAATACATTAATGAATATATTCTTAACTAGTCATAATATATTTTTGCAGTCATCGATGTAACAAAAGAAATGCCTCTATATTTGTTCGTACAATATCTAACACTTACTACTTCAAGCAGCAGTAGTGAAGAAGAAGAAACTATCCCTACACCAAATAAGAAATTGCTCAAGAAAGGACCAACTCTTACATAAGTCTTAAAGGCTAAGAAGGTAAAAACTACAGTAGATGGGGTAATTGCTGCAAGAAAACTAGAGGCTGGGGTCAAAATAAAGGTTCCAGCTCCTAAATCGTAGGGAGAGGAAGTAACTACTAAAGCCCAAAAGGATAAGGGGAAGTAATTGGTACTACTACTCTACATCCGGATGATTTAGAATATGAAAAAATGATGGAAAAACTCAAGGAAACTAAAAAGTGTGAGCATGCTCCTGTCATTGAAGGACCCGAAAGCTCCTCCAAAGCAAGTAAACCTATTGCTCCTTCGATAGTAATTTCCCTACCTATACTCAAGCCTTAAATAGATTTAGATAACATAAGAGAACTGTAGGGTGAAGAAGTATTTACTTAATTGAATCTTAAGCCAATCAACACTGTAACTCCGAAGAAGTCAAATGAGACTCAGGAGGGAGTGGAAGCTAACAATTTCGAGAAGGCCGATGAATCTTTTAATGTAGAGGCACAGATTGATTATGAAGCCAATGAGTTAGTAAAGCCATTGTGAGCATTGGATTTTAATGGTCCTTCTCACAAAATGATGATGCATTATTTTATAGGTGTTATCTATTAAAGGTGTTCCTACTACTGTAGAGTTAAGTTTGACCAAGTTTTGGAGACCTAGAATGCCTTTAGGGACCCGTATGGGTCACACCTAGGGGTACGAGTCCATGGGTTGACTCGTACAGCCCCAACTCCATCTTACACTCTTGAGGGACTCTTATGGGTCCTACCTAGACTCGTATAGGTCCTCCCCACTAATACGTGTGGTGCTCATGACCAATTAGGCTAGGCTGATTGCAATCATACCATATATTGTTACAATCAGCCATAAATTGGATTTGTTTTGTTCAGACATGCAATTTTTGTACAAATAGAGGCATTTTGCCTCACTTTCAAAGGGAGAAAAATTTCATATCAAAATTATACCATACTTATTCCATTTCTAGCATTTTTCTTTATTAATAGAAAGGTTATAAAAGAGGTATATAAATGATAAAATAGGGAGAAAACCATTCCCCTTTGGTTTTGTCCACATTTTGTTTCTTCCTAGCTTCATATTAGGATTAGGGGAGGTTCTGCCCACACAAACACTTACCAAAACAATTCTAAAATCACCATTTCCTCATCTACTTTGGCTAGACTCTTTCTTGACATTGGGATTGGTTTAAAGTGGATTCACGGCATAAAGTACGCTCTTGAGTTTCAAAGAGACTCACTTTATATTCATTTGATTGTCATTTTCATTTATTTGGTATGATCAACCCTTTGATCTGTTTTGGAGCTGGTCTTGACCCATATGGGCCTTATTGGCGCCTACATGTCTCTACGGTGGCTGTACAGATGCACCATACCTATATGGAAGGAAATCCCATTTTATTTTTCTCTTTTCCTATAAATATGTTTTGATTTAAACTAAAAATGAGTGCTTGTTTGGGTCTAAATAGGATACATATACATCTTCCATACCCATACGGGTCCCTTAAATAGTCGTACAAGTACCCCCCCCCCCACCTGTACGGTTATTAGGCTCCCATGTAGAGTACCATTTTTCTCATTAATCTGTAAAATGAACCTATCATCACCATTTTCCATGCATTCAGTTTCACTAATATATCGTTAAATTAACCCATGAAAAGTTAAAATGTGTTTTCATAAAAAAATTCGTTGAAGGCCCGTTATTTCTTTTCGATCCTCAAAGCCGCTGAGGCACTATCGGTCGCAAAACTGCCATGCTAACATAATCACTTGTTTTCTAACAAAATGTTGACTTATGATATGTCGTAACTATGCTAAAGTTTTCATGCAGGCAAATTTATTTATTTTGTTTTATAACCTAGAATAAATATATAGGTTCCCTCACAATTCCAACATTTTCCCTAGTTGTAATTTTTATTCCCCTTTATTGCTTGTGCTTTTTTTATAAACTGTTGAATGCATGAATTGTGTGTGAAAGAGTGTAGAAAAGTAGGATTTCTATAATAGTTACCCAAATGATGAAAGTAAAATGGTTTTATGCGAGGAATGTAATTTTAAATTAACTAAATGAGAAATAAGTTATTTATCTGATACCCAAATCTCTGATCCAAAAGGTATAAGTCTCCCACCCAATGGGAACCGTACCAAAAATATTTCCCAAGTAGACAACTTGGGTTGTGAGTCTATCATTTGTATTAAGATTTGGGTCTCGATTCTTTTATTCATTAAAATTGGGTAAATGTGTAAATTTGAACTAGTTGGCTTTCATCACACCTAACCCTGAGTGGACCCCGCCATAAGGCGCTTAGGGAAATCCATATATTTTCTTCAATGACCCATCACAACCACCTACGGTAGAGCCTTTACTGAGTGAAAATCAAGGCAACTTGGATGCAACAAGATCTTCAGTTATATTTAAGGTAGATAAGCAGATTAAGGTGCTAACATCAGAACAAGTTCATTATTCTGGTGGAGTAGAGGCACCAAAAGAGGGAGTGGATCTGAGATCCAATGAACATGCTACTATAGCAGACTCAAAGGATGAGGTCACTTCGGTGAATCATCAAGAACAAAAGAATGATTTGGGGATCTCTTTTGATAATGATGAGTCTGCAAACAACAAAGAGAGTGCCTCTAGTCCTAACTACTCTCCGAAAAGCACAAGCAGGATGAAAGAAAATGCAATTAATCCAATTAAACCCTTCAATAAGGCTGAAAAACTTAAAATGGCATGGAAGGTTTATGAAGAGGCCGTTGTAGAAGATAAGATGAGTAAAGACTCTAATCTTGAGCTAATACTCTAGGAAATCTCGGCTAGATTGGAGGTGATGGAATCCTCATCTCAAAATATATCCATTCCATAGGATTTGAAGATGGAGTGGGATGAAATTCGGGCTAGGTTGACTGCACTTGAGTGCAAAGAAAATGATTTCCCTAATGGAGACCAAGTCACAGCAACTACTTTATAAAAAATCACGTCGGCCTTGGAGCAACTCACTCATGAAGCAACGGAAGCTAAATGCTCTTCTATCCAAGCCATAAGCGGGGTTGAGTCTAGCAGTGCCACACTTCTTGGGCATGTCACTTATGTTCCAACAGACATGAAAACTAAGTTGAAAGACTTCAGAGAGTAGAAGTTTTAGGAAATGCTAAGATACATTCCTACTACAGTTAGTCAATATACAAATGTTGTAAACTCCAATCTCAATACTCTTTCTACTGAGTAGCAAGAAGTAAAGGAGAAGCTAACAAACTTTCTCAAAACTAATATGCTAAATCTCTTCTCCAAGAAAGCTGAGGATGTGGTTAAGGAATGTTAGATATGATGTATGCCCTTAGGGCAATTAGGATGATATATTTTAATTACGTAATAGTACGAATAATTTATTTAATTAACAATGACATTTAATCTTTTGTTTGTATCTATGTGCTCGTAAATATATTATGGATGGTTAAAATATATTCATTAATGTATGTATACAAAAGTCCTTGATGTATCATAGCATGAAGTAAGAGAAATTATAGTTGGACTATATTTAGTGGGACCCGCTTCATGTGTAATTATGATTATGTCTAAACTATCCCTATTTATAGTTTCATCAAGAAAGGATATTGATGAAGCGATAGACTAGCATGTGATCAACTTTCTTGGGAAGGGTCGAAGCAGTCAATCTCCTAAGGACTGAAGGTGGTGCATTGAGTTTGACACATGGATATATCTGGGAGATATATTGGAGACCGTAGTAAGCTAAACGCTCGGTGTATATATATCAATTTGTTAGTGTTTATCTTCATGCAATAACCTTTGCAAATATTCTCATACTTAAGATGATAGTTATCTTGTGTGGTACCATCACTATACTTTGGGCCATTCCCTTACACTCATTAATTTAGGGTTCACATGTGATTATAGGTATAGTGATGATAACACATTGGTAAGCTATGTAGTCAGAAAGAATCCATTGCTCCAGATATATTAAGGAGTTATATCTGGCTACTTGTTGAAGTGATGATTGCTATAAACCTCTGATTAGAGTATGCGTTTGATAGAAATAGTTTCTATTCAAACACACTATGGTAAAAGGCAATATACTTTGGTAACAAGTTAATAATTGGGATTGCTTGGAGAACCCTTTCCATTAATAGGTAACACTTTAACCAAACCCTATAAACCAGATGGTACTAATATTAAAGAATAGGAGTTTATCGCATTGGATAACTATTGAATTAACCGGGATTAAGTCATAAGCACAAATGGCGTTCTGAATAATGGGGGGTGATAGACCCTTGCTAGAGGTATACTACAGTCGTTTAAGGTAATCGAGTTCTATTAATGGTCTAGAACCTCAAGCCAATAGTTCCATTAGAACAAGGGTTGGTTAAGCCTTAACAGCTCAATACTTTGGGATCCTATAAGGTCATACACGTTGGACCTTCATCAGACTAAGTAAAGAATTAATGGATTTATTTTATTATGAAAATATAACATAATAATAATTGGAATATTATTTAATTGGTTAAAATTATTTGATCATTTAGGGTAAACCAAGGTATTTATTTTGACCGGTAACTATTTTATTAGGGTCATATAATAAATATTTATTTGAAAGGGATTGAAAGGAAATTTGTCCTTGGTAAGTCCAATTGGACTGAGAGTACAAAATATATTTTGTACAGGCTCGGGTGCAAGAGAGTGCACCGAAAGGTGCGCGAGCAATGCTAGGCACTGGTTGTGGTAGCCATAGAAATGGGCCACCCAAGGTACAGCCCAATGGCACACCATGAGATGGTCTCGCGACATGGGCCTGGAGGCCTAGATTGTGTGCAAGGTAGGCTCGCAAGTGGCTACCTTGCGGTAGCATATGCCCATAGATCCAATTGGATCCACGGGTCAGACCCACGGGGGATATGCTTTTTAGCATATCCCACATTGGAAAAAGGGGGAGCCACTTTGCTCCCCCAATACTATAAATAGGAACTCCCATTCTTCATTTCAATTCGCACCAAGTTCAAGAATAATTCATACGATCAAGGTTACTTGAACAAGTTATTTTTTAGGAGCTTGATTTTAATCGAGAACCTCTAGTTTATATTTTTGGGTGGGGGTTTTGGAGTGGTCTTGCAACTACACAAGGCTCCTTAGTTCTTCCCCTCGGGGAGGTTTTTGTTCGTGGGGTTTGTGTTGATACTCATAAAGGCTATCCCACACTTGGTGGCTGGTTGAAGGAGGTTGTGCTAAAGCACGCTTCAACGGGTAAGTTTTCTTTCCTTCTCTTTTAATTATTTGGTCTTTTTCTTTAAGCGTTTTTAGACTTCATAATTATGTTTAGGTTGTTTTGCATGCTTAGTTTATTTTACGGTTAGGTTATAGCTTAGAGTTATAACATGCTTAGGTTATAGCTTAGAGTTACAACATGCTTAGTATAAAATATTTATGCTAGGATATAATTTAGAACTATAGTATGTCTAGCCTATGCATGCTAACGTAGGTGGAGAATTGTTTAGTTAAGGCTTTATTTAATATGCAGCTAATAGGAGTTCCTGGGGACAGGGAAAAAATTTAGAAATTCGGCCGTGCCTATTATGGATGTTCAAATTGACTATTAGTTCCCAACAAAAAATTCAAAACATGTATTGAAGGGGTGGACAACACCATTAACAATTGGCAGGACATGTTTAAGATTGAGCTCTGGGACATCAATGAGACTATGCACAATAACACTCACACAATCAAAGAAAAATACAGAAGCTCAACTCTACTATGTCCAGACTTAGTTTGAATGATCCTTCAACCTTAGTCTCTCCATAGTCTATCCATGAGAGCATGATTCTCCCCTATCTCCAGCAACTCATACCACACATTGGTGACACTGAATTTAGAGGATATAAATGCTTGCTCACTCTCCTCTAAGGAATGTTTCCCTATTTTGAGTTAAAAGATCAAGAATATGTCCTGGCTGCTCATTTGAACCTTTCCAAATCATATTCTCAGCTTAAGAAGATGCTTAAACAATTCCATCTGGTACCCCTTGCAATAGACCAGATAACTTAGCAGCGGATGATAGGAAATGAAAATTACACTATTTTATCTAGAGCTCGGGAAAATTAGTGGCAGCAAGGAAAGTAGATGGTCATAGATCCTCACTCAACTACTACTAAAAACAAAAGGGGGAGAAAAAGAAGAAGGAAGCAGAAGTAGGAAAGGGCAAACAACAGTAGCATGGATAGCAGTAGCATAGCTATTTTTCTATTTTTGCCTTATGTAATAATTTTCACTCTTGTCTTTTGTAATATTTTGTAATTGAAACTTCATTAATGTTAACACATGTTAACAGCAAAAGATGTAATAGTGGAAACAAAATTATTCACGATTCCTTCTAAGTATAGCCACCAATTGTTCTAAATATGTCATTGTAACTTATAAGATTATGGGCAAAAATCTTGGGGAAGTTAGGATCATAAGTTTATGGGGGAGAACATATATAATTGACTAAGTATAAAAAATCATACTTAGTTCATCTTTAAAAATATAGATGCTTCTATCCTTAGGTTTTTGTTTCCATCAAAATGGGGGAGATTGTTGGAAAATAGTAATCCGAAAGAAAACTCAACAAAAGTATTTGAACAAGGTTTTGAAGAAAAAAAACTCCTAAGTTCAAGAAGACAGCATCAGGAAGAGACTACATCTGGAAGAGAGTTTGGTAAAGATAAACCTGAAGTCAGCTAGAAGACACAACTCACTAGGAAAAGATAAGACAAAGGGAAAAATCAAATATTAACTTTCCCTCCAAAGATGTCTAAAGTCAAACATGCCTTTTTGCCTTAGAAAAAGTAAAAAGTTATAACTTGACATGGAGAGAGAAAAAGGCAACTGTCTATTTAACCTAGACCAATAGTAATTCGCGTGGAGCTCAAATAGAGATAAACTTTGCACAGAATTTTGTACAGCATAAAAAGCCAAAGAAACAACATTTGACATCTTAGGTGCATCAATCCCAAAAATTGCCAACGGGATTTTTATTGAGTCTAATGGAAAGAACAAAGGCTCCGGTTTCACTAACACATATCTGATCAATGGTGAAGATTCAGATCTACTCAATGGCTTCATTTATGATCCAAGCCTATACAAGGGAAGCTTAACCAATTGAGAAGATGCTGGTTGATTTGAGAAAGCTACAACATTGTGAAATTTTCTCTTTGCTCAGTAATCAAAATCCCTCCAAGAACTAAATCCTTAAAATCCGTTTTTGAAAGAATTCTTAAGTCAAGCTGATAGTTTGAAGAATTTAAAAACTTTGTAAAGAAAAAGGTTGTAAAATATCTTATAATTTGGTGAGTATTGAGATTGGGGACTTGCTTGAACTAGGTAGAGTTTGAGTGATATATCACTGAGTGTGAAGGACTTGGCCAAGCTAAGGATTAGCTGTGGTGGTATATCCTACATCTAGGAGAGAAGGATTTTTTTGAAGATGACTTGTAAAGGCTTCATTTCTACCCATGAAAGAAATCACCCTCACTAGTGGATTTAATCTCGAAGGAGAAACCTTTAGGGACTGGATGTAGGCAGGGCCGAACCAGTATAAAACGACTGTGTTTGATTTTCTTTACCTTATTAATTTATTTTAAGTGCATTTTAATTGAACATTTGTAGTATTCAGATCTAACCTCAGTAATCTTTTGGTTGATCTCTTGCACGCTACACAAAGACTTTTTAAAGTCGACAATTCTACGAAAAGGGTCATTTACCCCCCTCTAACCCTAGTTAATACTCATAAAGGGACCAACAATCATCAATAGTGGTCTTTACCTTCATTGAAATTTCTATAGTGTTCTATCTTTTTTTTTTGGATGCCCATGTTCCATGCACTAGGAGGAGTTCCATTTACCTCACATCAAAAATTGAAGATACAATTTCGAGGAAAAGTCATAACTTTGGAGACAGATGAAGCATCTACTATAGCTGTACTTCAAGCTGAAAAGAGTGGCTTATGGAGCTTTTCAGTGGCAACAGTAAAAGGAATGATGGGAGCATCGTCAGAACATTGGGGGCCATGGATTCATAAGTACATGGAGCGATAACACATTCCCAGTACTAGACTTGGAGCACAAGGCCATGGCATGATGACTTTCAATAATTATACGAAAACTCTAAAACCAGTAGGACTTGGATACAAAGGAACTGATGCCAGGTCTAAGTCAATAAAGATAAACTTTGTGCAAGCAGAGGAAGAGCCATACACTAGGATCCCTAAGGAAATTCAGCACCAAGGAAAGACAATACCTTGGTTTGAGATTTTCTCAGATGTAGTGGACTACAGTAAGTTCAGACAAGGACTAGTTGTCAACATGCTCAAGACTAAGGAGGAAATAATGGACAACATTGTCAAGATACCTGTACAACTAGAACAGAAGGAAGAAGACTCCAGTATGCTTCTTGATGAACTTCTCTGAATGTGTCGAACTCACTTAAAGATAAAAGAATATGGTACGAAACAAGAGTAGCTGAAACAAGTGAAGACATAAAAGGCTAGACTAATCAAAGGGAAAGCCATAATGCATGATGGGCTAACTCCAGCTGAAGCTGACAATCAAGATGAAGAGGCCTCCTCTTAAAAAGATAAGTATTTTGTATCTATCTCTAATATCTTTGATATTAATAATGCAATGTATGAATCCTTTAATAAAATGAAGAACTTTGCTTACTTGTGCGATGTTTCCAATAATGATTTCATGCATCCATTCTAGCATACATCTTGCATTTTCAATATCAATGATGTTATTACAAAGAAAATAAACTTAAACACGGAAGGAAATCCAACAATAGTGTTCATTTCTGGAGAATTGTCCATTGCATAAGAGAGAGAATTGATAAAAACAATAAAGAAGCACGTTTTAACATTTGCTTGGTCCTACCAATATATGCCAAGTGTCAATCGCCACATTGTCGAGCACAAGATCCCAACAGATCCAAAGATTTGTCTTGTAAAGCAAAAACTGAGATGAATGTGACCCGAATGGGCTGAAATTGTGAAAGAAGAAGTAACAGTTACTCTGAAGCCGGTTTCGTAGAAGTTGTGGAATGTCCCACTTGGCTTGCAAACATAGTTCCAGTTCATAAGAAAGATAAAAGAGTTAGAGTATCCATTGATTTTCGAGATCTTAATAAAGCAACTCTGAAAGATGGCTTCCCTCTCCCACAAATTGACGTCCTTATAGGTAGCATTGCCAGAGCCGCTATGTACTCCTTCATGGATGGATTTTTAGGATACAATCAAATCTTCATGAACATGGACGATAGAATGAAAACTAATTTCATTACAAAATGGGGCACTTATTGTTACAAACTGATCCCTTTTAGTTTAAAGAATGCTGGGGCAATCTACTAGTGAGCAATCACTACGCTGTTACGTAAAATGATTTATAAAGAAGCAGAAGTCTGTGTAGATGACATGCTCGTGAAGTCAACAAGTCCACATAAGCATCCATTAGTTCTTGATAAATTCTCTGCAAGGATCGAGAAATACTACCTGTTGGTCCCTCAGGGAGTGTTTACTAGGGTCAGGGGGTGAATTTTAGCAGAATTATAGACTTTCAAAAATTCCTTGTGTACCGTGTAATATATGAACATGAATTATGGGATCTGGATGATGCAGATATTAAATAACATGCACTTAAAGTAAAAGCTTAAAGTAAAGTAAATAAAAAACAATGATTTTTATACTGGTTTGGCCATGCCTACATTTATTCCCTGGAGTTTTCTCCTCTGAGCATTAAATCCACTAGTGAGATTTATTTCAGGGCATAAATTAAGCCTTTATGATTGTCTCCACATATTTATTCTCCTTCAAATGTAGGATATACCACCACAGCTAACACCTAGCTTGGCTAAGTCCTTTACAGGTTTTCTCTATAGATTCTCTCTTCCAGATGAAGGATATAAGACCAAAGCTAACAACTAGGTGGGCTAAGCCCTTTTCTCTTAGGGATATACCACTTAAACTCTCCCTCATTCAAGCTAAGTCCACTATCTCAATACTTACCCAAGTATGCGAGATTACAACAATTATCTTCAAACAGATGGGTTTTTGAATTCTTCAAGTTTACAACTTTACTTGAGAATTCTTACAAACAGATTTTCAGGTTTGAGTTCTTGGAGTGATTTTAATCACTGATTGAATAGCAAATTTCTGAAGATTATAGCTTTCTCAAATCAACTAGCATCTTCTCAACTTGTGAAGATTCCCTTTTATAGGCTTGGATCATAAATATAGCCATTAAGAGATCTTGAATCTTCACCAATGATGAGATAAGTGTTGGCGCAACAGGAGTCGTCGATCTTTCCGTTAGACCCAATAAATATCTCGCTTGAATTTGTTAGGCTTGGAGCAATAAAGATGTTAGATGATGTTTTTTTGGCTTTTTGTGCTCAGCAAAATTCTATACTAAGTTTTTCTTCATTTGGACTCCACGCGCCTTGTGATTGGTCTAGATTAAAAAAGTAGTTACCTTTTTCTCTTTCTGTGTCAGCCTTTTTATCCTTTGCTAAACTTGTGCAAGGTGTATCTTTTTGCTTTATCCAAGGAAAAAAGTGAGTTTGACTTCAGACCATTTTGGAGGCAAAATTAATACTTTGAATATTTCCCTTTATAGATGACTTCAGATCTTAACTTTCCAAATGCCCTTTCAGTGACCTTTTCCGGATGTTTTCGTCTTGGACTTAGGAGGTTGTTTTCTTCTGGATCTTTATCCGGATGCTATTTTCTTGGACTTAGGATTTTGCTATCTTCAATATCTTGTCCGGATGCATTCTTATTAGACTTGGGAATTTGTGTTCTCCAAAACTTCTATCTAGATGCATTCTTCTTGGACTTAAGAATTTTCTTCTGGATCATTATTTTCCAACAATCTCCCCTATTTTGATGGAAACAAAAACCTAAGGATAGAAGCATCTAAATTAGAAATATGAGCCAAGTACGATTTTTGATACTTATTCATTTACAAAGGTTCTCCTATATAACCTAAGCATCCTAACTCTCCCAAGATTTCTGCATATTAGCTTCTAAGTTTTTCTAGTACAATTGGTGGTTATACTTAGAAGAATTTTTTAGTAATATTTTTTTCACTATATTGGTTCTACTGTTAGCATATGTTAACATGAATGAAGTTAAAATTACAACATATTAAAGAAGAATAAAGTGAAAAAGCATTACATAGCTATTCTATTACATATGATACAAAAAAAATTTCTAGCTATGCAAAACAGTTATGCTAAACTACTACTCCTTCTTCCTCTTCCCTACTTTTCCCTCCTTCTCATCCTTCTTCTCCCCGTTTTTGTTTTCAGTGGGTGGAGGGTATATTACAATGTACTTTCATTGATCCCATTTATTCTCCCAGGCACCAGGTAGAATTGTGTAATCCGAATTTCCTTCAAGCCACTATTCTATAATTTGATCAACTATAGAGGGCACAAGATGAATTGGCTTGGTTAATTTTTAGAGATGAGCATAGGATTTGGTGAGATTTGGGTGCATATGTAGGGCATAATCCTGGCCTTCCTTCTCAGAATATGGAAACATGCCCCGAATGAGAGTGAGTAAGCATTTGTAGCCTTCAAATCTACCATCACCAATATGCTGGGTTTTTGGAGCTATGGGAGAATCATATTCTCATGAATATCGCTAGAAGAGGTAGAAGTTGAAGGAGCAGTTAGACTTAGCTTTGACATAGAAGAGCTAAGCAGATGAATTTCCTCAGTTATTGTTTTAGTGTTATTTTGGAACGATTCACTGATATGCTGGGGCTTGATTCTAAACATCTCCTGCCAATTGATTATAGTTTTATCCACCCCATAGATAATGGTTTTGAAGTCCTCAAACATATATTTTGATTTCTTGGTAAGGAGAAAGGGCAATTCTTCCTTGAGGAATGCTGAGAGCTCCTCCTTGATTTCTTATTGTTGAGTGGAGAGATTGGTGATTTTAGAGGATTTATCATTTGAGCTTTCACCAATGGTAGTAGGAATGGATTTCAACAACTCTTCAAACTTCTGCTGCATAAACTCTTTCAACTCGGTTTTCAGGTCTATTGAAGTAGAAGTAACAAGCCCAAGCACTATTGCACTGCTGGAATCAACTTCGATTTCTACTTTGGTAACAACACTTTTTGCTTCATTCACTCCTTGAGATATCTGCTCCAAAACCGGAGTGACTTTATATAATCCATTTGCAGCAACTTGTTCTATGCTAGGGAAATTATTCACTTTTTCTTCTAAGATAGTTAGCTTATTCCGGATCTCCTCCAATTCAGTCTTCACATCCTAGGGAATTGATGCATTTTGATTTATGGACTCAATTGATTTGTCAACTCAAGATTGGAGTCATTTATCGATTTGTCCTCAACAATAGCTTCTTCTAATTTCCAAGCCATTTTCAGCTTTTGTAGATGGTTTGATTGGAGTGCTAGCCTTTTCTTTTATCTGATTTGAGCTTACTAGAGAATAGTTGGGACTAGATGTACTCTTATTATCTTTTCCAGCCTTATCATTACTATTTTTAGAAAAGATCTCCATCTCATCCCTCTTTTCATCTTTTTTTCTTCGTTATCTCCCTCGTCCTCTAGAGTGACCTTTCCCATTGAGTTTTCTAGTGTAGCATCCTCATTAGAACCCAGATCCACTCCCTTCTTTTCTTCTTGAATTCTACCAGAATCAATAACTTTTTCTAGTGTTGGCACATTATTTGTCTCTTCTTCCTAAGACATAATTAGAGATCCGATTGCATCCAAGTTGCCTTAATTTTCTTCATCCAAGGCATTTTCAGTAGCTGGTACTACTTGTTCATTAACATTTATTGGTTCCTATTCATTGGTTTCCTTCAAAGAATTTTCAGCTTTTACTCCTCTTGTGTCTCATTGCCCTATTATGGAAATAGAAATGACACTGGAATAGTAATGGTGATTGGCTGAAGATCCAACCGGGCAACTTTTTAATGACTATATTATTGTTTTACATGGTTTATATCAATTCATGGCAAGCGAATAGGTGGAGGATTTATAATCGTAGTAGCATAGGTTGATTGGCTTTGGAATAGCCTCTAGGTCCTTCTACGGTGCAAGTAGGCTTATTCATTTTTTATTTCCTCTATAGCTGCCATCATCTCTTCATATTCTGGATCCTTCGGATGTAAAGTTAAAACAGTAATCTTAACCATCCTCCCCTTATCTCTCTAGGCTTCTACAATAACCTCTACTCTATAAGGTTTAGGAGCTAGTGCCTTTATTGTAATCTTCGAAACTTCCACCTTTGTTGTGTTTTAGCCTTTTTAGCCTTCAACGCTTGAGTAAGGGTGGTCCCTTTTTTACCAGTTTCTTTGGTTTAGAGGCAGCTTCCTCCTTTTCTTCCTCACCACATCTTTCTAAAGCAACAAAACCCATCTATTATCTCTTCTATTGTCTTTTCATCCTCTCTTTTTCTTCCAGCCTCATTGGAGGGATGAACTTCCGGTACCGCTTCCGGAACCACTTTCTTCCTTCCTTTACCAGTAGCCTTCAGTAGCATTCTCTTAGGTTTTACTAGAGTTTGCTTGAGGATCTTTGTTAATTTAAGAGAGTCCTCATCCACTTTTGTAGCTTCTTCTTCATCCACTAGCTCTAGATCAATCTTTTTTTAAGCCTTGAGCCTTAAAGTTCTAGCTCCTTCACAATAGGTGCCTTTTCTACAGTTCCTCTAGTTCTTTTGGCTTTTATCCTCTCTTGTTTAGCCCTTTTCTACTCCAAGGCCTTGGCCCTAACCTAGGGCTCATCAAAGGTCAGCTTTTGAAAGTTCTTCTAATAGATGGGCTTGCGTGAATCTATTTTGCTCCGATTAGATCAACTTGATTTTCAAAAAGGATTTTAGTGACTAGCCTTCCGTGAGAGTACTGGTGTTGTTGCATGTAGTGGATGAGCAAAACTATTGTGCTGAGTTGCTTGCTCTCAACCCAGTGCTAAAGCACATAGTGTTAGAATGAGAAAGCAGTGTTAATAGACCCCTTCCTTACTAGCATAAGCCTTACCATTACAAACTATAGTACCCTTGGTACCTCTGGCTAATGATTTAAAATTTATTACTGAAGAACCTCGCCGGAAGCCACTTTGCTGGATCGTATTTCACTTTTAACTCATCCCCATTAGTCCTCATTATTACTCCACTATTCTTCATATTAAAATGAGTGATGAAGAATTAGGGAGTTATGGTGATTACATTCCCTTTCATTGTAGTTTGGATAGCATCAGCATATTTGTGAGCATGCATGTTGTCATATAATTCCTTGATAAACATGGGGTAGGTTGGGTTCTTCATCACGAGAAATACTCCCAAATCTTGATCTTTTATGAGTAGTTGTGTATATGGCTTAGTCTCAAAGAGGTACTAATTGCCCAAAAAAATTAGATCACACGATGGTGTATACTTGCTTGAACTTAACTGTTATGAAATTTCATCTTTCAAGGATGATTCAGGTTGTTGGTGTATTAGGTAGACAATTTCTTGGTCTTTGGTTCTTGTCATTTTAGAGAACTTCAAAGAAAATTTAAAGGAATTTAGGGTTTTTAAAGGTATCTTTGTAGAGTAACAGTAGATAGTTGCTCATGTGAAGAAGACAAGGGAATTTGAGGGCTTTTTATAGAGTTTTGGAGGTGAGGGTACTTTTGTAATCCGGAATAATTAGTTTTAACTAGATTGATGAGGTGTCTGTTAACTTTAAAGAGAGAAGTTGATGGCATGAAAACCAAAGAATGGCAATAGTTTATTCTCTTTATGACTATTACAGTTCACCGTGCATGGGTTGTACTATAAATGTTTGAAATTTAAAATGTGTATAGTTACTTTTTAGCACTTTTAATGGCATTTGTCACGTTTGTCTACTTAATTGGCAATATTCACATTCAGAACCTGAAATGTTGCACTTTTCTTTTCTTCCTTGTTTCCTTTGTAACTTAGATTGGATTTGACAATCCAATTGCCTCTCAGAGCTTATTGAATTGATCTTTACTTAGTGGTTTAGTAATGATATCTGCCCTTTGCTCATTTGTGGGAATGTAGACAAGAACCACATCCTTTTTCATTACATAATCCCTGGTGAAATTATGCCTAATGTTGACATGCTTCATCCTGCTATGTAGCACTTGATTCTTTAAAAAAAACAATTGCACTCTTGTTATCACACATCACATCAACACACCCTACTTGAATTTTATAGTCTTCTAGCTGTTGTTTGATCCATATGAGTTAATCAACACAGCTTCTAGCATTCATGTATTCTGCTTCTGTAGTTGATAATGCCACTGATTTTTGCTTTTGTTATACTATGACACTAAGCAATCTCCCTGAAAATGATAGCCTCGGGGTGTGCTTTTTCTTTCAAGCATATCTCTGCCATAATCAGCATTAGTGTACCCTTGCAATGTGAAATTTCCATTATTGGGATACCATAAACCAGCTTCAGTTGTTCCCATCAAATATCTTAGTCTTCTTGACAACTTTCAAATATGATTCCTTGGAATTGGCTTGATATTTTGCATTATAGCAAATTGTATAGTGTATATTTGGTCTACTAGTAGTTAGATAGAAAAGTGATCCAATCATCCCTCTATACAGCTTTTGATCCACCTCTTATCCTTCATAATCCTTTGAAAGAATTGTATATGATCCCATGGGAGTAGACATTGGCTTGCTCTTATCCATGTCAAACTTCTTGAGAGTATCCTTGGTGTATTTAGACTAATTTGTGAAAATCCCATCCGGACTTTGCTTGATTTGAAGACCAAGGAAGAATTTGAGTTCTCCCATCATTTACATCCTAAATTATTTCTTCATTTGAGTGTTGAATTCTTCATATATCCTCTCATCAGTTCCTCCAAAGATAATTTCATCCATACAGATTTGGACAAGAATGACATCACCCTTTTTCTTCTTGATTGAGAGTGTTGTATCTGCCTTCCCCCAGATGTATCCCTTGGATATGAGAGATGAAGTGAGCCTCTCATAGCAAGCTCGTGGTGCTTGGTTCAATCCATAGAGAGCCTTTTTCAGCTTGTAAACATGCTCTGGATGCCTTGAGTCTTCAAACCCTGGTGGCTTCTTAACATAGACTTCTTCTTAAATAACCCCATTTAAGAAGGCACTCTTGACAACCATTTGGAACAAGGTAAATTCCATATAGTATGTAAAAGCTCACAAGATCCTTATTGCTTCCAATCTTGCTACTAGAGCAAAGGTTTCTTTAAAGACTATGCCTTCTTGTTGGTTGTATCCTTGAGAAGCCAACCTTGATTTATTCCTTACCACACTCAGGATTCATCCAATTTATTGCAGAAAACCCATTTTGTGCCAATGATTGACTTTCCTTCTCGAAGAGGTACTAGATCCCAAACACCATTTCTTATATATTGATCCAAATCTTCTTGCATGGCCATCATC
The DNA here is from genome assembly GCA_947683365.1 of Euphorbia pulcherrima. Taxonomy (NCBI): domain Eukaryota; kingdom Viridiplantae; phylum Streptophyta; class Magnoliopsida; order Malpighiales; family Euphorbiaceae; genus Euphorbia; species Euphorbia pulcherrima. The sequence continues at coordinate 22,734,516 of CANTUS010000007.1, read as the reverse complement.
CAACTTTCATCTCCTTCTACATCTTGAAACTTCTTTGGTTCAATGAGTGAGATAAATACAGCATGGCTCATGATTCTGTTGATTTGTTCTCTGGTTCTAATTGGGTTTTGGACATTATCCAAAATTGCTTCCAATGGATAATTCCTATAAGCCTGGATCTCTCTTTGAATATCTTCATATTATTGTGGAACTTGTTCTTCACCAGCTTTAACTTCTTCAATTATTTCAGGTTCATCATTGAAATCAAGTCTAGCATTATTGGGATTTTTTAGAGGTTGATCTATGTTGAAGTTGATTTCTTCATCTTCTTCTTTGTACTTCTTTACTTGGAGGATTTCCTGATTCTCCACTGGTTCTGCTTAATCCGAAACTATATCATCTAGATCTTGATTTTTGGTTCCTGAAATCTAAATGTGTTGACTCTACCATGATTAAATTTCTTTTGTTAAATACTCTATAGGCTTTGCTATATGTTGAGTAGCTAAGAAATATAGCTTCATCAGACTTGGCATAAAATTTTCCTAGTTGCTCTCTATCATTTAGGACGTAGCATTTACATCCAAAAGCTCTACACTAGCCAATTTTAGGTTTCTTTCTCTTCTAGATTTCATATGGGGTTTTGTCCATGTTCTTTCTAATGAGAGCTCTATTTAAAATGCAACATGCAGCATTTACAGCTTCTCTTTAAAAGTGCTTAAGCAAGCTATTCTCACTTAGCATTGTTCGAGCCATTTCAACTATGGTTCTATTCTTCCCTTCCACAACCCAATTTTTTTAGGTGTACGAGGTGTAGAGAATTTGTGCTCAATGCCCTAGGATTCACAGAATTCAGCAAATTGTTTATTTTTTAATCATCCTCTATTATCACTCTGGATACATGCAATGCCTATTCCGTTTTCTACTTGTATTCTAATGAATATTCAAGAAAAATGTTCAATGGCAGATTGAGGTGTTGATGATGTGTGGGTCTCCCTTGGTGCCTTAGTGAGAGGTAGGGCCCACTAGGGTGGTTTATTAATTTAGGCGTGATGAAACCATTTAGTTCAAGTTTGCACATTTTAACAAGTTTTATGAATAAAAGAATTAAAACCCAAATCTCAATACAAATGATAGAGTCACCACCCAAGTTGTCTACTTAGGAAAGAGTTTTGGTACAGTTCCCATTAGGTAGGAGACTCATACCTTTTGGATCAGAGATTCGGGTATCAGATGAGTCACTTATTTCTCATTTAGGTAATTCAAAATTACATTCGCCACGTAAAACCATTTTCTTTTCATCATTCGGGGAATTATCCTAGAAATTCTATTTTTCTACACTTTTTCATGCATTCAATATTTTATAATAAAGCACAAGCAGTAAAAAGGGAAATAAAATACAACTGATGGAAAATGGGGAATTGCGAGTGAACCTATAAATTTGTTCTAAGTTATAAAACAAAATAAAATAAATTCCCCTGCATCCACAAAGATTAGCTCAGTTTATGGCTCATCACAAGATAGCATTTTATCAGGAAAAATGTGATTATGTTAGCCTAGCGGTTTTACGATCGATAATGCCCGAGCGGCTTCTAGGATCGGAGAGAAATAATGAGTCTTTAGTTCTTTTTATTATGAAAACACATTTTAACTTTTGTAGGTTGATATATCGGATTATTAGTGAAAATGATGGCATGGCAAAAGGTGAGGTTGGATTGATTTTTTCTGATTTAATAGGGAACTGTGGGTTCTGCCTGGGGGCCGGAACTAGTACGGGTATGGTGAGACCGGTATAGCTACTAGGGAGGACCGGTATGGTTATGGGGGACCCATATGGGTCCTATCTGGTCCTGAGCAAAAACTCAGTTTAGTTAATAAGTAGATTTATGGAGAAGGAATAGTTTAGTTAACAAGCAGATTCATGGAGAAGGAATGGAATAACATAGGATTTCCTTTCATATGGGTATGGCGCACCAATTTAATATCCCTAAAGATATAAAGGTGCCAACAAAGCCCACATGGATTGGGATTAGTCCCAAAAGAGGAATAAAAGACTAAACAGAATTGAGTAGATGGAGAGCGATAAATAAATAATTTAGATGTGAGTCTCTACGAAACTCAGGAGCGTTACCTTTACACTGTAAATCCACTTTAGAGTGATTCCAATGCCGAATGGAAACCTTGTCAAAGTGGATAGTGAAATGATAGATTTAGGACTTTTTAGGTGAGTGTTTGTGATGACGGAACCTCCTCCAATCCTATATATGGTGTTAGAAAGTATTAAAATGTGGGCAAAACTAATGTGGAATGATTTTCCCCCTATTTTATAACTACTATACCCTTGTTATAACCTTAAGAACTTGCTAAAATTATTTCCCTATAGTAGTATTTACTTTCTCTTATGTTTTCTCAATTGTGCTTTTTGAAATGAAACAAAATGCTCGTATTTAAAGGGGAAATTAGGTCTGAACGTATTAAATGGCTGATTTTATGTGTTTATGGCTTATTTTATTTGTTTATGGCAGATTTTATTCGTTTGTGGCAGATTTTATTTGCTTATGACTAATTTTCTTTGTTTATGGCAAATTTTATTCATTTAAGGCTGATTTGGGGCATTAAAATAGACTGTTTAAGCATCTACAAGACCGATATGGGTGGCTTGGACCCGTATGGGTTCTGTTAGGACCAAAATGGGCATTTTTAGGTCATACCAAGCCGGTATGAACCGGTTGGATCCATATAGGTCTGGTTTGATTGTCCGGATTCGTACAGATCGATACGACTAGTTTTGACTGAAAATGCCCGAAAATGCTCGAAACTACCTAAAAATGACCAGTTTTCCCTAGTTTTGACCTATTTTTACCATTTAAGACCTTTTAGGGCTTAAGCACTAGTTTTCTAAGGTTTAGGATTGACAAAGCTTAACTAAACTGCATTGAAACCACTCCAAGTAGATAACACCTATAGAAGAATGCATTATATAGTTCTCATCTTTATTTCATGAGAATGATCTTTAAAATCCAGTGCTAACAGACTACCCCTCATGGGACCATTTCATATATAGATCTATATGATCTCACAATGTGAGCGAGGGTTTAAAAATTATACCTGAGGTGATGACATGAGGGAGTTCCTTTCTTGAGGTGAACTCCTTTCGTGGGTGTCCTTTTCTTGAGGCATATGACTTTCCTTTACTGATGCTTATCCCTTTCTTAAGGAGGATGACTTTCCTTTGTTGATGTGTATCCCTTTCTTAAGGCGGATGACTTTCCTTTGCTAATGCGTATCCATTTCTTGAGGCGGATAACTTTCCTTTGCTACGGTGCATCCTTAGTGACTCTATTGGGGAAGCTGTGACTTTTATTGTGTGCATCCTTTTCTTAAGGTGGTTCAACTTCTCCTCGTATCCCTTTCTTGAGGTGGATGACTTTCCTGGCTGATATATCCATTTCCTAAGGTGGATCAACTTTCTTGATCGATGTATCCCTTTCTTAATGTGGATCAACTTTCCTGACTGATGGTGTATCCCTTTTCTAAGGCGGATTGACTTTCCTGACTGATGGTGTATCCCTTTCCTAAGGCGGATGACTCTTATGCTGGGGATTTTGAATTACCTGTAAAGAGACAACAATCAAAGACTGAGTTAGTTATTACCTAAGCAGACACATCTTAATTCTTGATTGACTTTGTGATGAACAAAAATTTTACCCCTTCAATCAAGAATGAAGATGTGTGGATGGGGGATGGCCCTTGAATAAGCTATAAATTAAGTGCGAGTAATATCGGGTTGGCTTGATTGCTTTGGGATGGAATACCACTTGGGGGGGAGTTGACCCTAGATTAGCTGATTCTGCTACCGGGGAATAGGGGAATGCCCCTAGGTTGACTGCTTCCACTATTGGGGAAGTGTCTCCATGCAAGGCTCACTTGTCGGGGAAAATTTTCCATATTTGGGTAGACCTATACACAAAAATTATCCTTATTAGTGATCAATTCAAAAATGGCTGCGAGAGGGTGAGGTTTTATAGGGATGCATGTGGGGTACGGTGCGTGGGGCACATTTTGGTGCAGTTTGAGAAAACTGCGGTGTTTGGTTTGGATTGAGAAAATCTGATTTGCTTAAATGCGGTGACTTTGTATAGGCCAAAAATGTGATTATATTAAGAAATATATTTGCACATTTTGTTAAGAAAATATATTTTTAAAATAAAGTATTTTCACTTTTTTAAAAAATAAAATAGAGTTGCCACCCGGTTCAGCTCCACCGGGAATTGTGGTATAATGATCCAAAACTGGATTTTTATACTGAAAAGAGAATGAGATTCTGAGTTTGGAAATAATAGTTACTCATATTGATGAAATTTTTTGGATTAATTTTGAAATTTTGGAATTGTGGTAATTTGTACATTACAATGGGTTTATTTAAGAATTAAATTCAAGATATAAAATGGGCATTATAACGGCATAAATAAATAGATATCTATTATCGAAATTTCGGCAGAGCAACGGCAGCATTTGTGTTCTGGCTCGGAAACTTGAATAGAATTTCCTCACATTCTAGATGTTTATCCATATCTGCGAGCTTATATACACATATTATAATTTAAGTGGCTCCAGTGGCTCACTTAATCAGAGAAATGAAATGCAATGTTTAATAATAAAGTAATAAAAATGAATTGGAATGAATTTTTAAAGTTGGGCTTGGAGCCAATTACCCTCAGTTTGCCTTTTCGTCTATATAGGATGACTTGAGAGCCGGTGCAGGACTGAAGTTGTCAGAGAGTGTGGTTTGATTGGAAATTAGGTTTAACCCAAGTTATGGCTATAATCTTGGATTATTCCTATAGAAAATACAGGACTTTTTGAGAGATTGAATCATTTTTAGACCGAAGATCACTGTGAGATCTTGATCTAAAAAGATAGGAAAATGAGTCTTTACCAAATGTCAGTGATGAGGCTCGGATTTGGGGGTGTTTTGATCGAGTTTTGGAGCTTTCGGAACTCCCGGAACCAAAAGGGGACATATGAGATTTTTTCGGATTTCCCCCATTTGTTGAAAATGGGGGGGTGAGCCCTTATTTTTAGAAGGCATGTAATTAGTCGGCGGGCTACTTACCTATCTGACAACATTTTACTTTAAATCCTATAAATTCTTGCTAGATCTCGGTAAGATTTGATTTTTGTACTATAGATGGGTAATTAGCCGACGGGCTAATTACCTATATTTGACCAAACTTTGACTTTTTATTTTTCAATAGGAAAAGCTAAATCGAAGCTTCCCTGATTTTGGATGACAATTCGATCCTTTTTGGCTATTTTGTTTGATCACTGAACTAAATAGGCATAATTTCTCATTGGGCTGGAATGGACCTTTGCTAACAGTTTGCCCTTCGCATACATAAATTTCAAGCTAGAAATTTTGTTGTATGTGAAACAAACAAAACAATATGTGTGTGGAAAGCAATGAGTTAAAATATTTTAAATTGACAAATTTTAAAACAAAATATATTTTGCCCCTTCGATTAAAAATTTATTAATGAGTTGCATGAGGTTAAAATTGACCAGGGTCGAAATAAATATTTAGGGTACTTAATGCATGAATGACTATGTAAAAATGTTGGATATGATGCATGCCCTTAAGGCAATTAGGGCGATATATCTTAATTATGTAATAGTACGAATAATTTATTTAATCAATAAAGGCATTTGTTCTTTTGTTTATATCTATGTGTTTTTATACATATATATTATAGCTGGTTAAAATATATTCATTGATGTATGTATACAAAAGTCCTTGACATATCATAGCATGAAGTCAGAGAAATTATAGTTGGACTATATTTGGTGGAACCTACTTCATGTGCAATTATGATTATGTCTAAACTATCCCTAGTCACAGTGTCATCAAGAAAGGATATTGATGAAACGGAAAGACTAGCATGTGGTCAACTTTCTTTGAAAGGGTCCAAGTAGTTAATCTCCTAAATACTGAAGGTGGTGCCTTAAGCTTGACACATGGATATATCTTGGAGATATATTCGAGACCGCAGCAAGATAAACACTTGGTATAAATATCAATGTGTTAGTGTTTATCTTCATGCAATAAGCTTTGCGAATGTCCTCATACTTGAGATGTTAGTTGCCTTGTTTGGTACTATTGCTATACTTTGGCTCATTGCTATGCACTCATTAATTTAGGGTGCTTCGGGTAATTACGGGTATAGTGATAACAACACGTTGGTAGACTGAGCAGTCAGAAAGAATCCATCGCTCCGGATATATTAAGGAGTTGTACCTGGTCACTTGTTGAAGTGATGATTGCCATAAACCTCTGATAAGAGTATGTGTTTGATAGAAATGGTTTCTAGTCAAACACACTATGGTAAAAGGCAATATACTTCGGTAACATGTAAATAACTAGGATAGCTTGGAGCAACCTTGCTATTAGTGGGTTAACACTTTAACCGAACCCAATAAACCAGATAGTACTAATATTAAAGAATGGAAGGAATTTATCGCACTGGATAACTATTGCATTAACCGGGATTAAGTCATAAGTATAAATGACGTTCCGAGTAATGGGGGATGGTAGACCCTTGCTAGAGGTGTACTACAGTCATTTAAGGTAATCGAGTTCTATTTAAGGTCTAGAGCATTAAGCCAATGGTTCCATTAGAACAAGGGTTGGTTAAGCCTTAACAACTCAATACTTCTGGATCCTATAAGGTCACACACATTGGACCTTCATCGGACTAAGTAAAGAACTAATAGATTTATTCTATTACAAGAATATAACATAAATAATAATTGGATTATTATTTGATTGGTTAAAATTGATTAAATCAATTTTCAATAGACCAAGGAATTTATTTTGACCGTAACTAATTAATTAGAGTCATAAATAAATTATAATTGATTAGATCAATTTTGGTTGGACCAAGAAATTTATTTTGACTGATAACTAATTTATTAGAGTCAAAAATAAATATTTAGTTGAAAGGATTTAAAGGGAATTTTGCATTGGGGAGTTAAAACCGAAAAGTATAAAATATTTTGTACAATGTTCGGTTGCGCGAAATACACCAAAAGGTGCACAAACACCGTTGGGCAGTGTTTGCGGTTGCCCATATTCATGGGCTCCACAAAGGCAGCCCATGAATACCACATGTAGTACGTGCATGTGGTAGGTGTGTGGGATGGGAGTTTTACTCCGATCCCACATCGTTAATGGGGAGCAAATTTTTGCTCCCCAAGCCTATATATAGGCTGTCCCTTCTCCTTTCAAAATGTAACAAGCTCAAAGCATAAATCCTAAGCAAGATAATTAATCTCTCGGGTACTTGAGCAAGTTATTTTTGGGGAGCCTGAATTTATTCGGGCACCGCTAGTTTATATTTTTGGGTGAGGCTTCTAGAGTGATCTAGCAACTACTCGAGGCTTCTTAGTTCTTCCTCTTGGGGAGGTTTTGGTTGGTGGGGTTCGTGTGGATACTGATAGAGGCTATCCTACAATTGGAGGCTTGTGCAAGAAGGTCCTGCAAAAGCACGCTTCAACTGGTAAGTTCCTTTTCTTTCTCTTTTAATTATTAAGTCTTTTTCTTTAAGTGTTTTTAGACTTAATAATTATGCTTAGGTTATTTTTGCATGCTTAGTTTATTTTATGCTTAGGCTATAACTTAGAGTTATAACATGCTTAGTATAAAACAAATATGCTAGGATACAATTTGGAGTTCTGGTATGCCTAGTCCTTTAGCATGCTAACCTAGGTAGAGAATTATTTAGTTAAGGCTTTATTTAATTTATATGCAACAAATAGGAGTTCCTGGGACAGGGACAAAATTTTGAATTTCCGTCATGCCTCTTATGCATGTTCAATTTGACTGTCAGTTCCCAACCGTGGTATCAGAGCCTGCCTATTTAGTGCATAATTAAGTTAGAAGCAAACTAAATATTATTTTCTAAATGAAATAATTTGTTTATTTAATTGTTTGGAACAATATATATAAACTTCTGCCTTTCATTTCAAGGTTAGAAATTAGTTATGAATAATTTTGAATAAGCCTGCTTAACTTACTCAAATTATACAAGTGTTAATAGTTTATTTAAATTACATGGATTATAGATGCTCCCAATTTACTTGAATTGGAAGAACGAAATTTATTAGTTCAAGAGAATCCATTGGTCTTCAAGTTTGTGCCCGTATTTGTTCTGGCTAAGGATTGGACTTGGTGTCTACTCCTCATAGGGCACCTCTCCTACCTGGGAACCTATATCGGTGCAATTTGAATTGACCAATCGGGGGATTAATATGAACTAATTTATTTCTAGTATATAAGATGGTGCTTATATATGTTTCTATAACAGAGTAAAAAATTAAAATTATTGAATAAAAGCTTAAAGGAAATGCAATATCAATATAACAAATAAAGTGTTAATTATTTTGCATATAATCTAGTTTGATGGAATAATTATAATAAAGAGCTGAACCCACCTAAGGTTAGACCTTATAAATTAATTCTAAAATTCCCTGAATTAATACAAGTCATTATAATTTTGTCCATCTGGTAGAATCCTAGATTGGGTGAGACGTTCAACACCAATAAAATCCCAAAGTAAATATATTAAGGTAAGTTATAGTCTTCCTTACTCAAATTTATAATACGGTCTTTTTGGGTTATCAAAGTGCTACGCAAAGTGTTCCTTCTAGTCCACATTGATTGGTTGTAAAGTTTGAGATAAGGTCTGCCTTAATAGAGCTGGGGTAGTCCACCATAAAATTGGGGGCTAGGCCCAGATCTGAGACATATTCAAGGAGATGCTAATATAAGAGCACACGTCCCTTGGGATTAGGGAACTTGAATGAATTAGCAATTACATGCGATGCAAATGGAATTGGATTCCAACTATGACTAACTATTATAACTTGACTCATAAAATTGGGGGTTGTAATAGACTAGTTTTAGATGCTACCTACTAGGAAATTTAGCTTGGCTAAAATTCACGAATTCAATAGAATGGGCTATTGTAAATTTCGAAGAAAATAGTAGGAAAATGTATTTAATATAAAGTCCTCATATTAAATACATGTACTTAAACTAATATCTAAACACTTTTTTTTTCTTATGTCTTAGGTTGAAAATGGCTTCCAATTTTAATCTCCGTATGTTACTTGACACCAAATTGAATGGCTCGAACTTTTCTGATTGGTTCCTAGCAGTGAGAATAGTTCTCAGATCTGAGGGAATTGCCTATGTCCTAAGTGAAATTTTCCCTGTGGAACCTGATGTTGAGGATCATGTGGAACATGATGCCTGGTTGAAGCACAGGAAAGATCGTGAGACTGCCATGTGTATTATGTTGGGGTCCATGAATCCTGAGCTTCAGAAACAACATGAGAACATGCCCTTGGAGGATATGGTTCTCCATCTTAAAGAACTCTTTTTGGAGAGGGAGAGGAGAGAGAGGCATGAGACCTCCAAGCTCCTTTTCAGGACGAAGATGCTGGCTGGCACCTCTGCCTCTCAGCATGAACTGAAACTCTTGGGATACCTTGAGAAGCTAAATTGATTGGGATTCAAGATGAATCATGACTTGAGCATTGACCTTGTGTTGATGTCCTTGACAGATAGTTACTCAGGCTTCGTAACTAACTATTACATGAACAGGATTAATTCAACTATCCCTGAATTAATTAACATGCTGAAAATAGTAGAACCTCAGATCAAGAAAGATCAAAAATCTCTACTGTTGGTTAAAAAAGGCAAGGCTTCTAAGAAGAAGAAGCAGGCACTGGGTGCCAAGAAAAGAATCAGTAAGAAGAAGAATGAAAAGAAGGCATCTAAGTATGTCTGCTTCCAATGTGGGAAACCGGGACATTGTTAGAGGGATTGCAAAGCTCCTGCTTCTGAGCATTTGAAGAAGAAGCCTACAGAGGCATCTACTTCAGGTATATTTGTAATTGGAAACTTTGCTACTTTTCCGCAAGAATCCACTTGGATATTAGATACTAGTGGTGGTTCTCATATCTGTACTTCTGTGCAGGGACTAAGGAACTATAGAAAACTTGCAAAAGGGGAGATGGACCTATGCGTGGTAAATAGAGCCAGAGTTGCTGCATTAGCCGTAGGGAGCTTTAGTCTTGTTTTGCCAAGTGGACTTGTTTTAGTTTTGAATAATTGTTATTACATTCCAAGTGTTACTAAGAATATTGTATCTGTTGCGTGTTTAGCAACAGAGGGATTTGAAATTATATTTTCGAATAATAATTGTCAGATTCGTTTGAATAATATTCTTTATGGTTATGGAATGTTGAAAGGTGGCATTTATATTCTTGATACTAAAATAGAAGTTTTCAATATAAATAATGTGAAGAAAGTTAAATTAGATAATGAGAATTCCCTCTACTTATGGCATTGCCGTTTAGGCCACATAAACAAAGATCGCTTAACCAAGTTGCATAAGCGTGGAGACTTGGGCTCAATAGACTTAGAGTCTTATGGTGATTCCGAACCTTGTTTAAAAGGAAAAATGACAAAGTTACCCTTTAAAGAAAGGGTGAACGAGCCACGAGTACATTGGAACTTATACATACTGATGTGTGTGGTCCAATGAGTGTTCAGGCACTAGGAGGATACTCCTACTTCATAACTTTATTGATGATTACTCACGATATGGTTATTTGTACTTGATGAAGCACAAGTCTGAAAGTTTTGAAAAATTCAAACTATTCAGAGCTGAAGTAGAGAAACAGCTTGAGAAAAACATTAAAACACTTCGATCTGATCGAAGTGGAGAATACTTAAGTCAGGAGTTTCAGGATTATCTAAAGGAAAATGGGATAGTTCCCCAGTAGACCCCTCCTCATACACCCCAACACAATGGAGTGTCAGAAAGGAGGAATTGGACTTTATTAGATATGGTCAGGTCCATGATGAGCCATGCAGTTCTTAGTAAATCCTTTTAGGGATATTCACTTGAGAGCGCAGTTTATGTCTTAAATAGAGTGCCCTCTAAATCAGTTAATTTTACACCTTATGAAAGATGGTGTAACAAAAAGCCATCTCTAACTCACTTAAGAGTATGGGGTTGTCCTGCTATGGTAAAGAGCATAGCATTAGATAAGCTAAATGCCAAGGCTGACAAATGTCTGTTCATTGGATATCCAAAGGAAACAATTGGATATCTGTTTTACCAACCTGAAGCATAAAAGGTATTTGTGTCTCGAAATGCTCACTTTTTGGAAAAGGAACACTTACTTGAAAAGGTCAGTGGGAGCAATATTGAACTGGAAGTTCAAGAGGAAGAAACAGACGATCAACTAATTGACCCCATTTTAGATACACAAGAGACTGTGATCCAAGAAAAAATTGTCGAAACACAATCATTGCGAAGATCAGGTCATGTTCATAAGGGTCTCGATAGATATGGGTTTATCATCACTAATTATAAGGAACTATATCTTGTGGAGGATGATGAACCAAGGACATATGATGAGGCAATAAAAAGCTCAGATTCCGATAAATGGCAAAAGGCCATGAAATCAGAAATGGATTCCATGTACGAGAACCAAGTTTGGAATTTGGTTGATGCACCGCAAGAGGTTAGACCAATTGGGTGCAAATGGGTCTTCAAGAATAAGACAAACATGGATGGTAATGTAATTACCTATAAAGCAAGGTTGGTTGCAAAAGGTTATAGTCAACGGGAAGGTATTGACTATGGTGAAACCTTCTCACCGGTAGCCATGCTCAAATCCATAAGGATACTCCATGCCATTGCTGCTCATTATGATTATGAGATCTGGCAGATGGATGTAAAAATAGCATTCCTGAATGGGTATTTAGACCGAGATGTGTATATGACATAACCTGAGGGTTTTACATCTCAGAATGGCTCAAAGGTATGCAAGCTACAAAGATCCATTTATGGACTTAAGTAGGCATCAAGGAGTTGGAATATAAGGTTTGATCAGACAATCCGGGAACTGGATTTCTACCCAAATGCAAATGAGCCTTGTGTTTACAAGAAGGTTAGTGGGAGTGCAGTCGTTTTTTTAGTATTGTATGTTGATGACATTCTGCTAATAGGAAATGACATTCCTCTTCTTCAAAATGTTAAAGTATGGTTATCAAGAAAGTTCTCCATGAAAGACCTTGGTGAAGCAGCATTTATACTAGGTATAAAGATCTGCAGGGATAGATCCAAGAGGCTATTAGGTCTTTCTCAAAGTACATATATAGATAAGGTGTTGATTAGGTTCAACCTTGAGCATTCTAAGAAAGGTTATCTCCCGATGACAAAGGGAATTAACCTATCTAAAGCTGAGTGTCCGAAGACAGCTCAAGAGAGAATGCGCATGAAGGATATACCCTATGCATCCGCGATAGGATCCATCATGTATGCTATAATATGTACTAGGCCGGATGTCTCTCAGGCTTTGAGCTTTACGAGCAGATATCAGTCAGATCCAGGTTAAAAGCATTGGATGGCTGTCAAGGCAATCCTTAAGTACTTGAGAAGGACTAAGGATGAGTTCTTAATTTATGGAGAAGGTGATCTCACTATCAAAGGTTACACTGACGCAAGCTTTCAATCTGACAAGGATGACATTAAGTCTCAGTCAGGTTTTGTATATGTGTTAAATGGAGGGGCAGTATGCTGGAAGAGCTCCAAGCAAGAAACTACTACCGATTCAACCATGGAATCTGAATACATTGCTGCATGTGAAGCAGCAAAAGAAGCTGTCTGGTTAAAGGGTTTTATTAGTGATCTCGGTGTGGTGCCTAAGGCTATTGATCCAATTACTTTATATTGTGATAACAATGGTGCCATATCTCAGGCAAAGGAACCATGGTCTCATCAGAAAAACAGCCATGTATCCAGAAAGTATCATATAATCAGGGAGATTGTAGATGCTAAGATAATAAGATTAGAATATGTACCCACTGATCAGAACCTCGCGGATGGTCTGACAAAGCCATTGACTCAAGTCAAACATGACCAACATAAAAAAGCATATGGATTAAAACATATGGCTAATTGGCCTTAGTGCAAGTGGGAGTTTGTTGGATATGATATATGCCCTTAAGGCAATTAGGGCGATTTATCTTAATTATGTAATAGTACAAATAATTTATTTAATCAATAAAGGCATTTGTTCTTTTGTTTATATCAATGTGTTTTTATACATATATATTATAGCTGGTTAAAATATATTCATTGATGTATGTATACAAAAGTCCTTGACATATCATAGCATGAAGTCAGAGAAATTATAGTTGGACTATATTTGGTGGAACCTACTTCATGGGCAATTATGATTATGTCTAAACTATCCCTAGTCATAGTGTAATCAAGAAAGGATATTGATGAAACGGAAAGACTAGCATGTGGTCAACTTTCTTGGAAAGGGTCCAAGCAGTTAATCTCCTAAATACTGAAGGTGGTGCCTTAAGCTTGACACATGGATATATCTAGGAGATATATTGGAGACTGCAGCAAGATAAACACTTGGTATAAATATCAATGTGTTAGTGTTTATCTTCATGCAATAAGCTTTGTGAATGTCCTCATACTTGAGATGCTAGTTGCCTTGTGTGGTACTATTGCTATACTTTGGCTCATTGCTATGCACTCATTAATTTAGGGTGCTACAGGTGATTACGGGTATAGTGATAACAACACGTTGGTAGACTGAGTAGTCGGAAAGAATCCATCGCCCCGGATATATTAAGGAGTTGTACCTGGCCACTTGTTGAAGTGATGATTGCCATAAACCACTGATCAGAGTATGTGTTTGATAGAAATGGTTTCTAGTCAAACACACTATGGTAAAAGGCAATATACTTCGGTAACAAGTAAATAATTGGTATAGCTTGGAGCAACCTTGCTATTAGTGGTTTAACACTTTAACCGAACCCAATAAACTAGATGGTACTAATATTAAAGAATGGAAGGAATTTATCGCACTGGATAACTATTGTATTAACCGGGATTAAGTCATAAGCATAAATGACGTTCTGAGTAATGGGGGATGGTAGACCCTTGCTGGTGGCGTACTACAGTCGTTTAAGGTAATCAAGTTCTATTTACGGTCTAGTGCATCGAGCCAATGGTTCCATTAGAACAAGGGTTGGTTAAGCCTTAACAGCTCAATACTTCGGGATCCTGTAAGGTCACACGCAATAGACCTTCATCGGACTAAGTAAAGAACTAATAGATTTATTCTATTACAAGAATATAACATAAATAATAATTGGATTATTATTTGATTGGTTAAAATTGATTAAATCAATTTTCGATAGACCAAGGAATTTATTTTGACCGGTAACTAATTAATTAGAGTCATAAATAAATTATAATTGATTAGATCAATTTTGGTTGGACCAAGAAATTTATTTTGACTGATAACTAATTTATTAGAGTCAAAAATAAATATTTATTTCAAAGGATTTAAAGGGAAATTTGCATTGGCGAGTTAAAACCGAAACGTATAAAATATTTTGTACAATGTTCGGTTGCGCGAAATACACCGAAAGGTGCGCGAACACTGCAAGGCAGTGTTCGCGGTGGCCCATATTCATGGGCTGCACAAAGGCAGCCCATGAATACCACATGCAGCACGTGCATGTGGTAGGTGTGTGGGATGGGAGTTTTACTCCCATCCCACATTGTTAATGTGGAGCAAATTTTTGCTCCCCAAGCCTATATATAAGATGTCCCTTCTCATTTCAAAATGTACCAAGCTCAAAGCGTAAATCCTAAGCGAGATAATTAATCTCTTGGGTACTTGAGCAAGTTATTTTTGTGGAGCGTGAATTTATTCGGGCACCGCTAGTTTATAATTTTGGGTGAGGCTTCTAGAGTGGTCTAGCAACTACTCGAGGCTTCTTAGTTCTTCCACCTGGGGAGGTTTTGGTTGGTGGGGTTCGTGTGGATACTAATAGAGGCTATCCTACGATTGGAGGCTTGTGCAAGAAGGTCCTGCGAAAGCACGCTTCAACTGGTAAGTTCCTTTTCTTTCTCTTTTAATTATTAAGTCTTTTTCTTAAAGTGTTTTTAGACTTAATAATTATGCTTAGGTTATTTTTGCATGCTTAGTTTATTTTATGATTAGGTTATAACTTAGAGTTATAACATGCTTAGTATAAAATAAATATGCTAGGATATAATTTGGAATTGTGGTATGGCTAGTCCTTTAGCATGCTAACCTAGATAGAGAATTATTTAGTTAAGGCTTTATTTAATTTATATGCAACTAATAGGAGTTCCTGGGACAAGGACAAAATTTTGAATTTCCGTCATGCCTCTTATGCATGTTCAATTTGACTGTCAGTTCCCAACAAAAAACAACTTCTAGTTCCACTCATTTTGTAAACAATACAGAAAATGGATGAAATATGCAAAATTGCAAAAAAATTTCAAAACATACGTAATTAGTCGGTACGGTAGTTACCTATGTAACGGTAACTTCTATAACCGTTATGCATAAACGCGTGCAACACGTTAATGTGTGACAGCTGGATAGGTAATTAGTCGGCGGGCTGATTGCCTATGAGCTATTAAAACAGCAGCTTGGCTCCCATTTTCTTCACACCAACAATTTCTCTTCTTCTCTCTTACGAATTTAGCTCTTTTTCTTCGAAGATTTCCGCCTCCTAGCTACTTCCAGCGATGATTTCTTTCATCTTTTTCCCTTTTCTGCCTCTCCTATTCAGATTTTGCGGGGTCTCCGTGTGGTTTAGGCTTTACAATATCCACTTGGATTTGCTAGCCATCCAAGTAACTACTCAGAACATGCTCATTGACGGTCAGCAAGTGGAACTTTCTGAGGTTCCTGTGGAGGCTTTATACAGGCTTCTATCAAATTGGACGTACCATAGGATTCATCCTGGGGATTTTATTCTGCCAGCTTTAAAGCCTTCTGATCACACTGCTCGGATTCTGGTAAGCCTTACTGCCTTTCCGGCATTTTATTCCCATGTTATCTTTACTATTATTTATGACATTATTATTTATTTGTTATTACATAAATATTTTCTTGTTTTCTTGCTCTTTAATTATGGCGTGAATGCAATGACCTTCGATAATTATGCGATTTATCGAAGACTGGTTTATGATTAGTGTATATGCATTATTTCTGTAGGTCATTTGTCATGAGGGCGGTAGTATCTCCTACTTTCACAAGTGGTACAAGGTGCTATCTCTATATCCGTACATCCTATATGGTACTTCTACCCTCATCTTGAGCAGGTGGTCCGATACTACCCACGCTTTCCACTTCCAATGTAGGGAATACACTGTTACTTCGGTGGCTTACTGCTCCATCACAGGTCTTCCCTTCCGTGGTAGTGAGATCCATTTCAATGCTTGCTTTACTTATGACAACTTCAATGTGGATACCATTGAGGCTTTGATTGGCTACTCTGGATTTAAGCCTAGGCGAGTTTCTTGTGAGAAACTCAGGACCTTTTGGACCACTGGGGATAGGAGGCACTTGACTTCCACCTGCAAGGCTAGAGCTTTCATGGCTGCTACTTTGTCATGGCTGTGCTTTCCTATTGGGGTTTTGATCATGAATCTCCATTTTCTACCCACTTTGAATGATCTGACCCGCTTTGACGAGTATGCCTGGGGTCAAGGCATGGTGGGTCATTGTATTGGCCCCTTAATTAGTGTACGAGGAGCAGAATAGGCAAGTTCAAATCTTATCTTCAGATTGTCTGTGTAAGGGTTTAACTCCTTTTCTTTTTTGTGAGAATTTCTATCTGTCTTTTAGCGTATTGATTTCTTTTGACTGCTTGTAGATTTGGCTTTTCAAGATGGGGATTCTCTCACAAACCAAGCTCGTGTGAGATGGCAGCTATCCGTTTTATCCTCTTCTGCCATACTATTAGCACGGTTGGGAGATGGAGTCTAGTTTCGCTCGCCTTCCTACTCTGTCTTTGGAGCAGGTATACTCTACAGTTTCCTTGATTTACTTAATCATTGTATCTACTACAATCATTGTATTAATGCTTGGTCCCTCTTTCTCTCCTCAGATCAAGATGCCGCCTTGGAGGTACGCTCTCCACTGGCCATAGGATATGAGATTAGCTGGGGAATTTGTAAACACCCGGCTGATTATAGAGACTCCCTTCTCGCTTGAGTGGTACCTTGGAGGGCACATCCAGAATTGGCATCTTCCTCCCCGGTCACGCTATATTCCTCATGATGTACCCAGATGAATCTTCTGACGTCGCAGCTCACATGAATTTTCTCAATTGGCTTCCAACGGCTTACCCAGCACCTTCCTGGAGTAGATCGAGGGGTATAAGGAGTTTTTCCATTGGCAGCTTCTTGGATGGCTGGACACGGACCCCATTCCTATTAAGCTAAGCCAGACATTCATAATCCCTCTAAGGGTGATGCTCCTTTGACTTTCGCCCCAAGTGGTTAGGCTAGATCAGGTTCACCTGGGACTATTTAGATGACGGTACCTTCTTTTTCATTGACTCGAGTTTCTTCCTTGTCTTTTCATTATTGCACTTAGTTGGACTAATTCGCCCTTGATTTGATGTCTTTATAGGATCACCAAAGTTGGAAAAGGTCTGCATCTACTTCCACTAATCTGGGTAGTTCTTCGGTGTCATCTTTCCTACCTCAGAGTTTATTAATGGTGGAGGGACATCCGTTTTAGTATCAGCCGCCCATGTTCCTAATGTATCATCCCAACTTGGGTACTTATACGCCTATGATTCTACCTTATCTAGATCCTGAGCATCTAGTGGCCTTCTATCCAGCCGATACCACTTTTGAGGACCTTCTCTGCTTTTTTTTTCTTTTTTTCTTTAGGATCTTAGATCGTGATGGTTGTGACTCATTTTGATATCTCATTCCCACAGGAGCCCAATGTTGATAGCATCTCCGTTTGGGGTTATATCCAAGGACAGTCGTTGTTCATGTTGAACCAAAACTCTGATATGGCGGTACCTTCATTTTTTGTTATTTTGATGATGATGCGTGGCACATTATGAAATGCATATGAATGATCTATGTTAAAATGTGGTAGCTGGAGACCCAACGGCTTCAAGCTCAATTGAGGATGCTTCAAGTGGATGACCTACAGTAGTAGCCACAGCAGGGACAGAGAGATCCGTTTAAATTCTTTCCTCAGTGCGGTTATCCTCCTCCTCCATCGTCCTTTAATCCTAGCAACCCAAGTTCTAGCGGGCAGTAGATAAGCTTTCTTTTTTTTGCCTTTTTTTCTTTTAGGCCATTTGTAGCGCCTTTTTCATATATGAACACATTTTTTATTTATCAAAGATTTTTGCATTATTCTCACACCTTGTGCTTTCTTTTGTCATTAATCAAGTTTATCGAGGTAATCTACCAGATATTGGCAATTTTCCCCATTAACTATGTATAGCAAACTGCTACTCTTTGAGATTTTGCCATGGAGAACTACATCTATTTTCGTGTAGATTTGAACGTTTATCTAAAGAACTCTGATAGTTGGGACCGCCTCAGGGTTTGTGGTCTGTCGCATATGAAGGAATATTATCATATCTTTGTCAACGATAACATGATCCAGACTGCTATTAGATTTTGGGACCCTATTGACAACGTGTTCCACTTTTGAGATCACGAGTTGTGCCCCTTGTATGAAGAATTTTGTGGGCTCTTAAGATCTTTAGCTGACATTCCTCCAGTTATTCTGATGCATCGTCTAGAGTTTTTGGATCCTTTAATGAATTGCTTCCAGTTGTAATGATTCAATAGGTGTTGAATGATTTTTAACAAGGGCTTGATGTTAGATATGGCATTTGACATAGTTAAGGACCTTTCCTTAGATGACGCGAGTTGGCTCCTACTTATTTGCTTACTCTTATTGGGGGTCTTTCTTTGCAAGGCCCCAACTATAGTCTGCAGCTTCACCTTTTTTACCATCATTGACCAGATGTTAGAGGGGAAATCTCCTGTTGTAGTGAGCTTCGCCGAGACACTGATCTTTATGCGCTCTTCCCAAAATGGGACTGAAGCTACTACCAGGGGTAGCAGACTTCTCCTTTAGGTAAGTTCTATTTGAGCCTTTCTTTTTGCATGAATCGCCCTTTCGGGTTTTCAGTTAATCAAGCTTGCCTTAATTTTTGCCTGGACGGCCTTTTCAGGTTTTCAATCCAGCTGGCTATCTTTTTCTTTCTTTTTTCTTTTTTTCTTTTTTTTTTTTTTCTTTTTTCATTTTTTCCTTTGTGCTTTTTTGTTGCTTTTGTAGCTTTGGCTTTAGGACAAGCTTTTTGTATTATATATCCCTACGACCTTGGATTTATTAAACGAAGGCCTATTGGGCATGGGGTTCTGAAGTTTGCATCGACAACCGCCCTCATAGAGATTTTACCGTCGAGGAGTGGGTTGAGTTTATAGGGAGTTGAGCTGTCGAGGATATTTGTTGGGTTTGCCCATTATAGGGAATCACACATGTGACTGTTGATGTTGCTAGAGATGGCGTGGTCCTCATTGGCCTTTCTGAGATTATCACCTACTCTCTGGGTCACTTGTACGGGCATTATGGTCGCCCTCAGGGGTTCCCGACATCCTTGTATACCCTGATCGGCTCTGAGCTATCTTATACTTGGGTTTATAGTCATGACATAAGGTGGATCAGTAGCTCTCGGGTAAAGATGAACTATTCCATGCCTTTTGACGTCCACCCTTCTAAGGCTTATCGTTTAGGCTACGAGTAATCACAAGTTCACCACTCTTCAGTAGAGATTCATTGAGTCTAGGTGGCTTCAAAATTTCCTTGGAGATCATTGAGCTTGTCATCGTGTATCCTTTGTCTTAGTAGGAGAATAAAGGCTTCAGGCCTCATTGTTTGTCTTTTACGTTTCCATTTCCTATTTGTAATGCACTTTTATGTATAATAAAGATGTAAACAGGCTTTTTGAATGCGTGTTTCATTTAAACAATTTGCAGTTTCCATTTAATACACTCATTTAGTACATTTAACATGAACATGTTACTGTAAAAGAAATCATTTAAATAGGAAGGACAACTAGTATTTATTCCCAAGAAATGCCCACCGTCGCCTAAGGTTCCAAACGGATTTTACCTAAGGCTTCGTTCTTTTATTTTAGGATCTTTATTTTTGCTCGAGAGCCCTCACTAGCTATTGACAGACCTTTATATTGTTTTTCTTTATTTTTTTTCTTATTTATTTTTTTATGCGAGATAGCACTTTAGCTTATCGCGATTTACTGGATTCATAAATTCATTGTTGTTTAGATCTGTGAAATTTATTTCCCCTACACTAAGAGTCCTTCTTACTATATACGGCCCTTCCCAATTTGGCTGCACCTTCCTTCGAGCATCTATGTGTGTTTTATGAGATTGCTTTAAGACCACATCTCCCATTCTCCAATGCATTATTGGTATAACTATACATTCTCAAATGTGATTAATCATTTTTCATCCATCAAAGTCAGTTCCTTGTGTCTTGCCCTCACCCATTCATTTTCAGGCAGTCTTACTTTAAGGGCTATCCACAAAGATTTGAACTCTTTATCAATGGGCAATACCGCCTCCATTTCATAGATGAGAGAAAAATGAGTTTGACTTGTAGGAGTCTTGACGCTGGTCTTGTATCCCCATAAGGCATAAGGCAAATGATCGACCCAATCTCGGTAGTTAGAGATCATCTTGGAGAGGATTTTCTTAATTGCTTTATTAGCCGCTTCTACAGCTCCGTTTGCTTGAGGGCGATAGGGCCAAAAGTGATGATGCTCGATTCCGTGCTTCTTAATAAGATTTGTTGTTTCCCCTTGGAATTGTACACTATTGTCACTTACTACGTGATGAGGGATGTCGTATCTAGCAAAGTTATGTCGCTAAATAAAGCGAGCCATTTTCTTGGCCATGAATCTCATGTATGATTCGACTTTAACCCATTTAGAAAAGTAATCGACGGCTACTATAGTGAAGTGATGGCCGTTACTTGAAGACGGTCTTATCTCTCCGATGATATCGATGCCTCAGGCTGAGAATGGCCAAGGCGTTGTCAAGCTTTACAATGTTGTCAGGGGCAAGTGGGTCACATATCCGTATATCTGACAAGCATGGCAAGTCTTCGCTTCCTAAATATAGTTAGCTAGTATTATTAGCCAAAAGTATCCAATTCTTTAGATTTTCTTTACCATTATGATGTCATTCATGTATGGACAGCAGTCACCCGAACATACCTCCATCACCCACTCAGCTTCTTGTTAGGTCAAACACTTCATCAATAGGCCGTCAGAGGACCTATTAAATAGATCCCCTTTAATTAGGCATAACTACACAGCTAGCTTCCTTAACGTATTTCTGTTAGAATCTGTAGCCTCAGTTGGAAATTCACCATTTTTGAGGAACTTGGTGATGTTAGAGTACCAGGGTTCTTCTTTATCTATAGTGTCATTTATTGCATGGACGTAGTATAGAGATTGGGTCATTCCCATAACAAGGGATTTGATTGGCTGCTTTTGGGCTCCTTCCCATATAGAGGCTAAAGTGGCCAACTCATCTGCCATCTGATTCTCCACTTGGGGCATATGACAAAACGTGCATTCGCTAAACATTGTGGCCTTCCTCCATATAGCCAATAAGTAATGAATTATGGATTCCTCCTTTAGTTCCCAGTCCCCTGTGATGTGTTTGATGACCAATGTGGAATCACCAATAATTTTTACCTTATCTACTCTAAGAGTGACCAGGGCAGACATCCCGAACAGATAGGCTTCATATTCTGTCCCTTTATTTCTGGTGAAAAATTCCAATCGTTTTGGCAAGGTTATGAGTGCTCCATTTGGCGTAATGATGATGACTCCCAAGCCAGCCCCTCACTTGTTAATGACACCATTGAAGAACATGGTCCATTTTCTAGAATTTTGTTTAGCCGTTGCAAAGCATTCATCAGGGAATTCCAGGTTTTCCTATTCTCCTTCTTCGAGTGGTTGATTTCGTAGAAATTCGACCACCGCTCTTCCCTTGATGGTTATCTTAGTTACATACTCCATATAGAATTTCGATAGTAATAAGAGCCACCTTGCCAGTTTTCTGGTTAGCGAGGGAGCCTAACATAAATAGTTCATTGGATCCACTTTCACGACTACTTGGATTCTATAGGATTTGAAGTAATATCTAAGTTTCTTGGTAAGCCAGACATGGCGGCATAAGTTTTTTGCATGAGGGTGGATCAAGTCTCGTATTCTAGTAATTTCAAGCTGAGATAATAAACTACGTCCTCCTTCTTATCTTTATGCTCCTGACCCAATATAGCCCCTACAGATGTCTCCTTTATTGTTAAGTAGAGAACGAGTGGTTTTCCGAAAATTGGTGGCTTGAGTACATGAAGGTTCATTAGATAAGCCTTGATCCTATTGAAGGCTTCCTGACATTGGTCAATCTATTGGTTGCAGTTTCCTTAAGAGCTTGAAGATAGGCTCGCACATGGTGGTTAACTATGCTATAAAGCTGCTGACATATGGTATTAAGCCCTAGAAACTTCTCACTTCTTTCTTAGTTTTTAGCACAGGCAATTCCCTGATAGCATTAGCCTTATCAAGATCCATCTATATGCCTCATTTTCTAACCACATATCCTAGTAGCTTTCCCAACGTGACACTGAATATACACTTCTCGGGGTTAAGATAGAGTTAGTATTTCTCTATTCTCATGAGGAATCGTTCTAACATGGCTGGGTGTTCTTCTGGCATGATGGATTTTACAAGCATGTCTTCTATGTAGACCTCAACCTTTTAGTGGATCAAGTCATGTAGCAATATGGTGACTGCTCGCTGGTAGGTTGTCCCTATGTTTTTTAGTCCGGAAGGCATCACTCTGAGATAATAGGTTTCCCACTCTGAGATGAATGTGGTTTTGAACTTGTCTATTACGTTCATGAGGATCTGGTGATATCTCGAGAATCCATCTAGAAAGGAATACATGGCTGCTCTTGTCACGTTGTCTACCAAAACATCAATATGTGGTAGCGAGAAATCATCCTTAAGGGCAGCCTTATTCAAGTCCCTAAAGTGGACACAAACTCGGACGTCGCCATTTTTCTTGGGTACAGGAACTACATTAGATAGCCAAGTGGGATACTTGATGAACTCAATGAAATTAGCCTTAATCTGCTTGGCTACTTCGACTTTGACCTTTTTGGCCCATTTCAGCTGAATCCTCCTCATCTTTTTCTTTACTAGTCAAATTTTTGGGTCCGAGGGATCTTGTGTTTGGTGATGTGCTGATCAAGTCCTGGCATGTCTTCATGCGACCAAGCGAAGGCTAAAATGTGATTTTTAGTACTTTTATTAACTCTCTCGTATTCGATAGGCAATTGATTTGAAATGTATACCATTTTTGGATCATCTTCCATATTTAAGTTAATTTCTTTTGTAATATCATTATTGATGTTAAAGATGCCAGATGAATGCTAGAATGGATGCATGGAATAGTAATCAGAAACACAATCTAAATAAGCAAAGTTCTTCATCTTATTATCATTATAAAGTACACTATTCATTTCAAACATGCTCAAAGTGAAAACAAAGACTCATCCTGATTGGTAGGGTCTGGCTTTGCAGCGATCGTTCTTCTGTGGTAGCTGGATTAAATAGAATATCCTCATCATCTTGCTCTTCTACCTTGGCCTTGCCCTTCATGATCTTGACCATGTCCATGATGGTCTAGCTCAAGCTACCTCCCTTGTTCCTTGCTTCTTCTACTATCTTGAGTTATGCTTGAAGGTACTCGGTTAGAGTGTCACGGATTTCCTCTTCCTTAGTTGGTCTAAGGCCTAAGGAGAGCTAACTTGGAGGTTGACTCTATGGTCTAAGGTGAGCTGACTCGCTAGTCACTCGGGGGTTGACTCTATGGTCCAAGGTGAGCTGACTCGCTGATCACTCGGGGGTTGACTCTATAGGCTAAGGTGAGCTGACTTATTGGTCACTCGAAGGTTGACTCTATAGTCCAAGGTGAGCTGACTCGCTGGTCACTCGGGGGTTGACTCTATGGTCTAAGGTAAGCTAACTCACTGGTCACTCTAGGGTTGACTCTATATTCCAAGATGAGCTAACTCGCTGGTCACTCAAAGGTTGACTCTATATTCCAAGGTGAGCTAACTCACTGGTCACTCGAAGGTTGACTCTATTGTCTAAGGTGAGCTGACTCGCTGCTCACTCAGGGGTTAACTCTATGGCCCTAGGTGAGCTCACTCACTGGTCACTCAAAGGTTGACTCTATGGTCAAGGTGAGCTGACTTGCTGATCACTCGAAGGTTGACTCTATGGTGCAAGGTGAGCCAATTCGCTGGTCACTCGGGTGTTGACTCTATGGTCCAAGGTGAGCTGACTCACTGGTCACTCGGGGTTGACTTTATGGTACAAGGTGAGTTGACTCGTTGGTCACTTGAAAGTTGACTCTATGGTCCAATGTGAGCTGAATCACTAGTCACTCGAAGGTTGACTCTATGGTCCAAGGTGAGCTGACTGGCTAGTCAGTTGAAGGTTGACTCTATGGTCTAAGTTGAGCTGACTCGCTAGTCACTTGAAGTATTACTCTATGGTCCAAGGGTTAAGCCTAGATAGGCCGACTGTTCTTGATTTATTTTGGCTCATAGGTTGAGCGTATGTTGACTTAGTGGTCTCGATTTATTTCAGCTCATAGGTCGAGCCTAGGTGGACTCACTGGTCTTGCTTAATTTGGCTCATAGGTTGAGCCTAGGTGGTCTCACTAGTCTCGGTTTATTTTGGCTCATGGGTTGAGCCTAGGTGGGGTCACTAGTCTTGGTTTATTTCGGCTCTTGGGTTGAGCCTAGGTGGACTCACTGGTCTTGGTTTATTTTAGCTCATGGGTTTATTTCTAAGTTCTTGTAACCAAGGAAATGAAATGGCATGGCACACATTAATGTCATGGCTGCATAAAGATGTGGTTAGTTTTCACACACTCGTGATACTTATGATGTCTGTTTTTAGTTTTTAGGTTTATTTATATTTTATAAACCTGCACATGTAGGATTTGTTTAGATCGTGCCTACTTCCCTTTTAACTCCAATGGGTACTTTGCTTTAGAGCCAATGGGGGACTTAACGAAGTATGCTCGCGTGCACTCAAGGTTTTTGGGTAAACCTATGGGGAAGTGTCTATAGTTCATCTTTATGCAGGTTTCGGTCTTAGGATTGGGTGAGATTGGGTACTCTGCACCTTTGTGTACGGAGTCCTAGTGGCCCTAAGTGAACTAAAGGAAAATTTTCCACATATAATATATTCGGTTCGTCCTGCCCTTAAGCGAGCAAGGTCCTTGCACATTATGCAAGGGATGTGATCATATCCGTACCCCTCAAGCCCAAAGCAAACTTAGAGATACTTCACCAAAAGACACCTAAATTGGTTTAGGGGTAAAGAATGTAGATGCTATGCAATCCTAAAATTTGTGTAATATTGAAATTACAACATATTCCACAGTTCCAAAATTTAATTTGAACAGTATTTTAATTATTATGTCAAAATTTTTTTTATAAAAACTAGGTTTTCATGAAAAATAACCACTCCCCAGTAGAACAGCCAATGTGAGTGGGCAAGGTTTTTTAGGGATGCACGTAGGGTGCGGTGTGCGGGGCGCAATTTGGTGCAGTTTAAGAAAACCGCGGCATTTGGTTTGGATTGAGAAAATCCGATTTGCTTAAATGCTGTGACTTTGTATAAGCCAAAAATTTGATTATATTGCGAAATATATTTACATATTTTATTAAGAAAAGATATTTTTAAAATAAAACATTTTTACTTTGTTCAAAAATAAAGTAGAGTCGCCACCTGGTTCAGCTCCATCGGGAATTGTGGTATACCGGTACAAAACGGGATTTTTATACTAAAAAGAGAATGAGATTCTGAGTTCAGACATAATAGTTACTCATATTGTTCAAATTGTTTGGATTAATTTTGGAATTTTGGAATATGTGGTAGTTTCTGCATTACAATGGCTTTATTTAAGAATTAAATTTAAGTAATGCAACGGGAATTATAATGACATAAATACGTAGATATTTGCTACCAAAACTTCGGTAGAGTAACGGCCGCATTTGGGTTCTACCCCCAAAACTCGAATAGAGTTTCCACACATCCTGGATATTTATCAGTACCTGCAAGCTTATTTACACATATTATAGTTTAAGTGGCTCAAGTGGCTCACTTAACCAGACAAATGAAATGCAATGTGCAATAAATATAAGTAATGAAAATGAATTAGAATGAATTTTTAAAGTTGGGCTTGGAGCCAATTACCCTTAGTTTACCTTTTCGTTTGTTCAGGATGATTTGAGAGCCAGTGCAGGATCGAAGTTGTTAGAGAGTGTGGTTTGATTAGAAAATAGGTTTAACCCAAGTTATGGCTATAATCTTGGATTATTCCTATAGAAAATATGGGACTTTTTGAGAGATTGAGTCATTTTAAACCAAAGAGTAGTGTAAGATCTTTATCAAAAAAGATAGGAAAATGAGTTTATACTGGATGTTGGTGATGAAGCTCGGATTTGTGGGTGTTTAAACAGAGTTTTGGGGCTTTCGGGACTCTCAAAACCAAAGGGGAATGTATGGGATTTTTTTGGATTTGCCCTGTCTATTAAAAATGGGGGTTACCTATCTGATAAGATTTTACTTTAAATGCCGTAAATCCTTGCTAGATCTCCGTAAGATTTGAATTTTTTTACTGTAGATGGGTAATTAGTCGGCGGGCTAATTACGTATGTTTGACCAAACTTTGACTTTTTATTTTTTTAGTAAGAAATGCATAGTTGAAGCTTCCCTAGAGTGTGGATTTTTGAATTTCAGATTTTGGATGACAATTCGGTCCTTTTTGGCTCTTTTGTCTGATCGCTGAACGAAATAGGCATAATTCCTCATTGGACCAGAACAGACCGGTGCTAACAATGTCTTACCATGATTCTTGATTGACTTTTGTGAAAACAAAAACCTTTACCCCTTCAATCAAGGATCAAGGTGAGCTAGGGATTTAGCGCCTAATTAACTAAAATAATGGGTTTTAGGAAATGCAGGGTTTGCCCCAATCTGTATCCGATGTTGGCGTTCCTTCCTCGAGGTGGACAACTTCCCTTTGTGCTTTTTACTTAAAGCAAGCATCCTTCCTTTGCATCCCTTTGTCCAGGTAAACCACTTTTCTTTACTATTCGCATCCCTTTCTTAAGGCAGACGTCTTTTCTTTCAGTTCTTTTGTCATGGCGAACTGCTTTCCTTTGATGGATGTTGGTGTATCCCTTTCTTAAGGCGGATTGACTTTCCTAGATGAAGCTGATGTACCCCTTTCCTAAGGCGAATGACTCTCCTGTCGGTGTATCCCTTTCTAAAGGTGGATCGACTTTCTTAGATGATGATGATGTATCCCTTTCCTAAGGCAGATGACTCTCCAGCTGATGTATCCCTTTCCTAAGGCTAATGACTCTCCTTCTGGTGTAACCCTTTCCTAAGGCGGATGACTCTCCTGCTGGCAATTTTGAATAACCCTTCAATCAAGAATGAAGATGTGCGGACTGGGATTCATCCCTGATGAAATGCAAACTGAGTTTAGATTTTTTAATTTTGGCCCAACTATTTTAAGCTAGAATGCTCCTCAGAGGAGCTAATTATTGAGGAGATAGCCATTGAATGACTAGTCCATTTAGATTGCTAGGGAGAAACTACTCGGGGGCAATTTTACTTGTTTAAACAAAGGTGTTCCTGGGACATCCTAGCAACTAGGGAGTATCCTTGGAAACCATCTCGAGAAAGCTTGACTAGTTGGGGGGTACCACTTGGATACTACTCTGACTGGGGAAATGGTTCTTGCATCTGTTGGGGAATGAACTATCATGATGTGGATGCTCTGTTGGAGAAAAGGTGCCCCCTTAGTTGGCATTCAGGTTTCGTCTTGTCTGACTGCTGGGAAGCAAGTCTCCTAGACAACTTGGATTGCTAGGGGGTGCCCAAGGAAAGAGAAACTTAGCTGCTAAGGGGTGTTTGACCTGCAGGGAAAAAAAAGTTTTATCAGAATATAACCTGAAATGGTACATCTTAATTCTTGATTGACTTTGTGACGGATAAAATTTTTGCCCCTTTCAATCAAGTATTAAGACGTACTAGGGTTCTACCCCTAATAAACTGTAAACAGTCAGTGAAGAGATGTTGGATTGGTCCTAATCTTATTTTAGTATGCCCCTTTAGTGGCCTGACTACTGGGGGAAATAGCCTATAAGTGGCTTAACTACTTGGGAGTAAGTCTCCTAGATGACTAGGATTGCTTGGGGGTACCTGTTGGAAAGAGAAACTTAGCTGCCTTGCAGTGCCCTTTGGAAAGAGAAACTTAGCAATCGGGGGGGATGCTCGTTGGATGGTTCGCTTGCTAGGGAAATTATCCCTCTAATGGTCTACTTATTAGGAATGCTTCTTGGGAAGATGCCCCTCAGATGGTACCCCTCAGGTGGCACCTTTGTTAGGTATGTCCTCTAAATGATGTCCCTTAGGTGGCAGTGTGGCTGGGGGAATTCCTTCTTTTCCTATGGATACCTCTCCTTAGTTTCCCGCACATGATAAAGAAACTTGTCAATAAACGTTTGAAATACACGGGTCGGGACCTACCCCTATTAAAAGCAAAGACTGAATTTAGTGAGGTTGGGTTGGTCCCAACTCAAACAAGGTTGCCCTTAGTATTCCCCTTCTACTGGCTGGCACTACTAGGGAGTGCCCCTTTGATGATGGGGGGATGCCCCTCGATGGTGTCCCTTTGGGGAGCACCCCTATGGTATATGATGATAGGGGGATGCCCCTTGATGCCCCTAAGGTGGGTGCCCCTAGGGTGTATGATGATGGGGGGATGCCCCTTGATGGTGCCCCTTTGGGGAGTTCCCCTAGGTTGGGTGCCCCTAGGGCGTTTGATGATGGGGGGATGCCCTATGATTGGTTCCACTGCTGGGGAATGGAGGGATGCCCCTCGACCAACTTGTTTGTTGGGGAGGTGTCTTCCTAGATGATTCTTTTGCTAGGGATTTCCTCTAGGATAACATTTCCTTAGTTTGGGCAAGAAGCACTTATCTTGTAGGGATTGTTGCTCCTTGATGTTTTGACTGATTAGAGATCCTCCCTTTGAATAAACCCTATTAAATTTGTTGTTTCGCCTTTGTAGTTCCCATATAAGATTATGGGAGCCATGAGCTTCTACCGAAAGTGGCACAAGGAAATTTGAGCTGTCGAGGATACTAAGGTGTTGGCCCTTATTGACTCATTTGGGTTCACTAATATCATCAGGGCCATTCCCTAGGCCTTGAAGACACTGGCTCCTATTGCTATATCAGCCCTGATAGAGAGATGGTCTGAGACAACTCACACTTTTTGCTTGCTTATTAGGGAGGTCACTGTCAATCTCTCATACATATGTGCACT
Source organism: Euphorbia pulcherrima (assembly GCA_947683365.1). Taxonomy (NCBI): domain Eukaryota; kingdom Viridiplantae; phylum Streptophyta; class Magnoliopsida; order Malpighiales; family Euphorbiaceae; genus Euphorbia; species Euphorbia pulcherrima. The sequence continues at coordinate 22,705,103 of CANTUS010000007.1, read as the reverse complement.
AACATGATTGGATTAGATCAGGGATGCCACCCACTATGACAGACCACTGGCATTCTCAAACTATGGTGAAGGCTCATGTGGAGAGACTTCTTGGGCTTTGCTCTAGAGGAAGGGACAAGCTCAAGTATGGGGATCTTCACAACTACTGGATCGAGAAGTCTAGCCCTTTAGCTATAGGGAGGAGGGTTCAGTACACCCGGTCATTTCTACTAACCTTTCTCTCCACCATCTTCTTCTTGATGTACTCGAGCAGCCTCATCAATGGTCTGTCGTCTGCAATTGAGAATCTTGCCGCAGTGCTAGAAAAGAACTGGTGTCGGGCTATACTGGCATAATTGTACTATGGACTAGACGTTGGAGTTCGAGGCCAACAGTCCGAGCTCAAGATCTGCCATATGATCCTTATAGTAATTCCTGAACTCAATCTTTTATGCTTTACCCTTTTATTTGAACTACATTGCAACTGATTTTGCCTTTTTTGTAGATTTGGGTCACTGAGCACTGGATTATCCCCATGCCAGTTTTGTCCAGGTAGCGTGAGATACCTCACATCATCTCGAGGTGTTTGGGACCCTGGTAGCAAAAGGTCTAGACTATAACAGAGCATAAGGAGTTCCTCCACCAGCCACTCTCTGATCGGGGCAAACTTCTTTTGCACTAAATATGTATTTTACATTTCCACAAACTGTTAGTAGAAACTATATTTACGAAGTTATAATACTTATAGTTCATTTACTTTGTGTAGGTCATTCGAGATCTACGGGAGAGGATGGTCATCCACGAGAATATCTAGTGGATGTGGGCCAACATGGATGATCGCTATTTTGTACTGGAGTCTCCTCTCTCCCTAAAGTGGTACTTCGGTGATAGGGTCCGAGATTGGAGGATCAGTGTCGCTGCTACCCCTACTGACCTAGAGCCACTGATGAAGCGGTGTCGCGCTTTATGGGGGTGTGAGAGAGGGGGTCCTCCGAGCATAGTTGGATATTATCTTTTGACTTCTCGATCATTTGGGAAAGCGAGCTGTCAAGGAACTGCAGGAATTGGTCTGGCCTATTTGGTTTACCCCATCTCGCTCTACTCACGGGAGGAATTCTCTGCTTTAATCTTGCCCTTAAAATAATTGCTTAGATTATCCCATTCTGATATGATTTTCTCTTTCAAGTAACCGTATCTAGGGCAGAGAGGATCACTAGGAGTTTCTTCTCTATCTGGGACCTATTGCTAGCTCAGGATGCACTAGCCTCAGTAAGCTTCTTTTACTTGTAAAATTTAACAAACTATGCATGATGCATGCCATGATACTTATATATGTGTATTGATCTCATGATTTTCATTGTAGACCATGTTGGCTATGTAGGATGATAGGTCCCTCCAGGATATGGGTGCCTCTGAGGAGCGTGTTAGGTCCCTAGAGGAGCAATTGCAAAAAGCCATTACTGAGGCCGACCAGGTCAAGCCACTGGAGGAGGTGTTGTGGGACCATTTAGGCCAGACGACCGAGGGTAAACAAATACCTGAGCCACCCAATTCTTCCTCAAAGGAGGATAGTTTAGCTTATTGAATGGCCCTGGTGGTAACTCTGGTGGCAGGAGCTGAACAGGAGGTAGAGCAACGAGTATAGGAGACCAGTATTGTTGCTCAGGATCTTTAGAGGCCAAGGTTCCTAATCTGCCTGCTGCAGATGCGGGTGGGGCTGAGGATCATGTGATAATAGACATAGATGACCTGCTGGTGGATGCATAGGACCAAACTCAGGATGAGCATAAGGGATAGGACCCCAGTAGCTTAGATTAGGTTGATTTGTTCACACTTTTTAGGGTCTTTGATTGATCCTTTGCGTTAAGGATACTATTGTCTTGTCCTTCTTTGATAAAGGTTTAAATCACTGGTGAGTTGACTAGTAACCAAAATTTTAAAGCTCTAGATTATTGAAACAATGGCCCGATTGAGACCAATGAGTACTACCAAGATTTGGATGAGATCCGCATACCTATTGGGGACCTATTTGGCTGGGACTAGGCTTAAGTTGAACTTGAGTGTGACTGGATTGCCCCTGTAAACTTTGTTATACTATTATTGTGTTGTTCTCTAGTGAGAACCTTATCTTGAATCTAAAAAGAGGATTCGAACGCCTTTTGTAGACTTATACATGTTTATATGGATGTTTATACTTCTTTGCACTGGTGACTTGATTGGGTGAGATTCATTCATTGCACATTAGGGGCGTGCATCTTTGAGGTGTCCAAACATGATGCAAGCTAGATGATGCTAGTGGAAGCACTTGGCTCTTTTAATTTGAGTTCTAACTTTTGCATAGATTACTTGATGTGATGCAATCTATCGAACTGCTTTTGTATTTTTCTTTTCTTTTATCTTAACTTTTGCCTGAATTAGCCTTGGTAGGTCAACTCAATAGACTTTCTTTCTTATCTTAAATTTGGCCTGAATTATCCTTGCCGGCTCAATTTAGCAGACTTTACTTTCTTGTCTTAACTTTTTCTTGCTAGCTCAATTCAATAGACTTTTCTTTCTTGTCTTAACTTTTTCCTGAACTGTCCTTGGTAGCTTAGTTCAACAGACTTCCATTCTTCTCATGTCTTAGTAGTGTCCACACTATAGTATGATACAAGTTGGATGATGCTAATGGAAGCACTTGGCACTTCAAATGACGTGTGCTATCGAGTAGCTTCACAGTGTGAAAACTAAACTTAAGGGATCCTAACTGTTCAATAATGCTATTACAAATGATGCTTGAAGAAAAAAAGCAAGTGCAGAATACTAGCAATTTTAAATTGAGTTCTAACTTTTGCATATACAGCTTGATGCGATGCAATGCGATCTATTGAACTGATTTTGTACTTTTCTTTCTTTTATCTTAACTTTTGCCTTAATTGTCCTTGGCGGCTCAATTCAGTAGACTTTACTTTCTTGTCTGAACTTTTGCCTAAACTGTCCTTGGTGGCTCAGTTTAGTAGACTTCTTCCGACTTTTGCATAAGCCTTATTTCTTTTGTGGCTTATCGGTATTCAATCTTTTGTTGAATGATATGCATAGTATAGATAATAACAAAGAGCACAAAATGTAGAGAAGAAACTGTTGTTCACATACTTATGATTATTTCACCTACAGACATGCATGCATTCATAAGACCAGGATTCTTAGTAAATCATAACTTGTTCATTGATGAGAATAAATTTAAGTGCATAGGAAATGGTAATAGTTTCCAATGTTTAACCATTATCTGCTTTCTGTTCCTTTTACAAATTTTCTAGAAAGTGACTGACATTTTTCTCTTCATGCCCTAACTTTTGCCTAAGCCGCCCAACTCAAGTTTTCAACTTAGCGGGCTTTATTTGCATTGGGGTGCCCTAACTTTTGCCGGACTGATTCGTGGAATATCGATCGGCGGGTTGCACCCTAATTTTTGCCCGAGCAGAAGAAGACCACTCGCCGGGTGATTTATTTTTATTTCCCTTTTTTTGTGTCCTACTTTTTAGTGATTTATTTCTTTTCACCTAGACATGATAGCGCTTAACCCTGTCTCCATTCCCAGATTCACATACTCATTTCCATCCATGTCCATGAGCTTAATTCCTCCCTTTCCAAGGACTTAATTAACCTTGAATGGTCTTTCTCAATTAGGCCTAAACGTGCCCCTAGCATTAGTGTTGACTTGGCATAGTTGTTTGAGAACCAAATTACCCACCTTGAGGGGTTGCTTTGGGTAAGCTTGGGCCATTTAGTGTTGGAATGAATAGGTTCTTCTCCTTTGTGAAAGAGGGAGGTTATGTTATTTTGGGGAAAGGTTCTCCTTCTTGTGAAAGAAGGAGATCGTATTATTATGGAGGCTTGGGATCATTATTTAGGGTAAGGGGTCTTCTTTCTTTTGAACAAATGGAGAAATCAGTTTTTAGGGATATTTTAATGGGAATATAGGTCCAAGGGAGGTACCTACATTGATAAGAAATTCCCATTTGTTGGATGTGATGATTTATCCTTTTGAAGGTTTTGGAAGAGCATTGGATTTAAGCATGCCTTTATTTTGGATTTGTGTTGTAAGATCTTTTCCTTCAACGGTGCTTTTGATGTGGAGTATGTCTTCCCTTTTTTTGTGTGGGCTCTTGCTTTTTCTTTCTTTTTGATGTGTATCTTCCTCCCCCCTTATGGTAAAAGATGAGCTAATACCTAAGGCTATCATGTTTGCTAAGCACTTTTCATCTCTCTTTTTTTTGTCGTAAGTTTTAACCATTGGAACTTATGCCCTTGAGATGTACTCAAATTCAATTTCTTTAATAAACATGATGAAATTTTTAAGAATGTAGATTTTATAAGTGCATGATATCTTTAAGAATAAAATACTCAAACATGATGTGAATGCATCAATTTATTCGTGATGTGCTTCATAAGTGGCATTGTTTGCATCAAGACACTAGCAAAGTTAAAAGGTTACCTCATCATTGAAACCATCCTCCACATATGGTGGGTCTTCAACTTTAATCTCGGTAGGATCCATCAGTGAATCAGTAGTCTCCCAATCTGAAGCTTCTACTTGTATTGGCACTAGTCCTCTTTGTGCTTCATCAAGGTCCTCCAATTTCTCAATTCTTTCCCTCTTTTTAGCCCTTTCGGGGATCCAATCTTCCCCTCTCGTGGCTTGGATCCGAGGTGAAGGTTGTTGAGAATTTGTAGTCACATCAAAGGGTAGACCATTGGATGATGGAAACTTGTCCCATCAGGCGTGGCTACGCAGTTGGGACCTTGGTGAGATCCCCCAAACTGAAACACTAACGGCATAAATCCTTCGCTAGGCTGAATAGACCGACTGACGGCTGGCGGAACTGTAATATCCACTAACTGAAAAGGATTGGTAAACTGACCATACAGACTAACTGAACCCAATTGTTCGAACTAATTGGATGATGGACTATTAGGGGATGGAGGTGGAGATTCAACCCCTAATTAAACATAATTTAGTTGAGTAGAAACTCGAATGCAGACCAAATGAAATTGAGATTGTTGCAAAGCTTTGACTCTTGCTCAAGTGAGAACCAATCAATCAATACATGCATGGGTTTGATTATGCATGAGATATGTACAATGATCCATGGTGAGGTTAATATACAAAAACAGAGTGCATCTAAGATAGAGTGCAATAATTTTCCCAAATGATGAAAAAGAAAGCAGGTTGAACTAACTAAATGATTTTGTTGGTCATCTTAATCTTTCAACCTTTTTGAAATCAAACCAAAATTTTGCAAGTTAAAAGATTATTCTCCCTAGCAGAGTTGCCACTGTGACATGTCGATGACGCGCGGGTCTTCCTTAGTACCTTGGTGAGAGGCGGGGCCCACTGGGGTCGTTAATTAATATAGGCATGATGAAACCATTTAGTTCAAGTTTGCACATTTTAGCCAATTTTAGGTATAAAAGAATCGAGACCCAAATCTCGATACAAATGATAGATTTGCCACCCACATAAATTACGATCAGACCCAAAATAGGAATAAAAGACTAGATAGAATTGAATAGATGGAGAGCGATAAATAAATAATTGAGATGTGAGTCTCTTTGAAATTCAGGAGCATTACCTTTACACTATGCCACTTTAAAGCGATTCCAATGCCGAATGGAAACTTTATCAAAGTATATAGTGAAATGATGGATTTAGGACTTTTTAGGTGAATGTTTGTGTGGACAGAACCTCCCCCAATCCTAAATATGAAGTTAGAAAGGAATAAAATGTGGGCAAAACCAATGTGGAATGATTTTCCCCTTATTTTATAACTTTTATACCTCTTCTGTACCCTTTCTATAACCTCAAGGACTTGTTAAAACTATTCCTATAGTAGTATTTTCTTTCTCTTATGTTTTTCTCAATTGTGCTTTTTGAAATGAAACAAAATGCTCCTATTTATAGAGGGAAATTAGGTCTAAACGCATTAAATGGCTGATTTTATGCGTTTATGGATGATTTTATTCATTTATGGTAGTTTGTATTTGTTTATGGCTGATTTAGGGCACTAAAACTGACTGTTTGGCTCTCTAGGGGACCGGTACGGGTGACCTGGACCCATACGGGTTCCGTTAGTACCAAAATGGGCATTTTTAGGTCATACCAAATTGATACGAACCGATTGGACCCTTACGAGTCGGGCGGACCCTTATGGGTTCGAGTCGACCTGTATAGACCGATACGGATCTGAGTTGATCTGTGTGGACCCGTCTGACCGGTTTTGATTGAAAACGCCCGAAAATGCTTGAAATTACCCAAAATCGACTGATTTTGACCTCTTTTGACCCTTTTAAACCGTTTTAGAGCTTTTAGGGCTTAAGCACTAATTTTTTGAGGTTTAGGTTTGACAAAACTTAACCAAACTACATTGAAATCACTCCAAGTAGATGACACCTATAGAAGAATGCATTATATATCTCTTATCGTCATTTCGTGAGAAGGATTGTTAAAATCCAGTGCTCAAAGGCAGCATCCTTACTAGCTAGCAAAGCTACCTAGGTATAGAGAGAATAATCATCCATAATAACCATGGTGGATTCTCTTCTACCTAGGCTTATTAATTTAATTGGACCAAAGAGATCAATATGGAGTAGTTCAAGGACTCTTCCCGTTGGTATATAAAGGATGGAAGGGAAACTTTTTCTGGTATGTTTTTCTGGTTAACATGCAGTGCATATTTGATCCTTATTAAAATCAACCTTAGGCAAACACTCAACTAGTCCCTTTAAGGCTAGTTTGGATAGGAGGTTCGTGCTAACATGTCCCAACCTCCAGTGCTATAGTCATGATTCTTCTTCTTTAGATTATAATTTTTCTCATTTTTAAGGTAAGCACAAAAAACATTATTTACTCTAGGTGCATGAAGAATAAGTTGATTGGACTTACTATCGATGATTGAGCATCCTCTGGAGTCAAATATCACCTTTCTCTCTTTATCGCATAAATGAGCAACACTAAATAGGTTGAATTTTAGCCCATTAAATAGAGAGACATCTTCTATTTTCATTTTAGATCCAATGGTTCCTTGCCCAATGATATGTCCTTTTTTATTATCTCCAAAGCTTACTTTTTCTCCCTTCTTCAGGGTCAATGTGATGAAGGCTCTTTCATCCCTAGTCATGTGTCTTGAACATCCACTATCAATATACCGAGTTTGTTAATCTTCTGTGGACTTTAAGTATACCTCTGTACTGGCTAACTCAAACTCTGATTCCTCATCTTGCTTAGTGATTTGCTGAGTTGTTCCTCTTCCAAAATGATCTGCTTCCGGCTAGTTAATGCCATAAATGCACAGTTGGTGGTTTCGTCTTCTTCATCTAATGTTCATGAGCTACTGATTTCCTCAATATTGCTCCATGTGGCCACCACTACCTTTTTCTTGTACTTCTTCTCTTTCTTGAGCTCAGGACATTGTTCTTTGATATGTCCTTTCTCACTACATTCGAAGCAGACCATCACCTTTTTTGAATCCTTCTTTTCAGCTTGACCCTTTTTGTATTTATCCTTCCTAAAGCTGGTTTCCTTCATTCTTTTAGAGTCAAATCTTTTGGAGCTTCTCTTTCACCCTTTCTCTTCCATTCTTAGAAACCTCTTGAATTGCCTAGCTAGCATGGCCATTTCTTCATTTTGAAAGGAGATTGCCTTGACTGTTTTTCTATTTTAGAGGATTTTGCCTTGAGAGCAATCCCCTTCTTTTCCTCTTGAGGCTTCTTATCCTATTAGTTGTATCTTTCTAGGGATAGCTCTTGAGTCAGAAGGTTTCCAATGAGTTCATCATAACCATAAAATTTTAAGGTCACGAGCTTCCTCAATAGATGTCTTCTTGTTATCTCATTACTTAGTTAGACTCTGGAGAATTTTCTTCAGCATTTCCTCTTTAGTGATTTCCTTTCCCAGTCTCTTAATCTTAATTACCAGATTAGTGTATCTGGTATACATTGTTGTTTGACTCCTTTTGTTCAATTTTGAAATTTTCTAGTTTTTCCTAGAGGATATCAATCTTGGCTTTGTGAACCTTGTAGGTTCCTTCATAGGTCACCTCAAGTTTTTGCCAAATTTCTTGAGCTATTTTATAGCTTCATACCCTATTAAATTTAGCAGCACTCAAAGCACAATGAACCATCTTAATAGCATTTGCGTTTTCATGCAACTTTTTATAATCATTATCATCCTATTGATTAAAGGGTTTTCTAGTTGTAATCCCTCAACCTCATAAGTAGGGACATATGGGCCATCTTTGATGGCCATCCATGCTAGCATGCTCTGTACTTGAATGAAATTTTTCATCCAGTTTTTCCAGAATGTGTTGTGTTCATCGGTGAAGAGTGGGGGATGGGTTATAGACATACCCTTTAGGAGAATAAGTGATTACTACTCTGATAACTCATTTTGATCAATAAAATCAAATTAGACCTCTAGCTTGAGATTGTTAAGTCTCTAATGTTGGAAAACAATGATCTGGATAAATAAAACTATATACATCCAAATCAAGTTTGAAAGAAACAAAAACGAACTCCCTTAAAATCCAAATGAAAGCATCTGGACAAAGCTTAGATCGCTTATTAAACAAAATCAGAAACCTAAGCAAGGGAGGAAAATCATTCGAACAAAGTCTGAATAGAAAACAAACTTCCGACCTCAAGACTTACAACCAGAAGAACTGATTGAAGCCATTCCCGGAAGGAAGATCCGGAACATATTGGTTAAAAGGACATCCGGAAGACACATCTGGAAGACCTATGTTCAACAACTAAGGAAAGTATGAAACATAGCTCTCCTTATGCCTCCTTGGTCTACAATAGTCAAAGAACCTTTTATAAATAGAAGACAGCTAGCAAAGTTTAAAGAAAAGTCAAAAGGAGCAGACAAAGGACAGCGAAAGTCTAAGCTACTTTTAGACCAGACCAATAGAGACACGCATTGAGCTCACACTATATGACAATTGGTATAAAAGTTAGTGTATCACAATGACAAGAAAAACGATCACTGACAACTATCAGCACCAATCCCAAGAATATGGTTTCACGGACTAATCAACGGAACCAAAAGCTCTACCTCACAACCTGATCAGGGTGAAGATTAAATGTAAGCTTACGAACCACAAACGGCTGTATTTATGTTCAAAGCCTATAAAAGGAACTCTTCACCAAATTAGAAGGTAATTGATTGACTTACAAAAGCAAGTAACAAAGAAATACATTCAATTAGTTGAGAAAATCCCTCCAAGAAACTCCTAATTCAAAATCTGTTTCTAAGGATTCCTAAGTGAAACTATGAACTTAAGGAACTCTAAAACTAACCTTTTGTTTCAAACCAAAAGTGTAATAATCTCCATCTTGGGTGCGTTGTGAGATTGGGATAGAACTTGAAGTAGGTGCTTTGAGTTAGATCTCCTTGTAGGACTCAACTTAGATTCGACGTAAAAGGCTAAGTGGTATATCCTACTAAAGATGAGAGGACTCAGCTAGGAGTTGGTGCTTCTAGTGGTATATCCTACTTCCTGAAGAATTCATCATTCAGAGACAAATCTATAAGGCTTGATTCCTGCCTATTGAAAAGGAATCCACTAGTGGCCAAGCTCGAAAGAAGGAAATTCCGGGGACTGGATGTAGGTAGGGCCAAACTAGTGTAAAATACTTGTGTTTGATTTCTGTTTACTTTTACTATATTGCATTCATATTACATCATCCAGATCCATCTTCTGGATCATATTTATCATCCGGACCTAACATCTGAATCATAATCAAACACTCTACACATAGACTTTTTCTAAGTTTGTAAAATCCGTGAAAAAGGGCCATTCACCCCCCCTGCCCTTATAAATACTCTAATAGGGACCAACAAGTGGTATTAGAGCAAGTGCTCAAACTAGAGATCTAATAATCTCGAGCTAAAGGTCCACATATTTTTATTCATAAATTAAAATGACTTTCCACAACTCGCAACTTCTTCCCAAGGGTATGTCTATTACCCGTCCTCCACTCTTCACCGGCGAATGCTATACGTTCTGGAAAAATTGGATGAAGAACTTCATCTAGTCACAAAGTATGAAAGCATGGTCAGTTATTAAAGATGGTCCATGTGAACCTACTTACGAAGTAAGAGGTACGACTACCCGAAAACCATCAAGTATGTGGGACGATAATGATTTTAAAAAATTGCGCAAAAACGCAAATGCTATTAACATGCTTCATTGTGCTCTAAGTGCAGCAAAATTCAATAGGATATCTGGATATAAAACTGCCAAAGAGATATGGGAAAAGCTAGAAGTAACCTATAAGAGAACTACCAAAGTAAGAGAAGCCAAACTTGATCTACTCCAACAAAAGTTTGAATCTTTCAAGATGGAGCCTAAAGAACTAATCAGCAACATGAACACTAGATACACAAATCTAGTAAATGAAATGAAGAGGCTAGGGAAGGAGATTCCAGAAGTAGATATGGTCAAGAAAGTGCTTCGGAGTCTCACCAGGGAATGGGACAATAAAAAGACTGCCATTGAGGAAGCTCATGACTTAAATTTCTATAGTTATGATGAACTCATTAGTAATCTTCTAACTCAAGAACTGTCCTTGGAAAGATATAGTCATCAAGAAAAGAGACCTGAGGAGAGAAAGACGGCCATTGCTCTTAAGGCAGAATCCACCGGATCAGGCTCGTTCGGTGAGGAAGAGTAAATAGATGAATCAATGAGTACTAAAGATCAACTCGCTCTATTGACCAAAAGGCTAAATTGATTTATGCAAAAGAACGATAGAAGAAGATCAAAAAGGTATGAATCTCAGAGACTAAGAGAAGGCACCTCCGGAGGAAGTAAGCACAAAAGGAATCCGGAAGAAAAGAAAGATCCGGAGAAAGATCCTGCTTGTTTCAAGTGTGGTGAAAAAGGGCACTTCAGGACAAAATGCCCCAAGCTCAAAGAGCTATGAAACATAAAAAGAATGCAATGGTTACTACCTAGAGCAATAGTGAAGAAAGCAGTAGCTCATCCTCAACAGAAGAAGAGGAAACCACTAACTGTGCATTCATGGCCCTAACAGAGCCAAAAGCAGAGCAATCTGGAAGAATCACCTCCAAACAAGAAACTGTGCAAATTGAGGAATCTAAATCAAATTCAGCAAACAATGATGTAAACTCTTACTCTAATTACACCTCTAACTTTGATCTTGCAAAAGCTCTTTCTATTGTTATCAAGGGAGTAAAGAAGAACGCAAAGGCAATCAAATCCCTGAAAAAGAGCAATACTAGAATTAACTGAAGACACTAAAATAATGGAATAAGACATCAATCTAGTTAGAGCAACCAAACATATTGATGTAGTAGAAGAAAACTTCCTGAGAAATGAAGTCCAGATTCTGAACGCAAATGTAGTGGGACTAGAAAGAGAAGTTAGTCTATTAAAGGAAGTATCTGGAAGGAAACCTGAAAATCCAAGAGCAGATGATCCTCCGCTTTCTCAAAACCGGATTCAAAGGAATCTAAATCAAAAGAAAAATGAAGTTAGCAGATAACCACAAGCTTAAAGATATACTGCGGCTCAAAAAGGAAAAGCTAAAATAGCTTACAACCAACTACCTATCAAACAAAGGAGAAATCATAATGCTGAAGTTGCACCTCCAACCAGCTTTCGGAATTATACTGGACCATCCACTAGTGTACACGAAGCTGGATATAAAGGCAACTATGAAAGAAAGGATCTGAAGAAGATCAGAGAAGAGCAAATGCAAAACCTGCCTATTTTAGGATGCAGGTTTTGTGGGAAAAATAACCATATGACTAAATCATGTAGATTAAAAAATGGCTATTATGATGATTATCCTTGCCTTAGATGGTTATTAACCTGAGAGGACCCAAATTAGATTGGGTACCCAAACCCACTTGATTTGTTTTGCAGGTATGCCTTAGATCCAAAGTGGATCAACACTCTTAGTATATTGATAGTGGATGTTTAAGGCACATGACAAGTGATGAGAAGGCCTTCATCACATTAACCCAGAAGAAGGGAGGCAAAGTAAGCTTTAAAGACAATCAAAAGGGACAGATCATTGGTCATGGAACCATTGCATCTGGGTTAAAGATTGAAGATTTATCACTAGTTGATGGACTGCAATTCAACCTACTGAGTGTAGCTCAATTATATGACAAAGAAAGAAAAAGATATTCCTGATTCATTTCAAATCAAGAAATACATAGAGGAAGATAAGGGAAAATCCTATAATCCAAAGGTATATCAAGTCAATCACAATCCATAGGAAATTGACTTTAATGAAGAAACAATTGAAGCTGAAGAAGAGCTAGTCCAAATTCAACATGAAGGCCTGGAAAGAGAAATCTGAACACGCAGAGATCATTCCATTGAGAATATTCTAAATGACATTCAGAATCTAGTTAGAACCAGATGACAGCTTAATCGGATGATGAGTCACACTACTTTTGTCTCTCTCATAGATCTAAAGAAATTCCAAGATGCTGAAGGAGATGAAAGCTGGATGATGGCGATGCAGGAAGAGCTAGATCAATTCACCAGGGATGATGTATGGGATCTTATGCCCTCTTCCAAAGGAAAGTCAATTATAGGTACTAAATGGGTGTTCCGGGATAAACTTGATGAATCCGGAGTAGTAATAAGAAATAAGGCAAGACTAGTTGCTCAAGGCTACAATCAACAAGAAGGAATTGATTTCAAAGAAACATTCACTCCTGTAGCAAGACTGGAAGCAATTCGGATCCTATGTGCTTTTACATCATTCATGGGGTTCACATTATACCAAATGGATGTCAAAAGTGCATTTCTAAATGGCGTCATTCAAGAAGAAGTATATGTCAAGCAACCACCCGTATTTAAAGACCCAAAGCATTTGAATCATGTCTACAAACTAAAGAAAGCTCTCTTTGGATTAAAGCAGGCACCAAGAGCCTAGTATGAAAGACTGACCTCATTCCTTATATCCAAGGAATATGCTAGAGGCAGAGCAGATACCACACTCTTCATCAAGAAGAAGAAGAATGATATTATTTTAGTCCAAGTCTATGTGGATGATATCATTTTTGGTGCCACTGATGAGAAGATGTGCAAAGAATTCAGCTCCTAAATGTAGAAGAAATTAGAGATGTCCATGATGGGAGAGCTCAACTTCTTTCTTGGCCTACAAATCAAACAAAGTCCAGATGGGATCTTCATCAATCAATCAAAATACACCAAGGAGATTCTGAAAAAATTTGAAATAGACAGTAGTAAACCAATGTCTACTCCCATGAGTTCAGACATAGTCTTATCCAAGGACTGTAAAGGAAAAGATGTTGATCAAAAGCTATATAGAGGGATGATTGGCTCACTCCTATACTTAATAGCCAGCAGACCTGGCATACAATATGTAGTATGCTACTGTGCAAGAAATCAAGCTAATCCAAAGGATTCTCATATCAAGGCTATCAAGAGGATACTAAGATATCTCCTAGGAACCACTGAAGTTAAGTTATGGTATCCTAGTAATAGAGATTTTACTCTCCAGGGGTTTACAGATGCAGATTATGGTAGAGATACTCTTGAAAGAAAAAGTACATCCGGAGGATGTCATTTTCTTTGGGATTGCTTAGTCTCATGGTATAGCAAGAAGCAAACTTCAGTTGCCTTTTCCACCACGGAAGTTGAATATATGGCAGCTGGAAGTTGTGTTGCTCAACTCCTATGGATCAAAGAATAACTTAAAGATTATGGAGTACAATCCGGATGTGTGGATGTATTATATGACAACAAAAGTGCTATTGATGTTTCAAAGAATCCGGTGCTTTATATCCGGATGAAACATGTTAACATAAGGCATCACTTCATCCAGGATCATGTGATGAAAAAGGATGTTGCATTTGTATATATCCCAACCAATGACCAAAGAACTAATATCTTTACTAAACCACTAAGTAAGGATCAATTTGGGAAATTAAGAGAATCAATTGGAGTGTCAAATCCAATCTAGAAAAACTTTGGAAGAAAGCATCAAATCTAGCCAGATGTTGAGATAAAATCCTCACTCTGAAAGAAAAAGAAGAGTGAAAAGTAAATTCCAGAAGATTGCCACATCAGCCGACAGCAATGACGTATGGCAGTAAAAGCCCATAAAGGTAACTGTTACTTTTTGAATTTCAAAAGTCCAATGGCTGCTACACGGGCCGTAAATACAACAGTTAATTCAAAAATAAACCATTCCCATTCTCCGGTTAAACTGAATTTACCTCTCCTAAAAATGCGACCGCCATGTCATCAATCCAGTAAAAAACACGGGAGTTCGGATTATAATTATACCCTCACTTTAAAAAGTCTATATAAACCCCCTCAAAATCCCTTCTCCTCTTCACACGAGCAACAATCTAATTGTTACTCTGTAAAAACTCAAACCTAAAACATCATCCTTTAAAAACTCAAAAATGGCAGCCAAAAACACCTCAAACACCCTCGAAATCCTACCCAGCAAAAACCTCTTTCAAGTATCAGACTTGAAAGAAGAAGATTTTGAACCCTTAAATCTCAAAACCTTTGATTTCGTCATCCCTACTGATCATCTAGGAGATAACTATCTATTCAAAACTCCACCCTTCTTCACCCTAATTGAAGATCAGAATTTGGGTGACCTTCTCAAAATAAACTGCCTAACCTATCCAAAACTGGTGAAAGAATTCTACTCAAATTTAAGTGCACATAATCAATTTGATGCCCTACGCACTGAGGTTCAAGGAAAGGTTATCATTCTAACACCAAAATTCTTTGAAAAGAATCTAAAGATGAAAAATTCAGGGGTTTTGCTGAGAAAAGATAGGGATGAGATCGGAATCGAATATGACTCCAAGCTGTGGCTCCACCGGAATTATTTCAGTGACAAATTCTCAACATACTTTCCCAGAATGCCCAGATTCCTACAGTATGCTCTAGCAAAACTTGTTCTAATAGGGAAAGGATCATTTACTATAGTTTCTTCCCTCCAGCACTATATTCTACAGCACTGGGTTGGCAGCGTGGAAGTAAACTAGCCAGTCTTGATCATCCATTATCTCAAGACCCATGTCTACTCACATGGTGCCTTGATCATGAGGATCCTTCAAGCGGAAGGAGTGGATCTTACAGGATTTAAAGGAATTTATGGAAAGCCAATCCTCGAGAAGAACTTCATGAATCTCTGCTTCAATGAAGAATGGGATGAAGAAAAAGCGAAGTTAAGAATGGATGAGCGAAAAGTTAAATCCAGAAAGGTAACTGATCCGAAAGCAAAAGCTCCAGTTCCCAAGAGGCCTAGAACCTCCGAAAGAAGTTGATAAGGATACTCTGCCTAGGCTCTGAACAACCCAGACCCAGAGGAAGATTGATAAAAGCAGCAGCCAAAAAGGGACTGTATGGGCTTACTACTGGGCTACCTAAAATCGCAACAAAGGCAATTAAAGCTGGAAGAAAGAAAGCCAAGAGAACTTTAGCTGAGATGAAGGAAGAAGCTGATGATGAGGAAATGGAGGATGAGGCTCCTCCTAAAAAACAACTTCAGATAAAAGGGCTAACATTTGATGAAGCTCTTACTGCTCAACAAAGGAGAGCTAGTGAGGGCAGAAGGCTTGCTAGGATAGTGTTAAATGAAGAGGCCAAGCAGTATAGAGAGAAGGTTGCATTGGAAAAGGCTAAATCCAGCACAGGGAAAAATGTCCCCAGTTCAATAGAATTAGTACAACAAGATGATGAGCAATATGCTGAGGACCTTCTCCCTCCTCTAGAGCTGTTACATTCGGGATTTGCACTATGGCCTTAGCTACATTTTGAGAGATTATAGCTAAGTTGTGCTTTTCAGTATCAGAAGAGTGATGAAGAAGATTAGGAATTACCTCATTGGTTGGTTATATCTGATTCTCATCCCTTCTTTCTTTTTCCGTCCCTTCCTCCCGATGGCTGGAATTATCCTCAGCCATTTTAGATGCCTTTTCAGGACTTTCTTCCCCCGGCATGTTGGAACTATCCTCAACAGCCTTCTGCAATGCCTTTTTAGGAATTTCATGGTTTATGACCTCATGGCTTGATCCGAGCAAATTTTCCGGAAGTGATTCTGCTCTTTCAATAAATGGGAATTTGTGTGCTTCTGGAATTTTGGATAGAGTCTCCATGTCTTCTGGGTGTACCAGTATAAGAGGACCCTAAGATGACTCACCTGGACCTTCAGTTGTTTTCCTCTGGTTTATTGCATTATTTTCCTTGATGGCTACCTAAAACTCCAAAGAATCCAAAGTGAGTGCAGCTCTCAAACTTCGTTAGGAGGCAACCCTTGAACACCATGAAGAAGGGTTTATCAAAAAGAGCCTCCTGACCATTTACACCCATCTCAAGGCAATGGAAAAGGAACTACTAAGGCAAGTCTCAAATAAAGAGGTCTGCAAGGATTTAGGTGAAATTAAAGAAAGGTTGAATTGCCTTCCCAGAATTGAGCAACAAGTCATGAACTTCCCAACACCTGGAGCTTTGGCGGCAGCTTCCCTCTCTAAGATCAAGCCCCTCTTGAATGAAATAAAGGAAAGCACCTCTGAATCCAACCTCAATGCCAGTCAAGCAAATAACTTAGCCTCTGATAACTAGACAATAGTGCTAGAAAAGGTGTCCTCAACCACAGACCTATCCACAGAACTTAAAGACTACATTGATACCAAGTTTGAAAACTTGTCAAAATTCATGGAGGATAGGATCTGAAACCAACTCTACTCAGTAAAAAGACTGATCAGCAAGTCACTCAGGAGATGCTTGCAAATTTTATAGACAAAATCCTCCCCTAACTAAAAGAAAAAATTCTTGATGGCATGGGCGATGAAATGCAAGCAAGAAACTCCAGCATAGAACAATTAATAAATGAGTGGAAGAAAACCATCTTCAAGGAGATTAAAGATCAGACAGAATCTATCCACAACATTCGGAAGGGACTTAGTGATGAAATCACTCTTCTTCAAACCGGAATAAATAAATTGTCTATCTCTGGACCCTCCTCTTCTCCGGATACTCCAGAGTGCTAACTCATTCCAATCCTACACGACCTGGTTGAGTCTATAGGGGATTCAGGGTTCATGAGCAAAAAAGGCTTAACTATCCTCACAAAGGCCATGTTCCCTTACTTTGATCCGAAGGACCAAGAACAGATTCTGCACATCCTTCCTCAAGTCTCACAATCATATGACCAGCTCTGGAGGGCCCTTCGTCCTTACTACCTAACTCCGCCTATTGTAAATCAAATTATTGATGAGTAAGCCAAAGGTAATAAAAACTACTCTATCTACTCCTCTACATGGCAGAAGTCTTAGGATAAACCCACCTATAAGGTCATTGACTCCCTTGATGGAAGCAAAAAGGGGGAGGAAGAAGATAGTTAAGGAGACAGAAGGGGGAAGGAAAAATAGTGCAAGTCTAGAAGAATGGTCCATCCGGAGAGATAGTTAAGCTAGCTAGATAAACAGGTGATAGCTAGATTCTCTCTGTATGTATTTCTATATCTTGTAACCCTGAACTTCATAATGTTAACTATTATTAACAACAGAAGTATATATAAAGAGAGAACTCTTAACTATCAAAATAATCGCTTCTAAAGTACAATCTATAATTGTACTACAACAAACTTAGAAGCATAAGTCATAAAATTATGGGGGAGCCTAGAAACTAAAATCATGAGGGAGTAACTTAAAAAATTATCTTAAAGTTTTTGTTTCCATCAAATGGGGCACATTGTTGGAAAACAGTGATTCGAATAAATAAAACTATATACATCCGAATCAAGTTTGAAAGAAACAAAAATGAAGTCTCTTAAAATCCAAATGGAAGCATCCGGACTAAGTTAAGATCACTTATTAAACAAATCAGAAACCTAAGCAATGGAGGAAAATCATCGGACAAAGTCTGAATAGAAAACAAACTTCTGACGTCAAGACTTGCAATCGGAAGAACTAATTGAAGCCATTCCCGGAAGGAAGATCCAGAACATATAGGTCAAAAGGAGATCCGAAAGACACGTCCGGAAGACCTACATTCAACAACTAAGGAAAGTATACAATATAGCTTTCCTTGTACCCCATTGGTCTATAATAGTCAAAGAACCTTTTGTAAATATAAGACAACTAGCAAAGTTTAAAGAAAAGTCAAAAGGAGCAGACAAAGGACAGCGAAAGTCTAGTCTACTTTTAGACTAGACCAATAAAGGCACACATGGAGCTCACACCATATGACAATTGGTATAAAAGTTAGTGTATCACAAAATGACAAGAAAAATGATCACTGGCAACTCTCAGCACCAATCCCAAGAATATGGTCTAATGGACTGATCAATGAAACCAAAAGCTCCACCCCACAACCTGATCAGGGGTGAAGATTAAATGTAAGCTCACCAACCACAAACGACTACATTTATGTTCAAAGCCTATAAAAGGAACTCTTCACCAAATTAGAAGGTAACTGATTGACTTACAAAAGCAAGTAACAAAGAAATACATTCAATTAGTTAAGAAAATCCCTCTAAGAAACTCCTAATTCAAAATCTGTTTGTAAGGATTCCCAAGTGAAACTATAAACTTGAGGAACTCCAAAGCCAACCTTTTGTTGCAAACCAAATGTGTAATAATCTCTAACTTGGGTGAGTTGTGAGATTAGGATAGAACTTGAAGCAGGTGCTTTGAGTGAGATCTCCTTGTACGACTCAGCTTAGATTCGAGGTAGAAGGCTAAGTGTATATCCTACTAAAGACGAGAGGACTCAGCTAGGAGTTGGTGCTTATAGTGGTATATCCTACTTCTAGAAGAATTCATCATCCGGAGACAAATCTGTAAGGCTAGATTCCAGCCCATTGAAAAGGAATCCACTAGTGGACAAGCTCGGTAGAAAGAAATTTTGGGGACTGGACGTAGGTAGGGCCGAACCAGTATAAAATACTTGTGTTTGATTTCTACTTACTTTTACTATACTGCATTCATATTGCATCATCCGGATCCATCTTTCGGATCATATTTATCATCCGAATTATAATCAAACACACTACACATAGACTTTTTCGAAGTTTATAAAATCCGCGAAAAAGGGCCATTCACACCCTTTGCCCTTATAAATACTCTAACAGGGACCAACATCAGTTCTGAGCACTTGCTCTGATACCACTTGTTTGTCCCTTAGTGAGTGTTTACTAGGATCAAAGGGGGTGAATAATCCTTTTACATAATTATATACTTTTCAAAAAGTCCTTGTGTAGCGTGCAATATATAAACCGGAGTTAAAGGATCCAGATGATGCATATATTAAATAAAATGCACTCATAGTATAAGCTTAGAGTAAACTAAATCAAACACAGGGATTTTTGTACTGGTTCGACCCCGCCAATGTCCGGTTCCCAGAGTTTCCTCCTCCGAGCTTAAATCCCTTAGTGAGATTTCTTTCACGGGCAGAAACCAAACGTTTACAGTTGTCTGCGAAGATGTCTTCTCCTCTAGATGTTGAATATACCACCCCAACTAACACCTAGTGTGAGGGGGCGACCTTCTTCCAGACCCATAAGGTCTCGAAAAAATAAGGGCGGCAAAGCGAGCCGAGGGATTGATCCTCATTTTAGAAGCGTGATAAAAAAATTAATGAAAATGATGTTCAAGTTGTTGTTTAGGTCCAATTTAGATGTTAAAAGATATGAGACCCGAAATCCCATATTTTAAGATAGAGTCGCCACCCAGTTTAGCTCTACCGGAATTGGGTACGATATTCCCATCGGGTAGTTAGACCGTACCTTAAAACAGAGATTCTGAGTTCGGATGATGTTGCTTACTTTTCATTAATTAAATCAAACCATTTACATTTTAATAAAGTCGACTTTATTTCTTATGTGATTTAAATCCTCCTAATTAGAGTTTTTCGGTTTATTTCTTATGTTATTTAAATCCTCCTAATTAGAGTTTTCGGTTATAATATCCATACATAACACAGCACGGCACGTAAAAAGTAGTAAATAAAGCAGATAAATTAACTATTACATGGTTTTACAAATATCTATGCAAATAAAGAGAGACTAAAATCGGGTCTTAACCGGGCTTACCAACCCCGAAACAGCTCCAAAAAAAAGCAAATCATGAATAAACTATCACAAATAATGCATAAACAAAATATGGGGAAAAATCAAATCAAAAAGAAGAGAAAACCATTTTTTTTGGATTTTTTGGGATTAAAAACACGTTATTAAGGCATTAAATGAATATTTAAGCAACCTAATAATTAATTAAATAAACTAAACACCCTCAAATTAATTTAAATATTTACAGAATATTTATGGATTTTTATTTAAGATAAAAAGATTTTTTTAGGGATTTATTTGGTGAAAAGCCAATTTTAAGCCATTAAATAGACATTTAATCAATTAAATAATTAATAAAATAATTTCAGAAGATTAAAAAATATTTTAAGAAATTCCCGATTATTTATGATTTTTAGAAAAAATTTTGGGTGAAAATTGGGGTAAAAAACCCAAGAAAATGATAAAATGGGGCAAAAACAAAAACATGGGCCTTTTGGCATTTTTCCAGTCCAGCTGCTGTAGTGGCATTGAACCAATGCCGTTGCAGCGATAATCATGTCGTCGGAGCGGTTGGATGCTCACCAGAGCGATTGAACCGGAAAAAATGCCAAATGGACAAAAATCGGTATTTTTACACCCGAAAACTCAAGATTACCAAAATTTTAAGCCAATTCCTACAATATTGCAATAGATCTGGACTTAAAATGACAAAATGACTTTTTTTTTGACTTTGGGACAAAAAGGAACCCAAAAATAGCGGGAAGGATGTTTGCGAAAATACCGAAAGAAAATGGGTAAAAAACCAAGAGTAGCAAAATAATTAAATAAATAATTAAAAGAATCAGGCCGTGAATCCACATTTTGAGACTCAAACCAGACGTTCGGCAAGCTTTGTGACAAATTTGTGCTGAAAATCCGACAAAACAGTGACAGAATCAGCGACAAACTCAGTGACAGATTTTAGTGATTTTCTGAGATAAAGTCGCTAAATCCTATTTAATGATTTCTACTTGATTTTAGTGTTTATACTAAAAGATTAAGCCTAATAATGCTTAGGAATCCAAATTAATCATATTTTCATAGCTTTATGAAGCTTTTTCGCTCTAAAATGCTAAGAAGCCTAAAATGGAATTTCATTCTTTAAATTGGCAAAAAGTCATGAATCAGGTAATTTAATGAGTTTGTATAGACTTTCCTCACTCCAAATAACCCAATAAGTCCTTAGAAATCGTAAATTTCCCAGAAAAAATTGAGTTTATCTGATTTAGAGTGAGAAAATTGAACTGGCGATGAACCCTCGGACCCGTGTAGCGGTTGAATCTCAATCGCTGTCATGGGCGCAGTGAACCACCCTAGGGTGTGATGAACAGCCCTAAGGGACGTGGTTCACGCGCTGCTGGGGTAGTTCAGCGATGTGGCCACATAATGGCCACGTATGCGGAACCGCGCCAAGGGGCGCAGTTCGCGCACCGCCAGATTGGCGGTGCTGCCTCTGTTGGCGGCTCCGGCGAGGGGAGGGAAACTTAGCATTTTTTGTATTAGGGATTTTAAACTTTAAAAAATCATAACTTTTACTACAATTATCCGATTTAAGTGATTCTTGACATTCTAGAAGCCTCAATGAGTCTAAAATTTAGAAAAAATAATGGGCCTTCCTAAAAAAGATGGGTTTAACAGAAAACTGTGAAACAAATTACTGCGCATGAGAGAAAGATGATAGTTACTTGTTAAATGCATTTAATGATTTTTAAGCGCGGTCAAAGGTCTAAAATCATCAAAAAGGTACTTGCCAAACGCGATTCAACTCAGAAAGAATAAAACAACTGGCCCGTAAAAAGGTTAGAGTAAAAATTCATCATCATTCCTTGGGACACCGAAAAGCCCGTTCTCATAAGCTACCCCTTATGAGATTGCCATTTGGTGGGTCATATGTAATCTCACGAAAGAGCAAGGGATAGAAGGTTATACCTGAGTCTTGGATTCTTGAACCGGTTGTCTACAAGGGATGCCATCAACATTCCCACCAAGAATAAGATTTACATGGAGATTTTTAATCAGTACCATCTTTGACTTCCCCTTGGATTTGAGGGAGACTGCAGGTTGCCTTACGATACAGACACTCTGATATAAACTGTTGGTTGCCTTACATCACCATAACATAACTGACAATAAAACACCCAATCGAATGCCATTACGCCGCTCTATTACAAAAACTCGGATATAGACTGTCGGTTACCTTATGTCACTATAATATAACTAAGTTTTAAATGCCTAGTGGAATAGCATTGCGCCGCTCCATTAAAGAAACTAGGATATAAACTATTGGTTGCCTTATATCACCATAACATAATTGATGATTGATCGCCCACGGACACTCAGATATAAACTGATGGTTGCTTTACGTCACCATAACATAATTGAGGATTAAACACCCAATTGAATGGCATTGCGCCACTCCATTATAGAAACTCTGATATAGACTACTGGTTGCCTTACGTCACCGTAACATCACTGAGGATTAAACGCCCAATCAAATGGCATTGCATTGCTCCATTATAACAACTCCAATATAGACTATTGGTTGCCTTACATCACCATAACATAATTGAGGATTAAATGCCCAGTCGAATGGTATTGCACTCCTCCATTATAAAAAATCTAATATAGAGTGCTGGTTTACAGAAACTTAGGTTTTGGACTCTTGAATTGGTTGCCTAATGGGATTGCCATCAACAGACCTATCAGGAACAAAATTCAAAATTTATTTGTCAAATTTTGAATTCTTGCATTGGTTGTCTATCAGGGTTGCCATATAGTGCAGCTGCCAAGAAAATTTTAAGATATTAGGAAGCGTTGTAAATTTTTTTGTTCTTATTACTTAATTGATTTTATCGGGACAAAAAGTTTTGCTCATTAATAATAAAAAAGATGTGATAATAAATTAAGTTTAGAAATATTTGGGAGTCCGAAAGAATTCATTGTTCGATTGATTTCACCCCATTCAATTGACAGACGGCTTGCAATTTGTACGGGATGATTATTTTACAAGGTGAACCATGGCTTGCAATTTGCAGCTGGACAGACGACTCCGCATATTGATCCCTAGCTTAAGTTTTGAGGTTCGCTAAGCGCTGGCTTGGGCTAAAGGGCTTGCCAAGCGTGGGTTTGGGCTTTTGAGGTTTGCAAAGAGTGGGCTTGGGCTTTGAAGTTTGCCAAGCGCGGGCTTGGGCTTTTGACGTTTGCATAGCGCAGGCTTGGGCTTTGAGGTTCTCCGAGCATGGGCTTGGGCTTGAAGGTTTGGAATTTTGTGTTTGAGTTTTGGATCTTAGGTTTTGAATTTTGTATTTTGCACTTTGGATTCTCAGATCGATATGTTGCATCGAGGTGCCCCTAAAGGATCCAAAGCTACATCGAGGTGCCCTCAAAGGAACAAAAGTTATATCAAGGTGCCCTTGAAGAGTCAAAAGGTTACATTGAGGTGCCCCTAGAGAGTCGGGATTCGAATTCTGAATTCTCTTATTGGATAACCATGGGGATTGCCATATGACATACCTGTCATAAAAATTTTAAGACATCAGTAATTGGCATGAGTTCCATTTTTATAATTTAATTGATTTTATGGAAACAAAAATATTTTTGCCCCTTCAATTAAGTAATAGAAATGGAAGTATGAAATATAAGTTGAGTTAAGATTTCTCGGAGTCTAGAGCAGTTGTTGAGGTGTCCATCGGGTCTAGCTGGTATGTCCCTTGGATGATTTATCCTCTAATGTAGCTTAGTAAATGTGTGGGATGCCCCTTAGTACGCGGGTGCTTGTTTCTGATTTTGAGCGTAATATTCGAGGATAATCTTTTGTGCCTTATTTCCTATAGAAAAATAGATAGCATATCTACGAATACTATTCATGAATGCATGAGTTGCTATGCTAATCTTCTTCTACATCTGAGAGACTTGATTGCCTGCTTGATTGACTTGCTAGGTTTACTAGGAGAAAATATAGAATTGCATAGCCACATGGATCAGG
The DNA here is from genome assembly GCA_947683365.1 of Euphorbia pulcherrima. NCBI lineage: Eukaryota > Viridiplantae > Streptophyta > Magnoliopsida > Malpighiales > Euphorbiaceae > Euphorbia > Euphorbia pulcherrima. The sequence goes on along the minus strand of CANTUS010000007.1, from coordinate 22,681,015 downwards.
TAGGTATGCCCCTGGTGGAGCATTAGGGAAGTTGGGGCGTACATATGGGACTATGTGTCCAGATATTGAGGCTGAGGATGGTCGCTCCCTATCGTTCATTGATAAAGGAAATGAATCAACTATGGAACAATCACTGAATTGAGCATACAAAGACAAGGGGAGCATAAAGCTAAGTTCAAGATTCTGGATGACGGACAATTGGACGCTATCACTAGCAATGAATTCTACCAAGGATGGCTTCAAAATATTAGGACATTGCAGACTTGAGATGCTCGGTTGAGGTTGAGATTGGTGTGGACACGCGTAGATGACCGATTTAAGCCCTACGAGTCCACTAGGCTGGAGAAGACATTCAGAAACTATAATGATGATGAGGATAATGCGGGTACTTTGATGTGATTAATGGCATTTGTTTACCTTTTATCTTTCTATCTAAATTTATGAATGGACTCGAATATTATGATGGGCCTATTAGACTTTTCATTATTTTACTTTTATGTCCTAATTTTTGGCTGGACCGCCCTTTTTGGGTTTTCAATCCAGCAAACTTTTCCTGGATTTTGAATAGACCTCACTTCTTTTCAGCCTATTAGGATTTTTGCCTTTTATCATTATTTCATTTCTTTTGAGGAGTTAGGTTGATAGCATAGAACCCTACGTTTGACCTACTTGCAACATTTTGCCTTTAGGGCCCAACATATTCATTCAAGTATAAACATAAAGATTTCAGTAAAATAACATTTCCATTAAATGAAGTAAGTTTAAGTACATGATGATGATAACCATTTATATTGACCCAAACTCTGGTGTTAACCAGCCTATATAGGTTTTCTAGTTAACACACTCTCGTTGCTAACTTTACCCTAACTTTTTCCTAGATCGTCCTTTTCAGATTTTCAACCTAGTGGGTTATTTTGTACCCTAACTTTTGCCTGACCGATTTGTATAATACCAATCAGCGGGATACAAGCTAATTTTTGCCCGAGTAGTATAAGACCACTCGACGGGTGATTTATTCATATATATTTTTTATGTGTAGCTTTTCTGGATTTGATTCTTTCTAGTTACATTATGATAACATTTTGACCTATCTTGATTGATAGGGTTTATAAACTCAATACGGTTGATAATCATGCCCCTTGTATCGAGTGCTTTTCTGATTATACAAGGTACTTTCCTATTTGGACAAAATTTCCCCCTTAGGTCGGTGTTGGTATGTTTCATTCACTTTGGAATCAGATCATTTGCCTTTGACGGGTACCTTTGATGCTTGACTTGGTTGTTTGCTCATGCGCTTGAGGTTTCTAGAGGGTCAGTCGTTGTATTGGGCTGTTTGAATGTCTCTTTCGTCCATTTAGATTCTTCTAATTGGATTCCAGCGTGGCTCTTAAAGCTTTCATCTCATTTTTGGTTGGTAGCACAGCTTCCATTCAATAGACAGAGGAGAAAGGCGCTTGATTTGTAGGAGTTCTTGCATGTGTTTGCCTTCTTCAAAGGGTGAATGGTAGCTTATTGGCTCAATCTCTGTATCTTGCAGAAAGAATCTTCTTGATAGACGGGTTTATGGTTTCAATAGCCCCATTATCTTATGGTATGTATAATGAAGATCTACGGTGCTCAAACCCATGTTTCTTGATTAATTTGGTTGTTGCCCCTTGGAACTAAGACCCCATTGATTCAGGCAATGATGAGGAAAACCAAACCGGGTAAGGATGTTTTTCTCAATGAACTTGGCCATCACTTGACGGTAAAGTCCGTGTAAGACTTGGCTTCCCCCCATTTTGAGAGATAACCTGCTATCAGGGTGATGATGATACAGTTTCCATTGGTTGGTAAAGGTTGAATCCTAGCCATTATATTTTCCTCCACACCAAGAATGGCAAATGAGGAGAGAAATAGTGAAGGTTTGTGGTTATAAGGGATTAGATATTGTGAAGGATCAACGGTGTATCGGGGGTGGTGGGAATTTTTAGAATGTGTGGCTGAAGAAAAGGTAAGCCTTAATTTTGTCGAAGATGACCTGGCGATGCTCCTTCCCCATAATAGGCCGACGTTTCTTTGGTAGCTTGAAAATAGGTTTCCACATAGGCATAGGGCGTGTGATGAATCGGTTGATATATTGAACTTATCCCAGGAAGAATTGAGGTTCTTTCTTTGTTTTAGGCACAAAGATGCGATGCTTGGCACTCTGATGGTGAGCCCTAGGTAGGACTAGGTATGATTAGGCGAAAGCCTTATCATGATCCTTAAGCACTTCTTATCTCCCCTTTTATATTAGAGGTTAGGTCATTAGAAATGGTTACCATTTTAGGTTATCATCTGTACTCAAATTTATTTCAGTTGAAGAGACATCATGAATATTGAACGCATTATGCTTGTGATAAAATGAATGCATGGACCCATCGGGCGAAAGATCAAGCGAGTAACCAAAGCGAGTCTTTGATTGAATTAAAATGCCTTAAAGGAAGAATTGTTCACATCTAAACACTAGAAAAGAAAATTACATTATAGATAGTCATCCTCCACAGGAGAAGGGTCTTGAGTTGCGGTGTTGGTAGATTAAGCATCCTCAGTAGCTTTCATTAGTGCGTCGTCTAGGACGAGATCCAGAACTTTCCCTTATTCGGCTGATGACTTGTCTCCTTCCTTCGCTAGAGACCTCTCGAGATTCTTGTCAGTTTTTGTGATAGAATTAGCTTCCATAATGGTGTTGGCTAAACTAGAGAAGACCATAGCCAACACAGTTTCTTTAGGGAGACCAGAATTGATCCCACCTACCTCATCGCTTGACCTTGGTGATGGCTTCTCCTTATTATTAGTCTTCTTAGCCAACTATTCCATTTTCCAGTCTCTTACCAAGTGCCAAATGGCCTTGCCCAAAGGTTTGCATTGATCTTTTTTGTACCCTACCTGAACATAATAGCACAAAAACTCCATTTTTCCTCAGGCATTGGAGAACGATATTCACGAAGAGAGTTAAGCATGCCCTTCTCTCATAACTTGGCAAAAAGGATACCAAGGGGTAGTTTCCATGGATATATGAACACTTTTGGTTAGGTGTCTTAATTGGTGCAGCTTGAACTATAGAGACATTCTCCTAAGCGATGGCTTGAACTGTGGGTCTCTTCTCCTCGGCTGAGATAGGGGCAACTTCAAAATTTCTAGAATTTTTACTCTTATTAAAATTGGGTTTACCGCCACTTGGCTTGTTAGCTTTCTCTTTCTCTTCATGACGCTCTATATGCTCAGCAATCTGGAAGACTTCCGTGTACATCTCGTAAGAATTGATTTCCATCTCTTTACGGATAATCAGGAGGGCTCCATCGAGAAGCTTTGGGATCATCTCCTTTTGATAGAGTACACAAAAACCAACTTAGTAAGAACTTCATCCCCGATCTTCTAAGCATGTATAATTCACTCGTACATCATGATGTGGGTTTTAGGAGGTCTCCCATCAGAGTAGGCTTCTATTCTAGGCATTGAAAAGTTCTTCAAGACCCAATATTCGTCCTTCTCTTCCTTTTTCTCTTCAATCATGGCAAGTAGCTGCTGCAAAAGTGCCACTACATCGGGTGTCACCCTAAGAGACTATGTGACCTGGTCGATTGGTGTAACACCCAAAGGATGTGTGACCAATTCATTGTGCACGGAAGTGGCTCCAAACTGAAAGGGTGGAGAGGAGCTAGAATCTCGACTTGAGGATGACTAAAAGGGTTTTGAGGGTAAGTAGGCTCCACGTGGGCAACCATAAAATTGGGAGGAGATGGTGTAAAGGATGTCAATGGTGCCAGAGGGAGGATAAAACCGCTCGAGGGAATAGCAATTTGCAAAGTAAAACCCCCTGAGAAAGCAAGGAATATAGGAGCCTAAGGTAAAGGCCCCAAGATAGGAGGAGGAAAAGCGAATATCGGTGGAGTAAAGGATGGGGGGAGGCTGAATTGAGGTCTAACCAAACTGAAACAACCAAATTGAAACTAACTTGGTCAAACAATGGGAGTGGTAGAACAAAAATTCATACTGAATGGGCAGAGCAAAACTAGATCCATTCTGAGTAGTTTCTAACTATCCCTCAGCTTGAAACATGGGCCCCAATGGCCTCTGAGCATCCCTCTCTTCTCTTAAAGCGGATCGGACTTGCTCTTGGATAGAAATATAGAATAGATTAGACTGTAAAAACATGGCCCTAGCACCGACTATCTCATTACCTAACTACTACTGATTTTGATCAGTCAAAGGATGAATAAGAGGAGCAGGAGTACCCTTAAATGGAATCCCACTAACTGGAGGAACATTAGGCATAGCAGACAAAGCAGATTCTAGAACTGACACTGAAATCACTGACCGGCGAACCAAACGATGATCAAGCCAGAGCCAAAGAGGATTGTGATGGCGAGGATGTCTCAACCTAACTGAGAAACTGGAATATGATCAGCCCAAAATAAACCACGGATGAAGTGAATGATTACATAATTATTCGAGTGATGAATGTCGTATATACAGGGGTAGTTTAGAGAGGTAGAGAGTAGAAAAGCTTATGATGTGAAGCTTAACCCCAAAATACGTGAGTCATGCGAATCCCTTGCTATGACTAGTGAGCCAGATATGGTTCCTGGGGACTCAAACAATCTCAAGCATTTTGTTAAATTCCCCCTTCAAGCGAGGGGAGAGTAGAGGTAAGTGAAAGAATACAATAAAATTCGGCCATAGGCGGACTATGCATGAGGTATGTATGAATGAGCACAACACAAATAGCATGTGAATAGCAAACTTCTTCCAACCTTATAACTCCTGCACAACGTTCAAAAGATCTAAGGCTTAACTCAAATGCAAATGAATGGCAATTGAGTATGTGACCTAAATCGAAAACGTGCACATTTTGGTGATTTCCTAAGGGGAAGTTGCTATGGCTTTATCTAATGTGGTATATGGTCTCAAACTACTGGTATTGTAGCACAATACTATAGAAGGGTCTCATTTAACTTGATTCTACATTACTCAAACACTCTTCAAATGAGTGCTATCGCGGGAATTATGCGTTGGTTGAAATGAGTGATCCACCCACAAATATCCCCAATTCCTAGTGGGCATGAGATATACAAATGCGCTTCACAGGGATGAGATAATGGTACCTTAACCTAGTATCTAGCTATGCGATGGATTCAAAAGGCATAAGAAATAAAGTATTGATTTAAAAACGAGTTCAGCACATCATCAAAATCCTTTAACCAATTTTCAAAAATGAAAGCAAATTTTACGAATTTTAAGTTAAGAGGAAATCCCCAGCAGAGTCGCCACTATAAGTGGGTGACCTTTTTCCCGACCCTTAAATGGCGGGGAAAAATGCAATGCACAGCGAAGCGAGCTGAGGGATTGATCCTCATTTTAGAAGCGTGATGAAAAAATTGATGAAAATGATGTTCAAGTTGATGTTTAGGTCCAATTTAGATGTGAAAAGATATGAGACCCGAAATCCCATATTTTAAGATAGAGTTGCCACCCAGTTTAGCTCTATCGAGAAATAGGGTCCGATATACTGATCGGGTGGTTAGACTATACCTTAAAACAGAGATTCCGAGTTCGGATGATGTTGCTTACTTTTCATTTATTAAATCAAACCATTTACATTTTAATAAAGTCAACTTTAGTTCTTATACGATTTAAATCCTCCTAATTAGAGCTTTCGGTTACGATATCCATACATCATACAGCGTGGCATGCAGAAAGTAGCAAATAAAGTAGATAAATTAATTGTTACATGGCTTCATGAATACCTATACATTTTTTCTAATGCGGGAAAAGTAAAAACGGATAAATAAAGTGAATAAAGAGAGACCGAAATCAGGTCTCAACCAAGCTTACCAACCCCAAAATTACTCCAGAAAAAGCAAATCACGAATAAAAAATCACAAATAATGCATAAGCAAAATAAGACAGAAAATCAAATAAAAAAGAGGATAAAACCATTTTTTAGGATTTTTCGGGATTAAAAACACGTTACTAAGGCATTAAATGAATATCTAAGAAACTAATAATTAATTAAATAAACTAAAAACCCTAAAATTAATTAAAATATTTACAGAATATTTTTGGATTTTTATTTAGGATAAAAAGATTTTTTTAAGGATTTATTTGGTGAAAAAGCCTTTTTAAGCCATTAAATAAACATTTAATCAGTTAAATAATTAATAATATAATTTCAGCAGATTAAATAATATTTTAATTAATTTCATAGTATTTATAAGTTTTTTTAAAAAAATGGGTGAAAATCGGCGTAAAAACGCAAGAAAACGATAAAACATGGTTAAAAACACAAAATAGGGACCTTTTGGCATTTTTGCCAGTCCAACCGCTGGAGTGGGCATTGAACCGCTGCCATTACAGCGGTGATGGTGTTGCTTGAGCGATTGGATGCCCACCAGAGCGATTGAACCGGAAAATGCCAAACGGACAAAAATCGGTAGTTTTACAACATTGCAATTGATTCGTACGATATTGCAATTGATCTGGGCTTAAAATGTTGAAATAACTTTGATTTTTCAACTTTGGGACAAAAAGGAACCCAAAAACACCGAAAAGGGTGTTTGTAAAAATACCGAAAAATAACGGGTGGAAGAATCCATGAACAACCAAGAGTAGCAAAATAATGAAATAAATAATTAAAAGAGATTGGAACTCGATTTTATTACCTCTATGCCATGAATCCACGTTTTAAGACTCAAACCAGACGTTTGGGAAGCTTTGTGACAAAAATCTGATGATACAGTGACTGAATCATCGACAAACTCAGTGAAAGATTTTAGTAATTTTGTGAGATAAAGGCCCTAAATCCTATTTAAGCTCGTTTTAACCTATGATTTCTACTTGATTTTAGTGTTTAGACTAAAAGATCAAGCCTAATAACATTTAGGAATCTAAATTAATCAGATTTTCATGGCTTTATGAAGCTTTCTCTCTTTAAAATGCTAAGAACCCTAAAATGGAATTTCAATCTTTAAATTGGCAAAAAGTCATAAATCAGGTGATTTAATGGGTTTATATAGTCTTTCCTTACTCCAAATAACCCAATTAGTCATTAGAAATCTTAAATTTAAGTCCTTTGCAGGTTGTTTCCGTAGATTCTCTCTTCTAGATGTAGGATATACCACCAAGCACCTAGCTTGGCTAAGTTCATTTCTTTCGGGGATATACCACCTAAACTCTCCATAGTTCAAGTTAAGTCTCCTATCTTAATACTCACCCCAGTATGAGATATTACAACAATTATCTTTAAAAAGATGGGTTTTTTTAATTCTTCAAGTTTATAACTTTACTTGAGAATTCTTACTAACATATTTTTACATTTTAGTTCTTGGAGGGATTTTAATCACTGATTGAATAGAAAATTTCTCAAGATTATATCTTTCTCAAATCAACCAGCATCTTCTCAACTTGTGAAGCTTCCCTTTTATAGGTTTGGATCATAAATGTAGCCATTGAGAGATCTTGAATCTTCACCACGGATCATATAAGTGTTGGCGCAACCGGAGCTGTTGATCTTTCTGTTAGAACCAACAAATGCCCCATTTAAATTTGTTGGGATTGCAGTAACAAAGATGTCAGACAACGTTTCTTTGGCTTTTTGTACACAATGAAATTTTATGCGAAGTTTTTCTTCATTTGGACTTCACGTACCTTGCTGTTGGTCTAGGTTAAAAAAGTATTTTCCTTTTTTTTCTTTCTGTGTCAGCCTTTTTGTCCTTTGCTAAATTTGTGTAAGCTGTTGCTTTATCCAAGGGAAAAATTGATTTTGACTTCAGACCAATTTGGAGGGAAAATTAATATTTGAATATTTCCCTTTCCAGGTGACTTCAGATCTTAACTTTTCGGATTCTCTTCTAGTGATCTTTTTCAGATGTTGTCTTCTTTGACTTAGGAGGCTATTTTCTTCAGGATCTTTATCCGGATGCTATTTTCCTGGAGTTCGGATTTTTCTATCTTAAATATCTTATTCGGATGCATTCTTCTTGGAGTAGGGATTTTGTTTTTTTCAAAACTTCTATTTGGATGCATTCTTCTTGGACTTAGAAATTTTCTTACGAATCACTGTTTTCAAACACAACCATTGCATCATTCCGAAGAAATGTGTATTTGGAGTGACGCCTAGAAAGCTACTAAGCCATATAGTCAGCCAAAGAGGTATCAAGATAGATCCTGACAAGGTTAAAGCCATCATAGACATACCAATTGTGATGTATTGTGGTTGAAAATATATGAATTTCACATGGCACCTTGTGGCGGGGTCCACTGGGGGTTTATTTAATTTATGCATGTTGGAACCATTTAGTTCAAATTTTGCACATTTTAACAAATTTTAATGAATAAAAGAATCGAGGCCCAAATCTTGATACAAATGATAGAGTCGCCACCCAAGTTGTCTACTTAGGAAAGAGTTTTGGTACAGTTCCCTATAGGTGAGAGACTCAAACCTTTTGGATCAGAGATTCGAGTATCAAAAAAGTCACTTATTTCTCACTTAGTTATTTCAAAATTACATTCGCCGCGTAAAACCGTTTTCTTTTCATCATATGGGGAATTATTACAGATATCCTATTTTTCCACACTCTTTCACACTTGATTCATGCGTTCAACAGTTTACAATAAAGGGGGAATAAAAATCACAACCGGGGGAAAATGGGGGAATTGCAAGGGAACTTATACATTTGTTCTAAGTTATAAAACAAAATACAAAAATTCTCCTGCATGAAAATGTTTGCACAATAATGGCACATAACAAGTCAGTATTTTGTTAGAAAAAAATGAGATTATGTTAGTGTGGCAGTTTTTCAATCGATAGTGCCCGAGGGCTTCAAGGATCGAAAAGAAGTAATGGGTCTTAAATGTATTTTGTTATGAAAACATATTTTAACTTTTTGTGGGTCGATTTACTAGATTATTAGTAAAATAATTGCATGGCAAATGGTGATGTTAGGTTTGTTTTACAGGTTAAGGGAAAAAATGACATTCTTCTTAGGGGACCAATACCCATACGGATGAGGAACACCCATATGGCTACTGGACAGACCCATACGGGTTCTATTGGGACCCAAACAAAGCCTCATTTCAGATTTAATCAAAACAGAAATATAGAAAGAGAACTGAATAAAATGGGATTTCCTTCCATACGGGTATGGCGCACCGGTATTACTATTAAGGGAATGTAAATGCCAACAAGGCCCATATGGGTCAGGACTAGACCCAAAATAATATCAAAAGATAGATCAAATCACATAAACAAAAATGGCAATAAAATAAAGTGAGTCTTTTTAAAACTGAAGAGCATACCTCTACATAGTGAATCAACATTGGAGCAATCCCTCTGCTAAATGGAAGCTTTGTCAAAGTAGCAAGATGAATAAAAGTGATTATAGGGACTATTTGGTTAGTTTGGTAGTGATAGAACCTCCCCTCAATCCTAAAATAAAGCAAGAATGGTATAAAATGTGGAGAAAACCCTAATATACCCCAACTATACTCTCACTATAACCTCAAAATCTTGTCAAAAATGACTTCCCTATAGTATATTTGCTTTCTAATATTTTATTCCTCAAAAAGTAATGCAAAGGTCTCTTTTTATAGTGGAAAATATGCTCATGTCATTTAATGGTCATTTACGACTGATTTCGTGCATTTATGGTTGATTTCTTGGAAATTAGGGGCTGATTGGTTGTATTTTGCACCTATACAAGTGGTCAAGACCCGTATGGGTCTTGGTCTGACCAATATGGACAAAAAATGGGATATTTTGATGATTTTGGACCGGTATGGAACTATTGAATTGGTACCGGTCGGGTGGACCTGTATAGAATGAGTTGATCCAAATAGACTGATCTGACCCATACGGAGCAATTTTGACTAGTTTTGATCAAATGAAATCGATTGGTTTTGACCAAAATTAACCTGCTTTGACTGAAACTAACTAAGGATGACTGAAATTCACTTTTTAGGGACCTAGGCATTAGTTTTCTGAGGTTTAGGTTTGACAAAGCTTAACCAAACAACATTGAAATCACTCCAAATAGATTACCCATGTAGATAAATGCATTATATAGCTCTCATCATCATTTCATGAGAAGTACTGTTAAAAAACAATGCTCACAGACTGCCCCTCATGGGATCACTATAGATATAGATCTGTGTGATCTCATGATATGAGCGAGGGTTTAGAAATCGTACCTGAGGTGATGATATGGGTGAGTTCCTTTCTTGAGGCAAACTTCTTTCCTTGGTGTCCCTTTCTTGAGGCAAACGGCTTTCTTTCGTATTCCTTTCTTAAGGCGAACATTTCTCCTTTGCTGGGTGTCTCCCTTTTCTAAGGTGAATGACTTTCCTTTGACTGATGGTATATCCATTTTCTAAGGCAGATGACTTCTCCTCATATCTCTTTCTTAGGGCGGATCAACTATCCTAAGGTCCCTTTCTTGAGGTGGACTACTTTCCTTTGGCAGTGTATCTCTTTCCTAAGGCGGATGACTTTTCCTCATATCCCTTTCTTAAGGCGGATTGACTTTTCTGAGGTCCCTTTCTTGAGGCGGACTGGTTTTCCTTGGCAGTGCATCCCTTTTCTAAGGCAGATGAATTTCCTAAATGATGGTGTACCCCTTTCCTAAGGCGGATGACTTTCTTCCTTGGGATTTTGAGTAACTTGTTATGAGACAATAAAAATGTTGAGTCAGTTACTGCCTGAGATGACACATCTTGATTCTTGATTAATTTTGCGATGAACAAAAATTTTTGCTCCTTCAATCAAAAATGAAGATGTGTGAATCGGGATTAGTCTCTAATGAAATGTAAAATGAGTTTAAATATGTTAGGTTTGGCCCAACACAAATTGGGTACCCCTTGGGGAGCTGACTACTGAGGAGATGGCCTTCGAATGGTTGATCCATTTAGACTACTAGCGAGAAACTACTCGAGGGTAATCTTAGTTATTTGGAGGAAGTTGTTCCGGGGACATCCTAGCTGCTATGGAATATCCTTGGAAACTATCTTGAGAAAGCTTGACTAGTTAGGGGGTGCCCCTGGAAACTTTCCCTTGAGAGGCCTTGGGGTTGATGCCCCTTGGGTATTCCTTTGACCAAGAGAATGATTCCTTTGATCATCTGGTCGTTAGGGACATAGATTGACTCCTTGTTGGGATAAAGGGAATGTCCTTTAAATGTTTCGTCTACTAGGGAATGAATTATTCTAATATGGAAGCTTTGCTGGAGAAATGTGCCCCTTCAGTTGGCACTTGGGTCTCATCTTGTCTGACCTGCAGGGGAAATCGAGTATTATTAGAACATAACCTAAAATGCTACGTCTTAATTCTTGATTTACTTTGTGACAAAAAAATTTCCCCTTTCAATCAAGTATTAAGACATATCAGAGTTTTTCCCCTTAATTAACTGTAAATATTGAGTGAAGAGATGTTGGATTGGATGACCCTCAGTGGTGTCCTTTGGGTAGTTCCCCTAGGGTGTTTAATAATGGAGGGATGCCCCTTGACTGGTTCCATTGCTCGAGAATGGGGGATGCCTTTCGATTGTCTTCCATGCTAGTGAGGTGTCTTCCTAGATAATTTGTATGCTAGGGATTTCTCCTAGGTTAGCACTTTCTTTGTTTGGGCAAGAACCTCTTGACTTTTTTTTAGGATTGTTTCCCCTAGATGTTTTGATTGATTAGGGATCCTTCCCTTTAGTAGACCCCAATTTCAGATTTGATGTGCCTCTACTACTGAGGAGTTTTCATTTTGCTTGGAAAACTATTCTAAAATAGGAGGGAGGACCGATATGGCTGAAGAAACTATTGGATGGGATGCATACGCTTGCTAGGGACCCGTATGGATGAGGATGGGTTTAAGTGGAACCCGAGTTTAACTAGTGTGCCCCTATAATGGCATTTATAACATTGTTGTGCTTCACTCTTGTAAGAACCTTGTCTTGAATCTAAAAAGGGGATCTGTATGCCTTTGGTGGACTTGTACAAGTATGGATGGACAGTGTATGCCCGAATGATGCTTATGCTTTTTCTTGGTGTTGGATCTGACATTGGTGTAGGATATCCTTGTTCGAAAACAATGATCCGAAAACTCACTTAAATTAAAACATCCGGATCAAGTTTGAAAGAAACAAAAACTTGAACAAAGTATCTCCAAAATACAAATGGAAGCATCCAGATGAGATCCAGCTACAAGGTCATCCATTAAAGACATCAAGTACCTAAGCATATACTAAAATAATCAGGATAAAGTTTGGAAACGAAACAAACTTTAATCTCTCAAAATTAGCATCTGGAAGAACTGATTGCACTAACTCTAAAAGTAGATAGATCAGGAGATTCTGAGTCTGAGAGCATCCGGAAGACTCAGATATCGAGACAATGGGAAAAGTTTCAATGACAACTTTTCCCTCCACCTTTTTTGGTCTACATAGTCAAAGATCCTTTCCCCACAAACAAGACAAAAGAGACAGCTTGCACATTTTAGAGAAAGGACAAAAGGACTGACACCGGATAGAAAAAGTTAACAACCTTTTTCACCTAGACCAATAAGGAGGCGTGTGGAGCTCACACCAAAAAGTTACTGACATAAAAGTTAGTGTGATGCTAAAATACAAGGAAAACGATCACTGACAACTTTTCAACCTCAATCCCAAGAATTCAAATGGGTCAAATCACTGTCTAATGGATTGATCAACGGCTCCGAAAGCGCCACATATAACCTGATCAAGGATGAAGATTAAATTCAAGCTCAACAACCCTCAATGGCTACATTTATGACAGAAGCATATAAAATGGAAGCTTCACACATTAGGAAGGTTTGCTGATTAACTTGAGATAGCAATTAACAAAGAAAGTTCACAAGAAGCAATCAGACATTCATCCCTCTAAGAATTAAACAATTCCAAATCAGTTTGTAAGGATTCCTAAATGAGTTATAAACTTAAGGAAATCCAGAAACCAAAACCTTTGACAAAAACCAAAATGCAAAAGATCTCCTACTTAGGTGAGTAGTGAGATTAGGATATAGCTTGAAGTAGGTGCTTAAGTGGGATCTTCCTGTAGGACTCAGCTTAGATTTAGGGTAGAAGTCTAAGTTGTATATCCTACTAAAGATAAAAGGACTCGGCTAGGAGTTGGTGCTTCTAGTGGTATATCCTACATTCAGAAGGGGTTACCATCTAGAGACAACACGTAAGGCTTGATTCCTACCAGTTGGAAAGGAATCCACTAACGGATAAGTTCAGAGGAAGGAAACTTCGGGGACTCGACATATGCAGGGCCGAACGAGTATAAATCACTATGTTTGATTTTCTTTCCTTTACTTAATTCATTATATTGTCATATTTGCATTATTCGGATCCATCCTCTGGATCATAATCATACACGCTACACTTAGACTTGTGAAAGTCTATTAATTCTATGAAAAAGGTTCATTCAACCCCTTTGACCTTATATAGACCCTCACATGGACTTATAAGTGGTATCAGATTGAGTGCTCAAAACCAGAGATCTAACAATCTCGAGCTAAAGGTCAAAAATTTTGATTCAAACATCAAAATGAGTTTCCAAAACTCACAACTCCTTCCTGAGGGTATGTCTATTACCCGTCCACCACTCTTCACCGGTGAACACTATACGTTCTGGAAAAACCAGATGAAGAACTTCATTCAAGCACAAAACATGCAAGCATGGTCCATATGAACCTACTCATGAAGTAGAGGGTATGATCACCCGAAGCCATCATGTTTATGGGATGAGAATGTTTTTAAAAAGTTGTGTGAAAATGCAAATGCTATTAATATGCTTCACTGTGCTCCTAGTGCAACAAGATTTAACAGAATATCCAGATGTTAGACTATAAAGAAGATCTGGGAGAAGCTGGAGGTAACCTATGAAGGAATAAATAAAGTGAATGAAGCAAAGATTGATTTACTTAAGCAAAAACTTGAATCCTTCAGGATGGAGCCAAAAGAATCTATCAGCAACATGAACACTAGATATACCAATGTAGTAATTGAGATGAAAAGGCTCAGAAAGGAAGTCTCTAAAGTAGAAATGATGAAAAAGGTGCTCCGAAGTCTCACCAAGGAGTGGGACAACAAGAAGACTATCATTGAGGAAGCTCATGACTTAAATAGTTATAGTTATGATGAGCTCATTAGCAATCTCTTGACTCAAGAGCTATCTCTAGAGAGATATAGCAAACAGAAGAAGAAGCTTGAAGGGAAGAAGAAAGCTATTGCACTTAAGATAAAATCCACTAGATCAGCTTCAACTGGAGAAGAAGAATAAGTGACTGAACCTCTAAGAAGCAAGAAGCAACTAGCTCTACTAACTTGATAGCTCAACAGATTCATACAAAAGAAGGAAAGGAGGAAATCCAGAAAATACAAATCTTGAAAACCAAGGGAAGGCACATCCAGAAGAGATAGGCCTAGAAGGAATCCTGAGGATAAGAGGGATCCAGTAAAAGAACCTGCCAGGTTTGAATGTGGGGAGAAAGGCCACTTCAAAACAAAATGCCCTAAGCTTAAAAGAACCATGAAGCACAAGAAGAAGGCAATGGTGGCTGCCAGGAGCAATAGTGAGGAAAGTAGCAGCTCATATTCAATAGCAGAAGAAGAGACTGCCAACAATGCATACATAGCACTGACTGATCCGAAAGCAGAGCAATCTAGAAAGAATGCATCCAAGCAACATACAGTGCAAATTGAGGAATCAGAATCATAAACAGCAAATATTGAGGTAAATTCTTACTCTAATTCTGCTTCTAACTTTGACCTTGCTAGAGCTTTAGCTATTCTTATCAAGAGTGTAAAGAAGAACACCAAAGCAATAAAGTCCTTGAGAAGGCAAGTGTTGGAAATAGCTGAAGACATTGAAGCATTAGCACAAGATGTAAACTTGATCAGAACAACAAAGCACATTGATGAAGTTGAAGAAAACTTCCTGAGAAATCAAGTGCAGATCTTAAGTGCTAACTTGATGGGGTTAGATAGGGAACTGACCCTAACAAAGGAAGCATCCGAAAGGAAACCAAAACCCCCTCAACCAAGAAGGAATCCAAGGTAGAATACATATAGAAATTAGCACTAAGCTGTCAAAGGAAATCCAAAGCCTTCAAACCAAAAGGTGAAGGTGGTTAGCAGGCGAGCACAAGCCCAAAGATAAACTGCTGCACAAAAAGGAAAGGGTAAGGTAGTACATAATCAATAACCTACCGACTAGAAGAGAAACTATACAACAGAAGTTGAACCTCCAACCAGCTTCCGGATAACTTTCGGACCATCCATAAGTGTACAAGAAGCTAGATATAGAGGAAACTATGGGAAGGAGGATTTGGAAAAGATCAAAAAGAAGTAAAAGTAGAATAAACCCATCTCAAGGTGCAGGTTTTGTGGGAAAAACAATCATATTACTAAACTATGTAGATTAAAAAATGGTTATTATAATGTCAATCCTTGTCCTAAGATGGTTATTAACCTGAGAGGACCCAAATCTGATTGGGTACCCAAACCCACTTGATCTATTTTGTAGGTATGCTTTAGATCCTTAGTAGATCAACACACTTTGTACATTGATAGTGGATACTCAAGGCACATGACAGGTGATAAGAAGGCCTTCATCATATTAACTCGGAAGAAGGGAGGCAAAGTGAGCTTTATAGATAATCAAAAAGGCAGATCATTGGACATGGGACCATTAGATCTGAATTGAAGATAGATGATGCTCACTAGTTGATGGACTGAAGTTTAACTTACTCAGTGTAGCCCAACTTTGTGACAAAGGAAGAAAAGCCACATTCGATTCCGGAGGCTGCTCAATCTATGATAGTAAGTCTAATTAACTTATTCTTTATGCACCTAGAGTATATAATGTCTATTTTGTTAACATTAAAAATGAGAAAAAGAATATCTGTTTGGTGTCTAAAGAAGAAGAATTATGGCTATGGCACCGAAGGTTGGGACATGTTGCTAGTGGGTTTGCCTAAGGTTGCTTTTGATAAGGATCATTTATGCACTGCATGTCAACTAGGTAAACAGCATAAGAAAAGTTTCCCTTCCATCTCCTACATCCCCTCCAAAAGAGTACTTCAGCTCTTGCATATCGATCTCTTTCGTCCAATCAAACCATTGAGTTTAGGTAGAATATAATACACCATGGTAATTGTGGATGATTATTCTCGTTATACCTGGGTTCTCTTGCTAGTAGGCAAGGATGATGCCTTTGACCAAGTTGCAAAAACATTCATCCGGATAGAAGTAGAACAGGCATAAGCATTGCACGCATTCGGAGTGATAATGGTGGTGAGTTCAAAAATAAGCATTTTGCTAAATTTTATGACTCCAAGGGCATTGAACACAATTTCTCTACCCCTCACATTACTGAACAGAATGAAGTTGTTAAGAGGAAAAATAGGACCATTATTGAGATGACAAGAACAATGCTAAATGAAAATTGTTTGCTAGGATATTTCTGGGGAGAAGCCGTAAACACAGCATGTTACATCTTGAATAGAGCTCTCATTAGAAATACCATAGAAAAGACCCCTTATAAAATCTGGAAGGGAAGAAAACCCAAAATTAGGTACTTTAAGGCATTCGGATGTAAATGCTACATCCTAAATGATAGAGAGCAACTAGGAAAATTTGATCCTAAATCTGATGAAGCAATTTTCCTTGGCTACTTAACATATAGTGAGGCTTACAGAGTCTTCAATAAATGAACCTAAACTATGGTAGAGTCTATACATGTAGATTTTGATAAGACTAACAACGCAGGTAAAAGAAGCTCAACTCAGGAAGATCTAGTTCCGAAAGCTGAAAAATCTGGAGAAAAGAAGGAAGCAAAAATTCTTGATTCATTCCAAATTAATAAGTATAAAGAAGAAGATGAAGGAATATCCTTTGACCCAGAAGCACAACATGTTAATCTTAATCCACAAGAGATTAACTTGAATGAAGGTCAAGAAGAAGCAGTTGAGGTGGAAGTGGAACAAGCTCCAATCCAATATAAAGGCCTACGAAGGGAAATTCAGACTCACAGAGATCACTAAATGGACAATATTTTGGATGATGTTCTAAATCCAATAAGAACCAGAGGTCAACTCAATAGGATAATGAGTCATGCTGCTTTTGTCTCATTAATTGAGCCAAAGAAATTCTAGGATGCAGAAGGTGATGAAAATTGGATGATGGCTATGCAACAAGAACTGGATCAGTTTTCCAGAAATGATGTCTGGGATCTTGTACAACCACCCAAAGGAAAATCAATCATTGCCACTAAGTGGGTATTCTGGAACAAGCTAGTTGAATTCGGAGTAGTAGTGAGAAACAAAGCAAGATTGGTTGCACAAGGCTACAATTAACAAGAAGGGATTGACTTTGAAGAAACCTTTACCCCTGTAGCAAGACTGGAAGCAATCCAAATTCTACGTGCTTTTCCATCATTCATGGGATTCACATTGTTCCAAATGTATGTCAAAAGTGCATTTCTCAATGGAGTTATCTAGGAAAAAGTCTATGTAAAGTAGCCACCTTGATTTGAAAATTCAAAGCATCCAGATCATGTCTACAAACTGAAGAAAGCTCTCTATGGACTGAAGCAGGCACCAAAGGCTCAGTCAGAGAGACTCACCACATTTCTCATATCCAATGGATATATCTGGGGCAAACCAGATACAACTCTTTTCATCAAGAAAAAGAAGAATAATATTATTCTAGTCTAAATCTACATGGATGATATCATATTTGGAGCCACTGAAGAAAAGATGTGTGAAGAATTCAGCTCTTAAATGTAGAAGGAATTTGAGATCTCCATGATGGGAGAACTAAATTTCTTCCATGGTTTACAAATCAAGCAAAGTCTGGATGGAATCTTCATTAACCACTCACAATATACCAAGGAAATCTTGAAGAAGTTTGAAATGGACAAGAGCAAGCCTATGTCCACTCCAATGGGATCAGATACAGTCCTATCCAAGGATTGTGAAGGTGAAGATGTTGATTAGAAGCTCTATAGAGGGATGATTGGCTCACTTCTATACTTGACAGCTAGCAGGCCTAACATACACTATAAAGTTTGTTACTGTGCAAGGTATCAATTCAATCATAAGGATTCTCATCTCAAGGCAGTAAAGAGGATTCTTAGATATCTCCTAGGAACCACTGAAGTTGGGCTATGGTATCTTAGTAATGGAGATTTCACACTCTAAGGTTTCACTGATGCAGACTATAGAAGAGATACTCTTGAGAGAAAAAGTACACCCGGAGGTTACCATTTACTTGGTGACTGCTTAGTATTATGGTACAGTAAGAAGCAAACTTTAGTTGCTTTATCAACCACAAAAGCAGAATATATGTCAGCTGGAAGTTGTGTAGCTTAACTCCTTTGGATCAACCAGCAACTAGAAGATTATGGAGTTCAATCTGGATGTGTGGATGTTATGTGTGACCACAAAAGTGCTATTGATGTACCAAAGAATCCAGTACTCCATAACAGGATGAACTATGTCAACATAAGGCATCATTTAATTAGGGATCATATGATGAAGAAGGATGTTGATTTGGTATACATTCCAACCAATGAGCAAAGAGCATATATCTTTACTAAGCCACTGAGTAAAGATCGATTTGGCAAGCTAAGGGAGTCAATTGGTATGTCTAATCCAATTTGAAGGAAATCTGAAAGAGAGTCCAAAATTATTTTGAATCACTGGCAAAATATTAAATCCGGAAGAGAAGAAGCATAGAAGAAAAATCTATTTCGGCGGAGAGAATGCGACATCAGTAGACAAGAATGACAAATGGCAGTAAAAGAGCTTAAAGGTAACTGTTACTTTTTGAATTTCAAATGTCTATCACACGCACAAGTGAAAATCCAGCCATTCCAAAATAAACCTTTGCCATTCTCCGATTTTAACACCATTTACCTCACTCCTCCAAAATTAACTACCATGTCATTAATCCAGTTAACTTTTACTGAGTTCGGATTAGTAAAATACCCTCACTTTGAAAATCCTATATAAACCCCTTCAAAATTACCCTTCTTCTTCACGTGAGCAACTACCTTACCGTTACTCTGCCAATTTCAAATCCTAGTAATCTAATTTCCTTCAAATTCTTCTCAAATGGCTGCTGTCATGACCAGTGAAGGACCCAAAATGCTTCCCCACAAGAATTACATTGAAGAGTCTAATCTCAACGATAAAGACTTCATCCCTATAAACTATAAACCTTCCAATTCTATAATCCGCAATGATTATTTGGGAGACAACTTTAGGTTCGAGACAGATCAGCACCTGGGAGACTTCCTTAAAATAAATTGTCCAACCTATCCAAACCTCGTACATGAATTTTACTCCAATCTCAGGGAACACAAGTTTCATGATGCCCTAAGAACTATAGTCTAGGGGAAGGCAATCACTGTAACCCTGGGATTTTTTAAAAAGTTTCTTAACATGAAAAATGATGAGGTCCAGCTCAAAAGTGATGGAGATAAATAGGAGGTAAAATATGAAGCCAAGATGTGGCTGCATCCCGACTATTTTAGTGATAAATGCTCAACACACTTCCCAAAAGTACCAAGGTACCTACAACATGCACTAGCCAAATTGGTGCTCATCTAGAAGGGATCTCTCACCACGGTGTCTTCCTTCTAGCACTGTGTTCTACAACATTGGATGAAGAGTAGAGTGGTCAATATATTGGTACTAATTGCTACCTAAGGTAGCACAAGAATTCCCATGGCGCGCTTATCACCCGGATCCTGATACCTAATGAAGTTGACCTATCCGGATTTCAGTCAATCACCAAAAAGGAAATTCTCGAGAAGAATTTTAGAAAGCTAACCTTTAGGGAAATTAAGAATGAGGGAAAGGCTAAAAACCTATAAGATGATCAGAAGGCAAGGGCTAGAAAAGCTACCAATCCAGATGCAATTACTCCTGCTCCTAAGAAAGCACAAACCACAAAGCCCAAAGCAAGGATGGAACTAGATTTAGTTTTGGCTAGGGAAGCTAATCAGGATGCCTTAACCTTAACCCAACTATTGGCCTAATCTCCGAAGAAGCCTAAATCTTGACGTAGATTGATCAAAGTAGCTGATAAAATGAAAAAGCCAGTATGCAAGCTGAAGGCAAGAGAGACAATTGCAATGGTTGCTACTGCTATCAGAAAGGGATACCAAAAAAGGGAAGAAAAGAAAGGCAACAGATATGCTAATAAAAGAGCATGGATCTAAGGAGGAAGAAATAGAGGATGAATCTCCAATTCACTCGAAAGGGGTGTACCTTTGATGAGGCTGTAAAGGCACAAAAAGCTCAAACACACCAAAAGAAGAAGGCCAATAAGCCTACGGGCATAATTATTGATGACAAAGTTACTAGGAGGGTAGTAGTGAATGAATTGACTAAGGCCAAAGTCTTCAAGGGCAAACATGTGTTCGAATCAAATGAAGATATCCTTCTAGAGGATCCTCAATATGAGAAAATGATGGCATCCGTTAAGGAAAATAACCGGCTCAATAATTTGACTATCGAGGACCCGAAGGATCTTCTGCCACTACACCTATCCTTGTAGACTCAACTGATTTAGAGGAACTTTCTAAAATTCTAGAATCAGATTTATTTGACATCTAAACCATCTCAGAACCTCTTCCGGAACATCTACTCCTTCTGAAGATTGAGACGGCAAATCTTAAAAGTCCTAAAAAGGCATTTGAAGCGGGCATTGAGGGCATTACCAATGCACTTGGAGGCAAAGTTGTAAGTCCTGCTAAGGCACTAGTAGGGATGACTGAGGACATTGCCAGTCATCCAAGGGTTTTGGAGGAGGAAGCAAGAAGGGAAGATTGAGCAACTCAAAGTCCGGACCAACACATAAATGAGGTAACTCCTAACACAGTTTCCTTTGATATTAATGCTGCCATTGCTAGTGATGTTCATATGACAGATGTAATAGAGGACAACTTAGCTACACACTCCCAAGAGGCAGCTAAAGAACTATTTCCTAACCCGAATCACATCATTCCGGAGAAGGGATAAGGTCTAACATCTGAAGGGAACACTTCCAAAGTGGACTCTAAGGTGAGGCCAGTTCGGGGGAATGGGTGGAGGAGAAAGATGAGGGTAAGGACAAGAAAGAAGGTACGAAATATAGTAGTGAATCTTCTACCTCATCTAGAGATAGTTCTTCCAGCTCATCTAGAGATGATTCCTCAAGCTCATCCGGAGACAAAATCCCTTCTGCTGATAGCCCTATCAGAATACCTGCAGCTAATACAAAATAAGCCAAAGTCACAGCCGCGCTTAAATTACTAAAAGAAGTTGCTCTTGAAGAAAATTAGGAAGGATATGTCAGGCAGAATCTCTGGAATATCTGTAGACATTTAAAAGCTATTGAAAAGGTACTCTTGGATGAATTTTAGACTTTGGATTTAAAGGGAGAGCTTGGGGAAATAAAGAGGAAAGTGCAGAAGATAGCAGACAAAGTGGAGGATTTTCCCACTGCTAATCTAGTAGCAAAAGTATCTCTTACTAAAGTCACTACAATCCTCAACGAGCTTAAAGAGAGTTCAATAGAGGCCAATAGATCAGTTGCTCAAGCAAATACAATGGCTTTAAATAATTGTGGAACAATCTTAGATAAAATCACCTCTTCCTCTTCTGAGCTCTCAACTGAAATAAAGTAGTACATTGATACCAAGTTTGAAAACTTGTCAAAATTCATAACTGAAAGGGATCATATGCCTACCCTTATGGAATTTGGAGAAGAAAAGCAAGTTTTCTAGGAAATGCTTGTCAATTTTCTGAATGAAACACTTCCCAAAATCCAGAACAATATGTTGGATGATATGGGTGATGAAATGGGAAGCCGCTTAGTCGGACTTGAGAAGATCATAAATGAATGGAAAGCTAACTTCGCTAAGGAAGTAAGTCTCCAAAAAGAATCTATCCATAACATCCAGAGAGGTATTAGTGAAGAGATTGCTCTCATTTAAACTGGAATCAATAAACTATCCTTATCTGGATCCATTTCTGGCCCATCAATTCCTGAAATCCAACTCCTTCCAGTGTTCCACAATTTAATCTAAATCATTGGGGACTCCGGCTTCTTTGGGAAAAAAGGGGTAACAACACTGCTTAAAGCTCTCTTCCCTTATTTTGATGAGAAGGATCAAGAGTTTGTACTACACATCCATCCTACTATAAAATAGACTTATGCTCAACTGAAGAAATCTATCCGACCCTACTACCTCACTCCAGCCCTCGTTGATCATATTATTAAAGAGAGGAGCAAAGGTAATGTTGACTACTCCATAGACTCTAAAGCTTGGCAAGAAGCATGGGATAATAGAACCTACATGGTAATCGATCCCCAAGATGAAAACAAAATGAAGGAGAAAAGTCAGTAAAGTCAACAAGGGGAAGGGACCAGAAAAGGCAAGGAAAAGGAGGGAGAGCCATCTGGTAGGAATTAGACTAGCTATAATTTTGTGACAATTTTTATAATAGCTAGATTCACTATTATGTATCTCTGTACTCTGTAAGCCAAAGCTTCATTGATGTTAACCATTGTTAATAGCAGAAGTACATATATAGCGAAAATCTATTTCTCAAAATTTGCTTCTAAAGTACAATCTATAATTGTACTATAAAAATATTAGAAGCTAAAATTCTAAAATTATGGGGGAGTAAAATTTGTAAATGACTAAGTATCAATAATCATACTAAGTAAAATTTGTAAATGACTAAATATCAAGAATCATACTTAGCTCATATATACTCCTTTTTCCCTTACACTTAGTTGTCATAGTTTTTGTTTCCATCAAATGGGGGAGATTGTTGGAAAATAATAATCCGGAATCTCAATTAGATTAAAATAGCCGGATAAGGTTTGAAAGAAACAAAAACTTGAATAAAGTATCTCCAAAATCCAAATGAAACCATCCGGATGAGATCCAGCTACAAGGTCATCCATTGAAGACATCAAGTACCTAAGCATATACTGAAATCATTAGGATAAAGTTTGGAAAGGAAACAAACTTTAATCTATCAAGACTAGCATTCGAAAGAACTAATTGCAGTAACTCTGGAAGTAGATAGATCTGGAGATTGTAAATCTAAGAGCATCAGGAAGACGCAGATATTAGGACAATGGGAAAAGTTTCAAAGACAACTTTTCCCTCCACCTTTTTGGGTCTACATAGTCAAAGATCCTTTCCCCACATACAAGACAAAAGTGATAGCTTGCATATTTCAGAGAAAGGATAAAAGGACTGACACCGAATAGAAAAAGTTAACAAACTTTTTTCACCTAGACTAATAAGGAGACGCAGGGAGCTCACACCAAAAAGTAACTGATATAAAAGTTGGTGTGACACTAAAACACAAGGAAAATGATCACTGACATCTTTTCAACCTTAATCCCAAGAATTCAAATGCATCAAATTACTGTCTAACGGATTGATCAATGGCTCCGGAAGTGCCACATACAACCTAATCAAGGGTGAACATTAAATTCAAGCTCAACAACCTACAATGGCTACATTTATGATAGAAGCCTATGAAAGGGAAGCTTCACACATTGAGAAGGTTGGCTAGTTAACTTGAGATAGCAATTAGCAAAGAGAATTCGTAAGAAGTAATCAGACATTCATCCCTCCAAGAATCAAACAATTCCAAATCAGTTTGTTAGGATTCCTAAGTGAGTTATAAACTTAAGCAAATCCCAAAACCAAAACCTTTGACAAAAACCAAAGTGTAAAAGATCTCCTACTTGGGTGAGTAGTGAGATTGGGATATAGCTTAAAGTAGGTGGTTTGAGTGGGATCTCCCTAAAGGACTCAGCTTAGATTCGGTGTAGAAGTCTAAGTGGTATATCCTGCTAAAGATAAAAGGACTCAACTAGGACTTGGTGCTTCTAGTGGTATATCCTACATCTGGAAGGGGTTACCATCCATAGATAACCTATAAGGCTTGATTCCTACCAGTTGGTAAGGAATCCACTAGTGGATAAGCTCAGAGGAAGGAAACTCTAGGCATTGGACATAGGCGGGGCCAAACCAGTATAAATCACTGTGTTTGATTTTCTTTCCTTCACTTATTGCATTTTATTGTCGTATTTGCATTATCCGGATCCATCCTCTAGATTAAAATCAAACACGCTACAGTTAGACTTGTTAAAGTCTATTAATTCCGCAAAAAAAGGGTCATTCACCCCCCTTTGACCTTATATAGACCCTCACAGGGACCGATAATTGTCATGGTAAGTTCAAACCTGCAAAACTTAAAACTTAAAATATGCATGATGTATGAACATTTAGTGTCTGTACTGATGTTTGGTCCCATTTGCGTAATCTATTTTCCATGGAGTGCGAACAATTAGACTGTGATTTAGATGCATCTTTGATGAAGGAAGTCCATTTCTTTGAGATGTTGCCCCCGCTCAAATGTGGTCGACACCTTGATCTTTCTTATAAGTATACGTCTCCCCAAAGGCCTCCTATACTACTAAGCATTATATGTATTGATTTTCTATACATGTACTATCTCTCTAGATCCATATGTCTCTTCTTTGATTTATGCCCCATATTGATTGAATTCTATGGTATACTTGGTATCCTTCACCCTAAGGATATGTGAATTATTGTCTTGTCCTTCTCCAATTGGGATAAAGACTTAAATTTTTGGTAAATTGACTAGTAACCAAACTTTTAAAGCTCTAGATTACTAAAAGAATGGCCCGACTCAGACCGACGAGTACTACCAGGACTTGTTAGCTTAGATTCACACTTTGCACGCTAGGGGAGTGCATCTTCGAGGTGCCTAAATTGTTAGATGCTGCAAGCTGGATGATGCTAGTGAAAGCACTTTATACTGGCGCTTTTACTTTGACCGCTTGATGTGATGCAATCTATCGAACTGATTTTTGTATTTTCTTTCTTTTCTTTTCGTTTTTTGTTTGTCTTTATTTTTGCTTGAATCGCCCTTTCGGGTTTTCAATCCAGCAGACTTCTTTTGACTTTTGCATAAACCTCATTTCTTTTTGGTTTTTTGATTTCTTTGTCTTTTGTTGAATTGCACATGCGCAGTAAACAATGAGAACATATTTACAATGAAAAACTGATATATGACATACTTGTGATTATTTCACCAATATAACATGCATACATTTATAAGAGCACTATTCTTAGCAAACATAACCTGTTCATTAGTAAAATCAAACTTGAGTACATAGGTAATGGTAACAGTTTCCAATAGTTAACCTCTACTGCCTACTAGTCCTTTTATAGATTTTCCAAAAAATCAACTAACAATTTTCTCTCAAATGCCCTAACTTTTGCCTAAGCTGGCCTTTTTGGGTTTTCAACTCAATAGGCTTTATTTTTGTGTTGGGATACCCTAATTTTTGCACGGTAGACACAATGATCGCCAATCAATGGGTAAAATTTTATTATCTTTTTTTGTACTGCTTTTCAATGATTTAGTTATTTTCCTAAATGTGGTAAACTCAAGCTTTCCTTGATTCACTAGGTTCATGAACTCCTTTCCATCCATGTCCATGATCTTGATTCTTCCTTTCCTAAGGACTTTTTTAATCACGAACTGTCCTTCCCAATTAGTCCTGAACTTACCCCTAGCATTAGTATTAACTTGTTATAGTTATTTGAGAACCAAATTGTCCACCTTGAGAGGTTGCTTCAGGTATTTGACTTCATTGTTATAGGCTCGGTCCATGCGCTGTTGGTATATCTATAGGTGGTCAAGTCCTTTGAGTAATTTCTATTAACGTTGGTGTGAAAGGAACCGTTTCTTCTCTTCTATGAAAGAAGGAGGTTATGTTATTATGGAGACTTGGGACCATTGTGGTGGGTAAATGGGTTTTCTTCCTTTGGAACAAACAGAGAAAGCATTTTTGAAGGGATGGAAGTCCTTCTTTTTGAAACAAATAGAGGAAGTATTTTTAGAGAAACATTTTGGTGGGAAATGTAGGCCCAAAGGAGGCGATTGAAGGTACCCATATTGATAAGAAATGCCCATTTACTAGGAGATGGATATTTCTTGTTTTGAAAAGAGGGAGACCATGTTTTGGAAGGAAGTGTCCTTTTATTGGGAGATGGATCTTCCTTATTTTGTGGATGAGGTGGTGCCTTTTAGCTTCTCCTCTCTTTGAACTTCTTAGCCTTCTTTGGAGAAGTAGTCGATTGCAACTATGGTGGATCGATGCTTGTTGTCCAAATTTGATGATAAGTTGCGAAGCTGGTGAGAGTCGAGCGTTACCATAACTATAAGCACTTTTATTTCTCACTTTCTTTTTGATAGATTTAAACCATTGGAAACTTTTACAATTACAAGTCAATGTAATCAAGAAAAAATCTTCTAATAAATAGAATATGCAGGCTAAAACATTAGGATGATCAAATGAATGCATGGTGTTTTATGAGTGAAACATCAAACAACTATGAAAATACCAATCTCATTATTTCATTGAAATGTGCAACACTAGCAACGTTAAAAGGTTACATCACCAAAATCATGCTGCAAATGCGAAGGGTCTTGATTATCAATCTCGGTTGGATGCATTGGCAAATCGGTAGTCTCCCAATCTTGAGTTTCTACTTGTCTTGACATAAGTTCTCTTTGTGTCTCATTAAGGTTTTCCAACTGCTCAATTCATTCCCACTTTTTAGCCTTTTCAAAGACCTCTACATAGCTTTCAAAGTTCTCCATACCAATGGCCTTACAATATGCCAAAATAGCTCCATCCATGAGCTCCACTATCATCTTGGGTAAACTGAGGCAATCCTTCAATAAGACTTGGGTGGCCATCCACCTCTCAAAGTATGGCTTGAACATTTCATTGGGAGCTTGCTTGATAGCTTTTAAGTGTATCATAGTGATCTTGATAGTGGCACTGAACCCATATTGTTTGATGAAAGCCTCGGATAAGGCGTTCCAATTATTATCGTCCTCGTCGAACAAGGTATTGTACCACTCGATTGGTGATCCCTCCAAAGTACATGAAAACATATCGGCTAGGATTTTGTCACTTAACTTTCGTACCCTCATCACCCTTTGATAAGTTGTTATATGTGATTGAGGAGGACTGGTTCCCTTATACTTCTCTATGCTAGGAATACTAAAGTCATCGAGGACCAATCCTCTTCCTTTGAGACTTGAATGGGATGGGAAGGTTATTGAGCAATCATGTTGGCAACAAGCAACTTTTGAAGCAAATCTTGCAGTTCTAACAACAGAGATGACACTCCTCAGTAGGTAGCCTCACCAAAGGGTAAACCTATTGATTAAGGGAAGGTCATCCCTTTAGGTGTGGCTACAAAATTGGGACCTTGGCTAGATCCCCCAAACTAAAATACTGGTAGCACAAATCCTTGACTAGGTTGAATAAGCTGACTGACGGGTGTTAGAACTATTACAACCACTGACTAAAAAGGCTAACTAAACTGACCATGTAGACTAAATCAACCTAACTCACCAAACTGACTAAATAGTCCCCCTTGAACTTGAATAGCCGGCAATTGAGATTGATTGAAGTGAGTTTCGAATAATGGGTTGTGAGCAACCCTTGAGGGGGTAGGCTGCTCACTAACCGCTGCTGGAACAAGCTGAACCATGGTGGGTACAACTTGGGAGACATTGGCCATCCTCTCCTTAACCAAAATTGCTCTAATCGATGCCAACATCTTGCCATTCATATGATCGAGGAACTGGTCACTGCCCAAAAACTGTGAGTCGGCATTTGCAATCTCCGGCTTAATATTGGCCCTCGATTCATTTACCTCCTCCTCAAAACTAGCATCCTCGGCCTCGACACCCATAAGGCCATCATGTGTCAAAGTACGAGACAACTCCTTAAGATGATGAGTAGTATCAGGATCAAATGGACCAAACTGACTGCTAGTTGAACCATTTGAAGATGGAGACGAGGAATCAACCCTAAACTAAACTAAAGTCGGTGGTGTAGAAATTGGAATATAAATCAAAGGAACTTGAGATTGTTGCCAAGCTTTGACTCTAGCTGAGGTAGGAACCAAACGATCAATACTTGGTGAGTTAGTGCATGATATGCATGGGTTATGTACAACAATCATGGTGAGTTAGTGCACAAGGAAATGAAACATAACACATGTGAAGCATTTTCTTCCAACCTTATTCCTCTTGCCGATTCTAAAAGTATTTTCCTTTGATTACCATGAGGATAACAAAGGGCGAGCTAGTCTGATCTTATAAGAAAAGGGTAACTAGAGGGTAAAATTCTATGCCTTTTAATAAGAAGGGTGTAGGGATGCAACAAAAGTTTATGTAGTAGGTTCCCATCGCACTAATCCTCTTTATAGGGAGGTGACAATGAGTGCTTCACCCATTAGGGTGTAATGAATTCCTTGTGGGCATGAGTGACACCTTCATAAGTTTAACAGAAAAAATAGGGCACCCTAACCTAGCACTAGAAGAAGAGCGCATTTAATTCTTGAGAGAAGTAGGTGAGAAGATAGAGTGTTATAATTTTCTCAAATGATGAAAAAAAAACGGGTTGAATTAACTAAATGATTTTTAGTGCTCATCTTAATCTTTTAAGATTTTAAAAAACAAACCAAAATTTTGCAAGATAAAAGATTATATTCCCAGTAGAGTTGCCATTGTGATGTGTCATGGCCAAAAATATATGGATTTCCCTTGGTGCCTTGTGGCTGGGTCCACAAGGGGTTTGTTTGATTTAAGCGTGATGGAACCATTTAGTTCAAGTTTGCACATTTTAACTAATTTTAATGAATAAAAGAATCGAGACCCAAATCTTGATACAAATGAGAAAGTTGCCAACCAAGTTGTCTACTTGGGAAAGAGTTTTGGTATGGTTACCATTGGGTGGGAGACTCATACCTTTTGGATCAGAGATTCGGGTATTGGATGAGTAACTTATTTCTCATTTAGTTAATTCAAAATTACATTCGCCGTGTAAAACCATTTTATTTTCATCATTTGGGATGGAAATCCTATTTTTCTACACTCTTTCACACTTGATTCATGCGTTCAACAGTTTACAATAAAGCACAAACAATATAAGGGGAATAAAAATTACAACTGGGGGAGAATGGGGGAATCGTAAGGGAACCTATACATTTGTTCTAATTTATAAAATAAAATACATAAATTTGCCTGTATGAAAATGTTAGCACAATTATGGCACATCACAAGTCAGCATTTTGTTAGGAAAAATGTGATTATGTTAGCGTGACAATTTTGTGATTGATAGTGCTCAGGCGGCTTCTAGGATCGAAAATAAATAACGGGTCTTCAACGAACTTTGTTATGAAAACACATTTTAACTTTTCGTGGGTTGATTTACTAGAGTATTAGTGAAAATGATCACATGGCGAATGGTGATGTTAGGTTCGTTTTACAGGTTAAGGGAAAAAATGACATTTTGACTAAGGGACCAGTACCCATACGGATGGGGAACACACCTACGACTACTATAGGGACTCGTACGGGTATGGGAGACCCGTACTAGTCCTATTTGGACCTAAACAAAGCCTCATTTCATATTTAATTAAAATAGAAATAGAGAAAGAGAACTGAATAAAATGGAATTTCCTTCCATATGGGTATCGCGCACCGGTATTACCACCATAGGAGCATGTAGGTGCCAACAAGGCCCATATGGGTCAGGACCTGACCAAATTCAACATCAAAAGATAGATCAAATCAAATAACTAAAAATGACAATAAAATAAATAGAAAGTGTCTCTTTAAAACTCAGGAGCATACCTATACGTAGTGAATCCACTGTGGAGCGATCTCAATCCCAAATGGAAGCTTTGTTAAAGTAGAAAGATGAATGAAAAGTGATTTTAGGGACAGTTTAGTTGGTTTGGTATGGACAGAATCTCCCCTCAATCCTAAAATGAAGCAAGAATGGTATAAAATGTGGACAAACCCCTTGTAGAAAGGTTTTCTCCCTATTTTATCCCTTCTATACCCCAACTATACGCTCAATATAACCTCAAAATCTTGTTGAAAATGACTTCCATGTAGTATATTTTCTTTCTAATATTTGTTTCCTTAAAAACTGAGGCAAATGCCTCTTTTTTATAGTAGAAAATACGCTTCTGTCATTTAATGGTTATTTATGACTGATTTTGTGCATTTATGGTCGATTTCTTGGAAATTAGGGGCTAAGTGGCTGTGATTGGCAACAGTACAAGTGGTCTGGACTTGTACAGGTCCTAGTCAGACCAGTGTGGACAAAAAAATAAGATATTTTGATGATTTTAGACCAGTACAGACCAGTTTGACTAATACAGGTTGGTCGGACCTAAACGGGCTAGGTTGACCCTATGGACTAGTCTGACCCATATGGACCGATTTTGATAAAAAAAATGAACAAAATCAACCGGTTTTGACCAGAATTGACTAGTTTTGATTGAAATTAACCTTCTAGGGACCTGGGCATTGGTTTTCTGAGGTTTAGGTTTGACAAAGCTTGACCAAACAACATTGAAACCACTCCAAGTAGATAACACCTCTAGATAAATGCATTATATAGCTCTCATCATTGTTTCGTGAGAAGGACCACTAAAATCTAGTGCTCACACCAATGCTACAAATTGAGAAGTAAGAAGTTTCCTTAGATCCTTGCAATATGTTAGTCATTTCATCGTATGATTGACTATGATATGCCAACCAATCCTTTAGCTATTGATGAAACAATAACCGATAGTATCGAATGAGCAATGTTAAGAAGCCTTTGACAAAATCAAGGTGTATCTTGCTAATCCACCAGCACTAAGGCCACCAGTACCTTGGGAACCCTTGATCCTATACTTTGCAATTGAAGAATCATCTATGGAGGCAATGCTTGCCCAAGAGCATGAAGATAAGAAATAATACGTGATCTACTATCTCAGTAAGAAGTTACTCGATTATGAGACCCATTACACTATAGCAGAAAAGACATGTGTAGTAATGGTATGGCTAACCAAGAAGCTTAGGCATTACTTTCAGTCTTACCACGTGCAAGCTATAGTGAAAGTTGACCCGATAAAGTACCTTTGTCAAGCTGTATCACTAATAAGAAAGTTATCTAGATGGCTACTATTACTCTCTAAATTTGACATCAAGTATGTCACCAAGAACGTCATCAAGGGCTAAGTAGGGGATGAATTCCTGGTAAATCAACTGCTAGACTCTGATCATATGGAAATTCTTAAATTTCCTGATGAACAACTAGCATCAATCTCTAAACAACCCAAGGAGTTGACAATGTTCTTCGATGGTGTAGTGAAAAAGAGGAGCAAGACTTGGAGTAATTATCATCAAACCAGATGGTGAAATCATTCCTTTATCCAAGCGATTAGGATTCAACACAACCAACAATGCAGCTGAGTATGAAGCTTGTTTGTTTGTAATGTCAGCCCTTTTGACAATGAAAGCTGACCAAGTTAAAATCATCCGTGATTTTGCTTTAGTCAATATGAAAGTCACAGGTGATTGGGAATTAAAGGAAGAATCCCTAAGACCTTATCTAGAAGCAGTATGGAAGGCAACAATGCTATTCGATCACTGCGAATTTTGCCATAAGTCACAAGATGAGAACCAGAGGGCATACGCTTTTGCTACCCTGGCATACATATGGGAAAGACTTGATAGTCAACCCATGAAGCCTCTTGTCATGGAAACCATGAGGAAACCATACTATCTTTTCACAGCAGAAATCTCAGAAGAAGACAGTGAAGAACCCTAGTATTCTGATATTTGCAAATACCTTGAAAAAGGGGCATACCTTGTAGAAGCCACCGACTAACACAAAAAACATTGAGAAGATTAGCAATTCAATTCTTGCTATTGGATGGACAGTTGTTCAAAAGATCTTCGGTCTGTCTGTTATTATGATGTTTGTCATAATCAGAAGTGAAAGCATAATTAAATAGGTACATTCTAGAGAATGTGACCCCCACATGAATAGAGCCATGTTATCTAAAAATATTCAATGAATGGATTACTTTTGGTCCACATGCTGGCTGACTGCATCCAAGATGCCAGAACTTGTCATGAATGTCAAATACATGGCAATGTCAGTCATCTTCCACCAATAGAGCTACAAGCCATAACTACGCCTTGGCCTTTCCCAGCTTGGGGCATTGACATCATCAGTGAGATACAACCTTCATCAACAAACGGGCATCGATTCATAATAGTTGTAGTGGTTACTTTTCCAAGTGGGTAGAAGCTGAATCTTCCACTAGTATCAATGCTAAGAAGTTGGCAAAATTCATAAAAAATCATATTTTTTTGAAATTTGGAATCCCTCACCATGTTGTCTCAGACAATGGAGTTCAATTCCTAGGAGAAACAGCAGACCTACTAGAATAGTACAACATCAAGAACCATCACTTTTCTCCTTAAAGACTAAGCCAATGGGGTATTTGAAGCTACAAACAAATCCATCAAGAGGATTTTGTCCAAAATGGTAACCATATACAAACATTGGGCATATCACTTGCCTTATACTCTATTGGGATACTAGACAAGCGTCAGAACCCTAACAGGATGAACTCCATTTTCTCTAGGATATGGGACTGAAACAGTACTCCTCGTAGAAGTAGAGATCAAGTCCTTGCAAGTGGTATTGGAACCAAAGTTATTAGAAAGTGAATGGACCCAAGGAAGATATGAAGAGTTGAATCTCTTTGACAAAAAGCATTTGACAGCCCTCACCAATCTTCAAATCTATCAGCAATAAATGGTTGGGGCCTAGGTAAAGTGGTAAACTCAGCCAATAGAGAGAAGAGATTTAGTGCTGAAGCAATCATAGAAAGTACTGTCATTCAAGCATAAGAGCACCACGCCTTTGAAAGCGACAAATGTTGTCACATGATAAATCTCCCACCAAGGGCAGATCTAGCAAATTCCCATAACAATGTGCAATTGCATCCTATCAATTCATTTAGCTATTATGTAATTGGTATAGTCCTTGTTATTATCCATGTCCATAACTAATGAGAATCACGCCTAGAAACCACATGGATCAAACCTTGTCTCAGGCACACTTAGGATACCTAGTTTGTTGAAGAGCAATAACTGCAAGAGAAGTCTAATTCCCCCTCGAGTATTATCTCCTCCATGATGGACAAATTGCATGTAAATTAGAGTCTTAGCTAAGACAACATTTATCAGAGAAGCACCTTCCAGCATTTGCTCGATCACGGGAATGAACGCAAAACTACAGATCCTAGCTCCAGTCTCACATAAATATTAGCATATTAATAATAGATACATGAGTGATAGCCAACTCATGTCAGAAGGAATCAACCTTCTACACATATTTAGACCCTCTGAAAGACTCAATCCGGAACCTTCAATTAGCCTCTACCTATAACAGAACAAAAGCTTAAAGCAGTTCAACAATCTCCTAGAGTAAGAGACATTTTGAGTAGGAATTAAAATCTTCTAGTCACAAGGAATTTTCAGAATGACGTAAAACTCCTCATACATAGGGCAAAGTTTGTGGTCCCTAAACTAAAAGACATTATCAATTGTATCCAAAAAGCTAATTGGAGTATCTAGCAAGGACTAACAAATGAATATTCAGTGATAAATTCTCATATAGTGTTAAGCCACACGGCATCAACAAATCCCATTCCCTTTTGCTATAAGAATTGAAATAGCTTCTCAAGCTAACTTGGAAATCATCATTCATGGTGACATCAAAAGGGATCAAGAAAGCTGGAAATGTGACAATTCGCTATATGTAGTTTACGAAGCAATCTGCCAAAATCTGGCATATTACCCGAAGAAAATCAAAATCCCACAGTAAAGATTATGGTAAACATTGGATAATTATTCAATTCGTTCAAACTGTTCAAGCATCAAAAGCAAAAAAAGGGAAAAGCAAACTGAAGCAATGTACTCAAAAGAAAGCCCCACGTATGGCCAAAAATTAAATCCGTGGTAGCTAAAAGATCTACATCTACTGCCCCTAATCACTTGGAGGAAAAGGTGGACAAGGATATGTGAATTGATTGAAGGGGAAAATAGCTCCGGCCTGACCACCATCAGTTCTCCTATAATGTGCCACATGTCGGTGCAAATCTTCATTCTCCAAGGAAAACATCTAGATGCAACCTTGCAAATAAAACATAATATCTATCACATGCATTGCAGGGCATTCATTCATTTACATATTATTGCATTTTAGGAGGAAACATACTATCATCACAAAATTATCATTCCTCGTAGCCTGCTCCATGGTAAGGATCATCCTACCACCCCTAGTGTTATCTTCTACAAGAACCTGCAATAGAAGATCTCAGCTGTTAGATATAATTCAATAAAACTAGATATCTTGAAGTTTCTTACATGAGTAGTATTGGGAAGAGAATAAAGCATCTCAAACTCCTAACTCGACTCAATCACACGATCATAAATGATGCCATCAGTATTAAAGAGGGACATATGCATCTGGCTAAGATAAAAAAATCTTGTGACCAATCACGATGCCCTCGTCTTGACCTGTACAAGAAGCGGACCTGGAGCTGCGAACACTAGCCCCCCTACCTCTCTTTCGACTCGGGTAGTCACCCTGAAACAAAAAAAAGAGGGGAATAGTCAGAAAAGTACATTGGCCATCATACTTGGATAATTCACAAAAGGCGATCTTTTACCTTTTCCCTCTGAGAAGGACCACCAGGCCCATTGCCACCACCACGTGCCTCAACTGGCGCAGGATTAATAGCTGGCCATCCCGGTAGTCTCTTGTAGAACACATTATACAGGCCGTTCACATTTGCCAATGTCACCTCAACCCCATTCCCACATAGGCCATCATGCCTAGGGGCACCGTCAGGAAAGAATAGCCAGGTAAGAAGCTTGGACAGAACTAATTGAGAACTAGTATAAAGATAACACCCAACAATCCACTCTCCCAAGTACCACTCTTGCGAATGAGGGCTCTCAATGATCAAGCGCTTATGGACAAAGGGCACGACATTATTTATCTCATTTGTCCAATCATCCTTTGAAATTTCTTCTGTAAACCAAGGCAAAGTGATGATCTGCACAAGA
This sequence comes from Euphorbia pulcherrima, assembly GCA_947683365.1. Classification (NCBI taxonomy): domain Eukaryota; kingdom Viridiplantae; phylum Streptophyta; class Magnoliopsida; order Malpighiales; family Euphorbiaceae; genus Euphorbia; species Euphorbia pulcherrima. Next base: position 22,645,914 of record CANTUS010000007.1, on the reverse strand, counting down.
AAAAATGCAATGAATTTAGAAACCAATTTTAAGAAGAAAATGATAAATCAAGACTAAGTGCTTACATCAGTCGTATTGAGCTCTCGAAGATGAGTTGGAATCTTATCACAACCTTCTTCATCCTAACCTTCAAAGAAGGGGGAAAACAAGGAAAATATGGATGATCCAATGTCCTAGTAAGCGATGTCATCTCTAAGATATTTGTCTCATCGAACCAAATCCGCAAAAAGGAAGCAAACATCAAAAAGCAGTCCAAAGATAAAGAGCGCCAAACTCAAGATTTTTGAAATTTTACCCCAAGTACCATCCAAGAAGACTTGAACTGCATGCATTGATCAAGAACGAGGTACATCTGTGCCAAGGCGGCTCTTCCCCATGTATGAGAATCAAAATTATCCTAGTGAATCAAAGTCATCAAAATATTGAGGTTCACGGTTGATGCTCTAGTAAGGAAGAAGTACCAACACAAAACCGCCCCGAGAAAAGCCCTTGCTTCTTGCCTAGGACAATCTTGAGGATGCACATTACCCGTCCAATAATCCATCAACTTGGTTGTCAAAATCTTACCTTGCCCTAGTCGATTAGCAAAAATGATGAGTCTCTCCATAAAATTAGCCTCGAAATTCGAGACCAAAAGACAACAATTGAAGTGGATAATAGTCCCAACAAAAGGAAGACCTATGATACCATAAAAATCCACTAGAGTAATTGTAAACTCCCCACACTTGAATTAGAAATTATAGGTTGTATCCGACCACCTACTCAACAAGGGTGAGACAATCTCATTCTCCAAATATGGATGGTCGTACTTCTTTTGGTAAGAAACATTTTGCACTAACAGGCCGATACAAGTCTGATCGACAATCGCTTTTACACCCCATGTAAGCTCGGCATACCACTTATGGTCAAATTGAATGGAACCTCCATCATGTTTGTGCACCTACAAAGATAGAAGAATCAAATTCCAACACGAGAGGTAGAATAAAGCAAAAATAACCTTCTGTGGAAATTAGTCGAATAGGTAGTTTCCATGGGAAATTACCCGATAGGGTAGTTTCTACAAAAATAGTTTTAAAGTTTTCCTCAGCAAGTCGAAATCCTTGTACCAAAAATTCATCCAAAGTTCCAAAATTCTAATAGTATACAACATAATACAGCATTCATCAAGGCCTAAATCGATCTAAATTCGTCAAGTTTCGCAAGATTCATCTAGGAAATCAAAATTCATTGGGTTTGGTTCGAATCATAAAATTTTGATTCCTATCCGTAAAGCATGCAAATTTCAATCGAAGTTCAGTCTTAAAGTCCTAACATGGCATTCTAATTCAATTTTCAACAAAGTTGAAATCGAGAACACAAAAGAACTTACTAAGATTCAAGAAAGGTGATTGTTTGGGTCCAAAGCCTAGGGAATCACTTGACCCTCTCCTATTTTATGGTATCTCTTAATAATCGGGAGTTGATAATGAGTCTCGACCCAAATGCTGCGAACATCATTGTACTCACCATCAATTTGCTCTATCGCAAGCATTTGGTTAACTAGGAGCACCAATTGGGTATTTTACAACTTGCAATACATCGAAACTCCAAAAATCAAAGTAGGAGGGGAGCAAGTGTCAAGAAAGCAAAAGAAAACATGGTTGATTGCGGTTTGGAGGTTGAAAAATCACAGAAAATCAAGAGAAGAGAAGGAGAATAGGGCTGTGAATGTCTCACTCTCGAAATAGATATTTATAACCTATGGAAATTAGCTGATCGGCTATTTTCCGGGAAACTACCCGACCGGGTAATTTTTCCTTAATGCTCATTGGCAAGTTCATCCGACAGGTAACGGATAGTACTTATTCCATTTAATTTCAAAATTATTTGGAAACTACCCGACCGGGTATTTTTCCCAGCATTTTATTTTTTTATTTTCTTTATTTTCCACATTTTAAAATCATTTTTAAAATGGGCGGACCACGAAATATTTTTCGCACGCGCTCGCAAGCATTCCAAAAATGATATTGGTTATATTATTTTTTATATCCCCGACATCATATCTCTTATTTCAAAAATATTCGTAAAAGAATGATCTCGTTGAATATTTTAATCAAAGGGGCAAAATATTTTGTTTCAAAATTTATTGATTAAAATATTAACTCATGCATTCTCGCAAAAATGTTTTGGTTTGTTTCGCATACGACCAAATTTCACATATGAAATTTATGTATACGAGGGGCAAACTATTAGCACGGTCTGCTCCAGCCTGATGATGATATAAACCTTATTCGTCACAGTAATCAGACTAAGAGCTGGAAGTGGAACCAAAGTTGCAAATTCTTTTTCCCTTACTCTAAAAATCTCTCATATTCCCTGAATGTGATGTTCTAAATTCTAAAATTCTTGCATATATTCCTTGCGCGGAAAATTTCATAAATTTTGAATTATCAAGAATCCCTGAGATGTCTCAAAAGCTCATATATTCTAAAGAAACTTAAGAATTCGGCAAAGCTAACTCAAAAGCTTACATCTTTGACTTTAGGGTTTTCATTGCTCTAAAAATGTCAACTGTGGAAACTATCCGATTAGGAAGGTTCCTTCGAGTGGTATTTACTCATTCGGGTGACTTACAAGCATTATTTTGGATTAGGTAGAAAATAGTCGGCTGGGTATTTTCCTTTAAATTCATCTGACCGGGTATTTTCCAAATTCACTGTTTTGAATAATCGGATTAGGTAGAAATCATCCTATTGGGTATTTTACCCTAGAAAATAACCGACCGAGTATTTTCTACTGGCTATAAATAGACATCCTGCCTCCTCACTTGAGACAACTACCATATCTACTTTCATATACATTATAGGTAATTCTAGAAAGAGAATTTGAGCTTAAAGAGAGAAAGAAGGCCATTAAGCCCTTCACCCCCTTTTTGTTTATACCTTGTGCATACTCGGTATAGAAATCCATAAAACACCCTAAAACTCTTCCAGAAACACTCAAGCCCGCTTCAAATTTCCCTAGAAAACCAATACTTTAGTTCCTTGAACTAGGTATTCTTTGAAACTCTACACAGGGACTGATACTTCGGTTCCCCGAACCCAGTGCCCCCTCAGATCTTTGTAAAAATTTCAAAAATCCACTCTCAGATATTCGCTATTTGAAATCCGTAGTATCGAATTACATCTGAAATACCATCAAAATCCACTCTCGGAAATTTGCTATTTGAAATCCATAGTATCAAATTAAAGCCGAAATACTGCCAAAATCCACTCTCGGAAATTCAATATTTGAAATCCATAGTATCGAATTAAAGCCGAAATACTGTAAAATTCCCCCATTAGTCAGCATTTGGAATTCATAGCGCTGATCTAATCATTTAATCTATTCAAAACCTTGAAACGACAACTACGTTTCCTAACAGGCTCTCACGTCATCCTAGACAAATGAAAAGGTAAATTGAGTGTAATATTGCTGAAAAGCCAATTTTCTCTCATTTTGTGTTAATTTCTCTATTCATGTTATTTTTCTTTTCACTTTCTTTTTACTATTTTCATTTTAGTATGTTTATTTGCAGATTTCCATTAAGTTGCACTAACATAAAGATCAAGCTTCTAGGAAAGTAAGAAGGGTTACACCGATATAATTAAAGCTCAGAAACTTGATGTAAAGTATTCTCATCTTTTCTATTTATTTTATTTTCATTATACCCCATGATGCATCTATCAAATTTAATTCAAATAAAAAGTGTGATTTGTAGCCATTTTGTCCGAACCCAGAACCTCATCTTTTGGTATTAAAATCCCATTTTAGATCGGTATACTACAATTCCTGGTGGAGCTGAACCGGGAGGCGACTCCATTTTTATCAGAAATAGGAGTAAATATATTTCTATTTTCTCAAAATGAATATTATCATTATTTATATAATTATTTACAAAATTATATTTTGCAATATGATTGCATTATTTTTAGAATCTAGAGTAAAATCTTACCTATTTTGGTGATTACTTTATCTTGCTATTTATGAAAATAAATTATCACACGTTCTCTTGAACCCATAAACCAATATTTTCCATTAAACCCTTTTCAACTGAAAAACGCCCACTCCACAACTACGTTTACACCTTAAAAAAATCCTTGGAGGGGTTAGCATTATCATTTGGGTTACGTGTTTTTAAATGAATGAATTGGACTAGATGTATGAGGCTTGAATGCATGATTTATTTACGTAAATTTTTTTCTTTGGCCATTCGAGAAATGGCCAGAGCAAGGTAGCTAAGTGACTCTAGGGTCATTGCAAGGGTGACTCAATTGGTTAGGATTTTGTGACTCTTGGTTGAATGGTGACTCTAAGATCAATTTTTGGTGACTCAATGGTATAATTTGTGGTCACTTAGTGATCTTAAGTGACGCTTGGTCGAATGGTGACTCTAGGGTCAACTATTTTTGTTACTCTTGGTCGTTTTGGTGACTCTAGGGTCTGAAGTGACTCTTAGTCAATTTTTTGACTCTAGCGTAGAATTTAGGTGACTCTATGGTTAAAAGGTGACTCTATGGTGTAATTTAGGTGACTTTATGGTCCAAAGATGACTCTAGGGTCTTGTTGGTCCCTATGTGTATACTCAATGAGTCGGAGGGGGGGTGAATGACTCACTCAAAAAGTTAGTAAACTTTTTTGCAATAGTATTGAGCTCCGCTGAGTAGGTCAGCTGGCTGAGAGAAAATTCTAGAAAAACTTCATAGTAAAGAACACTGAGATTTTTATACCGGTTCGGCAACATGTGATTACATCCGGTCCCGAGAGAATGTCTTGGATTTAATCCACTAATCTCAACTCCTTTTCCCTAGGTGGAGAAGCTTTTCACAAATTCCCCAATTACAGTAAGTACCCACCAAACTGCAATCGCTCACCCGCTGAGTAGAATACCCTCTTTTATTGGAAACACAATAAGAGTCTAAACAAGAGCTGGATCCAACTTATAAAATGTTGATCTAGTTACAATAATCAGATATTACAAATTAATGATCTATTCTATTCTCTCTTATTCTAAAGCAGATTCTCGCTGAGTAGTTGCTTTCTTGCTTGAACTTCTTTAAAGCTTGAAGATAGACAGAGTTTTAACTTCTGAGAAATTCAGGTGTAATCACCAAGTTCTAACGCTTGCCTTCTTACTCCTTTTATAGATGGATTGAGAAAGTAGTCGTTGAACTTACTTTGGCATCTTATGAAATTGACAGCTCATCTATTTACCCATTGCTTCTTCAAATCTATCCGTTAAATGATATAATTGCACCGTTGTGAGATAGAAAATCAATCCATTAGATTGAGATTTGAGCTTCAATTTGAATCCTTTGTCATTTGATGCCAGTCTTCCATTAAAGAGATCTTGCCCTGACTTACCACTTGTCTTCTTCCCATTCCTTCTGGTAATCTGACATGTTACAAAGCGCGCGATACTATGTTGTTGATCTGCGGAATTGCCCAAATTGGCAAATGACTTTTTCAGCTTGAATATGGAAGAATTTGTCATTTTCTTTATTAAGCTGGTCTTGTCAAGGTATTAATTCTTTTTGTCTTTATCTCATTAATATCCTGCAAAAAGCAACACTAAAAGCAAAGATCCCATTTTACCTTAAATGGTAAAGTCAGTACCTTTGACAGACATAAAGTAACTCAGAGAAATAATATATCATAAAGCAAAGTTGAAGCAAAATCTAAATATCAAGCGCTGAGTGAATATAACTTAGTCAGCGACTAAAGTAGATACTCAGCCTAGAACACTCAGAGTTAAACTAAATAACTAGGTAAGCGGAGACTTGAAATTCTACCCTTGAATTTACTACCTCCCATACAACCGTAGATTATTTATTTTAACATCATTATTGATTTAATTAACTCAACTTGAATTTAATTGTTATGATAAAAACTTAAGCACTACTGAGTCAGTCAAACTTATGCTTGGTTCAACAATCTGCCCTATTTTGATCACTGGCAATTAACTGAGCGAGAATTAAATCAATAAGATATCTAGATTAGAGTTACCTTATACTTATGCTTGATATATCTTTGTTCAATATCTTCATTTTGCTGAGAGTGAATGCTAACTCCCTCATAATCCTTGACTCGTGTGAGTCTAGAATTCCTCAATACTTCTCATATATTTCTGCAAAAAGATAAACACATGTATTTGCAGCAGAAAATATAAGAAGTTAAGAAGATCTTAACTTAGAACAACACAAGTAATCATTTCATTTATCATCAACTTAAGTACAGACAACGAAGAGTTAATCTACACTAAGTTTTACAATTCGCGCTAACGATTACAAATAATTCTATTCTACTTAGGCAATGGTGGTCCTCCAAGATTAGCTTACCTTTCTTCATAAGCCTACTGATCCCATGTTGATTTCTTTTCCTTGGGCAGAGTGATCTCCTTACCTTTCCTCTCTCTTATCTTAATATATTCTCACTGAATGCGCTCCAGATCCTTGGATAAATTATATGAAAATTTAGCAATCCTCTGATCTCTCTCTCTCTCTCTTCTTACTCATGCTTCTCACGATCTTTCTCCCCTATTGCCATTGCATCTAAAATGGCTTGGGCTCGATGATCAAACGAGCTCAGAGAATCTTCAAAAGTCTTGAGCTGATCATAGATATCCTCTAAGATGGCGTCCTATTCTCTGAGAAAAGCAAATAAGCCAACTAAAGCACGTGATTGAGATTAGCCCTTCCTTAGATATTTGGGTGAGACTAGCCAGAGCCTTAGCTTGATTACTTTCTCTAAGAATCCGCTCTAGTATAGGAGTGCTCCTTGTATGAGTAGTGGCTTCTTCATCAATATGATCAATGGCTTAACCATCATTGATGATGTCTGTGTGAACCTTCTTGATCTGATCATGAATGTGACCAAGTTTTTGATGGAGCGATGGTTCCTATTTAGCATCTGCCATTACAATATCACTAGTAAGAGCATCAGAAATGTTTAGCCTCTTCAAGACTTTTATCACTTCTCCCTCTGAGTCCTTGACTCCCTTTAGCACTTCTTCCTTCGTAGTCCTCAGCTTAGTATGTATACTATGGTGTTTAGTAACAACTATGATCAGGGATTGATAGCATTAACAACTGCATCTAGGCGAGTTATGTTTTCTCCATTTTCTTTACTCAAAATGTTGTAACCATCCAGAACTGCCTGCATCACTTCCAAAAGGGGATTGAATTTATCTGTCATTGAATTCCTGAAATCCCTTTCATCAATCAAAACTTTGCAGTTGCTCTCATATATTTTCTCCATTTTCTTCTTGAGCTTTGCAACTTCCATCTTTAGATAATCAACCTTCTTACCTGCAATATTTAGCAAAGGCAATATATAGGACACAATTGCTTTGACCAGTGAAAACTGGGTAGGAATTGATCTCAAGTGGGCCTTCATTTCCTTAACTGCTTCTACATACCCTTGCACTGGCTCAACAGCCTTTACAAGTCTTGTCAGGACATCCTCAGATAGTAGAGATTTAGCTATTTCAGCATCTATTTTAGCATTTGTCCTAAGTCTTAGAAATCTTGCTCTCCCCAACCTCCTTATATCTCCCAACAGGTCAGCCTATGAGTTGAATTGGGGTTATGGTTGTGGTTATTGAGGTAGTTGTGGTTGTTATGGTTTTGGAATCTCTTTAATGATTGCAGGCCCTTTGAGAATGGATCCTTCCAATAATAATTGTTCACGCATAGGAGATCTAATGGATGAAAGGTATGGAATGTGGTTATTTGGTCAGAGTTTGGGTTGTTTAATTGGTCAAAGTTATATGGGGATGGTGTTTGGATTTTTGGTAAAGGTAGGGTAGAAATGGGTGTAGGTGATAAGGATGTTTTGGGTGAAAGGTTTGGGAAAAATGGTTCTTGGTTCTCCACTTCCTTCTCCTCTTTTGCACCTTTAATAGTGGACTCGTTGACCTGAGTTTGAGATTGCTAAGTCAGCTGAGCTCCCTGCTTAACTACAATATCATCCTCCTTATCCTCCAAGTCCCCTTCATCCTCATCAATTATCACCTTTATTCTCTTCAATAATCCTTTCTTCCTTAGCTTCTTCAATAGTTAAACTGACCTGCTGATCAGAGTCAAGCACATTAAATTCAATAGCCTGAATTTCCACTACTTCATCTTCTAGCTTTTCCTAATCTTAAATCCCTTCTAGAGCTCCGATAATTTCCTCCACAACTTCAAGAACTTCTCTCTTAGCAAGACTGGCTACTACAGATTGAAGAATTTTCTTAGTGTCAGCCTTAGCTCTTGCTGATGCTTCTTTATCCATTCTCCTTATCTCTCCTTCTATCTCCTCCTGCCTTTTCCTAATTCTCTCCTCCTCAACAGCTTTCACCTTCTCAGCCTCCTCTAGGTCCTAGACTACATTAGTTCCTTTCTTTACCATGAGCTTCTTTTTGGGCTTACCTACTTTAGGCACAGGAACTGATATAGCTCCCTGTCCTTCAGTGGTCTCTGAGTCTAGTTGAGCTTAATCACCCTTCCTCTTATTCTGCCTTTCCAAAGGCATTTCTTGTCTCAGCTCCTCTTCAACCTTCCTCTCTTCTTCAACTTCCTTAGAGGTCAGCTCTTTGGGCTTCTCTTCCCTAGTTCCCTTGGTGGATCTGGTCTTCTTGGGAACAGAAACTGAACACGCTGAGCTCCCTTTCTTTACTTACTTCTTTGAGTCTCTCCTGACCTCCTTCTTACTACCCTTCTTCTCAGCCATATCTTCTCCTTTCTCCAGTCTGAGCTAGGTAATCCTCTCAAGCTCGCTGGCCACAAAGGCATCGAAAGTTAGATCCTCCTCTTCTAGCTTAATAGGCTTCATTGTCATTATAGCTTTTAGATCCTTGGTTCCGACTTCTCCTTTCTTCAGCTTTATGTACTTTATATTATTGGGCTTTTCATTGCACCTTAATCCATGAAAATGAGCATTGCTTATAATTCTGGATTCAATCACTTTCAGACTGATTCTACTCCTCAGAGCCCATCCTTCCAAGTCTAACTCATATGCCCCAAATATCTCCATTACTAGATGTCCATATGCCATTTGCTTAGACACCTTTACAAACTTGTGCAAAGTTGCTAAGGGGCAATTTATGCATATTCCATGGGTAAGAGTATAGATGAACACTCTTCCAAACTTTGAACAACTTCCTATTGAGCCTGTCTTCAGTAGAAACACCTTGGTTACAAGCTCATGTGTCTGCTTTCCTTCCTTAGTGAACATGGATGCTGTGAGTTCACCAGCTTTATAGTTAGCGGAGACCTCCTAATTGATGGGTATTTCCACATGCTCCTCATCCTTGATAACTCGCATCCTCAGGCCTCTCTCACGCATTCCCAATAACCCAGCTAACAATTTAGGGGAAACATACACTTTTCTCCCTATCAGAGTAGTTTTGAAGAGATCCTTTTGTCCTTTAATTAGGTGAATTTCAAGAAAGAATCTCACCATAACTTTCTCATAGCAACCACTGGGTATCTCAAAAAATCCTCTTAAGTGACGATGGCGCATCTATTTCCTAAATCTCTCATCGCTTGAGAAATTGAGCATATCTACTGTAGTTGGTGGCTCCACTTTAGTTCCTTCCATAGAAAACCACTTTGAAGGAGCATATTTGGTTCCAGCGGGAATGAATAAATCTTCCCTCTTGTTGATATTGATAGCCACTTGAGCCTTATGATCCCTTGTAGTAACCTAACATCTATTTTCATCATTCCTCACAAACAGAGGTTCCTCAGCATAGGATTCAGAAATCTTTCGGATGAACTCGCCATTAGAATAGCTTGAAGAATGAGAATAGAGAATTTTTGGGATTTGGAGAAGGAAATTACAGAAGAAGAAATTTGGTAAAGTAACCTTTCCTCTTTCTGAATTTCTCCTTAAATAGCCAAGGTCTCTTTCTTAAGCCCTGCAAAGCTACGTGTATGACTTACAATCCATGGTCATAACATTTAATGGTGAGATTACATAGAGTATACCATAGGACTAATGAAAGCGAGAAACACGGGATAACAACAACTAAATATGGATCATTTCATAACTTGATACCATTTCTATCAGTTTCAAATTTGAAAGAAAATTAGTGACAATTTATTGATGTGTCCAAAATTCAAGCACCAAAAAGAAATACTTAACATAATTTGTAGAAGCTCAAAGTGTGCCCTAATTTGGATAGCTTCAGAATTGGTCAGCGGGAAATGTATTTCTTTAGATTGGACTGGACATTCCGATCAGCTCTCTCAGAGTGTTAAATTGATCATTTCTAATTGGCTTTGTGAATATGTCAGCTTGCTGTTCTATAGTAGGAATGTATGTGAGCTTGGCTTCTCCTTTTATGAAGTGATGTCTAATATTGACATGCTACATCCTACTATGTTGAATTGGATTCTTGGATAGGTCAATTGCACTCTTATTGTCACACATGACTTCAAGACACTTAGACTTTATATCATAATCCTCCAATTGCTGCTTGATCTATAGTAGTTATGCTACACAACTACCTACAGCCATATACTCAACCTCAACTATACTCAGAGCCACAGAAGTCTACTTCTTATTATACCATGTTACTAGACAATCACCAAGGAAATGACATCCTCATATGGTGCTTTTCCTTTCAAGTTTGTCTCTTCCATAATCAACATCTGTGTATCCTCTCAGAGTGAAATCTGCATTACTTGGAAACCATAAACCTGCAACAATAGAGTCTAGTAAATACTTGAGAATTCTTTTAATAGCAGCTAAGTGAGATTCTCTGGGGTCAGCTTGATGTCTTGCATAATAACATACAGCATACTGAATGTCAGGCCTACTAGTAATTAGCTAAAGTAGAGAACCAATAATACCTCTATAGAGCTTACTCTTTACAGGTTTACCTTCCTCATCTTTACTCAGAATTGTATCAGTGCCCATGGGTGTTGACATTGGCTTGGCTTTATCCATGTCAAACTTCTTGAGTACTTCCTTGGCATACTTGCCTTGGTTGATTAAGATTCCATCTTTGCCTTGCTTGATTTGCAAACCAAGAAAGAAATTAAGCTCTCCCATCACTGACATTTTAAACTCTTTCTTCATCTACTGGTTGAACTCTTTGCATAGCTTTTCATCAGTTGCTCCAAATATGATGTCATCAATATAGATTTGGACTAGCAATACATCCTGGTGCTTCTTCTTTATAAATAGAGTTGTATTTGCTTTTCCTCTGACATAACCTTTGCTAAGTAAAAAGCTAGCCAGTCTCTCATACCAAGCTCTTGGAACCTATTTCAGTCCATACAGTGCCTTCTTTAGCTTGAAGACATGATTTGGATACTTTGGATCTTTAAAGCTTGGGGGCTGTCTGACACAGACTTCTTGAATAAAACCATTTAGAAATGCACTCATAACATCCATCTAAAATAGTTTAAAGTTCATATGAGATGCAAAAGCACAGAAAATTCTTATGGCTTCAAGTCTTGCTACTGGTGCAAAGGTTTCTCCATAATCAATGCATTCTTATTGATTGTAGCCTTAAGCAACTAGTATGGCCTTGTTTCTAACAATATTTCCAGCATTATCGAGTTTGTTCTTGAAAACCCATATGGTGCCAACATTTGACTTGCCTCTGGGTTTCTCCACCAAATCACAAACTTTATTTCTTCTGAATTGGTCTAACTCTTCTTGCATTGCAATCATCCAATTGTCGTCAAACTCAGCATCTTCAAACTTCTGTGGTTCAATCAATGAGACAGGTGTTGATTGGTTCATCATTCTATTCAGCTGAGCTCTAGTTAGCATTGGACTTTGCACATCATCAAGAATCTTCTCAACAGGGTGATCTCTCCTTGCTCTGACTTCTCTTGGTAGATCAGGATCATCACATTGAGCTACTTTCATTAGTTGAGCGTCTTCATCATCACCAAAGTTAATGAATTAGTCCAAGTAAACTTCATCATCTTCTTTTTCTGGCACAAGATCAGGAATTACAATAGGCTGACTGACTGATCCACTTACTTATTCCTTTTCTCTTTCATCATCATTGGCATCTTTACCTACACTATTAGTTTCATCAAAATCTACATGCATGGACTCCTCTAAGATACCAGTTCTCTTAATATACTCTCTGTATGCCCTACTGTATGTTTAGTAACCTAGAAAGATTCGTTTATCAACCATGGGATCAAATTTAGCCAATTGGTCTTTTGTGTTTAATATAAAGCATTTATAACCAAAGGCCTTGAGATAACCAACCTTGGGCTTGCGCCCCTTCCAAAGTTCATAAGAAGTTTTGTTCAAAACTGGGCAAATTAAAACCCTGATTAGAACATAACAAGCTATGTTAACAACTTCTCCCTAGAAATACTTAGGCAGATTGTTATCACTCAGCATAGAATGACCCATCTCTGTAATAGTGTAATTCTTTTTCTCAACAACCCCATTCTACTGAGGTTTATGAGGGGCAGAAAAATTATGGTCAATACCATGCTTGGAACAGAATTCCTCAAACTGCCTATTTTTGCACTCTCTTCCACGGTCACTGCAGATATTATTTATTTTAAGGTCTTTTTCATTCATGATCTGGGTAGACAACTTAGAGAATGATTCAAATGTTGCATCTTTGCTTGCTACCAAGATAATCCAAGTGTACCTGGTCAGATCATCTACAACCATAAGGGTGTATTTCGTTCCACCTAGACTTGTTGGCACAACAGGCCCAAACAAATCTATGTGTAGAAGATCAAGGGGATGAGAAGAAGATATATCATCTAATGATTTAAAGGTCTTCCCAAATTGTTTCCCAAGTTGGCATGCTGAGCAGAGTCTATCTTTTTTAAAGGCTAGATTGGGTAATCCCTCAACAAGTTTATTTCTAGCTAATTTGGACAGATTGGTCATATCAATATATCCTAACCTTTTGTTCCATAGCCATAACTTTCCTCCTTAGAAATAAGCATATATCATTAGATTCAGGGGATAAATCAAACACATAATTATTATTAATTCTAGGAGCATAAATAATAGTTTGGTCAGAGTTACCATCAATGAATGATCAGTCAGCTGAGTCAAATATCATTTTCCTGCCTTTATCACATAGCTGAGAAACGTTTAGCAAGTTGAACTTCAGGCCTTTCATAAGAAACACATTATTAATTGAAGGCTTGACTCCTATAGTGCCATTGCCAATAATCTTTCCCTTTTTATTGTGTCCAAAACTGACACTTCCATTCCTTCTTCCCTACAGTGTGATGAATTGCTTTTCATCACTTGTCATATGCCTCAAGCATCCACTATCCAAATACCACATTCTTCTGTCATCAGTGGATCTTAAGCTCACCTATAAAAAATTAAGTTTTCTTAGGTACCCATGGCTTTTTCTGGCTGGGTCCTCCCTTGTTAGTGGTGGTCATCCTTGACGAGTCATACTCATCATAGTAACCATTTTTGCATCTACACATGCCTGTTCCATGTCCTAAATTTCCGTAAAAATTACAGGCGGTCTTAGGATTAGGCCTGCTCACTTTACTCTTTTGAGAAACCTTCTCATAGTGGTGAGTCCGGTACTCTGATTATTCCTGCTAGGTTAAGGAAGGACCCGTACCTTTTTCAAAGCTATTAATTCTACAGCTAGCTCATCTAATTTCTTAGTGAGTTTGTTGTTATATCCATTTTGGTACTCAACTTTTTCCATTATGTATAGGATGTCAAGTGAGGCAGAAGAAATGACATCTTCAAGATCATCGTACCTCCTCTGGAGTACTTTGATGTATTTAGTTGACTTCTTAGTCACATTAATGACAATGGGTTCAGAAATTACGTTAGTGTAATTTCCTTTGTCTCTGATCTAGTCAGCTAATTGATTGGCAGCTGAAGTAGATGGTTGGTTAGTTGGCTCAGAGTTAGGTAGATCATCCCTAGCCATGAGACACACATTGGCGGAATCTCGTTCCTCTTCATCTGAGGATAATGACTCTTGTTTAGAGTCACTCCAGGTAACAGCAAGGGCTTTCTTATTCTTTTTCTTCTTAAACTTGTCCTTCTTAGCTTTAGGACAACTAGACTGAATATGCCCTTTCTCACCATATTTAAAGCATCTGATATCATTATTATGCACTTTGTTGAACTCCTTTCGTGGTCTATTATCTGATCCCTTCTTGTACTTGTCTGTCTTTCTGAACTTTTTAAAGTTCTTGTCTTTTCCCAAGTACTTTCTGAAATTCTTGGTCATCAATGCTATTTCTTCTCTTCTGTCCTCTGTATATTCTTCCTCAAAGGAATCTTCTTCATCATCAGCTTTCAGAATAATAGCTCTGCTAGAGCTCTTTCTTTCCTTGTGGCTGTGCTTCTTGGACTCATCTTCATATTGCCTTAAGGATATCTCATGAGTCAGCAAGGTTCTAATCAACTTAACAAACTTATCAGTCTTCAAATCATGAGCTTCTTCAATATCACTCTTCTTTGCTTCCCATTCCAGAGTCAAACTTCTCAAGATCTTCTTAATAGTCTCTTATTCTATGAAGGTCTTACCAAGTCTCTTTAGCTCATTGACAATATTCATGAACCTAGTGTTCATGTTGGAAATATCCTCCTTAGGTTTCATGTGGAACCATTCATAATCTCTCATAAGGATATTAATCTTGGACTATTTCACCTTATCAGTACCTTCATTAGTTACTTCCAACTTCTTCCATATCTCTTTGGCAATTTCACATCCAAAGATGCGATTAAACTCAGTCGTATTAAGAGCACAATGGAGATAGTTGATAGCAGCTGCATTTTCCTTCAGTCTGACCAAGTCCCGACTGTCCTACTCATCAGAGTACTTTTCTACTTTTACTCCATTCTTCACGATGGTAGGAACATATGGCCCTTCAATAATAGCCATCCAAGCATACATACGTTGAGACTAGATGAAATTCTTCATCCTGTTCTTCCAATAAGTATAATGCTCTCAATGAACATAGAAGGTCTGGTGACTGACATACCTTCTGGCAGAATATAAGCTTGGGCACTTCCACTGGATTCTCCTCCTTTGTAAGCCATGGCCTTTATCTTAAGATTGTGAAATCTTTGAAATGATAACTGCTCTAATACCACTTATTGGTCCCTATGCGTACACTCAATAAGTCAGAGGGGGGGTGAATGACTCACTCAAAAACTTAGTAAACTTTTTCTCGATAGTTTTGAGATCCGCTGAGTTGGTCAGCTGGCTGAGAGAAAATTCTGGAAAAACTTCAAAGTAAAGAGCACTGAGATTTTTATACTAGTTCGGCAACATGTTCTTACATCCAGTCCCGAGAGAGTGTCTCGACCTTAATCCACTAATCTCAACTCCTTTACCCTAGGTGAAGAAGCCTTTCATAAATTCCCCAATTATAGTAAGTACCCTCCAAACTGCAATCGCTCACCCGCTGAGTAGAATACCCTCTTCTATCAGCAACTCAATAAGAGTCTAGATAAGAGCTAGATTGAACTTATAAAATGTTGATCCAGTTTCAATAATCAAAAACTACAAATTAATGATCTATTCTATTCTCTCTTGTTCTAAAGCAGATTCTCGCTGCATAGTTGCTTTCTGGCTTGAACTTCTTTAAAGCTTGATGATTGACAGAGTTCTAGCTTCTGAGAAATTTAGGTGTAATCACCAAATTCTAACGCTTTTTATAGATGGATTGAGAAAGTAGTCGTTGAACTTACTTTGACATCTTCTGAAATTAACAGCTCAACTATTCACCCGTTGCTTCTTCAAATCAATCCATTAAGAGAGAATTGCACCGTTGTGAGATAGAAAATCAATCCGTTAGATTGAGATTCGAACTTCAATTTGAATACTTTATCGTTTGATGCCAGTCTTCCATCAGAGAGAACTCGCGTTGACTTGCTACGTGTCTTCTTCCCATTCCTTCTGGTAATCTGTCATGTTGTAGAGCGCGTGCCCAAATTGGCAAATGACTCTTTATAGCTTGTATATGGAAGACTTTATCATTTTCTTCATTAAATTGGGTCTTGTCAAGGCATTAATTCTTTTTGTCTTTGTCTCATTAATGTCCTGCAAAAAAAGCAACACTAAAAGCAAAGATTCCATTTTACCTTAAATGGTAAAGTCAGTACCTTTGACAGATATAAAGTAACTCAGCAAAATAATGTATCGTAAAGCACAGCTGAAGCAAAATCTAAATATCAAGTGCTGAGTGAATATAACTTAGCCAGCAACTAAAGTAGATACTCAGCCCAGAACACTCAGAGTTAAACAAATAACTATGTCAGAGGTGACTTGAAATTCTACCCGTGAATTTACTATCTCCCGTACAACCATATTTTATTTATTTTAACATCATTATTGATTTAATTAACTCAAACTGAACTTAATTATTATCATCAAAACTTAAACACTACTGAGCTAGTCCATTGAGTAAGTCAAACTTGTGTTCGGATCAACAGGTCTAAAGGTGACTCTAGGGTCTAGAGTAAGCAACACAAGGGGGTGTAATAAAATCCATACCTCTAACCTAATACGAGTTAAAGATATATGTCACTAAAAGACATCAGTGTGTATTTTGGGCAGGAAAATGCATATGCTCATGTCATTCTAAGAAGATGATCGCATCAAATAAGTAGTTCTCAAATTAAGCATGAGTTCATTATTATGCCAAATGGAAAATTTTTATAAAAGCTTTTATTAGAAAAATTTAAAAGTTCCCCACCAAAGTCGCCACTGTGAGCGGGAGCGGGTTCGGTTTCGGAAGGCCTAGGGGGCTTCTTTTTTGGGTCGTCGAAGGGTCTTTTATGTTGGAGCTCCGTGGGGGTTTTATGAAAACTTTATTCATAAAGTAAAATAAAATAGAGTCAGGAGCCCTATTTTATGGAAAACAAGAGTCGTCACCCGATTCAACTCCGCCGAAAATTGTGGTATACCGATTCGATTTAGGATTCGTATACCTATAAAATAGAGATTATTGGTTCAAGAAATATAGTTATAAATCATGCTTTTATTTTGAGGACAAAAATAATCATTTGATTGGTACATCATGAGAAAATATATATATATAAAACCTTTGGCAAAGTCTTGTTTGTACCAGCGAGCTTAAACACTGGTTAGTGAGGCTTTTTGCAAATAAATATCATTTAAATAAGATTTTATGGATGGATTGTGAAAAATTTGCTTTAGAAGCTATATTACCGTCAGTTATCTTTTTATTTTTCCTTGATGATATAAGAGCCGGTTGAGAACCGTGATTACAATCGGGGAATGGATCCATTATTGATGTTGCCAAATACCAGATTAAATTTGAGCGGAGTTTCGACATGATTTATTTTGTAGAATCGAAATTGTCGGGATTTGATTTGGGTGGAGTTTTGGGGTAACTTGCTTGGAATTTTTATACCGAGCATAGACATGGTATAAAAAGGGAAATTTTGGCACAAAGGCTCGGGAATTATCGGGTATGCTCAAAGGCTGTTTTTTTCTATGAAAGTGGAATTGGAAGTGTTGTATTGGCTTATTTGCTTGAATCGTCTCGTGCTAGAAATGGGGAGGCAATTGCCTCCTTTTATAGCAATTGCAAACTATACGCGCCAATAGATTGCTTGGTAAACTACACGCGCGTGTAGTTCACGAATCTTACTATTTGAAAATACGCGCACAGATAAGATCAAACTACGCAAAGTATCCATGCGGGTGGTTCTCAGGTGGAATTATCTGCGCGTGTAGTTCGCAAATTTGTTAGTAATGATCGCTAACCTATAACCCTAGGTCTAGGTATAAACCGCTACCTATTTTTTACTTTCGACTTCGGATTCTAGTATAATTTAGCGCTTTGAGCATTTTGCAAAATGTGGATTTTGAAGTTTCGAGGTCTAGGCCTCGGGAAAACTAGTAATACGGCTCCAATGCAACTCTTGTCTTTTCTCTGTAATAAATAAGATTTACGTCATCATCAAACGGGAGCGTACACTACTAACAAAATGCAAATTTTTTTCATATTTGATGTAACCCCAATTGTACAAATAAAAAAAATCTGACATTGTCAAAAGTATGATTTATTTAATTGAGAGTTATCCGTCATAGTTACTATTTTATCCTTTGAACTTTAGGTAGAAAGCAAAACCTAACTACAAAACACGTGGGTTTGTTGACTGGTAGTAAACCTAAATTATTTTTGATATCCTATGTGTATAAATTCAGTATTTTCCTCCGCAAACCCACATATAACCCAAGAAAAATTTATTATCTCATTTCAAAAGAAGAGAATATGGACAAACACAACCACCACCACCACCCTCCGCCACCAGATCCCCACCACCACCACCCACCGCCAGGGCAACGTGCACCACCACCAGGCCCTCCACCGCATGCAAATCCTCCTCCACCAGGTCCCCACCACGGACATCCACGTGGCCCTCCCGAGCCACACAAGCCCGGACCTCCTCATAACCACCACCATCCTTGAGATTGTATTATGTTCATATCTTTGCATCACGGGAAGGAAGGTGTTATTATATGTGTTCCTATTATCTATATGTTTACCATAATAAAAGAATTAGCATATGTTAATTGATGCCTTAACATATGTTAGTTATGGTTGTTTTAATTTATAGCGTTGCAATTGTGATCTTGTTTTCATTTACGCTCTTACCTTTTGTTTCAAGTTTCATGTTTTTAAATAACCTATAGAGTGTTGAAATTTAAAGAGCATGCCAATCACCATATTTTCTCTTGCTAATAATGTGATGGTGAGAATAATAAAAAAAATAAGGAATTGTTTTTTAACTGTGACAATAACAAGAAATTAATTAATGACTGGTATCTTGATTAAGATCATTGCTCTTTATTACCGGTGAAACCCGGACAAATTAAGGTAAACAAGGGTAAGCCGAGTAACCAGCAAAGTTCATCCACCAGGTTTGTATTCTTAGATGGGCCAACTGGTATTTTTGGTTTCTGATTGTCGAGTGTTAGCATGGTTCAACTTTGAGCCCAAAATAGTTGCATTTGGATAAATTGCCCTTAAATTTAAGGAAAAAATACATCTTGATATATATGGAGCTTTCATTACAAAATCAAATGTTATACTTATAACAAATATAACGAGAATTCAACCCACTAAAGAAATTAATAATACAGATATCAATAAGATATAATAGTTCAATAAAATGATGCAAACAATGTGTAAATTGAAGCATAAAAGAGAAAACAAAACAAGAACTCGGTTTTAACCACAGCTTCGACACAAATCAATTGGACACATAGCATTCAGAAGGCAGGCCAAGAGGGAATCTTGGATAATCTTTGCAGTAATCATAAATCATGTAATTATCTCGAACCCATTGCATCTGGCCTTGTCTTGCAAAATCAAGAACTTGATCAAAAAGCCAATCTTGAGAGTGGGAAATTGCATTGAAATTTTTATAGGAAGCATGGAAAGGGGCATTGCTCCAATCAATTTTGACAAGTCCACCTCTTGTTGCCCAGTTATCAGCATTCCATAAACTTGAGTAAATCTTCATTGGTTGCTTCTTTGGGAATGGTATCCCAATTGACTCCAAGTTCTTGAATTCTCTTATTGGGATTCCGTCTACCGAAAATCTGAAATTCAACAACATATTTGTTACTTCTAATTTCTATTTTCAAAAAGACGCAAAAACAGAAAATTTTATATAATTCTTTTGCAATAAGAAAATGTACTATACCTTGTATTCTTTTTGTAGCACAGGGCGAACCATTTCTTAGTTTGAGACTCAAATAAGACGTCCATGTAAGATTATTTTCATGTGCAACAGTTTTTTAACTAAGGCTAATTTTGGTGGATTAAAAAGATTTAACTTTATTATAAATATTGGTATCTTAAAAAAAGCGAAAAAAAATCAAATAGCCAGCACCTAGAAGATAATAAATTGGTCAATGGCCGGATAGTGTAGGGAATAAATTAGGTGGCATCTAGGAAAATGGGGCTAGGCCCTAGGAGGAAATTTTTAAAATAGTGCTAAAAGGTTGCTCATTTCTTTCATATTCTATTATGCATGTTACTTATTCTGTTCATGTAGAGTACAATATGTTTCACTTTTAATCTACGTTCTATGAAATTATTACCTCTGAGTGTTGTTACCTTTTTGGTATTGTGCTGTACAAGTTATATTAACATTACTATGCATTATATCTATAAAAGAAACCAAGAACCTAATAGGTTCCATAATACATTGCTCAATTTGATAAGCAACATGTATAATTGAAAGGACCAAATAGACCAATGAGCTACCTATTTTGATACTTTATTAAAAATTCATTGGTATTGTAACGTTTGTGCAACGAAAAGAGGTTAAAAATCACTTTTACTAATTAACATCTAATAAAATACACGCCATTTCTCCTTTTTAATATAAACAGTACCACTAATTTATTATTATACACTATTTATTTTTGTCGGAAAATACTAAGTAGGAATACACTACACATTTTATTGATGAAGACATGGGCCATTCCATGTGTATTAGAGTGGGGGTGCATATACGGACCCCATTTTTAAAAATAAAAGTACTAAATTATGTATAGTTAAATGTTTGGACACCACAAAAAAAATAGTTGGATATATGATTAACTTCTACCAAAAATCATTTTAAAAACGTTCGTTAGATGAATTTTAACGATCAAATTTTAATAACTTCTCTTATTTATTTAGCTAATTTCTAAATTTTCCCATTTCTTATATTTAGTTTACTAATGTCTAACCTTTTTTATGTAAAGAAAAGCTTCAAATAAGTTTTTTTAAAAAATATTATTGATATGCATATTTTTTTATGTATATTAGAATTAAAAAAAATTCTATATTAACACTTGGACCCCATAATAAAAATGTTCTCGATTCGCCAGTGGATGAAGACATTCGAAAAACATGATCAATGGTTATATAAATTTAGCTTACATTATATGCTGAGGATTCCAATGGATGGAATAAGTATGGAAATCAACCGTCGGATCAAACCAAAGATAGAATTGTTGCTCTCTATCACCTTTGCCTTGAGTATAAACATTGGTGTGAAGAATGTAAGGCTCCCCGCTCACATTGCCCAAGAACTCGAAATCAATCTCATCCCAATTCGATCCTTTTGACGATAACTGTGAAATTAATTATTTTATCAAAAAATAATAATTTAAAGATTATATCGCTATAAAACAAACCAAAAATTAATAAATAAATAAATTAAATACATAATAAGCAGTGACAGTGCCAGCCGAATTGCCCGGAACGAGCTTGAGTTGCATATCGATTTTTCCAAATAAATACTCGTTTTTTGATTCAAATCCGGAGCCAGAATATTGATCAAGAGAAAGTGTAAGAAGTTGCCCATTTTCTTTTATCTCAACTTTGTTTTCTCCCCAATTGACAAAGAAATCTTCGTAAAAGTTACCGGCCGTTATCACAGCCATTAGCAAGTTCATCATTAATAGAGCGCTTACTTGCCTTAATCTCATACTTAACAAAGCTCAATTTTCCTTAATAGCTAGAGATTGTATCAACTAATTGTATCGGAGAAGTTAAGTTGATATGTAGCTATGGATGGTTTAGAGGCACATTTGTGTTAGCATTATATAGGGAAGCATATGGTTTAATGTCAAAGAATCAAATTAATTACTTTATTCTTTTTAATTATAAAGAAGAAAAGTGATGAGTTGTAGTTTGTGTATGGTATGTATCAAATTATAATGGACACCATGAACAATAGTTATGCTCAAGTCAAATCCTAAACACGGTTTTTATTTATTTTGATTTAAAATTGATATTAAATTTACATTGTAATGTTTATACTATACTTGTACGCAATTTTTACTTTTAATTGGATTTAAAACGGATTGAATTTCACTTCTATTATATATTTAGTTCTCATTCATCTTAAAATATTATTTCATTGTATATATTTTTTTTATTGTATATATTTCAGTGTATATATTAATATGTTTTTAAGTAAATATACGGAAGTCCTGGTATTCCATATAGGAACAAGGGCATTCTATCAAAAATTGCAATGTGTAAATATCTACAATGTTTTAAAAAGCATTAAAAAAAGTTTGGTGCCACAAACTCCGAATATTTTAGTACATACTTTAACACGAGAGGTTTAATTAGATGAGGTAATGGAAGAGGGGTTTTCTACACCTCCACATTGTGTTGGCCATCTTTTTTAATTTCAATATATATAACCTATTTTCCTAAAAAAAAAGTATTAGATGTTAGTAGGGTGATTGGGTCTTCCAAAGCTAAGGTGGGGCTTGGATAGAGTCTTGCTGAATTTGTAGTTTTTTTTAAATATTGATTAATACATAAATATATAAATTCAACTAATAATGTATTATAATGTAATAATATATTAACAATCATACTTTATTATATAAAAATATAAGTCTCATAGCATATTATTTTTATTTGAGACTCAAATGAGAATTCTATGATGATAATATTTTGATATGCATTAATTTTATTAAAAAAGGTAATTTTTGTGGATTTAAAAAATATAATTTTCAAATAATTTGTTTCATTGATCCTATAATAATAAGAAAGAAAAGCTTCACCCGAATATGGACTCGAACATGTGATCAGTATCAAAAAACTGTGTTTAGGCACCGCTTACATAAAAAAATTAGATTTACAGTGCCTAAGTGAAAAATATATAATTAAACCGTACTTAGACGGTAATAAATCAACCAATAGCCTAATAATAATATAAGAATAGAAAATCTGATACTAACAACTACCAAGATAAATCCCAGGCGGAACAAACTAGAATTTTTAAAACTATGCAAATCTATTTAATCTATGCTTAATAATTTAATTATTAAAATAAAGGAAGAGCAAGTCGCCACGCCATCTTCTTCTCTTTTCATTCAATATTTCGTTTTGTTTTCACTTTTTCTTTTCTTTTTTTCCATTAACTTTCCCACAAACCAAACAAACTTTGCTTTCCATTTTCTGCGACCACATAAACTAACTATCACAGTCTATTCAATTTGCTACTCCTAAATTTTTTCTCTTTTTGCGTATACCCGACCCCTCTTACTTCGTTTGTGCGGGAAGCTTGTAGGCATTGAAGTAATATGTTATTGTTTCTAGTTTAACATTTTCCTTTTTTTTGCCACATTATTGTTTTCTTACTTTTGGTGACCTCATTTCCCATGTTTTTAATCATCCATTGATGTAATTGATATTTGAATCAGTAGAGGTGGAGACGCCGAAAGGACCAGATTCCACCAAGAAACTTAACAGTCAGAAACTGGAGCCACTAAATACAGAGTCAATTTTGATATTTCAAAAGCTATACACCAAATGAGAAACAAAAGCCATTATAATTATAAATTTTTGGGCAAAATTAAAATATATTCTAAAAAATATTCAATAAAATAATACCTATATACATATGTGTAATTTAAAAAAGTTGTACCATTTTACTCGTAGGCCTTAGGCCGTCGCACAGATTCAAATCTGCTGTTTTCAATTGTGTGTCCCCTTTCATATTCCTCATTCATATTTAGCCATAGATTTTATTACTTAATTTTTTATTTACGATTTTTCTTTCCTATTTTTTTGTTCTCCTACATGTCTAACACATGGCAAAATATGGATGAGGGACATGGAAGGGGACACACAATTGGGGACAAGAGATTTGAATTCCTGTCACACCATTGGCCTATGCTTAGGTTGACCCTGAGAATGTATGCAACGTGAAGTTGAGTAGTGTTTTATAAATCCTCACCTAGCCCCACCTAGGCTTAATTTTAGGGCTTGCCGCCTGACTATTTATTCTTCGAGCGCCAGGCGCTAAATCGATATATTGTCGCCTAGACATCGCCTAATCTGATTTTTTCTGCCTATGCGGTGCCTATTCTCAATTTTTAAGACACCGATATTTGTAATCATTATAGTTTTAATTTTTTTACCCATAAAACCATAAAAAATAGTTGAGTTGGCAAAACTAAAGTAAATTAAAGTGTTCTTATAATAGAATTGTCATTTAAAGTATTAAACCGAGTAATAATATACTCCATACCACAAATAAGGAGGTCTCTACCATTCGCCTAGCACCTAGCTATTTTAAAAAACATTGTCTAATTATGTTTTTTTCTAATATTTTTAAATACATAATTCTTTAAGTTCAATTTATAGTTTTATGATTAAATAAATATTTAAAAATAAAAAATATAAATTTGCCCATGAAAGCTTCGGTCGTCCCATTAACGCCTAGCGCTTTTCAAAACATTAGTTGAGTCCAATAAGACTAGAGACTCTTGAAAAATGTAGAATATCTTGTTGCCATAATTTCCATTATACAAACATTAACTAAAAGAAACTTGGAATCTGTAATAAAAAAAAAAAGAGTTTGAACCAATGTGTTTCTTCAAGGGAGATCTTGGTTCAAGCCTCAAACCTAGTGATGGTGCAACTATCCAAGACCAATAGTTAGAAGGAGCCCACATTTTTTTATTTTTAATGTAAAGAAAATAAATTTTATTAGCCTATTGGCTTCTTCTTCTCCTTGGAAATTTCCGCACCCTGAAATTCCGAAGCTTCTTTCTCTTTGCCTTTCATCGGAGCGATGACAAATGTTTCATCAGCCTCAATGGTTATCGGTTTCTCGTTATAGATGAGCTTGATTTTCTAGTGAGTTGATGGGGACCGCCTCAATCTCATGAAGCCAGGGTCGACTCAACAATGAGGAATAAGTGACATGAATAGCTAGAACAATATAGGTGACCTTCGAGTTCACTTTCCTCCAGTCACTTCTACTCCAAAGACTCTGATAACTCCTCTTTTCGGAACATCGTATGCATAAATGACTGTGTTAGATTTTTCCAATTCTACTTCGTTGAGCCTGAGGTGAGGCAGGATTTTTAAAGGGCATAAATTGAAAGCTAACCCATCATCAACCATGGCACACGAAATAGTACAGTGACCGATCTCAAATCTAAACATAGATAAACATAACCTTGTTGTGCTTAAAACCTTCTAGAGGTAAATTTGAGGAATTAAAAGTAATCAGCTCCCACTTCTTTAGCTGTATCCCTTCCCCGATAATTGCACACATTTCAACAACAAAAGTAGTAGGAGTGGCTTCCATTTGAACCAGCTTCTCAACCAAACCACGATGATGTACTTCTGAACACTTTTACAAATCCCTAATACTGTATGGATCTTGGTATTTCTTAACTCATTAATAAGAGGATTAACTTCAAGATTGGTTTCAGCTATGGGAAAGGGAAGCATGTTGGTTGTTTCCTTGCCTAATTGCATTCTTCTTGAGTCAAACAAAAGAATCTTCGGGTTGATAAACCCATCGATCTTAGTTATGTATAAAATATCGTTCTCCATATGTCTTCATTCTACTGGAGTTTCCACCAAGTAAGTTGGTTCATCAAATAAAAGAGCAGGGTCTTGAAACTAATAAGCGTCAAGATCAATAAAGCTTGGTGGAGACCATTTTATTGAGCTTCCCAATGGGAAATAGAGCACCCCTCTCAATCTTGCAGGACTTTAAACGATAAGCATCAATGTTTAGTGGGCAGCCACAAAAGCTCCTTTTATTTATACCTAATCCAATTCATCCTCTTTCTTTATTTCATGGAGTATCTCCTCAATGCTTATATCACCTTTTAATCACTCCCGCTCTTTTATAAGATCCCCAAAACTAGGATGTTTTGTATGTTAGACATGATGTATTCCATAGAGGCAATAAGGGCGATATATCTTAGTTAGTTATTTTGTACAAACAAGTTTAATTAATAAAGGTATTTCTTTTGTTATATCGATGACTACAAAAATATATTATGACTGGTTGAGAATATAGTCATTGATGTATTTGTTGCAAACCTATAAAAAATGGAGGCTTGGGATTTACGGAATCTTAACGAAGTTCTTCTTCGCAAGCTTAGTTGGGAGGTTATTGAAGGAAATTCTTTTGTGATGGAGATTTTGAGAAAAAGACTTCTTAGTAGTTCGGGAGACACTAGATCTTAGTCGATGAGTTTTAGTGTTTGGAGCTCGATAAAATCTAATTTCAAACAAGTTCAAATTTCACCTCGTGGTTAATTACTATTGGTCAAAAGTTAAGTTTTTGATTTGACAATTGGGTCAAAAAAAGCTTAGTGGAACGCTTGAACAATGGCGTTGATAGAAAGGGCTCTTTATCGGGCTTTGTTTCAAATTTTCTGATTGATACGAGTTGGAATCTACCTCATAAAATTGCACTAGATTTAGTGGAGTAAATCGAGAGTTTAGGTCAGCGTAGATCGGGGATTGATTTATGTGTTTAGAGGCCGGTGATTGATGGGGTTTACACTGTCAAAGAGGCCTATACAATCTTGCATAATTTGAGGACTATTAAAACTCTTCATACCTTTATTTGGAAGGCTTTCTTACTGCCTTCAAGGTCCACTTTAGCTTGGCAACTTTTGCATGGTTTTATTTCCATGGATGAAGTTATTTAACGCAAAGGTATTAACATTATTTCTCGCTGTTCTTTGTGTGGTGTTATGGAGGAAACAAATGACCATATTTTTTTCTATGCAAATTTTTGCCATGTATTTGGAATGTTGTGTTGATTTTCTTTGGCATGGATACTTGGAAAAATGAGGGTGTTAGGGAGATGCTTTGGCATGCTAGCGAGAAGTGGTGTTGTATGCATCTCTTCTGGATTTGGAATGTTGTTGTTCTTTTAACTGTATGGGTAATTTGAAATATAAAAAATGAAGCAAAACTTGGCAACAAAAATCCTTCCATTGGGAATTGTCTCCACATTATATGGAAGGCAGATAAAGAAGTAGAGTATTTCAATGATGGTTACACTAAAAACATTAGCGACTTCCATGTTCTAAGAACACTTAGGTTTGATATTCTTCCCGGTAAATTGGACAAGATCATTAAAGTAAAATGGATTACACCACCAAGTCGTTATATGAAGGTCAACAATGATGGGTCAGCTCTTAGATGTTCAAGAGTGGTGGGATATACTAGTTTATTCAGGAATTCTAGAGGTTTCCCTCTTGGTGCGCTCTCGGGGAGCATAGGTTTAGCTTATGCTTTTGAAGTAGAGTTGATGGCAACCATCTTTACAATTCAAGCCTTTGAATTTGGGTTGACAAACTTATGGGTTGAAATGAATTCTACATATGTTGTTCAGATGATTCAGGAAAAGAAGTCTTCGGCTCCTTGTCTTGCACATTAAATGGGAGCATTCGATTTTGAAATAAGAAGCTATGAGCGTTGTGGTGACTCACATATAACGGGATGGAAATCGAGCTATTGATTCCCTTACTAGACATGGAGGATTACATGGTGACTGTTGGTGGCCCTCTAATCCGTCTTTTGTCAGTGATTATATTTCTGATGATTTTATTTCGAGAGTGAATTATTGGTTTGTAACTTAATTATGCTTGTTGACTTTTGTATTTTTCTTTTCATTTATTCTATTTAAGCTCAACTAGTATTGTAGGGTTAATCTTGAGGAAGACTTTTGGATTAGTTGGGAAGTATGTAGGTTTTTGGGTTTGGACCGAGTTAATGGTGGTATGGGGGCATGACTGTTAAATCCCGCTTTAGCTGGTTGAGTTGTGTCAGTGTAAAAACCACTTTATCCATTCTCACCTTACTCTTTCCTGCATGCTTCTTATGCGCTAATTTTTCCCTCATCTCAAGTTAGCTTTATTTTTCTAGTTGACCTCCATCTTTCAAAACAAAGTCCTTGAGAAATCATAGCATGGATTGCAATAGCATAGTGGGACTATGTAGGGTGATAATTGGTTCCTGTTTAATTATGAAATATCCATATATCTATAGTCACAGTTTCATCAAGACTGGACATTGATGAATACAGATAGACTAGCATATGTCATCATACTCCTTGGATTAGATCCAAGCAATATATCTCCCACGTTGAAGGGTTGTGCCTATAGTTAACACATAGATGTATTTAGGGGAATACATTAGAGACAAAATCAGACAACACTTAGTAATTTATATTATGTGTTGGTGTTTTGTCTTATTGTGAGGAGATGACATTTCGGGATGGCTACGAGGTCGGGCCGGTGGACCGATCTCCTGAAAATAATGAGTGTGAACATGGTGGCAGAAAATGATTTTGCATATTTTAATGTTCAAAAGTTGTGAGATCGAAATCTCATACTTAAAATAGAGTCACCACTCAGTTCAGCTCACCGGGAAATTTTGGTACGATTTTCCCACCGGGAATAGACCATACCTTAAGTAGAGATTCCGAGTTCGGATGATGTTATTTATTTTGCATTGGCCAAGTTAAAAGATTTCATTCTTTCTTAATCGGTTTTAATCCACCCTATTTATTGTGTCTTCAATTTATATATTGTTACCGCGCTATCAAGCAATCAAAGTGATAAATAAATTATTACAGTCATCTAAAAATAAATTCAGAAATTAAAATTATTACAAGGCATTCCAAATCCTATACATTTGTCTATACAATAAATAAAATACCCGAAGGCCTGACATTCATCTATCCTAAACCTACGTGCACAAAATGGTTAGCACAAATATGACACGTTGTGCAAGATATATCACGTAGCATGAATAGTCAGTAAACAAAACAAGATCCGAGTAAGCATGAACATGGCATATTCTTTTTACAATTTATGGAGCCCGGTTGGCTGGCTAAAAATGAGATTTAAACGGCATTTGCAGAAAAATTCCGTTTTATCCATATTTTAGACTCGATAATTATTTTAATCGGATTATTAGTGAAAATGCCACATGTTATGGGGTGAGGTCTATTTTCAAAAGGTTCTGGACCCTTGTCATTGAACTATACATCCTAGCTTCAGAAATTAAACTAGGTTGGAAATAAAACAAAAATGAAACTAATGTCCAGAACTCCATACCGTCGGCTATATGAATGGGTCATCGGCTTCATCACTGATGATGCTGACAAATTCATTTACATAGGCAGGCTGCATGACATTCTGGGTACCATAAAGAAAGGGTCCTACAAGAAAATAGAGCCGTTGGGGGCAAATGAGACCATTGGCGGTATCAATGATGCTGCTGGAGACATGGTTGATACCACTGGTGGCTTTAATTTCTTGCAACAGCAGTAGTTAATGATCGAAAAGTAGCCGAAAACCCAAAACTAAGCACAAAACTATAGCTAAACACAACAAACAAGTAAAATGGAAGCCAAAGAGCTATGAGACTCAGAATTTTTACCTCGGGGCCATGAATCCACCTCTTCATGATCCCAATGACACCTCCGGGGAGCAGAAATGATGATTTGGGTAGTAGTTGCGTAATTGAAGTCTCTAAATCCTATTTTGATGATTCTAAACCTGAAAATCTACCTAAATATCAGAGAGTTCAGATAAGAAAAACCAAGAAAATATGGATTAAATCCTCTTTTCTTACCTTTTCTATACTTTATCTCACTAAATCTAGCTAAATACTCAAATTCTCTATAAGATTACAAGTCTGAAATGTTCAAACCTTTAATCAGGTGAGATATGGTCTTTATATAGGCTAAAACCCGATGGAATTTGGCTTTGATCAATTATCCAGCGGATATCGAGCAAAAAGGCAAACGACTCTTCTATAGCAGAAACTCATGCCGCCGGCGGTGTGAGCACTGGATTTTAACGATCCTTCTCACGAAATGATGATGAGAGCTATATGATGCAATGTCTTTTAGGTATTGTCCATTAGAGGTATTCCTACTACTGCAGTGTTGAGTTTGGCTGAAGTTAGGAGACCTAGTCTGCCCTTAGGGATCCATACGGGTGCTGCTTGGTGGTACGGATCCACTAGCAGGCCCGTACAGGTCACCCCTTCCATACACCTAGGGGGGACCCGTACAGGTCCCCTAGTACCTATATGGGTGGGGCCCCACCCCGTACGAGTACTCTTGTTGCCTAAATAGGCTCTTTTGGAAGGGGATCCTTTCCTATTTAGGGGAAAGGCAGGTCATGAACGCTATTTATTGCATTTCGACCTCCTTTCCCCTATAAATAAGGCCCTTCTCTTCACATTTTCAACACACACATTTCATACAAAAATTATACTAAAATTCTAGCAGTTGCTATCAGTATAAAAAAGGTATATAGGGGTATAGGAGGTATAAAATAGGGAGAAAACTCATCCTTTGAGGTTTTGTCCACATTTTATTCATTCCTAACTTCATTCACTAGGATTTAGGGGAGGTTCTGTCCACACCAATACTCACCTAAATAGTCCTATTTCGCCGTCTACTTTGGTCGGACTCTCTCAACAATTAAGGGATCATCTCGAAGTGGATTCACTTCACAAAGGTAACGCTCATGAGTTTCAAAGAGACTCACATCTCAATTATTTCCTTATTATTATTGCTTGTTCCTTCTATTATATCTATTCCTTTCATCTCTTGTTTCAGGTCTGGTCGTAACCTATATGAGCCTTGTTGGCACCATATATCCCCAAAGATATCAAATCGGTGCGCCATACTCATACGGAAGGAAATCCATTTTTTATTTTATTTTTCAACCATCGATCCATTAATCTGTTAATCTATAAGCTAAACTGAATGAAGCTTCTATTTGGACTAGACAGGACCCGTATGAGTCCTCCCTAGTACCCATACGGGTCCTACCCACCCATACGGGTACCAGCCCTAGGTAGATTCCCAAACCCATAATTAACTGATTCAAAATCAACCCAACTCACCATTTGTCGTGCAATCATCTTCACTAATAACCCTGTAAATCAGCCCACCAAAAGATAAAATGTGTTTCAACAACAAAATACGCTGAAGTGCTGATTTATTGTGTGCTATAAACTATGCTAACATATGTGGATGCAGGGGAATTTATTTTCATTTTGTTTTATAACTTAGAAAAAATGTATAGGTTCTCTTTGCAATTTCCCCCAGTTTTCCCACAGTTGTAATTTTTATTCCCCCATTTATTGCTTGTGCTTTATTGTAATATGTAAATGAATGTAACGAGTGTGAAAGAGTGTAGAAATAGGATTTCTGTGATAATTCCCCAAATGATGAAAACCAAAACGGTTTTACGTGGTGAATGTAATTTTGAATCAACTAAATAAGAAATAAGTGACTGATCTAATACCTAAATCTTTGATCCAATAGGTATAAGTCTCCTGCCCAGAGGGAACCATACCAAAACTCTTTCCCAAGTAGACAACTTGGGTGGCGACTATATCAATTGTATCGATATTTGGGTCTCGATTCTTTTATTCATTAAAATTAGCTTATTGTGCAAACTTAAACTAAAGAATGTTTTGTCACGCCTAAATCCAACCAAATCCCTAGTGGGCCCCGCCTCTCATACAGGCGCCAAGGGAGATCCACACGTCATCGACACCTCATAGTGGCGACTCTGCTGGGACATAATCTTTCAACTTGCAAAATTTTGGTCTATTTTAAAAGCTTAAAAGATTAAGGTGAGCACCGGAAATCATTTACTTAATTCAACCCATTTTTGTTTTCATCATTTGGGAAAATTATCACACTCTATCTTCTCACCTCCTTCTCTCTTTAGTTAGATGCAATCTTCTTCTAGCGCTAGGATAGGGTGCCCTATTATTTTGGTAGCACTCATAATGGTGATTCTCATGATCGCCGGGGATATTCGGGATACCTTAGTGGGTGGAGCACTCATTGCCATCTCCCTCTAAAAGTGGCTTGATGCGATGGGAACCTTCTACATTAACTTTTGATATATCCCTATACCATTCTTATCAAAAGCCATAGAATTTTACCCTCTAGGTACCCTGATTTCTGTGTGAGATTAGTTGAAGTGAGAATACCCTCAGACTCGACGGGAGAAATAAGGTCGGAACCGATCGATTCGCATGTGTTATGTTACATACCCTTATGATTAACCCCACCATGGATCGTTGTAATTTATGCATGCATACCACATCCCATGCATGTAGTGATCTCTTAGTTATCATGTCAGCAAAAACCAAGCCTCAAAGAGAAAAATCTTGGCGATGTTCCCATATCCGTTTGACTCGAGTTCCGGCTCTTCTTGTTTCACTAAGTGTTGCTTAATCTTTTTCTCCAAGTATTTTGTCCAGCAGTCAGTGTAGTCTAGTTGATCTTTCTACCTATCATCCTAAGGAGATGTCTTGTATCCTAACTCAGAGGGGTAGATTGATGTTGAGGTTAAGGATATTGCTACTGGTGAAGAGGGAAATGCATCAAAGGCCGAGGTTAGGTCAAAGATCGCAAATGCCGTCTCACAGTACTTGAGAAGTAATCAGTTCTTGGACTGAATGAATGATAAGATGTTATCCTCCATTAGGGTAATCATGGCTGAGGAGAGAATGGCCAATGCTCCTTATAGCATACCTGTCAATGTTCCAGTAGTGAATGCAGTGATTAGTGAACAAGTATTAGGGATTACTCATAATCCATTCACTCAGTTTCAGGTACCGCCTGTGTGAACTCGCAGGGATTCTTCCAGTCATTTTGGTTAGTTTGGTTCTTTGGGATTGTTTGGTTTAGTTAGCCTGTCATTCCATTTGGTGGGTACAGTGGTTCTGCCAACCAGCAGTCAGTTTGCTTATCCTAGTTAAAGATTTGTGCCACCTCCATTTCAGTTTGGGGCATCTGGCTCTAACTCCAATTTCGTGGTCACACCCAATGGGATAGCCTTTCCTCAATCAATAAGCTTATCCTCGGGTGTAGTTACCCAATATGAGGGGTCATTCTTATTCGTGGAATTATGTGATCTTCTTTAGAAATTGCTGGCTGCCAACCCTAGCTCTCAGCCGCTGTCACTATCAGTTCAAACTGCTAGAGAGGAGGACTGGGTCCTTGAAAACTTTAGTATGCCTAGCATAGTGAAGTATAAGGGAACCGGTCCTCCTCAATCTCACATTACCACCTATTAGAGGGTTATGAGAATAAAAAATTTAAGTGATAAGGTCTTTGCTGAAATGTTCCCTTACACCTTGGAAGGTCCTGCTAACGAATGGTATAACACTCTGTCAGATGAACTGACCAGAAATTGGAAAGCCTTATCGGAGGCTTTTATCGAACAATATGATTTCAACGCCACCATTAAAACTACCATACAGAATTTAGAGCCTATCAAGAAGGCCCCCAATGAGAAGTTCAAACCCTACTTTGAAAGATGGATGGCCACTCAAGTTCTATTGAAGGATAGGCTAAGTCTCTCAGAGATGATCGTAAAATTAATGGATGGTGAGCTACCTGCTTATTGAAAGATGCTTTGTATGGATAACTTCTCTAGCTATATAGAGGTCTTTGAAAAAGCTAAGAAGTGGGAAAGAATTGAGGAGTTAGAGAAGGCAAGAGTACCGGCCAAACCTTGGTTCAAAAAGAATGACCCTTCAGCCCGCAGCCCAGGCTTCTAAGTTAAAGTTTGGTTTCGATCTTAAAACTGCGGTGGTACAGGATGAAGTGGCTGTTGTCCGTACCATCAAAGACCGTATTTCCCTTTGGAAAGCATCTCTACCTGCCATCTTCACTAAGTTGAGGGCACTCAACCTTCTTCAGAGTATCAAGCCCTATATCCCACCTAAACCTGAAGATAGAGATCAATTTTGTGCTTATCACGTCAGTAAGGGGAATCGTACTAGTGCCTGTAGGGATCTGCTTGAGGCTATTTGAGGTTTGGTTAGGGAATAAGAAGATTCAGGAACCCTAGCTTAAACTCAGCATGATGAATAACCCCCTGCCAAATTTTGAGAAATAGGTTGCAGCTGTCGAATCTGGGTTGCCCTTCTACCATGTTTTCAATATGATCTTGGAAGCTAATCCTATGGTTCACTCCATAGTGGTCTTGCCTGATAAACCAATCCCTATTAACATTGATGCATTTGAGCCAGAAGGAATTCATGATGAGGAAGCTATATTGGTTCAACCGGGGCCAATTGATATCGATGCTTATGTATTGAAGAATGATGAGCTTGAAGGACCAGCCTTGTTGGTGGAAACTTCCAAAAGGAGAAGTTATATGAAAGACAGAGTGCTACATATTACCCGTAGTGGGAGGATCCCTCCTAGCCCTATCCCAAAAAGAAGAAGGGGCAGAGACATGGATGTCCAGGCCATTCCAAATATCAATCAGGGTCCAATCTTTACGCCCGCTACTAAGACTCACATTTCGGTCAGTACTGAAAAGAAAGCCACCCCTCTCATTCAATAATTACAAGTTAATCCTACCAAGCATAGCATCTGGCAGCTCCTTATTGACTCTAAATAACATCACAAGGGTCTAATAGAAAAGTTATTATGTATAGAAGCTACACTTTCTGCCACCCTAGTTGAGGTATTCTTAGTTATCGAGGGATCTCCACTTGATCAGATCGAACCCATCAAGTTCTATTCGTCAGACCTCCTAGCTGAAGGGAATAAGTATAATAAGGCACTCTTCATTAGGGTGCAAATCTTTGATTGTTCTATACCATGTGTTATGGTGGACGATGGTTCTGCCCTCAATCTCTACCCTTCCAAGATTCTTCCTCACTTAGGGCTGGAAGAATCCATGTTGGAGAAGTCTAATACTGTCATAAGGGCATATGATGATATAAAGAGGAGTGTCATTGGGGTCTTCGAATCTGAAGTTACAGCTGGGGAAGTGAAGTCTAAGGTCTTGTTTATTGTTCTTGATATTCTCGTCACCTACTCATTACTGTTGGGTGGACCTTGGCTCCATGCATTAGGGGATGTCCCTTCCACAGTCCATCAGAAAGTTAAGCTCATCCATAATAGCAAGTTGGTAACCATTAATGCTGATGAACCATCTATCATAGTGGCCATGGAGACCAAGGAAAAAGAATCTAAGGTGGCTGTAGCTCATCAAGAATCAAAGTTTTTGGTTAAAGGGTATATATCTCTTAAAATTGAGAAGATTATGATGAAGCAAGGTTATGTAAAGGGTAAGGGACTTGGAAAGAACCCGCAGGGAATGCTGGAACCCTTTTTACCCCTTCCATGGCCACTTAGACTAGGTTTAGGGAATCACCCAGGTGCAAAAAAATCCAAGCCTCAATCTTGCCTTATGACAGGGGCTGAAGTCAAGCAAGGGAAGTTCAGGGGCAAAGAAGAGCCTGTCAAAGTAAGTGTCCAGAAAGTCCCCGGTTTTGAGATCTTCAATGATATATATGATTTAAAGAAGGACTGCCTAATTAGAACCTCAGTTTCTATGGAAATATGTAGGAATGATGAAGAAGATGAAATGAGTGAGGTAATCGAGTCCATCACCAAAACACTAGCAGTACTTATAAGGAAGAATTGGAAAAGAAATGAGAAAGGAAATCCCATCAGTAAGGCTGTCAAAAGCTTAGCAAAAGTAGTAGCCGAAGAAACACAAGCAAACTTGCACACTAGGGCTTCCAGTTCAGCTGTCAATCAACAAGACCCTCCGCCTATGGAGGATGAGTCAAATGATGCAATTTTTAATATTGCACACTTTTTTGATGCAAACAATGCCGCTTATAAGGCATATCATGAATAACTTGAAAGCATCATTATCTTTATTTTTAGCATGTCAAGAATAAATTGATGCACCTATCATTCACATTTTCCTTGAGTATTTCATTCTAATGACATCATGTACTCATAACAACAACATTCTTAAAACCATCATCATATTCATTAGTGAAGTTGGCCTTGAATACAATGCAATGGTATAAACGTCCAATGGTTAAAACCTATCATCAAAAGAGCGACAATAAAAAGTGCTTAGCAAATATGATAACAATTAGCCTAGATCCTTCTTTCTTTGTGAGGGGAAAAGGTGTACAAAAGCACACTTCATTAAGAAAGAAGACCCGGAAGCACCAACAACAGGTGGACTTTAATTATGAAAAGTGGAAAGGAGATCTTAAGTACAAATTGACCATCTCAGGAGCTCTAAAGGGAAACTGATCAGTCAAGAAGATTTTGTCAAAGATAGTGACTACCTACAGAGATTAGGCTGATAAGCTTCCATTAGCAGTTTAGGGGGTAGAGAACCAGTGTAAGGACTCCCACCGATCAAACACCTTTTTCCTTTGTATATGGAATGGAAGCCGTGTTACCGGTGAAAACAAAAGTAAGATCTTTAAGAGTGGCACTTGAACTGCAGTTGAAAGAATCAGATTGGGTAAGAGCCAGGTATAAATAGTTGAATAAGATAAATGAAAAGTGGCTCAAAGCACTTGACCTTCTCCAGATATACCAACAATGCATGGTATGAGCTTATAACAACAGAATCAGATACCCAAAACAACCTCTCATAGCGGGTGATCTGGTCCTCAAGCAATTGCGCCAGGTCGACACCGTTGCTAGGGGAAAGTTTAGACCTAATTGGGAGAGACCATGCGTCATGAAGAAAGTCCTTGGTAAAGGAGGAATCAAGCTTATGGACATGGGTTTGTGAATCTAGTGAATCAAGATAGGCTTAAGCAATATCATGTCTAGGTCAAAAGAATTAAATCAAAAAAAGCGACACAAAGAATAAAAGAAATAAAGAATAAAACACTCGATGTGCACTCCTCTACTGCTTGGGCAAAAATTAGGGTGGAACCCGCTGATCGGTATTCCACAAATCGGTCAGGCAAAAGTTAGGGAACTCAAAATAAAGCCCGCTAAGTTGAAAACCCAAAAAGGGCGGCTTAGGCAAAAGTTAGGGCATCGAGAGAAAAATGTCAATTACTTTCTAGAAAATCAATGAAAGACTAGTAGGCAGTAGGGGTTAACCATTGGAAATTGTTACCATTGCCTATGTACTCAAATTAATCTCATCAATGAACATGTTATAATTTTTCTAAGAATCTTGGTCTTTTGAATGCATGCATGTCTTTTGGTGAAATAATCGCTGGTATGTGAACATTAATTTTTCTCTATATATTAATCATCGTTGTATCCATCTTTATCACACATTTGCAATATTCAAGAAAAGCCTGCTGGATTGAAAACCTGAAAGGGCGGTCAAGGCAAAAATTAAGGCTAAAAGGAAAATCTATTGGGTTGAGCCATCAAGGACAATTCAGGCAAAAATTAAGATAGCATGCGGGATTGAAAACCTGAAAAGGCAGTCTCGGTAAAAATTAAGGCAAACGGTTGCTAGGTTGGAAACCCGAGAGGGTGGTCTAGGCAAAGGTTAAAGCTAAAAAGAAAAAGGTTCGCTAGGCTAAGCCGTCAAGGATAGCTTAGGCAAAAATTAGGACAAAAAACAAGAAAAGAAAAATAAATTGTTCGATAGGTAACCTCACATTGAGTGGCCCATGCAAAGATTTGAATATCACCCAATCCTCTCAGTATAAAATCGATGGACAGAATATGGGTCCTCAAAGTAATAATATTCAAACAGTATCAGTTCAAGAAAATTCCCTAAGAGCAAAAGAGGTATCAAAGGTACCAATCCAAAAGTTCACAATCAAAAGAAGCCACACAAGGCCTAAAAGTACCAACAGTTTAGAAAGTCCTATCCCTGATGACCCTCATAAGTCTGATCCTGAGTATCGCCAGTAGATAATCAAATTCTATAATCATATGTACCTCAGCATCACCAGTACTAGTAGCCGGCTAGGTGGGGGCCCTAGTCTCCGAGGCCCCTGCAGTAGCCATGGTAGCATCACTCCCCTCAACATGCTGATCTAAGCCTCTCTGAGTCACTAGATATGCTGGAAAATCATCCTCAGACTCATCATCAGAAGGGACCAGCATCTGCCTATCCTCATTCATCCGCACTAACTGACCCCTTAGTGTCTCAATCTTGGCCCCCACCCGAGTAGTCTCGGTCCTAGCCTGATCAGCCTCAGTAGTGGCTACCTATAGCTGCACCTCTAAAACCCGGGCTCTCTCCTTCGAAGGGTCCAAATCCTAGGCGGACGTGCCCCGCTCTATAGCTAACAAAGTTTGCAATGGAAATCATAAGATCAGTAAACATATATAAATAGGATGGCATGCATGCATAGTTTGTTGAAATTTTGCAGGTAAAAAAAACTTACTGAAGCTAAATATATTAGGCCAATAGCAGAACCTGCACTGAAAAATAACCCCGGGCTATCCTCTCACCCTAAAAAATGGTCACCTGAAAAGAAAGGGTCACATCAGAATAAGACGTCTTAAGTAGTAATGAACAAAGGCCAAGGTAAAGGATTCCTTACATGGGTAGAGCTAGATAGACCCTCGAGGTCACCCCTCTATCTGCACTCCTCCTCCTCCTCCTCATTATCATCATCCTCACTATCACTTTAGTGAAACTCCAGGGGCTCATCCTCATGATGGATCCTATCACAGGGTGCAGGAGGGAGGAATCAATAAACTCAACATAAGGGCCCTCAATAAATAGTACGCCAGCTCTCTTGCCCAGTAAGTACAGTCCCTGATCGGTCCCTGGCATAAGATGAGGCCGAAAGATACGTGTCGGGATCGGGGGAGAAATCGATCGCTCCACCATGGCACTAGTCCTCCACCCTAGGACTCGCTCGTCGAAATACCACTCATAGGAGAGTGGTGACTCCAGGATAAAGTGGTGGTCCTCTATGCTGGCCCGCATCTACTCAATGGCTCCATACGTGACTAATCTCTCCCATGGGTCTTGGATAACCTACATAGAATGAATGAACTGTGAGTATCACAACTTAGTAAATACAGTTTTGCTAATGGTTTGTCAAAATGTAAAATTTAGGTTCAATAGGGAATAAGCTTACCCTATCTGAGCGCAGCTGGCGTAAGAACTCTCGATACTGTGCTATAGTCAAGGACTGATCTGCCATAGCCCCATCCATCTACATATAATATGCGGCATCTCAGGCTGCATGGGCAGTCCTAGCCTAGGAATCAACCGGTGCTCAAAAGCCCAAATCTACAAGACAAAGTGAGGATTAGTTGCAATACGGTTTAGATAAAGGGTTAAAGTACAAGAGATCAGTTTGGGATTTACTAGTAGTATTAGATGCAAATCTTGAGCTCAAACTGCTCACCCTAGACCCCTATGTCCAATCCATAATACAATTGTATTAGGATGGCTCGGTACTAGTTCTTGCAAGGCATAGCTGTAAGATCCTCCACGACAGATAGCAAACCATAGTTGAGGTTGCTCGAGTATACTAGGAAGAAGATAGTGGTAAGAAATGTCAATAAGAAAGGTCGGGTGTATTGGTCCCTACTCTCAGCGGTAATAGGACTCGAATACCCAATCCAGTAAGTATGTAGGTCCCCATGCTTAAGCTTATTCATCTCATTCGAACAAAGCCCATATAATCTAGCAATACAGGCCTTCATCTCAAGCCGAGAATGCCACTGATCAGTATAAACGTCAAAGTGGAGCACGTCTTCACTCCACTCCAGGCCCATCATGGTGCACACATCCGAGGGAGTAATGGTGACCTCCCCAATAGGCAAATGGAAAGTATAGGTTGTCTCCGACCACCTCTCCATCAGAGCTAAAACGGTATCAGGAGCCAATGTCTTAGGGGCCTAAGGGATGGCCCTAATGATGTCGCTAAACCTGAAGGAATCTATGTGGGTCAGCAGCTCTTTTCCCTTGCACTATGAATCTCCTCATACCATTTCCTACAGAAGAGACCCTTCTAGGAGTTTCACAATCATCTCCTTAAGGCTCAACTTAGATTTCATCAAGACCTGAGTTGACATCCACCGGTTAAAGTACTACTGGAAGGTTTCACTGGGTAGTCGGCAGACCCCTTTATGGTGCTGGAGAGTCATTTCCATCATGGTATTAAAACCACAGTGCACTTTTAAAGCTTTAGAGAGGAGCTTCCAATTAGTGACAATGTACTGAGGCAAAGTGTGATACCATTCAAGAGCAAGGCATCGTAGAGAGCACGAAAACATTTCAGCAAGGACCTTGTTGCTTAACTTCTTCACCCTCATGACTCTTTTAAACATAATAATATGAGAAGTAGGGGCACCAGACCCATCATAGTCTGCCATGCTAGGCATGGTGAAATTGTCAGGAACCCATTCCTCATCCTGTACGGGTTCTTTGTCCCGGTTTGAGTTGACGGTCTTCAATTGATGGATATAGGCTTAGATTTTAGGTGTCACGCCTGGAAGTTGCATGACCTAGTCATTGATCGATTGGCTTATGAGTGCATTGACTCCGGGTGCCATGCCCGGAGGCTGCTTGACCTAGTCGTTGATTTGAGAGCTCATCATCTGCCGCATAAAAGCCTCCAACTCAAGTGTCATGCTCAGAGGTTGCGTGACCTGGTCAAGATTCAAAACCTAAGGTGATGGTAGAGGCACATCCAAGTTAGAGTGAGTAATTAGTTGGTTGGCAAAAGGATTCTGGAAGTGAGTTGTTCCCCTGAGTGTTGAGGTTTATAGAAAAGCAGAAGTTCACTCAAACTGAAACGAGCTCATCATAGGTTGAGTCAAGGGTGTTAGGAGAAAAATAGGTGCAACTGGCCTTGTCCTTACCGAATTGGACAGCATTTGTGCTGAACCATTCTGGACTGATATGTCAGACTCAAAAACCCAACCTGAATTCTTATCCTCAATGGCTTGTCTGACAGCTTCTTGGACAGTGGTTTGGACAGAGGCTTGGAATGCATCTGAATTCAAAAACTAAGCCATAGCACTAGCGAAGTCAAAACCAGGGGGTGGCTGAGATCCTGTTCTTGGGGTAGAAGTAAGGCTAAATGGATCCTCCAGAGGAGGGCTTCCATCAATATTCGGGAAAGACATGGTTGGCTGAGAGGAATTCTAACCCAACTGAATC
This sequence comes from Euphorbia pulcherrima, assembly GCA_947683365.1. Classification (NCBI taxonomy): domain Eukaryota; kingdom Viridiplantae; phylum Streptophyta; class Magnoliopsida; order Malpighiales; family Euphorbiaceae; genus Euphorbia; species Euphorbia pulcherrima. Next base: position 22,605,221 of record CANTUS010000007.1, on the reverse strand, counting down.
TGATCAGAATCTAACTCCCTACTGGAATCAGTATATGGAACCCCTTTAACTTCTATGGTGACAACTAGGGTGAGAGAACGATGAATTAGATGGTGCTCAGGCCTTCTCCAAATTGGGGTGCGATGATAACTTTGCTCCTCCTAGCTAAAACGGTAGGCAATGAATCAGATCATGCATGGATTGTGTGATTCTATGAGTAGGGTGAATGTCCTTTATCTAATAACTGATGCATGGTATGTATGGCTATATGTAGATGTGGTTAGTGATAATGCAGCAGCTTATCCCTCTAACATTTGTGGGACGTTCGTACTCCTCGTCATGTATAGTGATATGTTATAACTCAACAGGGGTACAAAAGAAGTCTTACGGATGTTACTAAACCTCTTCCATGAACGGAGATTGGTAAGGGTTAGTTGATTGATTTTTGGCTCTTAAAGCCAATGCATAGGTGATGCATGACCATGTAGCATATAGCAAATGAAACGTCCCTCTTCCAACCACAGGACTCCTGCATAATGCCTCTTTGGAAACAATAGAGGTTAGCTTCTTCACCAGAAATGGTGAAAGAAGTGCTTCCCAATTATTTTTCTTATTTTGGTAGTCCTAAGGGAATGAAGTGCTAAGGCTTTTTCTAGCGCAGATTTGGTATAGGGTTGTTGATGTAGAAGGTTCTCATTTACCTTGATTCTACATTACTCAACCACTCCCCAAATAGGTACGATCGCAGGAGTTTACGTGTCGGTTAAAATGAGTGATCCACCCACTAGGCATCCTCAATTCCAAATAGGGCTTGAGTGATACTTTCGTGATCTTCTCAGGTAAAATGGGGCACTTAATATTACCAAACTATCTACATGCGTAAGGATAAAATGTTATAAAAAAGAATGAAGTTTTAATTTTGCCAATGATTTCATTACATCATCAAAATCTTTTAAGCTTATTTGAAATATTAAGTTTTAAGTTTAAAGAGATAAATCCCTAATAGAGTCGCCACTACGAGCGGACGACATTTTGGGACGGCTGCGAGGCCGGGCTAGCGGACCGATCTCCTAAAAATAATGAGTGTGATTATGATGGTAGAAAATTATATTGCATATTTTAATGTTCAAAAGATGCAAGATCGAAATCTCGTACTTAAAATAGAGTTGCCACCCGATTTAGCTCATCCAAGAAATTTTGGTACGACTTTCCCACCGGGAATAGACCATACCTTAAGTAGAGATTTTGAGTTCGAATGATGTTAACAATTTTACATTGGCCAAATTAAAAGATTTTATTATTTCTTAATCGGTTTTAATCCACTCTATTTATTGTGTCTTCGGTTTAGATGTTGTTAGCGCGTTATCAACCAATCAAGGCGATAAATAAATTATTTCTGTCATCCAAAACTAAATGCAGAAATCAAAATTATTACAAGACTTTCCAAATCCTGTACATTTGTCTATACAATAAATAAAATACCTGAAGGCCTAGCATTCATCTATCCTAAACCTACATGCACAAAACGGTTAGCACAAATATGATACGTTGTACGAGATATACACGTAGCATGCATAGTTAGTAAATAAAACAAGACCCGAGTTAGCGTTAACATGGCATATTCTTTTTACAATTTATGGAGCCCAGTTGGATGGCTAAAAACTATATTTAAACGGTGTTTGCAGGAAAATTCCGTTATATCCATATTTTAGACTCGATAATTATTATAACTGGATTATTAGTGAAAATGCCACAAGGTATGGGGGTGAGGTATGTTTTTAGAAGGTTTTGGACCCTCGTCGTTGCACTATGCACCTAGCTTTGGAAATTAAACTAGGTAGAAAATAAAACAAAAATGAAAATGCTATCTAGAACTCTATACCGCCAGCAGTATGAATGAGGCCGCCGGCGGAATCACTGATGCCATTGGCAAACTCATTTACACAGACAGGCTGCATGACGTTTTCGATACCATAAAGAGATGGTCCTACAAGAAAATAGAGCCAGTGGGGGCAAATGAGACCACTGGAGGTATCAACAATGCCGCTGGCAATATGATTAATACCTTCAGCGACTTCAAATGCCTCCCACGGCTTCAGTTTCTTGCAACAGCAATAATTAATGACCGAAAAGCAGCCAAAAAACCAAAACTAAGCATAAAACAGCAGCTAAACAAAACTAACAAGTAAAATGGAAGCCAAAGAGCTATAAGACTCAAAATTTTTACCTCGGGGCTATGAATCAACCTCTTCGTGATCCCTAGGACACCTCCTGGGAGCTCAAATGAGGATTTGGTTAGTAGTTGGGTCATTTGAGTCTCTAAATCCTATTTTGGTGATTCTAAACTGGAAAATCTACTTAATTATCAAAGAGTTCAGTTAAGAAAAATCAAGAAAAGATGGATTAAATCCTGTTTTCTTACTATTTATATACTTTATCTCACTAAATCTAGCTAAATGCTTAAAATCTCTATAAGATTTCAAGTATCAAACGTTCAACGCCTTAATTAGTTGAGAAATGGCCTCTATATAGGCTAAAACCCGGTGGAAATTGGATTTGATCAATTATCCGGCGGATATCGAGCAAAAAGGCAGACAGCTATTCTGCAGCAGAAACTCATGGTGGCGGCAGCATGGATGATACTGTCAGCGGCATCGATGAGGCTGCTGGCGGCCTCATCCTCCTGACATGTCTGAAAAGTAAGCATGGATCAACCCTAAAAATGGGGAAAAAGGAAAAAAAATCCGGCGAAAAGGGATTTCAGAGGGTTGATTTGAATTTTTAGGGTTTTGTTTTCCTTTTTATGGGTAGTTAGGACTAAATTATTTTTTGGGTGCAAAACATCGGTCTGAGCTACCACCGAATGCATTATCGGACACGTTGAACTGAATTTTTTTCAACAATAAAATTCGGAGAGAATTTTTTATCAGTGATAAAAATTCCAAAAAAGAATTTTTATCATGAGGAATAAATTCGGGTATACGTCATCATCGTCTCTCAAGAGGGATTGCGAAATCCTTTGCTCACACTTATTGCAATATCAATACAAGTATCCATAGACCTGAGATACTAGTTACCTTGTTCAAGTGTCGCTATACATTGGGTCTTACTTATACATCCTATAAACTAGGTGTTATGGATGATTATGAGTATAGTTGATACCTGTTGGTTAGTAAGCTGAGTAGTCAAGATGAAATCCATCACTCTAGATATAGCAATATGTGGGAGATGTATCTTGGCCACTTGTTAGAAGTGACACAATCGTGAACCTTTGATTAGATTATGAGTTTATAGGATGGGATCCTAGTCAACAAATTTATATGGTCAAGTTGTGTAGTTTTGTAGCAAGAATAAACTTCTAGGGTAGCATCTCAAGCTACTAGTGGGGTAACACTTAACTCGAGCCTAAGAAACAAGATGGTACTTAACCATTGATGGAAGGAGCAAATTGTATTTGATACTATTTCAGAATCTAGATCAAGTCACAAACATGAAACGTTTCGAGTATCAGAGGGTCAAATGCCCTTGCTAGAGATCTATCTACGAATGTTAAAAGTCATCGAAGTCAACCATGGTCTGGTACTCTAAGCGGTCAATTCCTTGAGAGGAAATTGTGCTAGTCAAACTTTGTCGGTTTAATATTACGGAATCCTACAAGGTAATCCACTTTGAGTTACAACTGAGCCATGTAAAGAATTATTGGACTAGGTCAAATCTAGAGGATAATATTTTGTTGGACCCATTTTACTGGTTGGACTAGTGTACTAGAAAAATAAAATGGTAAACTTCAAAAAAGTACCTCGTGGTTTCACTCATTTGCAAAACGGGGTCTGTGGATTTTTTTTTGCAAAGTGGGGTCTCTGGTTTCAAAAAATTTGCAAAAAGAGGCCTTTGACTTTAAAATAGTGATTTTAAAAAATATACGTCCGAATTTGAGTAATTTTCAAAAAAAATTTTAATGATTTTTTATAGTTTGTTATTATAATTAAATTAAAAAAAATATTTGCACTAGTTAAAAAATTTCAAAATTTTTCACTGATGTGTATTGTATTTTTAATAACCATCCGGCAAAAGTTCAGATAAAAATGAATAAGATTAGTCATTTCCGTGATATAATTTAATATTGAGGATCCTTTATTTATAAATTTTTTCAAACCACAGACCCCGTTTTGCAAAAAATTCCTCAGACCCAGTTTTGCAAATGAGTGAAACCACAAGGTACTTTTTTGTAGTTTACCCAAAATAAAAAGGGAAAGAGGAACTGGAAATAAACATAGCTGGGTTTGCAAGTCTGGGTTACTATACGAACCGTTGTAAGAGGGCCTACACATGTACTCTTAGACAGTACAAGCATATGGCCAAGGGAGCACTATAAAAAATAGTATTGCGCAAGGTTCGCATGCCACCTACAATTAAGTTGTATAAACAGATCGTAGGATGTAGTGTGCGAGCCCAAATGGGTTGCACAACCCACAGGTCTTGTGCTCTTGCGTAAGCCCTTCCCAGGGAGCGCGGGCTATGGGCATGCACTCATACACAGTCCTATGGCCGAGCAGCAGGCCCGCACATGAAACTGCTAGGGGAAAGTGTGATGGGCCATGGTCGAAAATATGTGGATTTCCCTTGGCACCTTGCGGCGAGGTCCACTAAGGGTTTAGTTAGATTTAGGCGTGATGAAACCATTTAACTCAAGTTCATTTTAACCAATTTTAAAGAATAAAAGAATCGAAACCCAAATCTCAATACACATGATAGAGTCACCACCTAAGTTGTCTACTTAGGAAAGAGTTTTGGTATGGTTCCTATTGGGTGGGAGACTCATACCTTTTGGATCAGAGATTCGTGTATTAGATGAGTCACTTATTTCTCATTTAGTTAATTCAGAATTACATTCGCCGCGTAAAACCATTTTCTTTTCATCATTTGGGGAATTATTACAAAAATCCTATTTTTCTACACTCTTTCACACTCCATACATGCGTTCAATAATTTATAATAAAGCAGAAATAGTAAAGGGGGATAAAAATTACAACCGGGGAAAATGGGGGAATTGCAAAGGATCTTATACGTTTGTTCAAAGTTATAAAACAAAATAAATAAATTCACCTGCATCCATAAAGATTATCACAATTTATGGCACATCACCAGTCAGCATTTTATTAGGAAAAATGTGATTATGTTAGTGTGGTGGTTTTGCAATCGATAGTGCGCGGGCGCCTTCTAGGATCGAAAAGAAATAACGGGACTTCAACATATTTTGTTATGAAAACACATTTAAACTTTTTATGGGTTGATTTACCGGATTTTTAACGAAACTGAACGCATGGCCAATAGTGGAGTTAGGTTCATTTTACAAATTAAAAGGAATTGACCTTCTATCTTAGGGGCTAGAACCTGTACTAGTGGAGGTCACTCGTACAGCTACTAGAGGGAACTGTATGGCTGTGGAGGACCCGTATGGGTGTGGGGGACCCGTACAGGTCATGTTTGGACCCAAAAAAAATTCATTTCAAATTAGAACAAAACAGATTTATAGAAAAGGAACTGAATAAAAATGGGTTTTCCTTCCATATGGGTATGGCACACCAATTTAGCTTCTTTAGGGACATAAAGGTGCCAACAAGGTCCATATAGGTCAGGATCACACCCAAAACAAATCAATGGATAGGTCAAAGCAAATAAATGGAAATGATAATAAAGATAAATAGAAAGTGAGTTTCTTTAAAACTCAGGAGTACCTTTACACCGTGAATCCACTTTGAAGCGGTCCCAATGCCGAGGGAGAGTCTAGCCAAAATTGATGATGAAATGTTGGATTCAAGACTATTTTAGGTGAGTGTTTGTGTGGATAAAACCTCCCCGAATCTTAAATATTAAGTTAGAAAGGAATAAAATGTGGGAAAAACCAATGTGGAATGGTTTCCCCCCTATTTTACAACTTCTATACCTCTCCTATACCCTTTCTATTACTATAAAAATGTTGGAAAAATGATAAAGTATAGTATAATTTGCATATGAAATTGTTCCTGAATTGGCTCCACTTGAAAGTGATGCAAAATGCCACTATTTATAGGAAAATCGCATGTCTGAATACAATAAATCTAATTTATGCCTCATTTTGTTCACTTATACATAATGATGTGAGAAGTAAGGGCACTAGACCCATCATAGTGTGCCATGGTAGGCATGGTGAAATTGTTGGGAACCCATTCCTTATCCCGTTTGGGTTCTTTGTCTTGGTTTGAGTTGGCGGTCATCAATTGATGGATATAGGCTTAGATTTTAGGTGTCACGCCTAGATGTTGCGTGACCTAGTCATTGATTGGTTGTTTTACGAGTGCATTGACTCTGGGTGTCATGCCTGGAGGCTGCATGACCTGGTCTTCGATTTGAGAGCTCATCATCTGTCGCACAAAAGCCTCCAACTCAGGTGTCACGCCCGGAGGTTGCATGACCTGGTTGCGATTCGGAACCCGAGGGGATGGTGGAGGCATATCCAAGTGAGAGTGAGTAATCAATTGGCTGGCGAAAGGATTCTAGAAGTGAGTCATTCCCCCGGGTGTTGAGGTTTGTAGAAAAGCAGAAGTTTGCTCAAACTGAAATGGGCTCCTCATAGATGATTATCAGGGTGAGAGAATGACGAATCAAATGGTGCTCAGGCCTTCTCCAAACAAGGGTGCAATGATAACTATGCCTCCTCCTAGCTAAAACATTAGGCAGCAAATCAGATCATGCATAGATTGTGTGATACTATAGACGGGGTGAATGTCCTTTGTCTAATAACCAATGCATGGTATGTATGGCTGCATGTAGACATGGTTAGCGATGATGCGGCAGTTTATCCCTCCAACATTTGTGGGACGTTCATACTCCTCATCATGCACAATGATATGTTGTGACTCAACGGGGGTACAAAAGAAGTCCTATAGATGTTGCTAAACCTCTTCCATGAATGGAGATTGGTAAGAGTTAGTTGATTGATTTTTGGCTCTTGAAGCCGATGCATGGGTGATGCATGAGCATGTAGCACATAGCACATGAAACGTCCCTCTTCCAACCTTATGACTCCTACGTAATGCCTCTTTGGAAAGGATGGAGGTTAGCTTCTTCACCAGAAATGGCAAAAGAAGTGTGTCCCAATTATTTTTCTTGTTTTGGTAGTCCTAAGGGAATGAAGTGCTAAGGCTTTTTCTAGCGTGGCTTCGGTGTAGAGTTGTTGATGTAGAAGGTTCTCATTTACCTTGATTCCACATTACTCAACCACTCCCCAAATAGGTGTGATTGCAGGAGTTTACGTGTTAGTTAAAATGAGTGATCCACCTACTTGGAATCCTCAATTCCAAACAGGGCATGAGTGATACTTTTTTGAGCTTCTCGGGTAAAATAGGGCACCTAATATTACCGAGCTATCTACACGCGTAGGGATAAAATGTTATAAAAATAATTAAGTTTTAATTTGGCCAATGATTTCAATACATCATCAAAATCTTTCAAGCTTATTGAAAATTTTAACTTTCAAGTTTAAAGAGATAAATCCCCAATAGAGTCGCCACTGTAAGCAGATGACATTTTGGGATGGCTGCAAGGCCGGGCCGGCACACCGATCTCCTAAAAATAATGGGTGTGATCATGATGGTAGAAAATGATCTTGCATATTTTAATGATCAAAAGAGGTGAGATCGAAATCTCGTACTTAAAATAGAGTCGCCACCCGGTTTAGCTCAACCATACCTCAAGTAGAGATTCTAAGTTTGGATGATTTTATCTATTTTACATTGGCCAAGTTAAAAGATTTCATTCTTTCTTAATCGGTTTTAATCCACCCTATTTATTATGTCTTCGGTTTATATGTTGTTAGCAGGTTATCAAGCAATCAAAGTGATAAATAAACTATTACAGTCATCCAAAAATAAATGTAGAAATCAAAATTATTACAAGAACTTCCAAATCCTATACATTTGTCTATACAATAAATACAATACCCGAAGGCCTAGCATTCATCTAACCTAAACCTACATGCACAAAATAGTTAGCACAAATATGACACATTGTACGAGATATATCACGTAGCATGCATAGTTAGTAAACAAAACAAGACCCCGAGTTAGCATGAACATGGCATATTATGTTTGCAATATATGGAGCCCGGTTGGATGGCTAAAAATGAGATTTAAATGGCGTTTACGGGAAAATTTCGTTATATCCATATTTTAGACTCGATAATTATTTTAACCGGATTATTAGTGAAAACGCCACATGGTATAGGGTAAGGTCTATTTTCAAAAGGTTCTATAACGTCATCAATGCACTGTACACCTAGCTTTGGAAATTAAACTAGGTAGGAAATAAAACAAAAATGAAACTGCAGTCTAGAACTCCATATCGCCCGCAGTATGAATGTGGCCGCCGGCGGAATCACTGATGCCGTTGACGAACTCATTTAGACAGGCAGGCTATATGACATTTTTGATACCATAAAGAAAGGGTCCTGCAAGAAAATAGAGCCGTTGGGGGCAAATGAGACCACTGACGGTATAAATGATGTTGTTGGTAACATGGTTGATACTGCCGGCGGCTTCAAATGCCTCTGGTGGCTTCAGTTTCTTGCAATAGCAGCAATTAACGACTGAAAAGTGGCTAAAAACCTAAAACTAAGCACAAAACAGCAACTAAACATAACTAACAAGTAAAATGGAAGCCAAAGAGTTATAAGACTCTAAATTTTTACCTTGGGGACTTGAATCCACTTCTTTGTGATCCCAATGACACCTCTGGGGAGCTCAAATTAGGATTTGGGTAGTAGTTTGGATATTTAAGTCTCTAAATCCAATTTTTGTGATTTTAAACCTGAAAATCTACCTAAATATCAGAGAGTTCAGTTAAAAAAACTAAGAAAAGATGGATTAAATCCTCTTTTCTTACCGTTTCTATACCTTATCTCACTATATCTAGCTAAATGCACAAAATCTCTATAAGATTTTAAGTCTCAAATGTTCAACCCTTTAATCAGCTGAGAAATGGTATTTATATAGGCTAAAACCCGGTGGAAATAGGCTTTAATCAATTTTTCGGCGGATATCGAGCAAAAAGGCAGACAACTATTCTGTAGCAGAAACTCATGGCGGCGGCAGTATGGATGATACAGTCAGCGGTATCGATGAGGCCGCTGGCGACCTCATCCTCCTGACATGTCTAAAAAGTAAGCCTGGATCAAGCCCAAAAGGAGGAAAAAGGAAGAAAATCCGGCCAAAAGGGATTTTAGGGGGATGATCTGAATTTATAAGATTTTTTTTACTTTTTATGGGTGGTTAGGACTAAATTATTTTTTGGGAGCGAATCATCGATCTGAGTTACCACCGGACGTGTTATCGGACACGTCGAACTGATTTTTTTTGAAAATAAAATTCGTAGAGAATTTTTTATCGTTGATAAAAATTCTAAAAAAGAATTTTTATCATGAGGAATAAAATAAGGCATATGTCATCATCGTCTCGCGAGAGGGAGTGCAAAATCCTGTGCTCACACTTCTTGCAACAGCAATACAAGTATCCATAGACCTGAGATACTAGTAACCTTGTTAAGGTGTCGCTATGCTTTGGGTCTTACTTATACATCCTATAAACTAGTTGTTATGGATGATTATGAGTATAGTTAATGCCTGTTCGTTAGTAAGCTAGTAGTCAAGATGAAATCCATCACTCTAGATATAGCAATATGTGGGAGATGTATCTTGGCCACTTGTTAGAAGTGACACAATCGTGAACCTTTGATCAGATTATCAGTTGATAGGATGGGATCCTAGTCAACAAATTTGTATGGTCAAGTTGTGTACTTTTGTAGCAAGAATAAAATACTAGGGTAGCATCTCAGGCTACTAGTGGGCTAACACTTAATCTAAGCCCAAGAAACAAGATGTTACTTAACCATTGATGGAAGGAGTGAATTGTATTGATAATATTGTAGAACCTAGATCAAGTCACAAATATGTAACGTTTCGAGTATCAGAGGGTCAAATGCCCTTGCTAGAGATCCATCTATGAATTTTAAAAGTCATCAAAGTCAACCATGGTCTTGCACTCTAAGCTAGTCTATTCCTTGAGAGGAAATTGTGCTAGTCAAACTTTGTTGATTCAATATTACAGGATCCTACAAGGCAATACACTTTGAGTTACGACTAAGCCATGTAAAGAATTGTTGGACTAGGTAAAATCTAGAAGATAATATTTTGTTGCACCAATTTTACTGGTTGGACCAGTATACTAGAAAAATAAAAGGGTAAACTTCAAAAAAGTACCTTGTGGTTTCACTCATTTGCAAAAAGGGGTATGAGGAATTTTTTTTTGCAAAATGGGGTTTGTAGTTTCAAAAAATTGGCAAAAAGGGGCCTTTGAGTTCGAAATAGTGATGTTACATTGAATATTTTAAATAATTTAATATTCTAATAATTTAACCTTATTATATAAAAAATATACATCTGAATTTGAGTAATTTTTAGAAATTTTTTTTTTATGCTTTTTTATATTTTATTATCATAATTTAATTAAAAAAATAATTGCACTAGTCAAAAAATTTCAAAAATTTTCACTGATGTGTACTGTTTTTTTAATAACCATCTCGCAAAAATTCAGACAGAAACGAACAAGATTACCCATTTTTGTGACATAATTTAATATTGAGGATCCTTTATTTGCAAATTTTTTTAAACCACGGACCCGTTTTGTAGAAAATTCCTCAGGCCCAGTTTTGCAAATGAGTGAACCTACAAGGTACTTTTTTTGAAGTTTACCCAAAATAAAAAGGGAAAGAGGAACTCGAAATAAACATAGCAGGGTTTGCAGTATGGGTACTATACAAATCGTCGCAAGTGGGCCTGCATATGTACTCTTAGACAAAACATGCACATGCCCAAGGTAGCACTATGAAAAATAGTGTTGTGCAAGGTTTGCATGCCACACGCAATTGAGCTATATAAGTAGCTCGTAGCGCATAGTGCACAAGCCCAAATGGGTTGCGCAACCCACATGTCTTGTGCTCTTACACAAGCCCTTCCCACGGAGCACGAGCTATGGGCATGTGCTCAAACGCAGTCCCATGGCCGAGCATCAGGCCTGCACATGAAACTGCAAGGTGCAAGTGTTATGGGTCGTGGTAAAAAATATGTGGATTTCCCTTGGCTCCATGCGGCGGGGTCAACTGGGGATTTGGTTGGATTTAAGCGTGATGGAATTATTTAACTCAAGTTTGCACAGTTTAACCAATTCTAAAGAATAAAAGAATCAAGACCCAAATCTCAATACACATGATAGAGTCGCCACCCAAGTTATCTACTTGGGAAAGAGTTTTAGCACGGTTCCCATTGGGTGGGAGACTCATACCTATTGGATCAGAGATTCATGTATCAGACGTGTCAATTATTTCTCATTTAGTTAATTTAGAATTGCATTCACTGCATAAAACTATTTTCTTTTCATCATTTGGGGAATTATTACAGAAATCCTATTTTTCTACAGTCTTTCACACTCGATACATGCGTTCAACAATTTATAATAAAATAGAAACAGTAAAGCAGGGTAAAAGTTACAATCGGGGAAAGTGGGGGAATTGCAAGGGATCTTATATATTTGTTCTAAGTTATAAAACAAAATAAATAAATTCACCCGCATCCATAAAGATTAACACAGTTTATGGTACATCATAAGTCAGCATTTTGTTAGGAAAAATGTGATTATGTTAGTGTGGCGGTTTTGCGATCGATAGTGCCCGGTTGGCTTCTAGGATCTAAAAGAAATAACGGGACTTCAACATATATTTTTATGAAAACACATTTTAACTTTTCATGGGATGATTTACCATATTAATAATGAAACTGATCGCATGGCCAATAGTGGAGTTAGGTTCATTTTATAAATTAAAAGGAATTGACCTTCTATCTTGGGGGCTAGTACCTGTACTGGTGGAGGGCACCTGTACGGCTACTAGGGGCACCTGTATGGGTGTGGGGGACTCATACGGGTCATGTTTGGACCTAAAAAAAATTCATTTTAAATTAAAACAAAACAGATTTATAGAAAAGGAACTAAATAAAAATGGGTTTTCCTTCTATTTGGGTATGGCACACAAATTTAGCTTCCCTAAAGGTGCTAACAAGGTCCATATCGGTTAGGATCAGACCCAAAACAAATCAAAGGATGGATCAAAGCAAAGAAATGGAAATGACAATAAAAATAAATAGAAAATGAGTCTCTTTGAAACTCAGGAGCGTACCTTTACACCGTGAATCCACTTTGAAGCGGTCCCAATGCCGAGAGAGAGTCCACCCAAAGTAGATGATGAAAAGGAATGTTTTAGGTGACCTTTTATGTGGATGGAACCTCCGCTAATCTTAAATATGAAGTTAGAAAGGAATAAAATGTGGGAAAAACCAATGTGGAATGGTTTTCCCCCTATTTTGTTACTTCTATATCTCTCCTATACCCTTTGTATTACTATAAAAAATGCTGGAAAAATGATATAGTATAATTTTCCTATGAAATTGTTCTTAAGTTGGCTCCACTTGAAAGTGATGCAAAATGACTCTATTTATAGAAAAATTGCATGTCTAAACGCAATAAATCCAATTTATGGCTCATTTTATTCACTTATGGTATGATTGAAATCTATTTGGCCCGATTGGATAGAAGTCCCTCCCGTACAGCTCGGGAGGACCCCGTAGGGGCCCTGGTTGGGACCTATATGGGTCCTTTAGAGGCGTGCGGCCATACTACTCAACTTATGGACCTGTACCCCTAGGTGTGACCCGTACAGCTCCCTAAAGGTGGTCTAGGTCTCCAAACTCTGGCTAAACTAAACTCTTTTTTAGTAGGAACACTTCTAATGGATAGCATATATAAAAGATTGCATTATCTAGCTCTCATCATTGTTTCATGAGAAGTACCATTAAAATCTAGTGCTCACAAACTACCCCTCATGGGATCATTGTAGATACAAATCTGTATGATATATCGATATGAGCAAGGGTCTATAAACCATACCGGAGGTGATGATATCGGTGAGTTCCTTTCCTGAGGTGAACTCTTTTCCTTGGTGTCCCTTTCCTGAGGCAGACGACTTTCCTACTAATTATCTATCCCTTTCCTAAGGCAGATGACTCTCTTTCTAATGGTGCATCCCTGTCCTAAGCATATATCTTTCCTCTACTTTGTGTATCCCTTTCTAGAGATGGATCAACTTTCCGTTTACTGGTGCTGGGGTATCCCTTTCCTAAGGTGGATTGACTTTCCTTTGACTAGTGCCATTGTATCCCTTTCCTAAGGTAGATGAGTTCTCCTCATATCCCTTTCTTGAGGCAGATTAACTTTTATGTTGATGGTGTATCCCTTTCTTGAAGCGGATGACTTCTCCTACTGATGTTGTATCCCTTTCCTAAGGCAGATGATTCTCCTACTACTGGTGTATCCCTTTCCAAAGGTGAATGACTCTCTTGCTGATAATGTATCCCTTTACTAAGGTGGATGACTCTCCTGCTGATGGTGTATCCCTTTTATAAGGTGGATGACTCTCTTGCTGGGGATTTTTTAGTTTCCTATCGACAATAAAAAACATTGCGTTAAATATTGCCTAAAATGATACGTCTTAATTCTTGATTGACTTTATGGTGAACAAAAAATTTTATCCCTTCAATCAAGAATAAAGATGTATCGATGGAGATTGGCCCCTGACTGAACTGTGAACTGGATTTAGAAATGTTAGGTTTGGCCCAACTATTTTGGGCCCTAATGCCCCTTAGATGGTGCCCCATAGGGGGTGTCTCCTAGAATGAATGCCTCTAGTGTGTCAGTAGATGAGGGTGTGCCCCTTAACTAATTTCGTTGCTGGGGAATAGGGTAATGCCCTTTAGTAGATTTCCTTGCTGGGGAAGTCTCTCCTTAGATGACTTGTCTGCTGGGGAACTTTTCATGCTTGGGTGAGCCTGTACACTAAAATTATCCATGTTACTAATCATTTTGAAAGTGCTTACCTTAATTCTTGATTGAATTTATGTAAACAAAAATTTTTTCCCTTTCAATCAAGAATAAAGGTTAGGTAGGAGTTTCACCCCTGATTAACTGAAATAAGGAGTTTGAGAGAAGTGGGGTTGGCCCCAAATTTTGAATTTGATGTGCCCTTGCTACTGGGGATGACTTATTTTGCTTGAAAATTGATTCGCTCTTAAGAGTTAGGACCCGTATGGGTAAGGAAGACCCATACAGGTGGGCCATTGATTTTTTGGGACCTATTCGGCCATCAAGGACCCGTACGAGTGGTGTCGGGATAGTCCTTCAAAAACCAAATAGTGCCCTATTCCCCCCTTATACCAAAACTTCCAAATTCATCTAACTCCAGTGAATTTCTTCCAAAAATCAACAAAATATGTATAAAAAGGTACATGATGCTGACTGTTTCAATCTCAAATGCGTGGAGTTGCCTCAGGTAGGGGATGTTCGGTGGCCGTGGGATACGCATGTCAGGAAAATGATAGTTTTTTGGGCTTTTCTCCCTCTTATGAAATTCCTTTGGTGCCATCCCTGACTACTCATCCCTCTAAACTCCAAGTTATTGGACCTGAATTCTCAATTCTTGACTTTTCCTCGCTTTCAAATTTCTTTGACTCGACACAATTTTAGGGTGTTTTAATGATTAAAATAGAGCCTAATGCATGTAACTTTAGTGTAGGGAACTTTTAGAACTAGTTAGATCATGGTTTGATTGAATTTGGGTGTTTTTTTGGCGATTTTGGAAATTTTGCCATTGAAGAACTGTTTGCAGGGGCCCATATGGGTGGGAACGATGCCTACGGGTCCCACATTTCATACAGGTCCACCTTGAGGAACTGTATGGGTATTGGGCACCCCTACGGCCCCTATAGCCTGGGACAGAATGTCCAAAACCTTATTTTCTGCAATTCTTTTCCAACTTCTGACTTATTTTTTACATTCTAAACCCGTAGCGCTACTATTTTGTCTTTGCAGTTCCCCTTCAACACCATTGAAGCGTTGAGCTTCTGTTAGAAATAGTATAAGGAGATCTGCACTACCAGAGATGCTAGGTTGTTGACTCAGATTGATGTCTAGGGCTTCTCTAACATTGTTCAGGCCATCCCTAAAGCGCTGAAGACCCTTGCCCTGGCCACAATTTCTGCTTTGGCCGAGTGATGGTTGGAGACGACCCAAACATTCCACTTCATGATCGAGGAGGTTAACAATCCCTCGGATATATGTGCACTGAAGGGGATTGCTTGGGGTAGATAGATCATCCACTTCGACATTTATGCCGAGCCATGGCATTCATGGGCCAAGGTGAAGGCCTATGTGGAGTGGCTTCTTGGGCTTTATCATGGAGGGAAGGACAAGCTCAAGTACAGGGAGCTTCACATAACTAGAGGGTGCAGCCGAGCCCGATAGAAGGGACCAGTATGCTAGGTCCTTCCTCTTAGTACTCCTGTCGACCGTCTTCTTCCTAACTTACTCGAGCAGCATCAATTATGGGCTACTGTTTGGTATGGATGATCTTTTTAGCATGCCTGGAAAGAACTAGTGTCGGGCTATCTTGGCTCAGCTATATTATGGCCTTGATGTCGGTGTTCGAGGTCAGCAGTCTGAGCTGAAGATCAACCACTTACTCCTTCTGGTAAATTTAGGATTTCCTTTTTTACTTTTCCTTTGATTTTGACAGTTTGGCCACTGACTTTGATTTCTTTTTGCAGATATAGCCATTCGAGCATCGATTCAACCCACGGCTGAGCTTATTTGGACAGTCTGAGATGCCTCATATTATTACGAGGTGGATGGGCCCTAGCAGTAGAAGGCAGGGACTATAGCTGAGTACCGGGACTATATGCGCCAGTTGCACTCCGACCGGGTAAACTTTTCTACCTAAACCTATACTTTCAATTCAACAAACTATTAGTAATAAATAATATTTACAAAATTAGGGGTTCTTACAGTGCATTTAGATATGTGGAGGTCGTTCGCGATCCATGGACTCTGTTGGTCATCCATGATGAGATTGAGGAGATGCAACAGGGCGTGGATGACTACCAGTTTATATTGGAGTCACCACTCTGGTATCTTATTGAGCGGGTTTGTGACTGGAGGACAAGCTCGATAGTGGAGGGGCCTATCCCTCCATCGGTACATGTGGGGGTATATTGGCTGATCCTAATGCCCGGGATGGATTAGGGGCTATATTTTTAAGGCAAGGGAGCCCATGTGATGTCAGTCGATGGTTTATATCCCTAATTCATTTACACTTCACTTCTCCAGTCATGCCTGAGGATCCATCTAAATGATACACCCCTCGAGTTCCACTATGGAGATGATGATAATGATAATGACGACAACGAGGATGGCGATGGAGCTAGAGACGATCGTGAGGCTCCTTTTATGGTTCACAAGACTGAGGGTATTTCCAGGCATGCTGCTTCTTCCACTTGGGTAAACTTCTCAACTCAACCTTGTAAATTTCTACATACTTTTACTTTTTCTTGCATGAATTGAGTACCTGACAATTTGCAAATCATGATGTAGTCTTCCACCACCAAGTGGAAGAAGATCGCTATTGCCGCTACCCCTACCAAACCAATCGATCCAGAGCGGAGTCCTTCTGACCAATATAGACTCCATCACTTGACTCCTTAATCACTCAGGGAAGCGTGTAGTATATGGGCGAGGAGTCAATCTATACCAACCACTTCACTCCTCCCAGCGTGACCCGTATAAGTCTGCATGCCTTTCACTTTCAACCCATACCCTTGCTAGATGTTGGGATTGTCTTTTGAACTGATTTGGTTGGTCCTTACAAGTATCTGTGGTTGAGGTAGAGAGGATTGCTCAGGGATTCTTCTCAATCTGGGACCTGATGCTGGCATAGGATGCCCTTGCCGCGCTAAACTTTATTTTTCTACATAAATTTAATAAACCATGCATGATGCATGCTATGATATTTACATATGTATATAGAGCTTTCAATTTTCTTATAGCGTCTGCTGGCTATAGATCATGACAAGTCTTCCTGAGACTTGGACGCTTTCAAGGATTAGTCCAAGCTTTTAAAGGAGTAGCCATGAGTGATTACAGCCGAGTTGGATAGGATTCCACTACTAGAGGTGGATATGGAGCAGGCTAGGGAGGAGACGGCTCAAGCTAGGGCCGAGAAAGAGGTGTTACGGGCATAACTGGCCCATATGATTGAGAGCAGTGGACACCTGATCTATGTTCTTCTTTGAAGGATGCCTCTGGTTATTGGATTGAGCAGGTGTGACTGAGGTGGCTGGAGCTGAGTAGTAGATAGAGTAGTAGGTTGAGGTGACCGATGATACTATTGATAGTTTTGGGGGAGGTTTGGGGGTTGGGGTGCTAGACTTTCCTACTATAGATGCTACCAGGGCAAAGGATCAGGTGATGTTCGATGTGGCTGACCTATTGGCGGACACTTAAGACAAGGCTCATGACTTGCCCCTGTTGGTCATGTGCGTATGCATTTAAGGTCATAGGGGGGTGAATGACCTAGTTTTAGATTGTTTAGACTTCAAAAATTCTTGTGTAGCATGTTTGATTTTAGTCTGGAGTTAATGGATCCAGATCATGCAGATATGAAATATAATGCAGTAAAGTAAAAAGGTTAAAGAAAATCATATGCAAGGATCTTATACTAGTTCGGCCCCGCCTACGTCTAGTCCCTAGAGTGTCCTCCTCCGAGCTTAAGTCTACAAGTGGAATCCCTTTCACGGGCAAGAATTCAAGCCTTTATAGTTATCTCTAGAGATTTATTCTCCTCTGGATGTAGGATATACCACTACAGACACCAATCTTTAGCTGAGTCCTTTTGCATTCTCTCCAAAAGATGACCATTCTTCCAGAAGTAGGATATACCATCAAAAGCACCAACTTGTGGCTAAGTCCTCTCTCTTTAGTAGGATATACCACTTAAAGTACCCAAGTTTAAGTTGAGTCCTATAGGGATATACCACTCAAACTCTCTAGTTCAAGCTAAGTCCCAATCTCACTACTAACCCAAGTAGGAGATCTTTTACACTTTGTTTTATCAAAGGTTTGGGGTTTGAATTCTTCAAGTTTATAATGTCGCATTAGAATCCTTACAAATAGCTTTGATATGATTAGTTCTTGGAGGGATTAAGGTTACTGATTGAATATTTTGAATTCTTAATGTAATAGCTTATGTCAAATCAACCAGCATTTTCTCAATTTGTGAAGCTTCCCTTTTATAGGCTTTGATCATAAATGTAATCGTTGTGTACCACTGGAATAGTATTGGATCTTCACCATTGATCAGATATGAGGTGGCACTTTCGGAGCCATTGATTAGTCTATTAGACTCATTGATTGGACCATTTGAATTATTGGGATTGGCAAGACAATGGTGTCAGTCATCGTTCATTTGGAATTTTGTGTACTACCAATTTTTAGGTAGCTTTGTCAGTTGTTTGAGCTCCACGCACCATTTAATTGGTCTAGGTTAAAAAGGTTGTTAACTTTTTCTCTCTCCATATCAGTTCTTTTGTCCTTTTATAATTGGCATGCAAGCTGTCACTTTTTCTCTTTCCAAGGAAAAAAGGTTGTTGACTTCAGACTAATGTTGGAGGGAATTTGAATATTTGAAAATTCCCTTTGTCTAGAGAATTGAGTCTTTCGGATGTCTTCAGACTCAATCTTATTGTAGATGCTATTTAATGTTGATAACTTTCGGATGCTATCTTCAAGGAGTTAGAAGTTTGGTTACTTTCCAAACTTTAACCGGATGCTCTCTTCTTCGACTTAGGGATTTGTGGTCTTCAATATCATGCCCAGATTCTTTCTTAGACTTAGGCATTTTGTTTTCTTCAAACATATTGTCCGGATGGTTGGTTTGAGTTGAATTCTTCCGAAACATTGTTTCCCAACAATTTTGCCCATTTGATGGAAATGAAAACCTAAGTACAATGAGCATAAACTAGGGAATATGAGCTAAGTATGATTCTTGATACTTAGTCATTTATAGATTAACTCCCCCATAATGTAGCATCCTAACTCCCCCAATATTTTTGCTTGTTAGCTTCTAAGCTTTTATAGTACAATTGATATTTGTACTTGGAAGCGGAAAGTTTGAATAACATTTTTCACTATATAACTTCTGTTGTTAACAATAGTTAATGTCAATGAAGTGCAGGATTACAAAGTACAGAAATTATAAGTCAAAAATACAATCTAGCTATTACATACGATTTTGAAATCTAGCTATTCATCTGTCTCCATATCCTCTTACTCTATGGCTTCCTTTTCTTTCTCCCCCTTTTTGTTTGCATCTTCTGGTGGGTTAGTAACCATATAGGTCCTTTTGTTCCATTTGTTCTCCCAGTGGATAGAATGGTATAATCCTCATTCCCAGCCAAGCGCTGCTCAATAATTCTATCAACTGTAGTGGGTACAAGGTGGATTGGTTTGATTAGCTTTTGGAGTTGATCATAGGACTTGGTTAGGTTGGGATGTATGGACAAGGCATATTCTTGATCCTCTTTTTCAAAGAAGGAAAATAATCCTGGGAGCAACGTAAGTGAGCATTGATAACCATTGAAGCCCGAGTCCCTAACATTTTGGACAAGTTTTTCAAAGAGGGGAACAAGTTGGCTTTTTGGTATTATTAGAGGAGGAGTAGAAGTAGAGGTAGGAGCAGTGAGATTAAATTTATTTGCACTAGTGTTGAGTAACTTTATTTCATTCATGACAGTTTTAGCTCCATTGTGGATGCTGGAGTTGATATGCATGAGTTTAATATTAAAGATTTCCTTCCATGTTCCAATGAGCTAAAAAACAAAGGTGAGTTGGGTTTGACAATCGCTGCTCATATCATCCACATATTTTTCAAGGAGATTTGGAAATTCCTTTTTGAGAAACTCATTGAGTTGTTCCTTGAATGCTCTCTGCTCATTGGTGAGGGAGGTTATTCCGGAGGAGATATCCTTTGAGGATTCAGTGATAGTAGTGGCGATGAATTTTTGCAAGTTTTGAAACTTGGAATCTATATGCTCCTTTAGCTTGGTTTTAGATCAGTTGATGAAGAGATGATGTACCTTAAGATGTTTGCACACTGATTTTCAGCCCCAGCAGTAGCTTGAGTTGCCGATTTGATGTCTCTAATACTTTCTTAGCAATAAGGAACTAGTTGACTTTCTCCTCAAGGTTATTTAACTTGGACATTATGCCCTCTATTTCAGCTTTTATATTCGGAGAAAGTGATTAAGTTTTTACCATGTTTTCAATGGTAAGGAACCTTTGGCACATCTCCCGGACCAATGGCTGGAGAGTATCAGCCTTTTGCTTTCCTTCTAGAGCTTCTTCCAATAGCTTTGAGGCCATTCTCACCTTTTCAGGTCTTGTGATAGAGAAGTTTGGTGGAATTTTTGCCTTGGTTATTTTTCGCCTTTCTTCACTATTTATGGAAGATTCTTCACTACAAGAGCTGGAGCCACTTTCACTTCCGAATTATTTAGCGCTAGAGGGTTGTTTTTCTTAAGATCCCTTCTTTTCTTCTCCTGTATCTTCCACCCTATTCTCTTGAGTGGCCTTGCCCTTTGAGTCCACTATAGTAGTGTGCTCATTGGATCCCAGACCATCTCCCTCCTTCGGAGTATTTTGCTCCAGGATAAGTTGGACTTCCTTAGGTGTATTTCGACAGTTTGCATCTCAGTTGGCTTTTTTTTAACTACCCCAGTTTCCTCAATAGCAATAACATCGGAGTTAGGATTAAGAGTTACCTCTGTGTTAGGCTGATCCGGATGCTTCATTTGTTTAGCAACCCCCTTTTTTGCTGTATCCTTTAGAAGCTTGGCAATGTCCTCAATCTCCTCTACAAATGCATTTTCAGGACTTTTCTCCATTACTTCAGTCTCCTTTTTAGGGATTTTAACATTTATTACCTCAACCTCAGCTGCTTTTTGGTTAAGGAGTGATTCTAGAATAGGTTCTGTTTATAGATGTAATGCTTACAACTCTTCCTCACTATATCCTTCTCTAAGAAGTAGAAGATGAGATGGAGAGAAATATTTGGGGAGAAGAGATTAGTGGAGGAACAACTTGGCTCGATGCTCCGGATGAGCCCCCGGTCCATCTTTTATGAGCTGATTGGCCTTGAGATTTTCTTTAACTGCTGCCATCATCTCATTATATCTTGATCCTTCAGATGAATGGTAGTAGCTAGTATCTCCACATGCTTTCCTTTTCTCATCTTGGCCTTAGCTATTATCTCTGCCATAGTGGCTTTAGAAGCAGGTTCCCCGATGGAGATTCCAGATCTTGGCTTCTTTGGTTCTAGCTTGGCTCTTTTTTTATCTTAGGGCCTGAGTGAAAGTTTGCCCCTTCTATGAGCACTTTATTTTAACAATCCTTCTCATGAAACTATGATGAGAGTTATATGATGCATTGTCTTTCAGATGTTGTCCATCAGAGGTGTTCTTACTACTGCAGAGTTAAGTTTGGCCAAAGTTTGGAAACCTAGTCTGCCCTTAGGGACCCGTACGGGTTCTGCCTTGAGGTACAGATCCACTGGTGGACCCATATGGGTCATTCATTCCATACACCTAGGGGGACCCATACAGGTCCCCTAAGACCCGTACAGCAGCGCCCCACCCATATGAGTTCTCTTGTTGCCTAAACAGGCTCTTTTGGAAGGGAATCCTTTCCTATTTCGGGAAAAGGCGGGTCATGAAGGCAATTTATTATGTTCAGACCTCCTTTCCCCTATAAATAGGGCCCTTCTCTTCACATTTTATACAGACAAACATCTCATATGAAAAGTATACTAAAATTTTAGAAATTTCCATAGGTATAGAAAAGGTATAGTGGGGGGTATAGGAAGTATAAATTAGGGAGAAAAACCTTCCTTTCAGGTTTTGTCCACATTTTATCCATTCATAGCTTCTTTCATTAGGATTTAGGAGAGGTTCTATCCACATAAATACTAACCTAAATAGTCCTATTTCATCAACTACTTTAGCCGGACTCACTCAACAGTAAAGGGATCATCTCTTGCAGCAAAGGTAACGCTCCTGAGTTTCAAAGAGACTCACATCCTAGTTATTTCATTATTATTATTCTCTGTCCATTCTATTATATCTGTTACTTTCATTTCTTGTTTTGGATCTGGTCCTAACCCCTATAAGCCTTGTTGGCACCATATATCCTCAAAGATATCAAATCGGTGCTCCAAGGAAATCCCTTTTTATTTTACTTTCCTGCCACCAATCTGTCAATCTATTAATCTGTAAACTGAAGTGAACAGAGTTTCTGCCAGGACTAGACAAGGCCCATATTGGTCCTCCCTGATATCCATATGGGTCTTATGCACCCGTACGGGTACCAACCCTTGGCAGATTCCAAAACTCATGTTTAACTCGATAAAAATCAATCTAACTCACTATTTGCCATGCGATCATTTTCACTAATAATCTGGTAAATCAATCCACAAAAGTTAAAATGTGTTTTCACCATAAAATATGTTGAAATGCTGATTTATGGTGTGCCATAAACTGTGCTAACATCTGTGGCTATAGGGGAATTTATTTTCATTTTGTTTTATAACTTAGAACAAATATATAGGTTCTCTTTGCAATTTCACCCATTTCCCCCGGTTATAATTTTTATTCCCCCATTTATTGCTTGTGCCTTATTGTAATATGCAAACGCATGTAACGAGTGTGAAAGAGTGTAGATATAGGATTTCTGTGATAATTCCCTAAATGATGAAAACTAAAACAGTTTCACGCGGCGGATGTAATTTTGAATCAACTAAATGAGAAATAAGTGACTCATCTGATACCTGAATATCTGATCCAATAGTTATGAGTCTCCCGCCCAGAGAGAACCATTCCAAAACTCTTTCCCATGTAGACAACTTGGGTGCCAACTCTATCAATTATATCGAGATTTGGGTCTCGATTCTTTTATTCATTAAAATTTGCTTGTTGTGCAAACTTGAACCAAGAATGTCTCACCACGCCTAAATCCAACCAAACTCCTAGTGGGCCCCGCCTATCACACGTGCGCCAAGGGAGACCCACACATCATCGACACCTTAGAGTGGCGACTCTACTAGGGACTTTAATCTTTTAAACTTGCAAAATATTGGTTTGTTTTAAAATCTTAAATGATTAAGATGAGCACCAAAAATCATTTACTTGATTCAACCCGCTTTTGTTTTCATCATTTGGGAAAATTATCACACTCTATCTTCTCATCTCCTTCTCTCTTTAGTTAGATGCACTATTCTTTTAGCGCTAGGTTAGGGTGCCCTATTATTTTCACTAGCACTCACAACAGTAATGCCTATGACCACCAGGGATATTGGGGACACCTTAGTGGGTGGAGCACTCATTGCCATCTCCCTTCAAAAGAGGTTTGATGCTATTAGAACCTTCTACATCAACTTCTGATATGTCCCTACACCATTCTTATCAAAAGCCATAGAATTTTACCCTCTAGGTACTCTAATTTTTGTGCGAGATTAGATTAAGGAAGAATACCCTCAGACTCGGAGGGAGCAATAAGGATGGAATTGATCGCTTTACATGTGTTGTATTACATACCCTTATGATTGACCCTACCATGCACCATTGAAATTTATGCATGCGTACCACACCTCATGCATGTACTGATCTCTTGGTTATCACCTCAGCCAAACCAAACCTCAAAGAGAAAGAGCTTGGTGACGTTCCTAGATCTATTTGACTCACATTCTAGCTCTTCTAATTCCGGTTGCTCCATCTCCATCTACGAGTTTTTCATCCAGCAGTCAGTTTAGTCCGGTTGACCTTTCTGCCTTCCATTCTAAGGAAATGTCTCATTTCCTAACTCTAGAGGCCTAGATTGATGTTGAGGTTGAGAATTTTGCTACTGGTGAAGACATAAATGCATCGAGGGCTGATGTTAGGTCAGAAATCGCAAATGCCGTCTCACAGTACTTGGGAAGTGATCAGCTCTTAGACCGAATGAATTATAAGATGCTGGTTTCCATCAAGGAGATTATGGTTGAAGAGAGAATGGCCAATGCTCCTCATAGCATGCTTGTCAATACTCCAGCAGTGAATGCAGTGATTAGTGAATAAGTATCGAGGGTCACTCAAAATCCATTCACTTAGTTCTAGTTGCCACCTATACAGACTCGCGGTATTCTTCCAGTGAGTTTAATTAGTTGGGTTCTTTGGGTCCACTTGGTTCAGTTCACCAATCATTCTAGTCAGTAGGTACAGTTGTTCCACCAGCCGTCAATTAGTTTGCTCAGCCTAGTCAAGGATTTGTGCCTCCCCCGTTTTAGTTTGGGACATTTGGCCCTACCCCCAATTTTGTGGTCACCCTGAAGGGGACAGCCTTTCCTCAATCAAAAGGCTTACCCTTGGGTGCAGTTATTCAATCAAAGAGGTCATACTTGTTTATAGAATTGCGTGATCTTCTTAAAAAATTGCTGGCTACCAATCCCAGCTCTCAACCACAGTCATTATCAGTTCAAACCGCTAGAGAGGAGGACTGGGTGCCTGAAAACTTTAGTATAATTAGCATAGCAAAGTATAAGGGAACCAATCAGCCTTAATCTCACATCACCACCTATCAGAGGGTTATGAAAATTAGAAAGTTAAGTGATAAGGTCCTAGCCAAAATGTTCCCTTGCACCTTATAAGGTCCTGCTATCGAGTGGTACAACACTCTTTCAGATGAAGTGACCAAAAACTGGAAAGCTTTATCAGAGGCTTTTATTGAGCAGTATGGTTTCAACACCACCATCAAAACTACTGTACAGAATTTGAAAGCTATCAAGCAGGCCCCCTAATGAGAAGTTCAAACCCTACTTTGAAAGATGGATGGCCACTCAAGTTCTACTGAAGGATAGGCTAAGTCTCCCAGAGATGATTGTAAAATTAATGGATGGTGCCCTGCCTGCTTATCTTAAGGTTCTTGGCATGGATAAATTCTGTAGCTATATTAAGGTCTTTGAAAAAGCTGAGAAGTGGGAAAGGATTGAGGAATTGGAGAAGGCAAGCATAGCGGCTAAACCTTGGTTCAAAAAGAACCTCCCTTCAGCCCCAACCCAGGTTTCTAAATAAAAATCCGGCTCTGATCCTAAAACAACAGTACTATAAGAAGAAATGGCCACAGTCCGCTCCATTGAAGATGGTATTTCCCCTAGAAAGCATCTCCGCCCGCCATCTTCACTAAGTTGAGGGTACTTGGTCTTCTTTAGAGCATCAAGACCTATATCCCACCTAAACCTGAATACAGGGATTAGTTTTGTGCTTACCATATCAGCAAGGGTCATCACATTGGTGCCTATAGGGATTTGCTTGAGGCTATTTGAGGTTTGATTAGGAATAAGAAGATTTAGGAATCCGAGCTTAAACCCAGTACCATGAATAACC
The DNA here is from genome assembly GCA_947683365.1 of Euphorbia pulcherrima. Lineage (NCBI taxonomy): Eukaryota > Viridiplantae > Streptophyta > Magnoliopsida > Malpighiales > Euphorbiaceae > Euphorbia > Euphorbia pulcherrima. The sequence goes on along the minus strand of CANTUS010000007.1, from coordinate 22,579,804 downwards.
CCCTGCCAAATTTTGAGAAATAGGTTGCAACTGATCTCACAAGCTAATCCTATAGTTCATCCGGTCGTGGCTTTACCAAACGAGGCAATCCCCATTGACATTGATGCATTCAAGTTAGAAGGAGTGCATGATGAGGGGGCTAAGTTAGTTCTACCTATACTTATTAATATCGATGCTTATGTATTGAAGAATGATGAGCTCAAAGGATCGGCCTTGTTAGTGGAAAGTCCCAAAGGGAGAAGTTATGTAAAAGATGGAGTGTTGCATGTCATCCGAAGTGGGAGGATTCCTCCTGATCATCTACCAAAAAGAAGAAGGGGCAGAGATTTAGATATCTGGGTCATTCTAAGTGTCAATCAAACTCCAATCTTTAATCCTACTTCAGTCGATAATGAAAAGAAAGATCTAAAAGTTGCCCCACTCATCCAGTAATTGCTAAATACCCCCCCTAAGTACAGCATTTGGCAGCTTCTCATTCACTCTGAGGATCATTGCAAGGGTCCGATAGAAAAGTTATTGAGTATGGAAGCTATCCTGTATACTACTCTAGTTGAGGTATTCTCAATTATAGGGGGATCTCCTCCTGATCAAATAAAACCCATCAAGTTCTATCCATCAGACCTCTTAGCTGAAGAGAATAAGCGTAACAAGGCACTCTTCATTAAGGTGTAAATCTTTGATCGTTCTATCCCTTGTGTTAGGGTGGATGACGGTTCCACCCCTAACCTCTGTACTGGCAAGATCCTTTCTCACTTAGGGTTGGATGAATCCATGTTGGAAAAGCCCAATACCATTATAAGGGCATATGATGATACAAAGAGGAGTGCCATTGGGGTCTTTAAAGCTGAAGTTACGGTTGGGGGAGGGGGTAAAGTCTAAGGTCCTATTCACTATTCTCGACATTCCCGTCACCTACTCATTACTATTGGGATGACCTTGGCTCCATGCATTAGGTGTTATCCCTTCCATAGTCCATTAGAAAGTTAAGCTCATCTATAACGGCAAGCTAGTAACCATTGATACAGACGACCATCTGTCATAGCGGCTATGGAAGCTGAGAAGAAGGAATCTAGGGTGGATGTAGCTTACCAGGGTACAAATTTTTTTGTTAAGGGGTACATATCACTTAAAGTGGAGAGGATTTTGATAAAGGTAGGTTATGTGAAAGTTAGAGGGCCGAGAAAGAATCTTCAGAGCATTCTAGAACCTCTTTTACCCCTTCCATGGCCATTTAGACTCAGTTTGGGGAATCGCCCTGGTGATAAAAGAATCCAAGCCTAGCAAGGGGAATTTATGGGTGAAGAAGAACCTATTGAAGTAAGTAGTAAGAAGGTCCTTGATTTTGAGATCTTCAATGATGTACATGATTTCAAGAAAGGCTGCCTAATTGAAACCTCAGTTTCTATGGAAGTATGTGGGAATGCTGAAGAAGATGAAATGAATGAGGCAATTGAGTCCATCACTAAAGCACTAGTAGTACTTATGAGAAATAATTGGAAAACAAATGAGAAAATGAACTCCATCGGTAAGGCTATCAAGAACTTAGCAAATGTAGTGGCCGAAGAAACATAAGTAAACTTGCACACCAGGGCTACAAGTTCAGCTGTCAATCAACAAGGCCCTCTACCTATGGAGGATGACTCAAATGATGTAATTGTTAATGTTGGAAACATTTTTTATGCAAACATTGTCACTTATAAGGCATATCATGAATAAGTTATAGCATCAGTGTTTTATTTTTAACATGTCATGAATAAATTGATGCACCTATCATTCACATTTTACTCAAGTATTTAATTCTGATGACGTGATGCCCTTATCACGACAACATTCTTAAACTACTATCATATTCGTTAATGAAGTTTACTTTGAGTACAACGTAATGGTATGAACATCCAATGATTAAAACCTATCATCAAAAGAGAGACAATAAAGGGTGCTTAGTAAACATGATAGCAATTAGCCTAGGTCCTTCTTTCTTCACGAAGGGGAAAAAGCATACAAGAGAACACATCATCAAGAAAGAAGACCAAGAAACATCGAAAGCAAAATGACTCTCATCATAAAAAAATGGAAAGAGCATCTTAAGTCATAAATTGACCATCTCAAGAGCTCTAAAGGGAAGCTAATTAGTCAAGAAGATTTTTTATCCTAAACAGTGGCTACCTATAGAGATTGGGCTGATAATCTTCCATTCGCAGTCTAGGGTTATAGAACCATTGTAAGAACTCCCACAGATCAAACACCTTTCTCCTTGGTATATGGAATGGAAGTCGTGTTATTGAAACAGAAGTAAGATCTCTAAGAGTAGAACTTGAACCGTAGTTAAAAGAATCAAATTGGGCAAGAGCCAGGTATGAACAGTTGAATGTGATAGATGAAAAGTAGGTCAAGGCACTTTACCATTTCCAGATGTACCAATAGCGCATGGTGCGAGCTTATAACAATAGAATCAGATACCCGAAACAACCTCTCAAAGCGGGTGATCTAGTCCTCAAGCAGCTGTGCCATGTCAACACTGATGCTAGGGGCAAGTTCAGGCCTAATTGGGAAGGACCATTTATCATGGAAAAAGACCTTGGTAAATGATGAATCAAGCTTATGGACATGGATGAAAATGAGTTCGTGAATCTAGTGAATTAAAATAGGCTTAAGCATTATCATGTCTAGGTCAAAAGAATTAAATCATAAAAAAGTAGCACAAAAATGAAAGAAATAAAGAATAAAACACCAACAAGCGGTCCTCTATGCTCGGGAAAAAATTAGGGTGCAACCCGCTGATCAGTATCCCATAAACCGGTTAGGCAAAAATTATGGCTCTCCAATGCAAATAAAGCATGCTAAGCTGAAAGCCAAAAAGGGTGGCTTAGGCAAAAGTTTGGGGATCGAGATAAAAATGCAAGTTGCTTTCTAGAAAATATATAAAAGACTAGTAGGTAGTAGGAGTTAACCATTGGAAATTGTTACCATTGCCTATGCACTCAAACTAATCTCATTAATGAACATGTTATAATTTTGCTTAGAATCTTGGTCTTATGAATGCATGCATGTCTTTAGATTAAATAATCGCTGGTATGTGAACATCAATTTTTTTCTCTATGTGTTATACATCATTGTATTCATCTTTATCATACATTTGCAATATTCAGAAAAGCCTGGTAGATTGAAAACCCGAAAGGGCAGTCTAGGCAAAAGTTAAGGCAAAAAGAAAAGTCTGCTGAATTGAGTCACCAAGGACAATTCAGGTTAAAATTAAGACAATCTACTAGATTGAAAACCTAAAAGGGTGGTCTAGGAAAAAATTAGGACAAAAGAAAATAAAAGCCTGCAGGATTGAAAACCTAAAAGGGCAGTCTCGGCAAAAATTAAGGTAAAAAATAAAGAAAAAGCTTGCTAGGGTGAAAACCCGAAAGGACGGCCTAGGCAAAAGTTAAAGCTAAAAAGAAAAGTCCGCTGGGCTAAGCCATCAAGGATAGTTAAGGCAAAAATTAGGACCAAAAAAATAAATGTTTGATAGGTCACCTCGCATCAAGTGGCCTATGTAAAAGTTAGAACATCACTTGGTCCCCTCACTATGTAACCACTGGTCAAAATACAGGTTCGCAAAAGCAATGGTACTCGACAATCTTAGTTCAAAGAAAGTCATCATGCATAATAATCACACATCAAAAGTACCAATCCAAAGTTCACAATCAAAAGCAAGATACGTAGGGCCCAAAAGTATTAAATAGTTTAGAAGATAATCATAATCTAAGTTGCCGGGGGATCATGTCCTTGGCGACCCTCATGAGGCTGATCCTAAGTATCCTCCAGTAGATAATCCACATATATGGTCATATGGTCATCGACCTCATTGGTATCTAGAGCTGGCTAGGTGGGGCCCTAGTCTCCGAGGTCCCTCCTGCAGCCCCAGCAGAATCACTCCCTTCAACACGCTGATCTATACCCCTCTGAGTCACTAAATATGAAGAAAGATCATCCTTAGACTCATGATTAGAAGGAGCCTGTGTCTGCCTATCTTTAGTCATCCTTGCTAGCTGACCCCTTAGAGTCTCAATCTCAGCCCTCGCTTGATGGTCTCGACCCTAGCCTGATCAGCCTCAGTAGTGGCTGCTCGTAGCTGCTCTTCCAAGAACCAGGCCCTCTCTTCCAAAGCATCTAAGTCTCAGGTGTACTTACTGTGCTCCATGGGCAGTAGGGTCTAGAATGGAAATCATAAGATCAGTACACATATATAAATGTCATGGCACGCATGCATAGTTTGTTAAAATTTTACAGGTAAAAGAAACTTAATGAAGCTAAAGCATCTTGGCCCAATAGTAGATCCCGAATAGAAAAATAACCCATGGCTATCCTCTCAGCCTCAGAAATGGCCAATTGAAAGAAAAGGGTCACATCAGGATAAGACATCTTAAGCAATTACAGTAATGGACAAAGACAAAGGTAAAGGATTCCTTATGTGAGTAGAGCTGGAAGGAGTGAAACTAAAAGGCTGGACCAAATCCTCGAGCTTCTTAACAGCTTGATTCCCCGAATGGTTGAGGAGCTGGAAGAAAGTATCCAACTCAGCTTAGGGGCAATAGCAGTAGCAACAGATCTCTTCTACGTGGAAGTGAGAGGCTGTAGCAATAAAGAATCAGACTCAATTTTGTAGTCAGTTTCAAAAAGCAAGTATTCATGAAGGCCAAGTTAGAGGCATACCTGAGAAAAAGGGGTAGCAGACCTAGCCGAGCCCCTGGTGCTCTAAACTATGGATGGACCCCCGTGGTCACCCCTCAGTCCTCCCTCCTCGTCATCATCATCTTCATTATTGCTCCAATGAAACTCTAGGGACTCATCCTTGTGGTGAATCTTGTCATAAGGAGGAAGAAGGGAGGATTCAACAAACTCTACTTAAGGCCCCTCGACAGACAGAATGCGAGCTCTCTCGCCCAGTAAGTATAGCCTCTGATCAGTCCCCTGCATGAGATAAGGCCAGAAGATGCCCGCCTGGACTGGGGGAGGAATCGGTCTCTCCACCATGCGATTGGTCTGCCACCCTCGGACTCGCTCACAGAAATACCACTCATAGAAGAGTGGTGACTCAAGGATAAAGCGATAGTAATCCACGTCGGCCCGCATCCGCTCAATAGCTTCATAGGTGACCAATCTCTCCCATGGATCTTGAACGACCTGCACAAAATAAATGCACCACGAGTATCATGACATAGTAAATATAGTTTCTACTAATGGTTTGTTGAAGTATAAAATGCAGGACTACTCGATCTGAGTGAAGCTGGCATAAGAAATCTTGGTACTACGCTGTGGTTAGGGGCTGATTCTGCCAAGGCCCCATCCAACTAGATATGATGTGCGGTGTCTCAGGCTGTAGGGGCAAGCCTAGTCTAAGAATCAATCGGTGCTCAAAAGCCCAAATCTGCAAGACAAAGCAAGGATTAGTTGCAATACAAGTTCAGACAAAAGTTTAAAGCACAAGAGATCAGTTTGAGATTTACCAGTAGTATCAGATGGCAGATCTTGAGCTCAAACTACTCACCCTGGACCCCGACATCTAGTCTATAGTATAGTTGTGCCAAAATGGCTCCGCACCAATTCTTGTAGGGCACACCTATAAGATCCTCCATGGCAGAGAGCAAACCATAGTTAAGGTTGCTCGAGTAGACAAGGAAGAAGACAGTGGTAAGAAATGTCAGTAACAAAGACCAGGTACATGGGTCCGGCCCACCTGTATGGGCCCTCTCTTGCCGTCCAGGGATAGATTTATTTTTGTATTAGTATTTCAGCAAGCACCAGAAATTCATCCAGTCCAAACTCGGGGCCAACCCCGCTCTTCTTCGCACCCACATCCTTGATTGAAGGTGCAAAAATTTTTTTGTTTCCACAAATGTCAATCAAGAATCAAGGTAAGCCATTTTTGAATTGAACACTAATCAAGAAATTTTTTGTGTATAGGTCCATCCTAGCATATGAGTTCTTCCCCAGCAAACGAGTTTTACAAGAAAGGGGCCTCCTTAGCAGAAGAAGCTTTTCTCAAAGGATATCACTTCCCTCCCCAACCGAGGAACCACTCAAGGGGCATACCGCTATTATCAAGGATACCAGGGGCACCTTACCCTAGGGTCATTCCCTAGTAGAAGAATCAGGTCCCAGGGGCATCCCCCCACAGATCTAGGGGCATCCCCCACTTCCAAGTAGCAGATTCATCAGGTCTCTGGGGCACCCCCCAGTAGATCTAGGGGCATCCCCCCATTTCCTAACACCAGAATCAGATCCTAGGGGCATTCCCCCCCATTCCCCAACAACAAAATTAGTTAGTCTAGGGGCATCCCCCTCTAGTCTAGCCTTCCTAGGGGAATTCTTTGAGAGGCACCCCTCTAAGGGGCACTTCATTTGGGAGCAATCGGGCCAAACCTGACATTTTCCGCACATAATTTTTTACTATATCGCATCCACACTTCTTTATTCTTAATTGAACGGGGAAAAATACTTTTGTTTAAACAAAAGTAATTTAAGAATAAAGAGGTGTCTATTTAGGCAATGACTAACTCAATGTATGATTGTTATATCCTTTAAGTTTATTCAAATTCCCCAGCAAGAGAGTCATCCGCCCTAGGAAAGAGATACACCACGAGTAGGAAAGTCGATCCGCCTCAAGAAAGGGATACACCATCAGTCAGGAGATTCATCCGCCTTAGGAAAGGGATACACCACCAATAGGAAAGTCAATCTGCCTCAAGAAAGAAATACATCAGACAGGAGAGTTATCTGCCTTAGGAGAGGGATACACCATCAGTCAGGAAAGTCAATCCGCCTTAGGAAAGGGATACACCATCAGCTAGGAGAGTCGATCTGCCTTAAGAAAGGGATACACACATCCTCCCTAGTTGAGTCGCTAGGGATATGCATAGTGGTAAGGAAAGTAATCCGCCTCAGGAAAGGGAAACTCATTGGCAAGGAAAGTCATCTGCCTCAGGAAAGGGATACACATTAACAAGGAAAGTAATCCGCCTCAAGAAATGGATATGCATGGTAGCAAAAGGAAAGTCATCCACCTCAAGAAAGGGATGCACATTCCCTAGTAGAGTTATAAGGGGCATGCATCAGCAAAGGAAAATAGTTCACCTCAAGAAAGGAATGAAACCATATCATCACCACAGGTATGATTTCTAAACCCTCGCTCAGATCGTGAGATCATACAGATCCGTATCTATGATGATCCCACGAGGGGTAATCTGTGAGCACTGGGTTTTAATGATCCTTCTCAAAAAACTATGATGAGAGGTATACGATGCAATGTCTTTTAGGTGTTGTCCATCAGAGGTGTTCCTACTATTGCAGAGTTGAGTTTGGCCAAAGTTTGGAGACCTAGTCTGCCCTTAGGGACCCCTTACGGGTGCTGCCTGGTCATATGGATCCACTGACAGACCTATATAGGTCATTCCTTCCATACACCTAGGAGGACCTATATGGGTCCCCTAGGACTTGTACGGGCGGGGCTCTACCCGTACGGGTCCTCTTGTTGCCAAACCATGCTCTTTTGGAAGGGAATCCTTTCCTATTTCTGGAAAAGGCAGGTCATGAACGCAATTTATTGCATTCAGACCACCTTTCCCCTTTAATAGGGCCCTTCTCTTCATATTGTATACACACCGACATCTCATATGAAAATTATACTAAAATTCTAGAAATTTCCATAGGTATAGAAAAGGTGTAGTGGGGTATAGGAAGTATAAAATAGGGAGAAAACCCTTCTTTTAAGGTTTTGTCCACATTTTATCCATTCCAAGCTTCTTTCATTAGGATTTAGGGGAGGTTCCGTCCACACAAATACTCACCTAAATAGTCCTATTTCATTATCTACTTTGGTTGGACTCTCTCAACACTAAAGGGATCATCTCAAAGTGGATTCATGCCACAAAGGTAATGCTCTTGAGTTTCAAAGAGACTCACATCTCCGTTATTTCATTATTATTATTCTCTATTCCTTCTAATACATCTATGACTTTCATTTCTTATTTTGGGTCTTGTCCTAACCCATATGAGCCTTGTTGGCACAATATATCCTCAAAGATATCAAATCACTGTGCCGTACTCATACGGAAGGAAACCCCTTTTTATTTTACTTTCCTACCACCCATTCGTCAATCTATTAATCTATAAGCTAAACTGAATAGAGTTTCTACTTGGATCAGACAGGACCCATACGGGTACACTATACCCTATATAAGTCCTCCCTGGTAGCCGTATAGGTCCCACCTACCCCTACAGGTACCAGCCCTAGGAAGATTCAAGAACTCATGTTTAACTGGTTAAAAATCAATCTAACTCACCATTTTCCATAAGATCATTTTCACATATAATCTAGTAAATCAATCCACAGAAGTTAAATTGTGTTTTCACCATAAAATACGCTAAAATGCTGATTTATGGTGTGCCATAAACTGTGCTAACATCTATGGATGCAGGGGAATTTATTTTCATTTTGTTTTATAACTTCGAACAAATGTACAGATATCTTTGTACTTTCCCCCATTTCCCCCGGTTGTAAATTTTATTTCTTCATTTATTGCTTGTAATTTATTATAATATGTAAACGCATGTAACAAGTGTGAAAGAATGTAGAAATAGGATTTCTCTAATAATTACCTAAATGAAACGGTTTTACGCAGTGAATGTAATTTTGAATCAACTAAGTGAGAAATTTGTGACTCATCTGATACCTGAACCTCTGATCCAATAGGTATGAGTCTCCCGCACAGAGGGAACCGTACCAAAACTCTTTCCCAAGTAGACAACTTGGGTGGCAACTTTATCAATTGTATCATGAATTGGGTCTCAATTCTTTTATACATTAAAATTGGCTTATTGTTCAAACTTAAACTATGAATGTTTTGTCACGCCTAAATCCAATCAAACCCTTAGTGGGCCCTGCCTCTCACACAGGCACCAAGGGAGACCCACACGTCATCAAGTCCTCACATCTTCCATATCAGCTGCTTTCTTTTTGGCATAATCTCTTTCTCCTCAATGCCACTACTTTGAATAGTAGCATCCTCCTCAAGGATATCTTCCAAAGTTTGAGTAGCACCCCTTTTTCTTCCAGCAAGAATGGAAGATGTTATTTTTGGAAGTTGCTCCTTTATCATCACTTCTAGAGTCTCGATATTCCTTACCTTTCTTGCAGTAGTTTTCACAAGCCTTCTTTTTATCTTTTTCTCACTACCACTCTAAATTCATCAAGTTTGTACCGGTACACCCACTTTGTGCAAATGATAGATTTTCCTTTTGGCAATGGGACTAGATCGCATACATCATTTCTTGTGAATTGATCTAACTCTTCTTACATGGCCATCATTCAGCTTTCATCTCCTTATGCATCTTTGAATTTCTTTGGCTTAATGAGAGAGACAAAGGTAGCATGGGTCATCATTCTATTGAGTTTTCCTCTGGTTCTGACTAGATTTTGGACAATGTCCAAAATAGCTTCAATCATATAGCCCCTGCAAGTCTGGATTTCTGTTTGAAGTTCTTCATTTGGTATTGGAACCTATTCTTCATTTACATCAACTTCTTCTTCTAGTTCTTGTCCATCATTGAAGTTAATTTCTTCAACAAGGAGATTTTCTGGTGTGGATCTTTGTTGAAGTTGATTTGATTATCCTCTTCTTTATACTTCTTTATTTGAAAGGGATCTTGAGTCTTTTTTTGTTCTGCTTCATCCGGAAGTGTATCATCCGAATCTTGTCTTTTCTTTCCTGCATGGTTAGTCTTATCGAAATCTACATGTATTAAATCTACCATAGTTTGAGTTCTTTTGTTATATACTCTTTAAGCTTTGCTATGTACTGAGTAGCCAAGGAAAATTGCTTCATCAGACTTAGGATCAAATTTTCCTAATTGCTCTCTATCATTCAGGATGTAGAATTTACATCCAAAGGCTTTGAAGTACCCAATTTTGGGTTTCCTTCCCATTCAGATTTCATATGGAGTTTTGTCTACGGTCTTTCTAACTATTTAAAATATAACATGTAGTGTTTATGACCTCACCCTAAAGGTACGCAGGCAATCTATTCTAATTTAACATTGTTCGTGCTATTTCAATTATTGTTTTGTTTTTCCTTTCTACAATCCCATTTTGTTGAGGTGAATAAGGAGCAAAAATGTTGTGCTCAATGCCCTTGGATTCATAGAATTCAGCAAAGTACTTATTTTTTTAATTCTCCTCCATTCTGACTCCAGATGCGTGCAATGCTTATGCCCTATTCTATTTCTGTCTGGATAAAAATTTTAGTGGAATGGTCAAAGGATTCATCTTTTCTAGCTAGCCAAGCAACCAGGCATAGCGAGAATAATCATCCACTATGACTATAGTTTATTCTCTTCTAACTAAACTCATTGGCTTGATTGGGCCAAAGAGATCAATATGCAAGAGTTCAAGAACTCTCTTGGAAGGTGTATAGGAGATGGAAGGAAAACTTTTTCTAGTTTGTTTACCTAATTGACATGCAGTGCATATATGGTCCTTGTTAAAAGAAACCTTAGGCAAACCCACAACTAATTCCTTTTTGGCTAGTTTGGACAGGAGGTTCATGCTAACATGACCCAACCTCAGGTGCCATAACCATGATTCTTCTTCTTTAGACACCAAGCATATATTCTTTTTCTTATTTTTAATATTGACAGAAAAAAAATTATTTACTCTAGTTACGTAAAGAATGCATTGATTTGACTTACTATCAATGATTGAGCAGCCTCCGGAGTCAAAGGTGAATTTTCTTCCTTTGTCACAGAGTTATGCTACATTAAGCATGTTGAACTTCAGTCCATCAACTAGTGAGACATCTTCTATTTTTAATTTAGATCTAATGGTCCCATGTCCAATGATTTGTCCCTTTTGATTATCTCTAAAGCTTACTTTACCACCTTTCTTTCAGACCAAAGTGATGAATGCTTTTTCATCACCAGTCATGTGCCTTGAGCATCCACTACTAATGTACCAAGTTTGTTGATCTTCAGTGGACCTAAGGCATATGCAAAACAGATCTAGTGGGTTTGGTTACCCAACCAGATTTGGGTCCTCTCTGGTTATCAACCATTTCAGGCTAAGGATAAATATCATAATAACCATTCTTAAAACTACATACTTTAGTCATATGATTACTTGCCCAACAAAACCTGTACCCTGCAATTGGTTTATTCTGCTTGAGCTTCTCCTCAATCTTTTGAAGATCCTTCTTCCTATAGTCTCCGGAGTACCCTGCCTTGGATAGATCCGGACTTGATTATTTTGACTGGATCTGGTAGTTGGCCGGGGGAGCAATTTCTACTTTGTAGTTTTTCTTTTTCTTAATGGATTAATCATCATAGACTACTACAGCTTTTCCTTTTTAAGGAGCTGTGAATCTCTGAGTTTGAGATCTTTTACCTGGTGGAGCATTGTGCTTTTATGCTTAAGGCTGCTTCTAGACTTTCTTTTGTTTTGGAGGTTCAGGATTCCTTGTTTGAATTTAGGGTCCTTGTTTTCTTCCAGGAGTTGGCCTTGAATTTCTTCTAGTAGCTTCCTTCATCAGAGTTAGTTATCTTGTTGGGAAACAATGATCCAAAAAAACCAATCCAAGAATATATCCAGATCAAGTTTGAAGAAAACAAAACATAATCTCCTAAGTTCGTAAAGAAAACAAAAAGTCATTCGAACACATATTGGAGGCTTCAAACACCTAAGTTGAAAAGGAAAAGATTCGGTTAAAGTTTGGAAAGGAAACAAACCTCTTCCTCTTAAAACATCATCCGGAACAAGAAGACTAATTGAAGAGCATCCGGATAAGTTGGGAATGAAGATATCCGGAAGACTCAATTCTCAAGACAAGGGAAATAATCTAAAATTTCATTTCCCTCCAATATTGGTCAAAAGTTAAAGATCCTTTTGTCTTGAAGATTGAAAAAGAGACAACTAGCATGCGTTACAGAAAAGGACAAATGGACTGACACGGGAAAGAGAAAAAGGTAACAACATTTTTTGCATAGACTAATGAGAATAGCGCATGGATCTCACATAAAAGCAAATGACATAAAAGTTGGTAATTCACTAAAATACAGACAAAACGATCACTGATAACTTTTTAGCCTTAAAACCAAAAATTTAAACGAAAAATTTATTCAATCTGGCGGATTGATCAATGGCTCCAAAAGCACCACATCATACTTGATCAACGGTGAAGATTGAAGATCTACCTAACCGGTACTCAATGACTACATATATGATCAAAGCCTGTAAAATGGAAGCTTCACAAGTTAAGAAGGTGCTGGTTAATTTCACAAGAAGCTATTACAAACAGAATTCAAGCAAATTTAATCAGTGAACAAAATCCCTCCAAGAACTAGAAATATCCCAAATCTGTTTTGTAAGACTTCTCAAGTGTGTTATAAACTTGAAGAATTAAAAAACCAAACCCTCGAGAAAATCAATTATAAAATCTCATACTTGGGTAAGTATTGAGATTGGGACTCAGCTTAGAGTTGGTGCTTTAAGTGGTATATCCCTATAAGACTCAACTTAGGTTTGCATAGAATCTAAAGGGCATATCCTACTAAAGATAAAGGACTCAGCTAGGAGTTGGTACTTCTAGTGGTATATCCTACATCCAGAAGAGGGTTATCGTCCGGAGACAAGCTCAAGATGACTTAGCTAGGAGTTGATTCTTCTAGTGGTATATCCTATATCCAGAGGAGAATAAATCTCTAAAGACAATTGTAAGGCTTGATTCCTGCCAGCTGGAAAGGAATTACACTAGTGGACAAAGCTCAAAGGAAGGAACCTCTAGGGACTAGATGTAGGCAGGGCCGAACTAGTATAAAATTCCTTGCTTTTGATTTCTTTACCTTAAGTCCTTACTTTTGTGCAATCTATTTTATATCTGTATCATCTAGAACACATACCTAGATCAAAATCAAACACGCTACACAAGACTTTTTAAAGTCTAAAAATTCAGCAAAAAGGGTCATTCACCCTCTCTGACCCTAAATACCTACGCACAAGTACCAACAAGTGGTATCAGAGCTAGTGCTCATAACTAGAGATCTAACAATCTCGAGCTAAAGCTCCATATTTTAATTTATAAATCAAAATGAGTTTTAATAACTCACAGCTCCTTCTAGAGGATATGTCCATTACCCATCCTTAACTTTTCACTGGTGAACATTACACGTGTTGGAAGAATCGGATGAAGAATTTCAGTCAGGCTCAAAGCATGTTAGCATTGATGGCAATTAAAGATGGACCATATGTTCCTACTTATGAAGTAAAGGGTACAACTACCCGAAAGCCCTCAAATCAGTGGGGTGAAAATGGTTATAAGAAGTTGCGTAAAAATGCTAATGCTATTAACATGCTTCATTGTGCTCTTAGTATATCTGAATTTAAAAGGATATCCGGATGTGAAACTATAGAGGAGATTTGGAAAAAACTCAAAGTGACCTATGAGGGAACAAAGAAGGTCAAAGAAGTCAGAATCGATCTCCTACAATAAAAGCTGGAATCTTTCAAGATGGAACCCAAAGAATCCATCAGCAGCATGAATACTAGATATACCAATTTAGTGAATGAGATGAAGAGGCTCAGAAAGGAAATCATTGAGGAAGAAATGGTGAAGAAGATCCTCCGGAGTCTCACTACGGAATTGTACAATAAAAAGACTGCATTAAGGAAGCTCATGACTTAAAATTCTATAGTTATGATGAACTCATTGGTAATCTCTTAACTCATGAACTATGCTTGGAGAGATACAGACAACAAGAAAAGAAGCCTGAGGAAAAGAAGAAAGCTATTGCTCTCAAGGCAGACTCATCTAGATCAATACCTTCTGGAATAGAAAAGCAGTTAACGGAATCTCCCTAAAACAAAGAAGAAATGGCTATGCTAGCCAAGTAGTTTGGTATATTCCTGAGAAGGAAAGTGTGAGCACTAGATTTTACAGTCCCTCTCGCAAGACGATGTTGACATATGCCTGAATTTACTCCTCATGATAAAAATTCTTTTTTATAATTTTTATTACTGATATAAAATTCTCTATGAATTTTATTTTCAAAAAAATTTTGTTCAGTGTGTCCAGTAAGACATCGGGTGGTAGCTCAAATCGATGATTTGCATCCAAAAAATAATTTAATCCAAAATACCCATAAAAAAGTCAAATAAACCCCCAATAATTTAGTTTTTCCTATTGAATTTGCTTTTCGCCAGATTTTATTGCTTTTCCCTAATTTGAGCATGAATTGTGGTAGCTTTTCAGGTTTGCCAGAAAAGTGAGGCCATCGGTGGCCTCGTTGATACCGCCAGTGGTATCATCCATGCCGGCAGCGGCATGGATTTCTACTGAAGAACAGCTGTGTGGTTTTTTACTCGATATTTAATGTATAATTGATCCAAGGCAATTTCCAATGGATTTTAGTGTATATAAGCAGCCATTCTCAGCTATTTTAAGGGTTCAACACTTCTATCACTCAAAATCTTAAGGAAATTTTGAGCATTTTAGCTAGTTCTAGTGGGATAAATTTTAGAAAAGGTAAGAAAAGAAGATTCTATTCATCTTTTCTTGGTTTTTCTCTACTGAACTCTCTAATATCTAGGTGCAATTTAAGTTTATAAATCACCAAATTAGGATTTAGATCCTTAAATTCCCCTTTACTTCCCAAATCATCACTTGAGCTCCCTAGAGGTGTCATTGGATCACGAAAAGGTGGATTCACGGCCCCGAGGTAAAAATTCTAATCTCATAGTTGTTTGGCTTCCATTTTATTTGTTTGTTGTGTTTTAGTTGCTGTTTGTGCTTAGTTTTGGGTTTTTGGTCACTTTCCGGCCAAAACCAGCTTCTACAAGAAACTGAAGCCATCAAAGGCATTTGAAGCCACTGGCGGTATCAAACATGCCGACAGCTACATTGTTGATATTGCCAGTGGCCTCATTTACCCCTAACAGCCTTATTTTCTTACAGTACCCTTTCTTTATGGTATCTGAATTGTCATACAGCCTACCTATGTAAATGCAATTGCCGGCAGCATCAGTCATTCCGCCGGTGGCCTCATTCATACTGCCGGCGGTGTGGAGTTTCAGAAAATAGTTTTATTTTCCTTTTTCATTCCCGACCTAGTTTAAAATCCAAAGTTAGGATGTATAGTACAATGATGACGGTCCAAAACCTTCTGAAAATAGACCTCACCGCATACCATGTGGCATTTTCACTAATAATCTAGTTAAAATAACTATCGAGTCTAAAATTTGGATAAAACGGAATTTTCCCACAAACACCGTTTAAATCTCATTTTTAGCCATCCAACCAGGCTTCATAATTATAAATAAATATGCCATGTTGACGCTAACTCGGGTCGTATTTTGTTTACTAACTATGCATCCTACGCGATATATCTCGTACAACGTGCCATATTTATGCAAATCATTTTGTGCAGGTAGATTTAGGATAGATGAATGCTAGGCCTCTGGGTATTTTATTTATTGTATAGAAAAATGTATAGGATTTGGAAAGCCTTGTAATTCTTATTTTACTTTCCGCATTTTATTTGGGATATCTGTAATAATTATCTATTTCCCGCTTTGAATGGTTGCTAAATAACGTGCTAACAATATATAAACTGAAAATATAATAAATAGGGTGGATTGAAACCGATTAAGAAAGAATGAAATACTTTAACTTGGCTAATGTAAAATAGATAACATCATTCAAACTCGGAATCGCTAGTATGGTCTACCACCCGGTGGGAAAATCGAACCAAAATTTCTCGATTGAGCTGAACCGGGTAGCGACTCTTCTTTAAGTACAGGATTTCAATCTATTATCTTTTAAACATAAAAATATGTTAAACCATTTTCACAATCACCATCACGCTCAATATTTTCAAAGTGGACCAGTCCTCCGGCCAGGCTTCGCAATCGTCGCATAAAATGTCATCCGCTCACAGTGGCGACTCTGTTGGGGATATGTGTCTTTAAACTCAAACTTAAAATTTTCAATAAGTTTAAAGATTTTGATGATGTATTCAAATAATTGGCTAAATTAAAACTTCATTTTTTTCATGAAGTTTTATCTTTACGCGTGTAGATAGTTCAGTAATATTAGGTGCCCCATTTTAATCGAGAAGCTTGCAAAAGTATCACTCATGCCCTATTTGGAATTGAGGATGCCTAGTGGGTGGATCACTCATTTTAACCAATATGTAAACTCCTACGATCGCACCTATTTGGGGAGTGGTTGACTAATGTGGAATCAAGGTAAACGAGAACCTTACACATCAACAACCCTATACCAAAGCCGCGCTAGAAAAAGCCTTAGCACTTCATTCCCTCAAGATTACCAAAATAATTGGGACACACTTCTTTCACCATTACCGTTGAAGAAGCTAAACCTCTATCCTTTCCATAGAGGCATTATGCGGGAGTCATAACATTGGAAGAGAGACACTTTTGTGTGCTATGTGCTACGTGCTCATGCATCACCCATGTATCGGCTTCTTGGAGCCAAAAATCAATCAACTTACCCTTATGGATCTCCATTCATGGAAGAGGTTTAGCAACATCTGTAAGACTTCTTTTGTGCCCCCATTGAGTCATGGCATATCTCTATTTGTGCTGAGGGGTGCAAACATCCCATGGTTGTTAGAGCGATAAGCCACCGCATCATCGCTAACCACGTCTACGTGTAGCGATATATACTATGCATTGATTATTAGACAAAGGTTATTCACCCCATCCATGGCATCACACCCTTGCATAATCTGATCCACTACCTACCATTTCAGCTAGGAGGAGGAGAAGTTATCATCACACCTTAGTTTGGAGAAGGCCTGAGTACCGTTTGATTCATCATTCTCTCATTCCAATTATCGCCATAAAAGTTGAAGGGGTTCTGTATACTGATCCTAGAGGGGAGTAAGATTCAGATCAAATTTAGTTGGGTCAAAATTTCTCTTAGCTAGCCATGTCTTTCTTGAGCAATGATGGAAACCCTCCTCTACCTGAGGAGCAAGTCGGCCTTACTCCCACCTCGGGAGCAGCACCTCGGCCCCCTCTTGGTTTTGATTTCGCCAGTGCTATCCTCAGTTTTTGAATTCAAATGCATTCTAAGCCTCTATCAAAACCACTATTTAGGCAGCAGTTAAGCAACCCCTTGAGGATATGAATTTCGACCGGGTCTTTGAGTCTGATATGCAAGCCTAGAATGGTTCGGCACATATGTTGGCTGGTCCGGTAGGGACAAGACCCATTGCACTAGTTTTTCACTCCACTCCCTCAACTCAACCTATGGTAAGCCCATTTTAGTTTGGGCACACCTTTTCTTTTCTGCCAACCTCGATAACTCCATCGATTATTCCTTACAATCTGGGACCTTTTGCTCAAAGTTCGGTTCCTTTAATATTCACTCCTTAGTTTTTTGCTTCTTCTAGTGGTCTAGTCCAACCTCTACCATCTTTTACTCCTCCCTAATTTGTTATAACTCATAAAGGCACTACTTATCCCCAAAATCACTTTAGTAGCCAAGTGATTGCTCGTCCTCGCTTTGATATCCCTCCACCATCTCTGCCAGTCCCGATCAATGGCCAGGTCATGTAACCTCTAGGAATGATACCTGAAGTAGCTGCTTTCATTCACAAGATGATGGCCTCACAGACTAACAATGACTAGTTCACACAATCTCCGGGCGTGACTCCTGAGGCCATGGCTTATGCTCATCAGCCGATCAACGACCAGGTCATATAGCCACCGAGTGTGACACCAAAGATTCAAGCCTACACCAATCGTCTTATAACTGCCAAGGAACCTAAACAAGGAGAGGTTTGGGTCCCGGATAATTTTACTATGCCAAATATGGCGCATTATGATGGTTCTAGTGCGCCTGCTTCCCATAATATTATGTATGAAAGAGTTATACGTGTAAAGAAATTAAGTAATAAAGTGCTTGCAGAAATGTTTCCTTATTCCCTTCGGGGCCCTGCTCTTGAATGGTTGCCCCAGCACATTGTCACTGATTGGAAACTCCTTTCTGAAGCCTTAAAAGTGCACTATGGTTTTAACACCATGATGGAAACAACCCTCCAGCATCTCAAGGGAGTCCACCAAATGCCCCATAAAACTAGTATTTTAACTGATGGATGTCGACCCAAGTTCTGATGAAATCTAAGCTAAGGCTTGAGGAGATGATTGTTAAACTCCTACAAGGCTCCCTTCCTTTATTTCACAAAGAAATGGCTACATATTTGTTCCTTTCTTATTAGGCCATGTTTGAAAAGGCCGGGAAAATTGAGCGCGCGGTAGAGCACAAAAGAGTAGAAAAGTCAGGAAAGCCCTAGTTCAAAAAGAATAATGTTAGCCCTCAGCTCCGGTGCCTGCTAAAACTAAAGCCTCGATTGCAGTTCAGCTAGTTTCTCAAGCCCCTACTGCACCCCTGGCAATCACTCAAGCTCCATCGACAGTTGCCGTAGTTCAGCCCCCTCATCCTCCTTTCTTTTTGGCTAATCCACACAAGTTGGGTTATCTTTAAGCGCCTAAGGGAAGCAGGTTACATCCAATCCCTCTAGGAGTACAAACCGCCTAAACTTGAAGATAAGAATAATTTTTGTATAACAAGTTCAAGTAGGTCACCAAACTAACAACTGTAAGGCTTTGCTCTTAGCTATCTAGCATTTGGTTAGTGAAGGAAAGATTGTTGAACCTGATAAAGCTCTAAGCACTATGAATAACCCTTTACCGAATTTTGGGAACAAAGTGGGCATGATCCAATACAGCTTACCTGAAGCCACAATTTTGTTTATGGATGGATTCTTGGGTTATAATAAGATTCTAGTGGATATCATCGATAAGGTCAAAACGGTGTTCATTACCAAATGGGGGGTTTATTACTACAAAGTAATGTTGTTTGGGTTAAAGAATGCCGAAGCCACTTATCAGCATACCGTAACTGCCCTCTTGCATGACATGATCCATAAAGAAGTGGAGGTGTATGTGGATGATATGATTATGAAGTCTGCCACCTGAGAAGAGCACCGTGCTATTCTCGACAGATTCATGACTCGTATCGAGAATTATAACCTCCGCCTGAATCCGAAGAAGTGTGTGTTTAGGGTTACTTTGATAAAGTTACTAGGCAATGTGGTTAGTCAGAAAGGAATTGAGGTGGATCCTGACAAAACCAAAGCCATTAGGGAGATGCCTTCACCTAAAATAGAGAAAGAGGCCCGATCATTTCTGGGTTCCTTACAGTATGTCGGTCAGTTCATTGCCCACCTTTCTACCGTATGCAAACCCATCTTTAAACTATTAAGAAAGTAGGAACTAGTGGTGTGGAATGATCAGTGTCAAGTGGGGATTGACAAAATCAAAGCTTATCTTATTAACCCACTCTTTCGGAAACCCCCCAACCCTAGGAAACCTTTGATCCTATACCTGGATATCGAAGAGTCTTCTATAGGGGAAATGCTTGTCTAGGAACATGAGGATAAATGGGACGCGATCTACTACTTGAGCAAGAAGTTGTTGGATTATGAAACTCGATACTCAATTGTGGAGAAAACTTGCACCACCATGGTTTGGCTCAGCAAGAAGTTGCGCCATTACTTCCAATCTTACCGAGTCCAGGCCGTGGCTAAGATTGACCCCATGAAATATCTTTGTCAATCCCCTACTCTAGGTAAACTGCCTCAATGGTTGCTACTTCTATCTGAGTTCGACATTGAGTATATAACAAAGAAGGTTATTAAGGGGCGGCAATGGTAGAATTCCTGGCTAACCAACCCCTTGACTCCGACTATGTTGAAAACTTGGAGTTTCCTAGTGAGTAGCTCACCTCTATTAAAGTCCTCGAGCATGTGTGGACTATGTACTTTGATAGTGCTATGAACTGACGGGGATCGGGCCTTGGAGTTATTGTAGTCACACCGGATAACAAAATCATCCCATTGTCCAAGTGCTTGGAATTCGTTGTCACTAATAATGGACCTAAGTATGAAGCATGTCTATTTAGTCTTAAGGCTCTCCTTCAGGTTGGGTCCCGCATCGTGTCTGTGATCGGAGAATCGACTCTTGTGGTCTATCAAGTTGTTAGGGATTGGGAAATTAAAGAAGAATCTCTCTATCCTTATGTCGTGGCTATCCGAGGCTTATCCAACAAATTCACCTCATGCTTATATCACCATGTCCCCCGGGATGAGAATAAAATGGATGACTCTCTGGCCACCCTAGCCTCCTTTTGGGAAGGACCCCAGCAACAACATATCCGTCCTTTGGTTTTGTTGTTGACTAAGATCCCCTACCATGGTTAGCCAGTTCAGCAGGTCCTCGCTATCTCAAACGAACCCTGTTGGTACTCTGACATAGTTATATTTCTCCAAATTGGACAATATCCTCCGAATTCCTCTGACTCAGACCATACCACCCTCAAGTGGCTCGCTGCCCAATTTCGGATTGTCGATAATAAACTTTTTAAATGCACCAGTGATGGTTTACTTCTCTGCTGCTTAACTAAATTAGAGGCTCAGAACATCATTGATCAGGTCCATGTTAGTGATTGTGGCCCTCATATTAATGGTCTTGCTTTCGCAAAGAAAATTCAACGATTGGGATATTTTTGGCTCAACCTAATGGCCGATTGCATCATCCAAGTCAAGTAGTACCACAAATGCCAAATTTACAGGGATATGCAGCATTTACCACCCATCGAGCTCCATCAT
The DNA here is from genome assembly GCA_947683365.1 of Euphorbia pulcherrima. Lineage (NCBI taxonomy): Eukaryota > Viridiplantae > Streptophyta > Magnoliopsida > Malpighiales > Euphorbiaceae > Euphorbia > Euphorbia pulcherrima. Next base: position 22,559,074 of record CANTUS010000007.1, on the reverse strand, counting down.
TTATCTACTCCTTGGCCATTCTCGGAGTGGAGGATAGACATAATTGGTGAAATTCGTTCTTTATCAACAAACGGGCACAGATTCATTGTGGTAGCAGTGGAATACTTCTCAAAATGGGTAGAGGCCAAATCCTACACCAATGTCACCACTAAAAAGATAGCCAAGTTCATAGAGAAGCACATTTTCGCCCCGTATGGACTTCCGTACCATATAGTCTTAGATAATGGGGTACAGTTTCAAGATTCAACCGTCGATCTGATTGAGAAATGCGAGAATGATCACCATCGATCTTCTCCATATAGACCGCAAGCTAATAGGGCTGTCGAGGCAGCTAATAAATCAGTAAAGCAGATCCTTGCAAAATGATAGCCGGTTATAGGGATTAGGTAGATAAGCTACCTTTCACTATTTGGGGATATTGCACAAGCGTTCATTTGCCAACTGGTCAAACTCCATTCTCCCTAGTATACGGAATGGAAGCGATCTTGCCAATTGAGACTCAAGTAACATCACTGAGGGTCGCATTAGAGGTTAAGCTAAAGGAATCTGAATGGAATCAGGCAAGGTTTGAACAGTTGAATATGATGGATGAGCAGAGGTTAAGGACCCTAGATACTCTCTAGATGTACCAATAATGCATGGCTCGAGCCTATAACAGTCAGGGTAAGACACTAAAAGTTTCCCCTCAAAGCTAGAGATCTAGTCCTCAAGCAGCTAAAACCTTCCACCACTGATGCTAGGGGCAAATTCAGGCCTAACTAGGAAGGACCATATGTGTTAAAGAATATGCTTAGTAAAGGGGCGGTTAAGCTTATAGACATGGGATTGGAACGAGTTTGTGAACCCCGTAAACCAGGATAGGCTTAAGCATTATCACATCTAATCTAAAGAGAAATAAGTCAGAAAGGCGGCATAAAAAATAGATATAATAATCACCCACCTTTTGTTCTTTTACTGATCGGGCAAAAATTAGGGTGACACCCGATAGTCGGTATTCTGCAAACTGGCTGTGCAAAAATTAGGGGATTTGACCAACCCGCTTGATCGAAAACCCAAAAAGGGTGATCTAGGCAAAATTTAGGGTAAGTGAGCTAACAAAGAGAGTGCCTTCTAGAAAACTGATCTACGGTAGTTGGCATCAGAAGTTAAATCAATGGGAATGTTAACAAAACATCGTGTTCTTTGTTTTACTTCACTTAATGAAAGTATCTCTTTTGCTGACTTCTGAATGCTTGTGTTTATGTGAATTTTATATCCATACGGTCAAAACAGCTTAAGTAAACCTAATGTAGAGTTCACATTATTCTAAATTAAATGCACATAATAAATAAAACTAATTCTGATAGACTGAAAAGAGCAAGGTCTATGCAAAATTTAGAATAAGTCTACTGGATTGAAAACCCGAAAAGGTGTTCCAAGCAAAAATTAAGACAAGGATTGATAGATTGAAAACCCCTAGGGGTAGTCTATGCTAAAACTAGAACCAAATAAGAGACATGTAATAAAATAAAGTTCAATAGGTCTATCACCCTCACTAGCCTGTGCAAAAGATAGAACTAAAAGAAAACGCATCTCAATCTGAGCTTCCCGCATCATCATCATAATACTTTGAAATCCTCCGCAAGGTGCTAGTGGAAAAGGGCTCGTGTCCCTACTCTACTCACTCCCCCTCATAGCGGGCCCATGCTAGCTTAAATTGGGTCATCAGACGTCTAATCTCAGCAAGCCATCCTCTGTAGTATATATCAGTCCCAATGGTCTCCACATGAGCATAGTCTAGAGTCTCAAATATGGCCTCCCTAGCCCGCTTCTCATGGATATTGTTCACCCATCTAGCTTTGTAGACCGCAATTTAGTTTTGAGGTAGCTTGACCGGGACTTTCTTACCATACTAATGGCACAACCGGTAAGAGGTATAGAATGAGGACCTCTCCAAACTTATCAGTTGAGTGCAGGATCCCCAAGGCTCCACAACTACATCTCGGATCCTCCACTATGGGCTAACCCACTATATCTATGCATCTGTATACCCCTCAGAATAGGCATCCAGCTGTCGAATGTCAACCGATCAAAATCTGCTCGCATAAGCCCCCTTTCAGCTTCAGCTTCTCCACCAGCCATGCCTATGAACTAGTTTTAGATAAGAGCAAAAAGTAGTGAACAAATTGGAAAGTGGGAGGATGAGTACCTGTAGTAGTGTGAGATGGTCACCGATAAGAGTTGGGTTAGTGGAAGCAGCATCTATATTTAGCAAGATCTTTGCTCGTCCCACAGATATGGGGGAAGCACCCGTCGACATGAGGCCAATAAGCAAAATCAGCCTGAATGCAGTGACTAGGCCATCTCCGCACATGAACTCTACCATAAGTAACAGTGCCACCATGGAGGGCCAAACAAGACAAGATCTATATGCCCCTTGGCACCACTCCAATACAGCACTAAGCTGAAATCCAGGTTTATTAGACAGTCGAGACAAAAATGAGTCCATAGAATCCAAATTCCATAACCCTCAGGGCACTTCATCCATACCAAAATGAAACTCTATGAGTGCTAGGGGCACACGCTTGGGGCATAGAACCCCTAGTACAACATGGAGCTCCTCAAGTAAGAGGCATAGCTCGAATGAGGAAAATCACGATCCCAGAAAGTCATCACCGCTCGAAGGAATTCAGGACTTATGGGTCGTACCAGGCCGTATCGAAAGCTCTATAGCCTAAATTTCTCTAGCTTCTTCCAGTTTGCATTTCCCAGGCTCTCCAAGAAGCCCCACAGGTGCTAATTATGATTTTCCATGGTTGAATTTGAGAAAATGGCTTAATCTGGGTTTTTGGCTAAATTATGTCGCCGGCTGTGTGATTCAGGTCGCCGGTGGTACGGATACTGTCACCGACGGTAAGAGTTTTCGGGAAGTTTTATCTATATTATTTAGGAACTCAGAATTTCATACAGATAGTGATATTAGTGAAGCTGTCGGCATCATGGCCATATTTTTTGCAAATTTTAGGCCTATTTTAACTAGTTTAAACCTGTAAACAACCTGTAAAAACCCTGTAATTCATTTCCAGAACATATCCAAGCATGAAATTTAAATCTTATTCAAACTAAAAGTCTAAAGGTGCAAGAGTACCAAAATATCCAAATCCTAAGCCTAAATGAAACCAAAATCATTCGAAAGCTAAAATCAAACATTCAAGCCCAATGTATCAAAGGCATACACAAAACCAAAATCTGTGTCTAAATCAATAAAAATAAGAAAATGAAAAAAGGGAAATAGGAATCAGCAGGTGGATCTAGAACTGGTTGCCACCGCTAGGCGGGTGAGATAAGACATGCTCATCGCTGAGAAGATAGCAGTTGACGACGTCCTACTTGGTCTCTAGAATGCTCCAGGAACTCTCTAGGGTACCTCCATGGCGGTGGCCAGCTGTCATATGTCACCTTCCTCCCTCTATGGCTTGGTTCACCAGGGGTAGCATAGTGCATGTTACGTTTGCTCCTCCTCTCATGTAAAGTGTTATCCAGCTGGCTCTCTAGCTCATTCACGCGGGGTCGTGGCACCACCGTCTCTTCCTCGTACCTCCATTGTGCCTCGCTAGCATCCGATAGCATGAGTGCCATAAAGTCCTACAGCTAGAGAAATAACAACAACAATCTATACCATTCATATCATCCATTCATGCATTTTATTTTAATGTGATAACCATAATAGGGAATATACCTGTGCAAACAAAGTCTGGGAGACAAGAGTGTCCCTAAGGGAAATTGTATTCTAGGCCAACCGCTTTACCTCTACACAGGTAACCTAAAAAATCCAAAAAGCAATCAAAAGAATTTATAAAAGGCCAATCATATGGTTTGTTCGCACAAATGCAAAGCTTATATGAGTGGTGTTCACCGGCATAAAGTTCGGTGTGTGGCTGCTCGAAGTAATCTCCCTGGTCTGAAAATTGCCTCTCGAGTTCATCAATAGGAAGTTGGTGTCCAAAGTGTCGAGAGGAGTCCCTCAACGAATTCAGCACCCTCGGGCATGTCCTGGTATCGTATTTCACTCTCCTTAGCCCGGCCTCTCTTCCTAAAAGGTACCTAAAAGATCCAAAAAGGCAAGCATAAGCAACAGTTTTATATATATATATATATATATATATATATATATATATATATATATATATATATATATATATATATATATATATATATATATTTGACAAAAGCATATGGCATATATATATATATATATATATATATATATATAAGGCATGATCTCACATCGGAGGAATGGTGTCCCTCGTGAGCCATCGGTGCATCCTTGCCAATCTCGGCTTGCCCCTCAGGGATGGCCCTCGCCGCCACCATTCCCTTCCTTATTATCATCCTCATTGATAATGCCGCACCTCTGCCTTTTCAGCTCTTCTTCCTTCTTCTTCCCATGGAAGGAAAAAGAATCATTGTTATGAATAAGTGGGCAGATGGGAAGCAAGCGCGATATTTGGCCATTATAAGGGTTAGGGACACTCTGCACTTCTTGTGAGGAATTGTTCTAACATTGCTGGGTGCTCTTTTGGCATGGCAAATTTTACAAGCATGTCATCTACGTAGACTTTGGTTTGTTTGTGGATCAAGTCATGTAGCAATGTTATGACTGCTCGTTGGTAGGTTGCCCCTACATTTTTTAGTCCGACCTTGTCGGTCGCACGAGTAATGGTCAAATAAGGCCACCAGAGGCCAATAGGGGGATCATCCGGCACTGGCCTTCGAGTAGGCATAAACTCCCTCCAACCTCAGACTCTCTCCCCCAAGTACTAGGGTAAAGCCAGGGGGCACTCCATAACAAACCTATGGTCATCCACCTCCTACTAAACCGTGAGGACAGCAGCTTGGTTAGACACCTCCTCGAAAGGGGTCCGGAACAACTTGGCCAATCAATCAAGCAGAAAACCAAGGTAAGCAATTTTAATTCATAAATATGTTTTGTTGACTAATGGTTTGTTGAATATAAGATAGGGCTAAAAGTCAAAGTAACTTACCGAACCAATCTGTAAGCTCCTCAACGCCTCCATATATGCAGCAGGGCACTTGCCAAGTCCTTCGACACTCCTACACCACTGGGCGAGAAAGTGTAAATTCAGAGGTACCATACTATTGATTTGGACCTGGGGAGGATCTCACGCTCGAAAGCCCACACCTGTACAACTGACAACCAATCAGTCCAAAAGATCAACATGCCAAAATAGAGGAAAACAACTAACCATGATAATAAAGCACTATTCGAAAGGGTATACTTGAAGCAGAAAATGGCTCAAGCGTAAAGCCTTTTCTTTCTTTTAGGCTCCTACATCCAGCCCATAATACATCTGTGCTAGAATGGTCTTGGGCTAATTCTTATCCTTAATGGTCGCCACATCCTCAACCACTGAAATCTACCTATAGTTGACCTTATTGCCCGAGACCGAAAAGAATAACATGGTTAATAAAGAAATGATAAAGGAGCGGACACAAGCATCCTGCTTGGTCTCAGGGACCACTCCTACCCCCACCCAGTACTCCTATAACTCCTATAGCATAACCGCCGCACCTGGGCGTCAACCCAAACAACTGAGTCACTCTCTTCACCACCAGTCCCCTTAGGTGGTTCCTCTCCATGTAAACATCAAAATGAATCACTTCCTTCATCCATGGTAGCTCAGTCATCATTACCATGTCGGAAGGGGTAATGGTAACCTCGCTAATTTAGAGGTGGAAAGTATGAGTGGTCTTGGACCACTTCTCAATCAAGGTGGTTAGAGCTGTGTGGGAAAGCTTAGGCATAAGAAGGGGCATTGTATGAGCTAAATCCCCAAAGCCCATATCATCGATAGTGGCAATGAGTGCGGAACCCTTCTCCTCAATATGGTGCCACCACTAACCGATAGTCCCCATACCTCCAATACAGGTCAGGGTGTTCAGCTGCAAATATCAGAAAGGAACAAATTAGCTAAGTAACTCAAATTCGACATCTTTTAGCTTCTGGAATGCCGCTGATGCCGCTGCTAGGGCAGTGATACTGCCAGCAACATAGCTAAAATTAGTAGCAATATGGCATGATTCTAGCCTTTTTTTGAAGGCCTGAAGCCACTGGCAACAATAGTGATGTTGCTGGTGGCATCGTTTTTGTGAGCAGAATTCAATTTTGCACAAAATCGCACCAAATCTCCAAAAATCACAAGTAATCAATTTCCATGCATAAATTGAGCAAAAAAATAGCCCTATATCGTGAATTATAACATATATCAATTATTTTTAACCATTATTCTACAATATTTAAGTCTAGAGCTGAAATATCCAAAACAAAACAAAAAGGTTTGAGTTTTGTATGATTACCTAGATGTTACAGATATGATTCTTCTTATTCGGGACGAGATTGTCAATTGGAGCCGCTATCCCGTACCTAAAAATGATATCAGACTCCTTAAAGCCATAGCCCACGTGATCAGGCAAAGTTTCAGCCCTTCAATGGAAGAGTCGGGCAAATCGCCGGACTTAGAACTCCTAGATTTACGCCCGAAGATTTTCTTCAAGATGGGAAAATGAAAGCAAAGAGAAAGCTTGAGTTTTGTGAGGAGTAGATAGAAAAAGAGACGAACTTTTGGCTTCTGTAAATGTTGAAATAAGAAAAGAGGAGTTTAATCTCATATTAAACACCTACACGGCATTTGACGAGTTTAATTTTATCTAAAACTACCCGTCCATTCCACCGACGGCATTAGTCCAATCGCCAGTAGTATCAGTCCTGCCACTGGCAGCCTCACCCTCACCAATTTGAATTTTAAATTTCTTTGACTAGTCAAAGGTGCCACATGGCACTCCATACCACCAGCGGCCTCAACTAGATTGTTGACGGGATCAGTTAGGCCGCCAGTGGCATCAAGCAATTCTTTATGTTATTTTCAGCAATCTAATGGAATCCCGGCTCCAGCCTCAACTTCCTAGTACTTCTAAAACCATTATACTTTTTATTATTATGTTTTTACTATTGATCGATGGGACAAAAATATTTTTGTTTCACAAAATTGATCAAGCAGTAAAAATGTCATCTAAAATCAGTCGAATCTTGGTTTCCTTGTCACTTATTACAGGAACGACATTCTATACTCTCAAAACCTGAAAGCCTAAATCCCGCTTAGGAAATCTCAATGCTCAAGCCTGACCAAGGGGCAAACCAATCAACAAAGCCCAAGCTCGCTTGGCAAACCAATCTCGAAGCCCAAGCTTGACCAAAAGGCAATCTAATCTTAAAGCTTAAGCTCGACCAAGGGGCAATCCATCCTCAAAGCTCAAGCCCGACCAAGGGGCAAACCAATCTCAAAGCCCAAGCCCGCTTGGCAAATCCTCAAAGCGCAAGCCCGACCAAAGGGCAATCTAATCTCAAAGCTCAAGCTAGACCAAGGGGCAAACTAACCTCAAAGCTCAAGCCCCGACCATAGGGGAAACCAATCTGCAAAGCTTAAGCCCGACCAAGGGGCAAACTAGTGACCAAATAGAGTCACTATAAGAATCAAAACCTTATCATCCATCAGGTACAATTCCTATCCCTTGCTCTTTTGTGAGATCATACTGAAATGTGGCAATAGTAATCCCTCGAGGGGCAGCCTATGAGCACAGGATTTTAGAGTCCCTCTTGCGAGACGATGATGACGTATGCCTAATTTTAGTCCTCATGATAAAAATTCTTTTTGGAATTTTTGTTACCGATATATAATTCTTTATGAATTTTATTTTAGAAAAAATTTAGTTTGGCGTGTCCGGTAATGCGTCCGGTGGTAGCTCACACTGATGATTTGCACCCAAAAAATAATTTAGTCCATAATACCCATAAAAAAGTCCAATAAACCCCTAATAGTTCAGTTTTTCCCGTTGAATTTGCTTTTGGCTAGATTTTATTGCTTTTCCCCGATTTCAAGCACGAATTGTGCTAGCTTTTCAGGCCTGACATAAAAGCGAGGCCACCGGCGGCCTCATCGATACTGCCAGTGGTTTCATCCATGCTGCTGGCAGCATGGCTTTCTGCTGCAGAATAGTTGTGTGCCTTTTTGCTCAATATCTGATGGATAATTGATCCAAGGCAATTTCCAACGGATTTTAGCCTATATAAGCAGCCATTCTCAGCCATTTTAGTGGTTCAACAATTCCACCACTCAAAAACTTAAGGAGATTTTGATCATTTTAGCTAGTTCTAGCAGGATAAAGTTTAGAAAAGGTAAGAAAAGAGGATTCAATTGATCTTTTCTTGGTTTTTCTCTACTGAACTCTTTGATATCTAGGTGCAATTTAAGTTTAGAAATCACCAAATTATGATTTAGAGCCTTAAATTCCCCTTTACTTCCCAAATCATCACTTGACCTCCCTGAAGGAGTCATTGGATCACAAAGAGGTGGATTCATGGCCCTAAGGTAAAAATTCTGAGTCTCATAGCTCTTTGGCTTCCATTTTATTTGTTTATTGTGTTTTAGCTGTTGTTTGTGCTTAGTTTTGGGTTTTTGGTCACTTTCTGGCCAAAAATAGAAGCTGTAAGAAATTGAAGCTGCCAGAGGCATTTGAAGCCCCGACGGTATCAACCATGCCGCCAACGACATCATTGATACTGCCAATGGCCTCATTTGCCATTAACGGCCTTATTTTCTTGTAGGACCCTTTCTTAATGGTATCTAGTATGTGCTACAGCCTGCCTATGTAAATGAGATCGCCGATGACATCAGTCATGCCGCTGGCGGCCTCATTCATACTATCAGCGGTAAGGAGTTTTAGACAACAGCTTATTTTTATTTTTTATTCCTGACCTAGTTTAAATTTCAAAGTTAGGATGTACAGTGCAATGATGAAGGTCCAAAACCTTCAAAAAACAGACCTCGCTCCATACCATGTGTCATTTTCACTAATAAACTAGTTAAAATAGCTAGTCTAAAATTTGGATAAACTAGAATTTTCCCTCAAACGCCGTTTAAATCTCATTTTTAGCCATCCAACTGGGCTTCATAAACTGTAAATAAATATGCCATGTTCATGTTAACTCGGGTCTTATTTTGTTTACTAACAATGCATGTTACGAGATATATCTCCTACAATATGTCGTATTTGTGCTAATCATTTTGTGCAGGTAGATTTAGGATAGATGAATGCTAGGCCTTCAGGTATTTTATTTATTGTATAGAAAAATGTATAGGATTTGGAAAGCCTTGTAATTCTTATTTTACTTTTTGCATTTTATTTAGGATAGCTGTAATAATTATTTATTTCCCGCTTTGAATGCTTGCTAAATATCGCGCTAACAATATATAAACTGAAAATATAATAAATAAGGTGGATTAGAACTGATTAAGAAAGAATGAAATACTTTAACTTGGTTGATGTAAAATAGATAACATCATCCGAACTCAGAATCTCTACTGAGGTATAGTCTACCACCCGGTGGGAAAATCGTACCATAATTTCCCTATTGAGCTGAACCGGGTGGTGACTCTATTTTAAGTACGTGATTTCGATCTTGTATTTTTTGAACATAAAAATATGTCAAACCATTTTCACAATCACCATCACGCCAATCATTTTCATGGAGATCAGTCCTCCGGCCCGGCTTCACAGCCCGTCACGTAAAATGTCGTCCCCTCACAGAAAGAAAGAATGAGTTATCAAAAGTATGATTCTAGAAGAATGAAGGAAGGCTCCTCTAAAAGAGACAAGCTAAGGAAAGCTCCGGAAGATAAGAAAGATCTGGAAAAAGAATTAGCTTGCTTCGAATATGGAGACAAAGGACATTTCAGATCCAAATGTCCCAAGCTTAAAAAGGAAAAGAGATATAAGAAGAAGGCAATGGTGGCCATACGGAGAAATAGTGAAGAAAGTAGTAGCTCATCTTCCGCAGAAGAGGAAGAAACTGCAAATTGTGCATTTATGGCACTAATTGATGCAAAAGTAGAGCAATTCAGAAGAAATATATCAAAGCAAGTCATTGAGCAAATTGAAGAGTCAGAATTTGAGACAGCAAGTACTGATGTAAATCGTCACTCAAATTTTATATCTAACCTTGATCTTGCTAGAGCTTTAGGGATTGTGATCAACAACATGAGGAAGAACACAAAGGCTATAAAATACCTCCAAAGAAAAGTGATGGAACTAACAGAAGTTGTTGAGCCATTGGTACAAGATGTCAATCAAATAAGAGTCACAAAGCACATTGATGTTGTTGAAGAAAATTTCCTACGGAATCAAGTAAAAATACTGAATGCAAATGTAATCGGGCTAGATAGGGAACTGGCTCTGATGAAGGAGGCATCTAGAAGAAAACTAGGATCCTAAAAACAAAGGAGGAAGCTGGATCTTTCATCCCGAAGGAATTCAAAATCTACAAAAAAAAAAAAGAAAATCTGGAAATAGCCTCAAGCTAAAAAACACAATACTCCACCAAGGCAAAGGAATCAAGCTTAGAGATATATAGCTGCTCCAAAGGAATAGTCTAAAGTGGTCTATGATGAGCAATCCACTAAGCAAAAGAAAAACTATAAAGCAAAAGTTCCCCCTCTAGTGAACTACCAGATTCAAACCAAACAAGCTAGTCCAGATCTTGATAAAGCGGGATATTCCAGAGACTATGGGAAGAAGGATCTCTAAAATATTGAGGAGAAGCTTAAGCAGAATAAACCAGTCGCTGGGTGTAGGTTTTATGGATGAAATATCAATATGACTAAAATGTGTAGATTTAGAAATGGTTATTATAATATTCATCCTTGGCCTAAAATGGTTGATAACCCGAGAGGACCCAACTCTGATTGGGTACCCAAACCCACTTGATCTATTTTAGAGTTATGCCTTAGATCCACAGAAGATCAACAAACATGGTACATTGATAGTGGATGCACAAGGCACATGACTGGTGATGAGAAACCCATCATGAGTTTAATTCGGAAGAAAGGTGGAAAAGTAAGCTTTGGAGGCAATCAAAAGGGACGGATCATTGGGCATGGAACCATTGCATCTGAAATGAAAATAGAAGATGTCTCACTAGTTAATGGACTGAAGTTCAACCTGCTAAATGTTGCACAACTTTGTGACAAAGGGAGGAAAGTCACCTTTGACTTCGGTGGCTGCTTAATCACTGATAGTAAGTTAAATCAACTCATTCTTTATGCGCCTAGAGTAAACAATGTCTATTATGTTAACATTAAAAATGAGAAATAGAATATATGTTTGGTGCCTAAAGAATAAGAATCATGGCTTTGGCACTAGAGGTTGGGACATGTAAGCATGAACCTCCTATCCAAATTAGCCAAAAAGGAATTGGTTATGGGTTTTTCTAAGGTTTCTCTTGATAAGGATCACATATGCACTGCATGTAAATTAGGTAAACAACATAGAAAAAGTTTCCCTTCCATCTCCTATATACCCTCCAAGAGATTTCTAGAACTCTTGCACATTGATCTCTTTGGTCCAATCAAACCAATGAGTTTAGGTAGAAGAGAATGCACTATGGTTATAGTAGATGATTATTCTCGCCATACCTGGGTTGCCTTGCTAGCTAGCAAAGACGAAGCCTTTGACCAATTCTAAAAAATATTCATTCGGATAGAAGTAGAATAGGGCATAAGCATTGCATGCATCAAGAGTGATAATGGAGGAGAATAAAAAAATAAGCATTTTGCCGAATTCTACGAATCCAAAGGCATTGAGCAAAACTTTTATGCTCCTCATACACCTCAATAGAATGGGGTTGTTGAAAGGATAAACAAAATAATAGTTGAAATGGCTCGAACAATGGTAAATGAGAATAGATTGTCTAAATACTTATGGGCTGAGGCTGTAAACCCAGTATGTTGCATCTTAAATAGAGCTCTCATTAGAAAGACCATAGATAAGACCCCTTATGAAATCTGGAAAGGAAGGAAACCTAAGATTAGGTGCTTCAGAGCCTTTGGATGTAAATGCTACATCCTAAATAATAGAGAGCAGCTAGGAAAATTTGATCCTAAATCTGATGAAACAATTTTCCTTAGCTACTCAACACATATCAAAGCTTACAGAGTATACAATAGGAGAAAACAAACTATGGTAGAATTAATACATGTAGATTTTGATGAGATTAACCATGCAGGCAAGAAAAGCCAAGATCCGGTTGAGACAACTCCGGATGAAGCAGAACCATTAAAGGCTCAAGATCACTTTCAGATCAAGAAGTATAAGGAAGAGAATCAACCAATCAATCACAACCAAGATCATCTCTCAACCAATCCCTTAAATGATGAAATTGATTTAAATGATGGATAAGAAGAAGATGAGGAATTGGATGCAGCTGCAGAGGTAGCTCCAGAAGTGCATGAGGATCTTCAAAGACAAATGAGGACACAAAGCACTCATCCAGTGAAAGACATTTTATATAATGTCCAAAATCTAGTTAGAATCAGGGGATAACTTAATTGGATGATTAGTCATGCTGCTTTTGTCTCACTCATAGAACCAAAGAAGTTTCAAGATGCAGAAGGAGATGAAAGATGGATGATGGCTATGCAAGAAGAGGTAGATCAATTCTCCAGAAATGATGTCTGGGATATATATCCTCCACTACAAGGGAATTCAATTATTGGAACCAAATGGGTATTACGGAACAAGCTAGATGAATCCAGAGTTGTGGTGAGAAACAAAGCAAGACTAGTTGCTCAAGGCTACAACCACCAAGAAGGAATTGACTTTGAGGAGACATTTGCACCAGTAGAACGACTAGAGGGAATCTGGATAGTATGTGCTTTTGCACCAGTCATGGGATTCACAATATTCTACATGGATGTCAAAAGAGCATTTCTAAATGGAGTCATTAAAGAGGAGGTATACATCAAGCAACCACCTGGATTTGAAGATCCAACGCATCCGGAGCATGTGTACAAGCTGAAGAAGGCTCTTTATGGATTAAAGCAAGAACCAAGAGCTTGGTTTGAGAGACTCACTTCTTTTCTCACATCCAAGGGCTATATTTGAGGTAAAGCCAATACAAATCTCTTCTTCAATAAAAAAAGAGTGATGTCATTCTGGTCCAAATCTATGTGGATTACATTATCTTTGGAGCAATTGATGAAAAGATATGTGAGGAATTCAGCTCTTCAATGCAAAAGGAATTTGAAATGTCAATGATGGGAGAACTTAACTTCTTCCTTGGTCTCCAAATCAAACAGAGTCCAGATGGGATTTTCATAAACCATTCTAAATACACCAAGGAGATTCTAATAAATTTTGAGACGGACAAAAGCAAGCCAATACCTAATCCTATGGGTTCAAATATAGTCCTTTCGAAGGATTGTGAAGGAGAAGATGTGGATCGAAAGCTCTATAGGTGAATGATTGGATCACTTCTATACTTAACAGCTAGCATACCTGACATACACTATGCATTTTGCTATTGTAGAAGGTATCAAGCCAATCTAAAATATTCTCATCTTAAGACTGTAAAATAGGTGCTCGGGTACTTATTGGTAATATTTGAAGTTGGATTACGGTATCCCAGCAATGGGAATTTCACTTTACAAGGGTACACTAATGCAGACTATGGAAGAGATGTGCTTGAGAGAAAAAACACATTTGGAGGCTATCATTTCCTTGGATATTGCTTAGTATCTTGGTATAACAAGAAGCAAACTTTAGTAGCATTATCAACCACTGAAGCAGAATGCATGGCTGCAAGAAGCTGCATTGCTCAACTCCTATAGATCAAACTGCAACTAGAAGATTATGGAGTTTAATCCGGATACGTGGATGTTATGTGTGACAACAAAATTGCAATTGATGTGTCCAAAAATCCAGTGCTATATAGCAGGATGAAGCATGTCAATGTAAGGCACCATTTCAATCAGGATCATGTAATGAAGAAGGGTGTCACCTTAGTTTACATTCCAACAAATGAGCAAAGGGCATATATCTTTACTAAGCCACTAAGTAAAGATCAATTCAACAAGCTAAGGGAGGTAATTGGAATGTCAAATCCAATTTAAAGAAAGATCTGGAAGACAAGCATAAGTCACTTTAATCTTCTACAAGTCAAAAAGATCAAATAAGTGAAGAAAAGTTATTTAAATCTATATTTAGAAGGTATCCTGCCATCTCAGCAAACAAGGAGTGACAAATGGTAGGAAAAGCACAAAAGGTAACTGTACACATTTTGAATTTCAAACATTTATTGTAAAGTTCACGCGCGGCTAAAATGACAGTTGGTTTATAAATTAAACCGTTCTAATTCTCCAGGATAAACATCATTTACCACTCTCTTCATTTTAACTACCACACCACTGATCCAGTTAAATCTAACCGCTTATAAATTACAATTCTACCCTCATCTTGAAAACTCTATAAAAAGCCCACAAAATCCTTCTTCCTCCTTGCATAAGCAACTAGTCTACTATTACTCTACAGTTTTATTTCTAGAAACCCTAAATTCCCAAATTCTTTTCAAACTCTCAAATGGCAAAAACCCAAACCCAAACCATTCTCCTCCCAAAAGCATCTTCAAAGAGGCTGATCTCAAAAATGGGGATTTTATCCCTCCAAAACTCAAAACCCCTAATATAATAGTTCTCTCAGACTATTTAGGCGATAGCTTCTTACTCAGCACTGAACCCTACTCCCAACTTCTAAACAACCAAAATCTTGAGGTCTTCCTCATGATGAACCACCCTACCTATCCAGATTTGGTTAAGGAATTCTATGATAACCTCACTATCCACTACTACTACGATGCCCTCTGGACAAAGGTTCAAGGAAAGGTCATAACAGTCTCTCTGGAGTTCTTTGTGACTCATTTCCAAATGAGAAACAATGGGGTTCTTTTAAGAAATGATGGCGATGACCTCAAAGTTAAGTATAATCCCAAAATGTGGCTTTCAATCTGCTATTTTGGAGACAAATCCTCTACCTACTGGCTAGAAACCCCTAGATTGATGCAATAAATCCTGGCAAAATTTGTTCTAATCTGGAAAGGCTCTCTCGCCATCGCATCTCCCTTTCAACACTTCATTCAGCAACATTGAGTGGAGAGTAGAGTTATAAACATGCATGTCCTGATAATACACTTCATGAAGCAACACAAAAATACCCATGTGGTGCTCATTACCAAAATCCTCCATGAGAATGGAATAATTCTATCTAAAATCCCATATGTTCAAAGGAAAGAAATTCTTGAGAAGGATTTCAACAAGCTAACATTCAGAGAAACTTGGGATGAGGAGAAGGCCTTAAGACTGAAGAAAGAAAGGCAAGAGTAAAGCAAGGTCAGGAAGGCCGAAGATACAGTTGAAATTTCTCTGGAAATAAAAACGGCTAGAACCACCAAGCCCAAAACTTAAAAGGCAAGAAATCTAAAGCCAATAGTGGAATAGATTGAGGAGGTAAATGAGGACACCCTTATCCTCACCCAACTAATGAAGACAACTCTGGAGTAGCCTAAGAGAAGAAGAAGCCTTATCAAATCTACAGCGAAGAAACTAGTTTGTGCACTAGAGGCGAATGAAGCCATCATAGTGGATGCTGCTGAAATTAGGAAGGGATGGTTGAAAGGTGCTAGAACCATGATTGAGGTTGTCCTAGAGGAAGATTGTGGCTTTAATAGTGAGGCACTAGAGATGGAGAACCAGCTTCCAAGAAGTAATTCATCTGAAAGGGACCCATATTCAACGAAGCTCTTAAGGTAAAAAGAGCTAAGCTAACACCTAGGAAGCCTGCTCCAGGCATTGCCATTCAAGAGCCTGCACCAAAGTCATCCACGACAGAGGAAATGGCTCAAGGCCAAAAATCTAAAGGGAAGGAAATTATGATCCATGCCAAGCCCGTCATTTCGTACAATCTTCATAAAGAGGATCCTCAGTTTGCTGAGATGATAGAGGCCATTAAGGATAATCTAAGGGCCCATAAACTCCCAAAGGAAGGACCTAGAGGCTCTTCTAGAAATGCCAATGTTATCACTCCACCTATTGTTATTTCCTCTAAAGATCTTGCACTTCTCAAGGAGAGTGAATATCCAAAGAAAGAACTCCATCTGTTTAAGGCACGAGATGAACCACTTCTAGAAAACCTATTGCATCCAAAAATAGAAGCTATTAAAGTGGGAAGTCTTGAAAAGGCATTTGGAGAGAATGTTGAGAATAGTGCCAACATTCTGGACCAATTTGACGAAGTGAGAGCCCTAAGTCCTCTAAAGGCAAATGAAGGGGAGATTGAGGCAAATGTCAACCATTTGGAGGAAGACTCAGAAGCTGAGGAAGAAGGAGCATAGCATACTAAACAACTAACTGCTGCTGATAATGTTGATGCATTAAATGAAAACCAAGCAACTTGGTTGTCACTAAACCTAAAAGTACACCTATAGGAGATGAGGCTATCCTTGATCAAATTACTCTGGAGGAGGGAGATGGTTCGGGTTCCAATTAGCACACTTCTAAAGTGGACTTAAAGGGCGAGGCCACTCTAGAGGAAAGATTGGAAGAAGAAAAAGAGGCACTGAAGAAGTTTGAGGAGAGTGATGAAGAATCATCCGGATTAGAGAAAACAAGAAGTAGCTCCAAATCTGAAGAAGAAACATCCTCCTTTAACAGTATACTAAAAAAGCCAACCTTTTAATTCCAACCTACTAGAGCAGAGAAGGTGAGAGTGGCTCTAAAGCTACTAGAGCAAGCTACTATAAAAGGGCAGAAAGAAGATGAAGTTAAGAGAATACTTCGCGTTATATGTGACCAGCTGAAATCTGTGGAGAAATTAGTAAAAGAGTAAACTATGACTTTGCATCTTAAGCAAGAATTGAGATAGATAAAGACTAGAATGCAGTACATTGAGAGAAAGATTGATCAATTTCCCACAGCTGGCCAAGTTGCAAAAACTTCTCTATCAAAGATGAATCTGGAACTAACCCAACTCTCTTCTACCATCACGACTGCAAACAAAATAGCAACCCAGGTTGCAACTAGAGTAGACAATAATTGTGCTACTATCTTGGGCCACATCACCTCCTTCTCCACTAATTTGAAAGCAAAACTAAAAGAGTATATTGATTGAAAGTTTGAAAACTTGGAAAAATTCATTCGTACTACCATCACTGAATCCTCAAAGGATGTCACATCTGAACTCACAATGCTCAATGAAAAAAGCCAGGCAGCCTAGGAGATGCTCTATAACTTTTTGGATGAGGCATTAACAAAGCTCTTGGAGAAACATATGACCAATGTGAGTGATGACTTCCAATCCCATCTATCCGGTACAAAAAACCTAATCAACACTACAAAGGATCATTTAAATAAATAGCTCAAGAATCTCAATACCAATCTTCATAACTACCGACAAGACATCATCCAGGAGATTGAAGAACTCCAAACTAGTATGGCTCAATTATCACTAACTCCTTCTTCCTCATCCGGAACTTCCCAGGCCATTCTACAAAGTCTTCTTCCAATCATTCAGGATCTTGTCCATCACATTGGGAATACGGGATTCTTTGGGGGTAAAATGCAATCTCACCCTTCTCAAAGCACTATTCCCATTCTTTGAACAAGAAGATAGGCAGTTTGTGCTCAAAATGCATCCAGATCCGGCTAAGTCCTATTAGTAGCTTTGGAAGCTTGTCAAACCAAATACTTACACAAAAATTGCTTCTAAGCATAACTATCAATTGTACTTCAAAAACTTAGAAGCTAGAAGGCAAAGATATTAGGGGAGCTAGGATGCTAGAATTATGGGTGAGCAAATATGTAAATGACTACGTATCAAGAATCATACTTAGCTCATAAAACCCCTTTTGCTTATACTTAAATGTATTTAGGTTTTTTTCCATCAAATGGGGGAGATTGTTGGGAAATAATGATCCAGAAAAAGCAATCCAAGAACATATCCGGATCTGGTTTAAAGAAAATAAAAACATAATCTCCTATGTTCGTAAAGAAAACAAAAAGTCATCTGGAAGCATATTAAAGAATTCAAACAACTAAGTCCAAAAGGAAAAGACCCAGTTAAAGTTCGAAAAGGAAACAAACCTTTAACCTCTTAAAATAGCATCAGAACAAGAAGACCTATTGAAGAGCATCCGGATAAGTTGAGACTGAAGACATCCGAAGACCCAATTCTCAAGACAAGGGAAATAGTCTAAAAATTTCATTTTCCTCCAATTTTGGTCAAAAGTCAAAGACACTTTTGCCTTAAATATTAAAAAAGAGATAGCTAGCACACATTTCAGAAAAGGATAAAAGGACTAACACGGGAAAGAGAAAAATGTAACAACCGTTTTAGTATAGACCAATGAGAATGGCACATGGAGCTTACACAAAACAAAATGGCATAAAAGTTGGTGATTCACCAAAATACAAACAAAACGATCACTGACAACTTTTTAGTCTCAATCCCAAAAATTCAAATAGAACATTTATTCAGTCTAACAGATTGATCAATGGCTCTGAAAGTGCCACATCATACTTGATTATGGTAAAGATTGAAGATCTACCTAAACGGTACTTAATGGCTACATTAATGATTAAAGCCTATAAAGGGAAGCTTCACAAGTTGAGAAGGTGCTGATTGATTTCACAAGAAGCTATTACAAAGAGAATTCAAGCAAATTCAATCAGTGAACAAAATCCCTCCAAGAACTAGAAATATTCCAAATTAGTTTTGTAAGAATTCTCAAGTGTGTTATAAACTTGAAGAATTCAAAAACCATACCTTGAGAAAATCAATTGTAAAATCTCATCCTTGGGTGAGTATTGAGATTGGGACTCAGCTTAGAGTTGGTGCTTTAAGTGGTATATCCCTATAGGACTTAGCTTAGGTTTGGGTAGAATCTAAATGGTATATCCTACTAAAGATGAAGGACTCAGTTAGGAGTTAGTGCTTCTAGTGGTATATCCTACATCTGAAGGAGAATAAATCTCCAGAGACAATTGTAAGGCTCGATTCCTGCTAGTTGGAAAGGAATTACACTAGTGGAGAAAGCTAAGAGTAAGGAACCTCTAGGCACTGGATGTAGGTAAGGCCGAACTAGTATAAAAATCTTTGTGTTTGATTTCTTTGACCTTATATCCTTACTTTTGCGCATTTTATTTTATATCTGCATCATCCGGAACACATAGATCCGGATCAAAATCAAACACACTGCACAAGGTCATTCACCCCCCTCTGACCCTAAATACCTACGCACAAGGACCAACATCTCTATCTAGCCCAAACACATTTGCACTTAGGATTTAGACTTGATTCCTCAAGAAGTTTTCTTCAACAGTGTCCATATGCTTTATGCTTCTTATGAGGTTGATGTCTTACGCCATTACATCGATATCTTCTGTTAGATCCATTACTTGTCTTTGAAGGGATTTTATGGCTTTAGTGTTCTTCTTTACATTATTGAATACAATGCCTAGAGCTCTAGCAAGATCATTGTTAGAGAAATGATTGGAGTGAGAGTTTACCTCATTATTGGCTTACTCTGACTCACCTGTTTGCTCAATGATCTTCTCAGTTGTTCCTCTCCAAATAATTCTGCATTCGGCACTATTA
Source organism: Euphorbia pulcherrima (assembly GCA_947683365.1). Classification (NCBI taxonomy): domain Eukaryota; kingdom Viridiplantae; phylum Streptophyta; class Magnoliopsida; order Malpighiales; family Euphorbiaceae; genus Euphorbia; species Euphorbia pulcherrima. The sequence continues at coordinate 22,539,538 of CANTUS010000007.1, read as the reverse complement.
GTGCCATAAATGCATAATTAGCAGTTTTCTATTCTTTCGAGAATGATAAACTGCTGCTACCTTTGCTATTGCTCTATGTGGCCACCATTGCCTTCTTTTTGTGCCTTCTCTCCATTTTGAGCTTAGGACATTTTACTTTGAAATGTCCTTTTTCTTCACATTCGAAGCAACCAATCCTTTTTCTTGATCTTTCTTTTCTTCCGGACCCTTTTTGTACCTGCCCTTGCTAGAACTGCTTTCTTTCCATTTTCTGGAGTCAGTCTTTCTAAATCTTCTTCTTGATCTTCTTTCTTCCTTTCTAAGGAATTTATCAAATCTTCTGGCCAACATGGCCACATCATTAGTTTTGCAGGATGAAGGCTTTGATTGTTTTTTGATCCAGAGGACACTATTCTAGATTAATCTTCCTTTAGTACAATTGCTTTCTTCTTTTACTCATACCTCTTCTCTTATTAGCTATATCTCTCCAAGGATAGCTCTTGAGTTAGGAGATTGCAAATGAGTTCATCGTAACTATAAAATTTTAAGTGATGAGCTTCCTCAATGGTCATCTTCTTGTTATCCCATTCCTTAGTGAGACTCCGAAGGATTTCTTGACCATTTCTTCTTCAATGATCTCATTTCTCAGCCTTTTTATTTTATTAACTAGATTGGTGTATCTAGTACTCATGCTACTAATTGACTCCTTTGGCTCCATCTTGAAAGTTTTAGGTTTCCGTTGTTGGAGATCAATCCTAGCTTCCTTGACCTTGTTGGTTCCTTCTTAGGTCACTTCAAGCTTTTGCAAGATTTCTTGTATAGTTTCACAGCCTAATATCATGTTGAATTTGGCTACACTAAAAGCATAGTGAATCATGTTAACAACATTTGTGTTTTCACACAATTTCTTATAATCATTCTTATCCCATTGATTAGAGGGTTTCCTAGTGATGATACCCTGAACTTCATAAGTAGGGATATAATGGTCATCTTTAAGTGCACTCCATATAAGCATGCTTTGGGCCTGAATGAAATTCTTCATCCGATTTTTCCAGAACATGTAGCATTCACCAGTGAAGAGTGGAGGTCGGGTAATAGACATACCCTCTAGAAGAAGCCGTGAGTTATTAAAACTCATTTTGATTCTTGAATAAAAAATGGACCTTCTGCTCGAGATTCTTAGATCTCTGATTGTGAGCACTCACTTTGATACCACTTGTTGGTCCCTGTGTGTATGTATTTAAGGTCAGAGGGGGTGAATAACCCATTTTGCGGAATATTTAGACTTTAAAAAGTCTTGTGTAGCATGTTTGATTTTAGTCTAGAGTTAATGGATCTAGATGATGTAGATATGAAATATAATGCAATAAAGTAAAAAGGTTAAAGAAAATCAAACACAGGGATTTTATACCGGTTCGGCACTGCTTACATCTAGTCCCTAGAGTATCCTCATCTGAGCTTAAGTCCACTAGTGGAATTCCTTTCACGGGTTGGACTTTAACCCTTTAGAGCTGTCTCGAGAGATTTATTCTCCTCCAGATGTAGGATATACCACTATAGACACCAATCTTCAGCTGAGTCCTATCATGTTATCTTCGGAAGATGACCTTTCTTCCGAAAGTAGGATATACCGCCAAAAGCACCAACTTCTAGCTGAGTCCTCTCTCTTTAGCAGGATATACCACTTAAACTACCGAAGTCTAAGCCAAGTCCTATAGGGATATACCACTCAAACTCTCTAGTTCAAGCTGAGTCCCAATCTCACTACTCACCTAAGTAGGAGATCTTTTACACTTTATTTTATCAAAGGTTTAGGGTTTTGGATTCTTTGAGTTTATAATGTCACTTTAGAATCCTTACAAATAGCTTTGATGTTATTGGTTCTTAGAGGGATTAAGGTTACTGATTGAATAGCTTAAATTCTCAATGCAATAGCTTGTGTGAAATCATTTCGCATTTTCTCAACTTTTGTGAAGCTTCCTTTTATAGGCTTTGATCATAAAGGTAGCCATTGTGTACCATTGGAATTGTATTGGATCTTCACCATTGATCAGATATGAGGTAGCACTTCTGGAGTTATTGATTACTCCATTAGACTCATTGATTGGCCCATTTGAATTATTAGGAATGGCGAGACAAAGGTGTCAGTCGTCATTTATTTGGGATTTTGTGTACTGCCTATTTTTAGGCAGCTTTGTTAGTTGTCTTGAGAATTGAGTCTTCTGGATGTCTTCAGACTCAATCTTATTCCATATGCTATTCAATGGTGATCAGTTTCGGATGATATCTTCCAGGAGTTAGAAGTTTGTTTCCTATCTAAACTATAACCAGATGCTCTCTTCTTGGACTTAGAGATTTGTAGTCTTCAATATCTTGTATGAATTCTTTCTTGGACTTAGGCATTTTGTTTTCTTCAAACATATTGTCCAGATTGTTGGTTTGTGTTGATTTCTTCCGAAACATTATTTCCCAACAGCCATAGGGCTAGGATCCTCCTACGGCTTAAACTAGGATCATATTGACATTCATTTTGAACATTTTCAGCCATGTGTGGCTTACTTTGGTGTAAACATGGATGCTATTTACGTAGACATTTTTATTGCTTTATTTTATGCATGTTGAACTATCCTTTTATTCACTAAAATTACTATATATTACTGCTTGTAGACTCATGCTGCCCCTTTGCATAACAAACAACTAAGATTGTTTGGAGTACACCATGAGTAAGTGAGTTAACCGTTGAACACTTGAAGTTCCTGATCACGATGAACTGGCCCAATTTAGACTAACATGCATTACCAAGGCTGGTTGGTTGGAATTAGCACTTCAGATGGCGTGGGCTATCGCGTGGCTTCATAGCATAGGAATAGAGTTCGAGGGTTCCTAGCTGTGAAACATTGCAATTACAAATGATGCTTAAAAATAAATGCAAAAGCAAAATACTCACACTTTGGAATTGAGTTCTAATTTTTGCATAGATCATTCCATGCGAGATGCCCTATCGAACATTTTCTTTTCTTTATTTCTTTTTATCCCAATTTTTGCCTGAATTGTCCTTGGCAGCTCAATCCAACAGACTCTTTCTTTCTTTTCCTTTGTCTTAACTTTCGCCTTAATTGTCCTTAGCGGCTCAATCCAGCTAACTTTTTCCGACTTTTGCATAAGCCTTATTTTTTTTATGGTTTGATATTTATTGAATAATACCCATATGCAGTTAGTAAAGATAGCAACAAAGAGCACAAATGTAGAGAAAAAATGGATGTTCACATACCTGTGATTATTTCACCTAAAGACATGTATGCATTCATATGACCAAGATTCTTAGCAAATCATGACATGTTCATTAATGAGATTAATTTGAGTACATAGGCAATGGTAACAATTTCCAATGGTTAACCCCTACTGCCTACTAGCCTTTTATAGATTTTCTAGAAAGCAACTGACATTTTTCTCTCGGTGCCCTAACTTTTGCCTAAGTGGCCCTTTTTGGGTTTTCAACTTTACATGCCTTCTTTTTGCGTTGGGGTACCCTAATTTTTGCCCCGGCTGACAAAATGATTGCCAATCGACTAGTATTTTATTCAATTCATTTTTTTGTGTGCCTCTTTTCTGTGATTTATTTCTTTTAACCTAGACATGATAACACTTAAGCCTGTCTTAATTTGCCGGATTCACGAACTCATTTCCATCCATGTCCATGAGCTTAATTCCTACCTTGCTAAGAACTTTATTAACCATAAATGGTCCTTCCCAATTTGGTCTAAACTTTCCTATAGCATCAGCATTAACCAAATCACCCACCTTGAGCAGTTGCTTCGGGTACCTGATTCTATTTTTGTAAGCTTAGGCCATGCGCTTTTGGTACATATGCAGGTGATCCAGTGCTTTAGGTCGCTTTTCTTAATGTTGGTATGAAAGGAATAGGTTCTTCTCTTCTATTGAAAGAAGGGGATCATGTTATTATGGAGGCTTGGGATCATTGTGTGGGTTAAAGGGTCTCCAAATGGAGAAAGCATTTCTGGAGGGATATTTTGGTAAAAATGTAGGTCCAAGGAGGAATGGAGGTACCTATAATAAATGCCCATTCACTAGAAGGATGGGTGTTTCTTATTTTTGAAAGAGGGAGATCATGATTATGGAAGAAATGCCCATTCACTGGAAGGTGAACATTCCTTTTGACGATTTTGGAAGAGCATTTGGGCTTTCACTTACTTTGATTATAGATTGGTGCGGATTTTAATCTTTTTCTCCAATGGTCCCATGTTTCCCATAGATTTTTTGGTCTTCTTTCTTGATGATGTGCATCCTTTCCCCCTTTATAAAGAAAGATGGACCAAGATCATGTTTGCTGAGCACTTTTTATCATCTCTCTTTTTGGTGGTAAGTTTTAACCATTGGAACTTTATACCATTATAATGTACTCAAATTTGATTTCTTCAACAAATTTGATGATATTTTTTACAATGTTGATTTTATGAGTGCATGGTATCTTTAAGAATGAAATACTCAAATAAGTTGTGAATGAAAAATGCATCAATTAATTCATGATATGCCTTATAGCGGCGTTGTTTGTGTGAGCACTAGATTTTTATGGTCCTTCACACAAACAATGATGAGATCTAGATAATGCAATCTTTTATAGGTGTTATCAATCAGAGGTGTTCCTACTACAGCAGAGATGAGTTTAGCCAGAGTTTGGAGACCTAGACTACCTTTAGGGACCTATAAGGGTCACACCTAAGGGGTACGGGTCCATGGGTTAACCCGTATGGCCCCATACCGTCGTACGCCTCCATGTGACTTGTACGGGTCCACTACACTTGTACGGGTGCCAATCACAGGCAATAAGACAGCTTTGATTGCAATCATACCATTTTCGGAGAAAATTAGTCATAAATGTGGTTTATTGCATTCAGGCTCGATTTTCCCCTATAAAGAGAGGCATTTTTCCTCATTTTCAAAGGGAGCCAAATCAAGAATATCACATATGTCAAACTCGTTATCTTCCAGTTATTTTTTATAGGTATAAAAAGGGTATAGAAGAGGTATAGAAGTTATAAAATATAGGGAAAACCATTCTACATTTGTTTTGCCCATAATTTTATTCCTTTCTAGCTTCATATTTAGGATATGGGGGGGTTCTGTTCATACAAACACTCACTAAAATAGTCTTAAAATCACTATTTCCTCATCTATTTTGGCTATACTCTCTCTCGGCATTGGGATTTCTTCAAAGTGGATTCACAGCGTAAAGGTACTCTCGTGAGTTTCAAAGGGACTCACATTTTATTTATTTTGTTATCATTTTAATTTATTTGTGTTGATCTATCCTTTGATCTATTATGGGTCTGTTCTAGACTCATATAGGCCTTGTTGTTACCTTCGTGTCCCTAGGGTTGTCAAAATGGTGGCCTACACCCATATAGAAGGAAATCCCATTTTTATTCAATTCTTTCTCTATAAATCTGTTTATTAAAATCTGAGCTAAGGTCATGTTTGGGGTCCAAACAGGACCAGTATGGGTCCTCCCTATTACCCATACGGGTGCCGCCTATCCATACGGGTACCAATCCCCTAGGCAGAATGTCAGTTTCCCTTTTAATCTGTAAAATGAACCTAACATCACCAATTGCCATGCAATCAGTTTCACTAATAATCTAGTAAATCAACCCACGAAAAGCTAAAATGAGTTTTCATAACAAAATACATTGAAGACCCGTTGTTTCTTTTCAATCCCAAAAGCCGATCGGGCACTATTGATCGCAAAATCTCTATGCTAATATAATCACATTTTTCCTAACATGTTGACTTATAATGTACTTTAATTGTTCTAATGTTTTTCCACTGGCGATTTTATTTATTTTGTTTTATAACTTGGAACAAATGTATAGGCTCCCTTACAATTCACCCATTTTCACCCAGTTGTAATTACTATTCCCCCTTTATTATTTGTGCTTTATTTTAAAGTATTGAGCGCATGTATCGAGTGTGAAAGAGTGTAGAAAAATAAGATTTCTATAATAATTCCCCAAATGATGAAAAGAAAATGGTTTTGCCTTGTGAATGTAATTTTGAATTAACTAAATGAGAAATGAGTGACTTATCCAATACCCGAATCTCTGATCTAAAATGTACAGTCTTCTGCCCAACGGGAATCATACCACAACTCTTTCACAAGTAGACAACTTTGGTGGCTACTCTATCATCTGTATCGAGATTTGGATCTTAATTCTTTTTTTCATTAAAAGTGGTTAAAATGTGCAAACTTTAACTAAATGGTTCCATCACGCTTAAACCAAACAAACCCCCAGTGACCCCACCGCAAGTCGATAAGGGAAATCCACATATTTTTTACCATAAGAGTTCACAGTGGCGGCTCCATTAGGGACATATGTTTTAACTTGCAAAATTTTAGTTTGTTTTTGAAAAGCTTAAAAGATTAAGATGAGCACCGAAAATCATTTACTTAATTCAACCTGTTTTCCTTTTCATCATTTGGGAAAATTATTACACTCTATCTACTCACCTCCTTCTCTATAGAATTAAATGCGCTCTTCTTCTAGTGCTAGGTTAGGGTGGCCTAAATTTTCTGTGAAACTTACCAAGGTGTCACCATTGCTTGCCACAAATTAGGGACACCCTAGTGGGTGGAGCACTCATTGTCATCTCCCTCCAAAAGAGGCTCGGTGTAATGGGAACCTACTATAACAACTTTCGTTACGTCCCTACACCCTTTTTATAAAAACCCTTTGAATTTTACCCTCTAGGTACCTTTTTCCAGTAAGATTAGATTAGGTCGCTCTTTGTTATCCTCATGGTAATCAAGGGAAGATACTTTCAGAATTGGAGGGAGAAATAAGGTTGGAAGAAACACTTCGCATGTGTTGTATTGTATTCCCTTATAATCAACCTCATGATGCATTGTTGTATACCACTCATGCATAACCAAACTTATGCATGTACTGATCTTTTGGTTACTACCTAAGCTAGAGTCAAAGCTTGGCAAAGATCTTAAGTTTATTTGGTTCACATTCTGGTTCTGCCTCCACCTACTAAAGTTTTATTAAGGGTTGAAACTCTGCCTCTATTTCCAAGTAGTGCATCAAGCAGTTAGTTTGGTCCATTTGATCCCAATACTAATCACCAACTTGAAGTGATGTCTCGCATTTTGACCATGATGGCTAAGTAGATGTTGAGGTTGAGGATGTCAGTCTCAATTAGGAGGCAAATGCGTCAAGGGACAATATTAGGCTGGAGATTACAAATGCCATCTCATAGTATTTGGGGAGTGATCAGTTCCTCGACTATGTGAATAACAAGATGATGACTTCCATTATAGAGATCTTGGTTGAGAAGAGGATGGCCAATGTCTCTCAAGGTACACCTATCAGAGCTCCCGCAGTCCAAGAAGTGGTTAGTGAGTAGCCTCCCCATTTAAGGGTTGCTCACAATCTATTCACTCAGTCTCAATTTCCACCTCTTCAAGTTCAAGGAGGATCTTCCAGTTAGTTTGGTCAGTTGGGTTTAGTTGTTCCATTTGGTTCAGCTAATCAACTATTTCAGTCAATGGATACAACAGTTCTGCTAGTCATCAGTCAGTTTGCCCAGCCTAGCCAAAGGTTTGTGCCACTAGCATTTCTGTTTGGAGCGTCTGGTCCAACAGCTAATTTTGTAGCCACACCTATGGGGAGAATCTTTCCTCAATCAACAAGTTTACCCTTAGGTGCTACTACTCAGCCAGATAGGTCAGGACTCTCCCCTGATCAAGTCTTCAACTCAATCTCACAAGCTAACCCTATAGCTTACGCAGTTGTAGAATGTCCCAATAAAGAAGATGACTCCTCAAAACCCAAAATCAAAGCATTTATCGACTTAACTACTCAAGGCTTACAGTACTCTTTCATTAGTGGCTTCTTAGGTTGTAACTAACTTTGGGAAGAGATACTTAACGTGTTCGACCCGACATAGGTAGCATATGTCCATAGGATTGATCTCATGAAATGGAAGAATGAAAAGGAGGATGACCTGTTAGAACAATAGGAATCTCCTGGTCATATTAAGACTACTAGTTTAACTACCAATGTTGCCAAGGTTAATCAAGAAGGCCCTCTGCCTGTGGAGGCTGGTTCAAATGATGTAATTTTTTATGTAGCAAACTTTTCTATAAGGTATAGCATAAATAAATTGATGCATTTTCAATTCTTAAGTTGTTTGATCATTTCATTATTAAAGATACTATGTACTCATAAAATCAACATTCTTAAAAATATCATCATTTTTATTGAAGAAATAGAGTTCGTGTACATCGCAATGGTATAAAGTTCCAATGGTAAAAACTTACCACTAAAAAGAGAGATAAAAATTTCTTAACAAACATGATAACCATAGGTTTTTGCCTATCTTTCTTCATGAAGGGGCAAAAGGGTACACAACAACAAGATTGAATAGAAGAACTCCAATGAGAAATGAGGGAAACATGCCACCATTAGAGGAAAATATTGAAGATCAAAGAAAGGGGGAAGCCCCAATGCTCTTCCAAAACCATCACCTTCCAGTAAATGGGCTTTTCTTAGTAATGAAGGTGCCTCCAATCCCCCTTTGGACCTACATTTCTATAAGAATATCCCTCCAGAAATGCATTCTTGATTTGTTCTAATGGGAACCCTTTACCCCTACACAATTATCTCAAGCCTCCATAATAACATGATCTTCTTCTTTCAACAGAAGAGAAAAAGCTTATCCTTTCATACCAACATAGATGAGAAGCGACTCAAAGTACTTGACCACCTATAGATGTACTAGTAGCGCATGTAACGAGCTTACAACAATAGAGTAAGATACCTAAAACAACCTCTAAAGGTGGGTGATATAGTTCTCAAACAGCTACGCTAAGTCAACACCGATGCTAAGGGCAAGTTGAGACCTAATTAGGAAGGACCATTTATGATCAAGAAAGTCCATGGTAAGGGAGGAATCAAGCTCATGGACATGGATGGAAATGAGTTTACAAATCCAGTGAATCAAGATAGGCTTAAGGGTTATCATATCTAGGTCAAAAGAAATATATCACAGAACAGTGGCACAACGAATAAAAGAAATAAAAATAAATCACCTGGTGAGTAGCCTTCTACTACTCGGGCAAAAATTAGGGTGTATCCCACTGGTTAGTGTTCTACAAACTGATCAGGAAAAATTAGGGTACCCCAACACAAAATTAAAGCCCGTGAATTTGAAAACCCGAAAAGGGCGGCTTAGGTAAAAGTTAGAGCATTGAGAGAAAAACGACAGCTACTTTCTGGAAAATCTATAAAAGGACTAGTAGGCCGAAGGGGTTAACCATTGGAAATTGTTACCATTTCCAATGTACTCAAATTAATCTCATCAATGAACAAGTTACGATTTGCTAAGAATCTTGGTCTTAGGAATGAATGCATGTCTTTAGGTTAAATAATTGTAAGTACGTGAACATCATTTTTTCTATGCATTTTTATGTTCTTCGTTGTTATCATTACATTTAATAAAAGACAAAAATACTAATAAGCCACAAAAGAAATGAGGTTTGTGCAAAATTCGAAAAAATTTACCGGGTTGAAAACCTGAAAGGGCGACTCAGGCAAAAATTAAGACAAAAGAAAAGAAAAAAAAGCCCACTTGGTTGAGCCTCCAAGGACAATTCAAGCAAAAATTAGGACAAAAAGAAATAAAGAAAAGAAAATGTTCGATAGGTCATCTTATACAGAATGGCCTATGCAAAAATTGGTACTCAATTTCTAAAGCGCCAGTATTTTGCATTTGTTCTTGTTATTTTCAGACATCATTTATATTATGCACTTCACCGCTGGGACCCCTCAAACCTAGTTCCCCCTTTGAGTAGTCGCACGATACCACATGCCATCTGAAGTGCTAATCTAAAATCAACCAACCTTGGTAATACTTATCAATCTAAATTGGGTCAGTTCATTATGATCAGGACATTTGAGCGTTCAACGGTCAGCTCATATGCTTATAGGGTACTCTAAACAATATTTGTTGTTGGTTATGCCAAGGGGCAGTGTGGGTCTACAAGTAGTAATATTCAGTGGTCTTAGTGCAAATAATGAAAGTTCAACATGTATCAAAGTAAAGTAATAAAAGTACCGGTGTAAATAATATCCATGTTTACATCAAAATGAGCCACGCGGGCCTAAAAAAGTTAATGTCCAAAAAAAAGAGAAGCCATGGTTCTTATCCTTGGCGCACATCCTGACTCTTGTCCTAGGTGTCCGCCAACAGGTTTGCCATGTCAATCACCAATAATCCTCCACCCTGTCAACATTTGTAGCATAAAAGTTAGGCACCCCGACCCCTAAACCTCCTGCAACACCCTCAGCTGCAACACCGGTCAACTAGGCCCACTACACCACCTCCTGCAGCTCCAGCAGCCTAGGTCACCACTGGTGCCACCTGATATACCATTTGGTCATCCTTAAAAGAAGAATCAGATGGCTCTAGTGTCTACCTACTCTTAGTCATGCAGGTCAGCTGCACCTATAGCATCTCTATCTCAGCTCTTTCCCTAGTAGTCTCCACCCTGGCTCTCCCAGCCTTAGTAGTGGTCGCTCGCACCTACTCCTCCAAAAACCTAGCTCGCTCCTTAGAAGCATCCAAGTCTCGGGCAGACCTGTCACGCTCTATAGCCAGTAGAGCCTACAAGAAAATCAAAAGATCAATACACATATGTAAATATCATAGAATGCATAATGCATGGTTTGCTAAATTTTATACGAAAATAAAGTTTATCGTGACAAGAACATTCTATGTCAGCATCAGGTCCTAGTTCGAGAAGATTCCCCGAACAATGCTCTCCGCCTTAGCTACAGATACCTGTAAACATCAACCAAATCAATCTAAAAGAAAATCCAAGGTTAGAAATTGAAGGCGAAAGGTAAGAAACTTACATAGGTCGCGCTAGGAGGCGTGAAGCAAATGGTATGGACTAACCCCTTGAGACCACGTACAACATGCTTCCTTGAGTGATCGAGGAGCTAGAAGGAGGAATCTAAATTAGTCTAAAGGACTCCATCCCTGAAGTCCCTGGTACCTTTGGCTCACTTTTCTAGTCGCTTAGGATCAACAGGCCCGACAGAAGTAGCTACAACACCAGGCTTCTTTTGATTGGGGGTGGAAGACTACATTTGGATGCATAAATTATCAAGTCCTCGATTCAGACAAGCAAATGTAAAAGCGCATAAAAATTTACAAGGTTGAGTTGAAAAGTTTACCTAAGTGGAAGAAGCAGCAGGCTTGTAAATGCCCTCAGTCCTGCGAATGAAGGGGCCCCCGTGGTCACCCTAAATCTGTCAACATCCACATCATCATCGTAGTCATCATCCTCTCCATAATGGAACTCGAGAACCCTATCATTCGAATGGATCCTCAGGCATGGCTGGATAAGTAAGGCCCTAATTAAATCTGGATATGAGCCCTCAACCGATGGCACATGGGCCCCCTTACCCAAAAGATAAAACCCTTGATCCTTCCCTGGCATCAGATGTGGTCAATAGACTCCCGTAGGGACGAGTGGAGGGATATGTCTCTCCACTACCGAGCTAGTTTGCTAGTCACAAACTCGCTCACTAAGTACCACTCGAGTTAGAGTGGCGACTGCAACACAAACTGGCAATCATCCACACCCTATAGCATCTCCTTAATCTCCTCATAGATGACCAAGTGGGTCCATGGGTCACGGACGACCTGCGCATAGCCAAACACACTATAGCAAACTCATACTTTGTAAATACAGTTTACCACTAAGAATTTGTTAAATGGATAATACAAGTATAGGTTTAAAAGTTTACACGATCGGAGCACAACTGATGAATGTACTCATGATACTTAGCTATGGTCCTAGCCTTTTACTACCAAGCACCCATCAACCTCGAGATGATATAAGGCATCTCGGGTTGTCCAAGTAAGCCAGGTCTAGGGATAAAGCGATGATTGAATTCCCACATCTGCAAAAAGAAACCAAATTCAATGGCCCAAGTAGTTTAGATCTAAGGGAAAATATGAAGGGAAGTTCAAGATTTACCAGAAGGAGCAAATGGCTGATCTTCAGCTTAGACTACTGTCCACGAACGCCAACATCTAGCCCATAGCATAGCTGAGCTAAGATGGCCTGGAACTAGTTATTGCCAGTCACACTAGAAAGATTCTTCATAGTAGATAGCAGCCTATAGTTGATGCTGCTCGAGTAGGTCGGAAAGAAGATAGTGGATAGAAGGGTGAAAAGGAAACACCCGACATACTGGTCCCTCCTACCCTCAGCAATCAAGCTTGATTATGCCCGCCAATCAGTGTGTAGATCCCCGTACTTGAGCTTGTCCTTCCCACCAGGACAAAGCCCAAGAAGCTGATCCATGTAGTCCTTCACCTCACCCCATGAATGCCAACGGTCGATATAAACGTAAAAATAGATGATCTCTCTACCCCCAAGCCAGCCCCATTATTGCACACATGTCTAGGGGGGTGATAGTAACCTCCCCGATTGCAAAGTGGAATGTGTGGGTCGTCTTTGACCATTGTTTGGCTAAAGTAGAAATCACAGCAAGCGCGAGGGTCTTTAGCCCCACAAGAATGGCACTAACAATATTTAGAAAACCCAAAGCATTAATTTGAGTCAGCAACTCAGCATCCCCGCCAGTGTGGATCTCCTCATACCACTTTTGACAAAAAAAGCTCTAAGCCCTAATTGTCTTGAAAGGGAATTACAAAAGCAAAAAAGCAATATAATAGGGTTAGAATGCAGTGGACAAGTCAAAAATCAGAAAAAAAAGTGCCAGAATTAGGAGTTTTGGACATTTTTTCCTAGAAGTTTGTACCCATACGAGTGAGCCAGACCCTTATAGGTGCAACTCTTGCACCTGTATAATAAATGGGACTCGTACGGGTCCTCCCCACCCATACGGGTCCCCTAAAAATAGACCACCTCGCTAAAACAGTCTCGAACAGCCAAAATTCATCCAAATGCAATCAAATTCTAATCTAACAAATTCCAAAAGATCCCTAGGCTAACATTACATGCATTAGGCTCTATTTTAGCCCCTAAATACCCAAAATTCATGCAAAATCGAAGAAATTTAAAATTTGGAAAAATTGGAAAATGAGAATTGGAATCCTCTTACTTGGAGTTCGGAGGGGTGAGTGGAAAGAGAAGGCCCGAGGGGCACTTCCAAGGAAGGAGTAAAGCTAAGAAAGGGATTCGTCTCTTGAATTGCATATCCAAGAGAAACCGGGTACCGCTAGAGCTCTGATTCACTGACTTGAGGCAATTCTCACGTTTGAGATTGAAACGGCCAGCATCAAGAATCTTTTTATACATCTTTAAGGGATTTTTGGAAGAAATTCACCGGAATTTGATATTAGGAAGTTTTTGGAGAAGGTGGGAATGAGGGGGACTGTTCGGCTTTTTAAAACTGTCCCGACACACCCGTATGGGTCTGCACCACCCGTATGGGGTCCCAACTCTAAGGGCATATCAAATTTTCAAAGAAATCAACCCTCCCTGCAGTAATGGTACATCAAATTCGAATTGGGGCCAACCCTGTTTCTCTTAAAACTCCTTATTTCAGTTAAAGTAGGGGCAAAACCCCTAGCTCGCCTTGATCCTTGATTGAAGGGGAAAAAATTTTTGTTTACACAAAGTCAATAAAGAATCAAGGTAAGCAATTTTTAATTAGTTACTAACATGGATACTTTTACATACAGATTCACTCGAGCATAGAAAATTTCCATGATGAACTAGTCACTCAAGGAGACACTTCCCTAGCAAGGAAATCTACTAAAGGACACCCTATAGTTTCCTAGCAACAAAATTAACCAGCGAGCATTACCCCATTCCCCAGTAGCAGGACCAGTCAAAGGACATCCCCCCATCTACCACTACCCTAGGGGCATCCATTCTAGGAGGAACCATTTAAGGGGCATTTTAGCTCAAAATTATTCGGCCAAACCTAATATTTTTAAACCCAATCTTTAGTTCCTTTAGGGGCCGTTCCCTATCCACGCATCTTCATTCTTGATTGAAGGGGCAAAAAATTTTTCTTCACTATAAAGTCAATGAAGAATTAAGATGTTTTATTTCAGATGTAAGGTTCCAGGTAGCTCAAAATCCCAAGCAGGAGAGTCATCATCCTTAGGAAAGGGATACAGCAATAGCAGTAGAGTCATTTGCCTAAGGAAAGGGATGCACCAGCAATAGGAGAGTCATTTGCCTTACAAAAGGGATACACTAGTAGCAAGAGAGTCATCTGCCTTAAGAAAGGGATACACCAACATCAGGAGAGTCATCCACCTTAGGAAAGTGATACACCATCAACAGGAGAGTCATCCACCTTAAGAAAAGGGATACACCATTATCAATCAAAGTAAAGTCATCTACCTTAAGAAAGGGGTGTGCATAATAAAGGAAAGTCATCCGCCTCAAGAAAGGGATACGCACAGCAAAGGAAAGAAGTTCCCCTCAAGAAAGGAACTCATGCATATCATCACCTCATGTATGATTTCTAAACCCTCACTCATATGGTGAGATCATAAAGATCCAAATCTGTAGTGATCCCATGAGGGTGAGTCTGTGAGCATATGATTTTTATAGTCCTTCTTAGGAAAAAATGATGAGAGCTAGATAATGCAATCTTTTACAGGTGCTATCCATCAAAGGTGTTCCTACTGTAGTAGAGATGAGTCTAGCCAGATTTCACAAACCTAGACTACCTTAAGGGATCTGTAACGGTCACACCTAGGGGGTACAGGTCCATGGGTTAACCCGTACGGCCCCATACCTTCGTACTTTGTGAGACCCATACGGGTTCCACTAGGACCCATACAGGTCCACCACACCCGTAAGGGTGCCAATCACCTGCAATCATACAGCTTTGATTCCAATCATACCATTTTCAAAGAATATTAGTCATAAATGATATATATTGCGTTCAGACTCAATTTTCTCCTATAGCTCAAAGGGAGCCAAATTAAGAATATAACATACGTTACACTTATTATTTTCCATCTATTTTTTATATGTATAGAAAGGGTATAAAAGAGGTATAGATGTTATAAAATAGGGGGGAAACCATTCTACATTTGTTTTTCCCACATTTTATTCCTTTCTAGCTTCATATTTAGGATCTGAGGGAGGTTCGGTCCACACAAACACTCACCAAAATAGTCTTAAATTCACTATTTCCTCATCGACTTTGGCTAGACTCTCTCTCGGCATTGGGATCGCTTCAAAGTGGATTTATGGTGTAAAGGTACGCTCCTGAGTTTTAAACAGACTTATTTTTTATTTATTTTATTATCATTTTCATTTATTTGTATTGAACTGTTTTGGGTCTGGTCCTGAACCCTATGGGCCTTGTTAGCACCTTTATGTCCCTAGGGATGTCAAAATGGTGTGCCATACCTATATGGAAGGAAATCTCATTTTTATTCAGTTCTTTATCTATAAATTTTCTTTGTTAAAATCTAAGCTAAGGTTCTGTGTGGGGTCCAAATAGGACCCATACGAGTTCCCCATACCCGTACGAGTCCTTCCTAGTCCTCGTACAAGTGCCGCCTATCCGTACGGGTACCAGTCTCCTAAGCAAAAAGTTACTTTCCCTTTTAAGCTGTAAAATGAACCTAACATCACCATTTTCCATGTTATCAGTTTCACTAATAATCCAGTAAATCAACCCACAAAAAGATAAAATGGGTCTTCATAACAAAATACATTTAAGACCCGTTGTTTCTTTTCAATCATAGAAGCCAATCAGGCACTATCGATCATGAAATTGCCATGCGAACATAATCACATTTTTCCTGACAAAATGTTGACTTATGATGTGTTGTAATTATGCTAACATTTCTCTACAGCCGAATTTATTTATTTTGTTTTAGAACATTGAACAAATGTATAGGTTCCCTTGCAATTCCCCCATTTTCCCCTGATTGTAATTTTTATTCCCCCTTTATTAGTTGTGCTTTATTGTAAATTGTTGAACGCATGTATCGAGTGTGTAAGAGTGTAGAAAAATAGGATTTCTGTAATAATTCCCTAAATGATAAAAAAACGGTTTTATACAGTGAATGTAATTTTGAGTTAACTAAATAAGAAATAAGTGACTCATTCAATACCCGAATCTCTGATCTAAAATGTATGAGTCTCCCACCCAATGGGACCCATACCACAAGTCTTTCCTAAGTAGATAACTTGGGTGGCGACTCTATCATTTGTATCAAGATTTGGGTCTTAATTCTTTTATTCATTAAAATTGGTTAAAATGTGCAAATTTGAACTAAATGGTTCCATCACGCTTAAACCAAACAAACCTTTAGTGGACCCCATTACAAGGCGGTAAGGGAAATTCACTTATTTTCGACTAAGAGAGTTCACAGTTTGCATAAAAATGTTTGCAACGTTAAAAATTACATCATTTGGATCTTCCTCCACAAGCAAGGGGCCTTGTTTATCAACCTTGGCAACACTAGTAGCTGAGCTGGTAGCCTTGACTTGACCTTGGAGGGGTAGGAGGTCCTTTAGCACTTATCCTTTTTATGGGCCATCTTCCCTTTCCTTCTTCTATCTAATAGGTCAACCCCATGGAAGTACGCTCCCCATGCTACACCGAATACAATATATATCCTGAGCCTTGGGTAGTTAGGTTGATAAATGTGTCAATTTTAGGTTTTGATTAGTCATCTTCTTCATTAGGCCATGTTACGACTGCATAGGCTACCAGGTTGGCTTGTGAGATTGAGTTGAAGACTTGATCAAGGGACAGTTCTTAATTGATAGTGTTAAAACTTCCTTCAGTTTAAACTGGTGGGCTTTCTGTTGTAGTTATCTTGATCTCTAGTTTATGAATCTTCTTCTCTCCAATTAGGCCACTGATAGCCTCAAGTAAGTCTCTATAAGCGCTGGTGCAATGAACATTGCTAACATGATAAGCACAAAATTGAACCCCTCTCTTCGGGTTCGGGCGGAACATAAGGCTTGACACTTTCAAGAAGGCCAAGTTCCCTTAACTTGTTAAATATGGCAGGCAAGGTGCATTCCAAGGAGAAATACCATCCTTAAAAGTACAGACTGCAACAACTTCTTCTTGTACGGCTGCAATTTAGGGAACTAAACTAGACCTCGACTTGGAGGTTGAAGCTGGGGCTGGGACTGATGAGTCATTCTTTTAAACCCAAAGTTTGGTTAGAACACTCGCCTTCTCCAATTCCTTAATCCTCTCCCATTTCTTGGCCTTCTCTAAGACATCAATATAACTAGAGAATCTATCCATACAAAGAACCTTGCGATATGTGACCAAAGCTTCCTCCATCAACTTCACAATCATCTCAGGGAGACTAAAGTGATCCTTCAACAAGATTTGGGTGGCCATCCACCTCTTAAAATAAGGTTCAAAATTCTCATTGGAGACTAAAGTGATAGCCTTCAATTTCTGAATAGTGGTCTTGATAGTGGCATTGAAACCATACTGCTCAATGAAAGCCTCGAATAAGGCCTTCCAATTTCTAGTCACCTCCTTGGACAAAGTGTTATCCCACTCAGTGGCGGGGACTTCCAAAGTGCAAGGGAACATCTTGGCAAGGATCTTGTCACTTAACTTCCTCACCTTCATCACCCTTCGATAGGTAGTAACATGCAAATGAGGTGGACTGGTTCCATTATACTTTGCTATACTAGACATACTAAAGTTTTTAGGGACCGAATCCTCCTCGCTAGTGGTTTGAATGGAGGGTGTTGGTGACTAAACACTTAGATTGGTAGCAAGAAACTTTTGAAACAAATCAAGCAATTCTATAGACAAGGACAAGCTATCTAACTGAGCAGTCGCACCTAAGGGTAAACTTGCTGATTGAGGAAAGATTGTCCCCTAAGGTATGGCTACAAAATTAGGGGCCGAGTTAGACGCCCCAAACTGAAATGCTGGTTGCACAAACCCTTGGCTACACTGAGCAAACTAATTAATGGATGGTAAAATTATCATACCCACTGACCGATATGGTTGACTGACTAAAACAAATGGACCAATTGAACCCAACTGAATGAACTAAATAGAAGACCCTCCCTGAACTTGAAGAGGTGGCGAATGAGACTGATTGAACGGATTGTGAGCAACCCTTAAAGGGGGAGGCTGCTCACTAACCATTACTTAGACTACTGAAGCTCTGATAGGTGTACCCTAAGAGACATTGGCCATCCTCTCCTAGGCTAAGATTTCCCTAATGGAAGCCATCATCTTATCATTCACACAGTCGAGGAACTGATCACTCCCTAAATACTATAAGATGACATTTGCAATTTTTGGCATAATATTGACCCTTGACACATTTGCCTCCTTATCGAGGCTAGCATCCTCAACCTCAATATCTACTTGGTCGCCATGAGTCAAAATATGAGACATCTCTTCAAGATGGCAATTATTATCAGGAACAAATGGACCAAATTGACTACTTGATGCACTACTCAGAGATGGAGGCAAAGTTTCATCCCTTAACTAAAATGGATGAGGTAGTGGTAGAACCGGAATGCGAATCAAACGGACTTGAGATCATTGCCAAACTTTGACTCTAGCTGAGGTAGTAACCAAAAGATCAGCACATGCATGGGTTTGGTTATGCATGAGTGATATATAATAATGCATGGTGAGGTTAATTACAAGGGAATATAACACAACACATGCAAAGCATTTTCTTCCAACCTTATTCCTCCCGCTGATTCTAAAGGTAATTTCCTTTGATTACCACGAGGATAACAATGGGCGACCTAGTCTATTCTTGTAGGAAAAAGGTACCTAGGGGTAAAATCTCTCTAAGGCTTTCAATAAGAAGGGTGTAGGGATGTAACAGAAGTTGACGCAGTAGGTTCCCATTACACTAAGCAACTTTTGGAGGGAGGTGTCAATAAGTGCTCCACCTACTTGGGTTTCCTTAATTCCTAACAGGCATAAGTAACACCTGTATAAGTTTCCTGGAAAAATTTGGGCACCCTAAACTAGCATTAGAAGAAAAGAGCATTTAATTCTAAAGAGAAGGAGGTGAGAAGATATAGTTTAATAATTTATCCAAATGATGAAAAAGAAAGTGGGTTGAATTAACTAAATGACTTTCGGTGCTTATGTTAATCTTTTAAACTTTTCAAAAAAAACCAAATTTTGCAAGTTAAAAGATTAGTCCCCAGCAGAGTCGCCACTGTGATGGGGTGTGGTCGAAAATATGTGGATTTCCCTTGTCACCTTGTGGCGAGGTCCACTGGGGTTTGGTTGGATTTAAGCGTGATGGAACCATTTAGTTCAAGTTTACACAATTTAACCAATTTTAAAGAATAAAAGAATTGAGACCCAAATCTCTATATGAATGATAGAGTCGCCACCCAAGTTGTCTACTTAGGAAAGAGTTTTGGTATTGTTCCTATTGGGCTGGAGACTCATACCTTTTGGATCAGAGATTCAGTTAACGGATGAGTCACTTATTTCTCGTTTAGTTATTTCAAAATTACATTTGCCATGTAAAACCACTTTCTTTTCATCATTTGGGAAACTATTACGGTAATTCTATTTTTCTACACTCTTTCACACTCGATACATGCGTTCAACAATTTATAATAAAGAACAAATAATAAAGGGGGATAAAAATTACGACCGAGGGAAAATGGGGAAATTGCAAGGGATCCTATACATTTGTTCTATGTTATAAAACAAAATAAATAAGTTTGCATGCATCAATAAAGATTAGCACAGTTTACGACACATCATAAGTCAACATTTTTTTAGGAAAAGTGTGATTATGTTAGTGTGGCGGTTTTGCGATCGATTGTGCCCGGGCGGCTTCTAGGATCAAAAAGAAATAACGGGTCTTCAATGTATTTTGTTATGAAAACACATTTTAACTTTTCATGGGTTGATTTATTGGATCATTAATGAAATTGATCAATGGCAAATGGTGAAGTTAGGTTCATTTTACAAATTAAAAGGAAATGACCTTTTGCCTTGGGGGCTAGTACCTGTATGGGTGGAGGGGACCCGTATAGCTACTAGGAGGACCTATATGGGTCCTATTTGAACCCAAACAGAAATTCATTTTAGATTAAAATAGAACAGATTTATAGAAAAGGAACTGAATAAAAATGGGACTTCCTTCCACATGGGTATGACGCACCAATTTAGCCTCCCAAGGGACATAAAGGTGCCAACAAGGCCCATATGGGTCAGGACCAGACCAAAAAAAAATCAAAGGATAGATGAAAGCAAATAGATGGAAATTACAATAAAAATAAATAGAAAGTGAGTCTCTTTAAAACTCAGGAGCATACCCTTACGTCGTTAATCCACTTTGAAGCCATCCCAATGCCGAGAGAGAGTCTAGCCAAACTAGATGATGAAATGATGTATTTAGGACACTTTTAGGTGAGTTTTTGTGTGGACAAAACCTCCCCCAATCATAAATATAAAGTCACAAAGGAATAAAATGTGGGAAAAACTAATGTGGAATGGTTTTCTCCCTATTTTATACCTTCTATACCTCTTTTGTACCCTTTCTATTACTATAAAAAAATGCTGGAAAAATGATAAAGTACAGTATAATTTGCATATGAAATTGTTCTTGAATTGCCTCCTCTTGAAAGTGAGGCAAAATGCTTCTATTTAAAGGAGAATCCTGTGTCTGAACACAATAAATTAAATTTATGGCTGATTTTATTCACGTATGGTATGATTGCAATCAGTATGGCCTAATTGGCCAGAAGTCCCACCTGTATGGGTTGGGAGGACTAGTACGGGTCTTGGTTAGGACGCGTACAGGTCCCTCAGAGGCCTGCGGAGGTGTAGGGCCGTACAGGTCAAACTATGGACCCGTACCCTTAGGTGTGACCCAGTACGGGTCCCTAAAGGTAGTCTAGGTCTCCAAACTCTAGCTTATCTCAACTCTACTATAGTATGAACACTTCTAATGGATAGCACCAGTAAAAGATTGCATTATCTAGCTCTCATCATTGTTTCGTGAGAAGGACTATTAAAATCCAATGCTCACAGTAGGACTACTTTGTTTCAATAAAACTGAGGAGTTTGCTCCCTAAGCAAGCCACTGGTGTTTGAGTTTATTCCTATTTCTTTAGTTAATTAACTAAATTATCCTTATTTATTTAATTCCTATTGGACATGGATTGGACTAAATAGTCTTTTTTGTTTTCTCCATATGCCTATAAATAGAGAGCTTCTCTTCATTATTTTTCGTCCCATTTCTTCTCTTCTTCTTTTATTTCTTTGAGAGGCTCTTAAGTAATCATTCACTCTAGAATATATTTACTCTAAACAGAATTAAAGATTTAAAGGAAGTTCTTCTAGAAACAATTTTTAAGAAGATCTAGCAGCCATCTAATAATTTTCAGTCCATCCTTTCTAGAAAGTTTTGTTCGGTAGTGTTCGTGTGGATCAATTATAGAGGGCTTCTACTTTGCAGCCTGTGCACACAGAAACTAGGGGTCACTCCGCTGACATAGGGATACTCGATAATTGCTAAGTGCGTTTAATTATTATCAAATACTTTTGTAAGTGTTTATGAATAGATCTAATTAAAAGTACTAGTATTAAATGTTAATCACGTCATGCTTAGGAGTTCCTTTGTGATAGATTAAAATTATGAAATTCATGCATGCCTATTATGCATGTTCCCTTTAACTAAATGAATCAATATTGGTATTAGAGCCATCCTAATGCAATTGTATGATTGACTAAAAGCATGCTACGTCTGTATTTTCTATAAAATATTTTCGTGTATGTTGTGCCATGCCTAGTAATTTATTTCTCACAATAGAAAATGTGTGTTAACTAGATTAAGTACTGCTCAAACATAGACTAGGTAGTTATCTACAATTAACAATGTTTTACTTGAGATTCTAAATGCTTTAATTTTTGAATTGAGTGAAACAATTCTTAAATATAAAAGAATGAGATCTTTAATTCAAGATAGTCTATGGTTAAGTGAGTCAGAAGGGCATGTGGTTGTTCTGGCAAGGATTGGATAAGGCTGCTCATTTACTTTAAGGGGGCCTCCCCTACATGGAATCTCCATCGACACTAGATTTGAAGTACCAAAGGAACTATTATGAGTTAGTATATTTCTAGTACAATGAATTAGAGTCATTAAATAGTTTTACAATAAAAGTTTAAATTGTTAAAATTAAAATTATAGACATAGGTGTAAGAACTTAAACAATGAATCTCTTGTTTCTTTTTCATGTTATTTAGAGTCTTATCATGATTGAATGATTATGAATTACTAGTTGAGCATGACCCCTAGGTTGGACCTTCTAATTCCTTATAGCTTGAAATTAGTTATAGTTTCATAATCATGTCCATGTGTAAGCCCTAGATTAGGCAGTCATGTTGCACCAATAAATCCCCAATAAAATATTAAGGTAGTAATTAGTCTTCCTAATTTAGATATGTGATGTAGACCTTTTCATCAAATGAATTTCTCATATAGTACATGCATTCTTCTTTAATATCATCTAGTCACATGATTTGAGTTAGGGTTAATCCTTAATAGGACCGGGTTAGTTGTCTGTGATAACAAAGCTAATGCTGGGCTGGTGACATCATTTGAGGAGTCATCTAAATGGTTATGCTCATTCATTAGTAGGAACTCAAACGGATTAGTAATTGCATTAGATGCAAATGGACATGATCCACTATAGCTATTTAACCTAGCTTGACTTGTGACAACGGGGTTTAGATCAAATGAGTTACAGATTCTACCTACTAAGGAAAATGGTTAGACCATGTTTCCCAAAAGTCAATAAAATGGGCTACTGAGTTTCCAAAACCCTTAATAAAAATAGTAGGAAAGTGTATTTAATTAAAAGACCTTAAAATCAAATGCATGTGTAATAACTAAGTCTGAACAATAATTCTTTTCTTATATCCAGGTTGGATATGTATTCCTTAAACACTGCTGTCAATATTCATCCGCTTGAGAAGATCAAGTTTATTGATGGGAACTTCATAAAGTGGTTCGAGGTAGTGAGAAAGGTTCTCGAGAACAATTCTTTGGATTATTTTCTAAATAACTCACATCCTGAACACCTCGGTACCAATGCCTTCGCATTCAAAATAAATTATTATAGGAAGCATCTAAATTACTATAAGTTTGTAAAGAAATTGATGGTCAATGCTATTCTTCCTTAGTATCAGAATTTGTATATAGGTTTGGACTTAGAGTCTGTACTCCTAAATCTTTCAATAATTACTGAACTTGAAAGCTTGATGCAATATGCGAGGATGGGGATTGATACCACAGCAACTGAGTTTGTTATACAAATTTATGACAACTTAGAGGAGTTAAGTAGATTTGGAATTTGTTATAGTTTGGAAGACTTAAAGGAGATAGTTCTAAAAGGTCTACCCGTGAGGTATGATGCATTTAAATCAGAATGCGCTCTTCTAAATTGTGAATGTACATTGTCCCAAACGATTAACTTGCTTGAGCATATTGATATTCAATATTGTAATGATTTGGACGATCAACTTGTTACTAAGGACCTCAAGATCAAAAGAATGAGTCATTTGAAAGTCAAAAGAAGGCTCATAAAGCAAACTGAATTAAAGAGAACTAATGGTGAGCAAAGATCAATCTCTTCAATGAGGATAGATTTGTTAATGGCTGAATTTTCAAAGCATGAGAAGACAAAGCTGAAAAATGCTTATACTTTAGGTATGTTCATGCTTTAAAATTTCTCTACAGTTTGTTATGAGTCTACAGGGGTATTAGATACTGGATATGATACTCAAATTTATAATTCTATGTAGGGCTACAGAATTATAGAAGGCTGGTGATAGGAGAATTGGACCTACAAATTGAAAATGGAGCACGGGTTGCTACATCAACTATGGGAACCTATAGTCTCAGTTTATGTTATTCACTCAACATGGGACACAAGAAAGAATGAAATAATAATATACAATTATCAAAATTAGTAAAGCAAGAAGAAGTAAAAGTTATCTATGGGGGTTAAGTACATATGAGAATGAGGAATAAATACCTGTACAAACCAATCTATAAACAAATATACCATAAGAGTACTCGGAGGGAAATATACCATACATAAAAGGTTACCACAAATACGGTAGGACATATATGACAAAGGTAACAAATATAGTTAGTGTTAGTCTTGTTCGCTTAACTAATGATTTAAGGGGGGTGAATGACACACTACCGATCATAATGAGTTTACTTCAAACTTCTGTTAACTAAATTAAATTTTGCTCATTGAATTTGATGAGTTAATGCGAATATTGTGCTTTTCAAGAATACAGATAAGAAAGATGTAAGCTAGAAAGATTATGTCGAGCTCAGTTTACAAAAGGCATAATGTGTATTTTACTAAGTGGGTTTTAACAATATAACAAGAATGCTGAGAAAATAGAGAGAATTAGTTAAATTAACATATGTAAGGAATCATGTTGCTACGCAAATGAATACTCGGTAATGAAAAAGATCAAGAGTTAGAAGAACTTCCACACAATGGTCTATACTAATTCAGGCTCTACCTTACCGCCAATCCCCAAGTACTTGCCTGAGCTTTAGCCCACTAGTGAGAAATCCTTCGTAGGCAGAGAAACCTTTACGAACGGGTCTCAATTACAATATTACCTTCCTAACTATAATCTAATCCAAACTGGATTGAATACCCTATTCAACCCAAAACAACTAAATTTCAACAAAAATTTTAAAGATTTCAACTTATAGAAATATTGGATCTCCTACAATCATATTTATAATGTTTATGATCAAGCAAAATTCTAATTCTCTCTCAAGACAAGTAAGCATATTGAAATTCAAATGCTTTGAATGCTTTTGTCAATTTCTTTGCACTGGAATATTACCAGAGTGTCAGCTTGTAGGAAATAAATATTGGTACTCTAACAGAGTCAGGTGCGTGCAAGATTGTAAAGAGAATGCATCACATTTCAGATTTTTGAATTTGTCTTCATGCACCTTTTTCCTAACAACCTTTTATATAGCTTTTGACATTTGTTTTTGAAATTATCTTTCCCAGTTTGCCCTTTTGATCTCATGTGTTGTATATCAACATTAATTTCTACAAAGGTCAATGAAAGTGAATATTGTTTTCCCAAGGATCAAGTTAAGTATATAGAGTAATAACCTCAACAAAAGATATGAATATAAAGAATACTAACCATACCATTTAAAGTACACATATTGAGTAACGATTACTCAAGACAATGTTGAGTTAAAGTAACTGGGGATAGACTAAGGTAGTTCATTCACTAAAACTAAGAACTCCACCTACTAGGTCACTCATTTCATTAAATTAATTAATTGGTGAGCTAGCCTCTGTACTGAATTAATAACTATCATGGTCAAAATCTTTAACTCAATTTGATTTCTTATACTCAACTAGTTCTAATAGTTAGTAAACCAAACAAGACTCTTATTAGCAAGAGTTAGATTACGGTGGTGTTTTTGGAACAGATAAGACCTAGACGACCTTAGGGTTGGAATGAAATAACGGGTCTCAAATTTATTTCGTTATGAAAATCCATTTTAAACTTGATTTCTTACTTCAATAAATATATTAGTGAAAATGCCACATGCTAAGAGATAAGTTTGATTTAGGGAAATTAGGGTTCTCATCATTGCGTTGTCCTAAAATAAATTCAAAATGATAGTGTATGGCTGAAATAAAAGAAAAATGATGTTACCCAAGGATTGAAATTGTTACCAATATGGTGACATAACAAAACCCCTGGTACCATACATAGACTACATGGAAAGAGAGATTGCTAATGAAATCACTAATTAAGTTGATAAAAATATAGATCATATCATCACCAACTACACATGATGTCGTTACCAATATCTTGTCCACATATTAGCAATTGAAACTTAAAGCACGATAAAGCTTGAAACTGAGCACCAAACAACCAAAAAGAAATGAAAATGAGTGTTCAGATGCTTAGAAGCTTACATTGGGGTTGAGAATCCACTTCTTCATGATCATAGTCACCTCCTATAAGCTCTTAGATGAAGATTTGGCTAGTAAAAAGGGTTTAAAGTTTTAAAAACTTAAAAAATATGGTGTTTTGCCCAAATGTTATGAGAAACCCGCCTAAATGAAGATTGAAGTGAAGAGAATGCAAAAAAGAGGAGTGACTCACCTTTCTTAGTCTTCCCTAAATCTGAAATCCCCTCTAAAACCACTTGAAGAATGGTTCCTCTCATTAAAAATGGCTTGAAAACTCACTTTCTCATTAAACAACCATGATGTTGATATTTATATACCTTTGGGTGAGATCAGAACGTGTGGATCCTAACAAGAACCACACAAGCACTAAATTTAGAGAATGTCCCTTGGGGGATAGGGAGACCATGTGAAGTCATTACAAACATTACACTATATCGTTACTGATATTATGATGTCACAAGTTGTTAGGGTGAAAAAAAGATGGATTTTCGGTGATGTGGTTGATTTATCTCATATTCTAGGCTAAATCTCCAAGAAAGAACTTCTACCAAAGGATCAAGGGTTCCGAAAGATTATGAAAAACCATCAAGCAACACAAAATCTAATGTTCATCATTGCATCGCTAGAATGGATAAAAATCTTATTCTCAAACCTAGGCTACAATGTAGGCCCCACAAGCATTTGATGCTTACGATGCCAACTTGCACAGGGTCTCATCCTTCTTCTTTGGCTCGATAAATATAGTTCCCATTTGAAAATTCTTTCATACACTAGTCCAACCATTTAATATTCTTACTATAGACTCTATCTAACAATTCTTTACTTGTCTTGGTAAAGGTCCAATGTGTGTGACCTTATAGGATCCTGAAATATTGAGCTGAGAAAGCTTAACCAACCTTAGCTTCCTTCATAGAACTTATTGGCTTGGTTCTCTAGATTGATATAAAACCCAATGACTTTAAACAGCTGTAGTAATCCTCTAGCAAGGGTTTACAATCCCCCGATACATAGATAGTCATGTTCTTATGACTTTTTCTTGGTTCTTACAATAGTTAATCAATGTAATGAAATCCTTCCATTTCTCTTAGTATCATCTAGTTTATAGGGTTTCAATAAAGTTTTAACCCTCTAAAAGCAAGGTTTCTCAAAGCTATCCAATGTTGGACTTATTAACAAAGTACATTGCTCACCATAATGATGTGTTGACTAGAAATAATTCTATCAACACATATTCTAATTAGAAGTTTCTGAGAAATTTTCAGTTCAGCAAGCGGCTAGGTACATCTCCACTACCATTACACTAAAGAGTGATGGATCTTATCCTAATACTCAACTTAAAAATGAATAGATGTCACTATACCTATATCACATGTAGCATCCCAAAGAATTACTTAGAATGATATGAAGTATAACTACATGCCCACACACGGAAACTAACATCTCAAGTATGAGGATAATAATAATACTTCAATAAGATAAATGCTAACACATGGATACAAATGCCAAGTTGTTTTTGAATAAATACAAATGCCAAGTGTTTATATTATAACGGTCTCCATTGTATCTCATGGATACATCCAATTGTTAACTCAAGGCACCACCTTCAGCCTCAAAGATGAGTTGCTTGGATCCCATCCGAGGAGTAGGTCTACACGTGCTAGTCTATCCACTTATGAATTATTTCTTGATGAAACTATGTCTAAGGATATTTAGGCATTAATTGCATAGGGAACTAAACTCAAACAATAAAGTATTATTATGATCCGCATTGCATGCTATGATATGCCATTGACTTTTTTACACATATATCAATGAATATATGTTATAATATATTTTCACAATCATCAATATAAACAAAATATAAGCCATTATTCATTTCAAAAATGGTTTGTACGCATACATAGTTAAAATATATCACTCTAATTGCCTTTCCGAGAAACATCATATCTAACTTGTTTGTTGTCTTCTTCTTCTTCACCCAAACTTTGCTTAACATATCTGTTAAAACCCTATTAGATATCTATGAGATTAACTCTTTTTAACGGAAAATTGTGTTTTCTTGATTCATTTTTGTACATCTGGGGTCATTATATTACAAAATACAACAAATCTAATAGTGATCTAACAGACATATAACAGACTGCTTGTTGTTCTCTTCTTAACTCATTTATTTTAATACATTTGTTTGAACAATGTTAGAAGTCTATAGATTATAATCTCTTTTTACTTATAAATTGTGTTTTTGTTTTGCTTCAATTTTAAAAGTTATGCATTTGGGCTTATTATACTACAAAATACAACAAAACTACAGCGTGTTGTTGCCTTCTTCACCCAAACATTTTAATACATATGTTAGAACTATGTTAGATTTCAACTAAATTAAACCTTTTTGCTCGAGAATTATCTTCTTTCAATTTTAAAATCTATACATATGGTCTCATTATAATACTACAAAATACAATATATCTAATAGACATCTAAAAGACGTTTAACATATAACAAATTTCTATTAAATATTTATTAAGCAAAGGCTAAATGCATACATTACCTCCCAAACTCACCATAAAATGTCCCATGCCACCCCAACACTTTACTCCCTAAAGTTAGCAAAACTGATACAGTCCCCCCCTAGTGTCACGTGTCAACTTCTGATTTGAGAGAGAAGATTCTGCAAAATGACATCTTTAAATAGTCAAACCAATCAGAAACTAATATGAGGCATTGAAGGGGCAAACTGTATCAATTTTGCCAACTTTAGGAGGGTAATGTGTAACACTTGAAATTTTTAGTGTCAAGTTCGGGGGTATATGTGTTTGGCCTTGACAAAACACTATTCATATTTAACTTATCCAATAGACTCTTGTTAGATATCTATTAGAAAAGTTTTAACTATTAAATACGTATATGTGTTTTGTCAATTTTAATGGCTTCTAATAGAATTCTAACGGATTTCTAGCTAATAGGCTTTTATCAGATGTTTATTGATAAAACACTATACATATTTAACTCATATAATAAACTCCCGTCAGATATCTAGTATAAAAAGCAGCTTTAACCATTAAATATACATATATTTGCTAGATTTTATAACTTCTAATATATATTTAACAAATATTCTTACAATTCATTAAAAACTGTACAAAAAATTATCATAATTGATGGCGGTACGAAAATGAAAAAGAGACAAAAAAATACTTAATCGATAAAAAAATAAATGGTTTGAAAGATAAATATAAAATAATATAATTTTTTTTAAAAAAGCATGCAGATGCTAAAGATTAATTGGAGATAGGCTTCCTGTGGAAAGTATGAATGTAATTATGAAACTTGAATATATAATATGAAAATTGAAAATGACATAAGGTAAAACTTTGTCCTGAAACTATGTTGAATGATTAGATTATTTGTGTAAAATGCCCTAAAAATAACAAATATCTATTATAAACCAATTTAATGTAAATTTTCTCGTTCCTCAAAAAAATGTAATTATTCTCGTAATAAAAATACAAATAAAGAATGAGAAAAAGGTAAGTTCATGTGGCTTGTATCGTAGAATGGATTCAACTACTCTTCCCCTTTTTGATTAATTCAAACTTATCAATTTAATAATTTATGTAGGCAATATTTTTCTTAGAACTCGTCAAATTGCTATATTGATGTGCTTACTACATATAAATCAATCAAATAAGTTGAGTTGGTTGTGTAAGTCAATTCTTATGCATTAATCAAGATTTAAACTCTAGAGATGTGATAGGTTACGAGGGTCGTAATTGGGCTCCATTACCCGAGTTTGGATTAATCGCTAGTGAGCAGACATTAATAGTGAGAGGGAAACAATATACTAACCAACTAAGCCTTAAATCTCATAATAGGTGGAATCGGTTATATCAATCTTCGGACGCCATGAAACTCTATAAATCAAATTAAGCTTAATAAATAGTAACTATAGGGATTTAATCCCACATTTGTTCATAAACGAATATCAAAATAAGAATAAAACATTAAAGAGTGAAAGATTAGAGAACTTAGCCATTTGCAACAAATCTGGTCGAAGCTTTATCGATGAATTAGTCACAAATACAAGCCTTAAAACATCACAATACTAAACTATGTGTATAACATAACCTATACACATACAACTCTCAAACTAGAACCAGATTACAAGAAGCAAGGCTTAAACATGCAAAGAACCCTAGAACTCTCAAATCGGAAAACTCTACAGATTACCTTGTAGAAGCACACCTCCTTAATATATAGCAGTCTTCAAGGCGGTTACAAAAAATAGCCTTTGAAAGTAAGAGATTTACAATGGTTTGATCTGAATCAGAGATCCTAGAAGGGATCAGGATAAATCGCAGGCGAGAAGAGAACAGAGAAGAAAAGCGGGCGGCTCTTTTCCGGGTTTTTGAGACAACCTTAGCAGACCTCAGGCTTTTATACTTCTGAGTTGGGCTTCATGGGTTAATGGGCTTCTGCACAAGGGAATGGGCTATGAGCGAACATTCACAAATCTCCACCTTTTGCTTATAGACCATCATCACCATCATCAGCTTCATCACAGACTTGTTGCATAGATACATTCACCAAGATGCAAGACCATTACATCCTAAACTATCTACCTAGAGCCTATACATATTGCTAAAAAAACAAAAAAAAAATAAAACAACAATTACAATCAACTCTAAACTATAATCTAATACAAGAAAGTAAAATAACAGCCAAAACAGTTTCGAATCTTCAAGTCACAGCTTGAACAACTCCCAACTGCTTCGAAGCTTCCTAAAATTTCACAACAGGAATAGTTTTAGTAAGCATATCAGCAGGATTAACATTTGTATGTATTTTCTCAATACAAACAGCACTAGAATTAATGATATCCCTCACAAAGTGTAACCTAATGTCTATGTGTTTAGTTCTTTCATGATAATTAGCATTTTTACACAAGTGAATAGCAGACTGGGAATCACAATGCACTTTAACAACATCCTCACTAATGCCTAACTCAATTACAATACCCTTTAACCATAAAGACTCTTTAACAGCTTCACTTAATGCAATATACTCAGCCTCAATAGTGGACAATGCTACTATGTGTTGAAAGCTAGACTTCTAACTAATCAAATTATTCCCTAAAGTAAAACAAAATCCAGTAACAGACCTTTTATCAAGGTCTGCAGCAAAATCAGAGTCACAGAAACCCTTAATACAGATATTTCCACCAGAAATCATTTTATAACACAAGCAAGTAGAAACATAACCTTTTAAACACCTAGCAAGCCATTTAACAGCTAACCAATGCATTTTACCAGGTTTAATCATATACCTACTTACCACACTAACACCATATGCAAGATCAGGCCTAATACATACCATGGCATACATGAGAGATCCAATAATGCTTTGATAAGGAATTTTACTCATAAAGTCAAATTCAAATTTATACAATGGTAAAGTACTAGCTTTCAACTTAAAATGAGATCCAATAGGTGTGGTAACAGATTTAACACCATTTAACCCAAAAGCAGATAACACTTTATCAATGAAGTCATTTTGAGTTACGTACAGGATTCCCTTAGGCCTATCTCTAACAATATTTATTCCAAAAATTCTTTTAGCTTCACCTAGGTCTTTCATTTCAAATTCAGAATTCAACTTAAGTTTCAGTTTATCAATCTCTTGTTTATTTTTACAAGCAATAAGCATGTCATCAATATATAGAAGCAAGTAAATATATGAACCAGCATTCAACTTCATATAATACACATCGAAGTCATATTTACTTCTACTAAAGTTCAATTTAAGCATAAACTGATCATACCTTAAGTACCACTGCGTAGGTGATTGTTTCAAGCCATACAAAGATTTTTTTTCAAGGAACAAACATAGGACTCTTTCCCTTTGACTGAGAACCCATTAGGTTGAGACATATAAATCTCTTCCTCAAGATTACCATGCAAAAATGCAGTTTTAACGTCTAACTGTTCTAGTTCTAAGTAAAAAAGAGCAATAATAGATAGAATAAGCCTAATTGACACGTGTTTTACTACAAGGGAAAATATGTCATGAAAATCTATGCCATCAACTTGATTTTAGCCTTTAGCTACAACTCTAGCCTTGAACCTTTCTTTCTTAACACCTAGGATTTGTGGCTTCCTTTTGAAAACCCATTTACATCCAATAATCCTCTTATTCTTGGGTTTAGGAACTAGAATCCAGGTTTTATTCTTGTTGAGGGATTCAATCTCATCTAACATGGCAGCATGCCATTTAGACCAGTCCTTAGACTTATGTGCTTCTATAAATGTCCTAGGCTCACTAGACTCAATGCAATTAGCAACACAAGTAGTAAACTCAATAAACTTAGAATAATTGCAATCATTGATGTTTCCATTAAGATAAATGGAAGGTCTAATTTCTCTCATAGGCTTATCCCTAACCAAAACATAATTACTAGAACTAGAACTAGAAGAAGCATTACTAGTTTGAATTTCAGTTTGGACTTGGTTATCATTAGCAACATCATTATTATCACTATTCTGATTTTCATTGGGTTGATTAGGTTCATTAACATTCACATTTTGTTCTAACCTATCTAGCTCCACCTCAAACCAAGAGTTCTGCTTATGTAACTGAGATTTATCTTTATTTAAACTAGGGAATTCATTTTCATTAAAAGTTAAATTCCTAGATATTACAACTTTATCTTCAATTAGACTTTAGACTTTATATCCTTTTATTCCAGAAGGATATCCAAAGCAAATTCCTTTCTTAGCTCTAGAATCAAGCTTGGAATCTTTGGTATGTACATAGGCAGCACATCCAAAGATTCTAAGATGATCATAGTTAATAGTCTAATTATACCACAATTCATTAGGACATTTAAATTCAATTGCAGAGCTAGGAGACCTATTTATAAGATAGCAAGCAGTATGGGCTGCTTCAGCCCAGAACTTATGGCTTAACCCTGATTCATATAGCATACACCTAACCTTATTAAGGAGACTTCTATTATACCTTTCTGCAACATCATTCTGTTGAGGGGTATAAGAATAAGTCCTATGCATGATAATCCCAGACTCTAGACAGTGATTATTAAACTGAGTGTTAACAAACTCAAGGCCATTATTAGTTCTAAGAATTTTTAATTTGGTATTTTGTTGATTTTCAACTAATGTTTTCCATTCAAGAAATTTATCAAACACATCAAATTTATTCTTCAGAAATTAGATCCACACTTTTCTAGAAAAATTATCAATAAAGGACACAAAATATTGTGCCCTTGAAAGGGACATAGGAACATAGCTTGATCCCCATAGATCACTATGTACATAGTCAAGACAGGCAGTAGATGTATTGCTAGCAGTGGTGAAGCTATGTCTTATAGTTTTACCCATAATACAAGTTTTATAGTTGTCAATTTTATCAGGTTTAGGAATATCCAGGATTCCATTTTTCTGTAACAGACTAAGGCCTTTATTACCAATATGTCCTAGTCTTTTATGACATAAATCAATCCTTTCATATTGTTTTATGACATAACTAGACCCAGCTATGGTGGTTCCAGCAAAGTAATAGAGTCAATTTACAAGATTTCCAGTTATAAGGCACTTGGTACCTTTAACAATCTTAAGAACGCCACCCTGAGCTACATAGCTCAAACCTTTTCTATTAAGATAACAAAGAGATATTAGGTTCCTTTTTAAACCAGGGATATGTCTAACTTCCTTTCATAGAATTCTTTCACCAGTATCCCTAACTAATTCAATGGTTCTAATTCCTAGAATTTCACAACTTGAATTATTACCCATTAAAACCTTTCCACCTTTTGTATTTTCATAGTCTTTAAACCCTTCTATCCTAGGTGTCATGTGAGAGGTACAACCAAAGTCAAGAATCCAAGATTCTTGATCTCTAAGTTGACTAATAGTTAAGGCTTCTATATCCCATAGTTCAGCAGTATTATTAACTAATCCACCTTCATTATTATTTCTATTATTATTACCATTCTGTTGACTTAACCTAAGTCTACAGAATTTCCTAGTATGACCCTTTTTCTTAAAATAATAATAGGTTAAGTCTTTATATGATTTAGGCTTGTTTTCATCTTGATTATTGTTGTAGTCATTACTAGTTTTAGGACTAAACTGTTTATTGGTCCACTTTCCCTTTTTACCCTTTTTAGATTCATTGCCCTTCTTACCTGTGAGCGAATGACCTTTTTCCCGCCCCCGAGGACTACGTAAGATACATAACACGGGGGGGTGAAAAAATGACAAGTGTTGTGAAGCGAACCAAGGGATTGACCCTTATTTTAGCGTGATAGAAGTACTGAAGTTAATGTTGAATTTTAAGTTCCATTTAGGTGTTAAAGGATATGAGATCGAAATCCCGTACTTAAAAAAGAGTCGTCACCCGGTTCAGCTTAATTAGGAAATTTTGGTATGATTTTCCCACCAGGTGGTAGACCATACCTTAAGTAGAGATTCCGAGTTCGGATGATGTTATCTATTTTTCATTAGGCCAAGTTAAAAGGTTTCATTCTTTCTTAATTAGTTTTAATCCTCCCTATTTATTCTATTTTCAGTTCATAAATTTGTTAGTGCGTCATCAAGCATTCAAAGCAATAAATAAATTATTACGGTCATCCAAAAATAAATGTATAAATTAAAATTATTACAAGGCTTATAAATCCTACACATTTTCTATGCGATAAATAAAATACCTGAAGGCATAACATTCATCTAACCTAAATCTACTTGCAAAAAATAGTTAGAATAGGTATGGCATGTTGTACGAGGTATATCACATAAAGCGGTGACCCCGGCAGTGGGGTCGAGGGGCAACAACCCCTCACAGGGGTCAGGGGGTAGCGCCCCTGGTGGCGGGGTTGATGGGCAGCGCCCCTGATGGGTCGAGGGGCGGTAGCCCCTCCTAGGGTCCAGGGGAAAAGCCTCGGGCTAGGGTTGGTAAGTTCCCTTTAAAAAAATCATTTTTGAACAAATTTTGGGGAAATGTCCATTTTGGACACGATTATTATTTTAACCAAATTATTAGTGAAAATGCCACATGTTATTAGGTTTGGACCATTTTTGGGGAATTCTAGATTCCCGTCGTGATACTGCACATGCAAAATATGGACAACGAGAAAACTAGGTCAAAGGGCAACAACGAGGCTACTACCCAGAAACTCATGCCATCGGCAGCATGGGTGATACCGCTAGTGGTCTTAGTGAGGCCGCTGATGTCTTCACATGCCGGTGGTTATAGTGGAGCCGTTGATGGCATGGGTGATACCGCTGGTGGTTTTGAAATCTGTGGAAACAGATTCAGAAGGTTGAAAATGACCAAAAACTCTAAAAAAAACCCAAAACACTTAATAGCACAATAAACAGCATGAAAACATGCCAAAGAGACTCAGGAATTTACCTCGAGGCCTTGAATCCACCTCTTCGTGATCAAAATGACACCTTCGGGATGCTTGAATGATGATTTAGGTAGTGATTTCAAGTTTGAATAATGTTTGTCTTTAAAAATCCTATTAGATTGATTTTAACCTAGGATTTCTACTGATTTTAAGTTTAATCTAAGAGATTTGGCAAATAAAAACCAAGAAAAGATGATATAGAATCCCTTTTCTCACCTTTTCTCCACTTTCCCTCTCTAAAATCTCACTCTTTCTCACTCTAACCCTAAATCAGGTCTTTTATAGAGCTGGAAATTAATCTGGGCGAGTTGGACAAAGTTTTCACCAAAATGGCAAAAAACTTAGTCAATAGGGAAAAAGGAGCAGACTACCCGCAAGGGCTTATACTGTCAGCTGCATGGCTTAGGCCACCGATGGCCTAAGTGAAGTCACTGGCGTCATGGTGATGCCACCGGCGGCTTTAGGTCCCTACTGGCAGACTACCAAATGGGGCCCATAGCCTAAAAAAGCTGAAAAAAAGGGGGAAATGGGTCAAAAGCTAATTTTTTTGACTTTTTTAAAGCAACTTTAATATATTTGAGATATTTTAGGGTAATTTAGGTGAGAATCATTTGTTCGAGCTTCCACCGGACACATAGTCGAACACGTCGAACTGGATACAAATGTTAATAAAAATTCGAAATGAATTTTTAATGAGGATTAAAATTCAAATATACATCATCATCATCTTACGAGAAGGACTATAAAATCCCATGCTCGTAGGCCGCCCCTCGGGGGATCACTGCAGCCACATGTCTGTATGATCGCATGAAAGAGCAAAGGTTTAGGAATGATACCTAATGGATGGCTGGTTTGCCCCTTGGTCGGGCTTCAGCATTACGGAATGGTTTACCCCTTGGTCGGACTTGAGCTTTATAGATTGAGGTTACCCCTTGGTCGGACTTATGCTATGTGGATTGGTTGCCCCTTGGTTGGACTTATGCTTTGTGGATTGGTTGCCCCTTGGTCGAAGTTAAGCTTCGCGGAGAGGTTGCCCCTTGGTCGGACTTATGCTTTGTGGATTGGTTGCCCCTTGGTCAGACTTGAGCTTTACGGAGAGGTTGCCCTATGCTTTATGGATTGGTTGCCCCTTGGTGGGACTTGAGCTTCGCGGAGAGGTTGCCCCTTGGTCGGATTTATGCTTTGTGGATTGGTTGCCCCTTGGTTGGACTTGAGCTAAGTGGAGAGGTTGCCTATTGGTTACCCCTTGGATGGACTTATGCTTTGTAGATTTGGTGGAGTGTAGTTAGTGGTGAGCAAATGTCGGTTCGGTCCAAAAACCGAACCGAACTGACCCCAACCAAAACCCGAATTAGTAAAAATATAAGAACCGAACCTAAACTGAATATAGTTTGGTTCGGTTTACACTGAACCGAATATAATTCGGTTCGGATTTGATTCGGTTCGGTTATAACCAAATTGCTCAAACTCTATAATTTATAAAATAATTTGTAATTTATTTTTTCATTTTAGGGTTATATGATAGAGACTTAAAGTAATTTCATCTTGATATGTGTTAAATTTGATACTATTTAGATTTTGCAATTTATATTTACAACAATAAACATAAATATTGATACATAAAAAATATTAATTCAAGTAGTATGACATGCACATAATGAATTATTGAATGAGTCATATTCCTAAAGTTGTAAAGTAAAATAATTCTTTCCAAATTAGGATTATTTAAGTTAAAATCTTATATTTGTTATTATTGTTTACTAATTAGTGTGTTATATATCGTCAATATTGATTAGGATATTAGATATAATATGAATATATATTAAAATATAATATTTATTAATTTATTCGGTTCGGTTCGGTTTTATTTTGGTTTTTGTGGCAAAAACCAAAACCGAACCGAAACCCGAATTTTAAGAATTTTAAAAACCGAAACCGAACCGAAATAAATTTAGTTCAGTTCAGTTCGGTTATTTTTACTCAGTTTCGGTTTGGATTTCGATTCCGGTTCGATTCTGCACACCCCTAAGTGTAGTTCCTACAACAAGCGACAAGTAAAAGATTAGATCGATTCTTAAATGACATTTTTACTGCTTGATCGATTTTGTGAAACAAAAAATATTTTTGCCCTTTCAATCAACAGCAAAAATGTAATAATATAAAGTTTAAGGGTTTCAGAAGTCTTGGATGATAGGATGACAGTTGAGACCGAAAGCAGCACGTACAGGTTCATGCTATGATCTTAGGGGGGTGAACCCATAGGCTACATGTATGTGGTCATGTCAGGACCTTCAATTGGCGTTCCAGGGGTGAACTTGAAGATCGGAACGTATAGGGTCATTCTGTAATCTCCAATGATGTTTTAGGGGATGAATCTAGAGACCGGTATGTACAGGGTCATGTCATATTCTCTAGTTGGCATAGTGAATGAGCATATTGGGTTTGTGGCTGTGGTTGTACTTGCAAGGAGTAGTATGAGAACAAGATTAGATAGATTTTTAAATGATGTTTTTAATGCTTGATCGACTTTGTGAAATGAAAAAATATTTTTCCCCTTCGATCAACAGTAAAAACGTAATAATAAAAAGTACAAGGGTTTCAGAAGTCGTAGGATGTCAGATGGCGGTTAAAACCGAAAGTGATGTGTACAGGGTCACACTACGATCTCAGAGGGGTGAAACCAAAGGCGACATGTACGGGGTTATACCGTGACCTTTAGTTGGCATTCCAGGGGTGAACCCAAAGGATGACACATACAGAGACTGTATCAGGGACCTTCAGTTGCCATTCCAGGGGTGAACCCAAAGGGTGACACGTATGGAGACAGTATTAGGGACCTTCTGTTGGCATTCCAGGGGTGAACCCAAAGGGTGACACATATGAAGACTATATCAGGGACCTTCAGTTGGCATTCCAAGGGTGAACCTAAAGGGTGACACGTACGGAGACTGTATCAGGGACCATCAGTTGGCATTCCAGGGGTGAACCCAAAGGGTGATACGTATAGAGACTGTATCAGGGACCTTCAGTTGGTGTTCTAGGGGTGAACCTAAAGGGTGACACGTACGAAGACTGTATTAGGGACCTTCAGTTGGCATTTCAGGGGTAAACCCAAAGGTTAACACGTACGAAGACTATATATTCCAGGGGTGAACCCAAAGGGTGACACGTACAGAGACTATATTCGAGACCTTTAGTTGGCATGCCAGGGGTGAACCCAAAGGGTGATACGTACGGAGATTGTATTAGGGACCTTCAGTTGGCATTCTAGAGGGTGAACCCAAAGGGTGAAACTTACGGAGACTATATTAGGGACCTTTAGTTAGCATTCCAAGGGGTGAACCCAAAGGGTGAGACGTGCGGAGACTGTATCAGGGATCTTTAGTTGGCATTCTACGAGTGAACCCAACGGGGTGACACATACGGAAACTGTATCAGGGACCTTTAGTTGGCGTTTGGTGTGGGCGCGGCCTAAATGACGATAATTAGCTTGCCTATTGTGGTAGTACCAGCAATGAGTGATAAGTGAAACAAGATTAGATAGATTTTTAAACAATATTTTTACTGCTTGATTGATTTTGTGAAACAAAAAAAATTTTGCCCCTTCGATCAATAGTAAAAATGTGATAATTAAAAGTACAAGAGTTGTAGAAGTCCTGGAATGTCGAGGCTTAATCCAGTATTCTATCAAATTTGTTGAAAAATTTAGAGGGGTATTTTGTTGACACAGATCTAAATTGATGTCGCTGGCGGTATGGATGCCATATGGCATCTTTGACTAGTCAAAGGGATTCAAATTTTAAACTAGGGAAGGCGATGGCGCCGGCGGCATGACTGATGTCACCGGCGGTATAAGTGGTGCCACCAATGGCATGGACGGGCAATTTTGGATAAATTACAACTCCTTAAATTCCGCATGGGGGTTTTAAAAGAGGATTAAACTCTATTTTGCCTATTTTCATTCTGTGCATACAGAAACCGTAACCCCTCTCTACTGTCTTTCTTTCACAAAAACCAAATCCTTTGCTTTCCTTTCAATTCCAACCATGAAGAGGATTTCTAAGGCTCTTAAAGTAAAATAAACTGCCAAGGCTAGGGATAATTTGCCCGATTCTTCTATCCCAGTGCTAAAAATTTGCCCTATTTCCGTCGGTTATGGCATAAAGGAATCTAAGAGCATGTATGGTTACAAGATAACCACGCCTATCACCAACCTCATTCCGAAAAAAGAAGATCATTTCTCCCACACCAAGGTAATCATCGATGTATAGGGTACAGGCATGGGCTTGTGAGCATGAGATTCTTCCCACAGTGGCCTTCTAGATAGAGGTGCTGGCTGATGCTCACTTCCTTACTCGTTGGTGTGGGAGCATTCGGGGCTTTTATAGATGGAAGATTGGTTATAGAGAAGTGTTACGACATTTGAAAATAGGTGCGGTAAGTGGTCTTTTGATCCTGTCTAAAATTTGAACCAACTGTTAGTATAAATGTATGTCATTGATTGTACTTGCATTGGTTGTTCTTGTTAGTCTGCACAGGTGAAAAGGGACCCTTTCAAGGAAGTGTCTAACTTGGCGGCTGTTCACAAAGTGCGGGAGGATATGGATGATAGGCTACTTGCGATCGAGTGCCCCTTATCTCTGAAGTGGTAGTTGAGTGAGAGAGTGCGGTGGGTGGAGGGATGTCTTGCCCCCTGTCAGGCCTGTGCCTCTGGCTCCCCCGATGGGCTTATCGTGGCTACACTTGGCCATTACTGACGAGGCTGATAAGACTAACTTTATTGTGGGAAATGGTCTGGTGGTCATGAGTGTCCCGATGTCTATGGTGACTTTACATTGCAGTTGCCCCCCTCTTTGCCCCCGTATCCATGCCAATGATAAGATCGTGTTCCATAATAAGAAAAGGGAACTGAGGGTCCCTGGTGAGGTAATTAGTGAGGGCAAGAGTAGCGAGGGGGATTAATAGGATGACGATGATAGGAAGGATGATGACAATGGTGGAGGTGGTGTCGAGGAGATACCGGTTCACGAGGGATACTATTCCTCCGAGGTAAACATCATAATCTTTCCACATATTTCTTTTTGATTCATCATTGACGTTTATATTTGCTTTTGCTTTTATTGTGTTTTCAGGCACCTTCTATTAAGTAGAGCTGGCTTGATTCAAGCGGGGTACGAGTCCGGGGTGGATATGGTGGCACAGATGTAGTGCCAGGGCACCTCTCGATAGCCGTGGAGAAGTCCTTCATGCTTTTAGGCCCTAGCAGTGACTTTCAGATTAGGGAGATTTCTCCAAGCACCCACTGGCTGGAATTTGCGCCTCTCGGAACCACACATGTAAGCTTCCTAAGAACACTCATGCAATCCTTCTTTACAAGATAATTCACTTGATTGTCCCCTTTTTGGATTTTGTAGGTTGCACGCAGGGAAGCGCAGTGGATATCGGGGAATGCCATCACCCTTAGAGATACCCTGGTTTCTCAGACTCTATTTGCTAAGGTACTTGCATGTTCACATGATGTTTTAGCAGTAAAAAGTGCATGTATAAATGTTATGAATGATGTGGTTATCGTTGTTTTATTTTTAGGAATTTATGGTGATGTCTTTCTCTGATGTTGACCTGGCCCAGGCAATATACCGGGAAGGGGTGCCCGCAAACTAGGAACTCAGGCATCAGGTTGGAGAATTGGATCAACAATTGGATGCCACCATTCATG
This sequence comes from Euphorbia pulcherrima, assembly GCA_947683365.1. NCBI lineage: Eukaryota > Viridiplantae > Streptophyta > Magnoliopsida > Malpighiales > Euphorbiaceae > Euphorbia > Euphorbia pulcherrima. The sequence continues at coordinate 22,498,405 of CANTUS010000007.1, read as the reverse complement.
AGATGGGGAGTAAGCTGAAACTAGATCACGCCCCTCAACCCGAGGCTAGCTGAAAAGGGAAGAAGAAAATAGTTGGTCGATGCCCTACCACCGAGACTGCGGGTTCATGGAGTCATTCATTTACCGAGGGTAGCATGGAAGAGGATGATGAAGATGTTACCAACCACTATTTTGTGGATGGCACAGAGTTTTTGTCTTTGTCGACTGACGGAGATGGGCAGTCTTAGACTTTATTCTTTTCTTATTGGATTTATTACCTTTGTTATATTGGGATCTTGGTTTGGTTTGGTTGTTTTAAACTCGTGTTTCTGTTTGTGGTTTTCACTTTGGGTGTTTTTACAGGTTTTGCATAGGATTAAAATGGCCAAAACATGTCTAAATTTTGCATGGGAAGCGTAATACAGCCGGCGGCTTGACCCACATCGCTCGCGGTTTCATTCATGCCACCGGCGGCATCACTAAGTTGCCGACGGTATCAGTTCTAGATTTACAGATTCAGACTTCTCTTTTGCTTTATTTTATTTTTATTATTTTTTCTTGTCTTTTTTTACTCTAACTTTTGCATAGACTGCCCATAGGGTTTTAAATTATTGAATGGTATGCATGCTTTTTATTTTTTTGGGAAGCAATGCATGATATGTATGGCTGCATGTAGACGTGGTTAGCGATGATGTGGTGGCTTATCCCTCCAACATCCGTGGGATGTTCGTACCCGTCGTCATGCATAGAGATATGTCTTGACTCAATGGGGTATGAAAGAAGTCCTGTGGATGTTGCTAAACCTCTTCCATGAATGAAGATCGGTAAGGGTAAGTTGAACTTTGGCTCTTAAAGCTGATGCATGGGTTATGCATGAGAACGTAGCATATAGCACACGAAACGTCCCTCTTCTGACCTTATGACTCCCATATAATGCTTCTTTGGAAGGATGGAGTTTGGCCTCCTCACCAGTAATAGCGAAAGAAGTGCATCCCAATTATTTTCATTATTTTGGTAATCCTAAAGGGATGAAGTGCTAAGGCTTTTTCTAACCCGGCTTTGGTATAGGGTTGTTGATGTAGAAGGTTCTCATTTACCTTGATTCCATATTACTCAATCACTCCCCAAATAGGTTCGATCTGATGGATATGATGTATGCCCTTAAGGCAATTAGGGCAATATATCTTAACTATGTAATAGTATGAATATTTTTTTTAATTAATAAAGGCATTTAATCTTTTATTTATATCGATGTGCTTATACATATATCATAGCTGGTTAAAATATATTCATTGGTGTATGTATACAAAAGTCCTTAACGTATCATAGCATGAAGTCAGAGAAATAATAGTTGGACTATATTTAGTGAGACCTCCTTCATGTGCAATTATAATTATGTCTAAACTATCCCTAGTCATAGTTTCATGAAGAAAGGATATTGATGAAGCGGAAAGACTAGCATGTGGTCAATATTCTTGGAAAGGGTCCAAGCAGTCAATCTCCTAAGGATTGAAGACGGTGCCTTAAGTTTGACATATGGATATATCTGGGAGATATATTGGAGACCGCAGTAAGATAAACACTTGGTGTATATATCAATGTGTTAGTGTTTATCTTCATGCAATAAGCTTTGCGAGTATCCTCATACTTGAGATACTAGTTACCTAGTGTGGTACTGTTGCTAAAGTTTGGGTCATTTCTAGACACTCATTAATTTAGGGTGTCAAGGGTGATTACGGGTATAGTGATGATAGCACGTTGGTAAGTTGAGTAGTCGGAAAGAATCCATCGCTCTAGATATATAAGGAGTTGTACCTAGCTGCTTGTTGAAGTGATGATTGCTATAAACCTCTAATCAGAGTATGTGTTTGATAGAAATTGTTTCTAGTCAAACACACTATGGTAAAAGGCAATATAGTTTGGTAACAAATTAATAACTGGGATAGCTTGGAGCAACCTTGCTATTAGTGGGTTAACACTTTAACCGAACCCTATAAACCAAATGGTACTAATATCAAAGAATGGAAGGAGTGCATCGCACTGGATAACTATTGCATTACCGAGATTAAGTCATAAGCACAAATGACATTCCGAGTAATGGTGGATGGTAGACCCTTGGTAGAGGCGTGCTACAGTCGTTTAAGGCAATCAAATTCTATTCATGGTCTAGAACCTTGAGCCAATAGTTCCAATAGAACAAGGGCTGGTTAAGCCATAATAGCTCAATACTTCGGGATCCTATAAGGTCACACACATTGGGCCTTCATCGGACTGAGTAAAGAATTAATAGATTTATTCTATTACAAAAATATGACATAATAATTGGATTATTATTTGGTTAGAAAAACAATTTATTTTGACCAGTAACTAATTTTATTAGGGTCACAAATAAATAAAGTGTTGATTAAAATTATTAGATCATTTTTTTGGTTAAGCCAAGAATTTATTTTGACCGGTAACTAATTTTATTAGGATCAAAAAATAAAAGAAAGGAGAATCAATTAAATTATGTATTTAAATTGGATTTAATACATATATTTAAATTGGATATAATGCAGTAATTAAATTATGTATTTAAATTGGATTTAATACATATATTTAAATTGCATATAATGTATTAATTAAATTATGTATTCAAATTGGATTTAATACATATATTTAAATTGGATATAATGTAGTAATTAAATTATGAATTTAAATTGAATTTAATACATATATTTAAATTGGATATAATGCAGCAGTTAAATTATGTATTCAAATTGAATTTAATATATATATATATATATATATATATATATATATATATATATATATTAAATTAGATATAATGCAGTAATTAAATTATGTATTCAAATTGAATTTAGTACAAATATTTAAATTGGATATAATGCAGCCATTAAATTATATATTCAAATTGGATTTAATACATATATTTAAATTGGATATAATGTCGCCATTATATTATGTATTTAAATTGGATTTAATATATATATTTAAATTTAATTTAATTCATAAATTAAAACTTGTATTTAAATTGGTAATTAAATCACGCATTTAATCTCGCATTAAATCAGCATTAATTTCGCATTAAATCCGGGGAGCCTTTGCTTCCCTTATAAATAGAGTTTCATTTCTCCTTTCTAAATTGCACCAATTCAAGTGGAACTTGAATATTTTAGTTTATATTTTCGGGTGGAAATTTTGGAGTGGTCTAGCAACTACTCAAGACTCCTTAGTTCTTCCTCACGGGAGGTTTCGATTGGTGGGGTTCATATGGATACTCATAGAGGCTATCCTACACTTGGAAGCTTGTGTAAAGTGGTCCTGCTAAAGCACGCTTGAACTAGTATGTTTTTATTTTCTTTTTTTATTATTAAGTCTTTTTCTTTAAGTGGTTTTAGACTTAATAATTCTTATGCTTCGAATATTTTATATGCTTAATTTGTTTTATATTTAAATTATAACTTGGAGTTATAACATGTTTAATATAAAATATTTATGCTAGGATATAATTTAGAATTATAGTACGCCTAGCCTATGCATGTTAATCTAAGTTGAGAATTTATTTAGTTAAGGTTTTATTTAATTTATATGTATCTAATAGGAGTTCCTGGGGACGAGGACAAAATTTTGAATTTCCACCGTGCCTGTTATGCATGTTCAAATTGACTGTCAGTTCCCAACAGTGGTATCATAAGACTTCCTATTTAATACATAATTAAGTTAGAAGCGAACTGAATATTAATTTCTATATGAAATAATTATTGTTTATTTAATTGTTTGGAACAATGTATATGAACTTGTGCTTTTCATTTCAAGGTTAGAAAGTGTTTGTGAATAATTTTGAATAAGTCTGCTCAACTTACTCAAATTATACAAGTTTCAATGATTTATTTAAATTATATGGGTTATAGATGCTTTCAATTTACATGAATTGAAAGAACGAAATTTACTAGTTCAAGAGAATCCATTGGTCTTTGAGTTTGTACTCGTATTCGTTCTGGTTAAGGATTGGACCTGATGTCTACTCACTTTAAGTGCACCTCTCCTACCTGGGAACTTATATCGGTGTAGCTTGAATTGACCAACCGGGGGATTAAATATGGACTAATTTATTTCTAATATATAAGATGGTGCTTATATATGTTTCTATAACGAAGTAAAAATTAAACTTATTGAATAAAAGCTCAAAGGAAATGCAATATAAATATAACAAATAAAAGTGTTAATTATTTTGCATATAATCTAGGTTGATGGAATAATTATAATAATGAGCTTGACCCCACCTAAGGTTGGACCTTATAAATTAATTCTAAAATTCTCTGAAATAATATAAGTTATTATAAAAATGTCCATCTGATAAAATCCTAGATTAGGTGAGATGTTTAACACTAATAAAATCACAAAGTAAATATATTAAGGCAAGTTATAGTCTTCCTTACTCAAATTTGTAATACGGTTTCTTTGGGCTATCAAAGTGCTGCGCAGAGCTTTCCTTCTAGTCCACACTGATTAGTTGTAAAGTTTAGGATAGGGTCTACCATAACAGAACTGGGGTAGTCCACCATAAATTGGGGGCTAGGTCCAGATCTGAGACATATTCAAGGAGATGCTAATATAAGAGCACACGTCCCTTGGGATTAGGGAACTTGAATGAATTAGCAATTGCATATGAAACAAATGGAATAGGATTCCAACTATAACTTACTATTGTGACTTGACTCATAAAATTGGGGGTCGTAATAGACTAGTTATAGATCCTACCTACTAGGAAATTTAGCTGGGCTAAAATTCCCGAATTCAATAGAATGGGCATCTATTGTAAATTTCGAAGAAATTAGATGGAAAATGTATTTAATTAAAATTTCTTATATTAAATGCAATTACTAAAACTAATATCTGAACAATTTTCTTTTCTTATATCTTAGGTTGAAATCTTTATTTAAATACAAACATTTACATTGATAACTAATTTTGATTAGCTCTAGCTTCAAATGGTTTGTTCAGAAATGAGAGGATAGCCCTCAAAGCCTTAGGCTTGGCGTGTACTTTGTGTAAGCCCGAATCTAAACAACATGATGTAAGCAATTCTCCTTGAAATAGATATGCATCAAATACATAAAGGAAACTAGGATACAACACCTTGGAGGTTGTTAACATCCCTGTTACCCTATGTAAGTAGTTGGAAGGAGACAAGGATAAACCTCAAGTTAGATGTTAGGATCCATGTTACCTTAGCTACAAGGGCATCATAAAATCATGGACTTGAAAGTCTATGTCTTTACATCTTAGAGAAAGGATTTCCTATGGTGGAAAATTTGAACCAAAATATTTTTGATGGAAGATTGGTGAACCAATTAGTCAGAAATTTAAATGGTTCATATCTCAAAGAAGTAGAGGTACTCATTGTATCTAGTATTGAAGCAGGATAGAGCAGAGTAAAGAAAAAAGTAAAAGAATACTGAGAATTTTGTCTAGAAGACAAAATGATTGTTTTCAATATGAAATATTGGAAACAAGATCTTCATTTCAATATAGAATATTGGAAATAAGATCAAAATGGCTAAAGTCTCGTAGCATGAGAAGAGGAGGCCTAAAGCTTCCACTTCAAGAGTTTGATATTGAGAAATTCTACATCTCAAGGGAATTCTAAATTGGTATAAAGTACCTAATGAGAATCACATATCCATACGAAGGTATAGATATTGTTGAGAAGTAAAGGTTTTAGCGAAAAGGAGTGTTGTACCTACGGAAAATCATTTGAGCTTGATGGCTGCTATTGATGTAGGAACTTGAAATTTCTATTTTGCTAAAATTTGTAAAAAGACAAAATTCAATTGTCATTATAAAATATTGTTTCGTGCTTTACAGCAGATGGAATTTTATCCTAATTTGATAAAAGGTATTATCAAAGTTATGAATGATATCTTATTGTAATATGACAAATGATATTTCATAATTACTAAATCAAATTCTCAAATATAAACATTGCTAAGAGAAAATTAGATAATGAGAATTCCTTCTACTTATGGCATTGTCGTTTAGGCCATATAAACAAAGATCGCTTAACCAAGCTGCATAAACGTGGTGACTTGGGCCCAATAGACTTGCAGTCTTATGGTGATTGCGAACCTTGTTTAAGAGGAAAAATCACAAAGTTACCCTTTCAAGGAAAGAGTGAACGGGCCACGAATACATTGGAACTTATACATACTGATGTATGTGGTCTAATGAGTGTTCAAGCACTAGGCGGATACTCCTACTTCATAACCTTTATTGATGATTAGTCACAATACGGTTATTTGTACTTAATGAAGCACAAGTTTGAAAGTTTTGAAACTTTAAAACTATTTAGAGCTGAAGTAGAGAAACAGCTTGAGAAAAGTATTGAAACACTTTAATCAGATCGAGGTAGAGGATACCTAAGTCAGGAGTTTCAGGATTATCTAAAGGAAAACGTGATAGTTCCCCAGTGGACCCCTCCTTATACGCCCCAACACAATGGAGTGTCAGAAAGGAGGAATCAGACTTTATTAGATATAGTTCAGTCCATGATGAGCCATACAGATCACAGTAAATCCTTTTGGGGATATGCACTGGAGAGCGCAGTTTATGTATATTAAACAGAGTGCCCTCTAAATTAGTTGATTTTATACCTTATGAAAGATAGTGTAATAAAAAGCCATCTCTAAGTCACTTAAGAGTATGGGGCTATCCTGCTATGGTAACAAGGATAGTGTTAGATAAGCTGAATGCCAAATCTAACAAATGTCTGTTCATTGGATATCCAAAGGAAACTGTGGGGTATCTAATTTACCAACCCCAAGCATAAAAGGTATTTGTGTCACGGAATGCTCACTTTTTAGAAAAGGAACACTTACTTGCAAAAGTCAGTGGGAGCAACATTGAACTAGAGGTTCAAGAGGAAGAAACAGATAATCAGTTGATTGACCCCGTTCTGGATACACAAGAAAGTGAGATCTAAGAACAACCTGTCAAAACACAAACATTGCGTAGATTAGGTTATGTTCATATAGGTCCCAATAGATATGGTTTTATCATCACTGGTGATAAGAAAATGTATCTCTTGGAGGATGATGAACCAAGGACATATGATGAGGCAATGAAGAGCTTAGATTCTGATAAATGGCTAAAAGCCATGAAATCAAAAATGGATTCCATGTATGAGAACCAAGTTTGGAATTTGGTTGATGCACCGCAAGAGGTTAGACCGATCAGGTGCAAATGGGTCTTTAAGAAAAAGACTGACATGGACGGTAATGTAAATACCTATAAAGCAAGGTTGGTTGCAAAAGGTTATAGTCAATGTGAAGGTATCGACTATGATGAAACTTTCTCACCATTAGTCATGCTTAAATCAGTAAGGATACTCCTCACCATTGATGCTTATTATAATTATGAGATCTGGCAGATGGATGTTAAAATAGCATTCCTCAATCGGGATTTAGACCGAGATGTGTATATGACACAACCTAAGGGTTTTGCATCTTAGAATGGGTCGAAGGAATGCAAGCTACAAAGATCCATTTATGGACTTAAGCAGGCATCTTGAAGTTGGAATATAAGGTTTGATCAGACAATCTGTGAACTGGATTTCTGTCCAAACATTAATGAACCTTATATTTACAAGAAGGTTAGTGGGAGTGCAGTTGTTTTCTTAGTATTGCATGTCAATGACATTCTACTAATAGGAAACAATATTTCTCTTCTTCAAAATGTTAAAGTATGGTTGTCAAGAAAATTCTCCATGAAAGACCTTGGTGAAGCAGCATTTATACTAGGTATAAAGATCTATAGGGATAGATCTAAGAGGCTGATAGGACTTTCTCAAAGTACGTATATAGACAAGGTATTGAATAGGTTCAACCTTGAGCATTCGAAGAAAGTTTATCTCTCAATGACAAAGGGATTAATCTATCTAAGACTGAGTGTCCAGAGACAGCTCAAGAAAGAATACGCATGAAGAATATACCTTATGTATCCGCGATAGGATCCATCATGTATGCTATGATATGTACAAGGCAAGATGTCTCTTAGGCTTTAAGCTTTATGAGCGGATATTAGTTAGATCTAGGTGAAAAGCACTAGATGACCGTCAAGTCAATTCTTAAGTACTTGAGAAGGACTAAGGATGAGTTCTTGATATATAGAGAAGGTGACCTCATAATTAGAGGTTACACTGAAGCAAGTTTTCAATCCAACAAGGATGACTTCAAGTCTCAATCGAGTTTTGTGTATGTGTTAAATGGAGGGGCGGTATGCTGGAAGATTTCCAAGCAAGAAACTACTGCTGATTTAACCACAGAATTTGAATACATTGCTGCATGCAAAGCAGCAAAAGAAGCTGTCTAGTTAAAGGGATTTATTGGTGATCTCGGTGTGGTGCTTGAGACTATTGATCCAATTACTTTGAAATGTGATAAGAATGGTGATATAACATAGGCAAAGGAACCACGGTCTCATCAGAAAAACAAACATGTATCCAAAAAGTATCTTATAGTTAGGGAGATTATTGGTGCTAAGATAATAAGACTTGAATATGTACCCACTGATTAGAACCTCGCGGATGGTCTGATGAAGCCATTGACTCAAGTCAAACATGACCAGCATGTTAAAGCATATGGATTAAGTCATATGGCTAATTGGCCTTAGTGCAAATGGGAGTTTGTTGGATATGATGTATGACCTTAAGGCAATTAGGGCGATATATCTTAATTATATAATAGTAGAAATATTTTGTTTAATTAATAAAGGCATTTAATCTTTTGTTTATATCGATGTGCTTATAAATATATCATAGTTGGTTAAAATATATTCATTGGTGTATGTATACTGAAGCCCTTGACGTATCATAGCATGAAGTCAAAGAAATAATAGTTGGACTATATTTAGCGAGACCTGCTTCATGTGTAATTTTGATTATGCCTAAACTATCCCTAGTCATAATTTCATCAAGAAAGGATATTGATGAAGCAGAAAGAATAGCATGTGTCAACTTTCTTGGAAAAGGTCCAAGTAGTCAATCTTCTAAGGACTAAAGGTGGTGCCTTAAGTTTGACACATGGATATATCTGGGAGATATATTGGAGACCGCAGTAAGATAAACACTTGGTGTATATATCAATGTGTTAGTGTTTATCTTCATGCAATAAGCTTTGCGAATATCCTCATACTTGAGATACTAGTTACCTAGTATGGTACTATTGCTATACTTTGGGTCATTTCTATACACTCATTAATTTAGGGTGTCACGGATGATTACGGGTATGGTGATGACTGCACGTTGGTAAGCTGAGTAGTTAGAAAGAATCCATCACTCCGGATATATTAAGGAGTTGTACCTAGCCGCTTGTTGAAGTGATGATTGCTATAAACCTTTGATCAAAGTGTGTGTTTGATAGAAATGGTTTATAGTCAAACACACTATGGTAAAAGGCAATATACTTTGGTAACAAGTTAATAACTAGAATAGCTTGGAGAAACCTTGTTATTAGTGGGTTAACACTTTAACCGAACCCTATAAACCAGATGGTACTAATATTAAAGAATGGAAGGAGTGCATCGCACTATATAACTATTGCATTAATCGAGATTAAGTCATAAGCACAAATGACGTTCCGAGTAATGGGGGATGGTAGACCCTTCGTAGAGGCGTACTACAGTCGTTTAAGGTAATCGAGTTCTATTCACGGTCTAGAACCTTGAGCCAATGGTTCCAATAGAACAAGGGTTGGTTAAACCTTAACAGCTCAATACTTCAGGATCCTATAAGGTCACATACATTGGGCCTTCATCGAACTGAGTAAAGAATTAATAGATTTATTCTATTACGAAAATATGGCATAATAATTGGATTATTATTTGGTTAGAACAATAATTTATTTTGACCAGTAACTAATTTTATTAGGGTCACAAATAAATTAAAGTGTTGATTAAAATGATTAGATCATTTTTTGGTTAAGCCAGGAATTTATTTTGACCGGTAACTAATTTTATTACGGTCATAAAATAAAAGAGAGGAGAATCAATTAAATTATATATTTAAATTGGATTTAATACATATATTTAAATTGTATATAATACAACAATTAAATTATATATTTAAATTGGATTTAATACATATTTTAAATTGGATATAATGCATCAATTAAATTATATATTTAAATTGGATTTAATACATATATTTAAATTGGATATAATGCATCAATTAAATTATATATTCAAGTTGGATTTAATAAATATATTTAAATTGGATATAATGCAGCAATTAAATTATGTATTTAAATTGGATTTAATACATATATTTAAATTGGATATAATGCAACAGTTAAATTATGTATTCAAATTGAATTTAATATATATATTTAAATTGGATATAATGCAGCCATTAAATTATGTATTCAAATTAGATTTAATACATATATTTAATTAGATATAATGCTGCTATTAAATTATGAATTTAAATTAAATTTAATACATACATTTAAATTGAATTTAATCCAACAATTAAAACTTGTATTTAAATTGGCAATTAAATCACGCATTTAATCTCGCATTAAATCAGCATTAATTTCGTATTACATCCGGGGAGCCTTTGCTTCCCCTGTAAATAGAGCTTCATTTCTCCTTTCTAAATTGCACCAATTCAAGTGGAACTTGAATATTTTAGTTTATATTTTCGGGTGGGAATTTTGGAGTGGTCTAGCAATCACTCAAGACTCCTTGTTTTTTCCTAACGGGAGATTTTGGTTGGTGGGGTTCGTGTGGATACTCATAGAGGCTATCCTACACTTGGAAGCTTGTGTAAAGAGGTTCTGCTAAAGCACGCTTGAATTAGTACGTTTTTATTTTCTCTTTTAATTATTAAGTCTTTTTCTTTAAGTTTTTTTAGACTTAATAATTATTATGCTTAGAATATTTTACATGCTTAATTTATTTTATATTTAAAATATAACTTAGAGTTATAACATGTTTAATATAAAATATTTATGCTAGGATATAATTTAGAATTGTGGTACGCCTAGCCTATGCATGTTAATCTAAGCTGAGAATTTATTTAGTTAAGGCTTTATTTAATTTATATGTATCTAATATGAGTTCCTGGGAATCCGTGGTGCCTGTTATGCATCTTGAAATTGACTGTCAGTTCCCAACACGATCGTAGGAGTTTACGTGTTGGTTAAAATGAGTGATCCACCCACTAGGCATCCTCAATTCCAAACAGGGCATGATTGATACTTTCGCGACCTTCTCGGGTAAAATGGGGCACCTAAAAATTACCAAACTATCTTTACGCATAAGGATAAAACGTTATAAAAAAGAATGAAGTTTTAATTTGGCTAATGATTTCAATACATCATCAAAACTCTTTAAACTCATGAAAATAAGTTAAGTTCAAGTTTAAAGAGACAAATCCCTAGAAGAGTCACCACTATGAGCAGACGACCTTTAGCCTGCCCTCGAGGACCTCGTGAGATGCATAGTATGGCGGGGAATGACAAGCGCTGTGAAGCGAGTCGAGGAATTGACCCTTATTTTAGCGTGATAGAAGTACTGATGTTGATGTTGAATTTTAAGTCAAATTTGCATGTTAAGGGATACGAGACTGGAAATCCCGTATTTTAAAATAGAGTCGCCACCCGGTTAAGCTCTAACGGGAATTTGGGTAATGTATTCCCACCTGGTGATTAGACCTACCTTAAAACAGAGATTCCAAGTTCAGATGATTTTATCTATTTTAAATTAGGCCAAATTAAAATATTTTATTCTTTCTTAATCGGTTTTAATCCGCCCTATTTATTGTATTTTCGGTTTATATGTTGTTTTTGCGTTTATCAAGCATTCAAAGCGGTATATAAATAATTATTACAGTTATCCAAAAAGTAAATGCAGAAAAAGTAAAAATGATAATTACATGGCTTTCCAAATCCTATACATTTTTCTATACGATAAATAAAATACCCGAAGGCCTAGCATTCATCTAGCCTAAATCTACCTGCACTAAATGGTTAGCACAAATATGGCAAGTTGTACGGGGTATATCACATAGCATGCACAGTCAGTAGACAGAACATGAACCGAGTTAGCGTGAACATGGCATATTTATTTACAATGTTAAGAAGCCCAGTTGGATGGCTAAACATGAGGTTTGAATGGCGTTTGAGTGAAAATTTTGTTTTATCCAAATTTTAGACTCGATTGTTATTTTAACCGGATTATTAGTGAAAATGTCACATGGCATGGTGTGGGGTCTGCTTTTGGGGTAATCTGGATATTCGTCGTGGTACTGTACATGCAAAATATGGAAAATGAGAAAACTAGGTCAAAGGGCAACAACGGGGTTGCTGCCCAGAAACTCATTCCGGCGGTGGCATGGGTGATACCGCCGGCGGCATGAGTGATGTTGCTGGTGGCCTGAGTGGGGCCGCCGGCGGCTTCACAAGCCAGTGATTATAACAGAGCCGCCGGAGGCATGGGTGATACCACCAGCGATTTTAAAATCTGGAGAAACAGATTCAAAAGGTCGGAAACTACCAAAAACTCCAAAAATGAACCTGAAACACCAAATAGCACAACAAACAGTAAGAAATAATGCCAAAGAGCTCAAGAGACTGAAGAATTTACCTCAGGTCCGTGAATCCCCTTTTCGTGATCCAAATGACACCTCCGGGGAAGCTTGAATGACGATTTGGGTAGTGATTTGAAGATTAAACAATGTTTATCTCTAAAAATCCTATTAGATTGATTTTAACCTAGGATTTCTACAAGTTTTAATATTTTCCTATGAGATTAAGAGAAGAAAAACCAAGAAAATATGATCTAAGAACATTTTTCTTACCTTTTCTCTAATTTCTCTCACTAAAACCCTCCCTTTATCTCTCCTAAAGCTTTCAATCCAAATTTCAGCCAAGTGTGCCTCTTCCAACCCTAAATGTGGTCTTTTATAGCGCTGAAAATGGATTTGGGCATTCTGGTCAAAATTTTCACCAAAATGGCAAAAAACTTAGTCAAAGACAAAAAAAGGACGTTTTGTAGCTTTTTTGCCATGCCGGCGGCGGCATGGGTGATGTCGCTGGAAACATGGGCTAGGCCGCCGGCAGCTTAACCTGGACTCCAGGATAAGGGTTTTTCAAGATTTTTGCTTTTTTGAGTTTAAGGTTTTCTAGGTTTAGGGTTTAGGTTTCAGCGTTTCTAGGAATTTCTAGGTTTAGGGTTTCTAGGAATTTCTACGTCAAAAATCATTAGTAAGTGCTTCGCTAGAGATGTCATAAGGCTCGCCGAGATGAAATAAAGCGGGGGTAAATATCAAACGTACATCATCATCGTCTCGCAAGAGGGACTGTAAAATCCCTTGCTCATTTTACCTTTAATAGTAAGGGCATCACTAGACTGACCTTTAGACTTAATGTCCCCTTTTAATTCCAGTTCCTTAAGTTTGAAAGCACTAATAATATCTTCTACCTTTAACTTTTCCCTACCATATTTCAAAGCATCTTTAACATTTCTGTAATTTTTAGGGATAGAGTTTAAAAGCAGAATAGTTTTATTTTCATCAGAAAACTTTTCATCAATAGACTTAAGTTCCATTATCAGTCTTTAAAATTCATCTAGGTTCTCATCAATACACTTAACTGGATTCATTTTAAAACTAAAAAGCATTTCTTTCAAATAGGACACATTGGACACATCTTTAGTGATATACAGGGATTCAAGTTTACTCCAGAGTGTAGGGACTTCATCACAGTCCCTAATTCTTCTTAACACAGAGTCAGTGAGATTCAAGATTATTTTGGAATATGACAATTCCATCAAGTCTTGTTTCTCTTCAGGGATTAGATCAGCAGGAAGTGTATTTATGCCTTTCAAGGCCCTATGATACTTCTGCTGAACTAACACAGCCTTGATTTTTCTTTTCCATAACAAAAAATCCATCTTTCCATCAAATTTTTCTAGGTTAACTCTAGCAACGGACATGATTTTAAATTGATTTAAATGATTTAACATAGCTAGGAGAAACCTAACAGAGATGAAGAAAGATAACATAGATTTAGCTAACCTATTAAATGCTAACCTTAAAGAAGGACACAAAGAGATAAGAATTCTAACCTAACTTATATCTATGCTAATCCTATTATTAGAACTACTAACCAATCCTAGGTCACAATAGAAAGCAATATTTACATTTAAGTCATTCAAGAAATCTTTCACGGCATTAACAGATATCAAATCACTTAAAGAAAGAAAATTAGGAGCAATCTTCATAAAAAAATATTGAAAGCGAGTTTAAACGAGAAGCATGCAAGATATCATTTAATTCCCTAGAGCAGACATGTCAACTACACATCTACCAACACACCATTTTCCAGACATGTACCATGAAGAATTAAATCAAAGGAGAGAAAGAAATTACTTACAGTGGCTCCTTAGCAGCAAAATTTCGCAAAATATAAAGAGTATGAAGATTAAGAATGTTACCTCTTGTAGCTCTTAGTATTACTTAAGACCAGAGAATGCCAACAGCCATTACCCTATTCTGAATTCCCTTCTTTCTTCTTCGTTTGAAATTAATGCAGTGTCAAGTCTCAATGTAGACACGATTTCAAAGTAAAGATCAAAAACAAGAAGAATAGAAATCAGTAATAGATCAAGGCAAGAAAGAAAGAAGATAATATTCTAAAGCTAGTAATATATCGCAGAGAAATTTACTAGGAGAGTCAGAATCATTCAATTATTGCATGCAAGAATAGAAACCCTAATTTCTCGATTAGATTTCTAAAGATCAAATTTATCGCATGCAAGACTAGCAATGATTTTAAAAAGAACATGCAAGATTTGAAATCGGTAAAACAATTGATTATCAAGCTCTGATGCCAACTTATAGGGATTTAATCCCAGATTTGTTCATAAACGAATATCAAAATGAGAACAAAACATTAAAGACTGAAAGATTAGAGAACTTAGCCATTTGCAAGAAATCTGCTCGAAGCTTTATTGATGAATCAGTCACAAATACAAAGCCTTAAAATAACCTGGTACTAAAACTTTGTGTATAACATAACCTATACACATACAACTCTCAAACTAGAACCAGATTACAACAAGGTTTACACATGCAAAGAACCCTAGAACTCTCAAATCGAAAAACTCTACAAATTACCTTGTAGAAGCACACCTCCTCAATATGTAGCCGTCTTCAAGGCGGTTACAAAAAAATAGTCGTTGAAAGTAAGAGATTTACAACGGTTTGATCTGAATCAAAGATCCCAAAAGGGATCAGGACAAATCGCAGGCGAAAAGAGAACAGAGAAGAAAAGGGGGCGACTCTTTTCCGGGTTTTTTGAGACAACCCTAGCAGACCTCAGGTTTATACTTCTGAGTTGGACTTCATGGGTTAATGGGCTTCTGCACAAGGGAATGGGCTATGAGCCAACATTAATAGTACACAAGTAAATCCAATATAAAAACCCTCAACAAAATTAAGTGGATCAATAAATTTACACTATTATGTGATTTGATTTAATTATGGTCAATAATTGGAGATAATAGGGTTTATTGACAAGAGACTTTTGTTAGTATAAATGAATGAAAAATATATTAATTGAAATAGTTTATTTAAAGTTTAGTCAAAATAAGCCTCTTCACCTGTTTCCATAAATATATTTAGTGAGACATTTTGTAGGTTAGATGCAAGAGGCTTTAATATTACATAATTAAACCCTTTTATTAACCGCTTAAGTTCAACCTTAAATTTTATATCATCCATGATATATTCAAATGAGTATTTCCTTCGCTTTGTAAGTCTAATATTTAATCGGAGCAAGAAAATGTTTTCAAATAATATATAAAATTAGATTTTATCTGTAAGCTAATAAAATTTAAATTCAAAAATACGATAAATGAAATCTTAAAATGGATATTGAAAAAGTCGCGAAAATGGGGAATGAGAAACGCATGAAGCAAGCATGTGTATTGATCACATAACACCCACACCTCTTTATCTCTCTTCTATCAATTTATAAATACGGAAGTCCTTTACGATTCACAAAATTGTGGAAAAAAACAATACATTTTTTTCTACCAATTTTCATTTCAAGTTACATCAATGAAGAACAACCCTTTTGAATTTGCTTATGAGGTATAAGAAAGCCGAATTTAGAGGTAAATGATTATCATAATCTTGTTTGGTCAATTAAGAAGATGTTGGAGAGGGAGTGGGAGTGGGAGCGGTAATTGTTCATACGTATTGAGAGAGAAATCGGTGTGCCGATAGATTGGCAAATGCAGCGGCATTTCTTCCAATTAGGTTCCATCTTTTCGAAGCCCCGGCTCGTGGACTACTCGAAGTTATTCTTTGGGACACTGCGGAAATTTCTTTCTCTAGACTTGACATAATTTAGTTCTCTATTTCTTTCTTTTGCTGCCAAAAAAAATGAAGAACAACCCTATTTTCAAAATTCCAAACAACACACGAGATTATTTTATCCGAGTTCACTGTTTGGTTACATAAAGTATGGTTACTTTAACAACCTCTTATCTCCTTCAAAATACTCGGAAAATCTAGCCACTAGGCTTTCAATGGAGCTCCCCTATTTCAGTGCACATTAATATCTCTATTTTTATTGTTTTCTACTCGTTGGGGCTAAGTACAACATAAACCGACCCCAATGAGACGATATCAATAGGTGTTTATGCACTAGTTAATTTCCCTACATTTTTTATATGCATCTCTTTCAACATCTATGAAATCTTAATTATATTTTAATGTGATAGAAAATGTTGGATAACAATTACAAAATATAAATTAGTAAATATATATTCGATCTCAATTTTCCTTTTTTTAATATAGGAGTGTTAATCTCATCGGAATGCCCTCCTTATAAAGTTATTCCACCTCCATTTTGTTGATATGACCTCCTTAGTCCTCACCTTCAACCAAACAAATAAATATAATCAATAGATATTATGTAGAAACAATATATTATAAATTTTTAAACAAGTTAAAGAAATGTAAACACCGATAAGCTGAGTCATGTCTAAAGACATTGTCCTTGCAGTTCCTCACATGATTAAACAACTTCTTTAACCGATTAGTTGGATCAGGAATAGAAATGCAATACATATCCAGAATAAAGAGAGACAATAAAATTATGATAGGAAGTATATGTGAAAGATGGTCCTCCTTAAAACACAAAACAAAAGGCCCTTTTTATAATAAAGTAAAGTAGTTGTATGAGGGTAAATTAAGGCTACTATTAATGATAAAATAAATATAAATTTATTGTTATTAAAGAGAAAATTGATTGTCATTAAAAATAAACATATAAAAATAATTTGACTGATAAATATATATTAATAAATGAAATAACGACAGATTTCATTTTTCACATTATAATTTAAAATTAAACAATAAAATTTAATAAATATACAGATATTAATATGCTACCAAAATCTTGTTATAATATTTATAATAAAAAATATATGAATAAATTTTTTTTAAAATAAAATAAATAAAATTTCCAAAGCAAGTATAAATTATATTAAATGACAATGATGTATGTAGACTGTAGTCATGGATATTGATTTTGATTCCTTGGATGATTTCTGGATATAGATGAATGTTATTTTGATGAAGAAAATATGATGTCATAATAAGATTTATTTATCCAAATAAATGTTCACAGTTGGTTTTTGTCCCTAAAGAGTAATTTATTGTTATTTTCTTAGAATTATACTTCACCAATCTATTTTTTTATTATTTATTTAATCAAATTATTAATATTAATAAAAATTTATTACATTATTAAAATAATTAATTTATCCCTTACACTTTATATAAATATTCTCTTTCTTTTTAATTACCAACTTATAATACAAGGGCAAATTAGAGAAGAAGTGGTAAAACATGCATTAAAAATATAAGTTGACAACTAAAAAAGAACTAAAAAAGAGCTAAAAAGACAATAAAAACTATCAAAAATTATACGGTACTTGGCAAGTACTGTCATGTACCGTAATTATATCCAAAAGCATTTAATGAGGTTATTATTATATTTATAATTAATCAAGTAAAGAAAATAAAATCTCTTTCTTATCTTGCCTAATTTAATGTTATATTTTTACCGTAAATGCATTTCTTCTATATATTTTCTTCCCAATTTATTTTTTAATTACTCTTTCCATATTTAGCTATGCTTAATTTTACTTTTCAAAATTATAGTATTTCATATAATACAATATTTATTATAATGAAACAAAAACTCTATGCTTTATAAACTTAATTATTTTTAAACTCAAATCCTAAATCTTCATAGCTAAAAAACTCCTAAATATTTAACAATTTTACATATTTTTCCTTCTCTTTTCATAAATTTATTGTATTTGGGATTTTTTTACAAATTTAACCCTATTATGCAACAGAAACTCATAACAGTGTATCTTTTATCCTAATATATGACATATATTTTTATTTTTCTAGTTTATTGTTATGATTTCAAATACCAATATTTAAACATGTATTTTGAAACTTTGAACTTTAGTAATAACATTATAATATTTATACTGAATTTGTTCAGTGATGCGCCCAAATCATGTCTCCGCCATCGAAGGGACGGATCCAAATCACATTTTTGTCGTGGACGAGCATGAATCTGATGCACCCTAGCATAAAAAATTAAATAGTAAAATAAAAAAATTTAAAATTTAAATTAAATTTAGAATTTGAACATAATTTTCAATCTCGAACCTTAAACATTTAACCCATAAAATTATTTTAATTAACTTTTACATGTTTGGATAATATATATGTATATATGTGACATTTTGAAGTAATGATGTTTTTGAAATAGCATAAAAGTAGTTTGAAGTCACAGTTGTTGATTGTAGTTGATATTAATAAAAAATATCCGAACGAACAAAATGTATGCATCGTTAATGTAGTAATTTACTATGATTTTTCATTATTTCATGAATTTAATTGTCATACTTCAAATTACTTTGTATATTGTTTATGGTTTAAGATTACACTCTAATGTATAGTGGTAATGGTAGGGTTCAAATTTTCAAACTACATCAATAAAGATATTTATCAAACTATGCTAGAATGTTTAAATACTGATATTTGAAATCATAACAATAAACTAAAAAGTAAAAAATATGTGTCATATATAATGGTAAAAGGTTTAAGATTCGAGGTTTGTGTTGTATGTTAGGATGGGATTTTTAAAAATAAAAAGTTTTTAATACATTTACAAAAATAAAAGGAAGATATATTAAATTGTTAAAGTCTTAAAGATTTTAAATTTTTATTGACTATAAAGATTTATGATCTGAGTATAAAAATAATTAATTTTTAAAGGTATAGAGTTTATGTTTTAAATTAAAATAAATATATCATAATGTAAAATACTATAATTTTGAAAAGGAAAATAAAGTAGATAGAATTAAATTTGGAAAAAGTAAATTAAGAAGAAAATATAGAAAAAAATGCAGTTAAGGTAATAATATAAAAGTTAATTAGGAAAGAGTAGAAAAAGATTTTATTAGCTTTACTTTTATTAACTATAAATATAATAATGAATTAATTAAATATTTTAGATAGAATTATAATACATGACAGTATTTACCATGTACCATATAATCATCCTAAAAATTATATGGAAGGAGTATTTAGTTTTTCTTTTTCAATTCTTTTATCATTGATGTTATGACTTGGCTGTTTGCATTTAACAATTGCTTTATTTTACCTTTATTATTAATCCATTATTAGGTACTTTAACTTGACTCAAAAATTTGTTGCTTCTTTGAAATTTTAAAGAGATGTTGTAGCCTCCTAAATTATTAAAAATTACATCACTTTTTTTCATGAATGCCATATGACAATATCTGGTTGCTTTGACATTTTAAAGATATCATTTTTAAGATTTTCTCTTGAAGGAATTCATCATCATAATTCAATACAAAAGTGAAAAAACGATTGAATTTTTCAAACCCACCAAAAATCATTAATCAAATACCACACAATAATTTTAAAACCGCGAGATTAAAACAATGAAAACGCACATGAAATGTTTTTAAAAAGAATTGAAGGCGATGATGCTTTTTCAAGTGAAAGACCTCCAAGTGTACGTGCACAAATGACTCTAGGCCTGCCGACGGATGTACACTATTAGATGTGGGGCTAGGGCAGTTCCATGTAGAAGGATGTGGGGTCTATACCCCACATTTTTTAAAAAATATATCTAAAATTATATTTTTGAATCCCATTTAAATATGATAATGGACCCCATATATATTCGGAGTTGGCTAATAAATAGACTTTTATATAAGTATGATGGACGGAATATGGATTAACTTTTTACCTCCATGTCGTAATTTCCTTATTTTTTGTATGTAAATTATTCTATTTTTCATCTGATATTTATTTACATCCATTTAAAATTAAATATTTTTCTTAATATTTGAACCGCATAAAAAATTGGTCCCGAAATCACCACTGATGTGGGGTCTATGAACCCACGAATTATAATAAATAAAGTATAATTATATATAAAATAAATTTTGGAACCACGAGAGTAAGATAATGGACCCCTATTTTATAAAAATTACTTATATTTAAGGTGTTTAAATTGGTTATACTCAGAGACTAATCTATTTGCTTTTATATAAATAAGATTAACTATAAGTAGATTGACTTTTTTTTTACCAAAATTAGGACAATATTTGAAATTAAACATTTCTCTCTTGAAATTGTTTTGAATTGTTATTTTTTCTTCTTCAGTAGTTATTTCCAATTTCTCAATCATTTATCAGTATTCACGTGATTGAAACCTCAGTTTAATCTTATAAAAAAATAAAACCAAATTTTCAATAAAGTTAATATGAAAATTCTTAAAAGAATCTACAGATAAGTTTTTTAAAATTTGGGGATAACAGATTTGAATCCACATATATGAATTCAAATTTGCTGTTCTCAAATTGGTATCCCCTTCCAAGTTCTTCCATTCATCATTTGACATGTGTTATATTTATAAGAGAGATAAACTGAAAAAGAATAAAATAATAATAAAAACAAACGTGTGCCAATATTTGAATGGAGAACATGTAAGGGGACACCAATTTAGGTATAACAGATTTGAATCCTGCATGAATATACATATGCTTAAAATTAAAATTTATTTATGTATTAATATATGGATCCCACCAAATAAATTTTCTGAATTCACCAATGAAACTGGTGCTAGAGTTTTGCATAAAGAAATTCGAGCCGAAAGCAATCAAAACCCTCTCTCCCCTTTGAATCACCAAAACGTGTTTTAGGTAGAAAAAATCTCTATTGGCCAAAACAAATATCATCTGTTTATTTAATGCCGAATGCTCTCTAATTTCTCTTAACTTGTATACTTTTACCTTAAATATACCCAAACTTTAGAGTAGACCTTCAAAGTATCTAAACTCCATACTACCTGTTACTGACATGACAGATAAGCTGGAACTGATGCTAGCATTTTGCATAAAAGAAATTCGAGCCGAAAGCAATCAAAACTCTCTCTCCCCTTTGAATCACCAAAACGTGTTCTAGGTAGAAAAAATATCTATTGGCCAAAACAAATATCATCTATTTATTTAATATTGAATGCTCTTTAATTCCTTTCAATTTGCATATTTTTACCTTAAATATATCCAAATTTTAGAGTGGATCTCCGAGATACCTAAACTCCATGCTATCTGTTGTTGATATGGCAGGTGGGGTGTCCCCCTTTGACCAAGGGGGCGCATGTTGGCAATAAAAAATGAGTAAAAAATTATTATAAATTCAATAATTAATAAAAAATCATTAAAAAATCCCTAATTTTTTTTTAATTGCAAAACGTCCCTCTTCCTCTTTACAAGTGTGTTTGGAAAGCTCACATTTTCTGAAAAATTCTTGCACTAAATTTATTTTCTTTCTTTTCCAGATATTTCATAATTTTTTTGGAGCTTTCGATTTTCTATGAAACCGAACCCGAAACGTATTTTCACATTTTTGGGCCCTTCGATAAACATTTTCTGGAAATTTTCTGTACCAAATTTATTTTCTTTATTTTTTGGATATTTCATAGCTTTTTGGGATTTATCGATTTCTTACGAAACCGGGCCCCGAAACGTATTTTCAAATTTTGGGCCCTTCTGGAAATATTTTCTGAAAAATTCCTGCACCAAATTTATTTTCTTTATTTTTTAGATGTTTTGTAATTTTTTGGGAATTTTTTATTTTTTACGAAATCGGGCCCCGAAACGTATTTTTACTTTTTCGGGCCCTTTCGGAAACATTTTCTGAAAAATTCTTGCACCAAATTTATTTTCTTTATTTTCCAGATATTTTTATAATTTTTTGCGATTTTTCAAATTTTTATAAAACCGGGTCCTGAAACATATTTTCACATTTTTGGACCCTTCCGGAAACATTTTCTGAAAAATTCATGCACCAAATTTATTTTCTTTATTGCATAATTTTTGTGGAATTATTTATTTTTTACGAAACCGGGCCCCGAATGTATTTTCACATTTTTGGGCCCTTCCGGAAACATTTTCTGAAAACTTGGTGAGATTTCATAATTTATTGGGATTTTTCAATTTTTTACGAAACCGGGTCTCGAAACGTATTTTCACATTTTCAGGTCATTCCATAAACATTTTCTAAAAATTTTATGCACCAAATTTATTTTCTTTATATAATAAAAGTTATAGGGACTTAAATAAATTTTATCAGGGTTTTTTTGAATCAATAGTAGAAGATGGTGTTTTTGGTTAAATAAAAATTACAGGGATTTAAAAGAAGTTTTGTTATATTTTTTTTGAAATTTTGTTAGTTTATGTCACATGTCGTTATACCATTGGTATGACTTTCCAAATTTTTGGTGTTTTTTTGGTTGAATTAAAATTACAGGGATTTAAAAGAAGTTTTGTCAAGGGTTTTTTGAAATTTTTTAATCAATGTCACGTATCATTCACTCATTAGTTTGACTTTTTTAAATTTTACACATTAATAATAAATATAATACATTCTCCTGACTGCGGCTGAGTGAGTAGTATTGAGGTAATACAGAGGTCCACTTTTTATAAATTTAAATACCTCAAAAATCTACTTTAAAATTTAGATACATCTAATATAAAAGTGCACAAATCAAAAAATATTAGAGAGCATTCTATCTTTATTTAATTAAGAGTTAGAGTTAATATAAGTCTCCCATTGAATTCAAAATAGGACATTATGATTTAATTAGTTTAGTTGTTTTTATCCTATTTAGTTAATAAGTACAATATTTAATTCATTAAACTTTTAACTTAAAGATAATTCACAATTATTAATTAAATCTAATTAGATATTATTTTAATTAATTAAGTTATAAATTATCCTATTTAATAATTTAAGTTTAACAATTAAATCAATTATTATTATATTCATGAAACTCTTAACTAAACTTATAATTTCCATAACATATAATTAATTAAATCTAAATGGTTAATATTTAATTAATTATTTATACTATATAAATTAAATTAATTTACAATCAATTTAATATCACACGAGGTAAATTTTTTTAAAAAAGAATAAATAAATACCTTAGTCAAATTAGATTTAATTTCAATTAATTTATAACAAAAGAACCTTATGTTAAACTAATTGTTGAATTAATTTAATTGATGCTTTCATTATATTATACTTATTACATTAACGTGACATTTCAATTAATTAAATAACTATTCATTGTTATCAGTTGGAAATATTAAGTATTTTTACACATACAACGAGCCCCGTGCTCGCACCGCTACTTGCGCATAAAAATTCAGGAGCCTCGCGCCCGCCGTAGAAAACATTTGCCCGCTCACACTGACCTAGTTTGGTAAAATGAAGTGCAGGAAATAAAAGTTTACCCAGTCAGAGCGTAGCAGTTTGATGAACTCCCAATACTCAGCAGCAATACCTGGCTTCTGCTGTCAGGCGCTCAAGCAACTGGAAATGATTAGGTGGTCTCAAACCTCTCCACAATAGATGGTCGAGGGATGAATCAGTGCTTGAACGCCGAAATCTACAAAAAGATCAAAAGTCAGAAATTACAGTGGTTCAATGAATCTTAAAAGCACAAAGAAGGATTGAGGACTTACCAGAATGAGAAAGTGGCTAAGCTTGAGCTCAGACTGCTGTCCTCGAGCCCCAACATCGAGCCTGTTGTAGATCTGTGCAAGAATGGCTCGACACCAATTGTTTCCTGAGATAGCTCCGAAATCCTCCACGACCAACAACAACCCACAGTTGATGTGGCTCAAGTACACGGGGAAGAAGATCGTGGGGAGTAGTGTCAAGATGAAGGACCGGGGTAGAGGTCCCTTTGGTCTGCAGCAATTAGGCACAGTTGAGCCATCCAATAGTCATGGAGCTACCAGTACGGAAGCTTATCCCGCCAGCTAGGTCGAAGCCCTAGAAGTCGCTCAAGATAGTCCTTCACCTTAAGGCGTTCATTGAACCTATCGGCGTAGATGTCAAAATGATGACATCTCAGCCCCATAAGTGCGTACATGTCTGAGAGGGTGATGGTTACCTCCCCGATCAGAAAGTGGAAAGTGTGGTTCTTCTCGGACCACCGGTTGTAAGAGTTGATACGGTAGTAGGCGCTAGTGCCTTCTGCATCGCAGGAATGGCTCGAACGATGTCTTGATAGCATGTGTCTTAGCACAGTCTATTCCTCCTGATGATGATTTATACTATTTCGCTAAAGGTCCTCGTAAAACCGGCAATGGAACCAAATCGTCTCTCAAAAGACTCAAAATTCATGAAAATTCACAGCATCGCCTGAACTACGTCACAGTTCAAAACTCAGAAATTCCAAATTTCACATTTCGCAAAACATTCGAACTACGTCATAGTTCAAAATTCAAAAATTCCAAACTAGTAGCTAACGGTCGCTCGGCTAAGACCTGTCGATCGACTAATCCCTGCCACGTGGCAACCCCAGTAAAAAATCAAGCACAATAAAAGATATTTATCTCAGATCCTGTCTCGTGACACGATCTTTCTGTCGCTCGATAGGGCTATTGACAAGATCTGATTCTCGATTCTACCTGGTGTCGAAAAATTTCTAGAATCTATTGATTGACAATTTCCCCAGATATTTGTAATCATAACAAATCTGACAGAATTTTTGCCAGATTTCAAAAAATCCCAGACAATCCACTATTTCTCCAAGGAAACTGCCGATCAACTATTTCCTCTAGTCTATAAAAGGAAAGTGACCCACTCCTAGTTGGACAGACACGCCATTCTCATTCCAGAACTTTTCAGTTCTAAAAAGGTCCAAAGATATCAAAGTCACCTTTATTCCTTTTTAATTCATACAACCACAAAAATCCAATACTTTTGCATACTTTTCAACATCTCATTCATCAACAAAATCCAATCCAAGTTAATTTAATCACTTTTTGTCACATCGATTCGGGTTTCTTTCGATCCATTTGGATTCTCCAAGTCACAAACAATCAACTTTTCATGAAAGTTTTGGTTCCAAAGCCGACCCTTTACTAATCATGGTCAACAGAAAAGGTAAACTAAGGGGTAAATTGGATCTAAATCCCAACTTTGTCATAATTTATTACTTTTTATATTCTTGCAATTTCCATCATTTTTATGATTTTTTGGCATATTTTATCCACAAATCACATTAATCGATTAAATAGAGTTTGCAGGAATTGAACCAGAAGCAGATGGACAGTAGATTTGGAGATTTAGAATTTTGTCATAAAATTCTTATTTCAAGCTAACTAACTATTTTTCCGATAAAAGCCCCACTTAAATCTCATTTGTAAAATTCAAATTGATTTCCAAAAGCAATCGTTAATCAATTTTGAATCTTATTTGGCTTTTAGACTATTTCGGTAATTTTACCTTTAGATCTGAATTGCACATGTTGGAAACAATGATCAGGAACAATAAATAATTCGGATCAGGTTTGAAGAAAACAAAATACCCAAGTACAAAAAGACCTAAGTCATTATATTCGGACATGTAAACAAAGACGCTTAAGTCCAAAATAATTGTATCTGGACATATAACCAAAACATCCAAAGTCCAAGGCAATTATCAAAGTGAAGACAATTTCTGAAGCATGAAAGGAAAGCATCCTGTTAGAGTAAGGAAAGGAAACAAACTTTGAACCGCTCAAAATAGCATCCGGAAGAACTAATTGAATAGCATCCGGATATCAAGAGAAAAGATTACCCGTAAGACAAAGTGATAAAGACAAAAGGGAAAAGTTTCGAAAATAACTTTTCCCTCTATCCGTTTTGGTCTACATTCAAAGACCCTTTCCCCATATGCAAGACAAAAGACAGCTAGCATACTTTTCAGAAAAGGATAAAAGGACTAACACAGGAAAGAGAAAAAGGAAACAACCTTTTTCACATAGACCAATAAGAAGGACGCGTGATACACACATTTTGGACTACTGGCGTAAAATTTTGTGAATCACTAGAAAACAAGGAAAATGATCACTGACAACTTTTCAGCCTCAATCCCATGGATTCAAACGAGTCAAAATCTCTGTCTAACGGATTGATCAACGGTTCTAGAAGCGCCAGATATTACCTTATAACCGTTGAAGATTGATTTCAAGTTCAATAACCCACAATGGCTATATTTATGATAGAAGCCTATAAAAGGGAATCTTCAAAAGTAGAGAAGGTGCTGGTTTATTTTAAGAAAGCATACACAAGAGAATTCACTAAAAGTAATAAGTTACTTAATCCCTCTAAGAACCAAACCTTTCAAAATCTATTTGTAACGATTCCTAAGTGAGTTATAAACTTAAGGAAGTCCAAAACCAAAACCTTTAAGAAAAACAAAGTGTAAAAGATCTCCTACTTAGGTGAGTAGTGAGATTGGTATATAGCTTAAAGTTGGTGCTTTGAGTAAGATCTCCCTGTGGGACTCAGCTTAGGTTTGGGTAGAAATCTAAGTGATATATCCTGCTAAAGACAAAAGGACTCAGCTAGAAGTTGGTGCTTTAGTGGTATATCCTACATCCGGAAGGGGGTACCATCCGGAGACAAATTGTAAGGCTTGATTATTACCAGTTGGAAAGGAATCCACTAATGGAAAAGCTTGGAGGAAGGAAACTCCGGGGACTTGAGTAGGCAGGGCCGAACAAGAATAAAATCCTTGTGTTTGATTTTCTAACTCTTTACTTATTTGTATTGTATTTTATATCTGCATCATCTGGATCCATTACATCTAGAACATAATCAAACACGCTACATAAAAGACTTTTTAAAGTCTATTAATTCCGCAAAAAGGGTCATTCACCCCCCTCTAACCTTACTTAGACCCTTATAGGGACTAACAAGTGGTATCAGATCAAGTGCTAAAAATTAGAGATCTAACAATCTTGAGCTAAAGGTCCAAATTTTGATCCAAGTATCAAAATGTGTTTCCAAAACTCACAACTCCTTCCCGAGGGTATGTCTATTACCCATCCACCACTCTTCACCGGTGAACACTACACGTTCTGGAAAAATCGAATGAAGAACTTCATTCAAGCATAGAGCATGCAAGCATGGTTGGCCATTAAAGATGGCTCATATAAGCCTACTCATGAAGTAGAGGGTATCACTACCCGAAAGCCTTCAAGTTTATGGGATGAGAGTTACTTTAAAAATTTGCGTGAAAATGCAATTACAATTAACATGCTTCATTGCGCTCTCAGTGCAACATAATTTAACAAGAAATCTGGATGTGAGACTGCACAAGAGATTTGGCAGAAACTGGAAGTGACCTATGAAGGAACCAACAAGGTTAGAGAAGCCAAACTTGATCTACTCTAGCAAAAGATTGAGACCTTCAAAATGGAGCCAAAAGAGTCAATCAGTAGCATGAACACTAGATACACAAATCTAGTGAATGAAATGAAGAGACTCGGAAAGGAAATCTTTGAAGTAGAGAAGGTAAAGAAGGTGCTTCGGAGTCTCATCAAGGAATGGGACAACAAGAAGACTGCCATTGAGGAAGCTCATGACTTAAACTTCTAGTTATGATGAGCTCATTAGTAATCTCTTAACTCAAGAGATATCCTTGGAGAGATATAGACAACAAGAGAGAAAGCCGGAAGAAAAGAAGAAGGCCATTTCACTTAAGGCAGACTCTGCCAGATCAGCCTCTTCCGGATCAGATAAGTTACTAAAAGAATCAAAGTACAGTGAAGAAGATATGGCTATGCTGGCCAAGCACTTTGACAAATTCCTAACGAAAAAGGATAGAAGGAGATCCAGAAGATTTGAATCAAGAAGGCCTAAGGAAGGCACCTCAAGAAGGGATAAGCCAAGAAAGGCTCTAGAAGAAAAGAAAGATCCTAAAAAAGATGCCTCTTGCTTTGAATACAGAGAAAATGGGCACTTCAGAACCAAATGCCCCAAGCTAAAAAGGGAAAAGAAATATAAGAAGAAAGCTATGGTGACCACATGGAGCAACAATGAAAAAAGTAGCAGTTCATCTTCAACAGAAGAAGAATAGACTGCTCATTATGCGTTCATGGCAGTGACTGATCCAAAACCAGAGAAATCCAAAAGAAACTCATCCATGCAAGATACTGAGCAAATCGGGGATTCAGAATTAGAGACAGTCAACAATGAGGTAAATTCTCACTCTAATTTTGTTTCTAACCTTTATCTTGCTAGAGTCTTAAAGGTGGTAATCAACAATGTGAGAAAGAAGACCAAATCCATAAAATCCCTACAACGACAAGTTTTGGAGCTAGCTGAAGATCCTAAAGCAATTTCATAAGACATCAACCAAATAAGAACCACAAAGCATATGGATGTGGCAGAAGAGAATTTCCTGAAAAGTCAAGTTCAAATCTTAAGTGCTAACTTGACTTGGCTAGATAGGGAGCTAACCCTGATAAAAAAGGCATCCAGAAGGAAATCAGATCCTCCATAAAGAGGAAGAAATCAAGATAGAGTATGAAAAAGAAATCCTAATCAAAAGAATCCGGTGCTCTCAAATCAAAGAGAAAGAAAGGTGAGCAAGCAACCTCAAGCACTGAGATTCATGGTTGCTCAAAAGGGAAAAGCTAATGCTGAATCAAATGAGCAACCTGCCATGCAAAGAAAGAATTACAGAGCAGAAGTTGCACCTCCAACCAACTTCTGAATACATTTCGGACAGACCAGTATACAAGAAGCTGGATATGTTGGAAACTATGGAAAGGAGGATCTAAAGAAGATCTAGAAGAAGTAGGAGCAAAGCAGACCCATCTCAGGGTGCAGGTTTTGTGTGAAAAACAACCATGTTACTAAATTATGTGGATTAAAAAATGGTTATTATGATATTTATCCTTGGCATAAAATGGTTGATAACCTGAGAGGACTCAAATCTGATTGGGTAACCAAATCCACTTGATCTATTTTGCAGGTATGCCTTAGATCCACAGAAGATCAACATACATGGTACATTGATAGTAGATGCTCAAGGCACATGATTGGTGATGAGAAAACCTTCATTACATTAATCAGGAAGAAAGGTGGAAAAGTAAGCTTTGGAGACAATAAAAAAGGACAGATTATTAGGCATAGAACCATTAGATCTAAAATAAAGATAGAAGATGTCTCATGAGTTGATGGACTGAAGTTCAACTTGCTGAGTGTAGCACAACTCTATGATAGAGGAATAAAAGTCACCTTTATCTCCGGAGGATGCTCAATCTATGATAGTAAGTCAAATCAACTCACTCTTTATGCACTTAGAGTTAATAATGTTTATTATGTCAACATTAAAAATGATAAAAAGAATATATGCTTGGTGTCTAAAGAAGAAGAATCATGGTTACGACACTAGAGGTTGGGACATGTTAGCATGAACCTCCTATCCAAATTAGCCAAAAAGGAATTGGTTGTGGGTTTGCCTAAGGTAACTTTTGATAAGGATCATATATGCACTACATGTCAATTAGGAAGACAGCATAAGTAGAGCTTCCTGTACATCTAATATGTACCTTCCAAGAGAGTTCTTGAACTCTTGCACATTGATCTCTTTGGTCCAATCAAACCATTAAGTTTAGGTAGAAGAGAATACACCATGGTCAATGTGGATGATTATTCTCGCTATACCTGGGTGGCTTTGCTAGCTAGCAAGGACAAATCCTTTGACCAATTCTTAAAAATATTCATTCGAATAGAAGTAGAACAAGGCATAAGCATTGCACACATCTAGAGTGATAATGGCAGTGAGTTCAAAAATAAGCACTTTGCTGAATTTTGTGACTCCAAGGGCACTGAACATAACTTCTCTGCCTCTCATACTCCTTAATAAAATGGAGTTGTTGATAGGAAAATCAGAACCATAATTGAAATGGCTTGAACAATGCTGAGTCAAAATTGTTTACTAAAATATTTCTGGGGAGAGGCCGTAAACACAACATGCTATATTTTAAATAGAGATCTCATTAAAAAGACCTTAGAAAAGACCCCTTATGGAATCTGGATGGGAATGAAACCCAAAATTAGGTATTTCAAAGCCTTTGGATGTACATGCTACATCTTGAATGTTGGAGAGCAACTAGGAAAATTTGATCCTAAGTCTGATGAAGCATTTTCCTTGGCTACTCAACACAGAGCAAAGCTTATAGAGTCTATAACAAATGAACCCAAATGGTGGTAGAGTCAATACATATAGATTTCGATGAGACTTAACATGCAAGAAGAAGAAATTCAAATCCGGAAGATCTAGCTCCGGAAGTTGAAAGCACTGGAGAAAAAGAAGAAGTGAAGATTCCAGATTCCTTCTAGATCAAGAAATACAAGGAAGAAGATGAAGGAATGAATCTCAACTCAGAAGTTCCACAAGGTTATCTTAATTACTAAGAGATAAAATTTATGGATAATCAAGAAGAAATTAAAGCAGTTAAGGAACAAGCTCCAGACCAGCATGCAAATTTTCAAAGAGAAATCCGGACTCATTGAAATCATTCGGTAGAAGCCATTTTGGATGATGTCCAAAATCCAGTCAAAACCAGAGGACAACTCAATAGAATGATTACTCATTCTGTTTTTGTCTCTCTTATTAAGCCAAACAAATTCCAAGATACAGAAGGAGATAAAAGCTAGATGATGGCCATGCAAGAAGATCTAGAACAATTCACCAGGAATGATGTATGGGATGTAGTGGCACCACCAAAAGGAAAGTCAATCATTGGCACTAATGGGTATTCCATAATAAGTTAGATAAATCCGGAGTAGTTGTAAGAAATAAGGAAAGATTGGTTGCCCAAGGCTATAATCAACAAGAAGAGATTGACTTTGAAGAAACTTTTTCCCCTATAGCTAGATTGGAGGCAATCTAAATTCTATGTGCTTTTGCATAATTCATGGGATTCACATTGTTCCAAATGGATGTCAAAAGTGCATTCTTAAATGGAGTTATCTAGGAAGAAGTATATGTCAAGCAATAACCTAGATTTGAAGACTCAAAGCATCCAGATCATGTATACATATTGAAGAAGGCACTCTATGGTTTAAAGCAATCACCAAGAGATTGGTATGAGAGACTCACTACATTTCTCATATCCAATGGGTATATTTGAGGGAAGACAGACACAACTCTCTTCATCAAGAAGAAGGATGATATCATTCTAGTCTAAATTTCTGTGGATCATATCATCTTTGGAGCAATAGATAAAAAGAGGTCTGAAGAATTTAGCAATCAAATGCAGAGGGAGTTTGAGATGTCCATGATGGGAGAACTTAATTTCTTCCTTAGTTTGCAAATCAAGCAGAGTCTGGATGATATTTTCATAAACTAATCCAAGTACACCAAGGAGATCTTGAAGAAGTTTGAAATGGACGAAAGCAAGCCTATGTCCACTCCAAGAGGTTTAGATACAGTCCTAACCAATGATTGTGATGGAGAAGATGTTGATCAGAAGCTATATAGAGGAATGATTGGATCACTTTTGTACTTGATAGCTAGCAAACCTGACATACACTATGCAGTTTTCTACTGTGCAAGATATCAAGCCAATCCTAAGGATTCACATCTAAAGGCAGTAAAGAGGATCCTTAGATATCTCCTAGGAACCACAAAAGTTAGATTATGGTATCCTAGTAATGGGAATTTCACACTTCAAGGCTTCACTAATGCAGATTATGGGAGAGACACTCTTGAGAGAAAGAGTACATCCGGAGGCTATCACTTTCTTGGAGATTGCTTGGTGTCATGGTATAGCAAGAAGCAAACTTTGGTTGCTTTATCAACCACAGAAGCTGAATATATGGCAGCAGGAAGTTGTGTGGCTTAACTCCTATGGATCAAGCAACAATTGGAAGATTATGGAGTTTAATCCGGATGTGTTGAAGTGATGTGTGACAACAAAAGTGCCATTGATGTGTCAAAGAATCGAGTACTTCATAGTAGGATGAAGCATGTTAACAGTACGCATCATTTTATCTGGGATCATGTGATTAAGAAGGATGTCGCATTGGTATACATTCTAATAAATGATAAAAGATAAGATATCTTTACCAAACCACTGAGTAAAGATCAATTCAACAAGCTAAGAGAGTCAATTGGAATGTCAAATCCAATTTAAAGGTAAATCCAGAAGATATTTTGGGATTAGTTTGAAGCTCTATGAGTCAAGGAATCAAGAAAAGAAGAAGAATTATGTTGACTCTGGATCCGGAACAAAGACTGCCAGCTCAGCAGATAGAAAGGATAAATGGTAGTAAAAGAACTGAAAAATAACTGTGCACATTTTGAATTTCAAATGTTTATTGGGTGTTACACGCGCGGTAAAATTAAATGACTATTTTAAAAATAAACCTTTCCCATTCTCCGGTTTTAACACCATTTACCTCTCTCATAAATTCTGTCTGCCATGTCATTATTCTAGTTAACATTAATTGCATCTAGATTACCATTAGACCCTCACTTTGAAAAGCCTATATAACCCCCCCTAAATTTCCCCTTCTTCCTTATGCGAGCAACTCACTACTATTACTTTGCAAAAACCAATTTCCAAACCCTAATTTCTTCAAAAAACTCTCAAATGGTAGCCATTATATTGAACAACAAAATCCAAATGCTTCCTCCAAGGAACATCTTTGTAGAATCTAATCTCAAAGATGAAGACTTCACACCCCTTAAGCTCTAATCCAATGACTCAGTAGTTCCTACTAACTACTTAGGGGATACTTTCCTCTTTGAAATAGACCCCTACTCCAAACTAATTAAAGATCAACATCTGGGTGATTTCCTTAAGATTAATTGCCCAACTTATCCGGATTTGGTGAGGGAATTCTACTCAAATCTGAGAGTACATTCCTACCATGATGCTCTCAAAACCAGGGTTCATGGGAAGGAAATCACTATCTCATTGGCATTCTTTGAGAAGTACCTCAACATGAAGAATGATGGCGTTTAGCTAAGGAACGATGAGGTTGAATTGGTTGTGAAGTATCACCCCAAGATGTGGCTTCATGCCAATTACTTTGGAGATAAATTCTCAACCTACTTTCCGGAAACACCAAGATATCTCCAACACGCTCTTACTAAGTTGATCTTGATCCGATAGGGTTCTCTAACCATCGTATCCTCCTTCCAACATTGCGTATTATAACATTAGGTAGAGAGCAAAGTGGTGAACATGCCAGTACTGATTATTCACTATCTAAAGCAGTACACAAACTCCCATGGCGCACTCATCACTGGAATTCTTATAGCTAATGAAATCAATCTATCCGAATTTCAAGCTATTCATGGAAAGGAGATTCTGGAGAAGAATTTCAAAAAGTTGGCCTATGGAGAAAAGTGGGATGAGGATAAGGCCATTAAAATGAGGGATGAGAAGAAGAGCAGGGCCTTGAAAGGCCACAAATCTAGCCGAAGATGCGCCTGTTCCCTAAAAGGCCAGAACAACCAAACCCAAAGCACAATAACAACTAGCTTTGGTTTTGGTGGATGAGGTTGATGAGGACACTAAAACTCTCACTCAACTGGTAAAGAAGAGTCATGAGAAGCCTAAGCCAAGGGGAAGGCTGATTAAGATAGCTGATAAGAAAAGAAGGAAGGTGGAATCTCCGGAAGAAAGTAGGAGATTGAGGATGAAGCTCCGGAACCAAAGAGGAGGCAGTTCACAAGAAAGGGGTGCACTTTTGATGAGGCTGTGGTAGCCCAGAAAAGCAAAACCAATAAGCCTATGGGAATTATTATAGATGAAAGAGCTATAAATAGAGTTGAAGAGGCTGAATTAGTTAAGACCAGAAAAGCCAAGGGCAAACATGGACCCGGATCTACTAAGGAAGTCACTCCGAAGGATCCTTAGTATGAAATAATAAAGGAGGCCATGAAGAATAACGATAGGATTAATAAACTCACAAAAGAAGGACCCAGAGGCTCTTTCAGTGCCTGGGTTATTCTGATTGATCCAGCAGATATGACAACCATCGCCCAGGATCCGAAAGCAGATCTATTTACCTTTAAACCCGGAACTAGACCACTTTCAGAAAATTTGCTAAATTCGAAAGTTGAGATCATTAATGAAGAAAGACCTTAAAAGGCTTATAAAGAGGGTGTTGAGGACACTACCAACACGCCTGGGGGAGTGATTAAAAGTACTAAAAAGGAAAAAGAATGGAAGACTAAGGACATTTCTAGTCTTCTAGGGGTTATGGAGGTAGAAGGAAGAGAAGCTGCAGATAATTCAGAAACGCCAATTAATGAGGTAATCACTGACTCAGTTTCCTTTAATATAAATGTTGACACTGCTATTGCTATTGAAACTGCAGATAAAAGTAAGGACAACTTGGATACAACTACTCAAAATGTATCTAAGGAACTAGAGTCCATCTAGGAATAAATCATTCCGGAGGAGGGACTACTTCTGAGAACAAATGAAAACACTTCTAAAGAGGATTCAAAATGTGAGGCTAGTCTGGAGGAAAGGTGGGATGAAGTGAAAGAACAAGAAGATAAAGAAGCTAAGGATAAGGAGGAATCTTCTAGCCTTAAGCCATCCAGGAGCAGCTCAAGTACCGGAGAAACCTCAACCTCCTCTTCTGGTTACTTGCAAAAACCTAGAACTATAAATCCCCAGCCAACTAGGCGTGAAAAACTAAGGGTGGCTCTAAGGCTTATAGAAGAAGCCACAATTGAAGGGCATAGGGAAGATAAAATCTCCAAGGCCCTCTGGGGAGTGACTAACATGCTAAAATCTGTGGAGAAGCTTCAACAAGAAAAATCTCACTCTTCGGATTTACTGTCAGACATTAGGGAGATAAAAAGAAGTGTGAAGAGTATAGAAAAGAAGGTAAAGGATTTCCTACTGCTAATTTGGTGGCTAAAGTATCATTGGCCAAAATCACTCCAATACTGGAATAGATCAACACCGATATTGTAGGAGTAAGTCATTCTACAGGTCAGGCTAACACTGGAGCCACCAACAACTATGCCACTATCATGAATAAAATCGTATCCTCATCCTTCGAATTGACCATAGAAATTAAAGAATATCTGGATTACAAGTTTGAAAACTTGTCAAAACTCATTACTGAAAAGGAAGAAAAGTCAGAGCTCCCTAGCCTCAATGAAAAGCAACAAGCCATATTAAACAAGCTTACCGAATTCATTGAAGAGGAAATGCCCAAACTACTTGCTAAATAATTGCAGGACATTGGAATGGAGTTTGTAGTGCAAATGAAAGGACAAGATATAGTCATAAATAGCCTCAAGGAGGAATTTTAAAAAGACCTCATGACTGTCAATACTAGCATTCATAAATGCCGAAGAGATATGGGCAACGAATTTGAAAAATTGGCATGCAGCTTGTCTAACTTGTCTATCTCCGAATCTTCCTCATCACCATCTATTTTGGAAAACCAACTCCTCCCAGTCCTTCAAGATCTTGTACAACATATTGGGGACACTGGCTTCTTTGGACATTAAGGGCTAGCTACCCTCCTAAAGGCCCTTTTCTCTTACTTTGATGAGAAGGATCGCCAACATGTTCTATCCATGCATCCTTACCTTACAAAGTCATATACACAACTCTGAAAAGACTTTCGACCCCTGCATCTAACTCTGGCTATAGTAGACATTATCATTGAGTGTAGAAGAGAAAGAAATTTTGATTATTCCATTTACTATAAGGCATGGAAGACAAGCTGGGATGGTAAAACCTACATGGTAATAGACCCCCAAACTGATGCAAACAAAAAAGGGGAGAATAAAAAGGGAGAGGATAGAGCTGAAATAGAAAAAATAGGGAAAGAGCAAAGGC
Source organism: Euphorbia pulcherrima (assembly GCA_947683365.1). Lineage (NCBI taxonomy): Eukaryota > Viridiplantae > Streptophyta > Magnoliopsida > Malpighiales > Euphorbiaceae > Euphorbia > Euphorbia pulcherrima. Next base: position 22,462,109 of record CANTUS010000007.1, on the reverse strand, counting down.
AAGGAGAAGAAAGGAGAAGCATCCCGAAAGTAATAATTTGTAACAGATATAGCTATGTACTAATTGTAATAGTTAGAGTTATTTTTCACTTATGTATTTCTGTATATGTAATCCAAAACTTCATTGATGTTAACCATTGTTAAATGCAGAAGTATATATAATGAAAAGTTACTACAAAGTCGCTTCTAAAGCACAATCTGCAATTGTACTACAAAATCCTTAGAAGCTAGAATTGAAAAATGTTGGGAGGGTTAGGGATGCTAAAAGTATGGGGGAGTAAAATTATAAATGACTAAGTATCAAGAATCATACTTAGATCATAAAATCCCTTTCCTTATGCTTAGATGTCTTAGATTTTTGTTTGCATCAAATGTGGGAGATTGTTGGAAATAATGATCTGAAACAACAAATAACCCGGATCAGGTTTGAAGAAAACAAAAAACCTAAGTACAAAAAGACCTAAGCCATTATATTCGGACATGTAAACAAAGACACTTAAGTCCAAATTAATTGTATCCGGACATATAACAAAAACATCCAAAGTCTAAGGCAATTATCAAAGTGAAGACAATTTCCTAAGCATTAAAGAAAAGCATCTGGTTAGAGTTTGAAAAGGAAACAAACTTTGAACCGCTCAAAACAACATCCAGAAGAACTAATTGAATAGCATTCAAATATCAAGAGAAAAGATTATCCAGAAGATACAGTGATAAAGACAAAAGGGAAAAGTTTTGAAAATAACTTTTCCCTCCATCCTTTTTGGTCTACAGTCAAAGATCCTTTCCCCATATGCAAAACAAAAGACAGCTAGCATACTTTTCAGAAAAGGATAGATGCACTAATATAAGAAAGAGAAAAAGGAAACAACCTTTTCAACATAGACCAATAAGAAGGGCGCATGATACACACATTCCGGACTACTGGGGTAAAAGTTGGTGAATCACTAAAAAATAAGGAAAATGATCACTGACAACTTTTCAGCCTCAATCCCAAGTATTCAAATGGGTCAAAATCTCTGTCTAACAGATTGATCAATGGTTCTGAAAGTGCCATATATTAACTTATCATCGGTGAAGATTGATTTCAAGTTCAACAACCCACAATGGCTACATTTATGATAGAAGCCTATAAAAGGGAAGCTTCACAAGTTGAGAAGGTGCTGGTTGATTTCAAGAAAGCATACACAAGAGAATTCACTAAAAGCAATTAGTTACTTAATCCCTCTAAGAACTAAACCCTTCAAAATCTATTTATAAGGATTCCTAAGTGAGTTATAAACTTAAGGAAGTCCAAAACCAAAACCTTTGAGAAAACTAAAGCGTAAAAGATCTCCTACTTGTGTGAGTAGCGAGATTGGGATATAGCTTAAAGTTGGTGCTTTGAGTGGGAACTCCCTGTGGGACTCAGCTTAGGTTTGGGTAGAAATCTAAGTGGTATATCCTACTAAAGACAAAAGGACTCAGCTATAAGTTGGTGCTTCTAGTGGTATATCCTACATTCGGAAGGGGGTACCATTTAGAGACAAATTGTAAGGCTTTATTCCTGCTAGTTGGAAAGGAATCCGCTAGTGGAAAAGCTCATAGGAAGGAAACTTCGGAAAGTAGAGTGGGCGGGGTTGAACCAGGATAAAATCCTTATGTTTGATCTTCTAACTCTTTACTTATATGTATCATATATTATATCTACATCATGCAGATCCATTACATCCGGAACATAATCAAACACAATACATAAAGACTTTTTAAAGTCTGTTAATTCCGTGAAAAAGGGTCATTCACCCCCTTTTGACCTTACTTAGACCCTCACAGGAACCAACAACATAAGCTCTAGTTTTAACAAGCAGTATATTTTGTTGGACATAAAAAATATAGAAGATGATAAAACAATCAACTCGATTTGATTCTCCTTAAAATAAACACCTTTTTAGTTCACTTAATTAATTTTCCAGCAAAATTAAAATTGTTATTATTTACAGTTCTTGGTCCCTGACTAACCCGCTAACTATTTATTACTAACCCCTGGTGATTGTAATAATTATTGTAATAACTTTAATTTTTCGTACTTTACTTTTCCTGTAATTTAGTTTCTTGCAATTTATTTTTCTGTTATTCTTATAACTGAAAATGAATTTAGGGATAACTTAGTAATTGACAAATCATCCAAGCATAAAATTATCATCATTGAAATAAATGTAAAAAGTAACTATTTTGTCAGGAGTCAGGAATCTCATTTTTAGGTATGAAAATCCCAAGCTGATCAGTGTACCACAATTTTTTTATGGAGCTGAATCGAGTGGCGACTCCCATTTCTATAAAAATAGGGTTCTTGACTTTGTTTTATTTAATTAATATGTTTTCTTTCAACAAGATTACATTTGCAATTTGATTAAATCAACCTCTTGGGTAGTCCCAACACAAAAAAACAAACATGACTCCTCATATAAAACCCATGAGCTCATTTAGTGAATCCCAACCAATCAAAACATGATAAAAAAATTTTGTAATGTGCACACGTGATCCTATCTCGCCAAACCGCGAGCTGGTTCATCCATTGGGTGGAGGGTCTGGGACCTACAACCCTCGAAAACCGGTCAACCTCTCATAGTGGTGACTCTGCTTGGGACTGGTTTAATCAATTTGTCTAAAACAAAAATTGACAACATGATAAAAACCATCTTTTGACAAAATAACGAAAACTACATTTGATTCAAAAACTCATTTTATGCTTAAAATGATTTATTAAATAGGAAAATGGCATAGCATTTGCATTTTATCTACCCTTTTATACCCTCTTGTCATTTAGTGAAGTGTTACCTAAACTTACTTAAGGTTTGTATGGGACATGGATCTGATCACATAGCTTGCATAAGATATGGTGCTACGTTAACTAGCTTATGGTTGTAGGGTACACATATATCAAATGAGGAAAAGTTTTAGGTGGTTCAGCTTATGGCCATCGAATTATAGTACTCTAATTCGCAGGTTTAAGGTTTCAATGACGTGTAGGTTTCCCTTGGCGCTTGGGTGAGCGATAGGGCCCACTGGAGGTTGGTTGGATTTAGGCGTGGCAATATTTTTATTTCAAGTTCACACGATAAGCCAATTTTAATGAATACAAGAATCGAGACCTAAATCTCGATACAAATGATAGAGTCGCCACCCAAGTTGTCTACTTGGGAAAGAGTTTTGGCGTGGTTCCCTCTGGGCGGGAGACTCATACCTATTAGATCAGAGATACGGGTATTGGTTGAGTCACTTATTTCTCATTTAGTTGATTCAAAATTACATTCACCGCGTAAAACCATTTTACTTTTCATCATTTAGGGAATCATGACAAAAATCCTATCTCTACACTCTTTCATACTTGTTACATGTGCTTACATATTACAATAAAGCACAAGCAATAAATGGGGGAATAAAAATTATAACTAGGGAAAAAATGGGGGAAATTGTAAAGAGAATCTATACATTTGTTCTAAGTTATATAACAAAATGAAAATAAATTCCCCTACATCCACAGATGTTAACACAGTTCATAGTACACCATAAATTAGCACTTCAGCATATTTTGTTGTTAAGATACATTTTATCTTTTTGTGGGTTGATTTACCAGATAATTAGTGAAAATAATCGCATGGCAAGTGCTGAGTTGGGTTGGTTTTTAATTAGTTAATTATAGGTGCAGGAATCTACCTGGGGCTGGTACCCATATGGGTGGGTGGGACCCATACGGGTACCAGGAAGGACCCATACGGGTATGGTGTACCGAATAGGACCTCTTCGATCCAGATAGAAGCTCTATTTAGTTCAGTTTACGGATTAACAGATTACTGGATTGATGGAAGAAAAATAAAATAAAAAGGGATTTCCTTTTGTATGAGTATGGCGCACCAATTTGATATCTTTGGGGATATATAGTGCCAATAAGGCTCATATGGGATAGGATCAGTCCCATAACAAGAAATGAAAGGAACAGATATAATATAAGGAACAGGTAATAATAATAAGGAAATAATTGAGATGTGAGTCTCTTTGAAACTCAGGAGCGTTACTTTTACGATGTGAATCCACTTTAAGATGATCCCTTTACTGTTGAGAGAGTTTGGCCAAAGTAGATGGTGAAATAAGACTATTTAGGTGAGTATTCGTGTGGACTAAACCTCTCCTAAATCCTAGTGAATAAAGTTAGGAATGAATAAAATGAGGACAAAACCTCAAAGGAAGGGTTTTCTCCCTATTTTATACCTCCTATACCCCCACTACACCTTTTCTATACGTATAGAAATTGCTAGAGTTTTAGTACATTTTTTGTATGAGAAGTGTCTGTTGAAAATGTGAAGAGAAGGGCCCTATTTATAGGGGAAAGGAGGTTTGAATGGAGTAAATCGCATTCATGACATGCCTTTTCCCAAAATAGGAAAGGATTCCCTTCCAAAAGAGCCTGTTTAGGAAACAAGAGTAACCGTACGGGTGGGGCCCTAACTGTATGGGTACTATGGAACCAGTACGGGTCCCCCCCAAGCATATGGAAGAGATGACCCCGTACGGGTGTACCAGTTGATCCGTACCACCAAGCAGCACCCGTATAGGTTCCTAAGGGAAGATTAGGTATCCTAACTTTGGCCAAACTTAACTCTGCAGTTATAAGAAAACCTCTGATGGATAACTCCTGAAAGGCATTGCATCATATAGCTCTCATCATTGTTTTGTGAGAAGGATCACCAAAATCCAGTGTTGACTGACTACCCCTCGTGGGATCACTATAGATACGGATCTGTATGATCTCACGATGTGAGTGAGGGTTTAGAAATTTTACCTGAGGTAATGGCATGAGCAAGTTCCTTTCTTGAGGTGAACTCCTTTCTCGGGGTCCATTTCCTGAGGCAGATGACTTTCCTTTGCGGATGCGTATCCCTTTCTTGAGGCATATGACTTTCCTTTGCTGGTGCATTTCCCTTTCTTAAGGCGAATGACTTTCCTTTACCAATGCGTATTCCTTCCTTCAGGCAGATGACTTTCCTGACTGGTGTATCCCTTTCCTAAGGAGGATCGACTTTCCTTGCCAATGGATATCCTTTTCCTGAGGCGGATGACTTTCCTAATTAGTGTATCCCTTTCCTAAGGTAGATCAACTTTCCTTGCCAATGCGTATCCCTTTCCTGAGGCAGATGTCTTTTCTTCTGCTACTGCGTATCCCTTTCTTGAGGCAGATGGCTTTCCTTGCCAATGCATAACCCTTTCTTGAGGCAGTTGATTTTCCTTACCAATGCGTATCCCTTACCTAAGGCAGATATATTTCCTTTTGCTATTGTGCATCCCTTCCTTGAGGCGGATGACTTTCCTTTGCTGATGTGTATCCCTTTCCTGAGGCAAATGACTTTCCTTTTGCTACTATGCATAGAGCTAGTGACTCTGCTTGGGGAAGGTGTGTATCCTTTTCTTAAGGCAGATTGACTTTCCTGACTGATGATTTCTCTGTGGAAGATATGTGTATCCCTTTCCTGAGGAGGATGACTCTCCTAGCTACTGTATCCCTTTTTTAAGGCGGATGACTTTCTTGCTGGGGAATTTTGAATAACTTGAAAAGGGGCAACAATCAAACACCGAGTCAGTCGTTGTCTAAGTATACACCTCTTTATTCTTAATTAACTTTTGTGAAAACAAAATTATTTTTGCCCCTTGAATTAAGAATAAAGATTGTGGATGCAATAAACTAAAAATTATGTGTAGGAAATGTCGGGTTTAGCCGATCGACGTTTATTTTGCCGCTAGGGAGTACTCCTAGGGTGAGTGCTCCTAAGATCTAATAAATCTACTACTAGGAAGTAGGGGGATGCCTCTGGGTTGGTAGGGGTGGGGGGTAATGGCTCTAATACCTGATGATTTCGTTACTGGGAAATGGGGGGATGCCCCTAGATTAGATGGGCGATGCCCCTAGATTGGTAGGGGGATGCCCTTGGATTGGATTCCGCTACTAGGAAGTGAGGAGATGCCCCTGGATTAGTGGGAGGTTGCCCTTAGATCTAATTCCACTACTAGGAAGTGGGGGGGATGTCTTTGGGTCGGTGGGGGGATGCCCTTAAAACCTGATGATTCTGTTACTGGGAAATAAGGGGATGCCCCTAGATTGGATTTTGCTACTGGGAAGTGAGGGGATGCCCCTGAATTGGTGGGAGGTTTCCCCTAGATCTGATTCCGCTACTAGGAAGCGGGGGGGATGCCCCTGGATTGGATGCTTATGCTGGGGAATAAACCTAAAGGGATTTCTCAGCTGGGGAGAGAAGTTATATCCTTCAAGTAAAGCCTCTTCTATTAGGGAGGCCTTTTCTCGTGAAATTTATTTGTTGGAAAAAAATTCTCATGCTAGGATGGACATGTATGCAAAAAAATGTCTTTGTTAGGATCAATTCAAATGGCTTACCTTATTTCTTGATTAACTTTTATAAAAAAAATATTTTTGCCCCTTCAATGAAGGATCAAGGTGAGTGAATATAACTAAAATATGGGTATGAAGAAGAGCAAGGTTGGCCCCGAGGTTGTACTGGATGACTTTCTGGTGTTTACTGAAATACCGACGCAAAAATCTGCCCTTAGATGGCAAGAGAGGGCCCATACTGGTGGCCCAAACTCATATGGGTAAGGTTCTCAAAAGTGGGGACCCGTACGGGTGGGATAGGACCCGTACGAGTCCCCGAGAGGGGTTTCAAATGGTAGGTCAGTCCCTTCACATCCCTCCTCACACCAAAACTTCCCATTTTGCATTTTCTGGTGATTATTCTCCTAAAATCAACCAAACATATACAAAAATATCCCATAGGCCAACCGTTTCTTCCTTAGACTCGAGGACTTGCCCCCAGTGGATGATTTAGGGCTTTGAGAATGCCTGGTTTCCATTGGGTATGCGTTTCATGGGGGAGACTTATTTTTGGGACTTGTTTCCACTTCTAAAGTGCCTCTGATCCCTTCTCCCGAGACCCATGCCTTAAAACTTCTGGTAATTTCAGTCAATTCTCCGTTTTTCCAATTTTGAACCTTTGACAATTTCTTTAAATTTAGCATGCATTAAGGTGTTTTAGACTTTGGAATAGAGCCTGATGCATGTAACTTTAGCCTAGGATGCTTTTAGGATAGTTTTGGATGAAACTTGGTTAAAATTGGGTGATTTTTGATTTTTGGGAGTTTTGACCGTATAAGGATTGCTTGCAGGGGACCCGTATGGGTGAGAGAGGACCCATACGGGTCCCATTTTGATACGAGTTCCACTCATGGACCCATACGGGTGGGTCCTACCCGTACGGGTCCTGTCCTCAGGGACCGAACATTGTTTTTTTATTTCTGCAATCCTTTTCTGATTTTTGAATTGTCTGCTCTATTCTAACCCTATTAATATGTAATTCTATTTATACTATTCCAATATAAGACTGTGGGAGCCTTGAGCTTCTACAGGAAATGGTATGAGGAGATTCATACCACAGGGGATACGGAGCTGCTGACCCACATCGATTCCTTTAGGTTTAGCGACATCATCAGGGCCATCCTTCTAGCCCCTAAGACATTGGCTCCAGGTGCCATTTCTACTCTAAAGGAGAGGTGTTCGAAAATGACTCGTGCTTTCCATTTGCCTACTAAGGAGGTCACTATCACTTCCTCGGATGTGTGCGCCTTGATGGGCATAGAGTGGAGAGGGGACGTGGTCCACTTTGACGTTTATGTCGACCGGTGGCATTCTCAACCTGAGGTGAAGGCCTACATTATTAGATTACTTGGGCTTCATTCGGGAGGGACAAATAAGCTCAAGTACAGGGATCTGCATGCTTACTAGATTGGACAGCCGAGTCCTCTTACAGCTGATAGGAGGGACTAGTATGCCCGATCTTTCTTGATGACATTCCTTACCACCGTCTTCTTCGCAGTATAATTGAGCAACCTCAACTATGGTTTACTCTTAGCTGTGGAGGATCTTGCAGCTGTGCCCTATAAGAACTAGTGTCGGGCCATCCTGGTAGAGTTGTATTATGGATTGGAAGTAGGGATCTGGGGTAAGCGGTTTGAGCTCTAGATCTGCCATCTGATATTACTGGTAAATCCTGAACTGATCTCTTATGCTTTAACCCTTTATCTAAACCGTGTTGCAATTAATCCTTACTTTGTCTTACAGCTTTGGGCTTTCGAGCATTGATTAATTCATAGGCAAGGATTGCCCATGAAGCCTGAGATGCTGCTTATCATATTTAGATGGATATGGCTTTGGCAGAATCGGCCCTTCACTACAGCGCAATACTGATAGTTCTTACTCCAGCTGCGCTTAGATCGGGTAAGCTTCTTCCCTATTAAACCTACATTTCAAAAAACCATTAATAGAAACTGTATTTACTAGGTTATGATACTCATAGTGCATTCATTCTGTGTAGGTCATCCAAGACCCATAGGTGAGGTTAGATACATTTAGGGGCATTGAGCAGATGTAGGGTGGCGTAGATGACCGCCGCTTTGCTGAGAGTCACCACTTTCCTATGAGTGGTATTTTGGTGAACGGGTATAAAGGTGGTAGACCAGTGCCATAGTGGAGAGATCGATCCATCCCCTGATCCCAATGGGCATCTTCTAGCCTCATCTCATACTGGGGACCAATCAAGGGGTGTACTTATTGGGTGAGGGAGCTCGCATGCTATCTGTTGAGGGCCCTTATATTAAGTTTATTGATTCCTCTCTCCTGCCACCCCATGATAGGATCTAGCATGAGGACGAGGAGTTTCAGTGGAGCGATAGTGAGGATGATGATGTTGATGAGGAGGAGGAGGGCGGACCGAGGGGTGATTACGAGGGTCCATCTATAGTTCAAAGCACCAGGGGTTCAGCTACGTCTGCTACCCCTTCTTCTTAGGTATACCTCTCACTTGGCCTTCGTGAATACTTGGTTGCTTTTTGAAATTTATTGTGAATTTGAGTCTAATCATTTATTGCCACAACCTCCTACTACTACATGGAAGTGGTCTGCTGCTACCGCTGCTACTGCCACCCCTGAGCTGCGGGCAAAGCGGTGTTGAGCCTCCAAATTTGTAAGGGAGGGCATCCTCTAGGCTAAGTTGGATACTTTCTTCTGGCTCCTCAACCATTTGGGGAATCGAGCTATCAAGAAGCTCGAGGAGTCGGTCCAGCCTATTAGTTTCACTCCTTCTAGCTCCACCCATGTAAGGAATCCTTTACGTTGGCCTTTGTCCATTACTGCTTAAGACGTCTTATTCTGATGTGACCTTTTCTTTTCAGGTGCCCATTTTCGAGGCTAAGAGGATGGCCCAGGCTTATTTTTTAGTGCGAGATCTACTATTAGCCCAGGATGCTTTAGCTTTAGTAAGTTCCTTTTATCTACAAAATTTCAACAAACTATGCATGCGTGCCATGATATTTATATATGTGTGCTAATTTTATGATTTGTATTGCAGACGTTATTGGCCATGGAGCGGAGCAGGTCCATCCAAGACTTAGACGCTTTAGAGGAGAGAGCCCGGCTCTTGAAGGAGGAGTTACGGGCTGCCACTACTGAGGGTAATCAGGCTAGGGCCGAGAATGGTGAGGGCCAAGATTGAGACACTGAGGGGTCAGCTAGTGAGGATGACTGAGGATAGGTAGACACCGGTCTCCTTTGATGATGAGTCTGAGGATGATTTTTTCGCATATCTAGTGACTCAGAGAGGCTTGGATTAGCTTGTTGAAGGGAGTGATACTGCCAGGGCTGCTGCAGGGACCTCAGAGACTAGGGCCCTCGCCTAGCCGGCTACTAGTACTGATGTTGAGGACCATATGCTATAGACATGGATGATCTGCTAGTGGAAACTTAGGATCAGACTTAGAGTGTCAACAGGAATAGGATCCCCTGGCGGTTTAGGTTATGATTGCTTTTCTGAACTATTAGTACTTTTCAGGCCCTACGTGGCTTGTTTTGATTCTAAACTTTTGGATTGGTACCTTTGATACTTCTTTTGCACTTAGGGATTTTTCTTGAACTAAGACTGTTTGAATATTGTTTCTTTGAGAACCCGTATTCTGTCCAGTGATTTTATAGTGAGAGGATCGGGTGACGTTCTAATTTTCGCATAGGCCACTCAATGTGAGGGGACCTATCGAACATTTTATTTTTCTTTTCTTTTTGTCCTAATTTTTTCCTGAGCTATCCTTCACGGCTTAGCCTAGAAGACCTTTTTTCTTTGTAGCTTTAACTTTTTCCTAGACCTCCCTCTCGGGTTTTCAACCTAGCAATTTTTTTCGTTAACTTTTGCCGAGGCTGCCTTTTTAGGTTTTCAATCGTACAGGCTATCTTAATTTTTGCCTAAATTATCCTTAATGGCTCAACCCTAATGACTTTTCTTTTTGTCTTAACTTTTGCCTAGATCGTCCTTTCAGGTTTTCAATCCAACAGGCTTTTTTTAATATTGCAAATGTGTGATAAAGATGTATACAATGATGCATAACATGTAGAGAAAAAATTGATGTTCATATACCGGCGATTATTTCACCTAAAGACATGTATGCACTCATAAGACTAAGATTCTTAGCAAAATCATAACATGTTCATTGATGAGATTAGTTTGAGTACATAGGCAATGGTAACAATTTCCAATGATTAACCCCTACTGCCTACTGGTCTTTTACAGATTTCCAGAAAGCAATTGACATTTTTCTTTCGATGCCCTAACTTTTGCCTAAGCCGCCCTTTTCGGATTTTTAGCTTAGCGGGCTTTATTTGTGTTGGTGTGCCCTAATTTTTGCCTAAACAGTTTGTGGGATACTGATCAGCAGGCTGCACCCTAATTTTTGCTCGAGCAGTAGAGGATCGCTCACCAGTTGTTTTATTCTTTATTTCTTTTATTTTTGTGCTGCTTTTTTAGGATTTAATTCTTTTGACCTAGACACGATAACGCTTGAGCCTATCTTGATTCACCAAATTTATGAACTCATTTCCATCCATGTCCGTAAGCTTTATTCCTGCTTTACCAAGGACTTTCTTCATGACGAATGGTCCTTCACAATTAGGCCTGAACTTGCCCCTAGAGCCAGTGTTGACCTGGAGCAGCTGCTTGAGGACCAAATCACCCTCTTTGAGAGGTTGTTTTGGGTATCTGATTCTATTGTTATAAGCTCATGCTATGCGGTGTTGGTACATCTGGAGATGGTCAAGTGCTTTGAGCCACTTTTCATCTATCGTATTCAACTATTCATACCTAGCTCTTGCCCAATCTGATTCTTTTAACTACGGTTCAAGTGCCACTCTTAAAGATCTTACTTCTATTTCAACCGGTAATATAGCTTCTATTCCATATATTAAGGAGAAAGGTTTTTGATCGGTGGGAGTCCTTACACTAGTTCTATACCCCCAAACTGTGATTGGAAGCTTATCAGCCCAATCTCTATTGGTTGTCACTGTCTCTAACAAAATCTTTTTGATTGACTTATTGGTAGCCTCGACTGCCCCGTTAACTTGTGGCCTATATGGAGAAGATCTGTGATGCTCAATGTTGAATTTCTCAAATAATTCGGTCGTGGGCCTTTGAAATTGAACTCCATTGTCAGAAACTACATAGTGCGGAATTCCATATCTTACAAAAATATGCCTCTCTATGAACTTGGCCATTTTCTAAGCGGTAATGTTGTGTAAGACTTGGCCTCTACCCATTTTGAGAAATAATCAACTGCGACTATGATGAATCAGTGACCGTTGGTTGATGATGGCCGAATTTCACCAATTATATCTATCCCCCATGCCGAGAACGACCAAGGAGTAGACAAATTGTGAAGTTTGGATGAAGGGAGATGTTGCATGTCTCCGTGAATCTGACATTCATGTCGTTTCCTGGCCTTATCAGTACAATCGACGTTCATTGAGTTCTAGTAGTACCCCATTCTTTGAATCTTTCTGGCTAGAGCCATCCCATTCATATACGGGCCGTAATCCCCTAAATGCACTTGAGTCATTACCCTGTCTGCTTCTTCTTCAATCAGACATCTCAACAATAAACCTTCAGCTATTCTTTTGAAGAGATCTTTATTGACTAGTCTAAACTAGGTTGCCAATCTCTTGAGGGTTAGACGGTCTAACCCTGATGACCCCTTGGGGCACTTCCCTCTTTTAAGAATTCTCTTAATGTCATCGTACCAATAGGCCTATTGCTCCTCTACAACCATAACATGAACCTTCTCATGAAATGGCGAATCAGCCATTTCTACTATAAGCAGATGGATAGGTTGAGCCTCTTCTCCTCCCCACATAGAAGCTAGGGTTGCCAAGGAATCTGTCATCTAATTCTCATCCCTCGGTATATACTAGGAGAGGCATTGGCTGAACTATGCTGACAAATCCTAGACTGCTTCCACATAAGCCCGGAGTGACTCTACCCTAATTTCCTATTCCCCATGACATGCTTGATCACTAACCCAGAGTCCCCCATCACCCTAACTTCCCTTGCACCTATCTTTAAGAAAGCATCAAGACCAAAGAGACAAGCTTCATACTCAGCCCCATTATTAGTGACTGAAAACTCCAACCGCTTGCTCAGTGTAATAGTCTCACCTGGTGGTGTAATGATGATTACCCCAAGGCTTGCCCCCTTTCGATTCATAGCCTCATTGAAATACATGGTCCATTCGACCCTTTCAGCCTTCACTGCTGCTAATTGCTCATCAGGGAAATCTAGATTTTTGACATAATTAGACTATATATGTTGACTTTCCAAGAATTCAGCCATTGCTCTCCCCTTAATGACCTTCTTTGTGACATACTCGATATAAAACTCAGACAGTAATAGGAGCTAATTAGAGAGTTTCCCTACTAATGTGGGGGATTGACAAAGATACTTCATCGGATCCACCTTTGTAAGTGCTTGAATTTTGTAGGACTGGAAGTAGTGCCTCAACTTCTTTGTCAACCACACCATCATTGTACAGGTCTTTTCTACTACTGTGTATTTTGCCTCATATTCCAAAAAATTCTTGCTTAAATAGTAGATGGCATGCTTGCTCTCATCTTATTGTTCTTGAACCAACATTGCCCCTATAAATGACTCTTCCATAGCCAAATACAAAATTAGCGGCTTGTCAGGCATTAGAGGCTTTAAAACTGGGGGGCTCATAAGATAAGCCTTTTTCTTTTCAAATGCTATCTGGTATAGCTCATTCCACTCTATAGGCTGTTTCCTTCTCATTAACTTAAAGATGGGCACATATGCAGTTGTTAACTTGGCAATGAAATGACTCATGTACTGGAGCGATCCAAGGAATGACCTGACTTCCCTTTCAGTTCTAGGAATAGGCATTTCTTGAATAGCTCTAACCTTATTAGGGTTCACCTTGATTCCCCTCTAAGTGATGATGTGGCCCAAGAGTTTTCCGGATGTGACTCCAAATACACACTTCTTTGGATTCAAGCGCAGATTATACTTCTCGATTCTAGACAAGAACCTGTCCAAAATCTTAGGGTGATCTTCCCTCGTGTTACATTTTACCAGTATGTCGTCTATATAAACCTCAATCTATTTATGGATCATGTCATACAATAAGGCTGTTATTGTTCTCTAATAAGTTGTCCCTGCATTCTTCAGCCCAAAAGGCATTACCTTGTAACAATACACTCCCTAATATATGATGAAGGCCATCTTGACCTTATCGATAATATCCATTAAGATCTGTTTGTACATAGAGAACCTATCTAAAAATGAGTACATTGCAGCCCTGGCGGTGCTGTCCACCAATACATCGATGTGTGGTAATGGAGAGTCATCCTTGGGGGATGACTTGTTCAAATCACAAAAATCGACACACATTCTGACCTTTCCAGCTTTCTTAGGGACCGCGACAACATTTGCTAACCATGTTGAGTACTCAATTACTTCAATGAACTTAGCTTCCAGTAATCTAGTAACTTCAGCTTTGATCTTATCGGCCCATTCTGGGCATAACCTTCTCAACTTTTGCTTGACTGGTTTCAACTTGGGATCAGTCGGGAAGCGATGTTTAGCAATTTGGCGATCTACCCTGGGCATATCTTCATAAGACCAAGCAAAGGCGTTAACATGTTTTCTAAGCACTTTTATTATCTCTCTATTTTCGATAGGGGTCAAACCATTGGAAACAGTTATCATTTTTGGATTTTCCTTAGTACCCAAGTTAATGTCATACAATAAAGTGTCATGAATGCTAAAAATGTTATACGTATGGTCAGATGAATGCATGGTGCCATTAGGAGAAACATAAAATAAGTAATCAAAATCACTATTACTATCATTAGGATGCCTGAAGGCTATATCATTTTCATTACATATAATTGCATTGTCATCCTCCACAGGCGGAGGGCCTTCTTGGTCACTCATCAGAAATGTGAGTCAGGTGGTGATCTAGGTCTTGCAACTATTTCTCAACCAACACATCTTCCACAACTTCCCTTGTGGCCTGGACTAGGTTTCTTAAGGCTTCCTGAATTGGTGTCTTCTTCTTATCCCCCAAACATAAGATAGTGTAAACTGAAGTGGTAAGAGTATCAATGGCTTTGTCTACTTCAATCTTTGATAGGTCACTGTCTTCCATTTATTTGGCATATTTTTCTGCTTCCACGGCTGCTACATAGCTCTCAAGAATGGTTTTGTATGTATTCATAAATGCCATCTTGTGGAGGTGAGGAGATAACCCGATGATGAATCGATCAGCCAGTTCCTTCTCCTGAGGTTTCCTTTTGAGGGCTACCTCGATTGTTAACCACCTCTGAAAGTAGTCGTGGATAGGTTCCCCACTCTATTGACTGATAGCTATATAGTCAAGCATGGATGGTTCTTCTCTTGCTTTTTTGGTCTCCATGATGCATTTCCATACCTCACTTTCTTCCAATCCTGAGTTAATCAAGGCTACTTCCTCCCCTCTCCTTCGGGGCTCACAAACTTTTCCTTTATTGATTAGTGATGTGATGGCTTTGAGGAGATCCTCACATATCCTAGTTAGGTGGTTAGGACTAACATGATATATGCAGAAGTTGCCCCTCTTCTCAGGTTTTAGCAGAACATAAGATCGAAGATAATAAATCAGCTGGTATTTCTTCAGCTTCTTGAAAAGGCTCAACAGAGGAGTAGCCCAAGGTGAGATATCATTAAGAGTCATAGGATGATCCACTTAGTCATGGGTCATGCCTTAGGGTAAACCCATGAAATGAGGGAGGATTCTCCCTTTTGGCTTAGCCACAAAGTCAAGTAGCTGACTCGAATCCCCATTGTGGTGAGACTGTAGGATAGCCTCTTAACGGAGTGAATAGGTCCCACTATTAACTATGCAGAGCATTGGATTCGATGTTTGAACCGATGGACCAAGCTGAGCCATGATCAGGATCGGGATTGGTGCTGGATGGGATTGCCGATTTTTGGTCTTACACTGAGGTGGCATCCAAGAGATCAGAATATGCATGTGATGTGGTATGCATGCATAAATTACAACGATGCATGATGGGGTTAATCATAGGGGTATGTAACACAACACCTGCGAATCGATCGGTTCCGTCCTTATTTCTCCTGCTGATTTTGAGGGTATTCTTCCTTAGTCTAATCTCACATAGAAATTAGGGCACCTAGTAGGTAAAATTCTAAGGCTTTCAGTAAGAATGGTGCAAGGACATATCAGAAGTTGATGTAGAAGGTCCCCATTGCATCAAGCCTCTTTTAGAGGGAGATGGCAATGGGTGCTCCACCCACTAAGGTGTACCCAATATCCTTGGAGGCCATAGGTATCACCGTTGCAAGTGTCGTGGAAATAATACGGCACCCTATCCTAGGTCTAAAAGAAGATCACATCTAACTAAAGAGAGAAGGAGATGAGAAGATAGAGTGTGATAATTTTCTGAAACCATAAAAAAAACGGGTTGAATTAAGTAAATGATTTTCGGTGCTCATTTTAATTTTTTTAAGCTTTTAAAACAGACCAAAATTTTGCAAGTTAAAAGAATATATCCCCAGCAGAGTCGCCACTGTGAGGTGTCGATGACTTGTGGGTCTCCCTTGGCACCTGGGTAAGAGGCGGGGCCCACTAGGGGTTTGTTGGATTTAGGCGTGGCAAAATATTTTTAGCTCAAGTTCGCACAATAAGCCAATTTTAATGAATAAAAGAATCAAGACCCAAATCTCAATACAAATGATAGAGTTGCCACACAAGTTGTCTACTTAGAAAAGAGTTTTGGTACGGTTCCCTCTGGGTGTGAGGCTCATACCTATTGGATCAGAGATTCGGGTATCGGATTAGTCCCTTATTTCACATATAGTTGATTCAAAATTACATTCACCACGTAAAACCATTTTATTTTTCATCATTTGGGGAATTATCATAGAAATCCTATTTCTACACTCTTTCACGCTCGTTACATGCATTTACATATTACAATAAAGCACAAGCAATAAATGGGGGAATAAAAATTACAACTGGGGGAAAAATGGGTGAAATTAGAAAGAGAAACTATACATTTGTTCTAAGTTATAAAACTAAATGAAGATAAATTCCCCTGCATCCACAGATGTTAGCACAGTTCATAGCGCACCATAAATCAAGACTTCAGCATATTTTGTTGTTAAGACAAGTTTTATCTTTTTGTGGGTTGGTTTACCGGATTATTATTGAAAATGATCGCATAGTAAGCGGTGAGTTGGGATGATTTTTAATCAGTTAATTATGGGTTCGGGAATCTGCCTGTAGCTGGTACCCATATGGGTGGGTGGGACCCGTATGAGTATGGTGTACCCATACGGGTCCTGTCTGGTCTAAATAGAAGCTCTATTCAGTTCAGTTTACAGATTAACAGATTAATGGATTGATGGTAGAAAAATAAAATAAAAAGGGATTTCCTTCCGTATGAGTATGGTGCACCGATTTGATATCTTTGGGGACATATGGTGCCAACAAGGCTCATATGGGTTAGGACCAGACCCGAAACAATAAATGAAAGGAACAAATATAATAGAAGGAACATGCAATAATAATAAGGAAATAATTGAGATGTGAGTATCTTTGAAACTCAGGAGCGTTACCTTTGTGGTGTGAATCTACTTTGAGATGATCCCTTTACTATTGAGAGAGTCTAGCCAAAGTAGATGGTGAAATAGGACTATTTAGGTGAGTATTCGTGTGGACAAAACCTCCCCTAAATCCTAGTGAATGAAGTTAGGAGTGAATAAAATGTGGACAAAATCTCAAAGGAAGGGTTTTCTCCTTATTTTATACCTCCTATACCCCCGCTATACCTTTTCTATACCTATAGAAATTGCTAGAGTTTTAGTATATTTTTGATATGAGAAGTGTGTGTTGAAAATGTGAAGAGAAGGGGCTACTTATAGGGGAAAGGAGGTCTGAATGCAATAAATCGCGTTCGTGACCTGCCTTTTCCTAAAATAAGAAAGGATTCCCTTCCAAAAGAGCCTGTTTAGGCAATAAAACTACCCATATGGGTGGGGCCCCACCCCTAGTGGTACTAAGGGACCTGTATGGGTCCCCCTAGGCTTACGGAAGAGATGACCCATATGGGTCAGTGGATCCGTACCACCAAGCAGCACCCGTATGGGTCCCTAAGTGCAGACTAGGTCTCCTAACTTCGGCCAAACTCAACTCTGTAGTAGTAGGAACACCTTTGATGGACAACACCTGAAAAAAATTGCATCATATAGCTCTCATCATCATTTTGCGAGAAGGATTGTTAAAATCCAGTGCTCATAGCAGGTCACACTCATTTGTTTACCCAATTCGAGACTCAAACTCAACATATAGATAAACCGTAGAAACTTACCTCTAAGTTTACCCAAAATTGTGATAAATGCGAGTTAGACTTTGCTTGTTCCCCGATGACATTAAAATAACCCACCTAGGAATAGAAAAAACTCATCGGAGCAATATAGATGGAAGGCATGTGCTAATCATCTGTTCTTAGCGCAGCTTAATTTTATTTTCATACACATCATCGGTTTGAAACTAACCATTGTCTTATGCAACCATAATCCTTGATTGTGTGCCATGACATCATTAAAATCGAAACCTTTATCCCACTCCCCATGAGAAAATGGGGTTGAACCTTTGGGAGACTAATCAATTGCCAATTCTTGTCTCCTTGAGACACAAACCATTTTTTTGTATTTCTCGAATGACCAAATTCACCAAAGACCGAGGCAACCCAGTGACTACCAAAATAATGAATTTTGATCTTTTGGCGTTCCATGAATGACCCAATTTACTAAAGATTGAGGCAACCCCTTGATTGCCAAATTTAACCACAATAATGGCTAGGGGCATCCAAGCATGACCCCAATTCTTGTGCATTCCTAGAATGACACGCTTGAGTTACACTTTCCCCTGAAGAAAACTCTAACAACCTCGGGACCCCTTGTGACCACCTCCCTTAGCTCAATGTCCTAGAGCTTTCCCTTTTTGTTAAGCATTTCCACAATGCTTTGCTTAAGTAGAATATTCCATGAATATTTGTATTAGACTGAGCGGTCCCAGAGAGAAACTAACTTTTACTTTCTCAGCATGAAAATTATAGAGATTGAGTGCCACGAGAGAAACTAAATTTTGCTTTCTTGGCATTTTGGGGTAAGAAAAAGAAATGTTCCCTTTGCCAGAAGCAAGGAGTTAAGTCAGAAGAAGAAATGGCTGATCATGATGAATCTTAGAAAAAGTTCTTCGAAATGATGAAATTAGAACAGCTTATGGCTCAGTTCCAAGATCTGTCATGAATCGTATGCTTGAATTTGGGGGCAGTTCTAGGCTTAATAAGTTCGAGGACAAGTACAAAAATAGGTTGAAGAGATAGAAATAGTCTTTCCCAAGCTGTAGCATCTCACTAGTTCTTCCCCTACCAAGTATGTCGATCCAAGCAACTTCACCATTCTGACTACCCAGGATCTCCTTATCAGCTTTGTGATGCCATTTATTTCCCCATTCGATGACACTAGTTCTCATGAAGCTCACTTGGAAGGTTATCTGAGTATTATGACCACCATGGGAATCCCAGAAGTCCACATGGTTAATCTCTTTTAGACTACTTAGAGAGGTCCTGCTATTGACTGGTATATGAGGATGTCTAGTTTTGTAAAGTCTTGCTGGAAGTCCCTAACCACAACTTTTATTAAGAATTATGACTACAATGTCAAAGTTGAGACAACCCTTCAAGATTTGGAGAGGTTTAGGCAATGTCACAATGAACCTTTCGAGGAATAATACATAAGATGGATGGCTGTCTAGACCTTGGTGGAAGGAGCTGTTTGCATAGTTCCATTTCAGCCCGATGAGGAATAATGCTTATTTCATTCAGTGATCAGACAAGAGAGCCAAAAGGGACCAAATTATCATCCAAAAATCAAAAATTCAAAAATCCACATTCTAGGGAAGTCTCGATTCAACATTTCCTACTGAAAAATCAAAAAGTCAAAATTTTGGTCAAAATAGGCTTTATTTACTGAGATATGATTTTTTCACCATTCATGAGTAATGAGCCTCATTACTCATGAATGGTGAAAAAATCATATCTCAGTAAATCTTCACGAGATTTACTGACAGATTTGCAAGATTTGCAATCATTTGCGCGATGAGCCCGCATGCTCATTACCTCCTTCTATAAATAGCAGCTCATTCTTTCCATTTTGGGTAGCAGTTGAAATTCACATAAAATCATTCTTTGCATTTTTTTAGGTGTCCTAAAAGCCCCGAAACTCTGCAAAACACTTCCAAATCCGAGCTTTATCATATAAATCAGGTATAAACTCGATTTTCTTTCTTTTTAGATATAGATCTCATAGTGATCTTTGGTCTAAAAATGACTCAATCTCTCAAAAGTCCCGCATTTCCTATAGAAATAATGAAGGATTATAGCCATAATTTGGGTTACATCTAATTTTCCAACCAAATCATAATCTTTGACAACTTTGGTCCTGCGCTAGCTCTCAAGTCATCCTAGACAGACGAAAAGGTAAAATCAGGGTAATTGGCTCTAAGCCCACCTTTAAAATTCAATAAAATTCATTTCTATTACTTTTTATTATTGCATT
This sequence comes from Euphorbia pulcherrima, assembly GCA_947683365.1. Lineage (NCBI taxonomy): Eukaryota > Viridiplantae > Streptophyta > Magnoliopsida > Malpighiales > Euphorbiaceae > Euphorbia > Euphorbia pulcherrima. The sequence goes on along the minus strand of CANTUS010000007.1, from coordinate 22,442,059 downwards.
TTTGCATGTCACTTCCTTGGTTAAGTGAGCCACAGGAGCCACTTAAACTATAACATGTGTAAATAAGTTCGCAGGTGTGGATAAAACATCCAGGATGTGAGGAATCTCTATCCGAGTTTCCAGACCAAAACCTAAGTGTTGTCGTCATCTTGTTGAAATTTCTGTAGAAAATATCAATTTACTACGCCGTTATAATGCTCGTTTTATATCTTGAATCTATTTCTTAAATAAAGCTGTTGTAATGCAGAAATTACCACAAATTCCAAAATTCCAACATTAATCCAAAGAATTTGAACAATATGAGTACCTATTATGTCCAAACTCAGAATCTCACTTTCTTTTTAGTACAAAAATCCCATTTTGGATCAGTGTACCACAATTCCTGGTGAGCTGAACCGGGTGGCGAATCTATTTTATTTTTAAATAAAATAAAAGTGCTTTATTTAAAGAATATTCTCTTTTATTAAAATGTGTAAATATATTTCTAAATATATCACATTTTTTGCTTATAAAAAGCAACATTTCTCATACTCAATAAGTTTACGTGAAAAATAACAAAATAATTTTCTATTGAGTAAAACCAATCATTTTATTATAAAAAGGTACACACCTACAAAAATCAATCCCGTGGTTTCTTCAAACTGCACCAAATGCGCCCCGCACACCGTACCCCGCGTGCTCCCCTCAAAAAAACCTCGCCTGCTTACAGTGGTGACTTTGCTGGCGATAAAATTATTTTTATAAAAACCTAATTTTTATAAAAAATTCTCTTTTGACATAATAATTAAAATATTGTTCAAATTAAATTTTGGAACTATGGAATATGTGGTAATTTCAACATTACACAAATTTTAGGGTTGCATAGAATCTGCATTCTATACCCCTAAACCAATTTAGGTGTCTTTTGGTGAAGTATCTCCAAGTTTGCTTAGGACTTGAGGGCTATGGATCTGATCATGCCCCTTGCGTAACGTACAAGGGCCTTGCTCACTAATGGGCAAGACTAGTCGAATATAATATATGTGGAAAAGTTTCCTTTGGTTTGCTTAGGGCCATTGGGACTCGGTACACAAAGGCGCAGGGTACCCAATCGCACCCAATCCTGAGACCGAAACCCATATATAGATGAACCGTAAACACTTTCCCATAGTTTTACCTAAAAACCCGCAGTGCATGCGAGTAGACTTCGCTAAGTCCCGCGTTGGATTTAAAGCAAAGTAACTAAATGGAGTTAAAAGGGTGATAGGCACGATCTAACGTTTGCTACATGTGCAAGTTTATAAAATATAAATAAACTGAAAACGGGCATCATAAGCATCATGGTTGTGTGAAAACTAATCACATCTTTATGTAGCCATAGCATTCATGTGTGACATACCATTCCACTTCCTTAGTTATAGGAACCTAAAAGTGACCAAGATGAGTGAGTCTACCTAGGCTCAGCCCGTGAGACGAAATAAACCAAGATTAGTGAGTCAACATGGGCTTAGCAAATGAGTTGGGACACATGAACCCTATCGAGTGACGAACGAGTTAACTCACCTTTGACAACCGAGTCACCCATCAAGTGACCCTCGAGTCAGCTCACCTTTAACCACCGAGTCAACCTTCGAGTGACCAACGAGTCATTCACCTTTGACCAGTGAGTCACCCTATATAGTAACCAACGAGTCAACTTACCTTTGACCACTAAGTCAAACTTTGAGTGACAAACGAGTCAATTCATTTTTTACCACCGAGTCATCCTTCGAGTGATAAATGAGTCAACTCACCTTTGAGCATTTAGTCATTCATTGAATGACCAATGAGTCAACTCACCTCTAACCATCGAGTTAACCTTCGAGTGAGCAATGAATCAACTCACCTTTGACCACCAATTCAGCCATCGAGTGACCAGTGAGTCAACTCACCTTTGAACACTAAGTCGGCCTTTGAGTCAACCTCCGAGTTACCATCAAGTCAACTCACCTTTGACCTGTGAGTCAACCCTCGAGTGACCATCGAGTCAACTTATCTTTGACCATAGAGTGAGCCTCCGAGTGATAATTGAGTAACCTCACCTTTGACCATAGAGTCAGCCTCTAAGTGACCATCGAGTCAACCTACTCAATCTTCCATATTGACTAAACCCGGCCAGTGAGCCACCTGATTATTAAAGCCATGTTAGATCTAACCAACCATCGAGTCAAACCTAATTTGATTCAAAACCCCAGTCTTCAAACCATATGTGAGTGTTGTTCAATGAATATTATGAACAACCCTTGCTAAATATTCCCTAAATAGTTAGAACACACTCAACACCCTAAAATTTGTATATGTCCATCCATCCATCCATTCATCCATCCATCCATCCATCCATTCATTCATTAACTCACTCATCTATTCATTTCGATGAACAAATGAAAGTAAGGCTCAGAGCCACACCTGATACGCTTACTAACACTTGATCTCTTACGTCTTAGGTAGGAAGCGAGAGAGAAAGAGGTTAAGATGTATCACGGGTAGACCAAAAGTCAGGCCCCCATCACCAATCAAATCTCTAGCTAGATTTTTCTTTGATCTAGAGCCTGAAACTATGATGGCAGACAATGATGCAATTGGTCAATCCCTTACAAGGATTCTAGATACTCTAGAGTTTCGTGACCTCTGGGAAAGATTGAGCACTTCTAGCTCGCTGAAGGCCCAAGAACAAGAGGGAAATATAGCAACATTGAAGGCGAAGATGGCGAATGTGGAAAAACTCCCTCCAATGAAAGACAAGGCCATTGCTCCCTCTATCGAGCAATATATGGAAATTGACCAGTTCTCTCCAAAGGAATTTGAAGCCCTCCTGGCTAACTTTGTGATGCCTTATGTAGCTCCGAATACTAGCACTAGGATTCCTCATGCATACATTGAAAGTTATCTCTGAATCATGACTAGTACGAAGATCTCTAAGGTTCATATAGTCAACCTATTTCGAGCAACTCTCCATAGTCCAGCTTCAGAATGGTATATGAGGATGTTGATTGATGTTAAATCCAACTAGATATAGTTGTGTTCTGCATTTCTAGATAACTATGCTTTCAATTTGAAGGTCAAAACCACTTTACAAGATGTTAAAAGGGTTAAACAATGCTCGAATGAGTCTTTTAAAGAATATTACTCGAGATGGATTATTGTTCGCGTACTTGTGACATGGGCACCTAACTAGGACGCCTTAATAGTGAAACTCATTAAAGGATCTAGTCAGAGATACCTGGATGAGATGAAAATGAAAAGGTTTGACACCTTTATTGATGTAGTAGACTATGCCAAAAGGCTGGAAAAATATGATGAAGCAGACTAGTTGAAGAAATAGTAATAGTAGGCTCATACTAAGCCTAGGTATTGGGAAATAGGGGGATCTTCCAAATAGGGTAGCTCTGAATCTTCCAAAGCTCTGTCTAAGGTCGTAGCAGGCACTCAAGTGTAAACTCATCAATCCATCTCCCCATGGGTGGAATCATTTTTCACAAATATTTACCAAACTGAGGAAGTCTAACCAACTTCAGAGTATCAAACCATTTGTCCCACCTGCTGCGGCTGACAAGGATAACTTCTATGCCTATCATGTGCTAAGGGGCATTGCACTAATGAATGCACTCGGTTACTAACATATTTACAACAAATGATAACCAATGGGAGAATGAAGGAACTCGAAAAGAAGCCAAGCATATAGACTAATTCCCTGCCTAACTTTAAGGCCACGATAAATGCCATCAATGTTCATGTAGAGGCTGATGACTATGGTATTGATGTGATAGATAATTTTTGTCATGACTCAGGATAGGGGGTTAACATGATCTTCAACAATATGGACATCATCTACATGGTCAAACAGTATGTCTTGAGAATGAGAAGAGAGGGATTAGACAAATATTAGGTACCGCCACACCTCATATTTCGAGGTGATTCTAACCTGAATGAGCATGTAGAGGGATTCCTCTGATTTATGCATGAACGAGGGATCGCTATAATGGGCTTTGCACCTCAATTCTCAAGCTTCTTAGAGGGACAAGCTATGGATTGGTAAAATAAAATGCCAATGGAAGGTCATTGGAACTGGTAGTACATGGAGAGATCATTTATGCACAACTTCATGGTTACACATCCAGAGGAAACTAGTCTTTACTAGTGTTTGACACCTTAGGTAGATCAATGCAATGCTGGTTGGCATGATATTCCTCCTCCTCAGCCCCCTATGTACACTCCCCCATATTACATACATCCCAATTATATTGGAATGAATCTGTTTAAATTTGGAAGTTTTTTTAGGATGGCATGTCTTGGAGATTAGGAGCTGTATGATCTTGAGCAAGTCTAGAGTAACCACGATGAATGGCAAAGATATCTTGACATGAACCTGAATGAAGTAATGCAAGATCCATTTGTCGAACTTTGTGCTAATGTGGTGATATGAGTGAGTCAATGGGACCAAATCAACATTGAATAATGTGACCAATTTGAAGGAATCCGTACAAACATTATGGCATATGGTGTGCACATGGAGTAGACATTCACCAATAAGCAAGGCATGATCTCTGACTTTTGTATAGCTATTAAAGGGATATAGGCTGGAGTAAATGTGATGGAAAATGCAATAGAGGAGGATCCTAAGGAGGACCCGAAAGAGGATCATAAGGAGGATCCAGACGATAATCCTAAGGAGGACCCTAGAGAGGATCTAGAGGGAGATTCTGATGAAAAAACTGATGATGATGTGCATGTACAACAAGCACCAAAATGGGTTTTTAAGCCAATGAACGAACAATAACCCTTTGCTGATTCAGACGAAGAAGCAGAGGAATTCAAAAGCTCTATTGAGTCAAATGACGAGGATAAAAGTGAAGTGGATAACTTAGGGTATGAGTTCAAAGAATTTAGCATTGGGATCCATCCTAATTGGCCTGGAGATTTTGAGTACGAGGCTCGCTTTCTAAACAGAATGACATTTGATCACTCAGATTCAGATGTATATGGATCTTTCCTAACGCTTGATTCATCCGAAGCTTGGAGCACTGCAGCAAGCGAAGACTTTGGAGATTTTACAGACTTTGACTCTGACAATGAGCATTTTATTAACATGATCCGAGATGAAGGGCAAGAACTTAATCGGGAATACATCATGGAAATAATTCGAGCTAAAAATAAATTGAGCTAGTTATCAAATCCAAAGCCCTTACTTAAGTGAAAGCTATCCTATATTCTACAATGGGAGCATAAGGCCATGCCCTTACATTAACAAATTCATACAAATGATGAACGATGGGTACATCTACTATACGCATTAGCCCGAGAGGTTCTGCTTAACTCTCTAAGAAAAGCTGATAGTTTGTTATGAAGGGATGAAATTTTGCCAGAAGTCCTTTTGGAACACACTAGCTAGGTGGTTCATCAATAACTTCACATGGATTGATCCACTAGAGGACTCAACCCCTGATCTAAACAAATATGAGAACCCATTACTGTATTGGTGTGAGCATGGGATTTTACAGTCCCTCCCGTGAGACGATGATGACGTATATTTGAATTTTAATCCTCATTAAAAATTCATTTTGAATTTTTATTAACGTTTGAATTTAGTTCAACATGTCCAACTATGCGTCTGGTGGAAGCTCAAACCAATGATTCTCACCTAAAGTATCCTAAAATATCATAAGCTACCCCCGTGTGGTAGTCTACCAGTAGGGGCCTTAAAGCTGCCCTCGGCATTAGCTAAGCTGCCGGTGAGTTCACTCAGGCCATTAGCGGCTTGAGCCATGCCACCGGCGGTATGACCCCTTGCGATAGTCTACCAACTTTTACTTTTTGTCTTGAACCCACAGGATAATCTCAAAAATTGGTTTTTAGCTTGTCTTTCATCCCTTAAAACATCAAAGCGAGGGGTTAGAAGGGAGAAGAACATCAGTAGAAAATTTTGTGAGAGTTTTAGGAGTGAGAGAGAGCAATTTTAGAGATAATGGGAAGAAAAGGTAAGAAAATGGATTTAATTCATGTTTTCTTGGTTTTTCTTCATCTAATCTCTTAGATAAGACTTAAAATCTGTAGAAATCCTAGGTTAAAATCAATCTAATAGGTTTTTTAGAGACAAACATTGTTTAGTCTTCAAATCACTACCCTAATCATCATTTCAAGTTTCTCGGAGGCATCTTTAGAACACGAAGAGGTGTATTCATAGCCCCAAGGTAAATTCCCGAGTCTCTTGAGCTCTTTTGCATATTTTCTTGCTGTTTGTGGGGTTGGTTGGTGTTTTGGGTTTATTTCTTGGTGTTTTGGCCATTTTCAACCATCTGGTTCTATTTCTGCAAATCCTATAACCGCCAGTGATTTCACCAAATCACCGGCGGCTTCACCCAAACCGCCAACAAGTGAACCTGCCATCAACTTCACCCATGCTGCCTGTAGTATCACCCATTCTGCCATTAGCATGAGTCTCTGGGCAGCAGCCTCATTGTTGCCCTTTCGACCTAGTTTTCTCATTTTTTGTATTTTGCATGTACAGTATCACGACGGGAATCCAGAATTTCCTAAAAATAGTCCAAACACAATAACATGTAGCATTTTCACTAATAATTTGGTTAAAATAATAATCATATCCAAAATAGAGTTTTCCCTAAAATTCATTCAGAAAATGAAATTTTCAAAGGGAACTTTTATTCCACGACCTCAGCTCGGGGCTCTGCCCCCAAACCCCATCCGGGGCACTACCCCAGAACCTCACAAGGGGGTACTGCCCCTCGACCCCCATCGGGGACACTACCTCCTTTGGACCCCACAACTGGGGGTGCTACTTTGTGTTATATATCTCGTATACGTGCCGTATCTGTGCTAACCTTTTCTGATGTAGGTAGATTTAGGTTAGATGTATGTTTACGCCACATTTTATTTTTTGTTTTAGAATAATGTATAGGATTTGAAAATACTTGTAATAATTTTAATTTCCATATTTATTATTGTATGACTATAATAATTTATTTCTCGCTTTGATTGCTTGCTAAAACGCGAGAACACAACATATAAATTGAAAACACGATAAATAAGGGGGATTAAAATTGAATAAGAAAGAATGATACTTTTAAATCGGCCAATGTAAAATAGATAGCATCATCTGAACTTGAAATCTCTACTTAAGGTATGGTCTACCTCCTGGTGGGAAAATTGTACCTTATTTTCCCGGTTGAGCTGAACCGGGTGGCGACTCTATTTTAAGTACGAGATTTTGATCTTGTGTCTTTTGAGCATTAAAATATGCAAAACCATTTTCTGCCATAACACCGCCACCATACTAACATCATTATATTTTTACGTGGTCGGTCCTTTGGCCCGGCTTCGTAGCCATCCGAAATGTTGTCCGATCACAATTGGTCATGGAAGGCAACCAATGCCATTTACCTAACATCAATAGAGTTTGCTAAAGAATATCCCTAGTACATGAATAAGCATGATGTTGAACCATAAGATTTGATAGTCAGTGACGAAGAACCAACTGATGGAGCTTTCTCATCTATCCACATGATTTGGCAAGATTCCAATCCCATTTTATGCCAAATCCTTCAAGAGAACCCAACTATCCCAAGGGGACAACATGAGAAGTCACACTTTATGAGATGGCCTTTTTTCACTGAAGAGCCACCTATCATGTACAAGCTAATTGACTTAGGGGAAATACCACTTGATGAAGATTTTGATGAATTTGAAGTCTTCGATCAACAAACTAGCCTATCCAAGCTATCAGTCCAGTTACTAGAGGTGGGGAGATTACTGGGACAATAGTCCTACCATGTCAAGGGTAGAACCCCCAGCTCCCCCAGCTTTTGCCAAGTCTTCAAAGTAGATAGAAAGCCTAATTATGGACTAGTTAAAGGCCACCACCACCAAGATGAGCATCTGGGATCTTCTCCTTGTTTCCCAAGATCATAGACTCGCCACTATTAAGAAGCTCATAGAAATTGAGACTTCTCCTTTGGCAACGCCTGAACAAGTTTGTGCATTACTCAACACTAAAACTAGTACTGTCATCCATGATATTATTTTCTCTGGCTCTGATCTACCGGATGAGGGGATTTGACACAATAATGCTCTCTATTTGAAGGCGAGTGTTTTTGGACACATCAAGCCATGTATGATGGTTTACGATGGCTTAGCTCTGAATGTCTATCCTAAGGATACTTTGCTAATCCTGGGATTAACCAAGAAGGATTTAAAGAACTCCACGACAATCATTATGGCCTATGATAATTCTAAAAGAACTATCATCGGTACATTTTAAGCCGAAGTCACTATCGGGGAAATCTCTTCTATTATGCTTTTACAGTCATAGACATCCCAGTGACTTTCTCTATGCTACTCGGACAACTATAGTTCTATGTTCTGGGATCGGTTCCATCTACTATTCATCAAAAGGTCAAAATTCCATTCCAACAAAAGATTGTCACTTTAGAAGCTGACAAAGCATTATTCATGGCAGCTCTGAAAATCGAGGAAAGCAATATGAAAAACCATAGCCATAATCGGTCAAGGATAAAACAAGCAATCAGAAGTGCATTGGGGCCCTTGGATTCAAAGTTACATGCAGAATCACTATACTTTTGGAAAAGGACTAGTTTCCCATTAGCAAGGAATGCCAACTTTCAACATAGGGGAGGGAGAATGGAAACCTATAGGACTCAATTATGCAGGCACCAAAAAAACTGCCAACAAAGTGAGCTTTCGAAGGAAGTCAGAGGAACCATACAATAGAACCCCTGAACCTGTTACTCATCAGGGAAGGACTGTCCTAGGATTTGAAATCATTTTAGATGTAGTTGACTATAACAAACATGGTAAAGGCCCTATCCCTGTATGATGAATAAGGCAGATTATCGATAAGATGTTTGGAAAATTCTCGTTCAGATAAAGTCTGATGAATAGGTACGTTTGAAGAAGATCAAAAAGTTGAGCAAAGAAGGAGAAATGCTCGAAGCTTTGACCAAGCACTTCCAAGCTCAACTCAAGATAGTGGAGGAGGCAAAGAGCAAAGGGGATTACCTAAACCCAACTGTCATAGACATGGTCGAAGTCATGAAAGGCAGAGCAAAAATAGAAGAGGAAAGCGATGAGGACATCTTACTGAAGCTAGCTGCTAAGGAAGGAACATCTAGTGTAGAGTTGATGCCAATTGATCAAGATGAGGAAGAACTTTACTTCTTTGGATTGTGTTTCTGATTACGATTCCATGCATCCATTCTAGCATTCATCTACCATTTTTAACATTAGTGATGGTATTACAAAAGAATTTAACTTACATACAGAGGATAATCTAAAAATGGTATACATTTCCAATCAACTGCCCATTGAATAAGAGAGAGAATTAGTAAAAACATTAAAAAATCACATTTTAGCCTTCGCTTGGTCTCACGAGGACATGCCTGGACTTCGATTAGCACATCGCTGAACACAAGATCCCTACGGACCTAAGGATTTATCTAATGAAGCAAAAGATGAGAAGAAAGCGTCCAGAATGGGCAAAAAAAAGTCAAAGTAGAAGTAGCCAAGCAGATAAAGGCCAATTTTATAGAAGTTATCAAGTATTGTACTTGGCATTAAGAAAAATAGTGACGTTAGAGTCTGTGTTGACTTTAGGGATCTAAACAATGCCACCCCTAAGGGCGATTTTTTGTTGCTACACATTGACATTCTGGTAGATAGCACGACAAGGTATGCCATGTATTCTTTTCTGGATTGGTTCTCTGGGTACTACCATATCTTCTTGAATGTGATAGACAAGTTTAAAACTGCATTCATCTTAGAATGGGGAACATATTATTTCAGAGTGATGCCTTTTGGACTCAAGAACACAAGGGTAACCTATCAATGAACAGTTATAATGCTATTACATGATTTGATCCACAAAGAGGTCGAGGTTTACGAGGATGACATGCTTGTATAATCTACCACACCAGAAGATTACCCTACAGTTTTAGAGCGATTCTTCATAAGGATTGAGAAGTACAAACTCCATCTCAACCCAAAGAAGTGTATATTCGGTGTCACATCAGGCAAATTATTGGGGCATGTGGTTAGCCTGAGAGGCATAGAGATAGACCCCGATAAAGCTAGGGCTATTAGGGAAATGCCAATGCTAAAAACCAAGAAGGAAATAAGAAGTGTCTTAGGATCCATACAGTATGTCAGCCGCTTCAGAGCTCGATTGACTACCATGTGTGAACCTATCTTCAAGCTCTTAAGAAAGCAGCAACCAACAGAATGTAACGAGTAGTGTGAAGAAGCTTCTAATAGGATCAAAGCTTATCGAATAAATCATCCTATGTTGAAGCCGCTAATTCTTAGAAGGCCATTAATTCTCTCTCTGGCAATCAAAGAAACATCTATAGGGGCTATGCTGGTTTAGGAATATGAAGATAAAAGAGAATAAGTAGTCTATTATCTTAGTATGAAATTGCTAGAGTATGAGACTCAATACACCATTGTGGATAAAACTCGTGCCCAATGGTCTGGATCAGTAAGAAGCTCAGACATTACTTCCAATCCTTCCGAATCTAAGTAGTTACAAAGGTGGATCCAATGAAGTATCTATGTTAGGCTCCTTCGTTAATCGGGAAACTAGCAAGGTGGCTCTTATTACTATTGGAATTTGATATTGAACATATCACTAAGAAGAGCATCAAGGGTAGAGTAGTGGCTGAAATCCTAGGAAATCAACCACTCGAATATGGAGAACCAAAAAATCTAGAGTTCCTTGATGAATGTTTTGTAATAACAATGGAGAAATCGAGAAAATGGACCATGTTCTTTGATGGTGTTGTTAACAAGCGAGGAGCTAGTTTGGGAGTTATCATTGTTACGCTAGACGAAGCACTCATACCTTTGTCAAGATGGTTAAAATTCCCCACACTGAATAATAGGGAATAATATAAGGCTTGTCTATTCCAAATGTCTGCTCTAATTACTCTTAGCGTGGATACAGTGAAGATTAATAGTGATTCAGATGTAGTCATCAAACATGTCACAGGAGACTAGGAATTGAAGGAAGAATTTCTCAGACCTTACCTGGAGACCATATGGAGAAAAGCCACTACATTCGTCGAATGCAAGTTTTTTCACATGTCCCGAGAAGAGAATCAGATGGTGGCTGCATTGGCCACTTTAGCCTCCATGTAGGAAGTACCTAAAAAATAGCCAATCAAGCCCCTTGTTATAGAGCAACTCGATGTGATAGAGAGCTCTATGGATAAAGAAGAACTTTGGTAATTTGACATTGTCAAGTTCCTTAAAAAAGGTGATTTCCCAGCCGAAGCTACAGATTTTGATAGGAATGCACTGTGAAAGCTCGTAGTCCGATTTTGCTTGAACAAGGGAGATCTGTTCAAAAGGTCATTAGACGATCTGCTATTAAAGTGTCTAACTCAATAAAAAGCAAAGAAAGTAATAAAAGAAGTACATTCGGGAGACTGCAGTCCACATATGAATGGAGTCATGATGGCTAACTATACTGGCTGATTGTATTCAAGAGTTAAAGACTTGCCATTCCTATTAGGTATACGGAGATGTGAGCCATCTGCCCCCAATGACATTATAAAACTTGACGACGCCTTTGCGATTCTTAGCCTGGGGCATCAATATCATTCATGAAATAAGACCATCTTTGACTAATGGCCATTGCTTCATTGTAGTTGTCGTTGATTACTTTTCCAAATGGGTTGAAGTAGAGTCATGTACAAGCATCACGGCTAAGAAAATGGCTCAATTTATTCAGCGACATATCTTTGTTAGATACGACATTCCTCATCATATAGTAAGTGACAATGGTGTATAGTTCTAAGGGGAAATAATTGATCTTATTGAGAAGCATAGGATTGAGAATCTTCGCTCTTCACTAAATCGGCCACAAGCTAATGAAGCCATAGAAGCAGTTAAGAAGGCAATTAAGAAGATCCTCTCCAAAATGATCGCCAATTACTGGGATTAGGCTAATAATTTGCCTTATGCCTTATGAGGATATAGAAACCAGTGTCAAGACTCCTACGGGATAAACCCCTTTCTCTCTTATCTATGGCATGGAGGCGGTATTGCCCGTGGAAGTAGAGATCAACTCATGGCGTATAGCCCTTGAAGCAAAACTTACTAAAGATGAATGAGCAGGGGCAAGACATGAAGAGTTGACCTTAATTGATGAGAAATGATTAGCTACATTGGAGAATCTATGCATATAACAATAGTGCATAGCCCGGGCTTACAATTGCAAAGACAAAAGGCAAGATCAACCTCTAACAATAGGTGATATGCTCTTAGAAGAATCTCGTAAGATGCACACGAATGTTTGAGGAAAATTCCAACCAAATTAGGAAGGACCTTATATGGTGAAAAGGGGTAGTCAAAATATCAAATCTTGACGGTTATGAATTTATGAATCCAGTCAATCGCTAAAAGCTGAAGCGCTATCTCGTGTAGTAAAAAAAGAAAATAATAAGAAAATAATAATAAAAGTCTATCAAGAGCTAGTGAGGGATCTGGAGCAAAAATTAAGACCCCGAAAATAAAAGAGTGGGGCCTTAGGTAAAATTCATTCGAAACCTTAGGCAACAATGGACATTTCTTGGGAATAAGTACCATTTATCTTTCCTATTCAAATAATATCTTTTATAATAACATATTGATGTTAAAAATACTCCATGAGTGCATTAAATGGCAATTACGAATCATTTGATAAAAATGCATGCAAATAGCATTTCTGTCTTTATTTCACATAAAGTGCATTATAAACAGGGAATGGGAATGAAAAGGACAAACAACGAGGCTCAAAGCCTTTATTCTTCCATGAAAATGAAAGATGCACGTGTGAGCACGGAATTTTCTCACGCCGCTAGTCGATGATGAAATATTGGCTCTATACTTTATTGTATCCTAATAAGTTAAGTTTGAAATTGATTTATGGGAATTGGCCTTGAAAAAATATGTGCATTCCCTCTCAGCCCTATCAAAAACCCTACAAAAGTCATCAGTAGTACCCTGTCACTTGACATCGGTCCCGTCTTTAGTAGACATAGGTACCGCTATCCCTCATAATGGTACTGCTATCTATTATTTCTCGGTTAGTTTTAACAAACTCAATTCAAAAATTCCTATTTAAAATTAACCAAACCAGGTATCGAAATCCCTAAAAATGGTATCAGTATTGACTTTTCTGGCAGAAAATAAATCTGAATTAATTCAATTCTCCCATTCACTTGGAGAATTAATTATTCTACCTGATTTTACCTCTCATTTTTTACTATAAATAGAGGCCTAAAATCAATTTTCCACATACAATTGTCATCTGTCAAATCTATTTTATAAAATTAGCTTTAGGAAAGTTCTTATTAAAAGTTCTGTCTAAGTCATTATTTAGCAAATTTAGAATAAAGAGGGTATTTTATTTTTTCCTAGTTATTCTTTATTGATTTTAATTCATCCCTTCCAATCAAATCACTTTCCACGAGGCCATTCCCGTTTCATTTCAAATCTAACAATAGATTCACAACGAAAATGTAAACAATCTGAGACTAAAGTAATCATTTTAATTTATTTCTTGTTTCAATTTATTAAATCTAAATTTATGATGCATTAATTGAATTAAACTTGTCACAATTGAACTTGACTATAAATCAATCCACTTTAACTCTGTCTCATCTTCATTTCACATTCTATCACCAACAATAATCCAATGTATTCACAATATAAATTAATTGTATTTCACTTCCATAATATGAGTCGTTTATATTCCATCTTATAAATTATTTATATTCTATAATATAAATTGTTTATATTTCATTTACATAATATAAATAGTTTATATTTCATTTCCATAATATAAATGGTTTATATTTCTTTTCCAAAACATGATTGATTCACATCCCAAAATGTAAATAATCCATATTTCATTTCCAATTATAATTATGTTATGTTTCATTTCCCGTTTCATTTCATTCCGTTTCCATTTTCGATTATGTCACTAATTTATGCTTAATTCTTTTATGTCATAATTAATTCATATCCCATTTTTATTTCTCTCACTTTACACCATTTTCCTTTTTCGTCATTTCCATTATTTGTCAATTTCATTTAATTATATTTGAGCGGGTAAGAGCTCTTTGTGGTGATTTTGTTCGAGGGATCAGATTGCAACCCCTAGTAGACTTTTCTATACATCTCTTCCAATTTCTTCTTGATTTGTGAAATTGCTTGCCATATTTGTGATTCTATCATCTTCTTAATTGCTAAATTTGTCATAGCGCCATTATGTTAGAAGAACAACACCGTGATCTTTGACATCATCATTACTATTTATTCTAGGCTAAAATACAATACTCCTGTTTTAACCTTTTATTTGTAGGATAATTTCCCGGAATCAATTTATTTTGCATTATGTTTCATGAGCATGCGATAGCTGCCATAAAATGATGTCATGGCGACATTGAGACGGTGTATTTTGATTAGAATAGCTCTTTTCCTCACCTCATTTCTTAAAATGAATCTAGATAATATGTTTGACATTTAATAAACAATTTTGGTTTTTCACTTTAAATTGCTAAACGAATCGAATAAGTAATTTGTCCGGACCCGAATCTCTAAATTAAGGTATAGTTTTGTTCTTGGGACAGTGCTATATGAGAATTTCCCGGAAGAGCTGATCTAGGTGGCGACTCTATATTTTAAATTATGGATTTAGATCCATGAATCCTTTTGACATTATTTTATAAATTATTTTACACTCTTTCCTACTAATTCTATTTATTAAAACCCCTAGCTGAGTTACCAAGTTGCCTCGGTTGCCTATAATTAATACCTGGATTGTCCCAAAATGAAAGTTGCCTCGGTTGACCCTAATTGACCCAAACCATCAAATCTGATCCGCCCATGCCAAAAACGTCGTTCGCTCGCAGTGGCGACTCTGCTGGGGATCTTTTCTTTAAAAACTATTTAAAAGATTTGACAAATACTAAAATATTTGTTTAGCCAAATTAACCCAATATTGTTTATTTTATGCATCATGTTTATTACAGTGGTTAGATTCTTTTGCATTTTACGGCAGGATCACCCTTATTATTGACTACGTTACTTTAGCGAAGCTTCACCTTTGATTCTTCATGGGACTTAGGGTCTTCTAGTGGGTAACCACTCATGACAGCATCACTAATATTCTACATCAACAACCCGGCTATAAGCTTGCATGTAGTAACCTACCTACTTCCTTTAGGACTACCCTATCACATTTAATAATTTAGGTCGCGCTTTGTTATCTCGTATAGATCTCAAAGTTTTTAGAGCCAAGACTAGAATTAGAAGCTTTACCCTTCGCATGGAGTAATAAGGAGATGAGAGGTACAAGGTTAGAGGAATGATTTTCACCTATGTGTTAACTAACCCCCGTTGTTATGCTATAAGTGTTGCTATGCTGAATGTTGCCATGGTATATGTTGCCATGATAAGTGATGCCATGTCATTCGCTATATTATGTCAAGTCTATCTCATATTCATTTCCCCTAAGTCTTTTGGATTAGCCATACGGGGGTTTGTGCATGGATAAATGAATGTCTGTTCTATCACCATACTTTGGGAGCATATCATTGGATTTCCATCTGAGATGCTATAAGAATTTCATAAAATTGAAAGGTTTGACTGATAAGCAGCTAGCTAATGAATGGTTCTAGGTTCAGCCTAAGGAAGTAAGGGATTATTGGTCGCAACTCATGAGTGCTTTTCAGAACCATTTTTTTGTACAAACTTAAACCTCGAATTAACATTGGTGATTTGGTCTCTTGCTACCAAAGGAAGAATGAAGAATTCCGCAGATACTATAAGAGGTGGATGGATTTGAGGGCCTTAGTGAATCTAGTACACTCTAAGAAGATTATGATTGACATCTAGATCAATAGAACCTTGCCTAAAATCAAGAAAGAACTTATGACTAGAAACTTCAATGAATCCAATAAGGTCTGTGAAGAGGCACTGACCCTCAAAAGATACAGTGCAAAACAAGGGGATGACCATGGCATTTCCCCATGGAAGGATGATCTTTCTATTCTTCTCCAGAAGTTGAGAAAGGTTGGGATCTTAAATAGGTCTTCGCCTTATGTTTCTTCATAAGCAGTTAAAGTTTGCAATTTCTGTGCTTATCATGTTCCTATAGGGCACCGTACCAAAAGCTTTAAGACATTTTTGACTATCATAAAAGGGCTCATAATAGAAGGGAAAATTACATATCATGCCCTTAAATAGAATCGAGTCCTCCAAGCCCGCATGACTTACAAAGGAAAACTAGGTTTAAAACCCCGCCAATCGCCCAAATTACCCGTAGATGAGATATAGGAACGCCTTCGATTGGCTAATGAAGAAGTTGAGAAGTATGAATTAATCAGCCCTCCAACTAAGAATGTTCATATTGCTAAGGGATTCTATTTTGATGGGACCTCTTCTCTAGAGGCACACATTGAAGAGTACTGAAGGTTTATGAAGATCTTCAATTTACATGTCACCCATTGGCCTGGTCAATTTGGTAACCTCCCCCAATCCTAAAGCCTTTTCCAGGAAGATTTAAGCAAGGCATACCTATCCTACTTTACTTCTCCCCGATGCCTCATGGAAAGAAGAGCTGCTATCCTAGGACCCACCTATGATTATGAATGAAGCAGTAGAAGGTCATATCCTAAACAATGCAGCTGACAATGAGAAGGTTAACAAGGAAGAGTTAATCTATTCATTCATGATAGCTCATTCCAGAATTTTGGAAGGTCCAGAGGAATTACCTGAGTTTATTCTTGTTGCACCTGTGGGAGTTGAGGTAGGAGAGGAAGAAGAGCTAGCTGCTTAGTTAGAAGAAGAGGATGATTTTCTTATTTCTATTTCTGATGTCTTTGATGTGAAAAATAAAGCCTATAAGGCTAATTTATTAATGAAAAATACTCATTTAGCTTACTTGTTTAATGTCTCATCTAATGACACTATGCATTTATTTGAACATTCATATAATGTGTTTAGCATACATGATACTTCCATGCATGAACTTAACTTGGTACAACTGATAATCCTAAAGTGGTATATATTGCAATTGATATGTCTGCTATAGAGAAATATGAAATAAAAAAGTCTTAAAAAAGCACATGGTAGCATTTGCTTGGTCCTATGAAGACATGTCAGGCATCAATCGTGAAATAGTTAAACATAGGATTCCGACCGATCCTAAGATTAAATTAGTTAAGCAAAAACTCCATCGGTTTAGACCTGAATGGGCTGAAAAGGTTAAAGCCGACATATCCATATAGATTGATGCCAAGTTCCTGGAAGTGGTTGAATATCCAACTTGGGTAGTAAATGTGGTTCTGGTAGTAAAGAAAGATGAAAGAGTCCAAGTTTGTGTCGATTACCATGATCTCAACAAAGCCACACCCAAAGATGATTTCCTATTGCCACACATAGATATTATGGTTGACAGTGTAGCTAGAGCTGCCATGTATTCTTTTATGGATGGGTATTCGGGTTACAATCAAATTCTCATGGATATTTACAACAAGATCAAGATGGCTTTCATCACTGAATAAGGAGTAACTGTTTTTGAGTTATGCTATTTGGGTCAAAAAATGCGGTTGCAACATACCAGAGGGCTGCTACTACCATATTGCATGACATGATCCACAAAGAAGTTGAAGTCTATATCAATGACATGTTGTTAAAATTGTCGACCTGAGAAGAGCATCAAGCTATCTGGGATAGGTTCCGCCCTAAAATTGAGAAGTACAATCTTTGAGTGAATCTGAAGAAGTGTGTGTTCGTTATATATTTGAAATTGTTGGGGCACATTGCCAGTTAGTGAGGTATCAAAAGGGACCCCGACAAAATCAAGGCTATCCGTGAAATGCCTACACAAAAAATCGAGAAAGATGTCTAATCGTTCTTGGGTTCTTTACAGTATGTTAGAGGGTTTATATCTCGACTTACTATAGTTTGTGAACCCATATTCAAATTATTAAGAAAGCAATAGCCAGTGGTGTGGAATGATCAAAGTTAGATAGCCTTCGAAAGGGTTTAATCTTACCTTATAAACTTACCAGTCCTTCAACCTTTGATACAAAGGAAACCTTTGACCTTATATATGGCTATTGAGGAAACATCCATAGGTGCAATGTTAGTTAGAGGAACATGAGGAGAAGAAAGAGCACACGATCTACTACCTCAGCAAAAGGTTGCTAGAATACGAAAGTTGCTATACTATAGTAGAAAAAATATGTGCTACTATGGTGTGGCTAACTAAAAAGCTAATACACTACTTTTAAGCTTAGCAGATCTAGGCCATCGCAAAGATTGACCCTATGAAGTATTTGTGTGAATCACCTACTTTGGCTGGGAAGTTGTCAAGGTGGTTGCTATTATTGTTAGAATTTGATATTGACTATGTCACAAAGAAGGTCAGCAAAGGACGCGATGTGGCAGATTCTTAGTCAGTCGACTGATTGATTCTCATTATGTGGAGAACTTGGAATTTCTTGATGAGCAATTAGATATGGTAGAAGAAGCAAAACCCTCATGGATCATGTATTTTGATGGTGCAATCAACAAACGAGGCATTGGAATCAGTGTTATCATCTTCACTCCCTATAACGAGATAATCCCATTGTCCAAATGCCCAGAATTCTCGGTCACTAATAGTGAAGTAGAATAAAAATCCTGTCTTTTTGGGTTAGAAGAGCTCCTCTCAGTTGGGGCAACAGACATATCAGTAGTGGGTGATTTAGCCTTGGCAATTCACCAAGTCATGGGAGATTGTGAAATCAAAGAAGAGTCACTTCGCCCTTATCTTAAAGCAGTTTAGGATCTGATGATAAAGTTCAAATAGTGTTTGCATCAGCATGAACTGAGGGAGGAAAATCAGATGGCAGATTCATTAGCAACGCTAGCTTCCATATGGGAAAATCTTCAAGAAAGATTGATGAGACCATTTGTTAAATAATCTTCCAAGATGCCTTTCTTTAACCTATTAGTAATGGTAGTGGGACAAATAGAAAGAGATTCATGGTAATCTAAAATAATCAAGTTCTTGAGAGATGGCCATTACCCTGTTGGTGTGTCTAAGTCAGATCGTACGACATTAAGGAAATTGGCAGTCTAATTCAATATAGTTGACGGTGTTTTGTACAAAAGAGCCGGTAACTGGTTACTTCTCAAGTGTTTAACCAATGAAGAAGCTACTTGCATCATGAGGAACATGCATTCAGATGATTGTGGGCTGCATATGAATGGGGTGGCCTTAGCAAAGAACGTACAACTTTAGGGTTACTATTGGACTACTATGATGGCAGATTGCATATCTGAAGTAAAGAAATGTCACTAATGTTAGATTCATGGGGAAATCTCATACGTAACTCCAAAATTTGTCTACTCCTTGGCCATTCTCATATGGGGGATAGATATAATTGGAGAGATTCGACCATCCTCTACAAATGGTCACCGATACATAGTAGTGGCAATCGATTACTTCTCAAAGGGGGTTGAGACTGAATCCTACACCAATATTATCACCAAGAAGATGGCCAAGTTCATTAAACACCAAATTTTTGCTTGATACGGGATTCCTCACCATATTGTTTCCGATAAGGGCCTTCAGTTCCAAGCAGAAACATTAGATTTGACTGAGAAATATGGGATAGAGCATCATAGATCATCTCCTTACCGACCACAGGCCAATGGAGCGGTTGAAGTAGCTAATAAGGCAATCAAGAAAGTCCTGACCAAAATGGATGTCACATACCGCGATTGGGCTGACAAACTTCCTTTTGCAGTATGGGGATATAGAAATAGTATGCGTACTCTGATGAATCAAACTCCATTATCTTTAGTACACGGAATGGAAGTTGTTCTACCGGTTGAACCTAAGGTCAAGTCACTCAGGGTTGCCTTAGAACCTCAGTTGAAAGAAATGGATTGGGTCCGTGCCAGATTTGAATAGCTAAATATGATGGACGAGGCACGATGAAAAAGGTTTAGATCACTTGTAGATGTACCAATAGCATATGGCTAGAGCTTACAACAATGGAGTTAGACAGTCAAAAGAACCACTTAAAGTAGGAGACATTGTCCTCAAAAAATTGAGAAAAGTCAACACCAATACTAGGGGAAAATTTTGTTCTAATTAGGAAGGTCTGTACGTCTTCATAAAGGTCCTTGGTAAAGGTGCAGTGAAGATCATGGATATGGATGGCAATGAGTTCGTGAATCCTATCAACCAAGACAAACTCAAGCGCTATCATGAGTAAATAAAAAAAATAAATGACAAAATAAAGAATAAGCCTGCCAATTTGAAAACTCGAAAAAGGTGGATTGGGCAAAAATTATGGCAACCATATGATTTGAAAACCCAAAAAGGGCAGGTCATGCAAAAGTTAAGGCTAATAAAGTTTGTTGGACCTTCGTAAAGCAAAAATTAGGACTAAACAGTTGACAGTCATTATCTATAAAACCGTAATAGGATAGTTAGCAATGGGAAACATGTCATTTGAAATTATTGCCAGCATTTGTAACCAATTTAAGCTCATTCAAAAAAAGTGTTGTTCTTGCTAAAATTGTTGTATGAATGCGATAGTAAATGTATTTTGACGTGAAAGTGATTGATTTACAAGTTTGCATATATTTCACATTTCTACTCATGCCTCATCTCTCGTTCTATGCTTAGACTCATTATATATAAAAATATATAGTAGTAAAAAGATAAAAAAGAGAAAAAGAAACATTTCTAAAAAGGAAAAAATATCTGATAGACTGAAAAAAGCAAGGTCTATGCAGAAGTTGGCAAATTAGTCCGCTGGATTGAAAACCCGAAAACGGTAGACCCGGCAAAAATTAGGACTATGTAGTTTGATAGGTCGAGGACACAATATAAACTTCCTATGCAAAAATTAGAATTGAAAATGGAAATATTGTATCAGAAAGTCTAACATGGTCACATCAAATTTTAGACTACACATCTTTTCTTCCCCTCATGAAGAATAGGTCCATCACCTCTAGAATGATAGTACCAATCAATGCTAGCTGCCAATTGCTTTCCCCCAGTAGGTACAATGCTAGCTGCCAATCGCATTTCCCCAGTAGGTAGAGGTTAAATTTCAGCTATCCATCCCTTGCACAGCTCATCAGTCATTACTATACTCTCAGCTTCATTTTTCAATCGAGCAAACATTATACATTTTGCCCACCTCTCAGTAAAATGTTCCAGCCACCTAGGAGGATATTCAACTTGCACAGTCTTACAAAGCTCAGTAGGGATCTTCTGAACTTGTCCATATTGTCTGCACAATCTAGATGGAGAATACATTATAACCATCTGTAACCCTAGCAATTGTACTCCGTCTAGCAACATCTCTAATAAAACATTTGAAATCTTCCACCAAGGACAAACCCTACAAATTTAGGATTCAACATAAGCCTATAGAATGGGAGCCTACTAGGCCAACAATAGCATTTGGTTGCCCAATGCGGCAAAAGCGCACTCTGAGAATTTAGATGGGTTATACTTCTTGATACTCCCCAACCGTGGTTCCTTTAGAGCCTATTTGTCCAAAATCCATACCTATGAGAAAGCATTTGTCAATATTTGTAAAATTGGAAAATATAAAACTCATCATTACAAGTTACCTATAGTAGTGTGAAATGGTCACCTATCAGGTTTTGGTCCCTAGAATCAGCATCAAAATGAATGACGGTCTCGGCCAAGGCAAAAGCGGTAGAGAAGCCTCATTAGCCACCCGTGATATTAAAGAAATCAACAAAAAAGGCACCACAGACTCCCCAAACCCACATATGTATTCACTCAATATTAGTATAGCAACCATGGAAGGCCAAACCAGATGAACCCTAGAAGCGCTTCGACACCATTCAAACACCGAGCGAATTTAGAACCTGGCCAAGTTTGCTATATGAGATAAGAAATCCCCAAAAAATTTGAGTCCGAAAATTTGATCTAGATCCTCCTTTGAACCTAAGGCAGGTTGAGGGATTGCTATCTTTACTCAGCCAAGAGAAGGGATATTTAAGATAGCACTGAATTCTTCAAACATTGGATACAGTTCTACAATACTAGAAGGAAATACCCGGTGGATTGGATCTTATAATGCACAAACCACCACAAGAAGTCTAGAATTCATAGATTTGTCAATCTAGTACCTAATGTTCTATAAATCAAATGATTTCAGCTTCTTCCTATCCTGCTCACCCAAATGTTTCAGAAATTACCTCAACTCTACACTATAGACATCCATTGCTCGAGTAAATTTTAAATAACAGAGAAAACCGCAAATTGTTAAAACCAATATCGGTACTGGTATTAGTGATGTCAGTACTAATGTCACCTATCCTCTACCGTTATCCATACTATTTAGTCATGATCATTTGCAATAGGGGAACCGAGATCATAGAGCAGATCAGTAGATTTCGCTGTAAAAATGAAGGGAATTGATAAGGAATTGACCAATGTGATTTTTATTCATCAAAGCAAAGTTTTACACAACGAAAATGTATCAAATATTCCAAAAAGAAGTGTAAATACAGAAAAGTCTATAATCTACTATGATCCCTTAGGTCCCTCATGCTCCTCTGCTCCTCCCAGCATAGCCGGATCACAGAGCCATATTGAATGAAGATTCCTTAAGCAATTTGCCTCTGCCTTAGGAGCCTTAGCTCTAGTAGTGGCACTCTTGGCCTCCTCCTCGACTCTAGCCAATCTCTTAGCCATATCCTCCAAAGCTAACCACAAATCCAAACAAATCATGCATCACTCATTATACAATTAATCATGCATCATACATAAATTATTTCAATAGGTTTAGGTACTTTACCTTTATAGGGTGTCGCTGGATAGAAAGGAGATCATCAAGAGATTGATACCCCCTAGCCAACTTCTCCATTGCAGCTCGAGGCACCTACAAATCAAAACCAAGTTTAAAATCTAGCGAAAAACCAGCATCAAAGGAAACGAATTCTTCGAAAGATCATAATCTTACATTAGTAGAGTCGGCTGACACAAACTCCAGTTGATAGGCCGACGGTGGGAGTCCCCGAGTCACCTGTTTACTAACTCCCATCATGATGACGAAAGTAGTATCAAAGGCCATCTAGATGCGACCCTTAACTACCTGTGCCTAACTAGCAGGCAGAGCCACTAGCACTTGATCAATAGCAAGGGCCACCTGAGCTACAGGAAGAGTCCCACTACTTCCTAAGGTCCTCCCCCTCTTACGTGAGGGAACCTATCAAAATAGGACATCAGACAAAGCAGAAGAAAGCAAGCGAAATAGGTTTGTGAAATCACAAAGTTTATACTTAAGAAGGGGGAAGAGTGGTAAGAAAGGAGATCAACCTTGCCATGAAATCAGTGTAAGCTCCCTCAGCAGTATCAGCTTGGTATTCTATACCATCCCACAAAGTAGCTTAATCCTCCCCCCCACTAGATGTGGGAAAAATAAGTCAACTGATGGATCAATAGGTCCTACCCTCTCAGCAACAGAAGCTATGGTCAAAAAGCCCCTCGCTCTCTCCCCCAAGTACCACTCTAGGCACATGGGGCACTTGAACACAAAGTGCCAGTCATCATACATCTTGCAAGTAGCAGTGACGACTCTATATGTCTTGAGGCCTCCCATGGCTCTTGGTGAAGCTGCAAGATCGTCAAAAGTTTAGGTAGACGATTCTAAAAACATTGTGTCAGTACAGTTTCTACAAATCATAAATTTAAATCTTATAGATACCTAGTCAAGAGTAATTCACCGTAGATAGGCCCGAAGAGCAGCTGTATCCCTCGGTACCTTCTTGTAGGATCGGGTTCAGGAGAAGAGAATAGTAGCCCCTGGGGCAATCTCACCCGCCAGCTCATATGGATGAAGGACCTTGTACTCAAAGGCCCAAATCTGCAAAAGATTAAAGCATCTCAGTACCGCATGCATAACTAAAGAAGTAAAATTACAAAGGCTGAGTTTAGGAATATACCAAAAGGAATAGATAGCCACACTTTAGCTATGTCAGGTCCCCTCGAGCACTAGCATTGAGACCCAAGTAGAGCTGACCAAGCACCTTTTGCACCAGTTCAGCTTGGGAATCGGAGTCAGATTCGCCAAAGTTGAAAGAAGCCTATAATGCCCGTGGCTCGATCCCCATTGGAAGAGCATAGTAGTAAGCAGACCAATGAGAAAAACCTTGATGTACTACCTCCTTAAATCAGCAGTCAACTCTCGCTACACTAACCATTGGTCACGTAGCTTGGTATACTCCAACAGACTAGAAATGGGCCTCACACCCAAAAGCTCCTCTACATAATCTAGAACTGGCTCCTCTAAGTGGAACCTATCAGCATAGACATCAAAGTGAACTATATCACCTCGAAATGGCATCCTAGTTATCACTGCAATATCAGAGGGAGTAATTGTTATCTCCCTGACTAGTAGATGGAAGGAATGGGTAATATCTGACCATCTCTCTACAAGCACCGTCAAAGCAATGATCGAATTGTGGGTCCCCTTTGGTTGAAGACTCTTAATCAAGCCACCGAAACTAGCATCCGCCAATCCCTGGCAAACATCAGCATCAGTAATCTTGTCCCACCATTTTTGGCTAAAGGACAAAGATTCTAAACCCCCTCTCGGATGCTCTTGCATAATAAAATCTCGATAAGCATCTTTATTTATCAAGTTCATACACTTATAAATGTTTACATGAGGCCTTATTCAACTTAGAATTACATTTAAATAATAAAAATTAAAAAATCTAGCTTCTGGCATTAATATCGGTATGACCCTTGGTCGTACCTGTACGAGTTTCATCACTATCGGTATCGTTATTCCTAGATAGCGGTTTTGACATTGAGAATGGTA
Organism: Euphorbia pulcherrima; assembly: GCA_947683365.1. Classification (NCBI taxonomy): domain Eukaryota; kingdom Viridiplantae; phylum Streptophyta; class Magnoliopsida; order Malpighiales; family Euphorbiaceae; genus Euphorbia; species Euphorbia pulcherrima. The sequence continues at coordinate 22,417,151 of CANTUS010000007.1, read as the reverse complement.
GAAGGGGAATAGTCCCTTACCCACAGTAAAAACCTAAAAACGTAAAAAATTAACTAAATTAACTTCCTGAGGCCTATAATTTCATCATCTCGGGTTCTCTAACTACACGGGAGTCCCAATCAATCCTAAAGTCTATCTAAGCATGCATATTTCTTTCGATTTGAGTTTATTTTGAGTTTATTTAACCTAAAGCTTTAAATTTTGAATCGTAAACCACAAAATGCATCTACTAACCGATCTATATAAAGCATGAGATCTGTAGGCATGATCAATAGCAGGCCCGAATCCCCGATCAATCCCTAGTTGCTTCTCCTCATCCTCGAGCTAGTATGCCCAAGCAATAGACTTAACTCGATGCACTCAGTCCTAAATAGTGGCTAAAGAAGTCTTGGGGACGGTCCTTGCGCTCTTAGAACCCGCATTGTGAAAATGTAGTGACGAATGAGATATGAATCGGTGTAGAATTGAGAAAAGTAGGTTGAATTTCAGAATAGGGTGCAAAAGACAAGTGAGCTGCTTTTTGGGGAAAATGACACTATTTATAGTTTTTGAATTCGTTGATAATAGGACTGGCATAGCTTAATAACGGTACTATTATCAATAATACAGGTACCGATGTCTAAGCCCTTAACAAATTAGTTTTAACTTTTTAAACCAAATCCTTGTTCAAAGTGAGTTAGATAAATATTCAAAAAAGAGTCACATCATCTCCCAGGTATGACATTTCCAAATGAGGCAAACCTAAATTCTACCTTTTTGTGGGAATCATAGCTCTGGAAAATTTCCACTGGCTTGGTCCCTAACCACATAGCCAATTATTATTGATTTTGTAGAGATTATAGCTCCGAAAAATCTCTACTTACTTGGTCCCTAACCGTATAACCAAATTATACCTTTTCATGGGAATCATAGCTCCGAAAAATTTCTACTAGCTTGGTCCTTGACCATACAATGAAATTTTACCTTTATTGAGATCATAGCTCCAGCAAATTTCTACTGGCTTAGAACCTGACCATATAGCCAAATTCTGAATTTTTGTGGGAATCATAGCTCCAAAAAATTTCCACTGGCTTGGTCCCCGACCATATAGCCAGATATTATTATTGTTGTAGAGATCATAGCTCCAGTAAATATCTACTGGCTTGGTCCCTAACCATACATCCAATTTTCACCTTTTGTGGAAATCATAGCCTTAACAAATTTGTATTGGCTTAGATCCTTGACCATACAGCCAAATGTTATTGTTGTGGTAGAGAGCATTGCTCCGGCAAATCTCAACTAGCTTGGTCCCTGACCATACAACAAGTTTTTACCCTTGTGGGAACCATAGCTCCGGTAAATTTCCACTGGCTTGTTCCCTGACCATATAGCCAAATTGTATTGTTGTAGAGGTCATAGCTCAGGAAAATCTCCACTGGCTCGGTCCCTGACTATATAGCCAATTACTATTATTATTGTAGAAATCATAGCTTCGACAAATTTGTACTAGCTTGGTCCCTAACCATACAACCAATTTTACCTTTTGTAGAGATTATAGCTCCAGTAAATCTCTACTGGCTTGGTCCCTGACCATACATCCAATTCCTACTAACGCATTTATGTTTAATTGCAACACTAACATTTTACTCTGCATAGAGTTATTCTCTTTTTCCCCAGCGGGGATATTTATCATTTCTTCCCAGCAGATTCTCACCCTGTATGGAGAGATAGACTTTCATCCCAACGTAGATTAAATCGGATACTATCTCCTTTAGAGGCATCTCAGGCATAATCTTTTACCTTATTCCGTACTCTCTTTCGCACAATCATAAAGACTTCGGTCTATTATGTCACGCGAGGGGTAGTCTATGAGGATAGAATTTTCTCACGCCCTTAGTCGATGATGAAAGATTGGCTCTATACTTTATCGTATCCTAATATGTTAAGTTTGAAATTGATTTACGGGAACTTGCCTTCAAAAAATTCGTTTAGTACCTCACACCCCTGTCAAAAAACCTTAAAACAATCATGAGTTGTCCTCCATCATTTGACACCGGTACCGTCTTTAGTAGGCACTAGTATTGTTAACCTCCGTAACGGTACCGCTGTCTATTATTTCTTGGTTAGTTTTAACCGACTAAATTCCAAAATTCAAATTTAAAATTAATCAAACCTGGTACCAACATCCCTAAAAATGGTACCGGTATCAACTTTTTTGGCAGAAAATAAATCTGAATTAATTCAATTTTCTATTCAATTGGAGAATTAATTATTCTACCCGATTTTACCTCTCATTTTTCACTATAAATAGATGCCTAAAATCAGTTTTTCACATACTATTGACATCTATCAAATATATTCTACAAAATTTGCTTTAGGAAAGTTCTTATTAAAAGTTTTGTCCAAGTTATTTCCGAGGTTTTACCAAGTTTAGAACAAAGAGGGGAATTTATTTTTGCCTAGTTATTCTTTACTTATTTTAATTAATCTCTTCAAATCCAATCACTCTCCACGAGGCCATTCCTATTTCATTTCAAATCCAACAACGGATTCACAACGAAAATGTACACAATATGAGACTAAAGTAATCATTTTAATTTATTTCTTATCTCAATTTATTAAGTTTCAATTTATGATGCATTAATTGAATTAAACTTATTATAATTGAACTTGAATATAAATCAATCCACTTTATCTCTATCTCATCTTTATTTCACATTCTATCACTAATAATAATCCAATGAAATTAAAATATAAATTACTTGTATTTCACTTCCATAATATGAGTCGTTTATATTCCATCTTTTAAATTATTTATATTCTGTAATATAAATAATTTATATTTCATTTCCATAGTATAAATAATTTATATTTTATTTCCATAACATAAATGATTTATATTTCTTTTCCAAAACATAATTGATTAACATCCCAAACTGTAAATAATCCATATTTCATTTCCATTTATAATTATGTTATGTTTCATTTGCCGTTTCATTTTATTCTATTTCCATTTTCCATTATGTGGTTAATTTATGCTTAATTCTTTTATGTCATAATTAATCCATATCCCATTTTAATTTCTCTCACTATACACAATTTTACTTTTTCATCATTCCTATTATTTGTCAATTTCATTTAATTATATTTGAGAGGAAGATTTTGTTTGAGGGATTAGCTTGCAACCCATTGTACCCTTTTCTATACCTCCATTCCCATTTCTTCTTGATTTGTGAAATTGCCTGCCATATTTGCGATTCTATCATCTTCTTAATTGCTAAATTTGTTATGGCACCGTTATGCTAGAAGAACGCCACCGTGATCTTTGACATCAGCAATGCTATTTATTCCGGGCTAAAATACAATACTCCTGTTTTAACCTTTTATTTGTAGGATAATTTCTCGAAATCAATTTGTTTTGTATAATGTGTTATGTGCATGCAGTAACTGCCATAAAATGATGCATTGGCCACATTGCGGTGGTGTGTTTTGATTAGAATAGCTCTTTTTCTCACCTTATTTCTTAAAATGAATCTAGGTAATATGTTTGACATTTAATGAACAATTTTTGTATTTCAGTTTAAACTACCTCAACAATTCGAATAAGTAATTTGTCCGAACCCAAATATTAAAATTAAGGTATAGTTTTGTTCTTGGAACAGTGCTATACCAGAATTTCCAAGAAGAGCTTATTTAGGTGGCGACTCTAAATTTTAAATTATGGATTTAGATCCATGAATCTTTTTGACATTATTTTATAAATTATTTTACACTCTTTCCTACCAATTCTATTTATTAAAACCCCTAGTCGAGTTACCAAGTTGCCTTGGTTGCTTATAATTAATGCCTCGATTGTCCCAAAAAGGAAAGTTGCCTCGGTTCAACCCATTAAACGCTGTTCACCTGCACCCAAAACGTCATTCGCTCACTTCACGATGATAAGCTTAGTGGCCTCCGAGAAAGCTACGAAGCTTGTTAGTCTTAGCAAGCCTTGAGAGTAGCGAGCCTGTGAGTGCTAATAACCCAGATGCTATAAGCCTCGCTTAGGTGCATTTTGAAAGGCTCAGAATAGTTCACTTCAAGTCGAGTGTGATTGTTCCACCTCACATCATGATGATAGACCTGAGTATAAGAAAGCTCATAGCTGAGAAGGGTACACAAAGATGTCGAAAATCTCTACGAACGGCCATATTGCCTACATAAGCGACCAAGAGAATAAGTGATGATCTCAGAATCACTAATGAGGACTACGCTGCCTCTAGCAACATTAGTAGTCATATGAGTGATTCCCCACCAATGGCAAATCCGGTGGATATCGTCAACAATATGACTCCCTATGAATGCAATCCACTCGTCAACAGTAAAGTATCTATGAGAGCGATCACTGATATTAACCAAGGAGCTCCTCACCCAATAAGCCTTCAATCGATAATCCATATTCGTGGGCACAAATAATATAGAAAGCTTATCCCAGAGCCAAAGCTGTAGGAAATATGTAAAAAAAATGAATAAAAAAATAATAATATGATAAAAAGCCTACTGGATTGAAAACCTGAAAAGGCGATGCAAGCAAAAATTAAGGCAAGCTTGATAAACCAAAAACCCGAAATGGCAGTTTATGTAAAAATAAAGGCTTGAATAAGATTTACTTGGAGGAGAAGTCTGCTACCCATGGAAGTGACTTAAGTACCAGTTCGGGCGGAATGCATGAAAAATAGTGTCTCAGCTAGACTCACTACAACATGATATTTCCCCTCTAACATTTGGTCAACAATGGTCAAATAAGCAAAACACAAACCATAGTCGGAGCCTCACAAAAAATACTCCCAATAAAAGTAGACATCCAGTTTGAAGCCTTCATTCCTAGGGACATTGCAAATCAATCGACGTCTGTCATGCCAGTGCAATCGAAATTGATCCATCAGAACGTCAAAAAACTCACGGCAATGCATCAAAATGGCAAGTGACATGTCGATTGAAGACCTCAAAAGCCCACAAAATTCCTTATATAAGGGGCATAGCTCATGTCCCCCTGAAAACATTGTCAATGGGATCCGAGAACCCGACGGCAACCTATATCACATTCTCCTTAATAAAGATACGACAATACTCCTTCATGTATGACAAACCCAAATCCCATTATGGTCCCAACCATCAGAATTCTTGAGATAAATGTTTAGATATGCACAAAATCGGATGTAGTCCTGCATGGTGATAGGTTCTAGAAGAGAGAAAGTAGAAATTCACTATACGTAGTTTATAGGGCAATCTACCAATATCTGGTAGATTACCACGATAAACTTGATTATTAAAAATAAAAAAGAGTGCAAAACATAGGCAATGATGTAAAAGACTCTTTCATGAAAAAGGTGTTTGTACAAGAAAGGCCCCTCAAATGGCCTAAAAAGAAAAGGAATAAAAAGGAGCCTATCTATTGACCGCCACTCCAACCCGTCCTATTGAAATTGAAGAATGACAGAGGAAGAGGAGGGTCACCACCATGCAGGAAGAATCCAGGAAGGTCACATTTTCCTTGCTGAGGCTGCCACTGTAGGTCATCCACTTGAGCAATCCCCAACTGAGCTCATAGCCGCCGGATCTCCATCTGCGAAGTTTTCACACATTTCATTCATATGCATTTCATAACATGCCATGCATTATCATTAAAATAATAAAGTAATAAACATACTGCCATATCAGAATTTTGGTTCATCATGAACTGTTGCTATCCATGCATATATCCTAAGTCGGCAATGTTATCACCTATGGGTACCTAAAAAAAATTAAGAATAAAATGAATCAATGTCATAACAACCTAAAAACAAGGGTAAGAGAGTCAAGGAACTCATGTGAGTAGTACCAAGGGGATGAAAAGTCACCAGATGCTCAGGATCCACATAAGGATGAGTCATTGGGGTATAAGAAGTCAGGTTCGGGTGATACAACGTAAAAATGGTCTGATCATATTAAAATCCTTGATGACCTTCTATAATCGCTAGACCCTGAGAAGGAGCCAAAGAAGTGGATGAACTCCCAACAGGCCTTACCATCTTTCTATCGCGATAATCTTGTATAAAGACCAAAAATCAAAGAAGCTCAGAATAACGGCAAGCAAGTAAAATAATAAAATGATCAAGGGGCACATACCATAACTCGCACTATACCCGTGAACTAGAGCCAACCTATGCATTAGGAGCATTGGTAAGTGCATATTACCCTTGCTAGGAGGATTATGGATGTATGCTATCAGGGCCACAGAAACAGGATCCACATAGGGCTAGCAAAGAAGATCTTTGTAGCAAAATACCTCATAACCCCCAGGGTGCTGAGTAAAAGAAGCACCTACTCTAGTACTGCCTAGGCGAGCAATGTCAGTCAAGCTCTTTGGCTAGAAGACCCATCTAGGTATAGGTGGTGGAATCGAGTGAGTCCTAGGTGTAAGATGACAACCTTGAATCTGATCTCTAAGATACCACTCAAAGGAAAAGGGAGTCTCCAGAATTAGGTCAGAACTCATGAACTCCTTAGCAAAATGCAGGTAATCCAGCTAGTAAGCCTGAGGGCCCCAAGGAGAAGTCCTAATCTTAAAATGAATAAGGCAGAAATGAGGAACCAAGCTGCACAATGGAATTTGAAAGCAGCTAAAGTCACATTACTTACCGACTCAGAAGTCAATCGATGGAGCTGGGCGGCAATGACCCCATAGGCATTGATCTCCCATTTATGCCAATAGTGAGGAAGTCTTGGAAAGTATGAGAGATTTTCGTTCATCTCGAGCAGCGAACTCCTTAACATATGAGTCTCGAGGAACCAAACTTGAAAAGATGCAATAGGAAAATGTAAGCGTTGAAGAAGAAAAAGATAGAAAAATAATAAAAACCCATAAAGGTCTCAGGTGGTTACAAAGACAACTCAGAGGCAAGACTAGAGCTTCCTAATCTAGTTCCTCGCACACTAATCGAGAGCCCAGTACATGTTGAGAGCAGTTCATCCCCAAGCGTACTGGTTGAACTCATGGATATTAATCAGGCTTGAAAGAATATTGAGATTCACTGCAGAAACCCCTATGTCAAAACACAATCAGGAAAGAGTCACAGCCACAAAGGCCCTAGCCTAACACTTCACAGGCAAATCGACACACTTGCCAAAACTCCAGAAATTTTTAAGCTTATCATAGGAAATCCCTCTACAATCCCCGACATATATGATTAGAGCCTCAACAAGTCGATCATCAAAATGATGGCGAGAAAAACATGCATTGAAGTGAAGAACCTGACCCTTGAATGACAAGCCAGTGATAGCACAATAGTCCACAGGAGTGATAGTGTACCCATTAGAGCCAAAGTGGAAAGTGTGAGTAGTATCTGACTACCTACTCAGAAGGTATGTCGAGACATCTTTAGGAATGTAAGGATATCTTCTTCTCTTATACTTGAGGTTGGAAATCATCCAATCCAAAGAGGTCATCTCTATCAAAGCCTTGGCACCCGGAGAAAGAGCCTTGTACCAAGTCCGTAACTGAGTAATGCTGGCACCATCAATATTGGTAACCTAATAACAATAAAATGTACATTGCATTAATTTTCAAAATTCATCCAAGAAAATAATAAAATAATAATAAATACATTTGCATGTGCATGTAAGTAATAAACATGCATCATATTTTGCATAAAAGTCTGATTATCTTGCACCAATCCTAATTTCGCTAAGACATTATTTTCAGATAAATTTTCTCCAAGAAAATATATAATAAATTTTAGGCATGTAAGAAATCTAGGGGCATCCTCTACCATACATGACATTTTATGCATAATTTTCTACAAACTATCATGCTAGTTTTTTTGTGCATCTTCTAATAAAGCATAGCATAATCAAGCATGAGCAAATAAGTGGACATGGAAATAATAAGCATAAAAAGAATGCATAAAAAGAAAAGAAGAAAAGAGAAGTAACCAGATTCTGAGAAAGATAGGATGCTTGGTTTAAGGCGATGGGAATTTCCTTGCCAGGCTCGACCCTTGAAATCCCAAATTAGGTGGCAACCCATACAAAGCTTTAACATGCACCCAAGCCAACTTCACTTGTTGGCCCCCAATCTCGACCAGATAAGTTTGCACGGGAAGATCTGGAAGAGGAAGCTTGACATTGTAGAGCTTAAACCAAATCGAAACTCCAAAAAATCAAAGTAAAAACGGAAAGACTAGAAGAAGAAATAAGGAAAACATCTTGAAATTTAAAAAATTGCAAAAAGATTGCAAGAAATCTGAAATGAGAGAAGAGAAAAAAAATTTTGTGTGAAAAAAATAGAGTTCAGATCTATTTTTATAGCCAGCAGGCGATGAGCCCGCGGGCTTACCACCAAGGTAATTAGCCCATGAGGTGATTACCTATCCATGTGGCATACGTTGATTTCACCTTTTGACCAGTAACGAGTAACGACTAGGAAAGTTACCGTTAGATAGGCGATGAGCTAGCGGGCGCATTACCTATTTTCATCTTTTATGCATTTTTCATGCATTTTCTGCATTGTTTACAAAATAAGCGAACCTAAAAGCTATTTATACACAACATCTACTGCATTTCTGCATAGAAATAATTCCAAAATTTTGTTTCCACACCCGATCAATTTTAATTTAATCATTTTCATTCATTTAAACATTTTTTATTGAAGGGCAAAAATATTGTTGTTTCAAAATTAGTCGATTAAAAATATTTCAGCTCATTTTGCATCACACCCACGATTTTGTTTGTTTTGCATACGACAAAATTTCTAGCACGAAATTTAAGTATGCGAAAGGCAAACTATTAGCACAGATCTATTTTGGCCCGATGAGGAATAATGCCTAGGTTATTTAGCGATCATACAAGATAGCCAAAAGGGACCAAATTGTCATAAAAAAATCAGAAATTCAAAAATCCACATTCCAGGGAAGCCTCGATTTAGCATTTCCTACTGAAAAATAAAAAAGTTAAAATATTCGTCAAAATAGGCTTTGAGCCTGTGGGCTCATTACCCATGAATAGTGAAAAATCATATCTTAGTAAAGCTGCTCGAGATTTACTGACAGATTTGTGAAATTTGCAATCATTTGGGTGATGAGCCCACGGGTTCATTACCTAGGCTTTGAGCCCATAGGCTCATTGCCTCCAATAAATAGCAGCTCATTCTTTCCATTTTGGGCAGTAGTTGAAATTCACATAAAATCATTCTTTCCATTTTTTTTCGGGAGTCCTAAAAGCCCCGAATCTTGCTAAAACACTTCCAAATTCCAACTTTATCATGTAAATCAGGTATAAACTCAATTTTCCGCCTTTTTTGATCTAGATCTCACAGTGATCTCCAGTCTAAAAAGGACTCAATCTCTTAAAAGTCTCATATTTTCTATAGAAATAATCCAAGATTATAGCCATAAGTTGGGTTAAATATATTTTTCCAACCAAATCACAATCTCTAACAACATCGGTCTTGCGTCGGCTCTTAAGTCATCTTGGGCAGATGAAAAGGTAAACTAAGGGTAATTAGCTCTAAGCCCACCTTTAAAATTCATTTCTATTACTTTCTATTATTACATTTTTGCATATCACTTCCTTTGATAAGTGAGCCATTAGAGCCACTTAAACTATAACATGTTTAAATAAGTTCACAGGTGTGGATAAAAAATCCAGGATGTGAGGAAACTCTATCTGAGTTTTTGGGCCAAAACCCAAGTGATGCCATCACTCTGCTAAAATTTCGGTGGAAAATATAAATTTATTATGCCATTATAATTCATGTTTTATTTCTTAAATCTATTTCTTAAATAAAACCATTGTAATGCAGAAGTTACCACAAAATAAAAAATTTCAAAATTAATCCAAACAATTTGAACAATATGAGTACCTATTGTGAGCACGGGATTTTGCAGTCCCTCTCACGAGACAATGATGATGTGTACCCGATTTTAATACCTCAAAATAAAAGTTCTCTTTAGAATTTTTATTACCAAAATAATATTCCTTGTGAATTTTATAATTGGCAGAATCCAGTTCAGTGTGGCCGATAATGCGTTCGGTAGGAGCTTGAGCCGATAGTTTACACCCAAATTAAATAATACCTATTAAAATATAATTAAAATTCAAAAAGATACCTTTCCACCCACTATTAAGCCACTTTTCCCGACTTTTTAGGCTTTTTGACCCGTTGGTTATCGGTATGCTGGAGAATGATGTCGCCACCGACATCACCATACCGCCGGCGGCATCACCATACCGCCGGTGGCATCACCATACCGCCGATGACATCATCATATCGCCGGTGGCATGGCACAAAATGGGTCCTCCACAGACAGCCTTTCGGCCACTTTCGGTGGAATAAGTCAAAAAGGTCTCGAAAAATACCCCAATTTGCCTATAAAAGGCACCCAAAAACTGCAATTTGGGGGGGGGGGGACTGAAATTGTAGAGGGAAGGAGCTAAAATTGGGCAATTAAGAGGCTGAAATCGAGAGAATAGATTTTAGTGAGATAAGAACTAGAAAAGGCAGGAAAAAGGATTCTAATCCATTTTTCCCGATTTTTCTTCTTCGAACTCTCTGATTGTGAGCTTAAATCATTGGGTCTTTGGGTTAAATAAACTTGATAGAATTTAGAGACCTAAAACCTTTAAATTAACAATCAAATTATCGTTGCAAGCTCCCCGGAGGTGTTATTGTTCAGTTCATGAAGAGTTGGATTCACTATCCCGAGTTGAAAATCCTGAGTCTCATAGCTCTTTGGCATTATTAATATTGGTTTGCACTAATTTTCATTGATTTGTGTTCATTTTTGAGTTTTCGGTCACTTTGACTATAAACCGCTGCTGCTACAAGAAATTGAAGTCGCCGGAGACATGCAATGTTGCCGGCCGTATCACCCATATCGCGAGAGACATCGTTAATACAGCCGTTAGCATCGCATTCCCCAGAGACCTCGCTTTCTTGCGGGACCTTTTCTTTACGGTACTCAGAATGCCCTGTGCCTTTCTGCATGCTGATGTCGCCCGTGATATAATTGATGTCGCCGGCGGTATCATCCATGCCGCCAGTGACATCAACTGTCTTCGGCGACATCAGATGCCCAACGGCGGCATGGCTTTCTGGACAGCAGTATTGTCTTCATTTGTTTCAAAATTAATTTATTTTCTGAAGCTAGGACCTCTAGTGTAACGATAGAGGTTCGAAACCTCCAGAAAACAGACCCGCCCCGCGACGAGTGGTATATTCACTTGTAATCCGATTAAAGCAACGTTCGAATCTGAAATTTGGATAAAATTGGAATTTCCCCGCAAACGCCATTCGAACCTCATTTTAGCCATCCAATCGGGCTCTATGATATTATAAATAAAATATGCCATATTTGTGTCAACCATCCTCTGCAGGTAGATGTATATCGGACATTCGTGTATTTCATTTATTACATAGAAAATGTATAGGACATAAAAACCTTGTAATAACTTTACTTTCTGTACCTACTTTACTTTTATAGTTGTAAATATTTTATTTATCGCTTCAATTGCTTGATAAATGCGAAAACAACGAAATAACTGAAAATACAAATAAATAGGATGGATTAAACCGATTAAGAAAGAATGAAGTATCCTAACTTGGCCTAATGAAAAGTAGATAACATCACCCGAACTCGGAATCTCTACTTAAGGTATGGTCCAACCACCTGGTGGGAAAATCGTACCGAAAATTTCCCGGTTGAGCTGAATCGGGTGGCGACCTTATTCTAAGTACGGGATTTCAATCTCGTATCTTTTAAGCATTAAAATATGCAAAATCATTTCTTTCAACCACATCACACTCATCTCCCCGACACACCAAAAACGGGCCAGCCCGATGGGGTCCGGCCCCGGGCTGCAGCCGCGCAAACCGTCGTCCGCTCACAATGGAGACTCTACTGGGGATTTCCTTTAAACTTGAATCTTCTTTCATCGTTTAAAAGATTTTTGATGTTGTATTGAAATCATTGGCCAAATTTAAACTTCATTCCTTTTCTTATGACGTCTTGTCCTCACGCGCGTAGATAGTTTGGTAATTTTAGGTACCCTATTTCACCCGAGAAGCTCACAAAGTATCACTCATGCCCCGTTGGAATTGAGGATGCCTAGTGGGTGGATCTCTCGTTTAACCAACATGTAAACTCCTATAATCGCGCCCATTTGGGTAGTGGTTGAGTAACGTGGAATCAAGGTAAACGAGAACCTTCTACATCAACAACCCTATACCAAAGCCGCGTTAGAAAATAGCCTTAGCACATCATTCCCCTTAGGATTACCCAAAACGAATAAAATAATTGGGACGCGCTTCTTTCGCCATTACCAGTGAAGCAGCAAAAATCCATCCTACCAAAGAGGTGTTAGCAGGAGTCATAAGGTTGGAACAGGGCCGATTCGCATGCTATATGCTTTATGATCATACCCCCCCATGCATCGGCTTTAAGAGCCGAAAATAAATCAACTTACCCTTATCACTTCCACCCATGGAAGAGGTTTAGCAACATACATAAGACTTCTCTTGTACCTCTATTGCGTCACCACATATCGCTATGTAAGACATGAGATACAAATGTCCCACGTATGTTGAAGGGATAAGCTAACACATTATCTCTAACCACATCTACGTGCAGCCATACATATTACACACCGCCTCAAACAAAAAAAAGGCATGCATACCTCCCATCCATACCATTTACAACCCATTCATGGTCTGACCCACGGCTCATGATCCTAAACAGCCTTCCTCTTGAACCAAGACCTTCACAACCAGCCATGTCTCTTCCTCACAATGACAACCATACCTCATCCAGAGGACAGGCTAGTCTTCCCCCAACTGTAGGGGTAACAGCTCACCTAACATCTCTTGGATCAGAGATCACTGCGGCTATCATTCAGTTTCTGAACTCTGATCAGTTCAGAAACATCGTTCAGGAGCTAGTGTGTGTCCGTCAAGAAGGCCCTAGGAAGTCAGGACTTCGACCAGGTCATGCGATCTCCGGGCATGACAACCGATGACGATACACTCTAGTAATCACTGCCAACCGCTTACTCTGGACAAAGAGAAGGAGCCCAGAGTCCATTTCTTCCACCATTCTTTAACACCTTACCACCAACTTTGGTCACCCTATTACAATTTAAGATCCCCGCTGCCCCGATGCTTCCTCAATACGACCAAGTCATGCAACACAAATTTGAAGACTTCTCATGTCAATTGATGACAGTAGACTGCTATTAGAAAGAGGGAAGGGTCCAATCAGAGAAAGACCAGTTCTTTCAAAACACTAAATCACCCACACCCCCACCTCAAATCATGGTGGACCAAGAGACCTATCAGAAATCAGCATCAGCTGCCATTATTTAGCCAAACGACGGTCTTAAGTATAGAACAAATTCGTGGAAATTGCCACTTAATGTAATCTTCACCGGGTTGAAGGAAGCTGGGATTCTTAAACCTCTTTACGAATTCAATTCCCCATGGGAGAAGAAGGAAAAGGCTTTTGCAGATATCACATGTTGTCGGATTACAACACCAATCATTGCAAAGCTTTAGTCCGTACCATTCAACGTCTGGTGGATGATAAGAAGATTATCGACCCTGAAAGGGTATCCTGCCCCTTGCCAGAGTTTGGCAACCAGACACGGACGATTAATCCTGGCTTTTCCAAACAACGGAAAGCTCCTCAAGATCTCATCAAGGCCATCTACTCAAATGGTGGGGGAAAGTCGCGCTCTGACGATGAGGATGAAGAATCCCGATTTGCAATCCTTAGAGTTCAAACTTTTTAGCTCCATGAGCAACTTCCATTTTTCTTACTTATGTCATGTCTGTATCCTTTGATCAAAGTCTTCATATGAGCATACGTATGACGCTTTTAGTATTTAAGATTTTTTTTTATTGAATGAAGTTAAATTGAGTACATTATGTGGTAATCAAATCCAATAATCTAAACTTGGCCAAACACATGTGAGATAATAAAGTGCTTAAAGACCATGATAATGCTTTTGCTCAGTGCAATAATCGGATTGTTGAAACGCCATGGGTCTCTTCTAGAATTAACTCAACGGCCCTACAATGGTGCACCTTCAAGCCACCAAAGAAGTATCAGTCAGTCCCCTGAAATAGAGAATCAAGGCTTACACCCAACGGAGCCCGACCTCCATCAAATAAACATTGTAGCCAAATCTCAGACCAATGTCACCACCAAGAACATGACCAAATTTGGAGAAAAACACCAAGTCATTTTTATATTCAAAATAAGAGCCCGGAGGCGCAAACATCAAACCCTTCAACTAACAAAGGTCAGGGGGCAACCACTTCCAAGAACACCAAGTCTAAAGGCAAACACCTTCATCCTACAAGCCACGAAGACGATTGCGCAACCAATGTCCAATTGGCTTACCAAGTGAACCAACAAGGCAAACAACCACTACAAAGGCACCAAACAAAAGGTCCTTAAGTCGAACATCACTTGTTCACAACCTATCACCAATAATACAGAATACGAATTCAGGCCTAAACAAGAAGGGCTCTACAAACCATGAATTGAAGGAGCAATCAAAATAGCGATTAAGACAACAATCAAACCAATCAATGAAGCTTTGGAGTAAGCACCAAAAACTCCCGCAAACTAAACGGATTGCAATAAGGTCAGCCAAAAACTCCTGACGTAACTTTGAAGGTCAGAATGAACTGGGTGATCCAGGCAAAAAACGAACGGGCACCAAGGAACTTAGAGAATCTGCAAAAGCACAACTATGCGCATAATAGCAAATCAGATACCCAATGCCCTTTCCAAGAGTCATAGACCCAGCACTGAAAAGTTTGAGACCTTTTGATACTAAGGTTAAGTTCAGATCAGATTGAAAAGGCCGTCATATGATCAGAAATGGCACCAAATAAGCGAGGCTGTTAAAGTCATGAGCGTAGGCAAGAAGCGAGTTCATCGATCTAGTCGACCAAGACAAGCTTAAGCATTATCAAGTCTAAACAAAAGAAATAAATCAGAAAAAGCGGCACACTAAAAAAAATATACAATAATCGCCCGCCTGTCGGTCTTCTACTGACTGGGCAAAAATTAGGGTTACACCCGACGGTCGGTATCCTGTAAACTGGCTGTACAAAAATTAGGGGATAAGTCAATAACGCCTGTTGAACTGAAAACCCGAAAAGGGCGGTTCAGACAAAAATTAGGGCACTAGAAAAAAAATTGGTGAGATGTTAACTCGAAAACCTGTAAAGGCTAGTTAACACCAGGGGTTCCATTAGTGGAAATGATTGCCAACATCTTGTACTCAAATTAGATTCACTCGATAAAAGTGTCTTTCGTGCTGAAACATCTGTGTTTGTGATTGTGTGAATGTCTGGCGATCGAAGGATGGAAACATCACAAGTAAGCTTAATCGAAGACACTACGCGTTCAAAGGTCGGAATAAGTCTGTTAAGGCAAAAACCTAAAAGGAAAGTCTATGCAAACCATAGGGTCAAATTCTATGTTCCCCAGGCTCTGCAGAAAACCCCGCAGCTTTTGATTATGGGTTGCCATGACAGAAACGGACGGAGTGGTCGAAACCAGGTTGCTGGAAGTTTGAAGCCGCCGGCGATGTGGGCGATACCGCCGGCGATGTGGGTGATACCGCAGGCGATGTGAGTCATACCCCCAGCAAATGTATTTGATGCCGCTGGCAATATAGGATCAATTTGGGCGATATGGGTGATGCCGCCAGCGGTATGAAGTTAATTTTCTAGGCGGCATTAGAAGCATTTCTGCCATTTCAGACCTGTACAAAACCTATAAACAATCCTATGCTACATTTCCAATGACTTAACAAACAGCAATTCATCTTTGTATTCAAAATAAAAGCCCGGAGGCGCAAATTGCTCAAATTATACCAAATCATCTAGCCCATAACAAAATCAAATTATCGAAACCCCAATGTATCGGAGGTACAAACCAAGAAATCAAAGGCAAAATGAAAATGAAAAGTAAAACTAAGCATGCCCGCCAGTACCGGTTGGACGGGATGAAATGTCATCAGGACTTGGAGCCAATCGTCGACATCGTCTTCCTCTCTTCCCTCCGTCATAGGAACACTACTAGACTCCTCAGCCACGGTAAACGCACGTCGGCCGGCAGACTTCTTGACCCCCCACGACTGGTACCCCCAGGGTGTGCACGGTCCAGGTTTTGTTTACTTCTCCGTTCTTGAGCGGTGGCTGCCAGCTGACCCTCGAGATCGCTCACGCGGCGCTGTAAAGCTGCAGTCTCCTCCTCATACCGCTGCCAGGCTGCATCAGCATTAGACAAAGAAAGGGCAAAAAAATCCTGCAAACCGGAGAAAATATCAGCCCTGCATGTCATGCATAACATCCATACATATATCCCATCTTAACATGTGCATAAAATACCTGAACGAGGAGCGATTGCCCAATAAGGGTATCCCGGAGAACAAAATTGTTCTCTGCGAGTTGCTCCACATGACTCCGCGCCACCTAGAAAATCCAAAAAGCAAATCCTTAGACACCCGCATCTAAGACTTAATAAGAAAATAATTATTAGGTCTTACGTAGGTAGTATTTTCAGGCATGAAAATCGGGGCTTGCCGGATCGAGCCAACATTCCTATGAGAGAATTCGCCTCGGGAGTTCATCAACAGGAAGGTGGTTTCCAAAGGATTGACCAATCTCCCCTCCACGAAGTTTATGCCCTCCGGCACGCCGTAATGGCGAGTCCCACTTTGGTTATCCTGGCTCCTCTTTCTCGCGGGTTCCTGCAAAACATGAAAGTCACACGTCAACAATGTCCCTATATGACTTCCAAAATCATACACAATCATACCTCGAAAGAACGTTGCTCCCCTTGGGACATCGGCACGCTCCCGCCAGCTATGCCCGCACCTACCTCGTCCTCCCCCTCAGGGTCGACCGCAACGTCCCCTTCCAGCGCTTCATCCTCATCATCATCCTCCTCATCAATGTCCATAACAACTTTGAGGCACCTCTTTTCATCCTCCAACCGTTGCTCGTTGTGATACTCAATTGTATCGTTACCGTGGATGCGAGGACACACGGGGAGTAGAAGCCGAAAAAGCTGCTCGTAGAGGCCAGGAACGCTAGGGATCACTCGGCCATTCCCTTCAAAATAATCAACTTTGTCGGCCTCGGCAGAAATCACCAAATGAGGCCACCACAAGCCCCTCGGAGGATCGGCAGGCACCGGAAGGGACCTCTAGCCTCGGACGCGCTCGCCCAAATACCACTGCTAGGACATGGGGCACTCAATCATAAACTGGCGGTCATCCACCTCCCTCCGGACCCGTACAACCTCAGCCAAGTTCTCCACCCTATCGAATGGGTCCAGGGCGAGCTACATCAAAACAACCAACATATGTCCATAGACCAAATAAATAAATAAATAAATAATAAAAAAATAAAAATAAATAAAAATAAATAAAAAATAATAAAAATAAATAAAAATAAAATAAATAAAAAATAAAAAATAAAAAATAAAAATAATAATAAAAAAATAAAAAAAAATAATTTTTTTGCATACCGAGCTCAACCGAGAGCTCCTTAGGACCTCCCTATACTGCGTAGGGTACTTGGCCTTCCCACCAATGCCCCCGCACCAGTGGGCGAGGAAGTGAGAGCCCGGTGGCACAACCATCTTAAACTCCACCGGCGGGAGGATCTGATGCTCGAAAGCCCAGGCCTGCATAAATGACGACTGATCAATTCAAAGGACGGCATGCAATAAATAAGAACGCATGTTATCAAGGGAAATATTTCCAAAAATCTATACCTGGAGTAGCATGTGGCAAAGGTGAAGGGCTTTCTCGTTCTTTCGGGCTCCCACGTCTAGCCCGTGGTACAACTGGGCCAAGATGGCCCTCGGCCAATTCTTCCTCCTAATTCCCGGCACATCTTCCACTGCAGTTATAAGCCCGTAATTGGTCTTACTCTCCGAGATTGGGAAGAACAGCACGGTGAGTAGTGAGATCACAAAGGAACGGACACAAGCCTCCCTCTCCTCCTCGGGCACCACATTCACCCGGGTCCAATGATGGTACAACTCACCATAGGACAGCTGCCCAGAAATGGGCTTCAGACCGAACAACTCCTTTACCTGCCTCACCACGGGCCTCTCAACATGGTACTTGTCCATGTAGACGTTAAAATGTATAACCTTATCCATCCAAGGAAGGCCGGTCATGGCTACCACATCAGAAGGGGTAATTGTAACTTCCCCAAAGGAGAAATGGAAGGTATGGGTGGTCTCGGACCACCTTTCAGTCAGGGCCATTACTAAAGAATGAGGAAGCTTAGGCATTAACATGGGCATGATCCACGCCAAATCCCCAAACCCTATCTCATTAATTGCAAGCACGAGCTCGGGATCGTTCTCTGAGATGTGGTGCCACCACTCACCGATGGTACCCATCCCCCCTATGTAAGTCAGTTCATATGGCTGTAAAGTTAAAAACAAAATGGATCAGTTCTACTCATTTTGTTAGAAAAGCTGCTGATGTCGCCTCTGTTGAGAGCGATATCGCCGGCGGCACCAACCCATACCGCCAGCGGCATGGTTCATGTCACCGGCGACATCACCATAAACAGAAGCGACATCAGACTCCCATAAAGCCTTTTGCAAGCACTGATGCTGCCAGCAATAACACTGATGTCGCCAGCGGTATCACTGTGTGTGGGCAGAACCAGTTTTCTCCCTAAATCGCACCCATCGTTACAAAAATCCCAACAATCACAATCAGTCGAACAACAAGTCCAAAAAGGCAAAAATCGATCCTAAAGCATGCAATATGACTGATATATTCCACACTTTAAACCCCTATCATGGCATGTTTTCAAATCTAAAGCAAAATCACATCGAATTAAAGAAGAAGTAATTCGGGTTTTTGTGGGATTACCTGGATATAATAGAGGTGTTTATCCTTCTCCGGAGTCAGATTGGTGATAGGAGAGTTAATGCCATAGCCATACATTTTGGCCGTCTCCTTCAGGCCATATGCAGTAGGAACGGAAAGGATTTTCAATCCCTCAATGGAAGAATCGGGCAGGCTCTCCCTAGCCTTGGATTTGCCCCTAAAAGCCTTGCTAATCCTCTTCATAATTTCAAAATACAAAGTTAGAAATCAAAAAGCTTTGGGAGAGAAGAGAGGGGGATGCGGTTTATGAGTAGTGAGAAAGAAGGAAAGTTCCATTCCCTTTTATAAACTGCCGCGCGGAATTTGAGGAGTTTTGATTTATCTGAAACTGTTCATCCATGCCACCCACGACATCAACTCATGCCGCCGGTGATATCAGTCATGCCGCTGACGATATCAGTTATGTCGCCGGCGACATCGCCTCATTTATTTCAAATTTTAAAATTATCTAACCAGTCAAAGCTTGCCACGTGGCACCCATACGGCCGACGATATTAACCCATACCGCCAGCGATATCAGTCATGTCATCGGTGATATCGCCTCATTTAGTTCAAATTTTGAAATTATTTGACCAGTCAAAGCTGCCACGTGGCATCCATGCCGCTGGCGATATTAACCCATACCACCGGCGATATTAACCCATACCATCGGCGATATTAACCCATGCCGCCGGTGATATTGCCCCTCCGAACTAGATTTTCAAAGCGAGCCCAACCGAAGGGCAATCTCCTCATTCAAAATGAACCCAACAGAAGGGCTATCTTTTCAAAGTGAGCCTAATTGAAGGGCGATCTCTTCAAATACAAGCCCGATCGAAGGGTGATATCTTCAAAATGCAAGCCCGACCGAAGGGCAATCTCCTCACAAAATGAGAGCCCAACAGAAGGGCAATCTCCTCATTCAAAGTGAACCCAACAGAAGGGCAATCTCCTCATTCAAAGTGAGCCCAACAGCAGGGCAATATCCTCATTCAAAGTGAGCCCAATAGTAGGGCAATCTCCTCATTCAAAGTTAGCCCAATCGGAGGGCAATCTCTTCAAAATCAGCCCAATCGGAGGGCAATCTCTTCAAAATCAGCCCAACCGAAGGGCGATCTATTCAAAGTGAAAGTCCGACCAAAGGATAATCAATATACAAAACAAAAGTTCGACCGAAGGGAAATCTCTTTGAAGTGAAAAGTCCAACCGAAGGACAATCACTATACCAAATACGAGCCGGACCGAAGGGCGATATCTTCAAAATGCAAGCCCGACCGAAGGGCAATCTCCTCACAAAATGAGAACCCAACAGAAGGGCAATCTTTTTAAAGTGAACCCAATCGAAGGACGATCTCATCAAAGTGAAAGTCCGACCAAAGGATAATCACTATACCAAAATACAAAAGCCCAATCGAAGGGCGATCTCCCCAAAACGAACCCAACCGAAGGGTAATCTCTTCAAAGCGAGCCCAACCAAAGGGTGATCTCTTCAAAGCGAGCCCAACCGAAGGGCGATCTCTTCAAAAGTGAAAGTCTAACCAAAGGACAATCAATATACCAAACACAAACCCAACCGAAGGGCGATCTCTTCAAAGTGAGCCTAACCGGAGGGCAATCTTTTTGAAGTGAAAAGTCCAACAAAAGTATAATCACTATACCAAAATACAAAAGCCCAACCGAAGGGCGATCTCTTCAAAATAAGCCCAACCGAAGGGCGGTCTCATCTAAGTGAAAGTCCGACCAAAGGACAATCACTATACCAAAATACAAAAGCCCAACCGAAGGGCAATCTCATTAAAATGAGCCCGACCGAAGGGCGATCTCTTTAAAACAAGCCCAACCGAAGGGCGGTCTCATCGAAGTGAAAGTCCGGCCAAAGGACAATCACTATACCAAAATACAAAAGCCTAACCGAAGGGCGGTCTCATCGAAGTGAAAGTCCGGCCAAAGGACAATCACTATACCAAAATACAAAAGCCCAACCGGAGGGCGATCTCATTAAAATGAGCCCGACCGAAGGGCGATCTCTTCAAAATGAGCCCAATCGAAGGGCGAGCTCACAAAATGAGAGCCCGATCGGAAGGCGATCTCTATAAAGCATAAGTCCGACCAAGGGACGAACAGTCGACAAAGTATGAGTCCGACCAAGGGACGAACGATCGACAAAGCATGAGTCCGACCAAGGGACGAACGATTGATAAAGCGTGAGTCCGACCACGGGATGAATGATCAACAAAGGACGAGTCCGACCAAGGGACGAACGATCGACAAAGCACGAGTCCGACCAAAGGACAAATTCTCCACGAAGCAAGAGTCCGACTAAGGGACGAACGATCGACAAAGCGTTAGTCCAACAAAGGGACAAACAATCGACAAAGCGTGAGTCCGACCAAGGGATGAATGGTCGACAAAGCGTGAGTCCGACCAAGGGATGAACAGTCGACAAAGCATAAGTCTGACCAAGGGACAAACAATCGATAAAGCGTAAGTCCGACCAAGGGACGAACAGTCGATAAAGCATAAGTCCGACCAAGGGACAAACAATCGACAAAGCGTAAGTCCGACCAAGGGACAAATAATCGACCAAGTGTAAGTCCGACCAAGGGACAAACAATCGATAAAGCGTAAGTTGTGATCATACTGACCTATGGCAGTAGTGATCCCCTGAGGGGCAGCCTGTGAGCACGGGATTTTGCAGTCCCTCTCACGAGACAATGATGATGTGTACCCGATTTTAATACCTCAAAATAAAAGTTCTCTTTAGAATTTTTATTACCAAAATAATATTCCTTGTGAATTTTATAATTGGCAGAATCCAGTTTGGTGTGGCCGATAATGTGTCCAGTAGGAGCTTGAACAGATAATTTACACCCAAATTAAATAATACCTATTGAAATATAATTAAAATTCAAAAAGATACCTTTCCACCCACTATTAAACCACTTTTCCTGACTTTTTAGGCTTTTTGACCCGTTGGTTGTCGGTATGCTGGAGAAGGATGTCGCCGCCGACATCACCATACCGCCGGCGGCATCACCATACCGCCAGCGACATCATCATGTCGCCGGCGGCATGGCACAAAGTGGGTCCTCCACAGAAAGCCTTTCGGCCACTTTCGGCGGAATAAGTCATCTCGAAAAATACCCCAATTTGCCTATAAAAGGCACCCAAAAACTGCAATAGGGGGGGACTGAAATTGTAGAGGGAAGGAGCTAAAATTGGGCAATTAAGAGGCTGAAATCAAGAGAAAAGATTTTAGTGAGATAAGAACTAGAAAAGGCAGGAAAAAGGATTCTAATCCATTTTTCCCAATTTTTCTTCTTCGAACTCTCTAATTGTGAGCTTAAATCATTGGGTCTTTGGGTTAAATCAACTTGATAGAATTTAGAGACCTAAAACCTTTAAACTAATAATCAAATTATAGTTGCAAGCTCCCCGAAGGTGTTATTGTTCAGTTCTTGAAGAGTTGGATTCACTACCCCGAGGTGAAAATCCTGAGTCTCATAGCTCTTTGGCATTATTATTGTTGGTTTGCACTAATTTTCGTTGATTTGTGTTCATTTTTGAGTTTTCGGTCACTTTGACTGCAAACCACTGCTGCTGCAAGGAATTGAAGTTGCCGGAGACATGCTATGATACCGGCCGTATCACCCATGTCTCGAGAGACATCGTTAATACCGCCGTTAGCATCGTATTCCCCAGAGACCTCGCTTTCTTGCTGGAACTTTTCTTTACGGTACTCAGAAAGCCCTGTGCCTTTCTGCATGCTGATGTCGCCCGTGATATAATCGATGTCGTCGGCGGTATCATCCATGCCGCTAGCGACATCAACTATCTTCGGCGACATCAGATACCCAATGGCGGCATGGCTTTCTGGACAGCAGTATTGTCTTCATTTGTTTCCAAATTAATTTATTTTCTGAAGCTAGGACCTCTAGTGTAACGATAGAGGTTCGAAACCTCCTGAAAACAGACCCGCCCCGCGACGAGTGGTATATTCACTTATAATCCGATTAAAGCAACGATCGAATTTGAAATTTGGATAAAAATGGAATTTCCCCGCAAACACCATTCGAACCTCATTTTAGCCATCCAATCGGGCTCTATGATATTATAAATAAAATATGCCATTTTCGTGTCAACCATCCTCTACATGTAGATGTATATCAGACATTCGTGTATTTCATTTGTTACGTAGAAAATGTACAGGACTTGAAAACCTTGTAATAACTTTACTTTCCGTACCTACTTTACTTTTATAGTTGTAAATATTTTATTTATCGCTTCAATTGCTTGATAAATGCGAAAACAACGAAATAACTGAAAATACAAATAAATAGGATGGATTAAACCGATTAAGAAAGAATGAAGTATCCTAACTTCGCCTAATGAAAAGTAGATAACATCACCCGAACTCGGAATCTCTACTTAAGGTATGGTCCAACCACCCGGTGGGAAAATCGTACCGAAAATTTCCCGGTTGAGCTGAACCGGGTGGCGACTCTATTCTAAGTACGGGATTTCGATCTCGTATCTTTTAAGCATTAAAATACGCAAAATCATTTCTTTCAACCACATTACACTCATCTCCCCGACACACCAAAAACGGGCCGGCCCGACCGGGTCCGGCCCCACGCCGCAGCCGCGCGAACCGTCGTCTGCTCACACCTATTATGTCTGAACTCTAAATCTCACTTTCTTTCGGTATAAAATTCCATTTTGGATCAGTTTAACAAAATTCCCGGTGGAGCTAAACCGGGTGGCGACTCTGTTTTATTTTTAAATAAAGTAAAAATGCTTTATTTTTTAAATATTTTCTTTTATTAAAATGTGTAAATTTATTTCTCAATATCATCACATTTTTGGCTTATAAAAAGCCATATTTTTCACACCCAATAAGTTTACGTAAACAATTACAAAATAATTTTCTATTCAATAAAACCAATTATTTTATTATAAAAAGTACACACCTACAAAAATTAATACTGCGGTTTCTTCAAACTGCAACGAAAGCACCCCGGGCACCGCACCCCTCGTGCTCCCCTCAAAAAAACCTTGCCCGCTCATAGGAGCGGAAAAGTATAGTTGTGGGATCTAACTCCTAATTACATGACAAAATGAAAATGAAGAAATGGAACATCTTCAACGAGGTGGTTGATTATGCTAAGAAGCTTGAGAAATACGATGAAGATGACAAGCTTAAGAAAGAAAAAATGTAGGCTTACAATAAAGGCCGCACTTATGAGAAAGGGGAAAGTTCGAATCCCTCTTATTCTAGCTATTCTAAGCGCCCAGCCAGCAGTTAAACAGCTTGAGGTGGTAGCCGCTACACAGCTTGTTGCTAGGCAATCCATTTCTCCATGGACAGAGTCACTTTCCCAAATCTTTACCAAGCTCAGGAAGTCTAGCATTCAATAGAGTATCAAAACATTCACTCCTCTAGCTTTTACAGACAGGGATAACTTCTATACCTTGTTGGGAACTAACAGTCAAATTGAATATGCATAACAGGCATGGCGGAAATTCTAAATTTTGTCCTTGTCCCCATCTATTAGTTGCATATAAGTTAAATAAAGCCTTAACTAAATAATTCTCTATCTAGGTTAGCATGCAAAAGGGCTAGGCATACCATAAGTCTAAAAATGCGTAAAGAAAAAGACCTAATAATAAAAAGAGAAAGAAAGAAAACTTACCAGTTGAAGCGTGCTTTGGCAGGACCTTCTTGCACAAGCCTCCAAGTGCAGGATAGCCTCAATGAGTATCCACATAAATCTCAACAACCAAAAACTCACCGAGAGGAAGAACTAAGAAGCCTTAAGTAGTTGCTAGACCACTTTAGAAGCCTTACCCTAAAATATAAACTAGAGGTGCCCGAATACATTTAGGCTCCTTAAAAATAACTTACTCAATTACCCGAGAGATTAATCTTTGCGAATCTCAACTTAGGATTTAGCTTTGAGCTTGGTGCACTAAGAAAGGGAGAAGGAGGTGCCTATTTATAGGCTAGGGGAAGCAAAGAGCTTCCCCATTTTTCTAATATGGGATATGCAAAATGCACATCCCACACATGGGTCCAATAGGAACCATGGGCTGCCCTGCCACACATTACGTGTGCCGTAAGCTGGGCTTGCGGGCCTCTCGCAAGCCCAACCTATGGTGGTGCTTGAGCTGGGCTTCCCAGTGGAAGCTCTTCTAAGCCCACACTACGGGCTCTCATTCATGCTGCTTAATAGCTTGCTATGAGCCCGTAGTCCCTTTTGCTATCCGGTCCTTTTGGAAAAATCTCCGGGTAATTTTAACTAGGTCCAACCTACTTGAAAAATTTCTTCTCAATCCATTTCAATTAAATATTTATTTTTAGACCCTAATAAATTAGTTACCGATGATAAATAAATTCTTTGGTTCATCCAAAATGATCTAATCATTTCTTAACCAATTGAATAATAATCCAATTATTATTTATGTTATATTTACGAAATAGAATAAATCAATTAGTTCTTTACTTAGTCCGTTGAAGGTCCAATGTGTGTGACCTTATAGGATCCCAAAGTATTGAGCTATCAAGGCTTAACCAATCCTTGTTCTAATGGAACCATTGGCTCGATGTTCTAGACCATGAATAGAACTTGATTACCTTAAATGACTGTAGTGCGCCTCTAGCAAGGGTCTACCATCCCCCATTACTCGGAACATCATTTATGCTTATGACTTAATCCCTGTTAATGCAATAGTTATCTAGTGCAATGAATTCCTTCCATTCTTTAATCTTAGTACCATTTGGTTTATGGGGTTCGGTTAAAGTGTTAACCCACTAATAGCAAGGTTGCTCCAAGCTATCCTAGTTACTAACTTGTTACCGAAGTCCATTACCTTTTACCATAGTGTGTTTAACTAGAAACCAGTTCTATCAAACACGTACTCTGATCAGAGGTTTAAGGCAATCATCACTTCAACAAGTGGCCAGGTATATATCCGGAGTGATGGATTCTTTTCGACTACTCATCTTACTAACGTGTTGTTATCACTATACATGTAATCACCCGTAATACCCTAAATTAACGAGTGTGTAGTAATGACCCAAAGTATAGCAATAGTACCACACAAGGTAACTAGTATCTCAAGTTTGAGGATATTAGCAAAGCTTATTGGATGAAGATAAACACTAACACAATGATATATAAACCAGGTGTTTATCTTACTGCGGTCTCCAATATACCTCCCAGATATATCCATGTGTCAAACTTAAGGCACCACCTTCAGTCCTTAGGAGATTGACTGCTTGGATCCTTTCTAAGAAAGTTGACCACATGCTAGTCTTTCTGCTTCATCAATATCCTTTCTTGATGAAACTATGACTAGGCATAGTTTAGACATAATCATAATTGCATATGAAGTAGGTTCTACCAAATATATTCCAACTATAATTTCTCTGACTTCATGCTATGATATGTTAAGGACTTTTGTATACATTCATCAATTAATATATTTAACCAGCCATAATATATATAAGGACATCGATATAAACAAAAGATTAAATGCCTTTATTGTTCAAAAAAACATTTGTACTATTACATAATTAGGATATATCGCCGTGATTGCCTTATGGGCATACATCATTGTTGGATATGATGTATGCCCTTAAGGTAATTAGGGCGATATATCTTAATTATGTAATAGTACGAATAATTTGTTTAATCAATAAAGGCATTTGTTCTTTTGTTTATATCAATGTATTTTTATACATATATATTATAGCTGGTTAAAATATATTCATTGATGTATGTATACAAAAGTCCTTAACATATCATAGCATGAAGTCAGAGAAATTATAGTTGGACTATATTTGGTGGAACCTACTTCATGTGCAATTATGATTATGTCTAAACTATCCCTAGTCATAGTGTCATCAAGAAAGGATATTGATGAAATGGAAAGACTAGCATGTGGTCAACTTTCTTGGAAAGGGTCCAAGCAGTTAATCTCCTAAATACTAAAGGTGGTGCCTTAAGCTTGACACATGGATATATCTGGGAGATATATTGGAGACCGCAGCAAGATAAACACTTGGTATAAATATCAATGTGTTAGTGTTTATCTTCATGCAATAAGCTTTGCGATTGTCCTCATACTTAAGATGCTAGTTGCCTTGTGTGGTACTATTGCTATACTTTGGGTCATTGCTATGCACTCATTAATTTAGGATGCTACGGGTGATTACGGGTATAGTGATAACAACACGTTGGTAGACTGAGTAGTCGGAAAGAATCCATCGCTCCGGATATATTAAGGAGTTGTACCTGGCCACTTGTTGAAGTGATGATTGCCATAAACCTCTGATCAGAGTATGTGTTTGATAGAAATGGTTTCTAGTCAAACACAGTATGGTAAAAGGCAATATACTTTGGTAACAAGTAAATAACTGGGATAGCTTGGAGCAACCTTACTATTAGTGGGTTAACACTTTAACCGAACCCAATAAACCAGATGGTACTAATATTAAAGAATGGAAGAAATTTATCGCACTGGATAACTATTGCATTAACCGGGATTAAGTCATAAGCATAAATGACGTTCCAAGTAATGGGGGATGGTAGACCCTTGCTAGAGGCGTACTACAGTCGTTTAAGGTAATCGAGTTCTATTTACGGTCTAGAGCTTCGAGCCAATGGTTCCATTAGAACAAGGGTTGGTTAAGCCTTAACAGCTCAATACTTCGGGATCCTATAAGGTCACACACATTGGACCTTCATCGGACCAAGTAAAGAACTAATAGATTTATTCTATTACAAGAATATAACATAAATAATAATTGGATTATTATTTGATTGGTTAAAATTGATTAAATCAATTTTTGATAGACCAAGGAATTTATTTTGACCGATAACTAATTAATTAGAGTCATAAATAAATTATAATTGATTAGATCAATTTTGGTTGGACCAAGAAATTTATTTTGACCGATAACTAATTTATTAGAGTCAAAAATAAATATTTATTTGAAAGGATTTCAAGGGGATTTTGCATTGGCGAGTTAAAACCGAAAAGTATAAAATATTTTGTATAATATTCGGTTGCGCGAAATACACCAAAAGGTGCGCGAACATTGCTGGACGGTGTTCGCGGTGGCCCATATTCATGGGCTGCACAAAGGCAGCCCATGAATACCACATGCAGCACGTGCATGTGGCATGTGTGGGATGGGAGTTTTACTCCCATCCCACATCGTTAATTGGGGAGCAAATTTTTGCTCCCCAAGCCTATATATAGGCTATCCCTTCTCCTTTCAAAATGAACCAAGCTCAAAGCATAAATCCTAAGTGAGATAATTAATCTCTCGGGTACTTGAGCAAGTTATTTTTGTGGAGCCTGAATTTATTCGGGCACCGCTAGTTTATATTTTTGGGTGAGGCTTCTAGAGTGGTCTAGCAACTACTCGAGGCTTCTTAGTTCTTCCTCCTAGGGAGATTTTGGTTGGTGGGGTTCGTGTGGATACTGATAGAGGCTATCCTACGATTGGAGGCTTGTGCAAGAAGGTCCTGCAAAAGCACGCTTCAACTGGTAAGTTCTTTTTCTTTCTCTTTTAATTATTAAGTCTTTTTCTTTAAGTGTTTTTAGACTTAATAATTATGCTTAGGTTATTTTTGCATGCTTAGTTTATTTTATGCTTAGGTTATAACTCAGAGTTATAACATGCTTAGTATGAAATAAATATGCTAGGATATAATTTGGAATTATGGTATGCCTAGTCCTTTAGCATGCCTAGGTAGAGAATTATTTAGTTAAGGCTTTATTTAATTTATATGCAATTAATAGGAGTTCCTGGAACAGGGACAAAATTTTGAATTTCCATCATGCCTCTTATGCATGTTCAATTTGACTGTCAGTTCCCAACAGTGGTATCAGAGCCTGCCTATTTAGTGCATAATTAAGTTAGAACCAAACTAAATATTATTTTCTAAATGAAATGATTTGTTTATTTAATTGTTTGGAACAATATATATAAACTTCTGTCTTTCATTTCAAGGTTAGAAATTGGTTAATAATAATTTTGAATAAGCTTGCTCAACTTACTCAAATTATACAAGTGTCAATAATTTATTTAAATTACATGGGTTATAGATGCTCCCAATTTACATGAATTGGAAGAACGAAATTTATTAGTTCAAGAGAATCCATTGGTCTTCAAGTTTGTGTCCGTATTTGTTCTGGCTAAGGATTGGACTTGGTGTCTACTCCTCATAGGGCACCTCTCCTACCTGGGAACCTATATCGGTGCAATTTGAATTGACCAATCGGGGGATTAATATGAACTAATTTATTTCAAGTATATAAGATGGTGCTTATATGTGTTTCTATAACAAAGTAAAAAAATTAAAATTATTGAATAAAAGCTTAAAGGAAATGCAATATAAATATAACAAATTAAAGCGTTAATTATTTTACAAATAATCTAGGTTGATGGAATAATTATAATAAAGAGCTGAACCCACCTAAGGTTAGACCTTATAAATTAATTCTAAAATTCCCTGAATTAATACAAGTAATTATAATTTTGTCCATCTGATAAAATCCTAGATTGGGTGAGACGTTTAACACCAATAAAATCCCAAAGTAAATATATTAAGGCAAGTTATAGTCTTCCTTACTCAAATTTATAATACGGTCTTTTTGGGCTATCAAAGTGCTACGCAAAGCGTTCCTTCTAGTCCACATTGATTGGTTGTAAAGTTTGAGATAGGGTCTGCCTTAACAGAGCTGGGGTAGTCCACCATAAAATTGGGGGCTAGGCCCAGATCTGAGACATATTCAAGGAGATGCTAATATAAGAGCACACGTCCCTTGGGATTAGGGAACTTGAATGAATTAGCAATTGCATGCGATGCAAATGGAATGGGATTCCAACTATGACTTACTATTATGACTTGACTCATAAAATTAGGGGTTGTAATAGACTAGTTATAGATGCTACCTACTAGGAAATTTAGCTGGGCTAAAATTCACGAATTCAATAGAATGGGCTATTGTAAATTTTGAAGAAAATAGTAGGAAAATGTATTTAATTAAAAGTCCTCATATTAAATACATGTACTTAACTAATATCTAAACACTTTTCTTTTCTTATGTCTTAGGTTGAAAATGGCTTCCAATTTTAATCTCCGTATATTACTTGACACCAAATTGAATGGCTCAAACTTTTCTGATTGGTTCCGAGCAGTGAGAATAGTTCTCAGATTTGAGGGAATTGCCTATGTCCTAAGTGAAATTTTCCCTGTAGAACCTGATGTTGAGGATCATGTGGAACATGATGCCTGGTTGAAGCACAGGAAAGATCGTGAGACTGCCATGTGTATTATGTTGGGGTCCATGAATCCTGAGCTTCAGAAACAACATGAGAACATGCCCTTGGAGGATATGGTTCTCCATCTTGAAGAACTCTTTTCGGAGAGGGAGAGGACAGAGAGGTATGAGACCTCCAAGCTCCTTTTTGGGACTAAGATGCAGGCTGGCACCTCTGCCTCTCAGCATGTACTGAAACTCTTGGGATACCTTGAGAAGTTGAATCAATTGGGATTCAAGATGAATCATGACTTGAGCATTGACCTTGTGTTGATGTCCTTGACAGATAGTTACTCAGGCTTCGTAACTAACTATTACATGAACAGGATTAATTCAACTATCCCTGAATTAATTAACATGCTGAAAACAGTAGAACCTCAGATCAAGAAAGATCAGAAACCTCTACTGTTGGTTGAAAAAGGCAAGGCTTCTAAGAAGAAGAAGCAGGCACTGGGTGCCAAGAAAAGAATCAGTAAGAAGAAGAATGAAAAGAAGGCATCTAAGTATGTCTGCTTCCAATGTGGGAAACTGGGACATTGGAAGAGGGATTGCAAAGCTCCTACTTCTGAGCATTTGAAGAAGAAGCCTACAGAGGCATCTACTTCAGGTATATTTGTAATTGAAAACTTTACTACTTTTCCGCAAGAATCCACTTGGTTATTAGATACTGGTTGTGGTTCTCATATCTGTACTTCTGTGCAAGGACTAAGGAACTGTAGAAAACTTGCAAAAGGGGAGATGGACCTACGTGTGGGAAATGGAGCCAGAGTTGCTGCATTAGCTGTAGGGAGCTTTAGTCTTGTTTTGCCAAGTGGACTTGTTTTAGTTTTGAATAATTGTTATTACATTCCAAGTGTTACTAAGAATATTGTATCTGTTGCGTGTTTAGCAACAAAGGGATTTGAAATTTTATTTTCGAATAATAATTGTCAGATTCGTTTGAATAATATTCTTTATAGTTACGGAATGTTGAAAGGTGGCATTTATATTCTTGATACTAAAACAGAAGTTTTCAATATAAACAATGTGAAGAAAGTTAAATTAGATAATGAGAATTCCTTTTACTTATGGCATTGCCGTTTAGGCCACATAAACAAAGATCGCTTAACCAAGTTACATAAGCGTGGAGACTTGGGCTCAATAGACTTAGAGTCTTATGGTGATTGCGAACCTTATTTAAAAGGAAAAATGACAAAGTTACCCTTTAAAGGAAAGGGTGAACGAGCCACGAGTACATTGGAACTAATACACACTAATGTGTGCTGTCCAATGAGTGTTCAGGCACTAGGAGGATACTCCTACTTCATAACCTTTATTGATGATTACTCACGATACGGTTATTTGTACTTGATGAAGCACAAGTCTGAAAGTTTTGAAAAATTCAAAATATTCAAAGCTGAAGTAGAGAAACAGCTTGAGAAAAGTATTAAAACACTTTGATCGGATCGAGGTGGAGAATACTTAAGTCAGGAGTTTCAGGATTATCTAAAGGAAAATGGGATAGTTCCCCAGTGGACCCCTCCTTATACACCCCAACATAATGGAGTGTCAGAAAGGAGGAATCGGACTTTATTAGATATGGTCAGGTCCATGATGAGCCATGCAGTTCTTAGTAAATCCTTTTGGGGATATGCACTTGAGAGCGCAGTTTATGTCTTAAACAGAGTGCCCTCTAAATCAGTTGATTTTACACCTTATGAAAGATGGTGTAACAAAAAGCCATCTCTAAATCACTTAAGAGTATGGGGTTGTCCTGCTATGGTAAAGAGGATAGCGTCAGATAAGCTAAATGCCAAGGCTGACAAATGTCTGTTCATTGGATATCCAAAGGAAACAATTGGGTATCTGTTTTACCAACCCGAAGCACAAAAGGTATTTGTGTCTCGGAATGCTCACTTTTTGGAAAAGGAACACTTACTTGAAAAGGTCAGTGGGAGCAATATTGAACTGGAAGTTCAAAAGGAAGAAACAGACGATCAACTGATTGACCCCGTTCTAGATACACAAGAGAGTGTGATCCAAGAACAAACTGTCGAAACACAATCATTGCGAAGATCAAGTCGTGTTCATAAGGGTCTCGATAGATATGGGTTTAGCATCACTAATGATAAGGAACTATATCTTGTGGAGGATGATGAACCAAGGACATATGATGAGGCAATAAAAGGCTCAGATTCTGATAAATGGCAAAAGGCCATGAAATCAGAAATGGATTCCATGTACGAGAACCAAGTTTGGAATTTGGTTGATGCACCGCAAGAGGTTAGACCAATTGGGTGCAAATGGGTCTTCAAGAAGAAGACAGACATGGATGGTAATGTAATTACCTATAAAGCAAGGTTGGTTGCGAAAGGTTATAGTCAACGGGAAGGTATTGACTATGATGAAACCTTCTCACCGGTAGCCATGCTCAAATCCATAAGGATACTCCTCGCCATTGCTGCTCATTACGATTATGAGATCTGGCAGATGGATGTAAAAATAGCATTCCTCAATGGGGATTTAGACCGGGATGTGTATATAACACAACCTGAGGGTTTTACATCTCAGAATGGCTCGAAGGTATGCAAACTACAAAGATCCATTTATGGACTTAAGCAGGCATCAAGGAGTTGGAATATAAGGTTTGATCAGACAATCCGGGAACTGGATTTCTGCCCAAATGCAAATGAGCCTTGTGTTTACAAGAAGGTTAGTGGGAGTGCGGTCGTTTTTCTAGTATTGTATGTTGATGACATTCTACTAATAGGAAATGACATTTCTCTTCTTCAAAACGTTAAAGTATGGTTGCCAAGAAAGTTCTCCATGAAAGACCTTGGTGAAGCAGCATTTATACTAGGTATAAAGATCTACAGGGATAGATCCAAGAGGCTGTTAGGTCTTTCTCAAAGTACATATATAGACAAGGTGTTGAATAGGTTCAACCTTGAGCATTCTAAGAAAGGTTATCTCCCAATGACAAAGGGGATTAACCTATCAAAAGCTGAGTGTCTGAAGACAGCTCAAGAGAGAATGCGCATGAAGGATATACCCTATGCATCTGCGATAGGACCCATCATGTATGCTATGATATGTACTAGGCCGGATGTCTCTCAAGCTTTGAGCTTTATGAGCAGATATCAGTCAGATCTAGGTGAAAAGCACTGGATGGCCGTCAAGGCAATCCTTAAGTACTTGAGAAGGACTAAGGATGAGTTCTCGATTTATGGAGAAGTTGATCTCACTATCAAAGGTTACACTGACGCAAGCTTTCAATCTGACAAGGATGACTTTAAGTCTCAGTCAGGTTTTGTGTATGTGTTAAATGGAGGGGCAGTATGCTGGAAGAGTTCCAAGCAAGAAACTACTGCTGATTCAACCACGGAATCTGAATACATTGCTGCATGTGAAGCAGCAAAAGAAGCTGTCTGGTTAAAGGGATTTATTGGTGATCTCGGTGTGGTGCCTGAGGCTATTAATCCAATTACTTTATATTGTGATAACAATGGTGCCATAGCTTAGGCAAAGGAACCACGGTCTCATCAGAAAAATAGACATGTATCCAGAAAGTATCATATAATCAGGGAGATTGTTGATGCTAAGATAATAAGATTAGAATATGTACCCACTGATCAGAACCTCGCGGATGGTCTGACAAAGCCATTGACTCAAGTCAAACATGACCAGCATGTTAAAGCATATAGATTAAAACATATGGCTAATTGGCCTTAGTGCAAGTGGGAGTTTGTTGGATATGATGTATGCCCTTAAGGCAATTAGGACGATATATCTTAATTATGTAATAGTACGAATAATTTGTTGAATCAATAAAGGCATTTGTTCTTTTGTTTATATCAATGTATTTTTATACATATATATTATAGCTGGTTAAAATATATTCATTGATGTATGTATATAAAAGTCCTTGACATATCATAGCATGAAGTCAGAGAAATTATAGTTGGACTATATTTGGTGGAACCTACTTCATGTGCAATTATGATTATGTCTAAACTATCCCTAGTCACAGTGTCATCAAGAAAGGATATTGATGAAACGGAAAGACTAGCATGTGGTCAACTTTCTTGGAAAGGGTCCAAGCAGTTAATCTCCTAAATACTGAAGGTGGTGCCTTAAGCTTGACACATGGATATATCTGGGAGATATATTGGAGACCGCAGCAAGATAAACACTTGGTATAAATATCAATGTGTTAGTGTTTATCTTCATGCAATAAGCTTTGCGAATGTCCTCATACTTAAGATGCTAGTTGCCTTGTGTGGTACTATTGCTATACTTTGGGTCATTGCTATGCACTCATTAATTTAGGATGCTACGGGTGATTACAGGTATAGTGATAACAACACGTTGGTAGACTGAGTAGTCGGAAAGAATCCATCGCTCCGGATATATTAAGGAGTTGTACCTGGCCACTTGTTGAAGTGATGATTGCCATAAACCTCTGATCAGAGTATGTGTTTGATAGAAATGGTTTCTAGTCAAACACACTATGGTAAAAGGCAATATACTTCGGTAACAAGTAAATAACTGGGATAGCTTGGAGCAACCTTGCTATTAGTGGGTTAACACTTTAACCGAACCCAATAAACCAGATGGTACTAATATTAAAGAATGGAAGGAATTTATCGCACTGGCTAACTATTGCATTAACCGGGATTAAGTCATAAGCATAAATGACTTTCCAAGTAATGGGGGATGGTAGACCCTTGCTAGAGGCGTACTACAGTCGTTTAAGGTAATCAAGTTCTATTTACGGTCTAGAGCATCAAGCCAACGGTTCCATTAGAACAAGGGTTGGTTAAGCCTTAACAGCTCAATACTTCGGGATCCTATAAGGTCACACACATTGGACCTTCATCGGACCAAGTAAAGAACTAATAGATTTATTCTATTACAAGAATATAACATAAATAATAATTGGATTATTATTTGATTGGTTAAAATTGATTAAATCAATTTTTGATAGACCAAGGAATTTATTTTGACCGATAACTAATTAATTAAAGTCATAAATAAATTATAATTGATTAGATCAATTTTGGTTGGACCAAGAAATTTATTTTGACTGATAACTAATTTATTAGAGTCAAAAATAAATATTTATTTGAAAGGATTTAAAGGGGAATTTGCATTGGCGAGTTAAAACCGAAAAGTATAAAATATTTTGTACAATATTCGGTTGCGCGAAATACACCAAAAGGTGCGCGAACATTGCTGGGCGGTGTTCGCGGTGGCCCATATTCATGGGCTGCACAAAGGCAGCCCATGAATACCACATGCAGCATGTGCATGTGGCATGTGTGGGATGGGAGTTTTACTCCTATCCCACATCGTTAATTGGGGATCAAAATTTTGCTCCCCAAGCCTATATATAGGCTATCCCTTCTCCTTTCAAAATGAACCAAGCTCAAAGCATAAATCCTAAGCGAGATAATTAATCTCTCGGGTACTTGAGCAAGTTATTTTTGTGGAGCCTGAATTTATTCGGGCACCGCTAGTTTATATTTTTGGGTGAGGCTTCTAGAGTGGTCTAGCAACTACTCGAGGCTTCTTAGTTCTTCCTCCTGGGGAGGTTTTGGTTGGTGGGGTTCGTGTGGATACTGATAGAGGCTATCCTACGATTGGAGGCTTGTGCAAGAAGGTCCTGCAAAAGCACGCTTCAACTGGTAAGTTCTTTTTCTTTCTCTTTTAATTATTAAGTCTTTTTCTTTAAGTGTTTTTAGACTTAATAATTATGCTTAGGTTATTTTTGCATGCTTAGTTTATTTTATGCTTATGTTATAACTCAGAGTTATAACATGCTTAGTATAAAATAAATATGCTAGGATATAATTTGGAATTATGGTATGCCTAGTCCTTTAGCATGCTAACCTAGGTAGAGAATTATTTAGTTAAGGCTTTATTTAATTTATATGCAATTAATAGGAGTTCCTGGAACAGGGACAAAATTTTGAATTTCCGTCATGCCTCTTATGCATGTTCAATTTGACTGTCAGTTCCCAACAATCATATCCAACAAACTACCACTTGCACTAGGGCCAATTAGCCATATATCTTAATCCATATGCTTTAACATACTGGTCATGTTTGACTTGAGTCAATGGCTTCATCAGACCATCTGTGAGGTTCTGATAGGTGGGAACATATTCTAGTCTTATTATCTTAGCATCAACAATCTCCTTGACTATATGATACTTTCTAGATACATGTTTGTTTTTCTGATGAGACCGTGGTTCTTTTGCCTGAGCTATGGCACCATTATTATCATAATACAAAGTAGTTAGATCAACAGTCTCAGGCACCACACCGAGATCACCAATAAATCTCTTTAACTAGACAACTTCTTTTGCTCCTTTACATGCAGCAATGTATTCAGATTCTGTGGTTGAATTAGCTGTAGTTTCTGGCTTGGAACTCTTCCAGCATACTGCCCCTCCATTTAATACATATATAAAACCTGACTGAGACTTAAATTCATCCTTGTTAGATTAAAAACTCGTGTCAGTGTGACCTCTGATTGTGAGGTCACCTTCTCCATAAATCAAGAACTCATCCTTAGTCCTTCTCAAGTACTAAGAATTGCCTTAACGGCTATCCAGTAATTTTCACCTGGATCTGACTGATATCTACTCATAAAGCTCAAGGCTTGAGAGACATCTGGCATAGTACATATCATAGCATACATGATGGATCCTATCACAGATGCATAGGGTATATCCTTCATGCACATTCTCTCCTGAGCTGTCTTCGGACACTCAGCCTTAGATAGGTTAATCCCCTTTTTCATCGGGAGATAACCATTCCTAAAATGCTCAAGGTTGAACCTATTCAATACCTTGCCTATATATGTACTTTGAGAAAGACCTAGTAGCTTCTTTGATCTATCCCTATAGATCTTTATACCTAGTATAAATGCTGCTTCACCAAGGTCTTTTGTGGGGAACTTTCTTGGCAACTACACTTTAACATTTTGAAGAAGAGAATTATCTTTTCCTATTAGTAGAATGTCATTGGCATACAATACTAAGAAAATGACTGCACTCCCACTAACCTTCTTGTAAAAACAAGGCTCATTAATGTTTGGACAAAAATCCAGTTCACGGATTGTCTGGCTAAACCTGATATTCTAATTCCTATATACCTGCTTAAGTCAATAAATGGATCTTTTGCAGCTTGCATACCTTCGAGCCATTGTGAGATGTAAAACCCTCAGGTTGCGTCAAATACACATCATGGTCTAAATTCCCATTCAGGAATGGTGTTTTCACATCCATCTACCAGATCTCATAATCCTAATGAGCAGTAATGGTGAGGAGTATCCTTATGGATTTAAGCATGTCTATCGGTGAGAAAGTTTCATTATAGTCGATACCTTCACATTGACTATAACCTTTTGCAACCAACCTTGCCTTATAAGTAATTACATTACCGTCCATGTCAGTCTTCTTCTTGAAGACCCATTTGAACCCAATTGATCTAACCTCTAGTGGTGCATCAACCAAATTCCATACTTAGTTCTCATACATGGAATCCATTTCTGATTTCATGGCTTTTAACCATTAATCCAAATATGACATTTTCATTTCCTCATCATATGTCCTTGGTTCGTCATCCAAGATATAGTTCCTTATCATCAGTGATGATAAACCCATATCTATTGGGACCCTTATAAACACGGCTTGATCTTCGCAATGATTGTGTTTCGATGGGTTGTTCTTGGATCACACTTTCTTAT
The DNA here is from genome assembly GCA_947683365.1 of Euphorbia pulcherrima. Classification (NCBI taxonomy): domain Eukaryota; kingdom Viridiplantae; phylum Streptophyta; class Magnoliopsida; order Malpighiales; family Euphorbiaceae; genus Euphorbia; species Euphorbia pulcherrima. The sequence continues at coordinate 22,379,164 of CANTUS010000007.1, read as the reverse complement.
GTATCTAGAATGGGGTCAATCAGTTGATTGTTTGTTTCTTTCTCTTGAACCTCCAGTTCAATATTGCTCCCACTGACTTTTGCAAGTAAGTGTTCCTTTTCCAAAAAGTGAGCATTCCAAGACACAAATACCTTTTGTGCTTTAGGTTGGTAAAATAGATATCTGATTGTTTCCTTTGGATATCCAATGAATAGACATTTGTTAGACTTGGCATTCAGCTTATCTGATGCTATCCTCTTAACTATAGCATGACAGCCCCATACTCTTAAGTGACTTAGAGATGGATTTTTATTACACCATCTTTTGTAAGGTGTAAAAAAAACTAATTTAGAGGGCACTCAATTTAAAACAGAAACCGCACTCTCTAGTGCATATCCCTAAAAGGATTTACTAAGATCTGCATGGCTCATCATGGACCAAACCATATCTAATAAAGTCTGATTCCTCCTTTCTGACACTCTATTGTGTTGGGGCGTATAAGGAGGGGTCCATTGAGGAACTATCCCATTTTCCTTTAGGTAACCATAAAACTCTTGACTTAAGTATTCTCCTCCTAGATCCGATCAAAGTGTTTTAATACATTTCTCAAGCTGTTTCTCTACTTCAGCTCGGAATAGTTTGAAATTTTCAAAACTCTCATACTTGTGCTTGATTAAGTACATATAACCATATCGTCAATAATCGTCAATAAAGGTTATGAAGTTGGAGTATCCTCCTAGTACCTGAACACTCATTGGACCACACAATCAGTGTGTATAAGTTCCAATGTACCCGTGGCTCATTCACCCTTTTGTTTAAAGGGTAACTTTGTCATTTTTCCTCTTAAACAAGGTTCACAATCACCATAAGACTCCAAGTCTATTGGCCCCAAGTCTCCATGCTTATGCAACTTGGTTAAGCGATCTTTGTTTATATGGCCTAAACGATAATGCCATAAGTAGAAAGATTTCTCATTATCTAATTTCTCTCTTAGCAGTGATTGTAATTGAGAATATGATTTTGTAATTATAAAATATCATTTGTCATATTACAATAAAATATCATTCATAACTTTGATAATACCTTTTATCAAATTGGAATAAAATTCATCTGCTGTGAAGCAAGAAATAATATTTTATAATGACAATTGATTGTTACTTTATTTTATTACAAATTTAGCCAAATGGAGATTTAAAGTTCCTACATCATTAGTAGCCACCAAGCTTTAATGATTTTTCGTAGGTACAACTCTCCTTTTCCCAAACCTGTACATCTTATTAATATCTATACCTTCATATAGATATGTAATTCTCATTTGGTATTCCATACCAATTTAGAATTCCCTTCAGATGTAGAAATTCTCAATATCAAACATCTTAAAGTGGAAGCTTAAGGCCTCCTCTTCTCATGTTATGAGACTTTAGCCATTTTGATCTTATTTCTAATATCCCATATTGAAATGAAGATCTTGTTTCCAATATTTCATGTTGAAAACATCATTTTGTCTTTTAGACAAAATTCTCAATATTCTTTTACTTTTCTCTTTACTCTGCTCCATCCTACTTTAATACTTGACACAATGTGTCCCTTTACTTCTTTGAGATATGAACCATTTAAATTTCTGAGTAACTGGTCCACCAATTTTCCATAAAAAATATTTTGGTTCAAATTTTCCACCAAGCAAAATCCTTTCTCAAAGATGTAAAGACACAGACTTTCAAGTCTATGATTTTATGATGCCCTTGTAGCTAAGGTAACATGGATCCTAATATCTGACTTGATGTTTATCCTTGTTTTAAGCATAATTGCTTGCATCATGTTGTTTAGATTTGGGCTTATACAAAGTACATGCCAAGCCCAAGGCTTAGAGGACTATCCTCATATTTCTGAACAGACCCTTTGAAGCTAGAGCCAATAGTTATCAATACGAACGTTTGTATTTAAATAAAGATTTCAACCTAAGATACGAGAAAAGAAAATTTTTCAGATATTAGTTTTAGTACATGTATTTAATATAAGGTCTTTTAATTAAATACATTTGTCCTACTATTTTCTTCAAAATTTACAATAGCCCATTTTATTGAATTCGGGAATTTTAGCCCAGCTAAATTTCCCAGTAGGTAGCATCTATAAGTAGTCTATTACAACCCCTAATTTTCTGAGTCAAGTCATATTATTAAGTTATAGTTAGAATCCCATTCCATTTGCATCATATGCAATTGCTAAATCATTCAAGCTCCCTAATCCTAAGGGATGTGTGCTCTTTTTTTGGCATCTCCTTGAATATGTCTTAGTCCTGCGGCTAGCCCCCAATTTTATGGTGGACTACCTAGTCCTGTTAAGGCAGACTCTATCTCAATTTATATAACCGATCAATGTGGATGAAAAGTAACACTTTGTGCCACACTTTTATAGCCCAAAGAGACCGTATTATAAATTTGGGTAAGGAAGAATATAACTTGCCTTAATATATTTACTTTGTGATTTTATTGGTGTTGAACATCTTACCCAATCTAGGATTTTATCAGATGGACACAATTATAATAATTTATACTAATTCAGGGAATTTTAGAATTAATTTGTAAGGTCTAACCTTGGGTGGGTTCAAGTTCTTTAAAATTATTCAATCAACTTAGATTATATGTAAAATAATTAACGCTTTTATTTGTTATATTTATATTGCATTTCCTTTAAGCTTTTATTCAATAAATTTAATTTTGTTACTTTGTTATAGAAACGTATATAAGCACCATTTTATATACTAGAAATAAATTAGTCCATATTAATCCCCCGATTGGTCAATTCAAGTTGCACCGATATAGGTTCCCAGGTAGGAGAGGTGCCCTTGAAGTGAGTAGACACCAAGTCCAATCCTTAGCCAGAACAAATACGAACACAAACTTGAAGACCAATGGATTCTCTTGAACTAATAAATCTCGTTCTTCCAATTCATGTAAATTAGAAGCATATACAACCCATGTAATTTAAATAAATTATTGACACTTGTACAATTTGAGTAAGTTGAGCTGGCTTAATTAAAATTATTCATAACCTTTTTCTAACCTCGAAATGAAAGGCACAATTTCATATATATTGTTTCAAACAATTAAATAAACAGATCATTTTAAATAGAAAAATAATATTCAGTTTGCTTCTAACTTAATTATGCACTAAATAGGCAGGCTCTGATACCAACATTGGGAACTGACAGTTAAATTGAACATGCATAACAGGCATGGTAGAAATTCAAATTTTTTCCCTGTCCCCAGGAACTCCTATTAGTTACATATAAATTAAATAAAGCCTTAACTAAATAATTCTCTACCTAGGTTAGCATGCAAAAGGGCTAGGCATACCATAATTCTAAATTATATCCTAGCATAAATATTTTATGCTAAGCATGTTATAACTCTAAGCTATAACCTAAGCATGTTATAACACTAAGCTATAACCTAACCATAAAATAAACCAAGCATGCAAATCAACGTAAGCATATTATTAAGTCTAAAAATGCTTAACGAAAAAGACCTAATAATAAAAAGAGAAAGAAAGAAAACTTACCAGTTGAAGCGTGCTTTAACAGAACCTTCTCGCACAAGCCTCCAAGCGCAAGATAGCCTCTATGAGTATCCACACGAACCCCACCAACCAAAACCTCCCTGAGAGGAAGAACTAAGATCCCTCAAGTAGTGGCTAGACCACTCCAGAAGCCTCACATGAAAATATAAACTAGAGGTGCCCGAATAAATTCGGGCTCCTAAAAAATAACTTACTCAATTACCCAAGAGATTAATCTTTGCGAATCTTAACTTAGCATTTAGCTTTGAGCTTGGTGCACTAATAAAGGGAGAAACATGTGCCTATTTATAGGCTTGGGGAAGCAAAGAGCTTCCCCATTTTTCCAATGCGGGATGTTCAAAATGCATATCCCGCACGAGGGTCCAATAAGACCCGTGGGTGTGTGCCACAAGCTGGGATTGCGGGCCTCTCGTAAGCCCAGTCTGCGATGGAGCTTGCACTAGGCTTCCCAGCATAAGCTCTTCCGAGCCCGCACTACAGGCTCTCGCCATGCTGCCCAGCAGCGTCCTACGAGCCTGCAGTCCTGTTTGCTATCCGGTCCTTTTGGAAAAATATTCGGGTAATTTTAACTAGGTCCAACCCAATCGAAAAAATTCTTCTCAATCTCTTTCAATTAAATATTTATTTTTCGACCCTAATAAATTAGTTACTAATAAAAAATAAATTCCTTGGTTCATCCAAAATGATCTAATCATTTCATAATCATTTAAATAATAATCCAATTATTATTTATATTATATTATTATAGTAGAATAAATCTATTAGTTCTTTACTTAGTCTGATGAAGGTCCAATGTGTGTGACCTCATAGGATCCTTAAGTGTTGAGCTGTTAAGGTTTAACCAATCCTTGTTCTAATGGAACCATTGGCTCGATGTTCTAGACCGTAAATAGAACTCGATTGCCTTAAACGTCTGTAGTACGCCTCTAGCAAGGGTCTACCATCCCCCATTTCTTGGAACATCATTTATGCTTATGACTTAATTCCGGTTAATGCAATAGTTATCCAGTGTGATAAATTCCTTCCATTCTTTAATCTTAGTACCATCTGGTTTATAGGGTTCGGTTAAAGTATTAACTCACTAATAGCAAGGTTGCTCCAAGCTATCCCAGTTATTAACTTGTTACCAAAGTATATTGCCTTTAACAATAGTGTGTTTGACTAAAAACTATTTCTATCAAACACATACTCTGATCAGAGGTTTATGGCAATCATCACTTCAACAAGTGGCCAGGTACAACTCCTTAGTATATCTAGAGTGATGGATTACCAATGTGTTGTCATCACTATATCCGTAATCACCCATAACACCCTAAATTAATGAGTGTGTAGTAATGACCTAAAGTGTAGCAATAGTGCCACACAAGGTAACTAGTATCTCAAGTGTAAGGATATTCGCAAAGCATATTACATGAAGATAAACACTAACACATTGATATATAGACCAAGTGCTTATCTTACTGCGGTCTCCAATATATCTCCTGGATATATCCATGTGTCGAAATTAAGGCACCACCTTCAGTCCTTCGGAGATTGACTGGTTGGACCCTTTCCAAGAAAGTTGACCACATGCTAGTCTTTTCGCTTCATCAGTATCCTTTCTTGATGAAACTATGACTAGGGATAGTTTAGACATAATCATAATTGCTCATGAAGCAGGTGCCACCAAATATAGTCCAACTATAATTTCTCTAACTGCATGCTGTAATATGTCAAGGACTTTTGTATACACACATCAATGAATATATGTAACCAACCATAATATATATACAAGCACATCTATATAAACAAAAGATTATATGCCTTTATTGATCAAACAAAATATTCGTACTATTACATAATTAAGATATATCGCCCTAATTACCTTAAGGGCATACATTATATTCAACTTACCTATCATGGAATGAATGGACACCATACGAATGAGTGTACTAGACTCTTAAGAGTTATCCAACAGCTTATTTTTACCATAAGCTAGAGGAACCTAAGAAAAATCCGAGCATTTAGACACCTCCCAATTTCCAAGATTCTGTTAATGTTATTTTGATAGAAGTTGTCGAAGAAGATGAGAAGGACTAAGACATCTCTAATAATTATCGATGCGATCCTGATTTTTTGAAGAACAACATTGTTTATTAGTTTTGGAACTTGGACATTTCCAATTATTACATTCATCTGATCAAGGATATTAACCTAGATACCATCAAGCTCCTAGAGCACCTGATATATGATGGGGTGGATAAGCCATTTTGTTTTCTTCAGGCTTTCTATCAATTCATGGATTTTGAACGAATTATGAGCGATTTTGAACGATGCATAGAAGGTGAAGCTCACAGTTGGTTTCAAACTTAGCTAGTTGAACATAGATGGAATTGGGTATTCATGGAACATGAATTCCTACAGACTTTCATTAATATCAAGCTCTCCTTCAGAGAACCTAGTGACTTCTAGTTCTATGATGTGACCAAATGGGGTGATGTTGAAAATGCCTGGATGGAGTATCAAATTCGAGCTATTAAAGAAATTTAGAGTCAACCAGATGAACCTTCTTTGCAGCCAGTCCAATCAGACAATTCTAATTATGAGGTTGGGAAAAATAGTGGGATTCAACTATTTAACTACAAATTTGATGAAGAAATAAGGGAGCTACCTTGGAATCTTTAATTTAAATTGGGACAAGCAAACTTTAGCTTCAACTCAAATAATGGGTTTCACTTTTACATCCCATATTTTGAAGTAGCCCAGAGCACTGCACAGCCACTAGCTATTCCAAATGACAATGCACTACTAACTCTTGATTTGAGTACTTTATTGTATGATCTTGAAAAATGTTAGGACGATAACAACTATTGGAGCACGTATGTCTATAGTGAAGCTACTAATATTCCATCACTGGTCGATACTTATGAGAATGATAATCTGACCCTATTAGCAAATATTGATCTTTCAAATAAATAATAACCAACACTCGTACATCTCCTAGAGCATGGTTGTGGGTTTGGGAATAGAATCCTTTGTCACATCTTTTGCAGTGAAGAGATGAAAGTCCTGACATGCAGTCATGTTCCTTCTTTGCTCCCATCGTATAATTGTGTTGCCTTTCAATCCAGTCAGGAGAGGGAAGTCAGGATAGATTTTAAGGAGGAAGAAATAGAAGAAGATTCCTCAAAAAAGGAAGAAGAACCCACTGGATAGGGAAATGAAGCCGACTCTAATTATTAAACAAAAGAAACTCTGTATGGTGACTCCAATACTGATTTAGACAATGATACTAACTATGGTGAATCTGAGAAACAAGAGTCTATTGGCAATAATCTTCATATGCGCATGATCTGGAAAGGTCACCAATATCCTTCAGAATAATATATTTGGTAACATATCCACTTTGAACAGGAACTGGCCAGAGAAAGTGAGCATGTCAGGACTCCAGGTATGAATAGTGACTTATCATCCACTCTCATTTACAAAAGAGAGGACCATCCTCGCCTTCACGCCGCCAGATTTACTAGGATGATGAATTTGAGGAATGTACACTTTTCTCACTGGCCGATTTTCTTTCACCGTACTCTCCGAAGAAGGGCAGTTGTATGGTTTGAAGGGATACCCTTATACAAAAATCCTTTTAGAATGTTTTTGTTTAGAGATTCCTATTCAATTTCACTTAGGTGGACCCACTTAACCTTTAGATCCTATATGCTCTAAGACTGGATCTCTCACTCTCTATCAGTCATGGATAGAAGAGAACTCTTATCTGACCGACTGTGATTACTTTGTCAAGCATCCCTGGTACATTGTGTCAGTAAAGGGGAAAGAAAAGAAGAAGGAAGAAGGGTCGACAAGCCAGCCAGTCTATGAATCATCTGATGACAAAGTTCCTAACATCGAGTCGTCATTCTCTCACATCAACATAATCAGGACTAGCAACAGTCCAAAGTTTGTAATCTTAGAGATCATAGGGTTAGCATCCAATATGCTCCAATTGCCACACTAGCAGACTGAAAGCCAATTAACCCAAAAGATTTTTCATCTCGAGGATGACTTTGATGAGTTCGAAGTCTTTGATGTGCAACCCTCCTTTATCACTCAGTGAAGAAGCTCTCAAGAAATCCTCTATAGTAATCTAGGCCTATAATAATTCAAAGAGAACCATCTTAGGAACCTTTGAGGCAGAAATTACCACTGGGGAAGTGGCATCCACTATCATTTTCACAGTCCTAGACATTCCAGTCGTATTCTCCTTACTTCTTGGTCAACCTTGGTTCCATACCTTGGGAGGAGTACTTCTACCTAGCACCAAAAAGTCAAAATCCCATTCAAAGGGAAGATTGTTACTTTAGAGGTAGATGAACAGTCCACTATCGCAGCCTTATAGATGGACGAGAATAAGCTGGGTGGATTTTATGCCACTGTTATTTTAGATAAGATAGAGTTTGATATTCTGTGGTCTGAATAGATACAGAAGTACATGGAACAACACCACAAGTAAGGGACAAGTCTTGGTCTCCAATATCTGGGTATCCCCACATTCAACATTGGTCTAGGATAGTTCAAACCGTTTGGATTAGGTTACGGGGACAAGAGCTGCCCAAAACCCAAGTATCACAAGTTGGCGATGACAAAAGTGTTTACTCATGAAAAGGAACAGCCTTATGACAGATTGCCAGAACAAATTTAGATAGGAGACATGATTGTACCAGGATTCAAGATTTTCACTAATGTCATGGATCACAGAAAATTTGGAAAAGTACTGAGCATCAACATACTAAAGGATATCGGTCCTGCATTATAGCATACTTAGATAGTTGAAAAGGCAGTATCAAATGCAGACAACAAGTTATCCATGGCAGAACTTGATAAGGAAATACTTAAGCTGATGAAGAAGCACCAAGGGGCACAAAGAGTCAGTTGCAAAACCAATCAAATTGAGCAGATGATTTGTGAAATTTCAAAGCTGATGAAGGGCAAGGCTACACTCATAGACATTATGGAAAAGGACAACTATATAGATGAGAAATCAGACTCAGTCAATAAAGCTACTACCTCAGCAACATCAGAAGACCTTCTTGTGGAAGAGGAAAATTATGTATCTAATTCTTATATTTTTAGCATTAAAATTAATGTTTTCAATGCTTATAATAGTATGAATAACTTTGCATATTTGAGTGGTGTTTCCAATAACAATCATATATGTGCATTCCAGCATTCATTTAATGCTTTTAGCATTCATGATGCCACACTAAAAGAAATAAACTTAAGCACTGAAGAAAACCATAAGATAGTGCTATTTCAAATGATTTATCCTCTGAATAAGAGAGAGAATTAACAAAAGTTCTAAAAACACACGTATCAACTTTTGCCTGGTTGCATGAGGATATGCCTGGAGTTGATCAACACATAGCAGAACACCACATCCACATCGACCCTTAGATCAAGCCTATAAAGTAGATGATGCACAAACTATCCCAGAATGGGCTGATAAGGTCAAAGAGGAAGTATCAAAGTTCATCAAAACCAATTTTGTAGAAGTGTTTGAGTACCTTAAATGGCTAGCCAACATTGTTCGCATTCTAAAGAAAGATGGGAATGTAAGGGTTTGTGTGGATTTTAGAGACCTAAACATGGCCACTCCTAAAGATGACTTTCTACTTCCCACATTAACATCCTGATCGATAGTGCCACCAGAGCAGTATGTACTCTTTCATGGATGGGTTTTCCAAATCCTCAGGAATGTCATTAATAAGTTTAAGACTTCATTCATCACTAAGTGGGGAAGTTATTGCTATAAGGTAATGCCTTTTGAACGGAAAAATGTGAGAGCAACCTACCATAGAGCTATCACTACTTTACTATATGACCTAATTCATAAGAAAGTGGATGTGTACATAGATGATATGCTAGTAAAATCAATGACGTCTGAATAGAACCCAATGGTTCTTGATAGATTTCTTACTCACATCAAGAAGTACAATCTTCGACTCAACCCTAAGAAATATGTTTTTGGGGTTACGCCAGGAACATTACTGGGTCACATTATCAGTCAAAGAGGAATTGAGATAGATCTTGATAAAGTCAAAGCCATCAAAGAAATACCAATACCAAAAATTGAGAAGGAAGTACAAAGCTTTCTAGGTTCTCTGCAATATGTCAGCAGATTCATAGAAAAGCTTACAATAGTCTGCGAACCTATCTTCAAACTTTGGAGGAATAAAAATCCCATAGTTTGGAATGAGCAATGTTAAGAATCCTTTGACAAGATAAAAGCCTACCTGGAAAATCCTCCTATGTTGTGTCCGCCAATTCTAGGTAAAACTTTAACTCTTTACTTGGCCAGCGAAGAGACCTCTTCTAAGTGAGCAATGTTAAGAAGCCTTTGATAAGAAAAAAGCCTACCTGGAAAATCCTCCTATATTGTGTTCGCCTGTTATAGGGAAACCTTTAACTCTTCACTTGGCCATCAAAGAGACCTCAATAGGGGCAATTCTAGAATAAGAGTATGATGATAGAAAGGAGTATCCTATCTATTACCTAAGTAAGAAGCTACTAGACTATGAAACCAGGTATACCATAATTAAGAATACCTGCGCTACAATGGTATAGCTGACCAAGAACTTATGACATTTGTTGGTCCCTGTGCTATTAGATTTAGATTCAAAGGGGGGTGAATGACTTTTTTTACGAAATATTTAGACTTTCAAAAAGTCTTTGTGTAGCGTGTTTATTTTAGTCCGGAGTTAATAAATCTGGATGATGCAAATATGAAATGAAATGCAAATAAAGTAAATACTAAAAGTGAAGGAAATCAAGCACAATGATTTTATACTGGTGCCTACGTCCAGTTCCCAGAGTTTCCTCCTCCGAGCTTAATCCACTGGTGAGATTCCTTTCACAGGTAGGAATCATGCCTTTGCAATAGTCCCTAGAGATATATTCTCCTTCGGATGAAGGATATACCACCAAACTAATCCCTAGCCTAGCTGAGTACTTTGAAGCTTGTCTCTATAGAATCTCTCTTCTTCCGAGTGTAGGATATACCACCAAACCATAAAGCTTGGTTTAGTCCTCTTCTTTAGTAAGATATACCACTCAAACTCTACCCAAGTTTAAGCTAAGTCCCACAGGGATATACCACTTAAACTTTCCTAGTTCAAGCTTAGTCGCAATCCTAATACTCACCCAAGTATGAGAGTTTACAACTTTATTTTGATAAAGGGTTGGGTTTTGAATTCTTCAAGTTTGTAGTTTTTACTTGAGAATTCTCACAAATAGATTTGAGTTGTTTGGTTCTTGGGGGGATTGTAAGTTTCTTATTGAATAGCAGTTTTCTTAATATTGTAGCTTTGTAAAATAAACTAGCATCTTCTTAACTTATGAAGCTTCCATTTTATAGGCTTGGATCATAAATGTAGCCATTGCTGGATCTTGAATCTTCACCGTTGATCAAATATGAAATGACACTTCTGGACCCGTTGATCTTTCCATTAGACCCAATAAATAACCCGTTGAATTTGTTGGGATTTGAGCAATAAAGTTGCCAGTTTACGTTTATTTGGCTTGTTGTAGTCTGCCAAATTCTAGGCAACTTTGTCTTTAGTTTAGGCTCTACGCGCTTTGCTATTGGTATAGGTTAAAAAGATTGTTACCTTTTTCTCTTTCCATTTCCGTACTTTTGTCCTTTTCTGAATTACGTAGAAACTGTCACTTTTTCATTCTTGAAAGGCAAAAAGGCTTGTTTGACTTCAGACCATTATGGAGGGAAATATGATTTTGAGTATTTTCCCTTTATATTGAAAGTTGAGTCTTCTGGATTTCTTCAAAGTATAACTTTTCCAGATACACTTTCAATCAGCATTCTTCTCTGGATGTTGTCTTCTAGTGCTTACGAGATGTTTTCTTCTATCTTTGAATTGGATGCATGAGTTCTTGGACTTAATGATTTGTTTCCTTGAATACTTAGTCCGGATGCACTTCTTTTGTACTTAGTGGTTTGTTTCCTTCAAAACTTGATCTGGATGCAGTCTTCTGGGTTTGTTTCCTTTATTGATATCGAATGCTTGTGTTTTTGGATAATGGATTTCAAACAATCTCCCTCATTTTGATGGAAATAAAAACCTAAGGATAGAAGCATATGTATATGAAAATAATGAGGTAAGTATGATTCTTGATACTTAGTCATTTTACTCTTACACTCCCTCATAATTATAGCATCCTAAATTCCCCAATACTTTTGCACATTAACTTTAAGTTTTTGAAGTACAATTGACAGTTATACTTCGAAGTAGTTTTTAAGTAAATATTTTCACTATATATTACTTCTACTATTAACAATAGTTAACATCAATGAAGTTCAAATTACAAGCATAGAATAATATAAGTGAACAATACATTGTAGCTAGCTATTATTTATGGTTGAAAAAATTTATGCTAAGCTATAACTACTCGTTCCCCTTGCCTTTTTGAGCTTCTCTCTCTTTTCCTTTCTCCCCCTTTTTGCTTCCATCGTCTGGGGGGTCTATTACCATAAAGGAGCATTGATCCCATTTCTTCGCCCAGGCTTCAGAGAGAATAGTATAATCTTCATTTCCTTCTAGACACTGCTCAATTATCTTCTCAACTGTAGTAAGAATTAGATGGATTGGCTTTATAAGCTTCCGGAGCTGAGCATAAGATTTGGATAGGTTTGGGTGAATGGAGAAGGCATAGTCTTGGTCGTTTTTCTCAACGAATGGGAACATTCCTTGAAGTAGGGTCAGCACGCATTGGTACCATTGAATCCAGTGTCACCGATGTTTTGGACCAATTGCTGGAATAGGCGAAGTAGAAGGCTTTTCAGAATTGCTGTGGTAAAGGTTGAAGGAGAAGAACCAGTTATTCTTAGATTGTACATACCAATATTTAGTTGCTTTATTTCTTCAGAAATAGTCTTGGCACTACTGTGGATACTCTCATTTAAGTGCCGAAGCTCTATATCAAAAGTCTCCTTCGAATTCCCAATTGTTTTGTCCACTAAGAAGAGGCCAGTTTGGCAATCACTTCCTATGTCCTCTGCTGCTTTCTCTAGGAGTTTTGGCAATTCATCTTTAAGATATTTTTTAAGTTGATTCTGAAGGAAATTGGTTTTGTGCTTTGAGTGATTGTAATGGGAATGGACTTAAGTAAGGCTTCAAATTTCTGATCCATATACTCTTTCAGCTCCATTTTTAGATTAGTCGTAGTAGAAGTAATATGCTATAGGATGGTTGCACAATTATTATCAGCTCCGGTAGCTGCTTGAGTAGCATATTAGTTTGCCATTGTAATTTCTGAGGTGATCTATTTCAGAACGGAGTGATCTTAGATAAGGAAGTGGTAGCAACTTGTTCTGCAGTAGGAAATTGGTTAACTCTCTCCTCAATGTTATTGATCTTGGTCTTTATGCCCTCTAACTCAGCCTTTAAATCCAGAGAAATTGATTGATTTCTGACTAATTTCTCCACATCAATAAGTCATTGGCAAATTTCCTAGAGTAGAGGTTTTAGAATGTCAGCAATCCTTTTTCCCTTCCTCAACAGCTTCTTCTAATAGTTTTAATGCTAGTTTCACCTTTTCTACTTTAGTGCTAGAGGAAGGATGTGATTGAGCTTTCGCCTCTGCTTCCTCTTCACTATCAGTCTCATTTTCCGATCCAGAACCACTCCCTGACTCACTTCCGGATTCCTCAGATCCAGAAGACTCTTCACCCTTATTTTCCTTCTTCTCTCCTTCATTCTCTTCCTCCATTGCCTCTGGAGTGGCCTCATCCTTTGAGTTTACTATATTAGCATGCTCATCAAATCTTAGACCAGCTCCCTCCTCTAGTGCATTTAGCACCATGGAAGGCTCAACTTCTTTGGATGCAATGGGAGTGTCATTTGAATTCAAGTTGCTTGTATTTTCCTCTGTCCCAGCAATTTCATCATTAATAGCATTTATATCAATGGTTACCTCTGTATGATGTTGTTTTGGATGGTCTGCTTCCTCATTGATTGCTTTTACTAGTTGGACATCTGGAAGATTGGTAATGTCCTCAACCTCCTCTACATGTGCCATTTTAGGACTTTTCTCCCTTACTTCCTCTACGTGTGCCTTATCAAGTCTATGGATTTCATTCACTTTAACTTCTTGTGTTTCTACTCCAGTATCCACTAGATTAAGAAGTGATTTAGGAAGAGGTTGTGTGCGCAGTTGGAGATTCAGATTTCTCAATTCCTCATCCCTATATTCTTCCTTGAGATGCTGGAGATCTAAGGGAGATATAAAAATTTGTGAAGAGGTGGCTATTGGAGGGATTGCATGGCTGGATGCTCCAGATGAGCCTCCGGGTCCCTCAATAAATAGAATAGGCTTATTGATTTTCTGTAGTTGCAGCCATTATATCATCATACTCCAGATCCTCCAAATGTAATTTCTTGGCATTTATCTCCACATATTTCCCTTTATCCCTCCGTGACTAGGCTAGTACTTCTTTTATTGATAGTTTGGAAGCAGGCACCTTAAATTTGATTCCAGCAGCAGGCTTAGGATCAATCTCAGCTTTCTTTGCATGAAGTGCTTGAGTAAAGGTAGGTCCCTTCTTGACCAACTTTCTATTAGGAATGAGCTCTTATTCTTAAGTACCACTGCTCTCAGTAGCATTATCTTCTTCAATGATCTCCTCAAGGGTTTGACTAGCCCCTCTATTCCTTTCCTCTGTAATTGTAGTAGTAGCTACTGCAATTTTTTCACTTTTCTCCATATCACCCACCTTCTTGCCCTTCTTATCAACAACCTTAATAAGCTTTCTTCTTGGCTACTCTAGAGTCTGCTTGATAATTTGACTGAGGATCATAAAATCCTCATTAACTTCCTCTTCCACTATAAGCTCCAAATTTATCTTCTTTTGACCCTTGGGTTTTATGGCTCTAGATTTGTTTACAATCGGAGCTTTCTCCACCGTGCCTCCGACTTTTCTCACTATGCTCTTTTCTTGCTTCTCTTTTCTCTTATTTAGGGTTTTCTTCATCCCAATTCTCATCAAATGTTAACTTGAGGTAGTTCTTTTCCAAAATAGCCTTTCCTTCAGCTGACTCTACTACAAATAGGTCTACTTGATTTCTAGTAGGGATCTTGGTGATTAAGGCTCTATGGGAGGTATTTATGTTGCCTCATATAATGGATGAGCAAGACAGGATGTTAACAACCACGCTTTTAAACCAGTGCTAGAAAACATAGTGTTGAAAGGTTGATGCTCTGTTGAGTGAGCCCTTCCGAATGAGAATCAGCTTGGCCAGAATAAATAGTAGGATTCTTGGGACTTGGGGCCGATGGGTGTAGCATTTATCCCCAAAATATCTCTCTGAAAGCCATAGCTTTTGATCATACTTCACGGCCTACTTGTCGCCATCACTTCTCAATATGACTCCTTCATTCTTCCTATTAAAGTGCATCACAAAGAATTCAGGAGTGAATGTAAACACTTTCCGTTGTACTTTAGTTCTGAGTGCATCAAAATAGAAATGGATTTTTAGATTATCATAGAATTCTTTTAGAAGAACTGGGTTAGTGGGGTTTTCATCCGGAGAAAGAGCTCAAGATGTTGGTCCTTTAGAAGTTAGGATTAGGGTTCAATGGTGAATAGGAACTCATCACCCAAATGATCAGAGGGGATAATTGTGTCTTAGCTTTTAGTCTTAAGCAGGATGAAATCCTTTTCTTGAAGATTTGCTTCCTTAAATATATTCTTTGGGGGATGGGTAGATTGATCCTTGGTGCTGGCCATTTGAGAATTTTTAGAAAGGAGTTTGAAGTTTTTAGGGTTCTGAAAGAAACTTTGTAGAGTAATAGTAGATGATTACTTGAGTGAAGAAGACAATGAATTAGGGGGCTTTTTATAAAGCTTAAGGATGAGTGCATTTTGGTAATCTCAAAGCAGTTAAACCTAACTGGATCGATGAGGTGGCAGCTAATTTTGAGGTGAGCGGTTAATGGCATTTAAACTAGAGAATGAGAATGGTTTATTTCTCTAATAACTGTTGTTACTTTCTCGTGTGTGATGTGCATGGTAAGCGTTTGAGATTCCAAAGTAAACAATTACATTTACTGCCTTTAGTGCCATTTGTTAGCTTTGTCTGCTTAGCTGGCAATATTCTTCTACTAGACCCAGAATTAACTCACTTCTCTTTTCCTCCTTGATTCCTTGATTATTTGAGAGTTGAGTAACTGTATATTTGTCTTCCAAATCTTTCTTTAAATTGGATCGGACATTCCAATGGCCTCCTCAAGCTTGTTGAATTGATATTTACTTAAGGGTTTAGAAAAAGATATCAACCCTTTGCTCATTTTTTGGAATGTAGACTAGGATTACATCCTTCTTCATCACATGATCCCTAATGAAATGATGTCTTACGTTGACATATTCACTGGATTTTTTGACATATGAATTAAACTCTTATTATCACACATCATATCAACACATCCTTCTTGAACTCCAAAGTCTTCTAGCTATTGTTTGATCCATAGGAGTTAAGCAAAATAGTTTCCAGCTGCCATATACTCTGCTTTAGTGTTTGATAGTTCCACTAATGTTTGCTTCTTGCTATACCAGGATACTAGTCAGTCTCCAAGAAAGTGGTAGCCTCCGAATGTGCTTTTTCTCTCAAGCATATCTCTGCCATAATCAGCACCCGTGTACCCTTGCAAAGTGAAGTTTCCATTACGAGGATGCCATATTCCAACTTTAGTTATTCCTAGCAAGTATCTTAGTACCCTTTTGATAGCTTTAAGATGTGATTCCTTTAGATTGGCTTGATACCTTGCACAATAGCACACTGCATAATGTATGTCTGGTCTACTTGTAGTTAGATATAGAAATGGAAACCAATCATCCCTCTATACAGCTTCTGGTCTACTTCTTCTCAATCAAAATCCTTTAAAAGAACTGTACCTAATCCTATAGGAGTGGACATTTGCTTGCTCTCGTCCATATCAAATTTCTTTAGAATCTCCTTGGTATACTTGGATTGATTGATGAAGATCCCATCCGGACTCTTCTTGATTTGAAGACCAAGGAAGAAGTTGTGTTCTCCCAAAATTGACATTTCAAATTCCTTCTTCAATTGATTGTTGAATTCTTAACACATCTTTTTATGAGTAGCTCTAAAGACGATGTCATCAATATAGATTTGAACAAAAATGACATCACCCTTCTTTTCTCTTGATGAAGAGTGTTGTATCTGCTTTTCTCCGAATGTATCCCTTGGATATGAGAAATGAGGTGAGCCACTCATATCAGGCTCTTGGAGCTTGCTTCAATCCATAGAGGGCTTTCTTAAGCTTGTGGACATGCTTCGGATGCTTTGAGTCTCTAAACCTTGGTGGTTGCTTAACATAGACTTCTTCTTGAATAACTCCATTTAGGAAAACGCTTTTGACATCCATTTGGAATAGGGTGAAACCCAAATAAAATGCAAAAGCATAGAAGATCTTATTGCTTCCAACCTTGCTGCTAGAGCAAAAGTTTCTTCAAATTCTATGCCTTCTTGTTTATTATACCCTTGGGTAACTAGTCTTGCTTTATTTCTCACTACCACTCTGGATTTATCTAGCTTGTTCTAGAACACCCATTTTGTGTCAATGATTGACTTTTATCATTCCTCATGAATTGATCTAGCTCTTCTTGCATAGCCATCATCAAACTTTCATCTCCTTCTGCATCTTGGAACTTCTTTGTCTCAATGAGTGAGACATATGCAGCATGGCTCCTCATTCTATTAAGTTGTCCTCTGGTTCTATCTGGATTTTAGACATTATCTAAAATGGGTTTTATAGGATGATTCTTTTGATTTCTGATTTCCCTTTGAAGATCTTCATGCTATTATAGAGCTTGTTCTTTAATTGCTTCTTCTTCTTCATTTCCTTCTTATTAAACATTGAAATCAACTCCAACATTATGGGGATTTTCTGGAAATTGACCGATGTTCAATTTGATTTAATAATCCTCTTCTTTGTACTTCTTTACTCAAAAAGGATGCTAAACCTTTACTGGTTTTGCTTCATCCAGAAATCCATCATCCAAATCTTGACTTTTCTTTCCTACATGGTTAGTCTTATTGAAATCTACATGTATTAACTCTACCAAGGTTTGAGTTCTTTTGTTATATACTTTGTAAGCTTTGCTATGTGTTGAGTAGCCAAGGAAAATTTCTTCATCAGATTTTGGATCAAATTTTCCTAATTGCTCTCTATCAATTAGGATGTAGCATTTACATCCGAAGGCTTTGAAGTACCCAATTTTGGGTTTCCTTCCCTTCTAGAT
The DNA here is from genome assembly GCA_947683365.1 of Euphorbia pulcherrima. Classification (NCBI taxonomy): domain Eukaryota; kingdom Viridiplantae; phylum Streptophyta; class Magnoliopsida; order Malpighiales; family Euphorbiaceae; genus Euphorbia; species Euphorbia pulcherrima. Next base: position 22,361,298 of record CANTUS010000007.1, on the reverse strand, counting down.
TTCATATGGGGTTTTGTCCATAATTTTTCTAATGAGAGCTCCATTTAAAATATAACATGCAGTGTTTACGGCCTCTCCCCAAAAATACTTAGGCAATCTATTCTCTTTTAGCATTGTTAGAGCCATTTCAACTATGGTTCTGTTTTGCCTTTCTATAACCCCATTTTGTTGAGATGTATAAGGAGCAGAGAAGTTATGCTCAATGCCTTTAGATTCAAAGAATTCTGTAAAATGCTTATTTTTGAATGCTCCTCCATTGCCGCTTCGGATGTGTGCAATGCTTATGCCTTATTCTACTTCTATTCTAATGAATAATCTAGTGAACTTTTCAAAGGTTTCATCCTTTCTAGTTAGTAGAGCAACCCAGGTATAGCGAGAATAATCATTCAATATAACCATTGTGTATTCTCTTCTACCTACACTCATTGGCTTGATTGGACCAAAGAGATCAATATCCAAGAGTTCAAGAACTCTTTTGGAAGATATATAAGAGATGGAAGGGAAATGCTTTCTAGTTTATTTACCTAATTGACATGCAATGCATATATGATCCTTATCAAAAGCAACCTTAGGAAAACCCACAACTAGTTCTTTTTGGCTAGTTTGGATAGGAGGTTCATGCTAACATGTCCCAACCTCTGGTGCCATAACCATGATTCTTCTTCATTACACACCAAGCATATATTTTTTCTCATTTTTAATGTTAACTAAATATACATTATTTACTCTGGGAGCATGAAGAATAAGTTGGTTTGACTTAATATCAACTATTGAATAACCTCTGGAGTCGAAGATGTCTTTTCTTCCTTTGTCACAAAGTTGAGCAACACTGAGTAAGTTGAACATCAGTCTATCAACTAGACAAACATCTTCTATCTTTAATTCAGATCTAATGGTTCCTCGACCAATGATCTATCCCTTTTGATTGTCTCCAAAGCTTACTTTTCCTCCCTTCTTCCAGGTTAATGGGATGAAGGCTCTTTCATCACCAGTCATGTGCCATGAATATCCACTATCAATGTACCAAGTTTGTGTTGGAAACTGATAGTCAATTTGAACATGCATAAAAAGCACGACAGAAATTCAAAATTTTGTCCCTTGTCCCTAAGAACTCATATTAGTAGCATGTAAATTAATTAAAGCCTTAACTAAATTAATTCTCTACTTAAGTTAGCATGAATAGGCTAGGCGTACGATAATTCTAAATTATATCCTAGCATAAAAATATTTTATTTTGTACGTGTTATAACTCTAAGTTATAGTCAAGGTATAAAATAAACTAAGCATGCAAAACAATCTAAGCATAATAATTTTTAAGTGTCACAATGCTTAATTAAAGGACTTAATAAATAAAAGAGAATTAGAGGGCTTACCAATTGAAGCATGCTTTAACAGAACCTTCTTATACAAGCTTCCAAGTATAGGATAGCCTCTATGAGTATCCACAAAAATCCCACCAACCGAAACCTCCCAATGAGGAAGAACCGCAGAGTTTTGAGTAGCTACTAGGCCACTCTAAAACCCACCAAAAATATTAACAAAATGGACTTCTTAATTTTATCTTTTAAGTTGACAATGAGAAAACCTGTTAGAATCTCAAGTCAGAGCTCATAGAAAGATATGGTGCAAGAAATGAAGAAGAGGAGCTAGCTTTATATAGGGGATGCAAAGGCTCCCCGAATTCAATGCGGATTTACTGCGGGAGTAAATGTGAATTTAATATGGGATTTGATGCAGGTTAAATGTGAATTTAATATGAGATTAAATTTAATCCTCCTTTCTTTTAATTTATTTTATGACCCTAAATAAAATTAGTTACCGATCAAAATAAATTATTAGCTTAACCATAAATGATTTAATCATTTTAATCAATACTTTAATTTATTTGTGACCCTAATAAAATTAGTTATTGGTTAAAATAAATTACTGGCTTAACCATAAAATGATCTAATCATTTTAATTAATACTTTAATTTATTTATGACCCTAACAAAATTATCTACTGGTCAAAATAAATTTCTGGCTTAACTATAAAATGATCTAACTGTTTTAATCAACACTTTAATTTATTTATGACCCTAATCTAGTCAATAAATAAAATGTGTTGTCCAACCAGGTAATAGTATAACCATCCCTCTAATATTTTCGTAATAGATCAATTCTATTAATTCTTTACTTAGTCTGATGAAAGTTCAATGACCTTGTAGGATCCTGTAGTATTAAGCTCTTAAGGTTTGACCAATCGTTGTTCTATAGGAAATATTGACTTGAGATTCTAGACCGTGAATAGAACTCGATTACCTTAAACGACTATAGTACACCTCTAGTAAGGGTCTACCATCCGTATTACTCTGAACATCATTTATGCTTACGACTTAATCCTGGTTTATGCAATAGTTGTCCAATGCGATGAACTCCTTCCATTCTTTAATCTTAGTACTATCTGGTTTGTTGGGTTTGATAAAAGTGTTAACCTACCAATAGTGATGTTGCTCCAAGCTATCCAAGTTATTTGCTTGTTACCAAGTATATTACTTTTTACCATAATGGGTTTGACTAGAAACTATTTCTATCAATCACATACTCTAATAAGCGGTTTATAGTAATCATGACTTCAACAAGCGGCCAGGTAAAAACTCCTTAATATATCCAGAGCGATGGATTCTTTCCAACTACATAGCTTTCCAACGTGTTGTCATCACTATACCCATAATCACCCGTGGCACCTTAAATTAATGAGTGAATTGGTATGACCCAAAGTATAACAATAGTACCACACAAGGTAACTAATATCTCAAGTAAGAGGATATTTGCAAAGCTACTACATGAAGATAAACACTAACGCATTGATATATATATATATATATATATATATATATATATATATATATATATATATATATATACCAAGTGTTTATCTTACCATGGTCTCCAATATATCTTCCAGATATATCCATGTGTCGAACTCAAGGCACCACCTTCAGTCTTAGGAGGTTAACTGCTTGGACCCTTTTTATGAGAGTTGACCATATGCTAGTCTTACTGCTCCATCAATATCATTTCTTAATGAAACTATGATTAGGGTTAGTTTAGACATAATCATAATTACACATGAAGTAGGTCTCACTACACATAGTCTCACTATAATATCTCTCAATCCATGCTATGTATCATGTCAAGGACCTTTGTACAAAGATATTAATGAATATATTTTAACTAGTCACAATATATATTAGTATATTGATATAAACAAAAGATTAAATGCCTTTATTAATTAAACAAATTGTTCGTACTAATACATAATTAAGATATATCGCCCTAATTTCCTTAAGGCATACATCATATCTAACAAAAATCCCACTTGCACTAAGGCTAATTAGCCATATGTCTTACTCCATATGCTTTCACATGCTGGTCAAGTTTGACTTGCATCAATGGCCTTGTCAGACCATCCGTGAGGAAATATTCTAATCTTATTATCTTACCATTAACAATCTCCTTGATTATATGATACTTTATAAGTACATGTATGTTTTTTTAGTGAGACTATGGTTCCTTTGCATGAGCTATAGCACCATTGTTATCACAGTACAGAGTAATTAGATCAATAATCTCAAGCACCACTCTTAGATCACCAATAAATCCCTTTAAATAGACAGCTTCTATTGCTGCTTCATAGGCAGCAATGTACTCAGACTTTATGGTTGAATCAATAGTAGTTTCCTTCTTAGAACTATTATAGCATACTGCCCCTCCATTAAACACATATAAAACCTCACTGAGACTTAAAGTCATCCTTGTCAGATTGAAAACTTGCATTAGTGTAACCTCTAATTATGAGGTCACCATCTCCATATATCAAGAACTCATATTTAGTCCTTCTCAAGTACTTAAGAATTGCCTTAAGGGCCATCCAGTGCTTTTCACCTGGATATGGGAAATATCTACTCGTAAAGCTCAAGGCTTGAGAGACATCTAGCCTAGTACATATCATAGAATACGTGATGGATCCTATCGCAGATGCATAGGGTATATCCTTCATGTGCATTCTTTCCTGAGCTGTCTTTGGACACTCAGTATTAGATAGGTTTATTCCCTTTGTCATCAGGAGATGGCCTTTCTTTGAATGCTAAAGGCTAAACCTATTCTGTACCTTGTCTTTATATGTACTTTGAGAAAGACCTAACAGCCTCTTAGATCTATCTCTATAGATCTTTATACCTAGTATAATTGCTGCTTCTCCAAGGTCTTTCATGGAGAACTTACTTGATAACCATATTTTAATACTTGGAAGAAGAGAAATTGCATTTCCTGTTAGCAAAATGTCATCAATACATAATACTAAGAAAATGACTACACTCCCACTAACCTTTTTGTAGCTCACGGATTGTCTGATCAAACGTAATATTCCAACTCATGGATGCTTGCTTAAGTCCATAAATGCACCTTTGCAATTTGCGTACCTTCAAGCCATTCTGAGATGTAAACCCTCAGGCTATATCACATACACATCTCGGTCTAAATCCCTATTCAGGAATGTTGTTTTAACATCCATCTGCGAGATCTCAAAATTATGATGAGCAACAATGGTGAGGAGTATTCTGAGGGATTTAAGCATGGCTATCGGTGAGAAATTTTATCATGGTCAATACTTTCACATGGACTATAACCTTTTGCAACCAACCTTACCTAATAGGTAATTACATTATCATCCATGTCATTCTTCTTCTTGAAGACCCATTTGCACCCGATAGGTCTAACCTCTTTTAGTGCATTGACTAATTTCCAAACTTGGTTTTCATACAGGGAATCCATTTTTTATTTCATGGCTTCAAGCCATTTATCAAAATCTGAGCTTTTCATTGCTTCATCAAAAGCTCTTGGTTCATCATCCTCCATGAGATATAGTTCCCTATAATCCGTGATGACAAAACCATATCTTTGAGAACCTTTATAAACATGACCTGATCTTCGCAATGATTGTGTTTTGACAGGTTATTCTTGGATCACACATTCTTATGTATCTGGAACAAGGTCAATCAGCTGATTGTCTATTTCTTTCTCTTGAACCTCCAGTTCAATATTGCTCCCACTGACCTTTGCAAGTCAGTGTTCCATTTCTAAATAATGAGCACTCTGAGACACAAATACCTTATGTGCTTAGAGTTGGTAAAATAAATATCCAATAGTTTCTTTGGATATCCAATGAATAGACACTTTCCAGACTTAGCATCTAGCTTATCTGATGTTGTCCTCTTTACCGTAGCAGGACAGCCCCATACTCTTTGGTGACTCAAAGATGGTCTTTTATTACACCATCTTTCGTAAGGCGTAAAGTCAACTGATTTTGAGGGCACTCTATTTGATACATAAACTGAACTTTCTAGTGCATATCCCTAAAAGGATTTATTGGGATATGCTTGGCTCATTATGGACCAAACCATATCAAATAAGGTCTGATTCCTCCTTTCAGACACTCCATTGTGTTGGGTGTATAAGGAGGGATCCACTTGGGAACTATCCCATTTTCTTTTAGATAATCCTAAAACTCTTGACTTAAGTACTCTCCACCTCGATTAGACTGAAGTGCTTTAATACTTTTCTCAAGCTATTTCTCTACTTCATTTTTGAATATTTTGAACTTCTCAAAACTTTCAGACTTGTGCTTCATTAAGTACAGATAACGATATCGTGAATAATCATCAATAAAGGTTATGAAGTAGGAGTATACTCCTAGTGCCTTAACACTAATTGGACCATACACATCTGTATGTATAATTTCTAATGTATTAATGGCTCATTCACCCTTTCCCTTAAAGGGTAAATTTGTCATTTTTCCTTTTAAACAAGGCTCACAAATCACTATAAGACTCCAAGTCTACTGGGCCTATGTCTCCGTGTTTGTATAACTTAGTATGGCGCTCTTTGTTTATATGGCCCAAACAACAATGCCATAAGTAGAAAGTTTTCTCATTATCTAACTTAACAATCTTCGCACTATTTATATTAAAAACTTCTGCTTTAGTATCAAGAACATAAATGCCATCATTGAACATCCCATACCCATAAAGAACATTTTTTAAACGAATCTGACAATTATTATTCAAAAATAAAACTTCAAATCACTCTGCTACTAAACACGCAATAGAGATAATATGCTTAGCAACATTCGGAGTATAATACCAATTATTCAAAACTAAAACTAAACCACTCGGCAAAACAAGATTAAAGCTTCCTATGGATAATGCAGCAACTCGTGCTCCATTTCCCATATGTAGGTCCATCTCCCCTTTTGCATGCTTCTTACTGTTCCTTAGTCCTTGCATAGAAGTACAAATATAAGAACCACAACTAGTATCCAATACCCAAGTTGATTCATAAGGAAAAGTAGCATAGTTTTTAATTACAAACATACCTGAAGTAGATGCCTCTGTAGGCTTCTCCTTCAAGTGTTTAAAAGTGGGAGCTTTGTAATCCCTCTTCCAGTGTCTCATTTTCTCGCATGGGAAGTAGATATATTTAGATGTCCTCTTTCTTTCTTCTTCTTACTGATTCTTTTCTTAGCCCCCAGTGCCTTCTTCTTTTTAGAAGTTTTTCCCTTCTCGAGCAACAACAATGTTCTTTGATCTTTCTTGTACTGAGGTCTTACTGTCTTCAGCATGTTGATTAATTCTTGAATCATACAATTAATCTTGTTCATGTAATAGTTAGTTACAAAGTGTGAATAACTACTTGTTAAAGACATCAACACAAGTTCAACACTTAATTCATGATTCATTTCGAATCCCAATCGATTCAGCTTCTCCAGGTATCCCAAGAGTTTTAGAACATGCTTAGAGGCAAAGGCACCGACCTGCATCTTGGTTCCAAAAAGGAGTCTTAAGGTCTCATACCTCTCTGTCCTTTCCCGCTCAGTAAAGAGCTCCTCAATATGGAGAACCATGGTCTCTAAGTCCATGTTCTCATGTTGTTTCTGAAGCCCAGGACTCAATGACTCCAACATTATGCATGTTGTAATCTCATGATATTTCTTATGCTTCAACCAGGTATCATGTTCTAATTAATCCTCAACATTAGGTTCTATTGGGCAAATCAAATCGAATGAATAGACAATTCCCTCATATTTGAAACCCATCAGAAAAGTTCATGCCATTCATTTTAGTGTCAAGTAATGGACGAAGATTAATATTGGAAGTCATTTTCAACCCTAGATATATAAGAAAAGAAAAACATTGTTTACACTTTAGTATATAGTATATGTATTTAATATAAGGACTTTTAATTAAATACTTTTATCGTACCATTTTTCGAAATTTACAATAGCTCATTCTATTACATTTGGGAGGTTTATCCTAGCTAAATATTCAAGTAGGTAGCATCTATAACTAGTCTGATATGACCCTCAATTTTATGAGTCAAGCCATATTAGTAAGTTGTAGTTGTAGTTACACTCCATTTGCATCGTATGCAATTGCTAATTTATTCAAGTTCCCTAATTCCTAGGGACTTGTGCTCTTATATTAGCATTTACTTGAACTTGTCTCAGTCCTACAGCTAGCCCCCAATTTTATGGTACACTACCCATTCTTGTTAAGGCAGACCCTATCTCAATTTTTATAACAGTATATGTAGATGAAAGGAATGCTTTGCGCAACACTTTATAGCCGAAAAAGATCATATCAAAATTTGAGTAAGGAAGACTTATAACTTGCCTTAATATATTTACTTTGGGATTTTTTGGTGTTAAACATCTCACCCAATCTAGGATTTATTAGATGGACATTCTTATAATAATAATAATTTATATTAATTCAGGAAATTTTATAATTAATTTATAATGTCTAACCTGAGGTGGGTTCAAGCTCTTTGTTATAATTATTCTATCAACCTAGATTATATGGCAAATAATTACCATTTTTATTTTCTATATTTATATTTCATTTCCTTTAACCTTTTATTCAATAGTTAAATATTTACTTTGCTATAGAAACATATATAAGAACCATCTTATATACTAGAAATAAATTAGTCCATATTTAATTCCCTCTTTGTTAACTCAAGCTACATCGATATATATTCCAAGGTAGGAGAGGTTGCCTAGGAGGAGTAGACACCTTGTTCAATCCTTGCCATAACATATACGGGCACAAGCTTGAAAAATATGGATTCTCTTAGACTAATAAATTTCATTCTTTTAGTTCATGTAAATTGAAAGCATATATAACCCATGTAATTTATATATTTTATTGAGTCTTTAATAAGTTTGAGCAAGTGGAGCAGGTTTATTCGAAATTATATATATCCATTTTCTAACCTTTGAAATAAAAGTCCAAGTTCATCTATTTTTCAAACAATTTAATAAACTTTAAATTATTTAATATAGAAAATAAAATTCAGTTTGCTTTTAACTTAATTATGCACTGAATAGGCAGGCTCACGATACCACTTTTGGGAACTAACAGTCAATTTGAACATGCATAACAGGCACAGTGAAAGTTCAAAATTTTTTCCCTTTTCCCTAGGGACTCCTATTAGTAGCATTTAAATTAATTAAAGCCTTAACTAAATTAATTTTCTACTTAAGTTATCATGGATAGGCTAGGCGTACCATAATTCTAAATTATATCCTAGCATAAACTTATTTTATTTTAAACATGTTATAACTCTAAGTTATACTAAGCATGCAAAATAACCTAAGCAGAATAATTATTATGTCATAAAAAGCTTAATTAAAAGAGCCTTCTCTCAAGAGCCTCCAAATATAGGATAGCCTCTATGAGTATCCACACGAACCCCACCAACCAACACCTCCAATGAGGAAGAACCACAGAGTTTTAAGTAGCTGCTAGATCACTCCAAAACCCACCCGAAATATCAACCAAATGGACTACTTAATTTTATCTTTTAAGTTGACATTGAGAAAATGCGTTAGAATCTCAGGTCAGAGCTCATAGAAAGATATAGGGCAAGAAATGAAGAAGAGGGGCTAGCTTTATATAGGGGAACCAAAGGCTCCCTAAATTTAATGCGGATTTAATGCGGGTTAAATGCAGATTTAATGCGGGATTAAATGCGGATAAAATGCGAGATTAAATGCGAATTTAATATGAGATTAAATTTAATCCTCATTTCTTTTAATTTATTTTATGACCCTAATAAATTAGTTACCAGTCAAAATAAATTCTTGGCTTAACCATAAAATAATTTAATCATTTTAATCAACACTTTAATTTATTTATGCTAATAAAATTTGTTACTGGTCAAAATAAATATCTGAATTTACCATAAAATGATCTAATAATTTTAATAAACACTTTAATTTATTTATGACCCTAATAAAATTAGTTATTGGTCAATAAATAAAATCTCTGGTCTAATCAGGTAATAGTTCAACCATCCCTTTAATATTTTTGTAATAGATCAAGTCTATTAATTCTTTACTTAGTCCGATGAAAGTTCAATGTGTGTGACCTTATAGGATCCCGTAGTATTGAGCTGTTAAGGTTTGACCAATCTTTGTTCTATAGGAACTATTATCTCGAGGTTCTAGACCATGAATAGAACTTGATTACCTTAAATGACTGTAGTATGCCTCTAGAAAGGGTCTATGATCTCCATTACTCTGAACGTCATTTGTGCTTATGACTTAATCCTTGTTTATGCAATAGTTGTCCAATGTGATGAACTCCTTCCATTCTTTAATCTTAGTACCATCTAGTTTGTTGGGTTTGATTAAAGCGTTAACCCACCAATAGTGAGGTTCCTCCAAGCTATCTCAGTTATTTGCTTGTTACCGAAGTATATTACTTTTTACCATAATGTGTTTAGAAACTATTTCTATCAATCACATACTTTGATTAGAGGTTTACAGTAATCATCACTTCAACAAGTGGCCAGGTAAATGTTGGGAAAACAATGATCCGGATAAAAATCTAAAAACAAATTCGGATCAAGTTTGAAAGAAACAGAAATAATGTATGTAGTTCTCTAAAATCCAAATGAAAAATCTGGACAAAGAACAAGATACAAATCATCCATTGAATTACTTTAGAACCTAAGCACTAGAGGAAATCATCTAGACAAAGTTTTGAAAGGAAACAAATCTTTGTTCTTTAAGACCAGCATCCGGAAGAACTGATTGAAGCCATCTCCGGAAGATAGATCCGGATCATATAGGTCTAAAAGACATCTAGAAGACCTATATTTAAAATATAGGGAAAGTTTTCAAGTATACTTTTCCCTTTACCCTTTTTTGTCTATGGAAGTCAAAGATCCTTTTCCCAAGACAAAGACAAAAATGACAGCTTGCACCTTTCAGAGAAAAGTCAATAGGGTCTGACACCGGACAGAGAAAAAGCTAACTACCTTTTTCTCTAAGACCAATAAAGGCGCGCGTGGAGCAAACATCATAGAGCAAATGGTATGAAAGTTGGTGCATCACAAAATGACAAGCAAAACGATCATTGACTACTTTCCAGCCTCAATCCCAAGATTTCAAACGGCTCAAAATGCAATCTAACGAATGATTAATGGATCCGGAAGCTCCAAATCATCCTGATCAAGGGTGAAGATTAAATGAAAGCTCACCAACCACAAATGGCTACATTTATGATGAAAGCCTATAAAACGAGCTCTTCACTAAATAAGCAGGTCAACTGATTGATTCAAAAAGCAAGTACCAGAGCAACACTTATATAATCAGTTAATATAATCCCTCCAAGAACCCTTGATTCAAAATCTATTTGTAAGGATTCCCAAGTGAAACTATAAACTTAAGGAACTCTAGAATCCAACCCTTTGTTAAAAACCAAAGTGTAAGAATCTCCAACTTGGGTAAGTTGAGAGATTGGGATATAGCTTGAAGTAGGTGCTTTGATTGAGATCTTCCTATAGGACTTAGCTTAGATTCGAGGTAGAAGGCTAAGTGGTATATCCTACTAAAGATAAGAGGACTCAGCTAGGAGTTGGTGCTTCTAGTGGTATATCCTACTTTTGGAAGGGGTTACCATCCGGAGACAAATTTGTAAGGCTTGATTCCTGCCAGTTGGAAAGGAATCCACTAGTGGACAAGCTCGGAGGAAGGAAACTCCGGGGACTGGATGTAGGCGAGGCCGAACCAGTATAAAATACTTGTGTTTGATTTTCTTTTTCTTTTACTTAATTGCACACATTTGCATTATCCAAATCCATCTTCTGGATCATAATCAAACATGCTACACTAAAGACTTTTCTAAGTCTGCTTATTCCGTGAAAAAGGGCCATTCAGCCCCCTTGCCCTTATAAACATTCTCACAGGGACCAACAATAAAAATTCCTTAATATATTTGGAGCGATGGATTCTTTCCAACTATATAGCTTACCAACTTGTTGTCAGCAGTATACCCATAATCACCCATGGCACCCTAAATTAATGTGTGAATAGGTATGACCCAAAGTATAGCAATAGTACCACACAAGGTACTAATATCTCGAGTTTAAGTATATTTGCAAAGCTACTGCATGAGGATAAACACTAACACATTGATATATATACCAAGTGTTTGTTTTACTATGTTCTCCAATATATTTTCCAGATATATCCATGTATGAAACTCAAGGCACCACCTTCAGTCTTAGGAGGTTAACTACTTGGCCCATTTCCAAGAGAGTTTACCACATGCTAGTTTTACTGCTCCATAAATATCCTTTCTTGATTAAAGCTATGACTAGGGATAGCTTAGACATAATCATAATTGCACGTGAAGCAGGTCTCACTACACATAATCCCACTATAATTTCTCTCACTTCATTCTATGTATTATGTCAAGGAACTTTGTACAATGATATCAACGATTATATTTTAACCAGTCACAATATATATGAACACTTGATATAAATAAAAGATTAAATGCCTTTATTAATTAAACAAATTGTTTGTACCAATATATAATTAAGATATATCGTCCTAATTGCCTTAAGGGCATCTATCATATCTAATAGTTTGTTGATCTTATATGGACTTTAGGCATAGCTACAAAACAAATCGAGTGGGTTTGGGTTCCTAATCAGATTGAGCTACTCTCAAGTTAATAACCATTTCAAGCCATGGATGACTATAATAATAAACATTTTTAAATCTACACTTAGTGGTTATATGATTTTTTCTACCACAAAACCTACACCCTACAATTTGTTTATTCAGTTTGAGCTTCTATTTAATCTTTTGAAGATCATTCTTTCCATAATCTCTAGAGTAACCTACTTTAGATAGATCTGATTCTTTCTTTGTTTAAGTGGTTATTCATCATAGATCACTGTAGTTTTCCCTCTTTGAGCAGCTGTTTATTTCTATGCTTGAGATTTTCCTTTTTAAGGAGCCATATGCTTCCGTGCTTGAGGCTGTTTGATGACTTTCTTTAGTTTTGGAGGTTCCAGATTCCTTCTTTGATTTGAAGGTCCTGGTTTTCTTCCGACAGCTTCCTTTATCAAGGCTATTTCCCTCTCTTGCCAAACATATTGGCATTGAGTATTTGGACTTGAATTCTCAAGAAGTTCTCTTCAACTGCATCCATGTGGTTTGTGCCTTTTATCAGATTGATATCTTGGCCCATTGCCTCAGCATCCTCGGCTAGCTCTATTACATATCTTTAAAGGGATTTGATAGCTTTTGCATTATTCTTTAAATTTTTTATCACAATCTCTAGAGCTCTAGCAAGATCAATATTAGAAATAGAATTAGAGTGAGAGTTTACCTCTATACTAGCTGACTCAGACTCTGATTCTTTGATTTTCTCAGTGACTTGCTTAGAAGTTCCTCTTTTAAACTGATCTGTTTCTGGCTCAGTTAGTGCCATGAATGCATAGTTAGTAGTCTCTTCTTTTATGGAATATGAGCTGCTACTTTCCTCACTATCGCTCTATGTAGCCACCATTGCCTTTTTTTTGTACTTCTTATCCTTCTTGAGCTTAAGGCATTTGGCTTTCAGATGCCATTTTTCACCACATTTAAAACAGACCATCTCTTTTTCGAGATCCTTCTTTTCTTTCAAGCCCTTTCTGTACTTGTCCTTCTTGGAGCTACATTCTGTGCTTTTTCTAGAGTCATACTTTTCAAATCTCCTTCTTGATCTTCTTTCTTCCTTTTTCAGGAATATGTTGAATTGTTTGGATAGCATAGCCATTTCTTCATCCTTGTTAGAAGATCTTCTAGACTATTTTTATATTTTAGAGGAATCTATTCCAGAGGAATCTACCTTGAGAGCAATAGCTTTCTTTTTCTCTTCAGGCTTCTTTTCTTGCTGACTATATCTCTCCAAGGATAGTTCTTGGGTCAACAGATTACCAATGAGCTCATCATAACTATAGAATTTTAAGTCATGAGTTTCCTCAATGGCAGCCTTCTTATTAACCCATTCTTTTGTAAGACCCCTAAGGATCTCCTTTACCATGCCCTTTTATATGATCTCCTTTCCCAGCCTCTTCATTTCATTTACCAGATCGATGTATCTGGTATTCATGTTGCTAATGGATTCCTTTGGCTCTATCTTGAAGTTCTCTATTTTTTGTTGGATGAGATCATTCTTGGCTTCTTTGACCTTGTTGGTTCCATAGGTCACTTCAAGTTTTTGCTAGATTTTTTGCACAGTTTCATAGCCTAATATCGTATTGAATTCTTCTACACTAAGAGCACAATGAAGCATGTTAATAGCATTTGCATTTTCACATAATTTCTTATAATCATTTTCATCCCATTGGTTAAAGGGTTTCCTAGAGGTGATTCCCTCAACCTCAAAAGTAGGGACATATGGGCCATCTTTAATAGCCATCAAAGATAGCATGCTTTGGGCCTGAATGAAATTCTTCATCTTATTTTTCTAGAATGTGCAGTGTTCATTAGTGAATGGTAGAAGATGGGTAATGGACATACCCTCTAGAAGAATTTCAGAGTTGTTGAAACTCATTTTGCTTTTTAGGCATTAAGTTGGACCTTTAGCTCAAGATTGTTAAGTCTCTAGTTATGGGCACTTGCTCTAATACCATTTATTGGTCCCTGTGCTATTAGATTTAGTGTCAAAGGGAGGGTGAATGACTCTTTTTGTGGAATATTAAGACTTTTGAAAAAGTCTTTCTGTAGCATGTTTGTTTTAGTCCGAAGTTAATGAATCCAGATGATGCAAATATCAAATGAAATGCAAATAAAGTAAATACTGAAAGTAAAGGAAATCAAACACAATGATTTTTACTAGCTCGGCTCTACCTACGTCTAGTCCCTAGTGTTTTCTTCTTCGAGCATAATCCACTAGTGAGATTCCTTTCACAAGCAGGAATCAAGCATTTACAATTGTCTCCATAGATATATTCTCCACTGAATGTAGGATATACCACCAAACTAATCCCTGGCCTGGCTGAGTCCTTTGTAGCTTATCTCCATAGAATCTCTCTTCTTTCAGATGTAGGATATACGACCAAACAACAAAGCTTGGTTGAGTCCACTTCTTTAGTAAGATATACCACTCAAACTCTATCCAAGCTTAAGCTAAGTCCCACAGGGATATACCAATTAAACTTTCCTAGTTCAAGCTAGGTCCCAATCTCAATACTCACCCAAGCATGAGATTTTACAACTTTGTTTCAATAAAGGGTTGGGTTTTTATTTCTTCAAGTTTATAGTTTTTACTTGAGAATTCTTACAAATAAATTTGAGTTGTTTGGTTCTTTGAGGGATTGTAAGTTACTAATGGAATAGTAGTTTTTTAATATGATGTCTTTGTGAAATCAACTAGCATCTTCTCAACTTAAAAAGCTTCCATTTTATAGGCTTGGATCATAAATATAGCTGTTGCTGGATCTTGAATCTTCACCATTGATTAGATATGAAATGTTGCTTCCGGAGCCGTTGATCTTTCCGTTAGACACAATAAATGACCCATTGGATTTGCAAGCAACAAATTAATCAGTTGGTGTTTATTTGGCTTTTTGTGCTCTGCCAAATTCTAGGCAACTTTGCCTTTAGTTTGGGCTCTATGTGCCTTGCTATTGGTCTAGGTTAAAAAGGTTGTTACCTTTTCATATTTCCATGTTAGTACTTTTGCACTTTTCTGAATTGCGTACAAACTATCACTTTTTCATTCTTCAAGGAAAAATGGCATGTTTTACTTTAGACCATTATGGAGGGAAATATGATTTTGAATATTTTCCATTTATCTTGATAGTTGAGTCTTCCAGATGTCTTAAAACTCTAACTTTACTGGATGCTCTTTTAAACAGTTATCTCCTCTGGATGTTGCCTTCTAGTGCTTAGGAGATGTTTTCTTCTATCTTTGAATTGGATGCATGAGTTCTTGGACTTAATGATTTATTTCCTTTAATACTTAGTCTGGATGCACTTCTTTTGTACTTAGAGGTTTGTTTCCTTCAAAACTTTATGTAGATGTAGTCTTCTTAGATTTGTTTCCATTATTGATGTTAGATGCTTATGTTTCTAGATAACTGATTTCTAACAACGTTACTTCCAGTCATACCGTATTCGGATTGTAGCAAAGGTAGACCCGATGAAGTATCTATGCCAGACACCTTCTCTAGCAGGAAAACTATCGAGATGGTTATTACTACTATCAAAATTCAATATTGAGTATCTCATAAAGAAAGTAATCAAAGGGTGATCAGTGGCTGAATTCTTAGATATCCAATCCCTGGAATCATAGTTCTCTGAGAATTTAGAATTCCTCTATGAGCAACTTGCTGCCATCATTCACAAACCTTAGAAATGGATAATGTACTTTGATAGAGTTGTGAACAAAAGAGACACCGAATTAGGAGTTATTATCCTCACTCTAGAGAAGGAAATCATACCTCTCTACAACAGACTTGAATTTCCTACAACTAATGGAGCGGAATATGAAGCTTTCTTATCTGGGACATCTGCTTTGCTCACTTTAAAAGCAAATGAGGTAGAAATCATTGGAGACTCATCTTTGGTTATGAAGCAAGTCATAGGATACTGGGAACTCAAAGAAGAATCTCTCAAACCTTACCTAGAGGGCGTATAGAGAAAAGCAGCTTTATTCTGTAATTGCTAATTCCACCACATTCTATGAGACAAAAACCAAATGGCAGATTCCCTCACCACTCTGGCATTAATGTTGGAAAAACTGCACAGTTAGCCAATCAAACCTCTCATCATAGAAACATCATAAATTCCATCTTATTTGTCTATGGCTCTAGTTATAGAAGAAGATGTGGACCAAGAACCCGGGTACTCACATATTCTCAAATACCTTGAAGGTGGCAATTATCCATCAAAAGCTACTAACTCTGACAGAATAATTCTAAGAAGACTGGTATTACATTTTTGGCTAATTGACGGTCAGTCATTCAAAAGATCCTCTAATCGACTATTACTCTAATGCTTGACAGAAGCAAAAGCACAATAGATGATCGAAGAAGTATATTCAGGAAGCTATGGACCCTGCATTAATGGAGTAATGATGGTTAAGAAAATCCATAGAATGGGTTACTTTCGGTTAATTATGGTAAATGACTGAGTTCAAGAAGTGAAGCGCTATCATGAATGTCAAATTTACGCTGACATTATCCATCTCCCCCAATAGAATTCCAATCCCTAATCACGCCTTGGCCCTTCTGACCTTGGGGCATTGATATCATTTCTGAGATAAAACCATCTTCAACTAATGGTCACCAATTTATCATCGTGGCAGTTGATTACTTCTCCAAATCATAGAAGCTGAATCCTACAATAGGATCACTGTAAAGAAAATGGCAAGATTTATTGAGAAGAACATCTTTTCCAGATTCGGTCTTCCATATCAAATCATTTCAGATAATAGAGTACAGTTTTGAGAAGATACTATGGAATTGATTGAGCAATATGATATAACACCACATATCGTCTCCTTATAGACCTCAAGCCAATGGAGCAGCTGAGGCAGCTAATAAGTCAATAAAGAAAATCATCTCCAAGATGGTGGCTATCTATAGGGATTGGGCAGACCACTTACCTTTCGCCTTATAGGGATACAGAATGAGTATCAAAACTCTGACAAGTCAAACTCCTTTCTCACTGGTGTATGGCACAGAAGTAGTTCTACCAGCTAAAGTATAATACAAGTCACTCAGGGTGATACTGGAACCCTAGCTCAAAGAAGAAGAATGGCAACATGCCAAATTTAAGGAGTTGAATATGCTCGATGAGAAATGTCTCATCTCTCTTGATCATCTATGAATATATAAATAAAGAATGGCTAGAGCCTACAATCGCAAGGTCAAATGGCAGTCACAACCCTTAAAAGCTGAAGAACTAGTCTCAAAGCAATTGAGGAAAATGCACACCGATGTTAGAGGGAAATTTTAGCCCAATTGGGAAGGACCTTACATAGTAAAACAAGTCCTTAGAAAAGGAGCTATAACGATCATGGATATGGATGAAAATGAATACCTTAACCTAGTAAACCAGGGTAAGCTAAAATGCTATGTTGTGTGAATAAAAAGGGAACATAAACAAAGAATAATAAAATCGGCTAAGAACCTACAAAGGTCTTAGTATTAAATAGAGGCAAAAAGAAAAAGTGTAATCATTGGGAAAATCCAAAAGGAACCACTAATAATAGAGGATAGAAGTTTGAAATAGAAACTAACTAATCTTTCATGCTTAAAATGTTTCTCTTAGAAAAGGCCTTATTGCTGCTAATTGATAAATGGATGCATTAAATGACATACAGAATTATTAAAGAAAACATGCATCAATAACCAATCATTTTCATAATAGCATAAGCATATAGAAAGCAAAGAAAGAGAGAAAAATAAAACACCCAGCCCATTGTTCTTCGGTTCAGGTAAAAGTTAAGGCTTACTTGTTTTTATTACATGGCACACGAAGCACACAAATAAACAATACCTAATGGCTAGGACCAAATGAAGACAAAGGTGTTTAGTCATATCTAATCTACCCTTCTTGGTAATAATACCACTGATGGTTGTGAGCAAGGTCCAATTGGTTGCATTCGGATTGAGACTATAAGAAGTTGCATAATTTATAGGCATAAGAGCATGGTTTGCCCATTTCTCGGCATAAGTGAACCACCATAGATAAGTAAGAGGACCAGCAGAAACCCTATAGATGAAATCAGGAAAAGACTAAGGATGTCCATACTATCCATAGAGCCTGCCACGAGAATAAAGAGTGAGCTTCTCTAATCCAAGAAGCACAACTCCATTCATCCATACCATCACTGTAACATGATGGATATGCCACCAGGGGAAAATCAACTTGATCTCATCTTTAGTAAGATTCTGAAACCTTCCTATCCAAGCTATAGTGTTGACCTATCACTAACCAACTATTTCGTTTGCCCTACTATAGAATTTATTAAGTCTCCAGCGATTCCTAGCAGGAGCAGGGAAGATAGCTAACTTCTCCTAAAACCATATCTATATTATAGGAGCATCAGAATCTCAGGATCACAAAAATATAAAACTATAGAACTTCAATATGGAATACATGAAACATCATTCTACTGCCACAAGTAGCATTATAATCCCTAGAATGGATGTTGTCCATATGAACCAAAGTCTCAGCTAAGACAACCCCTATCGGAGATGCAACATCAAACATATGCCTGATAATGGGAATCAGGTTGAACTTGCTTATGTTAGTATTGCTTTTAAATAGGTAAACTCCTAACAACAATAAACACATTAGAGGTTTCCAACTCCTGCCAGTAGTGGAAAGGGTAGATAAAACTTCTAGAGCACCAATCAACCTCAATCCGGGGTCGTTTGCATCACGGCTAATCAAATGAAGCTTTTGGAAAAGATTTAGATAATGAAGCCCATCACAGGACCAAAGAATTCCACCCAAAAGTTGGGAATGACAATTTCAGTATAGTAAGGGATAAGCATTATGGCACTAAAATCCTCATACAAGGGGCATACCTCATGATTTCCAAAATGGAAAGCATTATCGATTGGGTGCAACAAAATTTACAGTACCCTATAATAGGTGGTTAGAAATAAAGACCCGTTAGTAAATTCATGCTCCAAAGCCAACAGCTCTCTATTAGTTGTCAATCATCTTCTAAAAGGGTATTCAAATAGCTCCTCAGACTCACTTTCAATCAGTCTATCTTAGCAAAAATTGACCTTTTGGAAGAAATTGTCGCTCGACTATAAAGGAGCCAGAATCTATTGATCTACAAATACCCCTCTCTCACCAGGGCAAACGTTTATCTATACTATAAGTAAAATCTAAAGGAAATGATTGCCTGACTAAAAATGGCACAGAAACTGTCAATTGACTAAAAGTTCTAGTAGCCAAAAGTTGCCAAAAATTGAAATTTTCATAAGAAAACTAGCCATTTATTCCAGTAAAGTAAGCATGAAGATGTAGAAGTTTAGAAAGCAGAAAAATTCAAAGGAAAGAAAGGGCCAAATCCATGCCCATACCAACAAATCAAATGTAATGGAAATCAGCGCCTCACACGGCCAAACTACAGCTAAATTGTTTAAAAATAAAAGAAACAATATACCCTACACATAACATCCACGTGAACTCTCAGTGGTCGAAGATATGTGGATCTTCCTTGGCGCCTTGCGGTGGGGTCCACTGGGGGTTAGTTGATTTAAGCGTGATAGAACCATTTAGTTCAACTTTGCACATTTTAACAAATTTTAATGAATAAGTGAACTGAGACCCAAATCTCGATACAAATAATAGTGTCACCACCCAAGTTATCTACTTGGGAAAGAGTTTTGGTATGGTTCTCATTGGGTGGGAGACTTATACCTTTTGGATCAGAGATTCGGGTATCGGATGAGTCACTTATTTCTCATTTAGTTAATTCAAAATTACATTCACCATGCAAAATTGTTTTATTTTCATGATTTGGAGAATTATTACAGAAATCCTACTTTTCTACACTCTTTCACACTCGATTCATGCATTCAATAGTTCATAATAAAGAACAAGTACTAAATTCGGGATACAAACTACAACAGGGGGAAAATGGGGAAATCGCAAGGGAAGCTATACATTAGTTCTAAGTTATAAAACTTAAATAAATAAATTTACCTGCATCCACAAAGATTAGCACAATTATAACACATCATAAGTTAGCATTTTGTTAGGGGAATGTGATTATGTTAGCGTGGCAGTTTTATGATCGATAGTGCATAGGAGGCTTCAAGGATCGGGAAGAAATAACAAGTCTTCAATGCATTTGTTATGAACAAACATTTTAGCTTTTCATGGGTTGATTTACTGGATTATTAGTGAAAATGATTCCATAGTAAATGGTGATGTTACATTGATTTTTACAGGACTAAAAAAGAGAACTTTGGATTCTACCTGGGGGCCAGTGCCCATATGAGTGGGGTAGGACCCGTACAACTACTAAGGAGCACCTATACGAGTGTAAGGGAACCCGTATGGGTCCGTCTAGTCCCAGGCAGAACCTAGTTCAATAACATAGATTTTATAGAGGAAGAATAGAATAAAAATGGGAATTCCTTCTATGTAGGTGTGGCGTACCAATTTAATATCCCTAAGGACATAACGGTACCAACAAGGCCTATATGGTTTAGGACCAGACCTAAAACAAATATAAAAGAACATATGAAGTAGAAGAAATGGACAATGACAGTAAAATAAATAAGTTGTGAGTCTCTTTAAAACTCATGAGCATACCTTTACATAATGAATCCACTATGGAGCGATTCTAATATCGAATGGAAGCTTTGTCAAAGTAGAAGGATGAATGAAGGATTTAGAACTATTTTAGTTGAATGTTTGTGTGGACAGAATCTCCCCTCAATCCTAAAATGAAGCTAGAGAAAAATAAAATGTGGACAAAATCCTTATAGAAAGGTTTTCTCCCTATTTTATTCCTTCTATACCCCAACTATACCCTTACTATAACCTTAAAAACTTGTTTGAAATGATTTTCCTATATGATATTTCTTTCTAATATTTTTCTCTTCTTTTTCCTCTATTAAAATGAAGCAAAATGCCCCTTTTTATAGGTGAAAATCATGTGTGAACGCTTTAAATGCTATTTATTACCAATTTTATGCATTTATGACTGATTTTGTGCATTAAAACTGACTATTTATGCACCAAGAGGTCCCGTACGGGCGGCATGGGACCTAATAGGACTAGTATGGACAATTATGGGGGGTTTTGAATAGGTACAGATGGGTTGGAACTATACAGATTCATACGGACATGTACAGATCCGGGTCAACTCGTACGGATCCATACAGATCGGTCTAACCGATTTCATCGATTTTGACCAAAAATGGCTCAAATCGATCAATTTTGACTGAAACTGACTTTGTTAGGGACATATGTATCAGTTTTCTAAGTTTTAGGTTTGACAAAACTTGACCTATCAACATTAAAACCATTCCAAGTAGATAACATCTATAGATAAATGCATCATATAGCTCTTATCATCATTTTGTGAGAAGGATAACTAAAATCCAGTGCTCAAAGACTGCCCCTCATAGGATCATTGCAGATACATATTTGTATGATCCCACGATGTAAGTGAGGGTTTAAAAATCATACCTGAGGTGATGATATGGGTGGGTTCTTTTCTTGAGGCAAACTCCTTTCCTTGGTGTCCCTTTCTTGAGGCGGACGAGTTTCCTTCACTTATGTGTATCCCTTTCTTGAGGCGAATGACTTTCCTTTGCTAATACGTATCCCTTTCCTAAGGCGGATGACTTTTCTTTTCCAATGTGTATCCCTTTTTTGAGGTGGATTACTTTCCTTTTCTAATGCGTATCCCTTTCTTGAGGCGGATGACTTTCCCCTGCTAATGCATATCCCTTTCTTGAGGCAAATGACTTTCATTTGCTAATGTGTATAAGTCAGATAACTTTCCTTTGCCAATGCGTATCCCTTTCTTAAGGTGGATGACCTTCCTTTGCTATGCGATTCCCTGGTGACTTCACTAGGGAAGCTTTCTTAAGGCAGATCAACTTTCTTAACCAATGATGGTGTATCCCTTTCCTAAGGTGGATGACTTTCCTTGTATCCCTTTCTTAAGGCAGATGACTTTCCTGCTGGGGATTCTAAATAACCTATTAAGAGATAATAAAAAATGTTGAGTTAGTTATTGCTTTAGATGATACATCTTGATTCTTGATTGACTTAGTGGAAAACAAAATTTTTTCCCCTTTAATCAAGAATAAAGATAAGTGGGTGGGGGTTGGCCCCTGAATAATCTATAAACTGAGTGTGAGAAATGTCTGGTTTGGCCCAATTACTTTAGGGATGAATGCTCCTTAGAGGGTGCCTCTCAAGGGAATTCCCCTTGATTGGTTCCACCACTGGGGATGTTGCCCCTAGGGTATTTGATGATGGGGGGATGCCCCTCGACTAGTTCCACTACTAGGGAATGCCTATAGGGTTTTTTATGACGGGGCTATGCCCCTTGACTGATTCCACTACTGGGGAATGGGGGGATGCCCCTCGGTTGACTTCTTTAGAGTGGCTCAACTGGTAGGGGGATGCCCCTTAAAATTGCCCTTAAGTAGCTTGACTTATGGGGGGATGCCCCTTGGAATTGCTCTTGAGAGGCTTTACTAGTGAAGGGATGCCCCTTGGATGATTTGACTGATGAGGAAAATGTTCCTTTATTCGATTAGGCTTCTGGGGATACTTCTTGAAGTGATGCCCTTAGAATGGTATCGTTATTCCATATAATCTCTTTCTTAATAAGCCTGCACATGTTAAGTAGTTGTGTTAATTAACTTTCTCAAAATGGCATACTTTAATTCTTGATTGATCTATGGTGAACAAAAATTTTTTGACCGTTCAATCAAGGATTAAGGTGTGATGGTGGGGGTTTGCCCCTTAAGTAACTAAAAAGATTGAGTGAAGAGATATTGGGTTGGTCTCAACTTGACTTGGTGTGCCCCTAGTGTGCTCCTTCTATTGGCTGGCACTCCCTCTTGGCAAGAAATCCAGCTTGAAAATGGAAGTGAAGGCCCGCACTCTCGATGGGTATGGGCTTGAGTTGAGCCTGAGTCTGACTAGTTTTCCCCTGTAAAGGCCTTTATAATGTTACGATATAGGTGGGTTCCTTTCTTGAGACAAACTCCTTTCCTTGGTGTTCTTTCCTTAGGGCAAACAGCTCTCCTTTGCTTTGCGTATCCCTTTTTTAAGGTGGATTACTTTCCTTTAACTGATACTGGTGTATCCCTTTTCTAAGGTGGATGACTTCTCCTTGCATCCCTTTCTTAAGGCAGATCGACTTTCCTGGTTGATATTGCATCCCTTTCCTAAGGCGAATGATTCTCCTGCTAATGGTATATCCCTTTCTTAAGGCGGATGACTCTTATGCTGTTGGTGATCCATTTCTTAAAGCGAATGACTCTCCTGCTGCTGGTGTATCCCTTTCCAAAGGTGAATGACTCTCCTGCATATGGTATATCCCTTTCTTGAGGTGGATAACTCTCTTGCTGATGGTGTATCCCTTTATTAAGGTAGATGAATCTCCTACTGGTAGGTTTGAGCTACCTGTCAAAAAGGCAATAAAAATGTTGGGTTAGTTACTGTCTAAAATGATACATCTTGATTCTTGATTGACTTTATGGTAAACAAAAATTTTCTCCCCTTCAATCAAGAATGAAGATGTGTGGATGGGGTTAGCCCCTTAATAAACTATAAATTTTGCTTAGAAATGTTGAGTTTGTCCCAACATGAGTCGGAGTGCCCTTGGGGAGCTGACTCCTAAGGAGATGGCTTTAGAATGGCTAGTCCATTTGGACTACTGGGGAGAAACTGCTCGGGGGCAATTTTGATTGTTTGGAGGAAGGTGTTCCTATGACATCCTAGCTACTGGGGAGTATCCTTGGAAACTATCTCGTGAAAGCTTGGACATATTTGGCATTTCCAATTGGACAAATGGGTTGGGGACTCCTTTGGGGATTAGCCTTTTTATTATAGGAGCGGGGTCCCTATTTTATACAACATTAGAGTCGCCACCTGGATCATCTCTTCCAGGAAATTGGTGGTATAGCTGATCCAGGTAGGATTCCTATTCCTATAAAAGAGAGATTCTAGTTCCAGATGAAATAGTTACTAGTCATTTGAATTTAAATAAATCATATTTTGAAAATCTTTTGTTATTTTAATAAGCAAAAGAAATGAGTTGAGAGATACGACCTTTGCGGGCCTAGCCCATGGAGCGAGGGCCCGAGTAGGGGCTTGCTACTTCATGTTGAAATAGTAATTAAAATGCATGATTGAAAGTAATATTTTACCCTCAGTTACCTTTCAAGTGTCTTGAAGGCCAGTACGTGCTAGAACAGAATGACTGAGAGATTAGGGTTGAGAACCTTGAGATTTATGAAGACAGTTTATAACTAAAGCCTATCGAGGATAATGGACTATACATGGGTATAGTTGGTGTTTGGAAGGACAATATTAGGATGGTTTATAGCTAAAGCCCGTCGACGGTATTGAACTTAGTATCGGGATGGTGTTTGGAGGACAATAAGAGGAAGGTTTATGGCTAAAACCCATTGATGATATTGAACAATGTTATTAGTTTGGTGTTTCGGGAATGAGGCTAAGCTAGTTTATAGCTAAAAATTGTCTAGGCAAGGGTTCTATACCTGAGTATAGTTTTAGGATAAACGAAGGAGATTTTGGTATGGATTCAGGGAATCTGCAATGAAGGAAGTTTTGGAGGTTTCTAATTTTTTTGCAATTGGAACCTATTGAAAATGAGCAAGGAGCACGTTCTTTTTATAGGAATTTTGATAGTGTCGATCAACACATCTTAGGAGCATCGATCGACACATCTGGGGCTATTGTAGCTTAGCTGAGTCATCTCTAGATTCAATACGTGTCCTAGGAGCGTTGATCGACATGTGTAAGTTTGATGAGTCATGACTAGACTTGACACGTGTCAGCAGTAGAGCGTCGATTGACACATATGGGAGCGTTAATTGACCCAAATCAAACTGTTAGATTTTTTTGAAATTTTGACTCCTGGTTTTTAACACATGGGGCTAACTTTTGATTGTTGGAAATTTTATTTGGAGTTCTGGAGAAAAATCTGTTGAAGGCAGAATTTCAGACAGGAAATTTTTGGTTTGAGGTTCTTTCCTTTATGATACTTTGAGGATACTTCAAGGAATTTTGGATATGGGAAGAGACATTCACTTCATAGCACTTTTGACATTCGGACACCCATGTGAATAGGTATCAATCATCATCAGGCCTGGCAGACCATGCTCATAGTATTCTTTTGATTAAGGAATGGTTCCTCTAATCACCCAGCCGTCGGGGACATGGATTGACTCCTCATGGGGATAGGGGGAATGCCCCTTGAATGCTCTGTATGCTAGGGAACAAACTATTCTAATGTGGTTGCTCTGCTAGAGAAAAGTGACCCTTTAGTTGGCATTTAGATTTCAACTTGTCTGACCTGCAGGAAAATACAAGTCTTAACAGAATATGACCTAAAATGGTACATCTTAACTCTTGATTGACTTTGTGATGAACAAAAAATTTTGCACCTTCAATCAAGCATTAAGATATATCAGTTTTTTGCCCCTTAATTAGCTGGAAGGATTAAGCAAAGAAATGTTGAGTTGGTCGCACTTCTGCTTTGGTATGCCCCCTATAGTGCCCCATGGGGGAGTGCCCTTAGGGTATTTGATGATTGGGGGGATGCCTCTTAACTGATCGCATTGCTGGGAAATGGGGGTAATGCCCCTAATGTGGTGTAGCTATTGGGGAGATTCCCCTTGATGGATTCTACTGCTGGGGAATGGGGGGATGCCCATTGATTAACTTCTTTGTCGGTGTGATGTTCTTTTGGATATTTTGTTTGTTAGGGATGCTTGCAAAGATAATTCCCTTTGATTCGGGCAGGAATCTTGTGACTTATAGGGATTATTACCCTTTGTTGTTTTGATAGTTTGGGGAACTTCCTTGAGAATGGTTCCCCTTGAATGGACCTGCTCATGAAAAACTTTTAAGGTTAGTAAACATTCTCGAATGGCTTACCTTGATTCTTGATTGACTTTATGGTAAAAAAATATTTTTTGCCCCTTCAATCGAGGATCAAGGTGAGATACGAGGTTTGCCCCAAATTAACTTAAAGAATTGAGTTGAAGAAATGTGAGGTTAGCCCCAATAGTTTTGGGCTGGGATGTCCTTTGGTAGCGCCCCTTGGGTAGCGCCCCTAGGGTGCTTGATGATGGGGGAATCCCACTTGACTGATTCTAATGTTGGGGAATGGTGGGTGCCCTTCTATTGACTTCCTTGCTAGGAAGGTGTCTTCCTAGATGATTTTTCTACTAGGGATTTTTTCTAGGACATTTCCTTGGTTCGGGCAAGAACTTCTTTTCTTATGGGGATTGTTGCCCCAATTTTGGATTTCATGTGCCCTTGTTGCTATGGAGGGCTCATTTTGCTTGAAAATTATTTTTCGGAAGAGTTGAGACCCATACGGTAGGGGATCTATTGGGGAGGACCTACTTGCCTGCTAGGGACTTGTACGGGTGGTGAATCTGATAGGGAGGACCTGTAGGCCTAATACTAACCTATATGGATGAGGAAGCTATTGGATGGGATGTATATGCCTACTGGGGACTCGTATGGACGAGGATGGGTATAAGTGGAACCCAAGTTTAACTAGTGTGCCCCTGTAATGGCATTTGTAACATTGTTTTGCATCACCCTAGTGAGAACCTTATCTTGAATCTAAAATGATGATTTCTACACATTTGTTGACTCGTTCAAGTATGGATGAACAGTGTATGCCCAAATGAGACTTGTGCTTCTTCTTGGTGTTGGATCTGATGTTGGTGCAGGATACCCTCATGCTAAGTTTGAACCTGCAAAACTCAAAACTAAAATATGCATGATACATGATGTATGAACATTCAATGTTTGTATTGTTGTGTTTTCCTATTTGCGGAATCTTGTTGCCATGGGGTTTGAGCGATCGAGCTGTGATTTAGACATTCCTGAAGAAGAAAATCCAACTCTTTTTTGAGATGTTGCTCTTTCTTGAATGTTTTTGATATCTCGACCTTTATTATACGGAAACAGCTCCTTGAAGACTTGTCATACTACTAAGCCTTATCTGTATTGATTTTCTAGATCTGTATTTTCTCTCCAGACTCATACGACTCTCCTTTGAATTATGCCCCACATTCAGAGGATTCTATAGTATACTTGGAACCCTTTGCCTCAAGGATATTCACATTGGTGCCTTGTCCATCTTTAGTTTGTATAAAGACTTGAATTGCTGGTAGATTGATTAGTAACTAAACTTTTGAAGTTTTAGATCACCAAGAGACTGACCCTACTCAAATTGATGAGTACTACCAAGATTTGTCAGCTGAGATTCACACTTTGGACACTAGGGGAGTGTCTTTGAGGTGTCTAAACTATAAAATGATACAAGCTGGATGATACTAGTGGAAGCACTTTATGCTTTTAATTTGAGTTCTAACTTTTGCATAGACCGCTTGATGTGATGCTATATATCGAACTAATTTTTGCATTTCCTTTCTTTCTTATTCTCTTGTTTTTGTCTTTACTTTTTCCCGAATTGTCCTTGGCGGCTGAGTTTAGCAGACTTTCTTTCTTTCTTCTTAATTTTTTCCTATAATGTCCTTGGCGGCTCATTTCAGCAGACTTTCTTTCTTTTCTTTTGTCTTAATTTTTGCCTAAACTATCCTTGGCGGCTCAATTCAGTAGACTTTCTTTCTTTTCGTTTGTCTTAATTTTTGCATGGATTTCCTTTATAGGTTTTAAACCTAGCAGACTTTTTTTTGACTTTTGCGTAAACCTCTTTTATTTTCGGCTTATATGTGCTTTTTACTTTTGTTGAATACTACATGCATAGTAAAGATAGCAACAAAGAGCACAAAATGTAGAAAAAACTGATGTTCATATACTTACGATCATTTCATCTAATGACATGCATGCATTCATAAGACCAAGATTTCTTAGCAAATCATAACATGTTCATCGATGAAATTAGATTTGAGTGCATAGGAATTGGTAATAGTTTCCAATGGTTAACCTTCACCTGCTTTCTGGTCCTTTTACAGATTTTCTAGAAAGCAATTGACATTTTTCTCTCGATGCCCTAACTTTTGCCTAAGCCGTCCTTTTCAGGTTTTTAACTTAGCGGGCTTTATTTTTGCATCAGGGTACCCTAATTTTTGCCGGGTTGACACAAGGATTACCAACCGATGGGTATTTTATTTTATTTTTTTTGGCATGCTACTTTTTTGTGATTTATTTCTTTTAACCTAGACATGATAGCGCTTAAGCCTGTCTTGATTCACTAGATTCACAAACTCATTTCCATCCATGTCCATGAGCTTAATTCCTCCCTTGCCAAGGACTTTCTTAACCACAAACAATCCTTCCCAATGAGGCCTGAACTTGCCCCTAGCATTAGTGTTGACTTGGTATAGCCATTTTAGAATCAGATCACCCACCTTGAGGGATTGCTTTGGGTAAGCTTGGAACATTTAGTGTTAGAATGAACATGTTCTTCTCTTTTGTGAAAGAAGGAGGTCGTGTTATTGTGGGGAGGTTTTGGGATCATTATGTAGGGTGAGGGGTCTTCTTTATTTTTAACAACTGGAGAAAGCATTTTTGGAGGGATATTTTAATGGGAATATAGGTCCAAGGGAGGTACCTATATTGATAAGAAATGCTCATTTATTGGATGTGATATATAGGTCCAAGGGAGGTACCTACATTGATAAGAAATGATCATTTATTGGATGTGATGGTTTATCCTTTTGAAGGTTTTAGAAGGGCATTGTATTTAAGCTTGCATTGATTTTGGATTTGTGTAGCAAGATCTTTTCCTTCAACGGTGCTTTTGATGTTGAGTATGTCTTCCTTGTTTTTCTCTTAGGTTCTTGGTTCTCTTTCTTAGTGATTTGTATCTTCCTCTCCCATCATGGAAAAAGATGAACAAAGACCTAAAGCTATCATGTTTGCTAAGCACTTTTAATCTCTCTTTTTTTGTGGTACGTTTTAATCATTGGAACCTTGTGCCATCGCGATGCGCTCAAATTCAATTTCTTTGACAAACATGATGAAATTTTTAAGAACGTTGATTTTATGAGTGCTTGATACCTTTAAGAATGAAATACTCAAACATGATGTGAATGCATCAATTTATTCGTGATATGCTTTGTAAGTTGCATTATTTGCATCAAAAAACTAGCAATGTTAAAAGGTTACCTCATTCTCGAAATCATCCTCCACATAGGGAGGGTCTTCATCTTCAATCTCAGTAGGATCCATTGGTGAATTGGTAGTCTATAAATCCTGAGCTTCTACTTGTCTTTGCACTAGTCCTATTTGTGCCTTATCAAGATCTTTCAATTCCCAATTTTTAGCCCTTAGATAAGTGGTGTATGTGATTGAGGAGGACCGATTCCCTTATACTTCTCTATACTATGCATAGTAAAGTCATTTTAGAAACAGAACTTTTCAGTTCTAAAAGGGTCCAAAAATAGCAAAGTCACCTTTATTCCCTTTTTAATTCATACAACCACAAACATCCAACACTTTTTCATACCTTTCCACATCTCAATCATCAACAAAATCCAATCTAAGTTAATTTCATCACTTTTTATCACATTGATTCGGGTTTCCTTCGGTCCATTCAAAGTCTCCTAATCACAAACAATCAACTTTCCACGAAAGTTTCGGTTTTAAAACCGGTCCTTTACTAATCCTAGAAAAAAGAAAGGGTAAACTAAGGGTAAATGGTATCTAAACCCCAACTTTATCATATTTTTTTACTTGTCTATTACATTTTACATTCTTGCAATTTCCATCATTTTTGTGATTGTTTGGCATATTTTATCCATAAATCACATTAATCGATTAAATTGAGTTTTCAGGAATTGAATGAGAAGTAGATGGACAATAGATCTGGATATTTAGAATTTTGTCATAAAATTATTATTTTGAGCTAACTAACTATTTTTTTTGGATAAAAGCCCCGCTTAAATCTCATTTCTAAAACTAAAATTGATTTCCAGAAACAATCCTATATCAATTTTGAATCTTATTTGGCTTTTGGACTATTTCAGTAATTTTACCTTTAGATATGAACTACACAAGCTCTGGTTTTTACAATCGTTATATTAAATTGGACATAAAAAGCATAGAACATGATAAAACAATCAACTCAGTTTGAATCTCCTTAAAATCGACACCTTTTTAGTTCACTTAATTAATTTTCCAGCAAAATTAATTTTTGGAATTAAAATTGTCATTATTTACGGTTCTTGGTCTCTGACTAACCCTTGATTATTGTAATAATTATTGTAATAACTTTACTTGTCCGTACTTTACTTTTCCTGTAATTTAATTTCCTGCAATTTATTTTTTACTACTATTATAGCTGAAAATGAATTTAGGGATAAATTAGCAATTGACAAATTATCCAAGCATAAAATCATCATCATTGAATCAAATGTAACCAATAACTATTTTTTTCGGACTTAGGAATCTCATTTTTAGGTATGAAAAGCCTAAGTGGATCAATGTACCTGTGAGTGGACAACCTTTTTGCCCACCCGCGAGGACCGCGTGAGATGCGTAGCACGGGAGATGGAAAATAAAGAGCACTATGTGCTACGGGAGAATCCTTATTTTAGCGTGATGAAAAAGATAAACTGATGAAATCGATGTTGATGTTGAATTTAAGTCCAATTTGTATATGAAGGGATACGAGACTTGGAATCCCGTATTTTAAGATAGAGTCGCCACCCGGTTTAGCTCCACCAGGAATTTGGGTACGATATTCCCACTGGGTGGTTGGACCATACCTTAAAACAGAAATTCTAAGTTTTGATTATGTTGCTTACTTTTTAATTTTTAAATAAAAAACGTTTACATTTTAATAAACGCGACTTCGGTTCTTATAAGATTTAAATTCGGTTAGTGTTTGGAGGTTTCGATTTATATGTCATACATCACACAAACGTAATAAATAAAGCAAATAAATAATTATTATAGGACTTTACAAATACCTATACATTTTTCTAATGCGGAAAAGTAAATAAAGCGGATAAATAAATAAAAGGGCGAAACTGGGTCTTAACCGAACTTACCAATATGGACCTCACTCCAAACAAGATAAAATATATACCAATAATCATAAATGCAGCATAAATAAATAAAGGGCAGAAAATAAATATATAACATGGAGAAAATATATTTTTTGGATTTTCTGGGGCCAAAACACAATTTTCGGGCATTTAAATGAGAATCAAAACAACCAAACAATCAATAAAATGAACTAAACAATCCTAAAATAAATAAAAAAATTACAGAAATTATTTTGGAATTTCTAATTGTTACAGAAAGATTTATTTAGATTTATTTGATGAAAAATCCATTTTAAGCCATTAAATGAAGATTAAACCAATTTAATAATTAATGAAATCTAAACAGATTAAAAAATTAATTAAAAAAGAGATTGCAGATTATATAAAATTTTTTAGAAATTTTTTGGGTGAAAATCGGTGTCAAAAACGAAAGAAAATGGTGAAAAAGGACCAAAAACACAAAACATGGCCTTTTTGGCATTTTTATCAGTCTAGATGCTGTAGTGGGACTTGACAGTGGGACTTGAGATGCTACAGTGGCAGCATAAGATGCTACCATTGCAGCATCTCAAGCTACACCAGAGCATCTCAACTCTCACTAGAGCATCTGGCTCAGAAAAATGTCAAGAAGTCTGAAACAACAACCAAGAACAGCAAAAAAAATAAGATATACTAGATAAAAAGTAGATTGGAACTCAGTTTTGTTACCTAGAGGCCGTGAATCCACATTTTGAGACTCAAACCGGTCGTTTGGCAAACTTTGTGATGAATTTGTGACGAAACAGCGATGAGAATAGCGACGAACTTAGCCATGGAATTTAGTGATTTTTGTGAAAAAGTCTCTAAATTCAATTTAAGCTCATTTTAACTTAAGATTTTTAATTAATTTTAGTGATTAAGCTAAAAGATTAAGCTAAATAACCTTTTGAAATTCCGAATAATCAGATTTCTTAAGTTTTATATAGCTTTCTCTCTCTAAAACCTAGTAAATTCTAAATGATGAATTAAGCTTTCAATTTGGCAAAAAGTCCTGAATCAGGTGATTTAATGGGTTTATATAGACCTAACTCCCTCTAAATAACTCAATTAGTTGCTAGAAATGCAAAGATTCCTGGAAAAATTGAGTAAATTTAAATTTAGAAAGAGAAAGACGGACTAGCGACGGACCGCCAGAGCCCGCAAAGCTTCTCAGGCGAGACGCTGCAAAGACAACATCTTACCATGCTCTAGTGCATTGAGATGTCGCGCTCCACCGCGAGATGCTGCAACCGCAGCACCTCGTGGCACCACGACGAGTCTCAGTGACCTAGCCACTCCGTGGCCATGCGCATCTCACGCACCTCCCCGGCGTCTCGCGAGAGCGGGACAGATTTATTTTAATTATTATTTTTTATTTTTTTCCTTTTTAATATTTAATTATTATTTTTATATATATTTTGGTAATTTTCAAAGCGTCTATTTTAATCAACCAATTAAAGGGAATTGAACGGTTAAAATCCCAACTTCATCAAGAGAATGCTTGCCAAACACAATTCGACTCGAAAATAATAGAAAAAAAACAAGGCAAATATTAGGTCAGAGCAAACCATCATCATCGTTCCGCGGGTCACTGAAAAGCTTGTGCTTACAAGCTGCCCCTCGTGAGATTACCATTTGATAGATCCAATGTGATTTCATGAAAGAGCGAGGGATAAGAGGTTATACCTGAGTGCGGATTCTCGAACTGGTTATCTTTTGGGATTGCCATAAATAGGCCTATCAAGAATCAGGTTGACTTAGAAATTTGATTCAGTATTGCCTTCCTTGCCCCTAACAGATTCGATATGGATTATCAGTTGCCCTACAGACCCCTTAGCATAAAATGTTGGTTGCCTTACGTCACGATAACATAACTAAGGACTGAACACCCGGTCGAATGGCATTACATCGCCCTATTATAGAAACTTTGATATAGACTACTAGTTGCCTTACATCACCATAACATAACCAAGGATTGAATGCTCGATCGAATTGCATTGCGGCCGGGCCATTACAAAAACTCTATTATAGACTGCTGGTTGCCTAACATTACCATAACATAACCGAGTGCGCCGCCCCATTATGGAAACCCTGACATAGACTGCTGGCTGCCTTACGTCATTATAACATAACCGAGGATTGAATGCCAGGTCAAATGGCATTGCACCGCCCTAATGTAGAAACCCTGATATAGACTGCTTCCTTGAAATGGTTGTCTACTGGGGTTGCCATCAACAGACCTTTCAAGAATAAAATTTGAGAAATTAGTAGTTATTTCAAACTACATTTTTGATTGCTTAATAGATTTTGTCGAGAAAAAAAATTTTGCCCTTTAATTAAGCAATAAAAATGGAATATTGGGAAGAATGAGTTTAGAGATATCTAGGAAGTCCAGGAAAGCCATTGCTAGGCTGATTTTATGACAGTTGCAACGAGGTGCCCCGAAAGGATCGAAAGCTACATTATAATGCCCCTGGAGGGTCGAAAGCTACGTAGGGGTGTCCCAAAGGATTTTCTGAATTCTGGATCCTAGTTCTTCGGATCGATCATTCATTGGAATTGTCGTACGACATTCCTATCAAGGAATATTCAAGATATTAGCAGTTGACATGAGTTGCGTTTCAATTACTTAATTGATTTTATGGAACAAAAATAATTTTTTCCCCTTTAATTAAGCAATTGAAATGGAAGAATAAAAGAAAGGTTGAGTCATGATTTTTGAGAGTCTGGAGAAACTGTCAAGGCATCTATCGGGTCTAGCTGGTATGCGCCTCGGATTCTCTATCTTTGAATGTAGGTTAGAAGACAATTCTGAGATACCCCTGATGATTAAATTGAGGTGCCCCTAGGCATTCGCATCAAGGTGCACCTAGGGGAATATCTTAGGATCCGTCAGGTTGGTTGTCCACTAGGATTGCTACATGGCTACCTATCAAGAAAATTTTGAAGCATTATTAAACGATATGAATTGCATTTTTGTTGCTTAATTGATTTTGTGGAATAAAAAATATTATTCCCCTTCAATTAAGCAATAAAAAAGGAAGAATGAAATAAGAGTTGAGTTTTCCGGGAGTCCGGAGAAGTAGCTGAGGTTGAGTGCATGGCTCAAAGATATTAGTTGACATGCCCCTTAGGCTTGGCCTACGATATAGGATGGAAAACAATTCTGAGGTGCCCTTTGATATGGGTGTTTGCTTAGAGGTCGAGCGTATGGCTTGAGAATACTTTTCTGTGATTTGTTCTCTGTAGAATTCAATATAGAATAATAGATATGACATTTATGAATATTATGCATGAATGCATAAATGCATGAGCTGCTTGGATTGATCATCCTCCACAGCTGAGCTGCATGACTACTTGCCTGATCAATTTTGCTCAATTCGGATGCCTACTCGGAGAGAGAATATATGGAATTGCTTTGTGGCATGGACAAGATAAGAATGCCCCTAGCGAAGGATTAGGGATGTTGCATAGATTAGGTGGAAATGCCCCAGGTGGAAAATTGGGGAAGTTGCGATATACAGGCGAGGCTCGTGTTGCCAGATATTGAGGTTGAGGATTGGGACCCGCAACTTTTGCGTCACTAGCATGACAAGTAATAAAGGGCTCCTTATGAACTATTCAAAGTGACGAGTCAACTACAAATTGATTGATGGATCGAGCATGTTGAAGACAAGGGGGTGCATAAAGTGAAGTTCAAGATTCTGGATAACGAACGACTTGACGCTATCACTACTAATGAATTCTACCAAGGATTATTTTAGGAGATTGTAGACTCGAGATGCTTGGCCGCGGTTGAGATTGGAGTGGACAAGCTAGAGGATGGATTTAAGCTCTTAGAGTCCAATAGATTGCAGAGGATACATAGGTACTATAGTGACAATGACAATGATGCGGGTACCTCGATGTGCTCGATGGTAGTCATTTATCTTTGTTTTGATTGTCTTAGTTTTTGCATAGACCCGAAAGTTGTGATGGGCCTATCAAACTTTGTTTATATTTGCTTTGATGTCCTAATTTTTGCTCAAACCACCCTTTTTGGGCTTTCAATCTAGTGGACTTTTCCTGGCTTTTCCATAGACCTAGCTATATTCAGTCTATCATGGTTTTTGCCTTTTATCTTTGCTTTTATTTTGTTTTTAGGTATTGGGTTGTCTGCGCGGAACCCTACGTTTGACTTACTTGCAACATTTCGCCTTTTTGGCCCAATATATTCATTCAAGCACAAACATAAAGGATTTAGTAAAATGTCATTTCCTTTAAATGAAGTAAGATTGAGTACATAACGATGATAATCATTTCTATTGACCCAAACTCTGGTGTTAACTAGCCTATGAAGGTTTTCTAGCCAACACACTCTCTTAGCTCACTTTGCCCTGACTTTTGCCTAGACCGCCCTTCTCGAGTTTTCAGTCTAGCGGGCTATTCTTGCACCCTAACTTTTGTCTGACTTGTTTGTAGAATACCGATGAGCGGGATACACCCTAATTTTTTCTTGAGCAGTAGAGGACCACTCGCCGGGTGATTTATATTATTTGTTTTTTATGTGCCGCTTTTTTGGATTAAATTCTTTTTGGTTAGATACGATAATGCTTCAACCTACTTTGATTGATGGGGTTTATGAACTCGTTACCGTCCATTCTCATGCTCTCCATGCCCCTTATATCGAATACCTTTTTGATTATATGAGGTCTTTCCCAGTCTGGTTAGAACTTCCCCCTTGGATCAGTGTCGATAGGTTTCACTTGTTTCAAAATCAGATCACCAGCGTTTGACAAATACTCTTGATGATTGACTCGACTATTGTACGCCCTTGCCATGCATAGTTAGTGCATCTCAAGGTTGTTTAAGTTATTAGAACCTTGCTTTTTGTCCACGGGGGTCCCTTAATCTTGGATTTAGTGTGGCTAACAAAGATTTTATCTCAATTTCGCCTAGGATCATAGCTTCCATAAAATAAAGAGAAAGGCATCGGATTCATAGGAATTCTAACCTTCATTTAGTTTTGACAGAGAGTAAATAGTAGCTTGTTGGCCCTATCTCTATAATCTGCGGTATGCTTGAAGAGAAATTTCTTAGTAAGCTAGTTTGCAGCTTCGACTATCCCATTAGTCTGTGTCTTGTTAGGCAAAGCCTTGCGATGCTCGGTTTCATTTTTCTTGATCAAATTGGGGGTTACCCCTTGGGACTTCAGTGGTTGCCCCTTGGGACTGAATCCCATTTTCTGAGACTAAGTGGTAAAGCAGGTCTTACCGAGCTAAGATGCATTTCTCGATGAACTTGGCCATCTTCTCAGTGGTAATGATGGTGAAAGACTCGGCTTCCACCTATTTTTAGAAGTAACCTGCCCCTACAATGATGAAGCAGTGCTCATTTATTGATGAGCGTCAAATCTCATCGATCATATATGTCCCCATCGCCGAGAATGGCCAGTGAGGAGAGAAACCGTGAAGGTTTATGGTTGTAAGGAGTTGGATATTATAAAGGATGAATGGTGTATCAGAGGTGGGAATTTGAGAATGGGTGGGCGAAGAAAAGGTAAGCCTTAGTTATGTCGAAGGTGATCTGGTGATGCTATTTCTCCATAATTGGCTGACGCTTATTCGGTAGCTTAAAAATAAGTTGGCATATAGTGGCATGCAATGAACCGATTGACATTTTGGACCTATCCAAGGAAGAACTAAGATTCTTTTTTCTATTTTAGGTGTGAAGATGTGATGTTCGGCAAGCTGACAACGAACCTTGGGTGTAACTAGGTATGACCGGGCGAAAGCGTTATCATGATCTTTTAGCACTTTTATCTCTCTTTTTCTTTCAGAGGTTAGGTCATTAGAAATGGTAACCATTTTAGGTTATCACATGTACGAAAATTTATTTCAGTTAAAGAAATGTCATGGATGCTGAACATGTCATGCTTATGATAAAATGACTGCATGGACCCATCGAGTGAAACATCAAGCGGATAAGCAAAAAAAGAGTCTTTGATTGAATAAAAATGCCTTAAAGGTAGAGTTGTTCACATCTAAATACTAGAAAAGAAAAGTACATAATAGATAGATAGTCATCCTCCACAGGCTGAGGGTCTTGCTTTACTGTGCTGGTAGATTAGGCTTCCTCGATAGCACCCATTGGCATGTCATCCAGGGCAAGATCCAGAACTTTCCCTTGTTCGGCTAATGACTTATCTCCTTTGTTCGTTAGAGACCTCGTGATGCTTTCGCTGGCTTTAGCTGTGCTCGATTTTCTAGTCGGTTTCTCCATTTTCACCTCTCTTATCAAACCCCAAATGGCCCTACCCAGAGGTTTGCATTGATCTATTTTTTCACCTGACTAAACATGATAGCGAGAGAAGTTCCTTTTCTCTTCAAGTGAAGGAGAATGATACTCACGAAGAGAGTCAAGCATGCCCTTCTCTGCCAACTTAGTACAAATGACACTAACGGGGAGCTCCTACGGAGACATGAATGCTTTTTGAGCAGGTGTTCGAGCAGGCGCTGCTTGCACTACAGAGACATTCTCTTGACTGGTGACTTGAACCAAATGAGCCTGGCCCTTTAAGTAGATAGCCTTAACGAGCTTATATGGTCCACCACCTCCTTTAGATGAACTAGGATTAGTTATTCTGGCCTAGCTGTCAAACTTTGGCAAGGGGTTATCCACAGGGTTAAATGCCCTTTTCGACTTAATGACCTTCCCTTCCTTTACCAAATAATGGATGTCTTGAATCAATTTTTGACAATCGTTAGTGTGGTGACTCTGTCAAACATAATACGCACAAAAGTTATGTCTCTCATCTTCCCTTGAGAGCCTATGCTCATGAAGAGTTCTGAGGAGGCCGGTCTCCCTTAGGGTGGGCTAGGATTTCACTAAGGGGTAGTTTCCATGGATTTATAATACTCTTGGGGTCATTGTTCGACTGGATGGGATTCACTATGATCGATGCCCGAGCAATCATCCGAACTTGAGTGGATGACCATGATTTGACTTGCCCACTCGTGAAAACTTTTCCCTCACCTCGGCCCCGAGACTAGATAGTATGCAGCTTGGAAACCAACCCATCACTTCCTTTAAGATTTGCTATTTGTCCTTCTTTAGAGCTAAAGAGCAAGAACTTATGCAACAAAGCCTCCATTTTGGGTGACATGCCCAAAGATTGCATGACCTAGTCGCTGGATAAAAGAGAAGTTAATCGGCAAAAGAGGGGTTCAACTTCGGGTGTTGTACTCGAAGATTTCATGACCTGGTTGTAGGACAGAGGAGCTGTGCGAAATTGGAATGCTGACACAAGCGGTGAGGTTTTAACTTGAGAACTAAATCATAGATCAGGATTGAAGGGGTTATGAGGGTAAGTGGTTCCCTTAGGAGCAATAACAAATCAAGTACGAATGGGATTAGAAGGCATTACAGACATTGGAGATGGCATTAAAATGTCAGGAGGCACGATCATGCGAGGCATAAGACCACCCAAGGAGGAAGGGAAGATCAAGCTTTGAGAGGTTGGTTTCGGGCCTCGAGTTTGTAAAGGAAAACTTGAAGGGGAGAGAGCTAATTGAGATTGAGCTAAATTTTGGTCCCGTTGAAATAGACCTGATACTAGTGAGAGAATCAGGCTTAAAGGTATAGTTTGGAGCTTGAGTTGGATAAGTGAACATATACAGTTGAGACTGCGTAATACCCTAACAAACCTGAAATGGGCTCAGAGCTGATTATGGAGGTTGTGTAGGTTAAAACGGTTGAAATAATGACCGAGTCATATGAATCTAACCAACTTATGACTGAACATTCTGAGCTACCCCTAGCTATTCCTAAGCTTGAATACCAATTCCTTGAATCTTCTGATCCTCCCTTACTTCCCCTAAAATTATGCGGAATGAGTCTTGTACCTGCCCACAAATTACATCTCAGAACTGATCGGATTAGAGAAACACTATCATAGTGCTGGCAAACTCAGAACTTAACGGGGACTGACCCTGATTAGATGGAGGGAGAGGAGAGGAAGCACCTTCGGACAAAACCCCATCAACTGTCAGTAAATCAGACATAGTAGGAAACTAGATTCTAAAACTGAGTTAGAAACTGAATTCAGACCTATAGAACAACGAACTAGATGATGATCAACTTTGAGCCAAAGAGGACTACGACGGCGAGGACGTCTCCACTTGCTAGAGGCTGAAAGATGATCAGCCCAAATTGAACCATGAATGAAGTGAATGATTAGATATATTCGAGTGATGAATGCCATATATACGGGGGTGGTTTAGAGAGGTAGAGAGTAGAAAAGCTTATGATGCGAAGCTTAACCCCAAAATATGTGACATGTGCAAATCCCTCGCTACGCCTAGCAAACTATATAAGGGACATCGAGACTCAAATGATCTTAGGCATTTTGTTAAATTACCCCACAAGCGGCCTATGCATGGGTTTTGCATGAATGGGTACAACACAAGTAGAACACAAAAAGCGAATAAACCTCTTCCAACCTTATGACTCCCGCGCAATGCCAATTTAGAATCTGGGGTTTACTCTAGCGCCAGGAAATGACAAGAGAGTATGCCACCTAAATCTGAATTATTTTGGTGAACCTAAGGGGAAGTTGCTATTTGTAGATTTATCGCGATTCATAGTCTCAAACTACTGGTTTCGAGGAACGATACTGTAGAAGGGTCTCATTTACCTTGATTCCGTATAAATCAACCACTCCTCAAATGAGTGCTATCACTGGAATTACACATTGGTTGAAACGAGTGATCCACCCATAAATCCCTAATTCCTAGCAGGCATGAGGTATAAAAGTGAGCTTCATAGGGTGAAATAATGGCACATTAAACTTAGAATCTAACTAAATGGTGGATTTAAAAGACATAAGAAATAAAGCGTTCATTTAAAAAAATTATTTAGGCACATCATCAAAATCCTTTAACCAATTTTGAAAATGAGAGCAATTTTCATGTTTTAAGTTAAAAGGAAATCCCCACTAGAGACGCCACTGTGAGTAGATGACCTTTTTTCCCACCCCGTGAGGACCGTGTGAGAATGCATAGCACGAGGGGTGGAAAATAAAGAGCATTGTGAAGCGGGCTAAGGGAGAATCCTTATTTTAGCGTGATGAAAAAGATAAATTGATGAAATCAATGTTGATGTTGAATTTAAGTCCAATTTGCATGTTAAAGGATACGAGACTTTGAATCTGGTATTTTAAGATAGAGTCGCCACCCTATTTAGCTCCACCAGGAATTTGGGTGCGATATTCCCACCGGGTGGTTGGACCGTACCTTAAAACAGAGATTCCAAGTTTTCGGTTTATATGCCATACATCACACAAGAGTAGTAAATAAAGCAAATAAATAACTATTATAGGGCCTTACAAATACCTATACATTTTTCTGCGAAAAAGTAAATAAACTGAATAAATAAATGAAAGGGCAAAACCGGGTCTTAATCGAACTTACCAACACGGATCCGGCTTTAAACGAGATAAAATATATACCAATAATCATAAATGCAGCATAAATAAATAAGGAGCAGAAAATAAATAACATGGAGAAAACATATTTTTTGGATTTTTCGGGGCCAAAACACAATTTTCGGGCATTTAAATGAGCATCTAAACAACCTAACAATCAATAAAATGAACTAAACAGTCCTAAAATAAATAAAGAAAATTACAGAAACTATTTTGGGATTTTTAATTGTTATAAAAAGATTTATTTAGATTTATTTGATAAAAAACCCATTTTTAAGCCATTAAATAAAGATTAAACCAATTTAATGATTAATAAAATCTAAAATAGATTAAAAATTAATTAAAAAAGAGATTACAGATTATATGAAATCTTTTGGAAATTTTTCGCGTGAAAATCGGGGTAAAAAATGCAAGAAAATGGTGAAAAAGGACAAAAAAAACACAAAACATGAGCTTTTTAGCATTTTTACCAGTCCAGATACTGTAGTGGGACTTGAGATACTACAATGGCAGCCTAAGATGCTACCGTTGTAGCATCTTAAGCTACGCCGTAGCATCTCAAGACTCACAGAAGCATCTGGCTCAGAAAAACATATTAAACTCAGCGTAGTCCCGACACAAAAAAACCAACATGACTCCTCGCATGAAACTCAGGAGCTCATTCAATGGAATCATAACCAATCAAAACATGATAAACAAAAATTCCGCAATGTGCACCCGTGATCCTATATAGGCCAAACTGCAAGCCTGTTCACCCAACGGGTGGAGGGTCCGGGACCTGTAACCCGCGAAAACCCGTCAACCGCTCACACTGTGGAATCAATCCTAGCAAGAAGCTTGATATCCCTAGCCATCCTAATCTCCTCAAACCACTTTCGACAGAAGCATAAGGCCCCGATGGTCTTGTACTAGATCTGCAAGAAGAAAGAAGTTAAACAACATTTTCAAAGTACCATAAATAAGTTATAAATCAAGAACATATCGTATAAAATAAAGAAAATAGTATTCTAACCAGTAAAGTTAGGGTCGTACGGGGGCACCAAACCCGTATGGGTACTACTAACGAACCCGTGTAAAGAACGTAACCCGTACCGGTGTAGCCCACCCATACGGATCCCCCGAAAACAGTCTCATTAGGAAAAATTTCTCAAATAGCCAAGAATGAACCAAATCAAGTCATACCTTAGTCTAAAATATCCTAATTGCTTCATATACTAATGTAGCATGCAAAGGGATGTTGAAAGGCTCTAAGAAACCTAGAATTTATGCTGAAATCTAGGAAATTGATATTATACAAAAGCTTAAAAATGGAGAAATCAAGGCAATACTTAGATTTCGGAGGCATGTTTGGACCCCAATGAGTAGTGGGTACCTCGGAAGTGAGAGTAAAATCCATATACTTGTCTTTTTCCAGTAGGCAATAACCGATTGAAATGGGATAAATTTGGAACTCGAAATCACCCACCTTCGGTAAGGACACATGTTTGACCTCAAAACGGCCCATTTCTCATCTTTCTTGTACATTTTGTCAAAATTGGAACAAAATCACCGGAGAATTTAGGGTTAGGAAGTTTTGGTAAAGCGGGAACGAGAAGGGTCTGCCTATTTTAAACTTAACCCTTGACACCACCGGTATAGTCCCCAGTAGGTGTATGGGTCTACTCCAGCACATTTTGTAGCCGTGCAGGTCCTCACCAGGCTTACGAGACTTGATCTTCATTTCCAAGTCATAATTTTGCCAAGAGATGTGCCAACTAGAGGTAGGAGCACACTAGGGCCACATCAAGTCAAGTTGGGACCAACCTATCAATTCCTAACTCAGCTTTTTATTTTACCAGGAAACTAAAGGAAAGGTTTTCGCAGATAGAAGGGATATATCGAATAGCGATGGGCACTTCCCATCAGTCAGGCCACTCAAGAGGTACCACCATTCAAGTTGGGACTAACCCAACGATTCTAAACCCAGTTTATGTTTCACCAAGGGCATTTCACAAAGTCAATAAAGAATCAAGATATACTATCTCTAGTAGTTTGCTAACATAAAACTACTCTCATAATCCATAGGTTACACAAAGGAAAGATGTTTGCCTCAAGAAAGGAATATTGGAGAGGGATTCGCCATCGGAAAGGAACAACAAAGGAAGGTAGTTCACCTCATGAAAGGAACGAAAAGGAAAATATGTTTCCCTCAAGAAAGGAACACAAAGGAAGGTCATTCGAGTCATGAAAGGAACTCAAGAAAGATGTTCGTGTCAAGAACGGAACATTGAAGATGGATTCACCAAAGAAAAGGAACGACGAAGGAAGGTCATTTGCCTCAGGAAAAGAACACAAAGGTAAAATGTTCACCTCGTGAAAGGAACCACAAAGGAAGGTCGTTTGTTTCAGGAAAGGAACACGAAGGAAAGATGTTCTCCTTAAGAAACGAACATTGGAGAGGGATTTGCCACGGAAAGGAACCACAAAGGAGAAGTCGTTTTCCTCAAGAACGGAACACTGGAAAAAAATTCGCCATGGAAAGAACCACACCAACTCATAAACAACAACAATTCCATACCGACCAATCAGGTATAATTTCTAAGCCCTCGCTTATATCCTACGATTATATAGATCCTTATCTGCAGTGATCCTATGAGGGTCATTCTTTGAGCATGGGAGTTTAACAGACCCTCTTGTGAAGCAATGATGAGAGCTATATAATGCATTTATCTACAGGTGTTATCTATTTAAAGTGGTCCCAATGCTACCTAGCCAAGTTTTGTCAAAGTTTTGACCTAGACATGCCTTAGGGGACCTGTATTAGTCAACCTTAGTGGTACGAGTCCACAATAGGACCCTTACTGGTCTTACCCACCCATACCATTTCCAAGGATTGCCAATCAGGGCTGATTGATTGCAATCATATTATATGTGGCTCAATCAGCAATAAGTGTTATTGAGGAGCACATTTCAGTCTATAAAGGGAGGCCTTTACCTCACTTTGAGGGGAGAATAACATTACCAAGGAATACCATTGTAGTCGGATTATTTCCAGCAGTATTTTATAGTATAGGAAGAGTATAGAAGTGGTATAAGAAGGACAAAATAGGGGGAAAACCTTTTAAAAGGGTTTGTCCATATTTTATATAGCCTTTGCTATGATTTAGGATTTGGGAGGGTTCTCAAACACCATATTCTGCCCAAGCACCAGCATATAAAACACATGTAGATTTTGCTAGGCATCCTATTGACATTGGGATCGTTTCAAAGTGGATTCACTATGTAGACGTACACTCCTGAGTTTTAAAGAGACTCACTCAATCTTTTATTTCATTTCATTTTCTTATAATATTGTGCTTCTAACATTAAAACTATTTATTTTCTGGTCTTGACCCGTA
This sequence comes from Euphorbia pulcherrima, assembly GCA_947683365.1. Lineage (NCBI taxonomy): Eukaryota > Viridiplantae > Streptophyta > Magnoliopsida > Malpighiales > Euphorbiaceae > Euphorbia > Euphorbia pulcherrima. Next base: position 22,317,319 of record CANTUS010000007.1, on the reverse strand, counting down.
TCAATTTTAATGGACACCCCGTATGGTCCCTTTATGGGCCGTACAGGTGCTACTTGGACATACGGGGGAGGAAATCCAACTTTTTTTCTATTATATCATAAAGCTTTTAGCATTCTTTTTGGGTCTAGTTTAGACCCGTAATGGTTCGCTTTACACACCAGTATGGTCCCACAAGGGCCGTACAGGTGCTCTCTAGCCGTATGGGTCCAGTTATCCTAGACAGAATGTTTGTTTTATGTATATATGTAAAATGAACCTATATTCGCCTCATGCCATGCGATCATTTTCAATAATAATTCAGTAAATTAACCCACAAAAAGTTAAAAAGGATTTTAATAATAAAATACGTTGAAGACCATTTATTTCTTTTTAATCCTAGAAGCCATCCGATTATCAATCGCAAAACCGCCAAGCTAACATAAATAATATTTTTTCTTGTAAAAACATTAGTTTTTTTATGGGTGTCGTAGTTGTGTTAACCTTTGTGGATGAAGGAGAATTTATTTTATTTTATTTTATAACTTAGAACAAATATAAAAGTTCTCTCACACTATCCCCATTTTATCCCCCAAGTTGTTATTATTTTATTCGTCCTTTGATTAAGAATATTTTGATTTATAGAATCCCATGAAACATGTATGAAAGAGTGTAGAAATAGGAATTTCATAATACTTGAATTGAGATGATTTTAATTTTGAATGTGATTTTGAATTACCCAAATGAAAAGTAAGTGATTCATCTGCTACCCGAATCTCTGATCCAAAAGCTATTAGCTTCCATTCAAGTGGGAATCATACCAATATTTTCCCCGGTAGGAACTTAGATGGTGACTATATAATTTATATTGGAATTTTTGTCCCGATTATTTTATTCCTAAAATTTGATAAACATAGCGGCTTTTACTATTAAATTGATTTGTATAATCACGCCAATTATTCCAAAACCGCTGAGTGGACCCTGCCTTGCAGCGCAGGAAATCTTTGTCCGTTAACATCTGTCTTATCTATGTTGATTATATCTTGCTTCTTAGCAATGATGCAACAGCTAAAACAGAGGTGATTTGTTTCTTACAATCCAATTTTGCTATTAAAAATTTGGGGCCTGCATGTTATTTTTTAGGTGTTGAGCTTTGACGTCTAGTTGAGACTCTTGTTATTAATAACATAAATATACTATTGACTTACTGCATAGGGCTGGACTATCGGATTGCAAGGAGTATCTACTCCCGCTAGCAATATGGACAACTTGCTTGCAGGTGGTCCAATTTTTGAAGATGCCACCTTGTACCAAGTATTGTTGGCGGTTTACAGTATCTCACAATCACGAGATCGGATATAAAGTTTTTCGTGCATAAGGTTGCTCAATTTATGCATTGTCCAACTCATAGCCACTGGCAAGTATTGAAGCAAATTATGAGATACTTACGATCCACTACTTCTCAAGGCTTGCGATACACAAGTCAAGCACAGGTTCAACTTCATGGATTTTCAGACTCGAATTGGGCAGGAGATCTGAATGACAGAAGATCAACTATAGGATTTTCCATATTTCATGGTACGAATGTTATTTTTGGCATCTAGGAAGCAACAAACGGTCTTTCGATCTTCCATCGATGACAAATATATGGCTCTCCCAACAACGATGTTGGAACTAGCGTTGCTTGGAATGCTACTCAATGAGATTGGTTTTTCGTTGACATCTCCTCCTACTCTGTGGCGACAATCTAAGTGCCATTTATCTCACGGCTACACAATCACACTAAACATCTTGAGCTCGACTTTCATTTCTTTCAAGAACGCATAGCATCCAAGAGTCTAACCGTTCATTAAAATCAACACATGATCAAGTTGCAAATGTGTTAACTAAACCATTATCCAGTGCCTGTTTTTGACTTTATACGAGACAAGCTGGTAGTGGTTTCAGAAGGGATTTGTCAGCGAAATTCCATAAAAAAGGCGGAAAAATAATTGAATTTGTCAAACCCAGTGAGGATCGTTTATTCGAATACCATACAATGATTTAAAACTGGGAAATTAAAGCATTTAAAACTCACATGGAATGTCTCTAAAAGGAGTTGAAGACGATGAGGCTCACAAGCACAAGCACCCTTCTCGAATTGGGACCGTTGCTAGCCGCAGAGATGAAGAACACGAAAAACTCAGTAACCCTCTTTTAGGTGTAAAGCTATTTTCATTCAATAAAAACTATATATTTCTTTTGCTTAATTAGTGTTATATAATCCTACTAAGAATTAGATTCATATTAGGATTTTTATTTATTTATAAATTGATTCTAAATCAAATATGTTTAATAATTAAATCTATAGATTTAATTCCTTAAACAATTCAATTTACTAACTTTATAATTTCCTATTCTCTTTATAAATTGTCATTTTAATTAAATGTATTTAATTATTAAATCAATTAGACTTAATACCTTATCACAACCTAATTACTAACTTTATAATTTTATATCCTCTTTATAAATTGCCATTTTAATTAAATGTATTTAATTATTAAATATTAGACTTAATACCTTAAACACAATATAATTATCAACTTTATAATTATGATTAATTATAAATTGATTTCAAATTAAATATGTTTAATAATTAAACCCATATATTTAATTCCTTAAGCAATTTAATTTACCAATTTTATAATTAGGATTTTATTTAATTATAAATTGCTTTCAACTCAAATATGTTTAATAATTAAATCAATAGATTTAATTCCTTAAACAATTTAATTTATCAATTTTATAATTAGGATTTTATTTAATTATAAATTGATTTCAAATCAAATAGTTCAATAATTAAATCCATAGATTTAATTCCTCAAACCATTCAATTTACCAAAGTTATAATTATTTCAAATTAAATTCATACACTAATTAAGCTTTATACTTTAATTCAATTTAATAAATAATATGAATAACTTTATATTATGCCATTAAAATTAAATTAACTACTCTTGAGTTATAAAGATTATTCAATTAAATTGACTTGACATATCAATTAATTAATAATCACTTCTTTATCAATACTTGTAACATTGCATGTACAATAAATCTAGAATCAGTGAATCACAGTGCACGATCCTTTAGGTCTGTCCATATGTTGGCAGTAGGCGCTACCCTATAGACTATTAGCAGATTGTAGCAAACCGTTACAGCCCCCAATTGGGACAGAATACAGTTATCTAATCTAGATACTGAACCCAGTAGTTATTTCGCAAAATCCTTTGCTCTCGACATCTAATTGATAAACAAGGCATGATAAATATCCCCATCTATTTCAGTCCATCAGCGTCTGCGTGATGTCTTTAAGTTTCTCAAACTAAAATGGCGATCCTTAAACTACAACACTACTAATAACATGTTCATGAAATATACTGGCATACCAGTACTTGTAATCCAATATTTAAGGACCCGTTAGGTATACGTAATAGCTCACTCAATTCCATATTAGTAGTATACCGAAAATGACATCTGAGGATAATCAAGAGCTACTTAGCATAGATCGGTCCAACCCCATATCACCCAACATGTGCCCATGTTCATGATCTGCATACCAAGCAACACAGTAAACTCATTACTATAGATCACCTAACATACAAGTCTCTAGTTCTTATCATTCATATGAACAAACAGACTTAGGACATTTAATGATTTATAATCAACAGATATCCTACTCATATTATAGCATAAGAAATAAATGCAGTGTGAGCTAGCGACCTATTCCCCACCTGCGAGGTTTGCGTGAGATGCGTTTGGCGGGGGACAGAAAAACAACGAGCGCTGTGAAGCATACTAAGGGATAATCCTTGTTTTAGCATGATGAAAATGGATAACGAAAGTAATGTTGAAATTGAAATTTAGTCTGATTTAAGTGTTAAGGGATACGAGACTTAAAATCTTGTAATTTAAGATAGAGTCGTAACCCGATTAAGCTCCACCAGGAATTTGGGTGGTTGGACCGTACCTTAAAACAGAGATTCCAAGTCCGGATGATGTTGCTTACTTATCAATTCTTAAATCAAGCCATTTATTTTAATAAATGCAACTTCGGTTCTTATACAATTTAAATTCGATTAAAGTTTGGAGTTTTCGATTTATATGCCATACATAACAAGAAAAGTGGTAAATAGAGTAAATAAAATAATTATTACAAGGCTTTACAAATACCTATACATTTTTCTAATGCAAGAAAATAAATAAAGCAATAAATAAATAAACGGGCAAAACCAGATTTTCACCGAGCTTACCGACTCGAACTCGGCTCTAATGAGGTAAAAGATATATGCGAATAATAATAGATAAAGCACAAATAAATAAATGGCGGAAAATAAACACACAATACGAGGAAAGCATATTTTTGGATTTTTCAGGACCAAAACATAATTTTCGGGCATTAGCTAATTATCTAACAATTAAATAAACTAAACAACCTAAAAATATGTGAAGAAAATTCCAGATAATATTTTGGGATTTTTAATTGTTGGAAAAGAATTTATTTAGATTTATTAGTTGAAAAACTAATTTTTGAGCCATTAAATAGACATTTAACAAATTTAATAATTAATAAAATAGTTCCAGTAGATTAAAAATTAATTTAACTAATTTCAGATTATTTTTTATTTTTGGAGTTTTTTTAAGCTGAAAAACGGGGCTAAAAATGCATTAAAATGATGAAACAAGACCAAAAACACAAAATAAAACAAACAAGGACCAACTGATCATTTTTTACCAGTAGGGCGACTCAGTGAGGTGGTAGGCTGACTCAGTGAGGTGGTAGGCCGACTCAGCGAGCTGGCCTAGATAACACTCAATCGGCCTTTGCCTTACTGAAGTGGTCCGCCAAAAAAACTATCTAAACAAGCCATAATCGACATTTTTATGCCTGAGAACCCAAGATTATTGACACTTCAAGTCGTTTCCCATGTTATTACAGTAGATTCAGACTTAAAATGCTAGAATAACTTTGGTTTTTTAGTTTGGGGGAATCCCAGAAAATCCGGTGAAACAACGATTGGCCGCATGGACGACACGTAGGCTAACTGAGCATAGTGGTAGGCCGACTCGCCGAGTCGGCTAGCCATGTCGCTCAGGTGACCTGACGTTCGCTGGAACGGACAACCGGAGTTTCGCCGAAAAATCACAAAAAAGAAAAAAACTGGGGCCAAATGCCCAGAAAAACAACCAAAACACAGCAAAAGATAATAAATAGCTAAATGAAAAAGATTGAAACTCAAAAAGTTACATAAAGGTCGCGAATCCACCCTCGAGACTCAAACCGGATGCTTGGCAGGCTTTATAACGGATTTGTGATGAAACCCAATGAAACAATGACCAATTTAGCAAGGGATTTAGTGATTTGTAAGGAAAAAGTCCCTAAATCCTATTTAAATCAATTTTACCTAAGATTTCTAATTGATTTTAGCTTTTTAAACTAAAGAATAAAGCCTAATAAAGCTTAGGAAATTAAAATGATTGGATTTCCACCACTTTATGAGACTTGTTCTTCCTAAATATGCTTAACCTCTCAAATTAAAATTTCTTTTTTAAAATCAACCAAAAGTCCTTTTAAACCTAAATTTACTGGGTTTTTAGACCCTCTCAAGTGCAAAATCTCACAATTGATCCTCCAAATGTTAATATTTGATGGAAAAAGCCCAAAACCTAACTTTATGGCCAAGAAAAGCCCCGAAAAATGCAGGAATAGGGGCTCCCAGCGTGAAGGTCACATTGATGACGCTGCCAGGCCAAGGCAGCATCACCCAATGCGGCAGGCCGTGTCAGGTGACTCGGCCCAATCTAGGCCAGGTCAAGTGATGCGGCCTAAAAGGCCATGTGAGCCATTTGGCCCACCATGTGGCTCACGCGGCCTGCCACATGGTCCACTTGGTCTGACATGTGGACCCTATAGCCTCGTACTTAGGCGACGGTGTAGGCCATTATCGCCGGAGTGGGGGTATCGGCGGGGAGAGGGAAAGGGGCCCAGCGAGGACTAGACCTGAAATGCCCATAACTTTCACTATAGTTATCCAATTAAGGTGATTCTTAACATTCTAGAAATTTTGGAGCATCAAGAATCCAACGATATAAACTAGACTCACTAAAAATGTTCAAATTTTATGAAAAATCATGAAAAAAATTGATGCCTGCGAGGAAGGGAAACGGTTAATCTAAATGCAAGTTAATTTTTTTATAGGGGTCAAAGGCACAAATTCGTCAATAAAGAACTTGAAAAATGCAATTTGATTCCAAAGGAATGGGAGAACTAGACCGTAAAAAGTTAGAGCAAAAAGTCATCATGGTTTCGAGGATCACCGAAACGCCCATGCTCATAGGGTGGCCCTCGTGAGATTACCATTTAACGGGTCAAAGGTGATCTTATGAAAGAGTGAGGGATAGAAGGTTATACCTGAGGTTGGGATTCTCAAACCGGTTGTCTTCTGGGATTGCCATAAACAGACCTGCCAAGAACAAAATAGATGGGAGATGGATTAGTATTGCCTTCATTGCTGCTAATGGACTTGAGACAGGGTTGTTGGTTGTATACAATTGTTGGTTATATACGGTACTTTGATATTTTGTGGTCATCTCTGGCCTTCAAACATTTATGCAGTCACCTTGGACTCTTAAAAAATGGACTTGAAATATAACGGTCACTTTGGACCCCTCAAACACCTTTGCGGTCACCTCGGACACTTCAAAAATAGGCTTGAGACTTTGACGGTCACCTCGGACCTTCGGTCATCTTTGAGGTCACCTCGAACACTCCAAAAATGGACTTGAGATTTTTGGGGTTACCTCGAACCTTTCAGAAATCTTTGCGGTCACCTCAGATGCTTTAAGAATGGACTTGAGATTTCAGCGGTCACCTCGGACCTCTCGGGTGTAGAGGTTGAATTGGTTGTCTACGGGTGGTTTGGGAATGCACCATCAGTGGATCTATTGAGAATAGAAACTTGAGAAGTTAGTAGTTTTGGCAATTGCATTTCTAATTGCTTAATTGATTTTATGGAACAAAATTTTTTGCCCCTTCAATTAAGCAATAAAAATGGAATATCGAGAAAAAGAGTTTGGAAAAATCCGGGAAGTCCGAGAAATCCATCGTTAGGTTGATTCTAGGACAGTTGCAACGGGATGCCTCTGAAGGACTGAAAGCCACATCGCGGTGCCCGTGGAGGGTTGAAACTTGCATAGTAGTGCCTTGGAAGGATTTTCTGAATTCTGGATTCTGGATCTTCGAATCGATTGTCCATCGGGATTGCCGTATGGTGTACCTATCAAGGTAGTTTCAAAGCATTAGTAAATGATATGAATTGCGTTTTTATTGCTTAATTGATTTTGTGGAATAAAAATTTTTGCCCCTTCAATTAAGCATTAAAAGCACAAGAATGAAATATAAATTGAGATGAGATTTCCGAGTGTCCGGAGAAACTACTGAGGCCGAGCACCATGTCTGTCTGGTATGCCCCTTAGGAGTAATCTCGGATATAGGATTGAAAGCAATTCTGAGATGCCCCTTGATATGGGTGCTTACTTGGAGATTGAGCGTATAGCTCGAGGATACTTTTCTATGCTTTGTTTCCTGTAGAATTCAGCATAGAATAATAGACATGACATTTATGGATATTATGCATGGATTGAATGCATGAGCTGCTTGAACTGATCATCTTCCATATATGAGCTACCCAACTGCTCGCCTGATCGATTCTACTTAACTCGATTTCTTGCTCGAAGAGAGAATATATGGAATTTCTTTATGGCATGAACAAGACAAGAATGCCCTTGGCGGAGGATTGGGAGTGTTCGCTCAGATTAGGTAGGAATGCCTCTAGTGGATCATATGGTGAGCCGTGCTGCACATAAAATGGCGAGTCGACTACAAATTGATTGCTGGATCGAGCAGATCAAAGACAAGGGGGTGCATGGAGCAAGGTTCAACATTCTAGATAGTGAGTGAACAGATGCTATCACTACTAATGAATTCTACCAATGGTGGTTGGGGAGATTGCAGACTTTTCTTGATGCTTGGTCATGGACGAGACTAGAGTGGATACGTGCAGAGGATGGGTTTCACCCCTTCAAGTCCACTTAACTAGAGAATATTTTCAGGCACTCTGATGATGATGACGATAAAGCAGATATCTCAATGTGATAGATGGCAGTCATTTATCTTCGTTTGTTTGTATTTGTGTTAGTTTTTGCATAGACCCGAATGTTGTATCCTAATTTTTGCCTGGACCACCCTTTTTGTCCGTCCAGTGGACTTTTTGGCTTTTATATTGAGCTAGATGTTTTCAGCCTGTTGAAATTTTTTCCTTTTAACTTTTGTTTTCTTTTGAGGAGTTGGGTTGACTGCATAGAACCCCACGTTCGACTTACTTACAACATTTCGCCTTATGGGCCCAATATATTCATTTAAGCACAAACATAAAGGATTCAGTAAAATGACATTTCTATCAAATGAATTAAGTTTGAGTACATAATGTTGATAACCATTTCTATTCACCCAAACTCTTGTTTTAACTAGCCTATGAAGGTTTTCTAGGCAACACACTCTCGTAGCTCACTTGGCCCTGACTTTTGCCTAGACCACCCTTTTTGGGTTTTCAGTCTAGTGGGTTATTTTGCACCCTAACTTTTTCCTGACAGGTTTGTAGAATACGGACCAGCGGGATACACCCTAATTTTTGCCCAAGCAGTAGAGGACGACTCGTCGGGTGAATGATTTTATTATTTTTTACGTGTCTCTTTTCTTGATTTGATTCTTTTGGGTTAGATATTATAACGCTTCAACCTGCTTTGATTTATGGGGCTTACGAACTCATTACCATTGATAATCATGCCTTTTTCACCTAGCACTTTGTTGAACGCGATGTCTTACCCAATCTGGTTGGAACTTCCCCCTTGGATTAGTGTTGGTAGGCTTTGCTTGCTTTGGAATTAGATCCTTGGACTTTGACTGTACCTCTGATGCTTGACTCGATTGTTGTTTGGCCTCATTACGCGCTGCTAGTACATCTGAAGATTGTTCAATATGCTCGAACCGTGCTTTAGTTCATGGGGTCCCTTTGACTTAGATTCAGTCTCAAGGACTTCATCTCAATGTTGGTGGGTAGCACGGTTTCCATTTCATAGGCAAAGGAAAAAGGTGTTTGGTTTGGGAGAATCCTGGCATTCATTTAACATCTTTGGACGGTGAATGGTTGCTCATCGGCTCAATCTTTGATCTTTATGGTGGAGATAATCCTTTTGAGAAGCTGGTTTGTGGCTTTAGTTACCCCATTACCTCGTGGTCTTCACGATGAGGACCTGCAATTCTTAATCAATAAGGGGTTGCCCCTTAGGACTGAAACCCTATTAACTAAGATGATGCGATGGGGTAGGCTACGCAGAGCGAAGACATGCTTCTTGATGAAGTCGGCCATTTTCTCGGCAGTGATGTCAGTGAAAGGATTGGTTTCCCCCTATTTTGAAAAGTAACATGCCCCTATGATGATGAAGCAGTGTTCATTTGTTGACGAGGGTCAAACATAGCCGATCACGTACGTCCCCCTCACCGTGAATGGCCAGTGAGGAAAGGTATAGTAAGGATCAATGGTGTATCGGGGTTGGAAATTTTGTGAATGGGTGGGCAAAAAAAGGTAAGCCTCAATTTTGTCGAAGTTAATCTAGCGATGCTTCTTTCTCCATAATCGGTCGACACTTCTTCGGTAGCTTAAAAATTGATTTGCCACAGATGTGAGGCCGGTAATGAACCAATTGACATTTTGGATCTACCCAAGGTAGGGCTAAGCTTTTTTTTCTATTTTGGGTATCTGGAAGGTGATGCTCGATTTTCTAGCGTTGAATCCTAAGTGTGGCTAAGTGTGACTAGGAGAAAGCGTTATCATGATCTTAAAGCACTATTTATCTCTCATTTTCTTTCAGAGGTTTAGGTCATCAGAAAAATGGTTACCATTTTAGCTTATCATCTGTACTCAAACTCATTTCAGTTAAAGAAACGTCATGAACACTGAATACAGTATGCTTATGATAAAATGAATGAATAGACCCATCGGGTGAAACATCAAACAAATAAGTAAAATGAGAGTTTTTCATTTAATTAAAGTGCCTTAAAGGCAAAATTGTAACATCAAAATACCAGAATCATAAAGAAAGAAAATTACATAAATAGATAGATAGTCATCCTTCACAGGTGAAGGGTCTTGATCTGTAGAGCAGCTAGATTAAGCATCCTTGGTAGCTTTCATTGGTGCGTCATCCAGGATGAGATCCAGAATATTCACTTGCTCGGCTGATAACTCATCTCCTTCATCAGCTAAAGACCTTATGGGATTCTTGCCAGTCATAGAATTGGCTGCCCTAACGGTGTCGGCTGAACTAGATAAGATCGTGGCCAACACAAAATTTTTGGGTAGACTGGAGTTGATTGCCCCTATCTCATCATTCAAAGTCAGTAACGGTTTCCCTTCAGCATCGGCTCTCCTAACCGGCTCTTTGAACTTCCCTTCCTTAACCATTCGAGTGATGGCAGAAGGTAGAGTCTAGCATTAATCAGTTGAATTCCCCTTCTAAACATGATACTTACAGAAGCATCCCTTCTCTTTGACAGTGGGAGGTCTATACTCACGCATAAGGATAAGCTGGCCCATCTCCCATAGCTTGGCAAAAATGACACCGAGGGGCAATTCATGTGGAGATATAAAGATCCCTTTACGAGGAGTAACTTGGGTGGTCAGAGCATTCTCTCGGGTAATGGCTTGGGCTGCGAAATTATTCCCCTCCCCGGTTGGGATGGTAGTAGCTCCAATAGATCTAGAATTATTATTCTTGTTGAACTAGGGTTTACCGCCACTCGATTTGTTGGCCCTTTCCTTCTCTTAGTGCTCGATCTTCTTGGCTTTCTCAAAGACCTCTTGATAAGATTCAAATGAGTCAGTTTCCATTTCTTTTTGGAGAATCAGGAGAAGCCTGTCTAACAACTTCAGAATCATTTCCTCTAGGCTAAGCTTTTGTTTCAACAAAACCCGGGTGGCCATCCACCTATTAAACTATGACTTAAAGGGCTCACCTTGATTTTGCTTGACTGCCTCAAGGTATTTAATGGTGGTCTCTATCATTGAGTTGAAACCATAATGAGCGATCAAGGCTTCAGACAAAAGTTTCCAATCAAGAATTGCCAATTCCGAGAGAGTATTGTACCACTCGAGAGCAGGTCCTAAAAGGGTACACAAGAACAACTTAGCTAGCACTTTATCCCCAAACTTTTGGACACGCATAATCCGCTCATACATCACTATGTGGGACTCGGGAGGTCCCTCACCTGAATAAGCTTCCATTCAAGGCCTTAAAAAATTTTTGGGCACCCAATCATCATCTCTCACTTCTTCCTTATCCTCACCCCTATTCAGAAACTACTTGAAGAAAGATGCCATTTCAGGTGTCACGCCCGGACCATGCATGACCTAGTCGCATGGTGTCATGCTCGGAGGCTGCGTGACCTGGTCGTTGAGCTCAGAAGATGATCCAAACTGAAATGGAAGAGGAACCAGGGTCTCAATTTGGAGGCGACAAAAAGTATTCTAGGGGTAAGTAGTTCCATGCGGGGTAACTACAACGTTGAGGGGAGATGGCGCAAATGGGTTGGCGGTATTGAGGAGATGATGAAATCGCTAGATGGAATAGTGATTCATAGGGTAAAACCCCCTAAGAAAGCTAGGAATATAGGAGCTTGGCCAATGGGCCTTGAAGGTACAGGGGGACGAAAACAAAAGGTTGGTGGAGCAAATGACAATGGTCGCTGAGAGGAACTCTGATAAAACAGGAATTGGCTCTACTTGATAGACAACCAAAGGGAAGCAGCGGTACCAGAAACTGATGTTGAACTAGTGGAGACTGACTAGCCATATTCTGAATGATCTCTCCCTAAGCTTGAATCATAGGCCTTGCTGGCCTCTGAGACTCTCTTTCCTCTCTAAGAGCCGATCTAACTTGCTCTTGAATAGTGGCTTAAAACATATCCAATTTCAGGAACATAGCCATAGCATTAGCCAATTCGGAACCCAGTTAAGATTGCCCTTAACCTTGACTCTAATGAGGGGGAGATAGAGAAGGGGAATGAGTGCTCTCATTAGGTGCATCATTTAAATATGGATCAGACATGGTTAAAAGAGCAGATTTTGATATTGAACTTACTGCTGGTAGATTAAACGGTGATCTAGAACCAACCAGAGAGGACTGCTGTGACGGGGATGTCTGGATCTAACTAAGAAATTAGAAGATGATCAGCCCAAATTGAACCATGGATGAAATGAATGATTATATAATATTTCGAGTGATGAATGCCATATATATCAGGGGTGGTTTAGAGAGGTAGAGAGGAGAAGAGCTTATGATGCGAAGCTTAACCTCAAAATACAAGAGACGTACGAATTCCTCGCTATGCCTAACGAACTAGGTATGGGTTGCTAGGGCTCAAACAATCTCAGGCATTTTGTTAAATTTCCCCTTCAAGAGAGGGGAGAGTAGGGGTAAGTGAAAACCAAAAATAAAGGTCGGCCACAAGCAGCCTATGCATGAGCTTTGCATGAATGCACACAAGACAAGTAGCACACGAAAGCAAATAAACCTCTTCCAACCTTATGACTCCCGCGCAATGCCAATTTTAGAGTCTGGGGTTTAACTCTAGCGCTAGGAAACCACAAGAGAGTATGCGACCTAAATCTTGATTATTCCGGTGAGCCTAAAGGGAAGTTGCTATGGCTAGTTTTATTGCGGTTCATAGTCTCAAACTGCTAGTGTCGTGGAACGACACTATAGAAGGGGCTTGTTTACCTTGATTCCGCGTAACTCAACCACTCCTGAAATTAGTGCGACCGCGGTATTTACACGTTGGTTGAAATGAGTGTTCCACCCATAAATACCCCCAATTCCTAGCGAGCATGAGCTATACAAGTGAGCTTCATGGGGGCGAAATAATGGCACCTTAAAACTTAGAATCTAACTAAGCAGTGGACTCTAAAGGCATAAGAAATAAAGCGTTGATTTGAAAAATGATTTAGTCACATCATCAAAATTCGTTAACCAAAGTTTGAAAATAACAGCGAGTTTCCAAATTTTAAGTTAAAAGGAAGTCCCCAGCAACGTCGCCAGTGCGAGCTAGCGACATATTGCCCGCCCACGAGGTTTACGTAAGACGCATTTGGTGGGGGGCAAAAAAACAACGAGCGCTGTGAAGTGTGCTAAGGGATAATCCTTATTTTAGCGTGATGAAAAAGGGATAATGAAAGCGATGTCGAAATTGAAATTTTGCCAGATTTAAGTGTTAAGGGATACGAGGCTTAAAATCCTGTATTTTAAGATAGAGTCGCCACCCGGTTAAGCTCCACCAGGAATTTGGGTATGACATTCACACCGGGTGGTTGGACCGTACCTTAAAATAGAGATTCTAAGTCTGGATGATGTTGCTTACTTTTCAATTTATAAATCAAGCCATTTATTTTAATAAATGCAACTTCGATTCTTATGCAATTCAAATCCGATTATAGTTTGGAGTTTTCGATTTATATGTCATACATCACATGAAAAGCAGTAAATAAAGCAAATAAAATAATTATTACGATACTTTACAAATACCTATACATTTTTCTAATGCGAGAAAATAAATGAAGTGATAAATAAATAAACGGGCGAAACTGGGTTTTAACCGAGCTTACCGACTCGGACAAGGCCCCAAACGAGGCAAAAGATATATGCAAATAATAATAGACAAAGCACAAATAAATAAATGACCGAAAATAAACACACAATATGAGGAAAGCATGTTTTTGGATTTTTCGGGACCAAAACACAATTTTCGGACATTAGCTAATTATCTAACAACTTAAAAATAAATTAAATAAACTAAACAACCTAAAAAATGTGAAGAAAATTCCAGAAAATATTTTAGGATTTTTAATTGTTGAAAAATAATTTATTTAGATTTATTAGGTGAAAAATCCATTTTTAAGCCATTAAATAGGCATTTAACCAATTTAATGTTTAATAAAATAGTTTCAGCAAATTAAAAATTAATTTAACTAATTTCAGATTATTTGTGATTTTTGGAGATTTTTTTTTGGGTGAAAATCGGGGCTAAAAATGCATTAAAGCGACAAAACAGGGCCAAAAACACAAAAATAAAGCAAATAGGGACAATCTAGACATTTTTTATCGGTACGTTGACTCAGTGAGATGGTAGGCCAACTCAGTGACATGGTAGGCCGACTCAGCGAGGTGGCTTAGATGACAATTAGTCGGCCTTTGCCTCACTGAAGTGGTCCGCCGGAAAAAGTGTCTAAACAAGCCAAAATCGACATTTTTGTGCCTGAGAACCCAAGATTATTGACACTTCAAGTCATTTCCCACGTTATTACAGTAGATTCGGACTTAGAATGCTAGAATAACTTTAGTTTTTCAGTTTGGGGGAAAAGAACCCAGAAAATCCGGTGAAACAATGATTGGCCGCTTAGACGACACGTAGGCCAACTAAGCGAAGTGGTAGGCCGACTCGCCGAGTAGGCCAGCCACGTCGCTCAGGCGTCCTGACTTTCGCTGGAACAGTCAACCGGAGTTTCACAAGAAAATCACAGAAAAGATGAAACCAAGGGACAAATGCCCGGAAAAACAACCAAAACACAGCAAAAGACAATAAATAGCTAAATGAAAAAGATTGGAACTCAGAAAGTTTCCTAAAGGCCCTGAATCCACCCTCGAGACTCGAATTGGATGTTTGGCAAGCTTTGTGACAGATTTGTGACGAAACCCGATGAAACCGTGACCAATTTACCAAGGGATTTAGTGATTTATAAGGAAAACGTCCCTAAATCCTATTTAAATCAATTTTACTTAGGATTTCTAATTGATTTTAGCTTTTTAAACTAAAAAATAAAGCCTAACAAAGCTTAGGAAATTAAAATAATTGGATTTCCACCACTTTAAGTGACTTGTTCTTCCTAAATATGATTAACCTCTCAAATCAGAATTTCTTTTTTGAAATCAGTCAAAAGTCCTTTTAAACCTGAATTTAATGGGTTAATATAGACCCTCTCAAGGGCAAAATTTCACAATTAATTCTCCAAATGTTAATATTTGACGGAAAAATCCCAAAACCTGACTTGATGGCAAGAAAAACCCAAAAAATGCAGGTACAGGGGCTCCCCGCGCGAAGGCCGCGTTGGTGACGCAGACAGGCCAAGGCCGCATCACCCCACGCTGCAGGTCGTGTCAGGTGACGCGACCCCAGGCCTCGTCACTTGACGCTGCCTAATCTAGGCGAAACAACGATATAAACGAGACTCTCTAAAAATGTTCGGATTTTATTTAAAATTGCGAAACAAGTTGTTGCGCGCGAAGAAGGGCAACGGTTAATCTAACGAGTTAATATTTGTTATCGGGGTCAAAGACACAAATTCGTCATCAAAGAACTTGCCAAACGCGATTAATTTCCAAAGGAATGGGACAGCTAGACCGTAAAATGTTAGAGCAAAAAGTCATCATTGTTCCGAGGGTCACCGAAAAGCCCGTGCTCACATGCAGTAAGTTCATTGCCTTTATCAATGTGACATAATTAATGTATGTACAACTCATCATACATTATTAAGAACCAATGCCTACGAATTAAGGCACACCAACAGTTTCTACCCGTTCAACTTGAGGGTGCATGATAGCATATATATTGTATTTGTATTTAGTATTGCAAGTAAGGGTCTTATTGTAATATTCTTGTAACCCTAAATATATAATACATAACTCTCGAAATTACTATTTCTCGGAGGATTTTTTTAAAAAAAATAACTCTCGAAGTTAATAGATTATTGGAGATTCACAAAACCTAAACGTTACTACTATGATCACGATCCTTACAAAGACGAATGCAAATAAATTAAAGACATAAGAACTCGGAAAATCACTATATATGGATAAAAAAAACAAATGTTTTTATGAGAAATTAGATCCTTAAATTTATGAATTATTTAGCATGTACTCTAATTAAATGGTGAAGCACATTAGTCGTTGTATATATCCACAACACCACAAAACAAAACATTTTTCCTAAATTAGTAAATAAAAAAATAGTTAAATACCCAATATAAATCCCCCCATTGAATTTAATCACTCAAAAAGAAAAAATAACACAAAATTTTCAGCCATGTCTCCAATTGTACTCTTCATGTTCACCATTCTCATTTCATTTCCAACAATAAAAACCCAAGACATAAAAAAAACAACATGTAACCAATGTATGTACAAAGACACTTGTTCACAAACCCTAGCAAAATCAACAGCAACAGATGTTAGAGGTTTAGCCACCGATGCAATGAGATCATTAATGGGAGTAGGAGAAGAGTCTCTAAAGAAAATAGAGGCAGCTAAAGGAACATCACAAGGGCTTATATTAGACCATCTGAGTACATGTGTTGAAGTTTATAAAACGGCGAATAATCACACCTCGGAGGCTGTTAGGGCTCTCGAAGCAGACAAAACCGAGGATGCGATAATTCAAGTAAGTTCAGCAATGAGAATTCAGAGGACGTGTGAAGAAGGATTTAAAAGGGATAACCTTAAAAATCCGGTTGATAATGTGCATTCTTGGTGGGTTAAGCAGGCTAATGTTGCTTTAACTATTTCTACTCTTGTTCATCCGTCTGGCACATCTGTTCCTCTAGTGTAAGTAATTCATATATATATATATATATATATATATATATATATATATATATATATATATATATATATATATATATATATATATATATATATATCAATTTTGCAGATAAAAAAAGTAAATTGGGAAATTTCGGTCAAGTACTTTTTCAACACTTTATCGTAGGGGAGAAGAAAAAAACCAAAAACCGTGCCAAACTGAAAATCCGACCGAATCGAACCAAATATATTCGGTTCGGTTTTCAGTTTATGAAATTTGTGATTTTTTATTTTCGTTCGATTTCGGTTTGGTTCGGTTCAGTTCAGTTTTTAGAGTGACATAACAAAAAAGAAAGAAAATCGATCCAAACTGAAAAGCCAAGCCAAACCGAACTGAACCAAATTATTTCCGTTCAGTTTTCGGTTTATATTTTCTCCCTTAATATTTTCAGTTTGATTCGGTTTTTGAACCAAACCGAAGTTTTCTCTGCCCTCCTGCATTTAAGGACAACAAAAAAAATTAATTCTATGTTGATGGTCATTTTTTGAATAAATTTTAAAGTGTTTGGAAGTAGCATTTTCTTATAGAAGTTAATTAAATAAATTTACTTTTCTCTAAATTCTTACGTTTAGAAATCATGTGTAGAAAAAGAAATCAATTCTTCGAAATTCGTGGTAGTTATAGTGATGGAATTAGAAATCATTTTGAAACTTGCTGATAATTGATTAGATTTTATACATTTATGTGAGTATTTTGACCAATTAATTAATATAAATATTCTAAAATATTTTTTCTATCTATAACGTTTCTCTTAAAACCAGTCACAAATTTAAATGTGAAAAGGATAAAAACACTTCTCACTCTAGATTTTTATTCTGCACCATTTTTCATCTTCTTTATCTATTAATTCAGCTATATTACCTTTTTTATTTGTTATGTGTTTTAGCTGTAATTTCTCTCCTTCCATTTGGTGTTTTGAGATTTTGAGTTCAGATCTTAAAAAATTATTCAAGATCTCTCACATCTTCTCTTTGTCAACGAATTTCTTTGTGCAGAAGTGAATTTTCTGCGCCATAGCGGGTGACTTCAACATAAATCAACGGAACTTCGCCTTTGTTTGTCAATCTCTTTAGATATAGTAGTTGGTGCCAAGAGGTTCTGGTTGATTTGTGTTATTTTTGCAGATTTACAACTATGGAAGTGCATGTTCCAGTTGGTTATATTTTTTTTTCTATTACCCTTGTAGGGTTAGTTTTTGTTTCCCTTCATAGTATTCCAAATCTCGGATCTAAAATTTTTGTTGGCATAATCATGTTTTGAATATATCATTGTATGTTTCTGGGTTTGTATTATATATGTGATTTGAATCTATGTTTCTATAATAGAAAATGGAACTGGAATGTTATTTTGTAATTTTATTGATGATCAAAGTTTAATACCTGACATAACAAGAACCAAAAATTTAATCTCTTAGTTTTGTTTTCTCACACAATAAACATTTTGTAGACAAAGGTGACGTGGTGTTTTTTTTTCACAACTGGTTTACTGGAGCTTTGCTTCGACTACATTCAGATTCGACCCGGGTCGCGCACCTGGCTGTGGTGGGCGAGTCTCCCAGTAAGGATTTTTTGCATTCACTATAACTCAAACTTGAGACCTTGCTTAAACGATACCAATATGTATTTGATTAACCGATCAAATTATAATTAACTATATCCAACTGTGTTTGTAGAAAAATGGAATTAAGAAATCAAATTAGTAATAACAAAATTATAATTTTAGCGTCTATTTGGTTGCTTAATAAAAAAATTTTTGTTGTTTGAACAAAATGAGATAATTTAGGAATTCAAAGTATTGCTCACTTCTATAGAATGTTTGGAGGATTCATTTATTTAAAGGGGCAACTGAGCTAAATACAAGATTTTGAGCCTTCAATTTTGTAAACATTACCATAAAAACTTTACTTCTCTTTGTTACCTATACTCTTTCTTAATTACAATATTTAACTTTTAAATTTTGCTTTTACCTAAATATAAGTACCCTCAATGTAACAACTCTCTCTCCCCTAATTAATTTGATTTTTGCAACTTAATATCTCACAAACCGTTAATATTTTCGACCCGAACCTTTAAAATATTTTGATCGTCTTATTTTGATCATTAAAACAAAATCCATATTAAATACTTTTTGAGCAAAAAAAATTTATCGTAGTCTGATACAAGTTTTACCACTTTTTCGTAAATTCTTATACCTGGTACAAGAGGATAAAATGTATTTATAGCGCCAATTTTCCATTTATTTTTAGGCAGATAACATAAAATATATGCAACATTGTTCTTTTTAAAGCAAAAAAAAAACTCTTATACCATGTATAAAAGTAGTAAAAAACTAGTACAAGGCTTTTTTTTTTTGCTCCAAAAATATTCACAATGAATGTCGTTTTAAAGATATAAATAAGACAAACAAAATATTCAAAAGGCTCATGTCAAAAAAATTAATGGTTTGCGAGATACAATCATTTTAAGTTTCAAAAATCAAATTAAATATAAGAGATAAGGTTGTTACAAACGGAATGGATTTAGATTCTCTGAACTTCAAACTTGTTGGTCTCTATCAGGGTCTGAATAAGGTCAGAGGGGGTGAATAACCCTTTTTTATGGAATTAACAAGATTTTAAAAAGTTTTTGTGTAGCGTGTTTGAATAAATTCCAGAGGATGGATCCAGATGATGCAGACATGAAAATAACTATGCAAATAATTAAAGAGTAAGGAATTCAAACACAAGTATTTTATCCTGGTTCGGCCCCGCCTACTTCAGTCCTCTGAGTTTCCTTCCACGGACCTTTTCCACTAGTGTATTCCTTTCCAATTGGCAGGAATCAAGCCTTACAATTGGTCTCCAGATGGTAACCTCTTCCGGATGTATGACATACCACTAGAAGCACCAACTCCTAGCTGAGTCCTCTTGTCTTTAGCAGGATATACCACTTAGATTTCTACCTAAACCTAAGCTGAGTCTTATAGGGAGATCCCACTCAAAGCACCTACTTGAAGCTATATCCCAATCTCACTACTCACCCAAGTAGGAGATCTTTTACACTTTGGTTTTTCTCAAAGGTTTTGGTTTTGGACTTCCTTAAGTTTATAACTTCACTTGGGAATCCTTACAAACAGATTTGGAATTTAGATTGATTCTTGGAGGGATGTGTTTACTGATTTCTTTAAGCGAATTCTCTTGTTAATGCTTTCTCAAAATCAACTAGCACCTTCTCAACTTGTGAAGCTTCCCTTTTATTGGCTTCCATCATAAATGTAGCCGTTGTGGATTGTTGAGTTGTAATTAAATCTTCACCGTTGATCAGGTAATATGTGGCTCTTTCAAAATCGTTGAACAATCATTTAGACAGAAATTTTGACCCACTTGAATCCTTGGGATTGAGGCTGAAAAGTTGTCAGTGATCGTTTTCCTTGTGTTTTAATGACTCACCAACTTTTATGCCATTACCTTTTTGGTATAAGTTCCACGCGCCTTTCTCATTGGTCTAGGTGAAAATGGTCGTTACCTTTTTCTCTTTCCTATGTCAGTCCTTTGTCCTTTTTTCTGAAAAGTGCTAGCTGTCATTTTTGTCTTACTTTAGGGAATAGGATCTTTGACTTGCAGACAAAAAAAATGGAGGGAATTTAATATTTTGAATTATTCCCTCTATCTTGATATTTAAGTCTTCCAGATGATTTCAGACTTAATATCTCCGGATCTGTCTTCTTTTGGATGCTAGTGCAATTAGTTCATCTGGATGCAATTTTGGGCGGTTCAAAGTTTATTTCCTTTCCAAACTTTAACCGGATGCTTCCTTTTATGCTTATGTACATGTCTTCACTTATCTTGGACTTTGAATGTTTTGGTTATATGTCCGGATAGGTGACTTGGGCCTTCTTGTACTTAGGTGTTTTGTTTACTTTAAACCTGATCCGGATTATATGTTGTTCCGGATCATTATTTCCAACAATATCCCTCATTTGATGGAAAAAAAAACATAAGTCATCTAAGCATAAGGAAAGTGGGTTTGTATGATCTGAGTATGATTCTTGATGCTTAGTCATTTACAATTTTTACTCCCCCATAATTTTAGCATCCCAAAACTCCCCTAACATTTTTCAATTCTAGCTTCTATGGGTTTTCTAGTACAATTTCAGATTGTACTTTAGAAGCAATTTTTTAGTAATTTTTCACTATATATACTTCTGCTGTTAACAATAGTTAACGTCAATAAAGTTCTAGACTTACAATTACAGAAATATATAAGTGAGAAAGATGAAACTAGCTATTACAGATTTTACATTGGAACAAAATAGCTAATCTAAGGATCTTTATTTGCTTCTTCTAGATGGCTCTCCTTCTTTCTCTTTTCCCTTGCTCTTCTCTCCCTTTTCAGCTTCAACAGCTTTATCTTCCCCCTCTTTGTTCTCCCCCTCTTTGTTTGCATCAGCTTGGGGGTCTATCACCATATAGGTTTTACCATCCCAGCTCTCCCGCCAAGACTTGGAATAAATGGAATAATCCAAGTTTCCTTTCCTTCTTCAATCTATGATTGTGTCCATAGTGGTTGGAGCTAGATACAGGGGCCAGAAGACCTTTCGAAGTTGGGTGTAGGACTTAGTGAGATAAGGATGCATTTATAGTACATGTTCACGATCCTTCTCATCAAAGTAGGGAAAGAGTGCCTTGAGGAGGGTAGCAATCCCTTTATGGCCAAAGTAGCCCGTATCCCCTATATGTTGAATGAGATCCTGAACCACGGGGATGAGTTGACTTTTTAGATGAGATGGAGAGGAAGATCCAGATATTAATAGGTTGGACATATTGAATAGCACTTTCTCAATTTCCTTCCCTATGTCTCTTCGGCAGTTGTGAACAGTATCATTGACAATCATGATGTCTTTATGAAGTTCCTCTTTGGCATTATTTATGACAGTATCTTGCCAATTCATTTAGCCTGCAACCTCCTGTGCAATATTTTCCATCTGTTTGGCAAATAGCTTAGGCAATTCTTCATCTACGAATTTCATAAGCTTGTCCAAGATAGCCTATTGCTTTATAGTTAGGCTGGGGAGTGCGGATTTCTCTTCTTTCTCAATAATGAATTTTAACAAGTTTTCAAACTTGGAGTCTAGATATTCTTTCAATTATATGGATAGATCAGTTGAGGAGGAGGAAATTTTTCCCATTAGGGTAGCGCAATTATTTATAGCTACAGTATTGGCCTGATCTATAGAATGATTAGCTCCTGCAAGGCCAGGTTTGATCTGATCCAACAATAGAGTCACTTTGGCAAGGGAAACTTCTGCCGCTAGATCTGCAGTGGAAAACTCTCCCACTTTCTCCTCAATTCTTTGCACGCTCCCTTTTATCTCCCCTAAATCAACCTTTAAATCTGGAGCTGAGGATTTTCGACTCAGCACTTTCTCCATAGATTTAATTTGTTTGCATATGTTTCAGAGACACTGCTTGATATAACTTTCCTCATGCTCCTCATGTGTAGCATCCTGTGGTATTTTCAATGTTGTTGTAATCTTTTTGACTCTTGTTTGATTAATACTGGTAGTTGGCTTTTTAATTGGACTGTTAAAAGACGAGGTCTTAGATCTTAAGCTACTTCCGGTTTCATCAGCGTCGAATGAGTCTTCCTTGCTAGTCTCTTCTTCTTCCAACCTTTCCTCTGACATGGCCTCACCCTTAGATTCCACTTTAGAAGTGTTCTTGTTGGGTCCCAAACTATGTCCCTCCTCTAGAATGATGTGTTCCGAGATAGGCTGGTTGTCCTTAGATACATTTTGAATTTCAGTGTCTAAGTTGCCCTTATTTTGATCTGCTATTTCAATAGTAGCAACTGCATTAGCATTAATATCAAATGAAACTTTGTCAGGAATTACCTCATTTGCTGGCGCTTCTGAATTATTCTTAGCTACTCTTTCTTCTTCCACCTCCACAACCCCTGGATGACTAGAAATGTCCTCAGTCATCGTTTTAAATGCCTTTACAAGACTTTTAACCACTTCCTTAGGCATGTTGGTAGTGTCCTCAACATCCTCTCCACTTGCCTTTTCAGGTCTTACTTCATTTATGATCTCACCTTCCGAATTTAGTAGATTCTCCAGAAGTGGTCTAGTTCTGGGCATGAAGGCAAAGAGATCAGCTTTGGGATCCTGGGCAATAGTTGCCATATCTATTGGATCAATTGAAATTGCCGAGGCAATAGAAGTCCCTCAAGGTCCTTCTATTCTGAGCTTGTTTATTCTGTCAATGTCCTTCATTGCCTCCTTTATGATCTCATACTAAGGGTCATTCAGAGTGACTACCCTAGTAGATCCGGGCATATACTTACCCTTAGTTTTCTTGGCCTTAGCCAATTCTGCCTCTTTAGCTCCTTTTGTAGCTCCTTTATCTATCATGATTCCGGCCAGCTTCTTGGCTTTGCTCTTTTAGGCTACTACTGCCTCATCAAATGTGCATCCCTTTCTAGCGAACTATTTCCTTTTGGGTATTAGAACCTCATCCTCTATCTCCACATCTTCTACTATCACTTCTAGGGTTTTTGTACTTTTCCTCTATTTGTCTGCTGCTTTTAGTAGCCTCCCCCGTAGCTTAGGCTTTTCTGGGGTCTACTTCAACAGTTGAGTGATGGTTTGGGCATTTTCATTAATTTCTTCAGCTGGAACCAAAGCTTGCTGCTGTTTTGATTTGGTTTTGGTGGTTCTAGCCTTCTTAGGAACCGAAGCGTCTTCAACCAGATCCACTGCTTTTCCAAGCCTGGTTTTTTCTCATCCCTCAACTTCTTGGGTTTCTCCTCAATCCATGTCTCTCCGAAGCTCAGCTTTTTAAAATTCTGTTCTAGAATCTCCTTTCCATGGACTGACCGAAATCCTGAGATATTCACTTCATTTTCCACAAGAATTCTTATGATCAGGGCACCATAGGACTTTCTGTACTATTTTATATAGTGAATAATTAGCATAAACATGTTCATCACTCTACTCTCCACCTAGTGCTGAAGTACACAATGTTGAAATAAGGATACGGTGCTTAGATAGCCCTTCTGGATCAAAATCAGCTTGGCAGGAGCATGTTGGAGGAATCTTGGTACTTCTGGAAAGTAGGTTGAGAATTTTTCGCCAAAATAATTGGGATGAAGCCACATCTTAGGATGATACTTCACATGTAGTGCATCCCCATCATTTTTAAGTAAATGCCATTATTTTTCATATTTAGGAATTTCTCAAAGAAGGCCGGTGAGACTGTGATTTCTTTCCCCTAAACCTTTGTTCTGAGAGCATCATGATAGAAGTGCGCTCTCAAATTTAAGTAGAATTCCCGCACTAAATCCGGATAAGTCGGGCAGTTGATTTAGAGGAAATCACTTAGATGTTGATCTTCAATGAGTTTGGAGTAAGGGCCTATTTTAAAAAGGAAATTGTCTTCCAAGTAGTCAGTGGGAACTACTGAGTCTATGGGTTTTAGGTTTATAGGTGTGAAGTCTTCATCTTTGAGATCAGATTCTACAAAGATGTTCCTTTGAGGAAGCACATGAATTTTGTTATTCAACATTATGGCTGCCATTAGTAAGTTCTTAAAGAAATTAGGGTTTGGAAATGGAGTAGTGAGTTGCTTAAGTGAGGAAGAAAAGGAAATTTGGGGGGTTTATATAAAATTTCTAGAGTGAGGGCATAATGGTTATCCGGACACAGGTAAAGTTAACTGGATTGATGACATGGCAGATAGAATTTTTGAGAGAAGTAAATGGCGTTAAAATAAGAGAATGGGAAAGGTTTATCTTTAAAATTTCCATTTACTTTTATTGCGTGTGTAACTCCCAATAGACGTGTGAAATTGAAAACGTGTACAGTTACTTTTTAGCGCCTTTACTGCCATGTGTCTTTTTGTCTGCTGATCTGGCAGTCTTTGATCCAGATCTAGAGTCAACATAATTTCTTCTTCTTTTCTAGATTCCTCGACTTATAGGACTTCAGATTAATCCAACTTGTCTTCCGGGTTTTCCTTTTAATTAGATTATACATTCCAATTGACTCCCTCAGCTTGTTAAATTGATCTTTACTCAATGGCTTGATAAAGATATCTGCTCTTTACTAATTGGTTGGAATGTACACCAATGCAACATCCTTCTTCATTACATGATTCTGGATGAAATGATGCCTGATGTTAGCATGTTTCATCCTACTATTGAGTACTGGATTCTTTGACACATCAATGGCACTTTTGTTGTCACACATCACTTCAACACATCCAGATTGCACTCCATAGTCCTCTAATTATTGCTTGATCCATAAGAGTTGAGCCACATAACTTCCTGCTGCCATAAATTCTGCATCTATGATTGATAAGGCAGCAGAAGTTTGCTTCTTGCTATACCATGACACCAAGCAATCTTCAAGAAAGTGACAGCCTTCGGATGTACACTTTCTTTCAAGAGTATCTCTACCATAGTCTACGTTAGTGAAGCCTTGGAGTGTGAAATCTCCATTACTAGGATACCATAACCTAACTTCAGTGGTTCCTAGGAGGTATCAAAGGATTCTCTTTCCTGCCTTTAGATGTGACTACTTAGGATTGGATTGATATCTTGTATAATAGCAAACTGCATATTATATGTCAGGTCTGCTAGTTGTCAGGTATAGAAGTGATCCAATCATTTCTCTATATAGCTTCTGATGAACCTCTTTTCCTTCACAATCCTTAGATAGGACTGTATCTAAACCCATTAGAGTGGACATTGGCTTGCTTTTGTCCATTTCAAACTTCTTGAGAATTTCCTTAGTGTACTTGGATTGGTTGATAAAAATTTCATACGGACTCCGCTTGATTTGTAAACTAAGGAAGAAATTAAGTTCTCCCATCATGGACATCTCAAACTCCTTATGCATTTGAGTGCTGAATTCTTCACACATCGTCTCATCTGTTGCACCAAAGATGATGTCATTAACATAAATTTGGACTAGAATGATATCATCCTTTTTCTTTTTAATGAAAATAGTTGCTTCTGCCTTCCCCCGGATATATCCTTTGGATATGGGAAATGTAGTAAGTCTCTCATACCAAGCTCATGGTGCTTGCTTTAATCTATAGAGAGCCTTCTTTAGTTTGTATACATGATCCAGATGCTTTGGGTCTTCAAATCTAGGTGGCTGCTTCACATAGACTTCTTCCTGTATAACTCTATTTAAGAATGCACTTTTGACATCCATTTAGAACAATGCGAATCCCATGAATGATGCAAAACCACATTATTGGTCCAAGTGACAGTCTAATCAAGGTCAGAAGGGGCTGAATGACCCTTTTTCGTGGAATAAATAAACTTTGAAAAGTCTTAGTGTAGCGTGTTTGATTATGTTCCGGGTTGATGGACCCAGATGATGTAAATACGTAATATACTGCAAAAAGTAAAGAGTTGAAAAATCAAACATAAGGATTTTATCTTGGTTTGGCCCCGCCTACTCTAGTCCCCGGAGTTTCCTTCCTCCGAGTTTTTCCACTAGTGGATTCCTTTCCAACTAGTAGGAATTAAGCCTTGCAATTTGTCTCCGGATGGTAACCCCTTATGGATGTAGGATATACCACTAGAAGCACCAAGTCCCAGCTGAGTCCTTTAGTCCTTAGCAGGATATACCACTTAGATTTCTACCCAAACCTAAGCTGATTCCTACACGGAGACCCCACTCAAAGCACCAACTTAAAGCTATATCCCAATCGCTCTACTCACCCAAGTGGGAGATCTTTACACTTTTTTCCCAAAGGTTTTGGTTTTGGACTTCCTCAAGTTTATAACTTCAGTTGGGAATCCTTACAAACAGATTTTAAATAGTTTAGTTCTTAGAGGGATATTGTGAAACCGATTGCTTTGTAGCGAGTTCTCTTGTATATTGTTTCTTGAAATCAACCAGCATCTTCTCAACTTGTGAAGCTTCCCTTTTATAGGCTTCCATCATAAATGTAGCTATTGTGGGTTATTGAGCTATAATCAATTCTTCACCATTG
This sequence comes from Euphorbia pulcherrima, assembly GCA_947683365.1. Lineage (NCBI taxonomy): Eukaryota > Viridiplantae > Streptophyta > Magnoliopsida > Malpighiales > Euphorbiaceae > Euphorbia > Euphorbia pulcherrima. The sequence goes on along the minus strand of CANTUS010000007.1, from coordinate 22,290,572 downwards.
ATCAGGTAAGATATAGCGCTTTTGGAACCATTGATCAATCTGTTAGATAGAGAATTTGACCCATTTGAATCCTTGGGATTGAGGCTGAAAAGTTGTCGGTGATCATTTTCCTTGTATTATATTAACTCACCAACTTTTAGGCTAGTACCTTTTTGGTGTGAGTTCCACGCGCCTTTCTCATTGGTCTAGGTGAAAAAGTTTGTTACCTTTTTCTCTTTCCTATGCCAGTCCTTTGTCATTTTTCTGAAAAATGCTAGCGGTCATTTTTGTCTTGCTTTTGGGAAAAGGATCTTTGACTTGCAGACCAAAGTAATAGAGGGAATGTAATTTCAAATTATTCCCTTTGTATAGATATTTAAGTCTTCCGGATGTCTTCAGACTTAATATCTCCGAATTTGTCTTCTTCCGAATGCTTATGCAATCAGTTGTTTTGAATGCTGTTTTGGGTGGTTCAAAGTTTATTTCCTTTCCAAACTTTAGCTTGATACTTCCATTCATGCTTTGGCTGTTGTCTTGACTTATCCTGGACTTTTGATGTCTTAGTTATATGTGCGGTTGAGTGACTTAGGTCTTCTTATACTTAGGTGTTTTGTTTACTTCAAACCTGATCCAGATTATTTATTGTTCCGGATCATTGTTTCCAACAATATCTGATACAAATAAAAACCTAAGTCATCTAAGCATAAGGAAAGGGGTTTTTATGATCTAAGTATGATTCTTGATACTTAGTCATTTACAAATTTTTACTCCCCCATAATTTTAGCATCCCTTGCTCCCCCATCATTTTTCAATTCTAGCTTCTAAGGTTTTTTCTAGTACAATGCAAATTGTACTTTACAAGAAATTTTTTGTTTTAATTTTTCACTATATGTACTTCTGTTGTTAACAATAGTTAACATCAATGAAGTTTTGGTATTACAATTATAGAAATATATAAGTGAAAAAGATGAAACTAGCTATTAGAGATTTTACATTTTATTCATAGCAATATCTATTACAAAAATACTTCTTCCCGGAAGCTTTTCCCTTCTTCTCCTTTCCTTTCCTTTCCTTTGCTGCTCCCCCTTTTCAGCTATAGTATTTTTATTTTCCCCTTCTATATTCTCCCCATTTTTGTTTGCATCAGCTTAGGGGTCAATCACCATGTAGGTTTTATCATCCTAGCTTTACTGCCACGCTTTAGAATAGATGGAATAATCCAAGTTGCCTTTCCTTCTCCAATCTATAATTGTGTCGATAGTGGTTGGAGCAATATACATGGGCCGAAAGACCTTCCGGAGTTAGGTATATGACTTTGTGAGGTAAGGATGCATTTAGAGTACAAAGTCACGGTCCTTCCCACCAAAGTACGGAAAGCGAGCTTTTAGGAGGGTAGCAATTCGTTTATGTCCAAAAAATCTTATGCCCCCTATATATTGGACAAGGTCTTGAAGGACAGGGAGGAGTTGTCTCTTTGGAATAACTAATCAGGAAGATCCGGATATTGATAGGTTGGACAGGTTTGATAGGACTTTCTCAATTTCCTTCCCCATGTCTATTCGGCAGTTATGAAAACTATCATTAATAGTCATGATGTCCTTATGAAGCTCTTCCTTGGCATTATTGATGACTGTATCCTACCCATTCATTTGTCCCGCAACCTCTTGTGCAGTTTTTTCCATTTGTTGCAAATAGCTTGGACAAATCTTCCTCAATGAATTTGGTGAGTTTGTCCAAGATGGCCTGTTGGTTTTCAGTTATGCTAGGGAGAGCGGATTTCTCTAATTTTTCAGCAATGAATTTTGACAAGTTTTCAAACTTGGTATCCAAATATTCCTTTATTTTAGTGGTTAGCTCTGAGGAGGAGGAGGTAATCTTATCTATGATAGTGGATAGTTGTTTATGGCTCCAGTGTTAGCCTGATCAGCAGAGCGATTTACTGCTGCAACACTTATTTTCAGCACATTTAGCATTGGGGAGACTTTGGAAAGTGACACTTCAGCCACTAACTCTAAAGTGGGAAAATCCTCCACTTTTTGCTCAATACTCTTCACACTCCCCTTTATTTCCCTCAATTCTGCTTTCAAGTCCGGAGATGACGATTTTTGATGCAACACTTTTTCAACATATTTGAGTTGCTTACATATATTCCAGAGACATTGCTTGATATAGCTTTCCTCATGTTTCTCATGTGTAGCATCCTGTAGTATTTTAAGCACTATTATGATCTTTTTGACACTAGTTTGATTTATACCGACTATAGGCTTTTCTGATTGGACTGTTATAAGAGGATGTCTAAGATCCTAAGCTGCTTCTGGTCTCATCAGAATCGGATGAGTCTTTATTACTTATTTCTTCTTCTTTACAGGATTCCTCTTCTTCTTCTTCCAACTGTTCCCCCGGACAGGCCTCGCCCTTTGAGTCCTTTCTAGGAGTGTAACCTTAGGAACTCAGACCAAGTCCCTCCTCTGGAATGATTGATTACAGGATAGACTCTTGTTCCTTAGATACATTTTGATCATATGTATCTAAGTTGTCCTGGTTTGTATCTTCTACTTCAATACCAGCAGTAGAAGTGTCAGCATTAACATTAAAGGAAACTGAGTTAGGAATTACCTCAGTTATCAATGCTTCTGAATTATTCTGAGCCACTCCTTCTTCTTCCACCTCCAAAACCTCCAGATGACTGGAAATGTCCTCAGTCATCCCTTCACATGCCTTTTTAGGACTTCTAGCTACTCCTCCAAGTGTGTTGGTAAGCTCCTCGACACCCTCTCTATGTTCATTTTTAGGCCTTTCTTCATTTATGGTCTCAGCTTCCGGATTAAGTAGGTTTTTTGGATGTGGTCCGGTTCTAGGCATGAATGGAAAATGATTAGCTTCTGGATCCTGGGCTAAGGTTGCCATATCTATTGGATCAATAAGGATAGCCTAGGCACCGGAAGATCCTTTGGGTCCTTCTGTTCTTAGCTTGTTCATCTTGTTATTATCCTTGATGACTTCTCTTATCTCTTCATATTGAGGATCATCCGGAGTGACTTCCTCATTAGATCAGAGCATATTCTCGTCCTTGGTTTTCCTGGCCTTAGCCAATTTAGCTTCCTCAGCCCTTTTTGCTACTCCTTCATTAATCATTATCTTGGCAGGCTTCTTGGTTTTGCTCTTTTAGGCTGCAACTGCCTCATCAAATGTGCAACTGTTTCTAGTGAATTGCCTCCTCTTAGGTACCAGATCTTCTTCCTCGGTTTCCTTATCCTCCACCATAACCTCTGGGATTTTTGCAGATTTCCTCTTTTTATCTACAGATTTTATCAATCTCCCCCTTAGCTTAGGGTTTTTGGGCTCTTCTTCACCAGTTGAGTGAGGGTTTTATTGTCCTCATAAACTTTTTCCACCAAAACCAAAGCAAGATCCGGTTTTTCTTTTGGTTTGATGGTTCTAGCCTTCTTTGGAACCAGAGCATCTTCAACCGGATCTATTGCTTTCCTAGCCCTGCTCTTCTTCTCCTCCCTTAGCTTTTTAGCTTTCTCCTTATTCCATATGTCACCAAAATTCAGCTTTTTAAAATTCTTCTCTAGAATTTCCTTTCCATGAATAGCTTGGAACCCAGACATATTTACCTCATTGGCTATGAGAATTTTGGTGATGAGGCACCATGAGAGTTTCTGTGCTGCCTAAGATAGTGGATGATTAGTACCAGTATGTTTACAACTCTACTCTCTACCTAGTGTTAAAGCACAAAGTGTTAGAAAGAAGAGATAGTGCTTAGATATCCCTTCTGGATTAGAATTCTCTTGGCGAGAGCATGTTGGAGGAACCTTGGTACCTCTGGAAAGTAAGTTGAGAATTATTGCCAAAATAATTTGGATGCAGCCACATGTTAGGGCGGTACTTCACTTGTAATTAATCCCCATCGTTCCTCAGCTGAATGGCATCATTTTTTATATTAAGGAACTTCTCAAAGAATTCTGGAGTGATGGTAATTTCCTTCCCTTGCACCTTTGTTCTAAGAGCATCATAATCGAAGTGAACTCTCAGGTTTGAGTAGAATTCCTACACTAGATCCCAGTAGATGGGGCATTTGATCTTGAGAAAATCACCCAGACGTTGATCTTCAATTAGTTTTGAGTAGGGGTCTGTTTCGAATAACAAATTATCTCCCAAGAAGTTAGTGGGAACTACTGAGTCATTGGGTTTTAAGTTTTTGGGTGTAAAGTCTTCATCTTTGAGAGCATATTCTTTAAAGATGTTATTTTGAGGAAGCATTTGGATTTAGTTATTTAGCATTATGGCTGCCATTTGAGAGGTTTTGAAGAAGTTAGGGTTTAAGAAAAGATTTTTGCAGAGTAACAGTATTGAGTTGCTTGCGTTAGGAAGAAGGGGAAATTTGGGGGATGTATATAGAATTTCTAAAGTAAGGTTATAATGGTAATCCGGATGCAGTTAAAGTTAGCTAGATTGATGACATGGTAGACAAAATTTAAGAGAGAGGTAAATGGCAGTTAAATCGGAGAATGGGAACGGTTTTTTTAAAATGCCATTTACTTTTACCGTGCGTGTAACACCCAATAGACGTTTGAAATTCAAAATGTGTACAGTTACTTTTCAGAGCTTTTACTACCATGTGTCCTTTCTGTCTATTGAGCTAGCGGTCTTTGATCCAGATCCAAAGTCAACATAGTTTTCATCTTCTTTTTCGGAGTCCTTGACTTATAGGGCTTCAGACTAGGCCAAACTGTCTTCCGAATTCTCCTTTAAATTGGATTTGACATTCCAATTGACTCCCTCAGCCTATTGAATTGATCTTTAATCAGAGGCTTGGTAAAGATATTTGTTCTTTTCTCATTGGTTGGGATGTATACAATGCAACATCCTTCTTCGTCACATGATCCTGGATGAATTGATGCCTGATGTTAACATGTTTCATTTTACTGTGGAGTACTGGATTCTTTGACACATCAATGGCACTTAATCACTTGAACATATCCAGATTGCACTCCATAGTCTTCCAATTGTTGCTTGATCCATAAGAGTTGGGCCACACAACTTCCTGCTTCTATATATTCTATTTATGTGGTTGATAAGGCAACAAAAGTTTGTTTCTTGCTGTACCATGATACTAAGCAATCTCCAAGAAAGTGACAACGTCCAAATGTACTCTTTCTCTCAAGAGTATCCCTGTCATAGTCTGCATCAGTGAAACCTTGGAGTTTGAATTCTCCATTTCTAGGATACTATAACCCAACTTCAGTGGTTCCTAGGAGGTATCTGAGGATTCTCTTAACTGCCTTTAGATGTGAATCTTTAGGATTGGCTTGATATCATGCATCGTAGCAAACTACATAGTGTATGTCAGGTCTGCTAGCTGTTAAGTATAGAAGTGATCCAATTATTCCTCTATACAGTTTTTGATCAAGATCTTCTCCTTCACAATCCTTGTATAGGACTATATCTGATCCTATTTGAGTGGACATTAGCTTGCTTTTGTCCATTTCAAACTTCTTGAGAATTTCCTTGGTATACTTAGATTGGTTGATAAAAATCCCATCCGGACTCTGCTTGATTTGAAACCAAGGAAGAAGTTAAGTTCTCCCATCATGGGTATCTCAAACTCCTTCTGCATTTGAATGTTGAATTCTTCACACATCTTTTCATCTGTTGCTCCAAAGATGATGTCATCAAAATTAATTTGGACTAGAATGATATCATCCCTCTTCTTTTCTATGAAAAGAGTTCTATTTACCCTCCCCCGAATATAACCTTTAGATATGAGAAATGAAGTGAATCTCTTATACCAAGCTCTTGGTGCTTGCTTTAATCTATAGAGAGCTTTCTTCAGTTTGTATACATGATTCGGATGATTTGGGTCTTCAAATCCAGGTGGTTGCTTCACATAGAGTTCTTCCTGGATAACTCCATTTAAGAATGCACTTTTGACATCCATTTGGAATAATGTGAATCCCATGAATGATGCAAATACATATAGAATCCGAATTACCTCCAATCTCGCTATAAGGACAAAGGTTTCTTCAAAATCAATCCCTTCCTATTGATTGTAGCCTTGGGCAACCAATCTTGCCTTGTTTCACACCACTATTCTGGATTCATCTAGCTTGTTCTAAAACACCCATTTGGTGTCAATGATTGACTTTCCTTTTGGTGGTGACACTAGATCCTAAACAACAGTTCTGGTAAATTTATCTTGTTCTTCTTGGATAGCCATCATCCATCTTTCATCTCCTTCAGCATCTTGCAATTTCTTTGGCTCAATGAGAGAGATAAAGGCAATATGGCTCATCATCCTATTGAGTTGTTCTCTAGTTCTAACTGGGTTTTGGACATTACCTAAAATGGCTGCAATTGGATGATCCCTGCGAGTCCGGACCTCTCTTGGTAGATCTTCATGCTGGATTGGGGCTTGTTCCACTTCTGCCTTAACTTCCTCTCCTTGGTCATCATTAAAATTTATCTCATGTGGGTTGAGATCAGCTTGTGATATTTTTGGATCAAAAGATATCCCCACATCTTCTTCTTTGTATTTCTTGACTTGGAAGGGATCTGGAATCTGGACTTCCTTCTTTTCTCCAGTGCTCTCAACTTTTGGAGTTATATATTTCGGGTTTGAATTTCTTCTTCCTACATGGTTAGTCTCATTAAAATCTACATGTATTGACTCTACCACAGTTTGTATTCATTTGTTATAGATTATGTAAGCTTTGCTATGTGTCGAGTAGCCAAGGAAAATTTCTTCATCAGATTTTGGATCAAATTTTCCTAGTTTCTCTCTATCATTTAGGATGTAGCATTTACATCCAAAGGCTTTGAAGTACCCATTTTTGGGTTTCCTTCCCTTCCAAATTTCATAAGGGGTCTTTTCTAAGGTCTTTCTAATGAGAGCTCTATTTAAGATATAACATGTTGTGTCTACAGCCTTACCCCAGGAATACTTTGGCAAACAATTCTCACTTAGCATTGTTCTAGCCATCTCAACTATGGTCCTATTTTTTCTCTCAACAACTCCATTTTTTTAGGGGTATGAGGGGCAGAGAAGTTATGTTCAATCCCCTTGGAGTCATAAAATTCAGCAAAGTGCTTACTTTTTAACTCACCACAATTATCACTCCGAATGCGTGCAATGCTTATACCCTGTTCTACTTCTATCCAGATGAATATTTTTGAGAATTGGTCAAAGGCCTCTTCTTTGCTAGCTAGCAAAGCCACCTAGGTATAGTGAGAATAATCATCCATAATGACCATGGTGTATTCTCTTCTAACTAGACTCAATGGTTTGATTGGACCAAAGAGATCAATATGCAAGAGTTCAAGAACTCTTTTAGAAGGTATGTATGAGATGGAATGGAAGATCTTTTTATGTCGTCTACCTAATTAACATGCATTGCATTTATGATCCTTATCAACAGCAACCTTAGGAAAACCCATAACCAATTCCTTTTGGGCTAGTTTGGATAAGAGGTTCATGCTAACATGTCCCAACCTTCGGTCCCATAGCCTTGATTCTTCTTCTTTATACACCAAGTATATAATTTTTTTTATCATTTTTAATGTTAACACAATAAACATTATTTACTCTAGGTGCATAAAGAATAAGTTGATTTGACTTGCTATCATAGATTGAGCATCCTCCATAGTTAAAGGTGACTTTTCTTCTTTTATCACAGAGTTGTGGTACACTAAGTAAGTTGAACTTCAGTCCATCAACTAGAGATACATCTTCTATTTGTATTTCAGATCCAATGGTTCCATGGCCAATAATCTGTCCATTTTTACTGTCTCCAAAGCTTACTTTCCCACCTTTCTTCCAGATTAAAGTGATGAAGGCTTTCTCATCACCAGTCATGTGTCTTGAGCATCCATATCAATATACCATATGTGTTGATCTTCTTTGGATCTAAGGCATACCTGCAAAACAGATCAAGTAGGTTTGGGTACCCAATCAGATTCGGGTCCTCTCGGGTTATTAACCATTTCAGGCCAAGGATAAACATCATAATAACCATTCTTTAATCTTCATAACTTAGTAACATGGTTCTTTTTCCCAAAAAATCTGCACCCCGAGATGGGTTTGCTTTGCTCCTGCTTCTTCTGGATCTTCTTTAGATCCTCTTTTCTATAGTTTCCAACATATCTAGCTTCTTGTATATTGGTCTATTCGAAATGTATTCGGAAGTTGGTTGGAGGTGCAAATTCTGCTTTGTAATTCTTTCGTTGTTTGGTAGGTTGCTCAGTTGATACAGCTTTAGCTTTTTCTTTTTGAGTAGCTGAGAATCTCTGTGTTTGAGGTTGCTTCCTCACTTTTCTTTCCTTAAGATTTGGATGCACCTAATTCTTATGATTTGGATTACTTTGTCCTAGTCTCCCTTGATTTTTCGTTCTTTGTGGAGGATCAGGTTTCCTTCCGGGTGCCTCCTTCATCAGGGTTAGCTCCCTATCTAGCCTTATCAAGTTAGCACTTAAGATCTAAACTCGACTTCTTAAGAAGTTCTCTTCCACCACATCCATATGCTTTGTGGTTCTCATTAAGTTGATGTCTTATGAATTTGCTTCAGCATCTTCGGCTAATTCTAGAACTTGTAGTTGTATGGACTTTATGGCTTTGATGTTCTTTCTCACATTATAGATAACCACCTTTAAAGCTGTAGCAAGATTAATGTTAGAAACAGAATTAGAATGAGAGTTTACCTCTGTATTTGCCATTTCTTATTCTGAATCCCCAATTTGCTCAGTGTCTTGCCTAATTGAGTTTCTTCCGAATTTCTTTGGTTCCGGATCAGTTAATGCCCTGAATGTATAATGAGTAGTCTCTTCTTCTTTTGTTGAAGATGAATTGCTACTTTCTTCACTATTGCTCTATGTGGCCACCAAAGCTTTCTTCTTATATTTCTTCTCTCTTTTTAGCTTGGGGCATTTGGTTCTTAAGTGCCCTTTTTCTCCATATTTAAAGCAGGCAACTTCTTTTTCTGGATCTTTCTTTTCTTCCAAAGCCTTTCTTGGCTTGTCCCTTCTTAAGGTGCCTTCCTTAGGCTTTCTTGATTCAAATCTTCTAGATCTCTTTGTGTCCTTTTTATTTAGAAATTTGTTAAAGTACTTGGCCAGCATAGCCATATCTTCTTCGCTGTACTTTGATTCTTTTGGTGCTTTCCGTGATCCGAAAGAGGCTGATCCGGCAGAGTCTACCTTAAGTGCAATTACCATCTTCTTTTCTTCCAGCTTTCTTTCTTGTTAACTATATCTCTCCAAGGATAATTCTTGAGACAAGATTACCAATGAGCTCATCATAACTATAGAAGTTTAAGTCATGAGGTTCCACAATGGCAGTCTTCTTGTTATCCCATTCCTTGGTGAGACTCTGGAGCACCTTCCTTACCATCTCCACTTCAGAGATTTCCTTTCCAAGTCTTTTCATCTCATTCACTAGATTGGTATATCTAGTGTTCATGCTACTGATTCATTCTTTTGGCTCCATCTTGAAGGATTCAAGCTTTTGCTGCAGTAAATCAGGCTTGGCTTCTCTAACTTTGTTGGTTCCTTCATAGGTAACTTCTAGCGTCTGTAAAATTTATTGTGCAGTTTCACAACCAGATATCCTGTTAAACTCTACTACACTAAGAGCACAGTGAAGCATGTTAATAGCATTTGCATTTCATGCAATTTTGTAAAATCATTCTCATCCCATAAACTTGAGAGCTTTCGGGTAGTAAGCCCATCTACTTCGTGAGTAGGCTCATATGGGCCATCTTTAATGACCAACCATGCTTGCATGCTTTGTGCTTGAATGAAGTTCTGCATTCGGTTTTTTTAGAATGTGTAGTGTTCACCGGTGGAGAGTGGAGGACGGGTAATTGACGTACCCTCAGGAAGGAGTTGTGAGTTTTGGAAACTCATTTTAAAGCTTGGATCAAATTTGGACCTTTAGCTCGAGATTGTTAGATCTCTAGTTTTAAGCATATGCTCTAATACCACTTGTTGGTCTCTGTAAGGTTGTAATCAAGGTCAGAGAGGGCTAAATGACCTTTTTCATGAAATAAATAAGCATTGAAAAGTCTTAATGTATCGTCTTTGATTATGTTCTGGATTAATGGATCCGAATGATGCAAATATGTAATATAGTGCAAAAAGTAAAGAGTTAGAGATTCAAACACAAGGATTTTATCCTGGCTCGGCCCCGCCTACTCCTATCGCCAGAGTTTCCTTCCTCCGAGCTTTTCCACTACTGGATTCCTTTCCAACTGTCAGGAATCAAGCCTTATAATTTATCTCCGGTTGGTAACCCCTTCCGGATGTATGATATATCACTAAAAGCACTAAGTCCCAGGTGAGTCCTTTAGTCCTTAGCAGGATATACCTCTTAGATTTCTATCCAAACCGAAGCTGATTCCTACTCAGAGATCCCACTCAAAGCACCAACTTAAAGCTATATCCCAATCTCTCCACTCACCCTAGTGGGAGATCTTTACACTTTGTTTACTCAAAGGTTTTGGTTTTGGACTTCCTCAAGTTTATAACTTCACTTAGGAATCCTTACAAACAGATTTTAAATGGTTTGGTTCTTGGAGGGATATTTTGAAACTGATTGCTTTCTAGCGAGTTCTCTTGTATATTCTTTCTTGAAATCAACCATCACCTTCTCAACTTGTGAAGCTTCCCTTTTATATGCTTCCATCATAAATGTAGCCATTATTGGTTGTTAAGCTTTAATCAATTCTTCACCGTTGATCGGGTAATATGTGGCACTTCTGGAACCGTTGATCAATCCATTAGACAGAGATTTTGACCCATTTAAATCCTTGGGATTGAGACTGAAAAGTTGTTAGTGATCGTTTTCCTTGTATTGTAGTGACTCACCAACTTTCACACCAGTACCTTTTTGGTGTGAGTTCTATACGCCTTTCTCATTGGTCTACGTGAAAAAGGTTGTTACCTTTTTCTCTTTCATATGTCAGTCCTTTTTCCTTTCTTTGAAAAGTGCTAGCTGTCATTTTTGTCTTACTTTAGGAAAAGTATCTTTGACTTGCAGACCAAAGGAATGGAGGGAATGTAATTTTCAAATGATTCCCTTTGTCTAGATATTTAAGTCTTTCGAATGTCTTCGTACTTAATATCTCCGGATATGTCTTCTTCCGGATGCTTATGCAACCAGTTCTTCTGGATGCTGTTTTGGGCAGTTCAAAGTTTGTTTCCTTTCCAAACTTTAACTGGATGCTTCCATTCATGCTTAGGTAATTGCTTTCACTTGTCTTGGACTTTGGATGTCTTAGTTGTATGTCCTCATTGAGTGACTTAGGTCTTTTTGAACTTAGGTTTTTTGTTTACTTCAAACCTAATTCGAATTATTTGTTGTTCTGGATCATTGTTTCCAACACACATAGAATCTGGATTGCCTCTAGTCTTACTATAGTGGCAAAGGTTTCTTCATAGTCCATCCCTTCATGTTGATTGTAGCCTTGGGCAACCAATCTTGCCTTATTTCTCACCACTACTTCGAATTCATCTAGTTTTTTTCGGAATAACCATTTGGTGCCAATGATTGACTTTCTTTTTGGTGGTGACACTAGATCCTCAACATCATTTCTAGTGAATTAATCTAGTTCTTCTCGCATAGCCATCATCCAGCTTTCATCTCTTTCAGCATCTTGAAATTTCTTTGGCTCAATAAGAGAGACAAAGGCAGCATGGCTCATCATCCTGTTGAGTTATCCTCTGGTTCTGACTGGATTTTGGGCATTATCCAAAATGGTTGCAGCCGAATGATCCCTTTGAGTCCGGACTTCTCTTGGTATGTCTTCATGCTGGATTGGGGCTTGTTCTACTTTTGCCTCAACTTCCTCTCCTTGGTCATCATTGAAGTTTATCTCATGTGGGTTTAGATCAGCTTGTGGTACTTCTGGATCAAAAGATATCCCCTCATCTTCTTCTTTATATTTCTTGATTTGGAAGGAATCTGGAATCTAGACTTCCTTCGTTTCTCCAGAGTTTTCAGCTTTTGAAATTATATCTTTCGAAGTGGAACTTCTTTTTCCTACATAATTAGTCTTATCAAAGTCTACATATATTGACTCTACCATAGTTTAGGTTCGTTTGTTATAGACTCTATAAGCTTTGTTATATGTTGAGTAGCCAAGGAAAAATGTTTCATCAAACTTAGGATCAAATTTTCCTAACTGTTCTCTATCATTAAGGATGTAGCATTTAAACCCAAAGGCTTTGAAATACCCAATTTTGGGTTTCCTTCCCTTCCAGATTTCATAGGGGGTCTTTTCTAAGGTCTTTCTAATGAGAGCTCTATTCAGAATATAGCATGTTGTGTTTACGACCTCACCCTAGAAATACTTTGGTAAATAAATCTCACTTAGCATTGTTCTAGCCACCTCAACCAAGGATCTATTTTTCCTCTCAACAACCCCATTTTGTTGAGGGTATGAGCGGCAGAGAAGTTATGCTCAATGCCCTCGGAGTAACAAAATTCAGCAAAGTGCTTGTTTTTTAACTCACCACCATTATCACTCCAGATGCGTGCAATGCTTATACCTTGTTCGACTTCTGTCTGGATGAATATTTTTGAGAATTGGTCAAAGGCCCCATCTTTGCTACCTAGCAAAGCTACCCAGGTATAGCGAGAATAATCATCCACAATAACTATGATGTACTCTCTTCTACCTAGACTCAATGGTTTGATTGGACTAAAGAGATCAATATGCAAGAGTTCAAGAACTCTCTTAAAAGGTATGTATGAGATGGAAGGGAAGCTTTTCTTATGGTTTTTACCTAATTGACATGGAGTGCATATGTGATCCTTATTAAAAGTTACCTTAGGGAAACCCACAACAATTTTCTTTTTGGCTAATTTGGATAGGAGGTCCATGCTAACATGTCCCAACCTCCGGTGCCATAGTGTGGGCACGGGATTTTGCGGTCCCTCTCGGGAGACGATGATGACAGGTACCCAATTTTAATGCATCAAAATTAAAAGTTGTCTTTGGAATTTTTATTACCAAAATAATATTCCTCGTGAATTTTTATTTGGTAGAATACAGTTCAGCGTGGCCAATAACGCGTCCGATGGGAGCTTGAACCAATGATTGGCACCCTAATAATAAATACCCTTTAAAATATTGTTAAAAGTCAAAAAGATGCCTTTTCACCCACTATTAAACCACTTTTCCCGACATTTTTGGCTTTTTGGCCCATTAGCTATCGGTATGCTGGAGGCTGATGCCGCCGGCGGCATCATCCATGCCGGCGGTGGCATCACCATACCGTCGGCGACATCGGCCATACTGCCGGCGGCATCACCATGTCGCCGGCGGCATCACCGGAAACGGGTCCCTTCACAGACAGCCTTTCGGCCACTTTCGGCGGAATCATTAAAAAAGGCCTCAAAAAACACCCCATTTCACCTATAAAAGCACACCTTGAGCTGCATTTTAGAGGGGGGGATTGAATGTTAAGGTTTTTATGTGGGAATAGATTCTAGTGAGATAAGAATTAGATAAAATAGGAAAAAAAAGGGATTCCGATCAATTTTTCCTGGTTTTTCTTCTTTGAATTCTCTGATTGTGAGTTGAAATCAATAAGTCCGGAGGTGTTTCTTTCAGTTCACGAAGAGGTGGATTCACGACCTCTAGGTAAGAAATCCTAAGTCTCATAGCTCTTTGGCATTAATACTATCGATTTGTGTTAATTTTTGTCAATTTATATTCATTTTTGGGTTTTCGGTCATTCTTACTGCCACCACTGTTGCCTACAAGCTAATATCGTTGGTAATGTAATTAATGTTGCCGGCGGCATCAGCCATGTCGCTGGCGGCATCAGGCATGTCGCCGGTGGCATCAGTTATATCGTCGGCAATATGACTTTCTAGATAGCAGTTTTATTTTTATTTATAATCCGGTTAAAATAATGATTGAGCCTAAAAATTACTTAAAAATGGAATTTCCTGAAAAACGCCATTCAAATCCCATTTTAGCCATCCGATCGGGCTTTATAGTACTGTAAATGAAGTATGCTATACCTTTGCTAACAATCTTCTGCAGGCGGACGTATATTGGATATTCAGGTACTTTATTTATTGCATAGAAAAAAGTATAGGACTTGAAAACCTTGTAATAATTTTATTTTTCACACTTTTTTTTATGGCTGTAAATATCTTATTCATTGCTTCAATTGCTTGATAAACACGAAAATAACAAAATAACTAAAACTGCAAATAAATAGGATGGATTAAACCGATTAAGAAAGAATGAAGTATCTTAACTTGTCCTAATGAAAAATAGATAACATCATCTGAACTCGGAATCTCTACTTAAGGTATGGTCCAACCACCCGGTAGGAAAATCGTACCAAAAATTTCCCGGTTGAGCTGAACCGGGTGGCGACTCTAAGTACGGGATTTTGATCTCATATCTTTTGAGCATTAAAATATGCAAAATCATTTTTCAAATATATCACACTCGTCTCCCCGGCATCCCAACGGGTCGGCCTGACAGGGCCAGGCCCCGAGGCCGCCACGCGAAACGTCGTCCGCTCATACATAGCCATTATTCTTCTTCTTTAGACACCAACCATATACTCTTTTTTATCATTTTTAATGTTAACACAATAAACATTATTTACTCTAGGTGCATAAAGAATAAGTTAATTTGGTTTACTATCATAGATTGAGCATCTTCATGAGTCAAATGTGACTTTTCTTCTATTATCACAGATTTGTGCTACACTGGGTAAGTTGAACTTCAGTTAATCAACTAGAGAGACTTCTTCTACTTGTGTTTCTGATCCAATGGTTCCATGGCCGATGATCTGTCCTTTTTTATTGTCTCCAAAGCTTACTTTTCCACCTTTCTCCCAGATTAAAGTGATGAAGGCTTTCCCATCACCAGTCATGTGCCTTGAGCATCCACTATCAATGTACCATGTGTGTTGATCTTCTATGGATCTAAGGCATACCTGCAAAATAGATCAAGTGGGTTTGGGTACCCAATCAGATTTGGGTCTTCTCGGGTTATCAACCACTTCAGGCCAAGGATAAATATCATAATAACCATTTTTAATCTGCATTATTTAGTAACATGGTTGTTTTTCCAGCAAAACCTACACCCTAAGATGGGTCTGATTTGCTCCTACTTCTTCAGGATCTTCTTTAGATGCCCCTTTCTATAGTTTCTAACATATCCAGCTTCTTGTATATAGGTCTATCCGGAATGTATCCAGAAGCTGGTTGGAGGTGCAACTTCTGCTTTGTAATTCTTTCTTTGCTTGGCAGGTTGGTCATCTGATATAGCCTTAGCTTTTCCTTTTTGGGCAGCTGTGAATCTCTGTACTTAAGGTTTCTTGCTCACTTTTCTTTCCTTGAGATTTGGGTGCAACGGATTCTTCTAATTTAGATTACTTGGTCCAGGTCTCCCTTGATTTTTCCTTTTTTATGGAGGATCTGGTTTCCTTCTGGATGCCTCCTTCATCAGGGTTAGCTCCATATCTAACCCCATCAAGTTGGCACTTAAGATCTGAAATTGACTTCTCAGGAAGTTCTCTTCAACCACATCCATATGCTCTGTGGTTCTCATTAAGTTGATGTGTTGTGACATTGCTTCAGCATCTTTAGCTAATTTCGAAACTTGTTGTTCTATGGATTTTATGGCTTTGGTGTTCTTTCTCACATTATGGATAACCAACTTTAAAGCTCTAGCAAGATCAAGGTTAGAAATAGAATTAGATTGAGAGTTTATGTCAGTATTTGCTATTTCTGATTCTAAATCCCTAATTTGCTTAGTGTCTTACTTGGATGAATTCCTTTCGGATTTCTCTAGTTCCGGATAAGTCATTTCCATGAACGTAGAATGAGTAGTCTCTTCTTCTTCTATTGAAGATGAGCTGCTAATTTCTTAACTGTTGCTTCATGTACCCACCATAGCTTTCTTCTTATATTTCTTTTCCCTTTTTAGCTTGGGGCATTTGGTTCTGAAGTGCTCCTTTTCCCCACATTCAAAACAAGCAGCATCTTTTTTTGGATCTTTCTTTTCTCTAGAGCCTTTCTTGGCTTATCCCTTCTTGAGGTGCCTTCCTTAGGCCTTCTTGATTCAAATCTTCTGGATCTCCTTCTATCCTTTTGCTTTAGGAATTTATCAAAGTACTTGGCCAGCGTAGCCATATCTTTTTCACTATAATTTGATTATTTTGGTAACTTTTCTGATCCGAAAGAGGCTGATCCAACATAGTTTGCCTTAAGTGCAATGGCCTTCTTTTTTTCTTCCATCTTTCTTTCTTGTTGACTATATCTCTCCTAGGATAATTCTTGAGTCAAAAGTTTTCCAATAAGCTCATCATAACTATAGAAGTTTAAGTCATAAGCTTCCTCAATGGCAGCGTTCTTATTGTCCCATTCCTTGGTGAGACTCTGGAGCACCTTCTTTACCATCTATACTTTAGAGATTTCGTTTACGAGCCTTTTCATCTCATTCACTAGATTGGTGTATCTAGTGTTCATGCTGCTAACTGATTCTTTTGGCTCCATCTTGAAGGATTCAAGCTTTTGTTGGAGTAAATCAAGCTTGACTTCTCTAACTTTGTTGGTTCCTTCATAGGTAACTTCTAGCTTTTGCCAAATTTCTTGTGCAGTTTCACATTCGGATATCCGGTTAAACTCTATTGCACTAAGAGCACAGTGAAGCATGTTAATAGCATTTGTGTTTTCACACAATTTTTTAAAATCATTCTCATCCCATAAACTTGAGGGCTTTCGGGTAGTCATACCCTCCACTTCATGAGAAGGCTCATATAGTTCATCTTTAATGACCAACCATGCTTGCATGCTTTGTGCTTGAATGAAGTTCTTCATCTGGTTTTTCCAGGACGTGTAGTGTTCACCGGTGAAGAGTGGAGGATGGGTAATGGACGTACCCTCGGGAAGGAGTTGTGAGTTTTGGAAACTCATTTTGATACTTGGATCAAAATTTGGATGTTTAGCTCGAGATTGTAAGATCTCTAGTTTGGAGCACTTGCTTTGATACCACTTGTTGGTCCCTGTGAGGGTCCGAATAAGGTCAAAGGAGGGTGAATGACCCTTTTTCGCAAAATTAACAAGACTTTAAAAAGTCTTTGTGTAGCGTGCTTGACTATGTTCCGGAGGATGGATCCGGATGATGCAGATATGAAATTAATAATGCAAATAATTAAAGAGTAAGGAATTCAAACACAAGTATTTTATCTTTGTTCGGCCCCGCGTACTCTAGTCCCTAGAGTTTCCATCCTCCAAGCTTTTCCACTTGGATTCCTTTCCAACTGGCAGGAATCAAGCCTTACAATTTATCTCCGGATGGTAACCCCTTCCGGATGTAGGATATACCACTAAAAGTACCAACTCCTAGTTGAGTCCTCTTGTCTTTAGTAGGATATATAACTTAGATTTCTACCAAACCTAAGTTGAGTCCTACAGGGAGATCCCACTCAAAGCACCTACTTCAAGCCATATCCCAATCTCACTAGTCACCCAAGTAGGAGATCTTTTACACTTTGGTTTTTCTCAAAGGTTTTGGTTTTGGACTTCCTCAAGTTTATAACTTCACTTGGGAATCCTTACAAATAGATTTGGAATTTAGATTGATTCTTGGAGGGATGTGTTTACTGATTGCTTTAAGCGAATTCTCTTGTTAATGCTTTCTAAAAATCAACCAGCACCTTCTCAACTTGTGAAGCTTCCCTTTTATAGGCTTCCATCATAATTGTAGCTGTTGTTGGTTATTGAGCTGTAATTAAATCTTCACCGTTAATCAAGTAATATGTGGCGCTTCCGAAATCGTTGATCAATCCGTTAGACAGAGATTTTGACCCGTTTGAATCCTTGGGATTGAGGCTAAAAATATCGTTTTCCTTGTATTTTAGTGACTCACCAACTTTTACGCCATTACCTTTTTGGTGTGAACTCTACGCGCCTTTCTCATTGGTCTAGGTGAAAAAGGTTGTTAACTTTTTCTCTTTCCCGTGTCAATCCTTTGTCCTTTTTCTGAAAAGTGCTAGCAGTCTTTTTTATCTTGCTTCAGGGTAAAGAATCTTTGACTTGCAGACCAAAAAGAATGGAGGGAATATAATATTTTGAATTATTCCCTCTGTCTTGATATTTAAGTCTTTCGGATGATTTCAGACTTAATATCTCTGGATCTGTCTTCTTTCGGATGCTAGTGCAATCAGTCATCCGGATGCAGTTTTAGACTATGCAAAGTTTGTTTTCTTTCCAAAGTTTAACTGGATGCTTCCATTTATGCTTAGGTACATGTCTTCACTTGTCTTAGACTTTGGATGTTTTGGTTATATGTCTGGATACGTGACTTAGGTCTTTTTGTACTTAGGTGTTTTGTTTACTTCAAAACAGATCCGGATTATTTGTTGTTCCGGGTCATTGTTTCCAACAAAACTCTCTAAAGTTGTACATTTCACTCAATCTCAACCATCCATTCAGTTTTAATGGTTGATATTCAATTGTATTGTGAACCTCACAAACCACTAAAACTAAATCGGAACCATTAAAATTCTATAAATGGTTGAGATTGAGTAAAATGTACAACTTTAGAGGGTTTGAACTTTAGAGAATCCAAATCCCCAAAGGGAATAGAGAAGTATTGTAAAGAGAAAACAAAAACCTAAAAAATAGTAAAAAAACTAAAGAAAAGAGAGTTATGGAAATAGGATTAAAATCCTAAAAATGTAGTATTTCCCTTTTTTTTTAAACCAACAAATAACTACTTTAGGAGGGCATTTCATGGGATAGTTTGTTTTACTCTAATTACCTTTGTATAATTTATTTACTATTGGTTTAATATATATTAATTTTATTTATTTTACATCTTTAACCGCCACTACAAATTATATTTTTATTAAACACTTAGGCCATATTTTTTTCAACTTCTAAAAGCTGAACTGAACTGGACTAAAGTTGATTGAACTAAACTGAAGTGAAGTGAAGTGAGCTGAACTGAACATATTTTAGTGTAAATTTTATAACTATGCATAGCTGAACTGAACAGAACTTAACTGGACTGAACTGAACTGAAATGAACTAAATTGAAGTGGTCTGAAATGAACTACATTGAATTGTAGTCCAAGAAAACAGGGCCTTAGTAAGGATCAATTAGTAATAAACAATAAACGCTAACAAATAACAACATCAACAATAAATAATAATAAGTTATGTTCTCATATTGTTGTCCATTAAGAAAGATATTAGAGTATTATATTGAAAAGTAATTATAATACTATTTTTTATTTTTTTATTTTAAACTTTTTGTAAAAAAAATTATAATTTTGTGCCCTTGTTACGATGGGCTTGCTATGCAACATATGCCTCTAAAGGCTCTAATATGGACTCAGCCAATATATTATTCAATGTAACACAGCCTTATAGCATATCTCCACAGGCTTCAAGATACATAATTGGTTTTATATCCATTTTCATGCCTTTTATTAGTAGACTCACATGATTTATGCATTCCATAAAAAATATGTTCAAATTTAACACACAAACATGTTATTTATAACCAGTGGTTGTGTCAAACCGCCAAATGGGGTGGGGCTAACAGTTGGCAATCGACAACTGTAAATTTCGGTCATTAAGTAAAATCAGCTCGACGACTAGAAAATATCATATTTACAATATAATTGCATGAAATTGAAATACAGAATAATACAACGGCTAGCTAGTTACCTAATAACTATTTTTGCTAATATAAGGAGATGATGAATTACCAGAACATCATTTTTTTAAGAAAAAAATTGCCTTATTGGGCTTATACTAATAATGAAAAAAAAAACTCCATCACACTGCCCACCCAAATGAGAACTTAAACCTGTGACTTTTTAGAATTACAACTTCAAGACTCAACCACCAGGATAAGACATTTGCTACACTAGAACATCAATTCAATGAAATGAAAATGTGAAATACTCCAATACCATTGGTCTATTTTTATATACAGGTACAAGCATGATATGTATTGGTAAAAGTACTAACAATACAATTGAAAAGAAAACATTTTCCTTTTTTAAATAATATAAAAGTAAAAAAACTCAACATAAAAAAAAAAAATTTACCTTTGGAAATGGTTCCCATAGCACAGGGCCTCATTTGATTTTTTTCTTCATTTGCCTTCCCTTTCCATATCTACACAATTTTTTCGGCAGATCTATGGGTAGGGGCTTTGCCTGAAAGCTAAGATGAATTTAAAACTTTCTGACGGCTGGTGTGAGGCTAGAGCATCACCCCACCCCTCTATGTCACCGCCCCTGTTTATAACCTTGTTCTACGAAGAATAAATATGAGATTGAAGTCCCTGTAAATCCATTCTTCTCCAGCATCTCTAAAAAGTCTATCATAATATATATGCTCTTGACTCATGTGACAATGAGAACAACAATGATATTGGCTTTCAGCAATATAACAGTCCACTAATCCCTATGTGAACTAGCATTATGAACTGCCTTCGTCTATTATACATCACAAATGATTGAATGGATATGACGAAGCCAACATCTAAAAGTTTAAAAAATTAATTTAAATTGATATGATATGAACATAGAATTCAAAAGTGTTAGAGACAAAATGATTGGTCTAATTAGAAATGCTTGACGAGAAAAAAATACTTGGGGAGGAAGCACACTTCGGAATGAAGTATACTTATTGATGAAGATTAAAATTAATTGTTAATTATTAGCTAGACATCAAGTGTACTATAAGAGCCGGTCTAAATACCTAATCACAATTGTTTTTCAAAAAAAAATACCTAATCACAATTAATTTACTATTGATTTAATATATGCTAATTTTAGTTATTTTATATCTCTAACTGCCATTATATTTTTAATAAACACTTAGTAAGCATCAATTAGTAATAAACAATAAACGGTAACAAGAAGTAACAATATCAACAACAACGACGAATTTATATTTTTATGTTGTTGCCCATTAGAAAAGATATTAGTTTATTACATTAAAAAGTAACAATAATACTAATTTATTTTTTTTTATTTTTAACTTTTTTAAAAAATTTATAATTTTGTGCCCCTTGTTGCTATGAGCCCCGGCCCTGCTCTGCAAACTATGCCTCCAAAGGCTCTAATATCGACTCAACGCTATATATTCAATGTAATACAACCTTATAGCATATCTCCGCAAACTTCAAGATACATTAATCTTATATCCATTTTCATGCCTTTTATTGGTCAACTCAGATGATTTATGCATTTCATAAGAAATATGTTCAAATTTAACATACAAACAAGTTATTTATAACCAGCGGCTGTTCCAGACCCCCAAGTGGGGGTGGGACTGACTGTTGGCAATCGACGACCGTAAAATTTGATAATTAACAAAATCAATTCAATGGCTAGAAAATATCATATTTACAATTTAATTGCATGAAATTGAAATACAGAATAATATTCCATAAAAGAAAAAGAAATATAGAATAATACAATAGCTAGCTAGGTACATAATAACTATTTTTGCTAATATAAGGAGATGATGAATTACTATAACATCAATTTTTTTAATTAAAAAATTATCTTGTTGGACTTACGCTAATAATGAATAAAAAGTCCATCACACCACCCATCCTATATAAATTCAAACATGTGACCTCTACTATCACAACTTCAAGTCTCAACCACTAGAGTAACAACTTTGCCACACTAGAACATCAATTCAATGAAATGAAAATGTAAAATATACTTCAATACCGTTGGTCTATTTATATGTATAGGTACAAGCATGATATCTATGGGTAAAAGTAGTAACAATATAATTGAAAAGAAAACATTTTCCTTTCTAAATAATATTAAGGCAAAAAAAACTTAAACATAAAAAACTTTTTAACTTTCTGAAATGGTCCCCATAGCACAGGTCCTCATTTAGGGCCAATTTGGCATTGCTTTTCCAGACTGCTTTTCCGAAAAGCTTTATTTTCAAACCTTTTCAACCTGCTGTCACGAAGAGTTCTAGAAATCAATAGCAGACAGTTCCTCATTAATTAGTATTAAGATTCAAAATCTTTTGTTGAATGCCAAAATATATTATTTTATTAAAAGTTTGTAAGTGGGGCTTTTCGGGACAGCAGCTCTGACAGAAATTTTTCCTCATTTCCCTTCCCTTTTCATATCTACACAATTTTTTGACAGATTTATGGGTAGGGGCTTTGCCTGAAAGCTAAAATGAATTTAAAAACTTTCCGATGGCTAAAGTGGGGCCGCAGCATCTCCCCACCCCTCTCTGTCACCGCCCCTGTTTATAACCTTGTTATATGAAGAATAAATATGAGATTGAAGTCCCCATACACTACAAGAAAACAGTTAATATGTGACAACAATTTCATTGTCTCTAAAATTGTTGTCACAAAAGGTTGTTGTTTGTTACAAAAAAAATTTTACCGGTACAAAAATTAGTTTTGTGAAACTTTATCGTAAAATTGTCACATATAATGTATGTTTTTATGAGAATTTTTTAAGATCGTAACTAATGATTTTCTAGTTACAGCTTAAGTTGTGACCTATAATTTAGAAATTGTTACAATAAAAAATTATTGTCACAAAAAATATATATGTGACAACAAAAAAATCTTGTTATAAATATTTTATTAGTTTCCTGACAATAACTTTAACTTGAAATAAAAAATACTTCAGTTACAAGCAATAATTGTAACTAATAATATTTAATATGTGACGATAACTTTTTATTGTCACCAATATATATATATATATATATATATATATATATATATATATATATATATATATATATATATATATATATATATATATGTATATCTGTGTGTGTGACAACATAAAAAGTTTGTTGCATAAAATATATTATTTTTGTGACAACAATTTTAATTTGAAACAAAAAATACTTTGGTTACAAGCAAAAGTTGTAACTAAAACTATTGAATAGGAGACAATAAATTTTTATCGTCACAAAAACTATATGTGTGACAACATAAATAGCTTGTTGCAAAACTATTTTACTTTTGTGACAATGAGTTCAACTTGAAGCAAAAAATCTCTACAGTTACAAGTAACGATTGTAACTAGAAATATTCAATATGTGACACTAATTTTTTATTATCACAAAAATAATATATGTGACAACATAATATGCTTGTTGCAAAAAATATATTAGTTTTGTGACAATAAATTTTACTTGAAACAAAAAATAATTCAATTACAGGTAAAAGTTGTAACTATAACTATTCAATATGTGACAACAAATCTTTTATTGTCATAAAAGCAATACACATTACAACATAAAAAGCTTGTCGCAAAAAATATGTTACTTTTGTGACAATAAGTTTAACTTGAGACAAGAAATTACTTATGTTATAAAAAAATTATGGAAAAAAGTATAAGAAAGTTTCATAAGTTATAAAAAAAATTACAACAAAGGGATAGAAAAAGTATAAGAACGTTATCATGAACCTTAAACCATGAACTTTAAACCCTAAACCCTAAACCTTATGTCCTGATAATAAATTTTATTGTTTAAATATTTTAGCAAACTAGAATAACGAATATATTATTTTATAAATATTTTCTTAAATTTAAAAGAATAAAATTATTTCTCTTTATATGTCATATAAAATTATTTTTAATTAATTATTAAAAACTAAAATTAAAAATTAGTTAGTATATTATCAATCCATATATTAACAATCATAATAATAACAATTAAAATCATTATCTTCTTTTAAAAATGTTATTATTTAATAATTATAATTTATTATTTTTTAAGAAATTATAATTTATTATTAATATTATTAAATTTAAATAATTTCAATTCATGAATAATAATAATAATAATAAATAACAATATTAATGAACTGAATATAATGATAAAAATTGGAACTTTGGCTATGGATTTTTAGTTTATAGGGGCTAGTATGGGATTCGTAGTAGGTGAGAAAATTACTCGTTTGATCGAATATGCTACCAATCAAATTTTACCTCTTATTTTAATGTGTGCTTTCGGAGGACATGAACGCAAGAAGGAAATTTGAGGTTGATGCAAATGGCTAAAATATCTTCTACTATATATAATTATCAATCAAATAAAAAGTTATTTTATGTATCAATCCTTAAGCCTCCTACAACTGGTGGGATGATAACTAGTTTTGGGAGGGGTTTAAAAAACTGTATATATAATTATATATAATTAGAAAAACAAAAATATTTTCTTATATTAACTAGGCTAAACTTTTTTTTGACTTTTGCTTTGACATTGTTACTTAAACTCTAACTCCTTCCTCCCCTTCCTTAGGTGCTTGGAAATTATGCCACGATTGAGCTTGAAAAACAGTAGATCTTGCTTGAAATACATATACCCTTACCCCAAGTTCCAAACCCCAAACCCCAAACCTAAACCCTAAACCTTATAAGCTATTCAAATTAGTTATATAGAGAGTATATAAATATTAATTATTATTAATAACAATATGTCCAAATTCCAAACTTAATATGTATAAATATTAAATAATAATAATTATTAATAATATTTTTATTATGTTAAAATTAATTATTTAATATATTAAAATTTAAAATCCTAATATATATGCCTATCAAATTTTCTGTCTCTAACGCTCTCCCCCCCTCGCACATCAGATTCCTGTTCGCCTCCTCCTCCTCCTCTTGCTCCTCCTCCTCTCATCTTCATCGATGTCTTTGCCCTCGCTCCTTTTTACTTCTCTCAACCCTCTCTTCTTCTCGCTCTTTGTAATCGCTTTTTACCTCCACTCTTTTTTCTGAGATTTAATAAACCCTAGATTCCTCTACTTCACTAGTTTTCCTCTCTGATAATTACTAGGCTACACCTCCATCATCGCTACTCGACCAACGCTGCTTCATCCTCACCGCCATCACTGCTCCATCCTCACCACTCATCTGTCAAAACCTTCTATCCTAAACCCGATTTCACCTAATCAATCCTGCAATCCATTTCGATCTCGTAACATTAGACATCTACTGTGTTCTACTACAAGAAGTAAGGAATGCATTTGATTTTTCTATTGTTTTATCTGTCAATTTGGTTTTACCCTTAATTTATTTATGACTTATTATTTTTAATCCTTAGAGGAGAAGATGTTTTTGATTTTAAAAGCCAAATATCAAAGTTCTAAGCATAAATCTGTTCACATACTTGAAGGTAAGTTTAGAGGGGGATTTTATAACTTAAGCATACAATAAACAAAGCATGCAAAACAACTTAAGCATAATTATTAAGTCTAAAAACACTTAAAGGAAAGGACATAATAATTAAAAGAGAAATTAGAAGATTTACTAGTTTAAGCGTTCTTTAGCAAAACTTCGTTACACAAGCCTCCAAAGTAGGATAGCCTCTATGAGTATCCACACGAACCCCACCAACCAAAACCTCCCAATGGGGAAGAACCAAAGAACCTTGAGCAATTGCTAGATCGCTCCAAAATTCCCACCCAAAAATATATATTCTAGAGATTCAAGATCCACTTGAATTTGGTGCACTGCAAAATGCAGAAAGGGGGCACAATATATAGGGGGAGCTAGGGCTCCCCGCATTTAATGTAGGATGGGAAAATCCCCATCCCGCCCTTGGCAACACGCGGATCCCATAGGATCAGCAGACTGCCCTCGCCGACCTGACTTGCTCTGCAAGTCGGGTCCTTGCCTCACAATGCAGGCTGAGCCTGCCTTGTCCCGCAAGCTGGGCCTCGTAGGATCTCCCATGAGCCCAACTCGTGGGTAGCCTTGCTGCAGGCCAGCTCAAGCGTAGCTTGCACTGCCTGCAGCCTAAGAGTGCTTATGCACTCGTGCGGGGTCGCATGGGCCTACAAAGACTTCGGGCTTGTGGGTCCTTTTCGTGAAGGGTCAAACCCTCATTGTTCTTGAAGTTCTAGCTCCTTCTCCAATTCAAATATTTATTTTACAACCTTCTTAAAATAGTTGCTGGTCAAAATAAATTCCTTGGTCTATCCAAAATTGATCCAATCAATTTTAACCAATCAAATAATAGTCCAATTATTATTTATGTTATATTTTCATAATAGAATAAATCTATTAGTTCCTTACTTAGTCCGATGAAGGTCCAATGTGTGTGACCTTAAAGGATCCCAAAGTATTGAGCTGTTAAGGCTTAACCAACCCTTGTTATAATGGAACCATTGGCTCGATGCTCTAGACCATGAATGGAACTCGATTACCTTAAACGACTGTAGTATACCTCTAGCAAGGGTATACCATCCCCCATTACCCGGAACGTCATTTACGCTTATGACTTAATCCCAGTTAATGCAATAGTTATCCAGTGCGATAAATTCCTTCCATTCTTTAATATCAGTACCATATGGTTTATAGGGTTTGGTTAAAGTGTTAACCCACTAATAGCGAGGTTGCTCTAAGCTTTCTCAGTAGTTTACTTGTTACTGAAGTATATTGCCTTTTACCATAGTGTGTTTGACTAGAAACCATTTCTATCAAACACATACTCTAATTAGAGGTTTATGGCAGTCATCACTTTAATAAGTGGCCGGGTATAACTCCTTAATATATCTGGAGCGATGGATTCTTTTCGACAATTTAGCTTACCAACTTGCTGTCATCACCATACCAGTAATCACCCATAACACCCTAAATTAATGAGTGCATAGTAATGACCCAAAGTATAGCAATATTACCACACAAGGTAACTAGCATCTCAAGTATGAGGACATTCGCAAAGCTTATTGCATGAAGATAAACACTAACACATTGATATATATACCATGTGTCAAACTTAAGGCACCACCTTCAGTCCTTAGGAGATTGACTGCTTGGATCCTTTCCAAGAAAGTTGACCACATGCTAGTCTTTCCGCTTCATCAATATCCTTTCTTGATGAAACTATGACTAGGGATAGTTTAGACATAATCATAATTGCACATGAAGTAGGTTCCACCAGATATAGTCCAACTGTAATTTCTCTGACTTCATGCTATGATAGGTCAAGGACTTTGTATATATACATCAATGAATATATTTAACTAGCTATATATATATATATATATATATATATATATATATATATATATATATATATATACATAGAAACACATTGATATAAACAAATGAACAAATGCCTTTATTGATTAAACAAATTATTCATACTATTACATAATTAAGATATATCGCCCTAATTGCCATAAGGGCATACATCATATCCAACATCGTCTCCTCATCCATTGCCACCGCCGTCTCCTCCTCCTCCATTGTGCCGCCCATGAACTGGTCAGTTTTAATGCCTTATCTTAGTTAACTTAGCTTTGCTCAATAACTAATTTTTTTCAGTTTTGTTTTCTTTTTTTGTTTCATCCTTGATAAAATTTGTTAGTTAACTTGTCTTTGCTCAATAAATGATTATTTTGATGTGTCGTTTCCATATCACTCTGAATTTTTGTTATTCTTCAACTTGTTGCTTTGTCTTTTGTTGGTGATTCTCGTCTGCGAAATGTATGGTTATGTGGTTTATTTGGAAAAATTTCACTGTTGATATTTTTCAGTACGAAATATTTAAATAGTAGTTTATTAAGGTATTGTGAGTCTGTAGAAGTTGATTGGAGTTTAGGTTCGCTATATTCGATTGTTGTCTTGGGCTATAGTACTTATTGCAAAAAGTTGTGATTCTGCTCGCTCAATGGAGGTATTGTCATGTAAGCTTCGAGTTATAAAGAGCTTGGAGAATACAAGAAGGCAGTTGTTAATTGTACAAAGGTATATATGATCATTAAATGCATTTTCTTGTATTCATATTAATTGATTAGATCGAAGTTCTTAATTCATGTTTGGAAATCTGAAAACTAAAATTGATGTTGGATGACATTGGTATGTTATGCTATTAAGTTGAATTTGTATGTTTTGGAGTTCAAATCATTTGGGTTGAAACTTGAAACAAATTACAACAAGAATTGATTTAAGCATGCTTAGCCTCTGAACTTTGTTTCTTTTACACACTGTGCCTCTGTTATTATACAACTTAATCATGTATAAACTTGTACAGTTAACTAACTATTGGTCATTTATGTGACATGTTGTGTTTACTATCTGTATTTGGAAATGGTTTACTACCCAATTTTATGCTGCGACATTAGGTTGCAATAAGTAGATAACTAATTGTATTGAAATTGAATTCTATTAAACTTACTAGCTAGCTCAATGGTAGATTTTGAGCAGCATGTAGTCACTGAAACTGCTACGAACACATATTGAGGGTACATGAATCATACATTAGGTGTTAATCATCTTTATGTCTACCCTGTTTGGAGCCGCTTAAAGGTAACTAATTAACACATTTTCAATATACTAATTTTTTGCATATATTTACAAATAAAAAATTAAATTTAATAACAATTGCAATTACAGGCATGTGCGCTAAGTTCTCCTGGTTTTGGGCCACTTCATAAGGATGCTCCAACTTGGTGTCTTAGGCTTGTTAAGGTTTATCCACTTACTCCATTCATGTAGTTCTCTTCATTATAAAAAAAGATAATTAACTAATAATATGATTATATAATGTTATATAGTACAATCTCAGTTATCCTCTCTGGAATAATTGACATCCATTATGGTCATGTTTTGGTTCATATCATGGTCATATTGACAATTTTTTATAATTAAGCATCAGTTTGGTCTTTCAATTTGTCAAACTTTTATGAAAATAATTAAATTGTTGGATGCCAAGTGTTAGGTTTTATAGGATTTATTTGATATCTAAAATATTGATCTTCTAAAAAAGTTCAGTTCAAAGGTCAACTTTTTTTCATAAGGGAAATTAAAAGGTTATGAACTCAAGAATGAGTGATTTTTGGTTGCAATCTCACAGTGATTGGCTAGATAGTTTTACCTTAGAATTTGTTCATACTTAGCTTGCTTTAAGTTTTTTGTCCATACTTAGCTTATGGCGTTAAGTTAAATTTTGTCCTTCAATTCAAATCTTGAGGCATTTATGTTGTCTTTATTTGAATTCTCATGACTGAAAGAGTTCATAATGACGTTATTGGCGTTAAGCCTTTGAGTCATTTATGTATGTGATTTTATAGGTTAGATGTATCTAAAATATGGAAAATTAAAAAAAGAAAGCAGCTAAATTCGTGTCGGTTATTTGTATAACAGAGACCAAAACTGAGACCATAGTAGCGGTAAAAATCTCGGTTTTAATTCTTGATATGGTCTTGGTTAAAAATTTAAAAACTTCCTATGAAGTTCAATTTTGGTACAATTTGGTTAGCCATGAGAAACCTATTACAGTCTCCATCTATCAGTATCAGATCTAGGAAAACTGCAGGCTGTAAAGGTGGGACTACAACTCTTGGTGAGTGGTAGTAGTATATATGCTTCTCTTGTGTTATGTTGAAATTATCAAGCTGTTTTAAGTTGTGGTTTTTGTTCTTCAGGGAATTCCAGCGAACTGATGGTGCTAGAGCTGTGTTTCTCATGAAAAGAAGTGTGGCAATGCACAAAGGGCTACTGCCCATTCTAGTAGTCTTTAGGTGATTATGGATATAAAAAATAGCTAGGTGCCCTTATTAATTATAGGGTAGGAAAATGGCTATTATCTGAACAATTTTTCTATGTATTTCTACAAATAAAAGCTAACAAATCAGTTGCACTTCATGCATTTATTGTTATGAGCTTAAGTCGAAGGAATATGATTTTTGTAGTGCACACTCTGTCTTCTTCAATCCTCTAACACCAAACCATGTTAGTCTTAAGTGTTGTGCCTCTTGTTATTTTTCTGTTATATCTAGATATTTTCTTTTAAACATGTATTTGAACACTTTTATATAATTAATGTTCTTTAACTTTTAATATTAGTTAGTGTGTTTTATGTTTCCCATTATGTGATTGTGAACTTTATAGAGGCCTTAGTGGTTTTCTTTCTCCTCCTTGTTTATCTTTGTTTTTTAGCTTATTTAATTGAGTATAATTGCATTTAGCTTATTTCATTAATTGTTAATTATTGTGCATTTAGAATTTATAAAGCTAATACTAAAAATTTGAGTACCCTTCAATCCAAAGTTGTTACAAATATTAAATGTAACAAGTTAATATTATAACTACAAATAGCTAGTGATAGAAAAAAGTTGTAACTGATGGTCATCACATATTATGTGACAACAAAAAGTTGTCATGCATAGCCTTTTTGTGACGACTAATAAAGTAGTCATGTAATTTCATTAAAAATTGTCATATAATACGTGACAACCAAGTTTATGTGACATTGAAAATCATTGTCATAGAATTGTAACTTTTTGTGACAACACAGTTGGAAATATTATCTGTTACGGAGTTATTAGTGACGATGTCTTTGTGACAATTATTCTTGTCACATATTGACTTGTGTGACAACTTTGAAGTTTTTTTGTGACATCAATTATTATCACAAATAAATTTTTCTGTGACGACTTTTTTATGTTTTCAAGTAGTTTTAGTTCATTTTGATGTATTATATATGACAAGAAACTTAATGTGACAACAATGTTTTCTTTTTAGTTATAACTAAAGTTGTCACAAAAAATTGTTGCAACAAAATATTTAAATATTTGTGACAACATTTTGATGAAAAAAATGGAAGTATTATCTGTTACGGAATTATTAGCGACGACCCTGTGACAACTAATTATTGTTACAAAATGTTATATGTGACAACTTTTGCTT
Source organism: Euphorbia pulcherrima (assembly GCA_947683365.1). NCBI lineage: Eukaryota > Viridiplantae > Streptophyta > Magnoliopsida > Malpighiales > Euphorbiaceae > Euphorbia > Euphorbia pulcherrima. The sequence continues at coordinate 22,259,879 of CANTUS010000007.1, read as the reverse complement.
ATCTATGACAATAAATGTTGTCACAAAAAGCTTGATTTCTTGTAGTGGTAAATCCATTCTTCTCCAGCATGTCTAAAAAATATATCATAATATATGTGCTCTTGACTCATGTGACGACGAGAACAACAAAGATATTGGCTTTCAGCAACATAACAGTCCACCAATCCCCTTGTGAACTAGTATTATGAACTGCCTTCGTCTATTATACACCACAAATGATTAGAATTCAAAAGTTTTAGAAAGGAAATGATTGGTCTAATTAGAAATGCTTGATGAGAAAGAATACTTGGGGAGGGAGCACACTTCGGAATGAAGTATACCTGGTGAGGAAGAATAAAATTATATTATTAATTAATTGTACGATGTTTAACTTAGCTAGCCATCAAGTGTACTAAAAAAGGCTGGAGCTTGTATATTCAAAATCATCAATCAATACAAAATACTTTCTCTCAAATAACTTTCTTTCAAATAGTTTTTTTCTTAGTTTCAATATTTGAAGCATGATACCAGACCATGCAGGTTGAATGGTTCCATGACTGATTTTGTTTCAAGTTTGATCGTCACCTATCAAACTAAATACCATTTCTAAAGATGATAATGTTGGGAACTAACAGTCAGATTGAACATGCATAATAGGCATGGCGGAAATTCAAATTTTTGTCCCTGTCCCCAGGAACTCCTATTAGTTGCATATAAATTAAATAAAGCCTTAACTAAATAATTCTCTACCTAGATTAGCATACAAAAGAGCCAGACATACCATAATTCTAAATTATATTATAGCATAAATATTTTATACTAAGTATTTTATAACTCTAAGCTATAACCTAAGCATAAAATATACTAAGCATGCAAAACAACCAAAGCATAATTATTAAGTCTAAAACGCTTAAAGAAAATGACTTAATAATTAAATGAGAAAATAAGGACATACGTGCTGAAGCGTGCTTTAGCAGAACTTCATTACACAAGCCTCCAAAGTAGGATAGCCTCTATGAGTATCCACACAAACCCCACCAACCAAAACCTCCCAATGAGGAAGAACTGAGGAACCTTGAGTAGCTGCTAGCCCACTCCAAAATCCCACCCAAAAATATAAACAAACTTATTCAAGTTCCACTTGAATTGGTATAAATTGGAATGGGTAAAGGAGCCCCAATTTATAGGTGGAGCAAAGGCACCACCTAATTAATGTGGGATGGGTAAATACCCATCCCGCCCCTTGAAAACATGCGGATCCTAGTACATCCGTGTGTTGCCCAAGGTAACCCGGCTTGCAGCCAGTTTGGGTTGCCGTACAAGGTAGGCTCATTTCAGCCTGCCTTGTCCCTCGAGCTGGGCCTCACGAGTTTTCTCGAGAGCCTAGCACGTGGTGGCCCTTCTTGGGCTGGGCATGCGTTGCACATGCAGTGCCTGCTCAGCCTGAGCCACATACCCATGCAAGCAGAGCTTGCGTGGCACTCGGCCCATTAGTGCACTATGCAATTGTATGGCCTTTTTTTCTTTATAGTCCCTATGAGTCTTTTCGGGGGGACTACCTATGCAGGGTACAACCCTCGCCTTGACAATCCGATTTTTGGCTCCCTTTTATTTAATGACCTTAATAAAATTAGTTACCAGGTCAATAAATAAAGACTCTTTATTCCAATCAAACATTTATTTTATGACCCTAATAAGTTAGTCGCCAGTGAAAATAAATGGCTTGGTCTATCCAAAATTGATCCAATCAATTTTAACCAATTAATTAATAATCCAACTATTATTTATATCATATTTTCGTAATAGAATAAATCTATTAGTTCTTTACTTAGTCCGATGAAGATCCAATGTGTGTGACCTTATAGGATCCCAAAGTATTGAACTATTAAGGCTTAACCAACCCTTGTTCTAATGGAACCATTGGCTCAAGGTTCTAGACCGTGAATAGAACTCAATTACCTTAAACGACTGTAGCACGCCTCTACCAAGGGTCTACCATCCGCCATTACTTGGAACATCATTTGTGCTTATGACTTAATCTCGATTAATGCGATAGTTATCAAATGCGATGAACTCCTTCCATTCTTTAATATTACTACCATATGGTTGATAGGGTTTGGTTAAAGTGTTAACCCATTAATAGGAAGGTTGCCCCAAGTTATCCCAGTTATTTACTTATTACCGAAGTATATTGCCTTTTACTATAGTGTGTTTGACTACAAACCATTTCTATCAAACACATATTCTAATCAGAGGTTTATGGCAGTCATCACTTCAACAAGTGGCTAGGTATAACTCCTTAATATATCTGGAGCGATGGATTCTTTCCGACTACTCAGCTTACCAACGTGCTATCATCACTATACCTGTAATCACCCGTAGCATCCTAAATTAATGAGTGTATAGAAATGACCCAAAGCATAGCAATAGTACTACACAAGGTGACTAGTATCTCAAGTATGAGGATATTCGAAAAGCTTATTGCATAAAGATAAACATTAACACATTGATATATATACCAAGTGTTTATCTTACTGCAGCCTCTAATATATCTTCCAGATATATCCATGTGTCAAACTTAAGGCACCACCTTCAGTCCTTAGGAGATTGACTGCTAGGACCCTTTCCAAGAAAGTTGACGCATGCTAGTCTTTCCGCTTCATCAATATCCTTTCTTGATGAAACTATGACTATGGATAGCTTAAACATAATCATAATTGCACATGAAGCAGGTTCCACCAAATATAGTCCAACTATAATTTCTTTGACTTCATGCTATGATATGTCAAGGACTTTTGTATACATACATCAATGAATATATTTAACCAGCTATAATATAGAAACATATTAATATAAACAAAAGAACAAATGCCTTTATTGATTAAACAAATTATTCATACTATTATATAATTAAGATATATCGCCCTAATTGCCTTAAGGGCATACATCATATCCAACAAACTCCCTCTTGCACTAAGGCCAATTAGCCATATGTCTTAGTCCATATGCTTTAACATGCTGGTCATGTTTGTCTTGAGTCAATGTCTTTATCAGACCATCCGCGATAATCTGATCAGTGGGTATATATTCTAATCTTATTGTCTTAGCATCAATAATCTCCCCGATTATATGATACTTTTTGGATAGATGTCTATTTTTCTGATGAGACCGTGGTTCCTTTGCATGAGCTATAGCACCATTATTATCACAATACAAAGTAATTGGATCAACAACCTCAGGCACCACACCGAGGTCACCAACAAACCCCATTAACCAGATAGCTTCTTTTGCTACTTTGTATGAAGCAATGTATTCAAATTCCGTGGTTGAATCAGCAGTAGTTTCTTGCTTGGAACCCTTCTAGCATACCGCCCCTCCATTTAACACATACACAAAACCTGACTGAGACTTAAAGTCATGCTTGTCAGATTGAAAACTTGCATCAGTGTAACCTCTGATTTTGAGGTCACCTTCTCCATAAATCAAGAACTCATCCTTAGTCCTTCTCAAGTACTTAATAATTGCCTTGACAGCCATCCAGCGCTTTTCACATGGATTTGACTGATATCTGCTCATAAAGCTCAAAGCTTGAGATACATCTGGCCTAGTACATATTATAGCATATATGATGGATCCTATTACGGATGCATAGGGTATATCCTTCATGCGCATTCTCTCCTGAGCTATCTTCGAGCACTCAGCCTTAGATAGGTTAATCCTCTTTGTCATCAGGAGATAACCTTTCTTAGAATGCTCAAGGTTGAACCTATCCAATACCTTGTATATATATGTACTTTGAGAAAGACCTAATAGCCTCTTGGATCTATCTCTATAGATTTTTATACCTAGAATAAATGCTGCTTCACCAAGGTCTTTCTTGGAGAACTTTCTTGATAACCAGACTTTAACGTTTTAAAGAAGAGAAGTGTCGTTCCCTATTAGTAGAATGTCATCAATATATAATACTAAGAAAACTACTGCACTCCTACTGACCTTCTTCTAAACATGAGGCTCACTAATATTTGGATAGAAATCTAGTTCCCGGATTGTCTGGTCAAATCTTATATTCCAACTCCTGGATGCCTGCTTAAGTCTATAAATGGATCTTTGTAGCTTACATACCTTTAAGCCATTCGGAGATGTAAAACCCTCAGGTTGTGTCATATACATATCCTGGTCTAAGTCCTTATTCAAGAATGTTGTTTTAACATCCATCTGTCAGATCTCATAATCGTATTGAGCAACAATGGCAAGGAGTATCCTAACAGATTTAAGCATAGCTGCCAGTGAGAAAGTTTTATCATAGCCTATACCATCACATAGACTATAACCTTTTGCAACCAACCTTGCCTTATAGGTAATTATATTACCGCTCATGTCAGTCTTCTTCTTAATGGCCCATTTGCACCTAATTGGTCTAACCTCTTGCGGTGCACCAACCAAATTCCAAACTTGGTTCTTATACATGGAATCCATTTTTGATTTCATGGCTTTTAGCCATTTATCAGAATCTGAACTTTTCATTGCCTTATTATATGTCCTTGGTTCATCATCCTCCACAAGATATAGTTCCTTATTATTAGTGATGATAGACCCATATCTATCGGGGCCCTTATGAACACGACCTGATCTTCGAAATGATTGTGTTTCGACAGGTTATTCTTGGATCAGACTCACTTATGTATCTAGAATGAGGTCAATCAATTGATTGTCTATTTCTTCCTCTTAAACTTTGAGTTCAATATTGCTCCCACTGACTTTGCAAGTAAGTGTTCCTTATTCAAAAAGTGAGCATTCCGAGATACAAATACCTTTTGTGCTTCGGGTTGGTAAAACATATATACAATTATTTCCTTTGGATATCAAATGAACAGACATTTGTCAGCCTTGGCATTTAACTTATCTGATGCTATCCTCTTTACCATAGTAGGACAGCCCTATACTCTTAAGTAACTTAGAGATAGCTTCTTATTATACCATCTTTCATAAGGTGTAAAATCAACTAATTTAGAGGGCACTCTATTTAAAACATAAACCGTGCTCTCCAATCTATATCCCCTAAAGGATTTACTAGGATCTGCATGGCTCATCATGGGCCTGACCATATCTAATAAAGTCCATTCCTCCTTTCTGACACTCCATTGTGTTGGGGTGTGTAAGAAGGGAACTATCCCATTTTCCTTTAGATAATCCTAAAACTCCTGACTTAAGTACTCTCCACCTCGATTCGATCGAAGTGTTTTAATACTTTTCTCAAGTTGTCTCTCTACTTCAGCTTTGAATAGTTTGAACTTTTCAAAACTTTTAGACTTGTTCTTCATCAACTACAAATAACCGTATCGTGAGTAATCATCAATAAATGTTATGAAGTAGGAGTATCCTCCTAGTGCTTGAACGCTCATTGGACCATACACATCAGTATGTATAAGTTCTAATGTACTCATGGCCCGCTCACCCTTTCCTTGAAAGGGTAACTTTATCATTTTTCCTTTTAAACAAGGTTCGTAATCACCATAAGACTCCAAGTCTATTGGGCCCAAGTCTCCATGCTTATGCAACTTGGTTAAGCGATCTTTGTTTATGTGGCCTAAACGACAATGCCATAAGTAAGTGGAATTCTCATTATCTAATTTAACTTTCATCACATTGTTTGTATTGAAAACTTCTATTTTAGTATCAAGAACATAAATGTCACCTTTCAACAATCCATAACCATAAAGAACATTATTCAGGTGAATCTGACAATTATTATTTGAAAATAAAATTTCAAATCCCTCTGCTGCTAAACACGCAACAGATACAATATTCTTGGTAACACTTGGAATGTAGTAACAATTATTCAAAACTAAAACAAATCCACTTGGCAAAACAAGACTAAAAATCCCTATGACTAATGCAACAACTTTGGCTCCATTTCCCTCGCGTAGGTCCATCCCCCCTTTTGCAAGTTTTCTGCAGTTCCTTAGTCCCTGCAAAGAAGTACAGATATGAGAACCACAACCAGTATCTAATTCCTAAGTGGATTCAGGCAGAAAAGTAGCAAAATTTTTAATTGCAAACATACCTGAAGTAGATGCCACTATAGGCTTCTTCTTCAAATGCTCAGAAGTAGGAGCACTGCGATCCCTCTTCCAATGTACTGGTTTCTCACATTAGAAGCAGACATACTTAGATGCCTTATTTTCTTTCTCCTTCTTGCTGATTCTTTTCTTAGCACCTAGTGCCTGCTTCTTCTTATTAGAAGCCTTGCCTTTTTCAACCAACAGTAGAGGTTTCTGATCCTTCTTGATCTAAGGTTCTACTATTTTTAGCATGTTAATCAATTCAGGGATAGTAGAATTAATCTTGTTCATGTAATAGTTAGTCATGAAGCCTTAGTAACTATCTATCATGGACATCAACACAAGGTCAATGCTTAAGTCATGATTCATCTTGAATCCCAATTGATTCAGCTTCTCAAGGTATCCCAAGAGTTTAGTACTTGTTGAGAGGCAGAGGAGCCAGCCTGCATCTTGGCACCAAGAAGGAGCTTGGAGGTCTAATACCTCTCTTCCTTTCCCTCTCCAAAAAGAGCTCTTCAAGAGGGAGAACCATGTTCTCCAAGGGCATGTTCTCATGTTATTTTTGAAGCTCAGGATTCATGGACCCCAACATGATACACATGGCAGTCTCATGATCTTTCCTGTGCTTCAACCAGGCATCATGTTCCATATGATCCTCAACATCAGGTTCTACAGGGAAATTTTCACTTAGAATATAGGCAATTCCCTCAGATCTAAAATCTATTCTCACAGCTCAGAACTAATCAAAAAGTTCAAGCCATTCAATTTGGTGTCAAGTAACATATGGAGATTAACATTAGAAGTCATTTTCAACCTAAGATATAAGAAAAGAAAAAAAAAGTTTAGATATTAGTTTAAGTACATACATTTAATATAATGTCTTTTAATTAAACACATTTGTCCTACTACTTTCTTCGATATTTACAATAGCCCATTCTATTGAATTTGAAATTTTAGCCCAGCAAAATTTCTTAGTAGGTAGCATCTATAACTAGTCTATCATAACCCTCAATTTTATGAGCCAAGTCATAATAGTAAGTTACAGTTGGAATCCCATTCCATATGCATCACATGCAATTGCTAATTCTTTCAAGTTCCCTATTCCCAAGGGACGTGTGCTATTATAATAGCAACTCCTTGAATGTGTCTCAGATCTGGGCCTAGCCCTTAATTTTATGGTGCACTACCCCAGTTCTATTAAGGCAGACCCTATCCCAAACTTTACAATCAATCAATGTAGACTAGAAGGAATGCTTTTCGTAGCACTTTGATAGCCCAAAGAGACCATATTATAAATTTGAGTAAGGAAGACTACAACTTGCCTTAATATATTTACTTTAGGATTTTATTGGAGTTCACCCAATCTAGGATTTTATCAGATGGACAAAATTATAATAACTTATATTAATTCAGGAAATTTATAATTAATTTATAAGGTCTAACCTTAGGTGGGTTCAGCTCTTTATTATAATTATTCCATCCACCTAGATTATATGCAAAATAATTAACACTTTTATTTGTTTTATTTATATTGCATTTCCTTTAAGCTTTTATTCAATAAATTTAATTTTTTTACTTTGTTATAGAAACATATATAAGCACCATCTTATATACTAGAAATAAATTAGTTCATAATAATCCCCCGGTTGGTCAATTCAAATTTCACCAATATAGGTTCCCAGGTAGGAGAGGTGCCCTTTGAGGAGTAGACACCAAGTCCAATCCTTAGCCAAAACAAATACGGGAACAAACCTGAAGACCAATGAATTCTCTTGAACTAATAAAATTCATTCTTCCAATTCATGTAAATTGGAAGCATCTATAACCCATGTAATTTAAACAAATTATTGACACTTTTATAATTTGAGTAAGTTGAGCAGGCTTATTCAAAATTATTTATAACCATTTTCTAACCTTGAAATGAAAGCCACAAGCTCATATATATATATTATTCCAAACAAGTAAATAAACAAATCAGTTCATATAGTAAAATAATATTTAGTTCGCTTCTAACTTAATTATGCACTAAATAGGCAGGATTTGATACCACTGTTGGGAACTGACAGTCAGATTGAACATGCACAACAGGTATGGCAGAAGTTTAAAATTTTGTCCCTGTCCCCAGGAACTCCTATTAGTTGCATATAAATTAAATAAAGCCTTAATTAAATAATTCTCTACCTAGGTTAGCATGCAAAAGAGCCACACATACCATAATTCTAAATTATATTCTAGCATAGATATTTTATACCAAGTATGTTATAACTCTAAGCTATAACCTAAGCATAAAATATACTAAGCATGCAAAACAACCTAAGCATAATTATTAAGTCTAAAAGGCTTAAAGAAAATGACTTAATAATTAAACGAGAAAATAAGGACACACCAGTTGAAGCATGCTTTAGCAGAACTTCGTTACACAAGCCTCCAAAGTAGGATAGCCTCTATAAGTTTCGACACAAACCCCACCAACCAAAACCTCCCAATGAGGAAGAACTGAAGAACCTTAAGTAGCTACTAGGCCACTAAAAAATCCCACCCAAAAATATAAACGAAATTATTCAAGTTCCACTTGAATTGGTATAAATTGGAATGGGGAAAGGAGCCCCTATTTATAGGTGGAGCAAAGGCTCCACCTAATTAATGCGGGATGGGTAAATACCCATCCCACCCCTTGGAAACACGCGGATCCTAGTGGATCCGCGTGTTGCCCAAGGCAAAAGGCAGGCTCATATGAGCCTGCTTGTCCCACAAGCCCAGCTCATGGAGGCCCTTCTTGGGCTGGGCAAGCGCTGCACATTCAGTGCCTCCTCAGCCTAAGCCGAATGCCCACACAAGCAGGGCTTGCATGGCATGCAGCCCACAAGCACTATGCCCTTGTGTGGCCTTTTTTAATTTATAGTCCCTATGAGTCCTTTTGGGTCTATAGGGCCTACGTGTGCAGGGTCCAACCCTTGCCTTGGCAATCCGATATTTGGCTTCCTTTTATTTAATGACCCAAATAAAATTAGTTACTGCTCAATAAATAAAAACTCTTTATTCCAATCAAACATTTATTTTATGACCCTAATAAATTAGTTGCCGGTCAAAATAAATTGCTTGGTCTATCCAAAATTGATCCAATCAATTTTGACCAATTAAATGATAATCCAATTATTATTTATATCATATTTTCGTAATAGAATAAATCTATTAGTTCTTTACTTAGTCTGATGAAGGTCCAACGTGTGTGACCTTATAGGATCCCGAAGTATTGAGCTGTTAAGGCTTAACCAACCCTTGTTCTAATGGAACTATTGGCTCGAGTATCTAGACCGTGAATAGAAATCGATTACCATAAACGACTATAGTACGCCTCTAGCAATGGCCTACCATCCCCCATTACTTGGAATGTCATTTGTGCTTATGACTTAATCCTGGCTAATGCAATAGTTATCAAATGCGATGAACTCCTTCCATTCTTTAATATTAGAACCATCTGGTTTATAGGGTTCGGTTAAAGTGTTGACCCACTAATAGCAAGGTTGCTTCAAGCTATCTTAGTTATTTACTTGTTACCGAAGTATATTGCCTTTTACCATAATGTGTTTGACTAGAAACCAATTCTATCAAACACATACTCTGATAAGAGGTTTATGGCAATCATCACTTCAACAAGTGGCCAGGTACAACTCCTTAGTATATCCAGAGCAATGGATTCTTTCCGACTACTTAGTTTACCAATGTGTTGTCATCACTATACCCATAATTACGCGTAGCACCCTAAATTAATGAGTGTATAGAAATGACCTAAAGCACAGCAATAGCACCACACATGGTAACTAGTATCTCAAGTATGAGGATATTCACAAAGCTTATTGCATAAAGGTAATCACTAACACAATGATATTTATACCAAGTGTTTATCTTACTGTGGTCTCCAATATATCTTCCAGATATATCCATGTGTCAAACTTAAGGAATCACCTTCAGTCCTTAGGAGATTGACTGCTTGGACCCTTTCCAAGAAAGTTGACCACATGCTAGTCTTTCCGCTTCATCAATATCCTTTCTTGATGAAACTATGACTAGGGATAGTTTAGATATAATCATAATTACACATGAAGCAGGTTCCACCAGATATAGTCCAACTATAATTTCTCTGACTTCATGCTATGATATGTCAAGGACTTTTGTATACATACATCAATGAATATATTTAACCAGCTATAATATAGAAACACATTGATATAAACAAAAGATATATCACCCTAATTGCCTTAAGGGCATACATCATATCCAACAGATAAATTGTCATTGATCATCAATTCACCAACTCAAAAATCTCAGGCTACCAAGTCCAAGAACGGTAGCTCAATCAAACAATCTGGAGTCAGTACTTAAAACCTGACAATTCAAATTACAAATTCAATCAAACAACCCCAAGAACAACAAAGATCAAGTTCCATCGAGGAAAAGGGCATCTCATCTCGGATAGAGAAATTAAAACTCAAGTGTAGCCATTGTGGAATGACAAAGCATAAAAGGAAACATGTTTTAAAATCCATGGATATCCCGGTTAGTGGAATGACATACATAAAATGAAGGGGTAGACCATCAAAAACGATGCAAGCGAGCATAAGTACATGTATTAGCTGGCAAGAAAAGAAAATGGAATAAGCGATGAGGATTTGGAGAGAAAGTGCAATGTGGGGGAATCTAGATTCTCCTCTTGAATGAGTTCTGCGAAGCCTGGTTTTGATTCTCCATTTTATCCTTTTATTTAATTTCATTATTAACAAACTTTTTTTCTTGTTGTTGTGTTCTTTTGAATCGAGTGTATAAGCATTGCATTGCATTTGCAAATGTATATATAATCAAAATGATTAGATGCCAAATTATTATAATTAAGTAAAATTTTGTGTAAGATAGAAACTTCTGGTAAATAAACAATGTAAATTTCTGAAATTCTAAGCTAATCAAAGAGCTGAATATGAAGTCCAGATCTTGGAAGTCAAAAGGAAGTGAGTTTGTGTAGTACAATTGAAGAAAGTCAATGGCTTTTTTACGGGGCTCTTACAAAAAACACATCTATTCAGAAAATAACTAGTGTAGTGCTCGTGCAATGCACGAATAGGTCCAAAATGACACATATAAGTTTTATTCATAGATTAAAATAACTAATAAAAACAGTGATAGTATATTACTTATTACTTATTTTACCTGATCCAAATAATAATTGTTAAAAAATTTGAGGACGCTCCATTGGTTCAGGCAGCTTAATCCGTCCTTGATTGCAGCATAAAGAAAATTTAGGTGTTGAAGAATTGTAATGTTTTTGTATTCGCTTCTCATACCAAAAATATGCACCACATTTTTCGCATTTTGAGTTCCGGTCTCTAATATCCGAGTAGTCTGTATTTCAAAATTATAAAATATTGAAGGCAATCACTATTATTGAATATACACCCACACAAAGATAAAGTCATTACCTATATCGCCGAAATTTGACTATGTTCTTGCTCGTTTTTTACATTGAATATCCATTTATTACTAAAAAATATTAATGTAGATAATCAAAATAACTTTTTATAATTTAATTGATGTTGAAAAAACTATATTTAATAATGATCTTTTAACTGTGCATTATGTATAAATTATGCATTACATTGCATACCTCTTTTGGAGAAAATTATCTTATTTATTATTTTAAGTTTCTAACCCACACTTGCAAAAGCTAGAATATGGAGAAAAATGACATGTGCATGCATTATCATATATTTTATACTAATTTAGAGTCAATCAAATCTTATTTTCATACGAAAACTTCAACTTATATAAGATGCCAAATATTAAATTATAGCATAGTTTTAATCAATGCACCATTACATACCCCTTTTGGTGTAGCTCACTGGCTCAGCAAATAAATAAGAAGAATATGAGGGAATAAGAGAAAGGACATGCGTTACCTTTTTCTTTTTTCTTCAAGGAACAATGACCAATTTAAAGAGACACTTGAATAAAATATTTAAGTTTTAAATAGATTTGAACCAAAATGTTAGAAGTGATAAGGATAACCATTTATGCTGATGGAGAAGAAAATTTAGATAACATTACCCCTTTTGGTGTAGCTCACTAGCTCACCAAATAAATATGGAGAAATTGATTAGGAAATAAGAGAAAGGGCATGAGTTATCTTTTTCCTTTTTCTTCAAGGAAGAACGACCAATTTAAAGAGACATTTGAATAAGATATTTAAGTGTTAAATAGATTTGAACCAAAATGTTAGAAGTGATAAGGATAACCATTTGTGGTGATGGAAAAGAAAATTTAAATAACATTAATTATTTACTTCCTTCACTTCAAAATAATTATCTTTTTATCAATTTTTCTTATGTTATAAAAAATTTATTACTCCATTACATATCTTTACTACTTAAAATTTAAATTAAATAAATAATCTATTAAATTTTTATTTTAATAGAACGTAGGTATTTTTATAATTAAATTTTGGATAATGATATATACAAAATAGGGTGTTTTTAATTCATTTGGAAATTAATTAGAAAAAATGTTCATAATTAATTATGTTGTTTGGAAGTCGTAATAAGCAGTCAGAATAAGCTTAGGAACATGTGCTAGAGTTTTCGTAAATTCCATTTTCTTATTCTAATACGCGTTATTGGATTGCCTTCCCTATTTTATTAAAGTTCAGTTCTCTTCTATTTCTACTTGATGTACTTCTACTAAAAAATAGACTCTTAATTTATTCATGTTTAATATTCAATTTTCATTTAATGCACGTTATTGGATTGCCTTCCCTATTTTGTTAAAGTTCAGTTCTCTTCTATTTCTACTTGATGTACTTCTACTAAAAAACAGACTCTTAATTTATCCATGTTTAATATTCAATTTTCATTTAGCCAAAATATTAATTTAGTGTAAATAATTGTGGAGATGAAAAATACGGATAAGCATATCAACACTACCTTTTTAAAAAAATCAAATTTCATTTGTAATTTTTTTAATGACTGTTAGAATTTTAGAATTTTAATAACATGTATAAGGGCAAAAAAGTCTTTTAATTTTAATAATATATATATTTGGACCAAAAGACAAAAAAATTCCAACTTTACGTTGCCCCCTGCACTTTTCATGACTTCTTTTTTTAAATTATTATTATTATTATTTTCTTGCTTTCTTTTGCATTTATCTTTCAAACCGTTCATTTTTTCGACATGTCGCTTCAGAGTTTTTTGTTCGTCTCTTTTTATTCCTTGAAATGACATCCACTATGACTTTTTTGAACTTTTTCAACTGACAGTCATGTGGTAGATGTCTGGTAGACATGTTATAGGTATCTGATAGACATGTGTTAGAAGTGTGGTAGATGTGTGGACTCTATTTTTTCGCTAGCCTTTTTTTCTCTTATGATCTGTATATTGTACTTTCTCTCTATTGGATATGTTCTTGCATTCTTTTCTTGATCTGGAAATCGTATCTCGATTCTCTTCTCTTCTTGTTATTTGTTTGATTTTCGCCGCTAATATGCATTGTTTAGCTCGTGGTTTATTTCAAGGTTTGCACAAGCTAACATAATGATTCCATAAAAAAACCATCAAGAACTAATATCTACCATATGTCTACCAGACTTCTATCAGATGTCTACTGGTTTAAAAAATTTGAAAATGTCATAGTGGATGTCATTTTAAAGATACAAATAAGACAAATAAAAAACTCTAAAGCGGCATGTCGAAAAAATAAACAGTTTGAAAGATAAATGAAAAATAAGAAAAAAATTAAAAGAAAAAGGGAAGAAACAAGTGGATGACATGATATGTAAATGGAATTGAAGGGAATGTGTATTTGTAAATAGTTTGAATTAATGGTCAATTTGTAAATAGTTTAAAAAGTACGACTATTCTTGATAGTTTGTCTTTTTTTATTGTTAGAGCTAACATTTGGCCTAGAGGCTACAACAAGCCCCAAGGCCAAACGAATCACATTCACTTTCAAATAAAGGTGAAGACCAACCTCTTGATTTTTACACCAATAGTTTCATTTATAGTTTTGGTTGAAATAGTATGTAAGATAATTTATAGGATTTAAGAAAACCCTAGAATCGATTTGTTCTAAAAATTGATTAAAAACACATAATATAAAATAATAATCAGAAGCATACCTTGATCCATTGAAAAACTGAATAAGATTTGTTCATCTTGTCCTTTATAACTCTTAGGCTTTATTCGATGATCAAGAAAATAACTTTGAAGAGAAGAGAAGAAAACGAAAAACATTTACTTTGATGTTCTTAATCTGTGTCTGTATTATCCTTACTTCTCTTTCTTTTATACTTTATTAATATCGTTTTACCAAACATTATAACTGTAAAGAAAAGGATAAGCAAAAGGGAAGGGTTAAACTAACCAGTTTTATTCAACTGTTCATCTAGTCCGATTTATTCATTTAAATCCAATCATCATCACATTGGGTAAACTTTAATTAAAACAAACCACTTAATCTCATGAACCATACTAGATTATGAAAATAATCTAACAGTATCCCACTTGGTTCATGATTACGTAATGATTCAAATTTTCAATATCATCTTTAATTAGAATTAAAATAATCAGGTTATGGCGGTCACAAGTTATAAGTCAACTATATTCCGTCCATATACCACATAAGTATTTCAACTCTAAATACTCTTAATGGTGAAATATTGAATTCACAAACTTAATGCCATTTTATTTAAGTCATACTTGTACAAAATTCATACAAATGACGAACAAATAAGCAAAATATATCTCTTATTGAATTCAAAATGCCATACCTTTAATATGAGCAAATATAACCTTTATGTATATACATACAAGCTTCTTACATCATGCTAACAAGAACTTATTTATAATGCCCACACTTTTTACATGGCCAATGAAAAGTTTTGGGTGGTAACCCTTGTTAAATATAATGTATGCCCTTAAGGTCATCATAGCAATATATCATAATTATGTATTGGTATTAAAAATTTGTTTAATGAATAAAGACATTTAATCTTTTGTTTATATCGATGTGTTCATATATATTGTGACATAATACATAGCATGAAGTGAGAGATATTGTAGTGGGACTATGTGTAGTAAAACTACTTCATGTGCAATTATGATTATGTCTAAACTATTCCTAGCCATAATTTCATCAAGAAAGGATATTGATGGAGCAGTAAGACTAGCATGTGGTCAACTCACTTGGAAATGGTCCAAGTAGTTAACCCCCTAAGACTAAAGGTGGTGCCTTGAGTTTGACACATGGATATATTTGGAAGCTATATTAGAGACCGCAGTAAGATAAACACTTGGTATATGTATCAATGTGTTGGTCTTTATCTTCATGAAGTAGCTTTGCAAATATCCTCATACTTGAGATATTAGTTACCTTGTGTGGTACTATTGCTATACTTTGGGTCATACCTATTCACGCATTAATTTAGGGTGCCACGGGTGATTATGCGTATAGTGATGACAAAATGTTGGTAAGCTATGTAGTCGGAAAGAATCCATTGCTTCAGATATATTAAGGAGTTTTTACCTGGCCGCTTATTAAAGTGATGATTAATATAAACCTCTGATCAGAGTATGTGATTGATAGAAATAGTTTCTTGTCAAACACATTATGGTAAAAAAGTAACATAATCGGTAACAAGCAAATAACTGGGATAGGTTGGAGCAATCTCGCTATCGGTGGGTTAACACTTTAATCAAACCCAACAATCCAGATGGTACTGATATTAAAGAATAGAAGGAGTTCATCACATTGGGCAACTATTGCATTCACCAGGATTAAGTCATAAGCAAAAATGATGATCCGAGTAATAGGGGATGGTGGACCCTTTCTAGAGGTGTACTACAGTCGTTTAAGGTAATCGAGTTTTATTCACGGTATAGAACTTCGAGCCAATAGTTCCTATAGAACAAATATTGGTCTAATCTTAACAGCTTAATACTAAGGGATCCTATAAGGTCTCACATATTGAACTTTCATCGGACTGAGTAAAGAATTAATAGACTTGATCTATTACGAAAATATTAAAGGGATGGTTGAACTATTACCTGGTTAGACTTGATATTTTATTTATTGACCAGTAACTAATTTTATTAGGGTCATAAATAAATTAAAGTTTTGATTAAAATGATTAGATTATTTAATGGTTAAGCCATGAATTTATTTTGACCAATAACTAATTTTATTAGGGTCATAAATAAATTAAAGTGTTGATTAAAATGATTAGATTATTTTACGGTTAAACCAGGAATTTATTTTGACCAGTAACTAATTTTATCAGGGTCATTTTATGATTAAACCAATAATTTATTTTGACCGGTAACTAATTTTATTAGGGTCATAAAATAAGTTAAAAGAAAGGAGGATTAAATTTAATCTCATATTAAATTCGCATTTAATCCGCATTTAATATCGCATTTATGCTTGCATTAAATCCGTATTTAATCCCGCATTAAATTTGGGGAGCCTTTGCTTCCCCTATATAAAGCTAGCCCCTCTGCTTCATTTCTTGCACCATATCTTTCTATGAGCTCTTACTTGAGATTCTAACACATTTTCTCAATGTCAACTTAAAAGATAAAATTAAGTAGTCCCTATAGCTAATATTTCGGGTGGGTTTTGGAGTGGTCTAGCAGCTACTCAAAACTCTGCGGTTCTTCCTCACTAGGAGGTTTCGGTTGGATGGGTTCGTGTGGATACTCATAGAGGCTATCCTATACTTGGAGGCTTGTGTAAGAAGGTTCTGCTAAAGCACGCTTCAACATGTATGTCCTCTAATTCTCTTTTAATTATTAAGTATTTTTATTAAGAGTTTTAGGACTTAGGCTCTGTTCTTTTCAACTTCTAAAAGTTGAACTGAACGAAAGTGAACTGAAGTTGGCTGAACTGAACTAAAGTGAGCTGAACTGAACTGAAATCATTTGAGTGTAAATTTATAACTACACATAGCTGAACTAAACTGAACTGTACTGAACTATACTGAATTAAACTGAACTACACTGAACTATACTAAACTAAACTGAACTACATTGAATTGTAGCCCAAAAGAACATAGCCTTAATAATTATTATGCTTAGGTTATTTTGCATGTTTAGTTTATTTTATACCTTAACTATAACTTAGAGTTATAACAAGTTATGAGTGAGCGCGGGGTTTGAAATGGAGGGATACACGTGGGGTGCATTTCAGTTGGTTTGAGGAAATTCGGTTTACTTAAAGGCACTGACTTTGTACAAGCCAAAAATGTGATTATATTTGCACATTTTATTAAGAAAAAGTATATTTAAAATAAAGCATTTTTACTTTATTTAAAAATAGAATAGAGTCGCCTCCCAGTTCAGCTCCATCGGGAATTCTGGTATACTGATCTGAAATGAGATTTTTATACCGAAAAGAAAGTGAAATTCTGAGTTTGGACATAATAGTTACTCATATTGTTCAAATTGTTTACATTAATTTTGGAATTATAGAATGTGTGGTAATTTCTACATTACAATGGCTTTATTTAAGAATTAAATTCAAGAAATAAAATGGGCATTATAACGGCATAAAGAAATATATATTTGCTACCAAAATTTCGGTAGAGTAACGGCAGCACTTGAGTTTTGGCCCGGAAACTCGGCTAGAGTTTGCCCACATTCGGGATGTTTTGCATATACCTGCGAGCTTACGTACACCGATTATATTTTAAGTGGCACCAATGGCTCACTTAACTAGGGAAATGGAATGCAATGTGCAATAATAAAAGTAATAAAAATTTGTTTTAAAGTTGGGCTTAGAGCCAATTACCCTCAGTATACCTTTTCGTCTGTCCAGAATGACTTGAGAGCTGGTGCTGGACCGAAGTCATCAGAGGTTGCTGTTCATTTGGAAAACAGGTTTAACCCAAGTTATGGCTATAATCTTGAATTATTCCTATAGAGAATGCGGGTTTTTTAGAGATTGAGTCATTTTTAGACCAAAGATCACTGTGAGATCTTGATCTAAAAAGACAGGAAAACGAGCTAATACTGAATGTCGGTGGTGAAGCTCAAATTTAGGAGTGTTTTGACAGATTTTTAGGGCTTTTTGGACTCCCAAAACTGAAAAAGGACACGATGGGAATCTTGGGATTTCTTAAAATTTCCATCTCTGTTGAAATGAGGGGGGTAACCCCATATTTATAATAGGTAGGTAATTAGCCGGCAGACTAATTACCTATCTAACAGGATTTTACTTTAAATCTCGTAAAATTTTGCCAGATCTCAGTAAGATTTGATTTTCTTTACTGTCGATGGGTAATTAGCCGGCAGGCTGATTACCTATGTTTGACCAAATTTTGACTTTTTGATTTTTCAGTAGGAAATGCTAAATCGAAGCTTCCTGAGAATGTGGATTTTTGAATTTCAGATTTTGGATGATAATTCAGTCCTTTTTGGCTCTTTTGTCTGATCACTAAACAAAATAGTCTAATCCCTCATCGGGCCGAAATAGACCTATGCTAACAGTTTGCCCCTCGCATACATAAATTTTGTGCTAGAAATTTTGCTGTATGCGAAACAAACAAAACAGTGTGTGTGGAATGCAATGAGTTAAAATATTTTTAATCGACAAATTTTGAAATAAAATATATTTTGCCCTTTTGATTAAAAATTTATCAATGAGTTGCATGATGTTTGAAATTGACCAAGGGTCAAAATAAATTTTCTTCGCTGCTTAATGAATGAATGACTGTGAAAAAAGAACTTTAAGGTCCGTTCATTTTATAAACAATACAGAAAATGGATGAAATATTCAAAATTGCAAAAAATTTCAAATTATATGTAATTAGCTGGTGGGTTAATTACCTATGTAACGGTAACTTTTATAGATATTATGTGTAAACGTGTGATAACTGGCATAGGTAATTAGCCGGTGGGCTAATTACCTTCGGTTTATAAAAACAGCAGCTTGGCTCCCATTTTCACCACACCAAATATCTCTTCTTCTCTCTTTTGTGTTTTCTGCTCTTCCGCTTCAAAAATTTTCATGTCCGAGCAATCTTTGACAATGGTTTCTCTGATTTTCTTTCCTTTTTGCCCCCTTTTATTTTGATTTTGCGGGGTTTTTAAGTGGTTCAAGCTTTACAATAGCTTCTTGGATTTGCCAGCCATCCAAGTGACTACTCAGAATGTGATTATTGATGGTGAGCAAGTGGAACTCTTTGAGGTTCCTGTAGAGGCTTTATACGGGCTTGTACCAAATTGGATGTACTACGGGATCTATCCTGGGGATTTCATTCCCCTTGCTTTAAAGCCTTTCGACCATCTTTCTCGGATTCTTGTAAGCCTTACTGCCTTCACTGCATTTGTTACCATGTCATCATTACGATTATTATTTATGATGTTATTATTTTTGCTCTTTATTTATGACATGAATGCAATGACCTTAGATAATTGTGTGATTTATCAAAGATTGGTGTGTGATCGATGTACATGCATTACTTTTATAGGTCACCAGTCATGATGGTGGTAGTATTACCCACTTTCACAAGTGGTATGAGGTGCTATCTCTTGGTGCCAAAACCATTGTTGATAGGCAAACCTTGGGGAGGATAGGGAGGAATTGCAAGTACGTGAGTCGCAATTATCCATACATCCCAGCCAATACTTCTACCTACATCCTAAGCAGGTGGTCCGACACTACCCATACTTTCCACTCCTAGTGCGAAGAATACACTATTACTCTAGTGGATTACTATGCCAACACAGGTCTTCCCTTCCATAGTAACGAAATCCACTTTAATGCCTGCTTTACTTATGACAACTTTAATGTGGATACCATTAAGACTTTGATCGGCTATTCTGGGAACAAGCCTAGGCGAGTTTCTTGCGAGAAACTTATGACCTTTTGGACCACTAGGGATAGGAGACACTTGACTTCCACCTGTAAGGCTAGAGCTTTTATGGCCGCTACTTTGACATAGCTGTGCTTTCCTACTGGGGGTGCAATCGTGAATCTCCATATTATGCCAGCTCGGATTGATCTGACCTGGTTTGATGAGTATGCCTGGGGTCAAACCTCGTTGGGTCACCTGCCCATGATTAGTGCCCGAGGAACAAGATAGGCAAGTTCAAATCTTGTCTTCAGATTTTCTATGTAAGGATTTAACTCCTTTTCTTCCTTCATGAGCTGTTTTGTCTGTCTTTTAGCGTCTTGATTTCTTTTGAATCCTTACAAATTTGGCTTTTTGAGATAGGGATTCTCCCGAGGACCAAGCTTGTGTGAGATGGTAGCTATCCATTTTATCCTTGTCTGCCATACTACTGGCGCAGTTGGGAGATGGAGTCTCATTCCGCTCTTTCTGCTTGCCTTCGCGCTCTATCTTCGGAGTAGGTATACTCTATAGCTCCCTTGATTTGCTTTAATTACTATATCTTTTGCAATCATTGTATTAATGCCTGGTTCTTCTTTCTTTTCTTAGTTCAAGATGCAGCCTTGGAGGCATGCTCTTCACTAGCCAGAGGTAATGAGATTGGCTAGGGAATCTATGAACACCCAGCTGATTATAGAGACTCACTTCTCCCTTGAGTGGTACTTTGGAGAGTGCATCCCGAATTAGCATCTCCCTCCCCGATCATGCTCTATTCCTCCTGACATGCCCTAATGGATTTTTTAGCCACGTAGCTGACCTGAATTTGTGCGGCTGGCCTCAGATGGCTTACCTAGCACCTTCCCAAATTAGGTTGGGGGGTATGAGGAGTTCTATCATTTGCAGCTGCTTGGATGGCTGAAGATAGACACCATTCCCATCGCGCCTTAACCATACATTCACAACCATTCTAAAGGTGATGCCCCTTTGACTTTTGCATCTAAAGGTTAGGCTAGATCGGGCTCACCTGGGACTGTCCAGATGATGGTACCTTTTTCTTTAATGACCCGGGTTTCTTCCTTGTTTATTCATTATCATGCTTAATTGGGCTGACTTATCCTTGCCTCATTGTCTTTGTAGGATCACCAAGGTAAGAAAGGGCCTGCGTCTACTTCTGCTCATGTTGGTAGATCTTCAGCGTCATCTGTCTTGCTTCACGGTTTGGCTATAGTGGAGGGACATCGGGGGTTTTAGTATCGGCTGCCCATGTCTCTGATGTACTATCCTGACCTGAGTACTTAGATGCTAGTGATTCTACCTTATCTAGATCCTGAGCATCTAGTGGACTTCTATTCGGCTGATACCACTCATGTGAGTCTTCTACACTTTTTCTTTTTTCTTTAGGATCTCAGATTATGATGGTTCTGACTCATTCTAATTTCTCATTCCTGCAGGTGCCCATCGTTGATATCATCTCCGATTTAGGATTCATCGAAGGACATCAGCAGTTCATGATGAACCAAATCTCTAATATGGCGGTACGTTCATTCTTTTACTATTTTAATGATGATGCATAGCATGTTATATAATGCATATGAATGATCTATGTTAAAATGTTATAGCTGGAGATCTGACGGCTTCAAGGTCTGTTGGGGATGCTAAAGGTGGATGATCTGCAGTCATAGCTATAGCAGGGACAGGGCTATCCTTTCGGATTCTTCCCTCGGGGCGGTTATCCTCCTCCTTCATCGTCCTTTGATCTTAGCCACCCGAGCTCTAGCGGGCAATAGATAGGTTTCTTTTTGTTGTTTGCTTTTCTTTGGGCCATTTGTAGCACCTCTTTTTTGAATGAACACATTTTTATATATAAAAGAATTTTGCACTATTCCCTCGCTTTGTAATTTCTTTTGTCATTGATCGAGTTTATCGGGGTAATCTGCCAGATATTGGCAAATTGCCCCATAAACTGCATATAGCAAACTACTACTCTTTGAGATTTCACTATGAAGAACTATATCCATTTTTGTGCAGATCTGAATGTTTATCTAAAGAACTTCGATGGTTGGCACTGTCTCGGGGTCTGCGCATATGAAGGAATACTGTCGTATCTTTGTTAAGGATAACATGATCCAAGATGCTATCCGATTCTAGGATCCTGTCGACATTGTGTTCCATTTTGGAGAGCACGAGTTATATCCCTTTTATGAGGAATTATGTGGGCTCCAGAGATCTTCAATTGACATACTATAAGCGAGCGAAGGGGTTTTGACAGGATGCACATGGGGTGTAGTAAACGGGGCGCGTTTTCAGCGCAGTTTGAGGAAACCGCGGCGATTGGTTTGGTTTAAGAAAATCTGGTTCACTTAAATACAGTGGTTTTATAAGCCAAAAATATGATTATGTTGGGAAATATATTTACACATTTCAGTAAGAAAAGTTATTTTTAAAATAAAGCATTTTACCTTATTTAAAAATAAAATAAAGTTGCCACCCGGTTCAGCTCCACTGGGAATTGTTGTACACTGATCCAAAATGGGATTTTTATACCGAAAAGAAAATGAGAGTCTGAGTTTGGATTTGATAGGTACTCATATTGTTCAAATTATTTGGATTAATTTTGGAACTTTGGAATTTGTGGTAATTTTGGCATTACAATGGCTTTATTTAAGAATTAAATTCAAGAAATAAAATGGGCATTATAATGGCATAATAAATAGATATTTTCTATCAAAATTTTGGCAGACTAACAGTAACACTTGGGTTTTGGCCTAGAAACTCGGATAGAGTTTTCTCATTGTAGGTGTTTTGCCTGTACCTGCGAGCTTATTTACACAAATTAAAGTTAAAGTGGCTCTAGTGGCTCATTTAACTAGAGAAATGGAACGCAAAGTGCAATAATAAAAGTAATAAAAATGGATTTTAAAGTTGGGCTTAGAGCCAATTACCCTCAGTTTACCTTTTCGTCTGTCCAGGATAACTTGAGAGCCGGTGTATGACCAAAGTTGTTAAAGGGTACGATTTATTTGGAAAATAGGTTTAACCCAAGTTATGGCTATAATCTTGGATTATTCCTAAAGGAAATATAGGATTTATGATGGTTTAAGTAATTTTTAGATCGAAGATCACTGTAAGATCTTGATCGAAAAAGATAGGAAACTGATTTTATATCGAGTGTCGATGATAAATTTTAAAGTGTTTTGACTGAGTTTAGGGTTTTCGGGACTTACAGAACTGAAAAGGGGAACAAAGGGAATTTTGGGATTTATCTAAAATTTTCGTGTGTTGAAAATGATGTGGCGAGTCCCCTATTTATAATGGGGTGGTAATTAGCCGGCGGGCTAATTTGATAGGTAATTAGCCGACGGGCTAATTACCTATCTGACAAGATTTTACATCAGATCTTGTAAAATCTTACCAGATCTCGATAAGATTTGATTTTTTTACTACAGATAGGTAAATAGCCGGCGGGATGATTACCTATGTTTGACCAAACTTTGACTTTTTGATTTTTCAGTAGTAAATGCTAAATCGAAGCTTCCCAGGAATGTGGATTTTCGAATTTTGGATTTTGGATGACAATTCGGTCCTTTTTGGCTCTTTCGTCTAATCATTGAATGAAATAGGCATTATTCCTCATCATGTCAAAACAGACCTGTGCTAACAAATTGCCCCTCGCATACATAAATTTCGTGCTAGAATTGTTGTCGTATGCGAAACAAACAAAATAGTGTGTGGGATTCAATGAGTTAAAATATTTTTAATTGACAAGTTTTGAAACAAAATATATTTTTCCCCTTCGATTAAAAATTTATTAATGAGTTGCATGAGGTTTAAAATTGACCGAGGGTTGAAATAAGTATTTTGGTGTGCTTAATGCATGAGTGACTGTGTAAAAACAGCTTTTGGGTCCGCTCATTTTGTAAACAATGCAGAAGATGGATGAAATATGCAAAATTCCAAAAATTTTCAAAACATACGTAATTAGCGGGCGGGCCAATTACCTAATAATGGTAACTTTTATAGCCGTTACTCATAAATGCGTGCAACTTGTAAATGCATGACAGCTGGATAGGTAATTAGCCGGAGGGCTAATTACCTGCAGTCTATAAATACAACAGCTTGGCTGCAATTTTCACCAAACCAAAAATTCTCTCTTCTTTCTCTTGGTATTTTTCTACTTCTCTCCTTTGGACATTTTTGCTTCCAAGCTCTTTTCGACAGTGATTTCTCTCATCTTTTTTCCTTTTCTACCCCTCCTCTTCAGATTTTATAGGGTTTCCATGTGGTTTAAGCTTTATAATATTCATCTAGATCTGCCGGTCATCCAAGTGACTACTCGGAATGTGATTATCGACGGCGAGCAAGTGGAATTCTCTGAGGATCCCACCGAGGCCTTATACGGGCTTTCGCCAAACTGGATGTACCACAGGATTTGTCCTGGGGATTTTATTCCGCCTTCTTTGAAGCCTTCCGACCATCTTTCTCGGATTCTGGTAAGCCATACTACTTTTGTAATATTTTGTTACCATGTTATTAATATTATTTATGACGTTCTTATTTGTTTGTATTTTTTGCTTTTTAATTATGGCATGAATGAAGTGACCTTCGATAATCATAGGATTTATCAAAGACTGGTGTATGATTAGCATACATGCATTATATGTATATTATTGTTTTGCAGGTCATTAGTCACAGGGACGGTAGTATTACCCACTTTCACAAGTGGTATAAGGTATTATCTCCTAGTGCCAAAACCATCATTGACGGGACGTCCTTGGGGAGGATGGTGAGAAATTGTAGGTATGTAAGGCATTGCAAGTATCCGTACATTCCAGTCGGTACTTCTACCCACATCTTGAGCAGGTGGTCCGTCACTACCCATACTTTCCACTTCTAGTGCAGGGAATACACTATTACTCTGGTGGATTACTGCACTAGCACAGATCTTCCCTTCCATAGTAATGTGATCCACTTCAATGCTTGCTTTACTTATAACAACTTGAATGTGGAGACCATTGAGGCTTTAATTGGCTATTCTGAGGATAAGCCCGGGTGAATTTCTTGTGAGAAACTGATGACCTTTTGGACCACTAGGGATAGGAGACATTAGACCTTTGCCTGCGAGGCCAGAGCTTTCATGGCTGCTACTTTGTCATGGCTGTGCTTTCCTACTAAGCACGTGATCATGAATCTCCACATTCCACCCACCCTGATTGATCCGACCCGCTTTGATGAGTGTGCCTGGGGTTGAGCTGCATTAGGCCATTTTTATTTGGCCCTTGATCAGTGCACGAGGAACAGGATCGGCAAGTTCAAATCTTCCCTTCAGATTGTTTATGTAAGGATTTAACTCCTTTTCCTCCTTTATGAGCATTTTTGTCTATCTTTTGGCATCCTGATTTGTTTTGACTGATTGTAGATCTGGCTCTTTGAGATAGGAATCCTTTCGGGGACCAAACTTATGCAAGACGGCAACTATCCATTCTGTCCTTGTTTGCCACACTACTAGCGCGATTGGGAGTTGGAGTCCCATTCTGCTCTTTCCGCTCACCTCCACGCTCTATCCTCAAAGCAGGCATACTTTATAGTTCCCTTGATTTTCTTTGATCTCTATATCTGCTATAATCATCGTATTAATGCCTGGTTTCTCTTTCTTTTCTCAGATCAAGACGCAGACTTGGGGGCATGCTCTTCATTGGCTAGAGGTTATGAGATTAGCTGGGGAATTTGTAAAACACTCGGCTGATTATAGAGACCCCCTTCTCCTTAGAGTGGTACCTTGGAGAGCTGATACAGAATTGGTATCTGCCTAGGTCATGTTCTTTTCCTCTTGAGGTGCCCCGGTGGATTTTCTGGCCATGTAGCTTGCTAGATTTTGGGCAACTAGCCTCCATTGGCTTACCCAGTATCTTCTCAAAGTGGGTTGGGGGATATGAGGAGTTCTGCCATTCCCATTTGCTCGAAAAGCTAGAGACGGACCCCATTCCTATTGCCTCTGAGCCATACATTCAAAATCCTTCCAAGCGTGATGCCCCTTTGACTTTTGCCCCTAGCGGTCAGGCTAGATTGGGTTCACCTGGGATTTTTTGGATGATGGTACCTTCCATTTCATGGACTCTAGTTTCTTCTTGTCTTTGCATTTCCGCGCTTAATTGGACTGATTTATTATCTTTGCAGAATCACCAAGGTAGGAAAAGGCCTGCATCTACTTCCTCTTATATGGGTAGCTCCTCGGCATCAGTTATCCCACTTCAGGGTTTGGCGATGGTGGAGGGACATCAAGGGTTTCAGTATCAGCTTCCCATATCTCTGATGTACCATCCCAACCTAAGTACCTATATGTAGTGATTCTGCCTTATTTGGATCCTGAGCATCCAGTGGTCTTTTATCCGACTAAGACCACTCATGGGAGCCTTCTCTACTTTTTCTCTCCTTTTTCTTTAGGATCTGAGATTGTGATGGTTCTGACTTGTTTTGATCTCTCATTTTTGCAGGTGCCTATCGCCTATAGTATCTCCGACTAGGGGTACATCCAAGGGCAGCAACAGTTCATGTTGAACCAAAACTCTAATATGGCGGTACGTTTAATATTTCATTATTTTAATGATGATGCATGGCATGTTATGAAATGCATATGAATAATTTATGTTAAAATGTTGCAGCTGGAGATCAGATGGCTTCGAGGTCTATTGGGGATGCCCTAGGTAGATAACCCGTAATAGAAGCCACAGCAGGGACCGGTCGATCCTTCTGAATTCTTTCCTCAGGGCGGTTACCCTCCTCCCCCATTGGTAGTGCCTCTTGTCTTATACAAAAACCTTTTTTATATATGAAAGAATTCTTTGTTATTCCTTCGCTTTGTTTTGTCTTTTTATTGATGATCGTTTTTATTGGGGTAATCTACCAGATATTGGTAGATTGCCCTGAAAACTACATGTAGCGAACTGCTACTTTTCTAAAATTTTACCATGGAGGGCCACATCCATTTCTGTGCAGATTTGAATGTTTATCTGAAGAACTTTGACGATTAGGACTATCTCGGGGTCTGTGGTCTAGGGCAAATAAAGGAATATTATAGCATCTTTGTCAAGGATAATGTGAGGCTGCCATTAGATTCTAGGACCCTGTCGATAATGTGTTCCATTTTAAAGAGCATGAGTTATGCCCCTTGTATAAGGAATTCTGTGGGCTTCTGAGATCTTCAGCCGATATGCCCCTGCCATTTCGATGCATCATCCTGAGTTTTTCAACCCATTGATGAACCATTTTCAGCTGCAACGATTTGACAGGCATCGACTGATTTGTGACGAGGGCTTAAGGCTGGATATGGCCTTTGACATGGTTAGGAGCCTTCCTCCTAACGATGTGAGCTGTCTTCTGCTCATTTATTTATTCTTGCTGGGTGTCTTCCTTTACGAGGTGCCCATTAAGGTTTGCAGCTTCACCCTCTTGATTATCGTTGACTAGATGTTAGAGGGAAAATCTCACGTCATAGAGAGTTTGGCTGAGACATTGATCTTTGTGCGCTCTTCTCGGAGTGGAACTGAAGCTACTACGAGGGGTATCAAACTTCTCCTTTAGGTAAATTTTTATTAGAGCCTTTCTTTTTGCATGAATTACCTTTTCCAGGTTTTTGATTCATCAGGCTTGCTTAATTTTTTCCTAAACCTCCTTTTTAGGTTTTCAATACAACATGCTATCTTTTTCTTTTTTTCTTTTCTTATTTTTTCTTTTTCTTTTTCTTTTCTTTTTTCATTTTTTGTTATTTTGCAACTTTGGGATTGGGACAAGCTCTCTGTGCTGTCTATCCCTACGAGCATGGATTATTATCTAAAGGCCTACTGGGCATGGGGTTCTATAGTTTGCATTGGCAATCATCCTCACAGAGATTTTACCATCGAGGAGTGGGTTAAGTTTATGGGGAGTCGAGTTGATAAGGATACTTATTGGATTTGCCCTTGGTGGGGATTATGCATGTGACTACTAATGTTGCCATAGGTGGTGTGGTCCTTATTAGCCTTTCCGAGATTATCACCTACTCTTCGGGTTGCTTATGCAAGCTGTATGGTCATCCTCTGGGGTTTCCAACATCCTTGTTTACTTTCATCGAATCTGAGATTTCTTATACTCGAGTTTACCGTCATGATGTGAGGTGGATTAGTCGCACTCAGGTGGAGATGAACTATTTCGTGCCTTTTGACAGCCATCCTTCGGGGGCTTATCATGCCTTGGCTACCAGTGTTCGTGGGCTTCCTACTCTTGGAGAGAGGCTCATTGAGACGCAGACACTCTGCAGCTTCCTTAGGGGTCATTTATCTTTCCATCATGTTTCTTCTGTTCCCATGGGAAAATAAAGGCATCGGGCCTCATCATTTTATCTTTGTCATTCCCATTTCATATCTGTTACATACTCTATGTGTAACAACGATGAAAAGAAATGTTATTTGAATGCATGTCTTATTAAACAATTCGCAGTTTCCATTTAATGCACTCATTTAGTATATTTAACATCAACATACTACTACAAAAGATATCATTTAAATAGGAAGGACGAATGGTATTTATTTCCAAGAAATGCCCATCATTGCCTAAGGTTCCGAATCTTCGCTCTTTTATTTTGGGGTCTTTATTTTTGCCCAAGATCACTTGTTAGCTCCTGACAGGTCCTTTTATTATATATATATAGGACCCATAACTCAAAATAGGCCTTACAATGAGACGCAAACATTCCCCATGTTGCGGTTACCTTCGGTCTGATTGATACTTTTTGAGAGTGAGATAGTGGTTCGCTGATAAGGAATGACATGATTTCGAAGCTGAGGGCTTGAATCTATATCTGAAGGTGGTTCAGTAAGTGATAAACTGAACACCCACTGAATTTTATATATAGACACACACACACGCGTGCGAAATAGCGCTTCAACTTATCGCGATTTACTAGATTCATAAATTCGTTGCCGTCCAAGTCTGAGATTTTTACTGCCCCTATACTGAGAGTCTTTCTTACTATGTATGGACCTTCCCAGTTTGGCTGAAACTTCCCTCGAACATTTATGTGTGCATTTTACGAGATTGCTTTAAGGCCAAATTGCCCATTATCAAGGATTAATCTAGCCCCTTAACTGCACAGTTGTAAGCCTTGGCCATGCATTGTTGGTATAACTATAGATTCTCTAACACATTTAATCGCTTGTCATCGATCAAGGTCAGTTCCTTGTGCCTTGCCCTTGCCCATTCATCTTCAGGCAGTCTCGCTTCAAGGGCAATGCACAAAGATTTGATTTCCATTTAAACGGGAAAAATCGCCTCCATTCCATAGATGAGACTAAAAGGAGTTTGACCCATGGGAGTCTTGATGCTGGACTTGTATCCCCACAAGGCATAAGGCAAATGGTCGGTCCAATCTTGGTAGTTGGAGATCATCTTGGAGGGGACTTTCTTAATTGCTTTATTGGCCGGTTCTATAGCTCCATTGGCTTGAGAATGATAGGGCAAAGAGCGATGATGCTCAATCCATTGCTTCTCAATAACATCAGCTATCTTCCCTTGGAACTGTACGATGTTGTCACTTACTATGTGATGAGGAATGCCATATCTGGTAAAGATATATCACTGAATGAATCAGGCCATCTTCTTGGTCATAATGCTCACAAATGATTCTGCTTTAACCCATTTGGAAAAGTAATCGATGGCCACTATAGTGAAGCGATGACCATTAGTCAAAGATGATATTGATGCCCCAGGCTGTGAACGGCCAAGGCATTGTCAAACTTTACAATGTTATCTAGGGAAAGTGACTTACATCTTCGTATATCTGACAAGCATGGCAAGTTTTTACTTCTTGAACACAGTCGGGTAGCATGGTTAACCAGAAGTGTCCTATTCTTTGGATTTTCTTTGCCATCATGATGCTATTCATATGTGGACCGCAGTCTCCTGAATGTACCTCCTTCATTACCCTTTTAGCTTCTTGTTCGGTCAAGCACTTTAACGATAGGCCATCAGAGGATCTCTTGAACAAATCTCTATTAATCAGGTAAAACTATAAGATGAGCTTCCTTAGCATATTCCTGTAGGATTCCGTAGCCTCGGGCTGGAAATTCACCATTTTCGAGGAGCTTGATAATGTCAGAGTACTAGGGTTCTTCCTTATCCACGGTGTTGTTAATCATGCAGGCGTAGTATAGAAATTGAGTTATTTCCATAATAAGGGGTTTGATCGACTACTTTTGGGGCCCTTCCCATATGGATGCTAAAGTGGTCAAAGCATCTCCCATCTGGTTCTCTTCTCGGGGCATATGACAAAATTTGCATTCGCTAAACATTGTGGCTTTCCTCAATATAGCCTCTAGGTAAGGCCTGAGGGATTCTCCTTTTAGTTCCCAGTCCTCTGTGACATGTTTGATGACTAAAGCCGAATCACCGATAATCTTCACCTTGCCCGCTTTAAGAATGACCACGGTAGACATTCCAAATACACATGCTTCATATTCTGCCACATTATTTATGGTGAGAAATTCTAATCGTTTTGACAGAGGTATGAGTGCTCCATCTAGCATAATGATGATGACTCCCAAACTAGCTCCTCGCTTGTTAGCGCTACCATCGAAGAACATAGTCAATTTTCTGAGACTCTTTGTAGTGGTTGCAAAACATTTATCAGGAAATTCTAGGTTCTTCTATTCTCCTTCCTCAAGTGGTTGATTTGCTAGAAATTCAGCCACTACCCTTCCCTTGATGGTCTTCTTAGTGATGTACTCGATGTTGAATTCTGACAGTAATAAAAGCCACCATGCAAGTTTTCCAGTCAGTGAAGGAGCCTGGCATAAGTACTTCATTGGATCTACTTTTGCGACCGCTTGAATTCTATAAGATTGGAAGTAGTACCTGAGTTTCTTGGTGAGCCAGTCCATGGCGGCACAAGTTTTTTCCATAATGGTGTATCGAGTCTCATACTCCAGCAATTTCTCGTTGAGGTAATAAACTGCATGTTCCTTCTTATCTTTGTCCTCTTGAACCAACATAGCCCCTATAGATGTCTCCTCTACTACTAAATAAAGAATGAGCAGCTTCCTGAGAATTGGCGGCTTCAGCACTGGAGGGTTCATTAGATAAGCCATGATCTTGTCGAAGGCTTCATAACATTGGTCGTTCCACCCTATTGGTTACTGCTTCCTCAAGAGCTTAAAGATAGGCTTGCATATGGTAGTTAACTATGCTATAAAGCAACTGACGTATTTTATGGACCCCAAGAAACTCTTTACTTCTTTCTCAGTCTTCGACACATACATTTCCCTGATAGCATTAGCTTTATCGGGATCCATCTCTATACAACTCTTGCTAACCACATGTCCCAGTAATTATCCTAATATGACACAAAACATACACTTCTTCGGGTTGAGGCGGAGATTATACTTCTCTATTCTCGTGAGGAATCTTTCTAACACTGTCGGGTGCTCTTCCGGTATGGCGAATTTTATAAGCATGTCATCTACGTAGACTTTAAATTCTTTATGGATCAAGTCATGTAGCAATGTCGTGGCTGCTCGTTGGTAGGTTGCCCTTATATTTTTTAGTCCAAAAGGCATCATCCTAAAATAATAGGTTCCCCACTCCGAGATGAATGCAGTTTTGAACTTGTCTATTATATTCATGAGGATCTGATGGTAGCTAGAGAACCCATCTATAAAGGAATACATGGCTGCTCTTGCTGCACTATCTACCAGAACATCAATCTATGGTAGCGGGAAATCGTCTTTAGGGGTAGCCTTATTTAAGTCCCTGAAGTTGACACAAACTCGAAAGTCGCCATTCTTCTTGGGCACAGGAACTATATTGGATAGCCCAGTGGGATACTCGATGACCTCGATGAAATTGGCCTTGATCTATTTGGCAACTTTTGCTTTGACTTTCTCAGCCCATTCAGGATCCATACTCCTCATCTTTTGCTTTACTGGCCGAATTTTTGGGTCCGTGGGGATCTTGTGTTCGGTGATGTACCGATCAAGTCCCGGCATGTCTTCATAGGACTAAGCGAAGGCTAAAATGTGTTTTTTCAATACTTTTATTAACTCTCTATGTCTCTTATTCGATATACCATTTTTGGATCATCTTCTATATTTAAGTTAATTTCTTTTGTAATATCTTTATTGATGTCAAAGATGCTAGATGAATGTTGGAATGGATGCATGGAATCATAATTAGAAACAAAATCCAAATAAGCAAAGTTCTTCATCTTATTATAATCATAAAGTACATTATTCATTTCAAATAAGCTAGAAATGGAAATAGAAGACTCATCCCAACTAGTGGAGTCTAGCTTTGAGGCGGATGATTCTCCTATAGCTACCGACTTTAATAGGATGTCCTCGTCGTCGTCTTCTTGTCCCTTTGCTTTGCCCTTCATGGTCTTGACCATGTCCATGACGGCTTGGCTCAAGCTACCTCCCTTCCTTTTTGCTTCTTCCACTATCTTGACTGTGCTTGAAGGTGCTTGGTTAGAGGGTCAAGGATTTCCTCCTCTTTACTTAGCTTCTTGACCTTCTTTGGGTGTACCTGTTCGTCAAGCTTGGTTTGATCTAGAATTGCTATAATATCTTGCTGATGACATACTTCCTTCAATACATAAGTTATGGAGCTTTTACCATACTTGTTGTAGTCGACCATATCTGAGAAGATCTTAAATCCCAAAACTGGCTTTCCTTGCTAAGTAACATGCTTGGGGGTTCAATTGTAGGGCTGTTGTAATTTCTTTTGAAAGATCTTCTTGTGGGCGATCCTTCTAGAGCCTGTATAACCGAGGCCTATGGGCTTCCATTCTCCTACCCTTATATTGAAGGTCGGCATTCCTTGTTCATGGACACCTAGTCCTTTTCCAGGAGTGTGGTATTTCTACATGTAACCCTGAATCCAAGGGCCCTAGCGCACCTCTGGTTGCTTGTTTGATTCTAGCCACATTATGGCTGTGGTAAATCCTTTCATATAGCTCTCTTTCATTTCTAGTGATGCCACCACTGATGCCTCATCTGCCTCTAGAGTAACAATCTTTCTATGGAATGAGATTTTGATTTTCTAGTAAAGAGTGGATGGAACTCCTCCCAAACTATGGAACCATGGCTGCCCGAGCAGCATAGAGAAAGTCACCGGGATATCTATGACTGTGAAAAGTACTATAGATGAGACTTCACTAATGGTAACTTCAACCTTAAATGTGCCATTGACGCTCCTCTTGGAGTTGTTATAGGCCTTGATGACCATTGTGGATCTCTTTAAGTCCTTCTCAGTTAGTCCTAGGATCGGTAGAATATCCCTAGGATAGACATTCAATGATGAACTATTGTTAACCATTATACGTGGCATGATGCACCCAAAAACACTTGCCTTTAAGTAGAGAGCCTTATTGTACCGAATGCCATCCTGGGGTAGATATAAGCTTGAGGAGATAATGTCAGGGATGATAGTGCTACTCTCATTATTAAGTAGCGCGTATACTTGTT
The DNA here is from genome assembly GCA_947683365.1 of Euphorbia pulcherrima. Lineage (NCBI taxonomy): Eukaryota > Viridiplantae > Streptophyta > Magnoliopsida > Malpighiales > Euphorbiaceae > Euphorbia > Euphorbia pulcherrima. The sequence goes on along the minus strand of CANTUS010000007.1, from coordinate 22,226,472 downwards.
CCAGCGACACTAGGGGAGATGTTTTGATCTCCATTAGCTTTTTAACGATAGCAAGCCTGTGCTCTTGAGAACTAAGGAGGAGGTCCTAAATGCTTATCTTGGTAGCGGTAGCCTTTAACTGATCCACAATGGGACTTTCTATCCATTCCGAGGATTTAACAAAAGTAGGAGGTGCTGGGGGTTCAGCTTGTGGCGCAGCTGGGGTTACTGATCCTATGATTTTTTCACCTTTAGTGATAAGAATGACAACCTGGGTTGATGAGTTTTTTGTTTCAAAGACCTCAAATTCATCAAAATCTTTATTAAGTGATATCTCTCCCAAGTCAATTGGCTTGTTTATGGAAGATGATGCTTTAGTGGCAAAAGGCCACTGCATGAAGGGAACCTTTTCGGGATGTCTTTCTAAAATGATGGGGTTCTCTTATAGGATTTGGCACAGGACAGGATTGGATTCCTTTCTGATCATATGGATGGCCGAGGAAGCCCTATCAGTCAGTTCTTGATTGCTAAGCATATCTGGCACATCGTCGTAGGTGATTTGTCCATCATCATATTTATTTATGTACCACGGGTATTCCTCAGTTGATTCCATCGACGTTAGGAAGATAGTGTTGGCTGCTTCCCATTCCTAGTATAGTAAGGGGCTCCCATGCCTATCTAGCTCAAAGGTCGCGTCTTTCAATAGATCTACCCATGTGAAGTAATCAATGAATTGCCTAGCTAAAGCATTCCAGAATAACGTCTGGTAGAATGTTAGCCCCTCATACCAAACAATCATTTTTTCTTAAAGAGTCAGATAGAACCTTTTTGGCCAATGGGCATAGTGAATGTACCCTTCGTTCATCATTTGGACAAGCTCGCTGATGTGGGGGCATGGCCTTGTGTTTCCATTATAGAATATAGGATAGACTTCCCTCAAGTATGGGCTTTGAATCTGATAACGACCTGGGGTTAATTCATTTTCTGCATGGATCCTCTCCATAATGTATTCCCAGGAAGGCTCTTGGCTCTCATCTCGAATCATATTAATATTGTGCTTGCTGCCTAAGTTGAAGTCCATAAAGTCTTCAAAATCATCACTTACTGCAGACTATAAGGCGCCTGGGGAGTAATGCTCTAAAGATGAGGCATATCTCTCAACTCCATCGTAATCGACCATCATACCATTGGGGAAGGGAGCCTCGTATTCAAAATCTCCTAGTTAGTGATTTAGCCCGTCGCCTGAAAAGTCTACAATTCATATCCCAAGTTATCCACCTCACTTTTATCTTCGTGATCCAATTTGCTGGAGTCTGCAAATTCTTCTACTTCCTCATCTGAATCCACAAAAGGCTATTGCCCATTCCATGATTCAAAGACCCAATTTGGTGCTTGTTGAGCTCGGATATCGCCATTAGAATCTTCTTTCGGATCCTCCTCGGGATCTTCCTTGGGATCTTCTTCGGGATTGTCTTCTTTTGTTGCATTTATCCCTGCCTCAACACCTATGATTGTTAGGCAAAAGTTAGACACCATGCCCCGTATGGTGGCAAATGTCTCCACCATATGGGTACCATATACTGTGATGTTAGCGTGAATCCCTTCAAATGGGTCTCGCAATTCAACGCTTATTTGGTTTCTGTGGTCCATTTCTGATGCTACATTTGCACGGAGTTCAGCAAGCGGGACTAGTGTCACCTCATTTAAGCTAATGCTAAGGTACCTTTATTGGCCCCTATGATCACTCCAGGCTTGCTCGGGATCTTACAACTCTTGATTTCCTAGGCGCGCCATTCCAGAGGAGCTCCCAAATTCGAACAGACCCATCCCGATGTAATTCAAACTCATTTAATCTAGAGGAGTGCGCATGGGAGGCTAAAGAGGAGGAATATCCTACCAGCCATCATTATGTTGGTCTACTTGTGGTGCCAGCTACCAGTAGAGCATATCCGAATATGGCTGAGAAGCTGCAAAATAGTGGAGGAAAGATCTTTCCGTAAAGTACAAATTCCAACGCCCTTCGAGTGGCATTGCATTATACCAATCCACAATTGGTCCTTCTAAGAATCGGGGGAACTGGGGTGCAAATCCCATCATGGAAATTTCTCGTTCATGCATAAATCAGAAAAACTCTTCTATATGCTCATTTGGATCAGACTACCCTTGGAACATGAGATGCGATGGCATTTAGTATTGATCCAACCCTTCTCTTCTCACTCTTAAGACATATTGATCAACCATGTAGATGATGTCCATATTGTTAAAAATTATCTTGTCCCCCTATTCTGCTTCATGTCAGAAGTTATCCATCACATCAATACCATATTCGTCGGCCTCCACCTGAACATTGATGGCATTTACCGTAGCTTGAAAGTTCGGTAGGGGATTAATTTGTGTGCTTGGTTTCTTCTAAGGCTCTTTCATTCTCCCGTCGGGTAACATCTGTTGTAGATCTTTTAGTAGTTAGGTGCATTTGTTAGTGCGGTTTCACTTTGTGACATGATAGGAACAAAAGTTATCTATGTCTGCCGCAGTAAGCGGAGCGAACGACTTGATGCTCTAGAGTTGGTCAGACTTTCTCAGTTTGGTGAATATATGTGATAACGATTCTACCCACGGGGAGATATATTGGTGAGTTTGCACCTGAGTGGCTTCTACAACCTTGGACGGAGTCTTTGAGGATTCAGAACTTCCTTGCTTAGAAGACCCACCCTTTTCCCAATATCTGGGCTTAGTATAAGCTTGATGTTCTTGGTTCTTTGCTCGATCTTCTTCCTCGTACTTTTCTATTCTCTAGGCACAGTCCAACACATTTTTAAAAGTGTCAAATCTTTTCATCTTTACCGGTATTCGGGCTAGATGCTTTGACAAGCTTCACTATTAGGGTATCTTGGTTGGGTACCCTAGTTACAAGCACTCAGACAACCATCTGTCTTAAGTAAAATTCTTTGAAGGACTCATTTAGTCGATGTTTGATCCTTTCAAAGTCTTGCAAAGTTGTTTTGACCTTCAGATTGAAAGCATAATTTTCCAGAAAGGTAGAGTATAGCTTCTTCCAATCAAATTTCACGTCCATTGGCATCCTTATATACCATTTAGAGGCAGGTCCTCATAGAGTAGCTTGGAAGAGATTGACTATATAAACCTTAGGGATGTTCATGCTAGTTATAATACGAAGATAACCTTCAACAAATGCATGAGGGGGACAGTACTGGTATATGGGGCTATATAGGGCATCACAAAGTTATCTGGAAGGGCTTCTGATTCCTTAGGCAAGAATCGGTCGATGTATACATACTTTTTGATGAAGGGAGTAATAGACTTGTCTTTGGTTGGGGATAGCTTCACAATATGCACCATCTTTGCCCTTAATGCTGCTATCTCGGCCTCTTGATCTTGAGCTTTCTGAGCATTAAAAGCGCTCAGCCTTTCCCAAAAATCAAGAATTTCCAACGCATCGAGAATCCTTCTGAGGGACTGTCCAACTGCATCATCGTCTGCCATTACTGTTTCAAGTTCTCGGTCAGAGAAAAATCCGGCCAGAGATTCAACTGGTGGTGGGGTGTGACTTTTGGGCTTCTCGTAATGTGTCTTAACTTCCTTTTCTTTCTCTTCCAACCTAATAATGCAAGAGATCAAGAGTTAGTAAGTGTATCAGGTTTGGCTCTGAGCCTTTCTTACCTTGGCCTGTCAGGATGCATGAATGAATTAATGAATTAATGAATGTGCGGATGAATGAATTAATGGATATGACCAAATAATAGGGGGAGGGTGCATGCCAATTATTCGAGGAGCAATCAGGGGAGTTTAGAATATTCAAGGAATATCACAAACGCGCAGTTCAAAGACCAAAGGGGGTGAGTCTATCTGTGACTTGATAGTTGAGGGTGACCTGGCTTACTTAAGAAGGGGATGACTCATTGGTCCAAGGGTGAGCTGACTCACTGGCCTCTCCAAAAGGGGTTAACTCATTGGTCCAAGGGTGAGCTAACTCGCTGGTCACTCAAAAAGAGGTTGACTCAATTATCCAAGGGTGAGCTGACTCGTAGGTCACTCGAAAAGGAGTTGACTCATTGGTCCAAGGGTGAAGTGACTCGCTGCTCACTCAAAAAGGGGTAGACTCATTAGTCCAAGGGTGAGCTGACTCGTTAGTCACTCAAAAAGGGGTTGACTCATTAGTCTAAGGGTGAGCCGACTAGCTAGTCACTCGAAAAGGGGTTGACTCATTGGTCCAAGGGTGAGTTAACTCGCTAGTCTCTCGAAAGGGGGTTGACTCATTGGTCCAAGGGTAAGCTGACCCGCTAGTCACTCGAAAAGGGGTTGACTCATTGGTCCAAGGGTGAGTTGACTCGTTAGTCACTCGAAAAGGGGTTAACTCATTGGTCCAAGGGTGAGCTGACTCGCTGGTCACTCAAAAAGTGGTTGACTCACTAGTCAAATGGTGAGCTGACTCGCTGGTCACTCGAAAGGGTTGTGTGTCTCGGCTCAAGGGTTGAGCCTAGGTAGATTCATTGGTCTTGGTTTATTTCGGCTCACGGGTTGGGCCTAGGTGGACTCACTGGTCTGGATTTACTTTAGGTTCCTATAACTAAGGAAATGAAATGGCATGGCACACATCAATGTCATGGTTACATAAAGATGTGGTTAGTTTTCACACAATCATGATATTTATGATGTTTATTTAATAGGTTTATTTATATTTAATAAACCTGCACATGTAGTAAACAGGTAGATCGTGCCTACCTCCCTTTTAACTCTATTTGGTTACTTCACGTTAAAGCCAACGGGGGACTTAGTGAAGTCTGCTCACGTGCTCTCTTTGTTTTTTTTGGGTAAACCTATGGGGAAGTGTCTACGGTTCATCTATATGTGGGTTTTGGTCTCAGGATTGGGTGTGATTTGGGTACCTTACACCTTTGTGTACTGAGTCCAAGTGGCCCTAAGCGAACCAAAGGAAACTTTTCCACAAATAATATACTCGAGTAATCTTGCCCTTAAGCGAGCAAGGTCCTACGTTATGTAAGGGGTGATCATTGGATCCATACCCCTCAAGCCCTAAGCGAACGTGGAGATACTTCACCAAAAGACACCTAAATTGGTTTAAGGGTGAAGAATGTAGATGCTATGCAACCCTAGAATTGTGTAATGCCCGAAATTACCACATATTCTATAATCCCAAAATTTAATTTGAACAATTTTTTAATTATCATGTCAAAAAAATAATTTTTATAAAAATCGTGATTTTATATATATAATTCCCCCCAACAGAGTCGCCATTGAGAGTGGGTGAAGGGGTTTTGATGGGATGCACATTAGGTGCGATGCGTAGGGTGCATTTTCTGGTTCGCTTCAATGTGGTGGCTTTATAAGCCAATAATGTGATTATATTGAGAAATATATTTACACATTTTATTAAGAAAAGTTATTTTTAAAATAAAACATTTTACCTTATTTAAAAATAAAATAAAGTCACCACCCGATTCAACTCCACCGGGAATTGTGGTATACTGATCAAAAATGGGATTTTTATACTGAAAAGAAAATGAGATTCTGAGTTCGAACATGATAGGTACTCATATTGTTCAAATTATTTGGATTAATTTTGGAACTTTGGAATTTGTGGTAATTTTGGCATTACAATGGCTTTATTTAAGAATTAGATTCAAGAAATAAAATGGGCATTATAATGGCATAATCAATAGATATTTTCTACCGAAATTTCGGTAGAGTAACGGTAGCACTTGGGTTTTGGCCTAGAAACTCGGATAGAGTTTTATCACTTTTTTGGTGTTTTACCTGTACCTGCGAGCTTATTTACAGAAATTATATTTGATATGGCTCCAGTGGCTCACTTAACCAGATAAAAGGAATGCAATATGAAATAATAAAAGTAATAAAAATGGATTCTAAAGCTAGGCTTAGAGCCAATTACCCTCAGTTTACCTTTTTGTCTGTCTAGGATGACTTGAGAGCCTGTGTAGGACCGAAGTTGTCAAAGGGTGTGACTTATTTGGAAAATAGGTTTAACCCAAGGTAAGGATATAATCTTGGATTATTCCTATAGGAAATATAGGATTTGAGAGGGTTTAAGTCATTTTTAGACCGAAGATCACCGTGAAATCTTGATAGAAAAAGACAGGAAACTAAGTTTATACCGAGTGTCATTGATAAAACTCAAATTTGGAAGTGATTCACAGAGTTTCGGGGTTTTTGGGACTCCAGGAACTGAAAAGGGATACAAAGGGAATTTTGGGATTTATCTAAAATTTCCGTCTGTTGAAAATGAGGGGGCGAGTCCCCTATATATAATGGGGTGGTAATTAGCTGGCGGGCTAATTTCATAGGTAATTAGCCGCCAGCTAATTACCTATCTGAAAAGATTTTACATTGGATCTCGTAAACTCTTGCCAGATCACAGTAAGATTTGATATTGTTACTGTAGATAGGTAAATAGCCGGCGGAATGATTACTTATGTTTAACCAAACTTTGAATTTTTTATTTTTCAGTAGGAATTGCTACATCGAAGCTTCCCTGGAATGTGGATTTTTGAATTTTAAATTTTGGATGACAATTCGATCCTTTTTGGCTCTTTTGTCTAATCAATGAACGAAATATGCATTATTCCTCATCAGGCCAGAATAGACTTGTGCTAACATACGCCCTCAGCCATTCCAACGCATCATCATGAGTTTTCTAACCCGTTCATGAATTGTTTTCAGTTGCAACGATTTGACATTTACCGACTGATTTGTGACAAGGGCTCGAGACTGGATGTGGCTTTTGACATAGTTAGGAACCTTTCTCCTAACAATGTGAGCTGGCTTCCGTTCATTTACCTAATCTTGTTGGGAGTCTTCCTTTGCGAGGTTCCCACTATGGTTTACAGCTTTGCCTTTTTTACCATATCCATTAGATGTTAGAGGGGAAATCTCCCATTGCAGTGAGTTTCGATGAGACATTGATCTTTGTGCACAAGGGTGAGCCTTTCTTTTTGCATGAACCGCCCTACCAAGGGTAGCAGACTTCTCCTTCAGGTAAGTTCCATTTAAGCCTTTCTTTTTGCATGAAGCACTCTATCACGTTTACGATTCATCAGACTTGCCTTAATTTTTGCCTTGACCGCCTTTTCAGGTTTTCAATCCAGCAGGCTATCTTTTTTTTCTTTTCCTTATTTTTTCTTTCTTTTTCTCTTTTTTTATTCTTATTTTTTTTGCTTTTGTGTTATTTTTGTGTTCCCTTTATAGCTTTGTCTTTAGGACAATCTTTCTGTGTTGTTTACCCCTACGAGCATGGATTATTATCCGAAGGCCTACTGGGTACGGGGTTCCATAGTTTGCATCAATAACCGCCCTCATAGAGACTTTACTGTCGAAGAGTGGGTTAAGTTTACGGTGAGTCGAGCTGCCGAGGATACTTGTTGGGTTTGCCCTTGGTGGGTAATCACACATGTGACTACTGACATTGCTAGAGATGGTGTGGTCCTTATTGGCCTTTATGAGATTATCACCTACTATTCGGGTCACTTGTGTAGGTCGTATGGTCGTCCTCAGGGGTTCCCGAGATCCTTGTGTACTTTGATCGGCTCTGAGCTTTCATATACTCTGGTTTATCGTCATGATGTGAGGTAGATCAGCCACTCTATGGTGGAGATAAACTATTCCATGCCTTTTGACGTCCACCCTTCTGAGGCTTATCATGTTTGGCTGGCGAGTACTCATGGGCTTCTTACCCTTGGAGAGAGGCTCATTGAGACGCAGAGACTTTGCCTTTGTCGTTTCTATTTCCTATTTGTGATGAACTTTTATGTGTAATGAGGATGAAATTAAGTTATTTGAATGCGCGTTTCATTAAACAAGTCAAAGTTTCCATTTAATGCACTCATTTAGTATATTTAACATGAACATGTTACTACAAAAGATATCATTTAAATAGGAAGGACAAATGGTATTTATTCCCAAGAAATGCCCATCGTCGCCTAAGGTTCTGAACGGATTTTTCCTAAGGCTTCACTCTTTTATTTTGGGGTCTTTATTTTTGCTTTAGAGCCCTAACTAGCCCTTGACAGACCTTTATATTTTCCTTTTCTTTTTTTTACATGAGATAGCGCTTCAGCTTATCATGATTTACTGGTTTCACGAATTCATTGCCGTCCAGATATAAGATTTTGACTGCCCCTTTACTGAGAGTCTTTCTTGCTACGTACGGCCCTTCCCAGTTTGGCCAGAACTTCCCTTGAGCGTCTGTGTGCATTTTAAGAGATTACTTTAGGACAAGATTGCCCATTCTTAGGGGTCGTTCTTGCCCTTTGACTTTACGGTTGTAGGCCCTGGCCATGTGTTGTTGGTATAATTGTAGATTCTCCAATGAGGTTAATCATTTTTCATCAATCAAGGTCAGTCCCTCATGTCTTGCCCTCGCCCATTCATCTCCAGGCAGTCTTTCTTCAAGGGCTATGAACAAACATTCGATCTCTATTTCAACGAGGCAATACCGCCTCCATTACGTAGACGAGAGAAAAATGGAGTTTGACTTGTAGGAGTCTTGACGCTAGTCTGTATCCCCAAAAGGCATAGGGAAAATGATCGGCCAAATATCGGTAGTTAGAGATCATTTTAGAGAGGATTTTGTTGATTACTTTAGTAGCCACTTCTACAGCTCCATTGGCTTGAGGGCGATAGGGTGAAGAGCGATGATGCTCAATCCTGTGCTTCTCAGTAAGGTCAGCTGTTTCCCATTGGAATTGCACACCATTGTCACTTACTACATGATGAGGAATGCCTTATCTGGCGAAGATATGTCATTGAATAAACTGGGCCATTTTCTTTGTTGCGATGCTCGTGTACGATTCTGTTTCAACCCATTTGGAAAAGTAATCAATAGCTACTATAATGAAGTGATGGCAGTTAGTCGAAGACGGTCTTATATCACCAATGATATCGATGCCCCAGGTTGAGAATGGCTAAGGCATTGTCAAGCTTTGCAATGTTGTTAGGGGCAAATGGCTCACATCTCCGTATATCTGACAAGGATGGCAAGTCTTTACTTCTTGATCACAGTCAGCTAGCATGGTTAGGTAGAAGTATCCTATTCTTTGGATTCTCTTTGCCATCGTGATGCCATTCATGTATGGACTGTAGTCTCCTGAATGTACCTCTTTCATCACCATTTCAACTTATTATTGGGTTAGGCACTTTAACAATAGGCCATCAGAGGACCTCTAAAAAAATCCCCTTTTATCAAGCAGAAATGCATAATGAGCTTTCTTAGCATATTTCTCTCAGAATCTATAGCCTCGACCTGAAATTCACCATTTTTGAGGAACCTGATGATGTCCATAACAAGGGTTTTGATTTGCTGCTTTTGGGGCCCTTCCCACATGGAGGCTAAAGTGGCCAATGCATCTATCATCTGATTCTCTTCTTGGGGCACATGATAAAATTCACATTCGCTAAACATTGTGGGTTTTCTCCATATAGCATCTAGGTAAGGCCTGAGGGATTCCTCCTTCAATTCCCAGTCCCCAGTGACATGTTTGATGACTAAAGTCGAATAACCGATAATTTTTACTTTTTTTGCTCTAAGAGCGACCAGGGCAGACATTCCAAATAGATAGGCTTCATGTTCTGCCCCGTTATTCATGCTAAGAAATTCCAATCATTTTGACAGAGGTAAGAGTGCTCCATCTAGTGTAATGCTGATGCTCACAAGCCATCTCCTCGCTTGTTAACAACGCCAACGAAGAATATGGTCCACTTTCCAAAACTTTGTGTAGCTGTTGTAAAGCATTCGTTTAGGAATTCTAGGTTTTCCTATTCTCCTTCTTCGAGTGGTTGATTTGCTAGAAATTCGGCCACTACCCTTCCCTTGATGGTTTTCTTAGTGATGTACTCGATATCAAATTCCGAATATAATAGGAGCCACCTTGTCACCTTTCCGGTTAGCGAGGGAGCCGGACATAAACATTTTCATGATCGCTTGGATTCTATAAGATTAGAAGTAATGCCTTAGTTTCTTGGTGAGCCAGACCATGGCGGCACAAGTTTTCTCCACGATGGTGTATTGAGTCTTGTATTCTAGCAATTTCTTGTTGAGGCAATAAATTACGTGTTCCTTCTTATTTCCATGCTCTTGAACCAACATAGCCCCCACTGATGTCTCTTCTAATCCTGAATAGAGAATGAGAGGCTTCCCGAGAATCAGTGGCTTCAGTAGAGAAGGGTTCATTAGATAAGCCTTGATCCAAATGAAGGCTTCCTAACATTGGTCGTTCCACTCTATTGGTTATTGCTTCCTCAAGAGCTTGAAGATAGGCTCACACATGGTAGTTAATCGTGCTATAAACCGGCTAACGTACTGTATAGACCCCAAGAAACTTCTTACTTCTTTCTCGATTTTCGACACAGGCATTTCCCTGATAGCATTGGCCTTATCGGGATCAATCTCTATTCCTCTCTTGCTAATGATATGCTCTAGTAATTTTCCTAATGTGACACCAAATATACACTTCTTTGGGTTGAGACAAAGATTACATTTCTCTATTCTCGTGAGGAATCGCTCTAACACTACTGGGTGCTCTTCCAGCGTGGTAAATTTCATAAGCATATCATCTATGTAGGCTTTGACTTCTTTGTGGATCAAGTCATGTAGCAATGTCATGACTGCTCGTTGGTAGGTTGCCCCTGCATTTTTAAGTCCAAAAGGTATCACTATGAAATAATAGGTTCCCTACTCCAAGATGAATACGGTTTTAAACTTGTCTATTACGTTTATGAGGATCTAGTGATATCCTGAGAACCCATCCATAAAGGAATACATGGCTACTCTTACTACATTGTCTACTAGAATGTCGATGTGTAGTAGCGGGAAATCATCCTTAGGGGTATCCTTATTCAAGTCCCTGAAGTCGACACAAACTCGGACGTGGCCATTTTTCTTGGGTACAGGAACTACACTGGATAGCCAGGTGGGATACTCGATGACCTCAATGAAATTGGCCTTGATCTTCTTGGCTACTTTCGTTTTGACCTTTTCTGCCCATTCAGGGCGCATCCTCCTCATCTTTTGCTTTACTAGTCAAATTTTCAGGTCTGTGGGGATCTTGTTCTTGGTTATGTGCCGATCAAGTCCTGGCATGTCTTCATGAGACCAAGCAAAGGCTAGAATATGATTTTTTAATAATTTTATTAATTCTCTCTCTTGTTCAATGGGCAATTGGTTGAAAATATATACCATTTTTGGATTATCTTCCGTATTTAAGTTTATTTCTTTTGTAATATCATTATTGATGTTAAAGATACTAGATGAATGATGTAATGGATGCATGGAATCATAATTAGAAACACAATCCAAATAAGCAAAGTTCTTCATCTTACTATCATCATAAAGTACATTACTCATTTCAAACATGCTGGAAATGGAAACAAAAGACTCATCCAGATAGGTAAGGTCTAGCCTTGCAGCGTATGATTCTTCTATGGCAGCTGGCTTCAATAGGATGTCTTCATTGTCTGCCTCTTCCACCTTTGCCTTATCTTTCATGATCTTGACCATGTCCTTGATGGCTTGGCTTAAGCTGCCTCTATTGCTCCTTGCCTCTTCTACTATCTTGAGTTGTTCTTGAAGGTGCTCGTTTAAAGTGTCGAGGATTTCCTCCTCTTTACTTGACTTCTTGATCTTCTTTAGGTGTACCTATTCATCAAGCTTGGTTTGACTTGAAATTGTCCAAACATGAGGCTGATAGCCTACTATCTTCATTACAGAGGTCACAGAACTTTTATCACGCTTGCCATAGTCGACTATATCTAATAAAATTTTGAATCCCAGAACTATCCTCCCTTAGTGAGTAACGGGTCCAAGGGCTCCATCGCTAGGTTGTTGTGACTTCATCTAAGAGACTGTCATGTCGATGATTCTCTTGGATCGTATATAACTGAGTCATATGGGCTTCCATTCTCCTACCCTTATATTAAAGGTTGGCATCCTCTGCTCATGGGAACCTAGTCCTTTCCCGGAAGTGTGGCGGTTCCTCGTGAAACCCTGAATCCAAGGGCCCTAGTGTACCTCAGGCTACTTGTTTAATTCTTGGCCAATTTTGGCTGTGGTAAACCCTTTTATATGGCTTTCTTCCACTTTTAGAGCTGTAACTACCGAGGCTTCGTCAGCCTCTAGAGTAACGATCTTTCTGTGGAATGAGATTTCAATTTTCTAGTGAAGAATGGATGGAACTCCTCCTAGTGCATGGAACCTTGGCCGTCCGAGCAGCATAGAGAAGGTGACTAGGATGTCTATGACTGTGAAGAGTACTATAGATTACATTTCGCTAATGGTAACTTCGGCCTCAAACGTACCAATGACGGTCCTCTTAGAATTATCATAGGCCTTATTGACTATTGTAGATCTCGTTAAGTCCCTCTCGGTTAGTCCTAGGATCGGTAGGATATGCTTAGGATAGACATTCAGTGCTGATCCATTGTCGACCATCACACAGGGCATGATGCATCCAAAAACACTAGCTTTCAAGTAGAGACACTTATTGTGGTGAGTGCCTTCATCGGGTAAATTCAATCTTGAGAAGATAGTGTCAGGGATGACTGTGCTAGACTCGTTGTTAAGTAGTGCGCAGACCTGTTCGAGCTATGCCAAGGGAGATGTTTCGATCTCCATTAGCTTTTTAATAATAATAAGCCTGTGATCTTGAGAACTAAGGAGGAGGTCCCAAATGCTCATCTCGGTAGTGGTAGCCTTCAACTGATCCATAATTGGACTTTCTATCTGTTTTGAGGATTTAACAAAAGCAGGAGGTGCCAGAGGTTCCCCTCTTAGCACAGCTAGGGCTACTCACCCGGTGATTTTCCCTCCTCTGGTGATAGGACTGACAACCTGGGTTGGTGAGCTTTTGTTTTGAAGACCTCAAATTCATCAAAATCTTTACCAAGTGGTATCTCTCCCAAGTCAATCGGCTTATTTATGGAAGATGGCTCTTTGGTAGTGAAGGGCCATTTCATAAAGGGAACCTTGTCAGGCTATCTTTCTGGGATGATGGGGTTCTCTTGTAGGATCTAACACAAGATAGGATTATAGTCTTGCCTAATCATATGGATGGAGGAGGAGGCCTTCCCACTTGCATCTTATTCATTGTCGCATATGACATCCTCTTCTGGTTCATCCTCATACTTGTTCATGTAACATGGATATTCCCTGGTGGATTTCATCGATGTTGGGCATGTAGCATTAGTCACCTTCCATTCCCAGTTCAATAATAGGTTTCCATGCTTGTCTAATTCAGAAGTCGTACTTTCTGGTGGATCTACCCATGTGAAGTAATTGATGAATTTCCTAGCTAAAGTGTTCTAGAATGATTTCTAGAAGAATGTTAGCCCCTTATACCAGACAACTGCTTTTTCTCAGATAGTCGGATGGAACCTCTCTGGCCAATGGGCGTAGTAAATGTACCCATTATTCATCATTTGGACAAATTCATGAATGTGGGGGTGTGGCCTTGTGTTTCCATTATAGAATATGGGATAGACTTCCCTCAAGTCTGGTCTTTGAATCTAATAACTGGCTTGAGCTAATTCATTTTCTACACGGATCCTCTCATGGTTGTGTTCCCAAGAAGCCTCTTTCTCCTAATCTCAAATCATATTAATAATGTGTTCACTGTCTGAGTCAAAGTTTATAAAGTCTCCAGAATTATCACTTGCTACAGAGCATAAGGTGCCTAGGGAGTCATGTTCTAAAGATGAGGTATAACTCTCAGCGCCATCATAATCGACCATTATACCATTGGGGAAGGGAACCTCATATTTGAAATCCCCTGGCAATTGATTTAGCTTATCTCCTAAAAAGACCATTGATTCATACCCCTAGTTATCCACCTCACTTTCATCTTTATGATCCAATTTGCTGGAGTCCATAAATTCGTCTACTTCTTCATTTGAATCCTCAAAAGGCTGTTGCCCATCCCATAGTTCAAAGACCCAATTTGGTGCATATTGAGCTGGGATATCATCATCAGAATCTTCTTCCAGATCCTCCTCCGGATCTTCCTTGGGATCTTCTTTGGGATCTTCCTCGGGATCTTTCTTAGGAGCTTCTCCTTCATTTATTCTAGCCTTGATCTCCGTGATAGCTACGCGAAAGTCAGAGACCATGCCTCTTATGCTGGCGAATGTTTCCTCTACACAGGCACCATACACTTTGATGTCAGCCCGGATCCCTTCAAATGGGTCTCGATGCTTACTTAGTTTCTGTGGTTCATTTCTAATGTTGCATTTGCACGGAGTTCAGCAAGTGGGTCTGATGTCACCTCATTCAGGTTAATGTCGAGGTACCTTTGTTGGTCCCTGTGATCAGTCCAGACATGTTTGGGATCGTATAACTCTTGATTTTCTAGGCGTGCCACTCTGGAAGAGCTTCAAAATTTGAACAAACTAGTTTCGATGTAATTTAAACTCATGTAATTTTGGGGAGTATACATGGGAGCTTGTATAGGAGGAACATCCTACAAACTGACATTGTGCTGATCTACTTGAGGTGCTAACCACCTGCAAAGCATATCCAAGTATGGTTGAGAAGCCACGAAGTAGTGGAGGAAAGATCTGTCTATAACGTACCAGTTCCAATGTCCATTGAGTTGCATTGTGTTGTACCAATCCATGGTTGGACCTTCCAAGAAGCGAGGGAACTAAGGTGCAAATCCCATCATGGAAATTGCAATTCATGCATGAATTAGATGAATTCTTCTACATGCTCATTTGGTTAGGACTCCCCTCAGAATATAAGGTGCGGTGGCACTTGGTATTGATCTTGCCCTTCTCTCATCATCATCAAGACATATTGATCGACCAGGTAGATAGTGTCCATATTGTCAAAAATCATATTATCCCCCCATCCTGGGTCATGTCGGAAGTTATCCATCATGTCAATACCATACTCGTTGGCCTCCACTTGAACATTGAGGCATTTATTATGGCCTCAAAGTTTAGCAGGGGATTAGTCTTCATGCTTGGTTACTTCTCAGGTTCTTTCATCCTTTCATTGTCTATCATAAATAGTAGATCTTTCAGTAGCCGGGCACATTCGTTAGTGCGATGTCCCTGGGTTATATGATAAGCACAAAAGTTGTCTCTCTCTACCACAACAGGTGGAGCGAACAGCTTGATGCTCTAGAGTTGGTCAGACTTCCTCAGTTTGGTGAATATCTGTGACAATGATTCTACCCATGGGGCAATAGATTGGTAAGTCTGCACCTTAGTGGATACTACAACTTTGGTCGGAGCCTTTGAGGACTTAAAACTACCATTTTTGGATGATCCACCCTTTTCCCAGTATCTAGGTTTAGTATAAGCCTGCTACTCTTGCTTCTTTACCTGATCTTCTTCCTCGTACTTTTCCAGTCTCTTGGCATAGTCCACCATATCGTTAAAGGTGTTGAATCTTTTCATCTTCATCTCATCCCGGTATTTTGGGCTAGATCCTTCAACAAGTTTCACTATTAGGGACTTATGGTCCGGTGCCCCAGTTACAAGTACACGGACGGCCATCCACCTTAGGTAGAATTCTTCAAAGGACTCATTGGGCCGTTGTTTGATCCTTTCAAGGTCTTGAAAAGTAGTTTTGACCTTCAAATTAAAGGCATAATTTTCCAGAAATGCAGAGCATAGCTTCTTCTAATCAAATTTCATATCCTTTGGCATGCTCATGTACCACTTATAAGCGGATCCTCATAGAGTAGCTTGAAACAGATTGACTATATGAACCTTAGGGATATTCATGCTAGTTATAATTCAATGATTACCTTCCATATGCGTATGAGAGGGCCCAGTACCAGCATATGGGGCTATATAAGGCATCACAAGCTTAGCTGGAAGGGCTTTTGATTCCTTTGGCCAGAATCGATCAATATCCACATACTACTCAATGGATGAAGCAATAGATTTATCTTTTATGGGAGACAGTTTCTCCATATGAACCATCTTTGCCTTTAATGCTACTATCTCAGCCTCTTGCTCTTAGGCTTTCTGAGCATTAGAAGCACTCAACCTTTCCCAAACATTGCGGAACTCGAAAGCGTCAAGAATCCTCCTAAGGGACTTTTTAACTGCATCATTATCTGCCATTACGGTTACATGTTCTAGATTGGAGAAAAATTCGGTCAGAGATTCGACTGGTGGTGGGGGTGTGGTTTTTATGCTTCCCCGTAATACGTCTTAACCTCCTTTTCTCTTGCTTCTAACCTCAAAATGCAAGAGATCAAGTGTTAGTAAGTGTATCGGGTGTAGCTCTAAGCCTTACTTACCTCGGCCTGTCGGGATGTATGAGTGGGTAAATGAACGAATGAGTGAATGAATGAATGGATGGGGATGAACAAATAATAGGGGGTAGGGTGCACGTCAATTATTCGAGGAGCAATAGGCAAGGGTAGTATGTAATATCCGTAGGATGTCACAAATATGTGGTTAGAAGACTAGGGGGTTGAATCTAACTTTCATTCAACTCTGTAGTTGAGGATGAGCTGACTGACTGATCACTCAAAAGTTTGACTTTATGGTCCAAGGTGAGCTGACTCACTGGTCACTCAAAAGGTTGACTCATTTATCCAAGATGAGCTGACTCGCTGGTCACTTAAAAGGTTGAGTCATTGGTCAAAGGTGAGCTGACTCGATGGTCAATCGAAAGGTTGACTCATTGGTCAAAGGTGAGCTGACTCACTGGTCACTTGAAAGGTTGACTCATTGGTCCAAGGTGAGCTGACTCGCTGGTCAATCTAAAGTTTGACTCATTGGTCCAAGGTGAGCTGACTCGCTGGTCACTCAAAAGGTTGATCCTTTGGTCTAAGGTGAGCTGACTCGCTAGTCACTCGAAAGGTAGACTCATTGGTCCAAGGTGAGCTAACTCGCTGGTCACTCAAAAGGTTGACTCATTGGTCCAAGGTGAGCTGACTCGCTGGTCACCCAAAAGGTTTGTGTATTTTGGCTCATGGGCTGAGCCTAGGTAGATTCATTGGTCTTGGTTCATTTTGGCTCACGGGTTGAACCTAGGTGGACTCACTGGACTCAATTTGTTTCAACCTATGGGCTGAGCCTAGGTGGAGTCACTAGTCTGGTCAATTTCAGCTCATGGGCTGAGCCTAGGTGGACTCTCTAGGGCTGAGCCTAGGTGGACTCACTAGTCTCGATCATTTTCGGCTCATGGGCTGAGCCTAGGTGGACTCACTGGTCTCGGTTTGTTTCTGCTCATGGGCTGAGCCTAGGTGGACTCACTTGTCTTGGTCAATTTTAGGTTCCTATAACTAAGGAAATAAAATGGTATGGCGAACATCAATGTCATAGCTGCACAATGATGTGGTTAGTTTTCAAACAATCATGATGTTTATTTTTAGTTTTTTAGGTTTATTTATATTTAATAAACCTGCACATGTAACAAAGAGTTAGATCACGCTTACCGCCCTTTTTACTCCATTTGGGTTACTTAGCTTTAAAGTCAGCGGGGGACTTAGCGAAGTCTACTCGCATGCGCTCAAGGTTTTTTTTTGGTAAACCTATGGGGAAGTCTCTATAGTTTATCTATATGCGGGTTTCAGTCTCAGGATTGGGTGCGATTGGGTACCATGCACCTTTGTGTACTAAGTTCTAATGACCTTAAGCTAACCAAAGGAAACTTTTCCACCTATAATATATGTGGGGTAGTCTTGCCCTTAAGGGAGCGTGGCCCTCATACGTTACGCAATGGGTATCATTTGATCCATACCCCTCAAGCCCTAATCGAGCTTGGGGATACTTCACAAAAAGACATCTAAATTGGTTTTAAGGGTAAAGAATGCAGATGCTATGCAATCTTAAAATTTGTGTAATGCTGAAATTACCACATATTCTGTAAATCCAAAATTAAAATTGAAAAATATTTTAATTATTATGTCAAAAAGAATTTTTATAAAAAATTGGGTTTTTATAAAATTAATTTCTCCACAGTAAAGTCGCCACCATGAGCGAGCGAGGGGGTTTGAAATGGAGGGATGCACGTGGGGTGTAGTTAGTGGAGCGCATTTCGGTTCGGTTTGAGGAAATTTGATTTGCTTAAATGCACTGACTTTGTATAAGCTAAAAATGTGATTATATTTGCATATTTTATTAAGAAAAGATATTTTTAAAATAAAGCATTTTTACTTTATTTAAAAATAGAATAGAGTCGCCACCCGATTCAGCTCCACTGGGAATTGTGGTATACTGATCCAAAATGGGATTTTTATACAGAAAAGAAAGTGAGATTCTGAGTTTGGACATAATAGTTACTCATATTGTTCAAATTGTTTACATTAATTTTGGAATTTTGGCATGTGTGGTAATTTCTGCATTACAATGGCTTTATTTAAGAATTAAATTGAAGAAATAAAACGGGCATTATAATGGCATAAAGAAATAGATATTTGCTACTGAATTTTTGACAGAGTAACGGCAGCACTTGGGTTTTGGTCTGGAAACTCGGATAGAGTTTCCTCACATTCTGGATGTTTTGCCTGTACCTGCGAGCTTACTTACACCGATTATAGTTTAAGTGGCACCAACGGCTCACTTAACCAGGGAAATGGAATGGAATGTGCAATAGTAGTAAAAATGGATTTTAAATTTGGGGTTAGAGCCAATTACCCTCAGTTTATCTTTTCGTCTGTCTAGGATGACATGAGAGCTGGTGCAGGACCGAAGTCATCAAAGGTCGTGATTTATGTGTAAAATAGGTTTAACCTAAGTTATGGCTATAATCTTGGATTATTCCTATAGAGAATGCGGGTTTTTCAGAGATTGAGTCGTTTTTAGACCGAAGATTACTGTGAGATCTTGATCTAAAAAGACAAAAATATGAGCTTATACCGAACGTTAGTGGTGAAGCTCGGATTTATGAGTGTTTTGACAGCGTTTCGGGGCGTGAAGCTCGGATTTAGGAGTGTTTTGACAGCATTTCGGGGCTTTTGAGACTCAGAACTGAAAAAGGACACGATGGGAATTTTGGGATTTCTCAAAGATTTCGTCTCTATTGAAATGAGGGGGGTGACCCCGTATTTGTAATAGGTTGGTAATTAGCCGATGGGCTAATTAACTATCTGGCAAGATTTTACATTAAATCCCATAAAATCTTGCCAGATATCGGTAAGATTTGATTTTTTTACTATAGAAGGGTAATTAACCGGCGGGCTGATTACCTATGTTTGACAAAACTTTGACTTTTTTATTTTTCAGTAAGAAATGCTAAATCGAAGCTTCCCTGGATTGTGGATTTTTGAATTTCGGATTTTGGATGATAATTCGGTCATTTTTGGCTTTTTTGTCTGATCACTGAACAAAATAGGCGTAATTCCACATCGGGCCTGAACGGACCTGTGCTAACACGTGTTTAAAATAAAATATTTTTATGGATATAATTTAGAATTATGGTACGCCTAGCGTATGCATGTTAACTTA
Organism: Euphorbia pulcherrima; assembly: GCA_947683365.1. Classification (NCBI taxonomy): domain Eukaryota; kingdom Viridiplantae; phylum Streptophyta; class Magnoliopsida; order Malpighiales; family Euphorbiaceae; genus Euphorbia; species Euphorbia pulcherrima. The sequence continues at coordinate 22,207,035 of CANTUS010000007.1, read as the reverse complement.
AGTAGAGAATTAATTTAGTGAAGGTTTCAATTAATTTATATGCTACTAATACGAGTTCCTGGGACAAGGGACAAAATTTTGAATTTCCGTCATGCTTGTTATACATGTTCAAAGCAGCTGTCAGTTCCCAACAGTGGTATCATGAGCCTGCCTATTTAGTGCATAATTAAGTTAGAAGTGAACTAAATTTTATTTTCTGTATGAATTGATTTAAAATTTATTAAATTATTTGGAATAATAGATGAACTTAAGCTTTTATTTTAAAGGTTAGAAAATGGATATAGATAATTTCGAATAAGCTTGCTCAACTTACTCAAATTTATCAAAGACTATATAAATTATATAAATTGCATGGGTTATATATGCTTTCAATTTACATGAATTAAAAGAACAAAATTTATTAGTCCAAGAGAATCCAAGTTTTTTCAAGCTTGTGCCCGTATATGTTCTGGTAAGGATTGGACAAGGTGTCTACTCCTCATAGGGCACCTCTCCTATCCAGGCATATATATCGGTGCAGCTTGAGTTAACAAATAGGGGATTAAATATGGATTAATTTATTTCTAGTATATAAGATGGTTCTTATACATGTATCTATAACAAAGTAAATATTAAATTATTGAATAAAAACTTAAAGGAAATGCAATATAAATATAACAAATAAAAATGTTAATTATTTTGCATATAATCTAGGTTGATGGAATAATTATAATGAAGAGCTTGAACCCACCTAAGGTTAGCCTTATAAATTAATTCTAAAATTCCATGAATTAATATAAATTATTATAAATATGTTCATCTAATAAATCCTAGATTAGGTGGGACGTTTAACCCCAAAAAAATCCTTAAGTGAATATATTAAGGCGAGTTATAAGTCTTTCTTACTGAAATTTATGATACAATCTTTTTCAGCTATAAAGTGTTGCGCAAAGCGTTCCTTAGACCTCCATCGACCAGTTATAAAAATTGAGATAGGGTCTACCTTAATAGGAATGAGTAGTCTACCATAAAACTGGGGGCTAGCCGCAGGACTGAGACACATTCAAGGAGATGCCAATATAAGAGCACATGACCCTTGGTTTTAGGGAACTTGAATAAATTAGCAATTGCATACGATGCAAATGGAATGGAATTCCAACTACAACTTACTAATATAGATTGACTCATACAATTAGGAGTCGTATTAGACTAGTTATAGATGCTACCTCCTTAGAAATTTAGCTAGGCTAAACCTCCCGAATTCAATAGAATGTGCTATTGTAAATTTTGAAAAATGGTAGGATAAAAGTATTTAATTAAACGTCTTTATATTAAATACATATACCATATACTAAAGTCTAAAATAATATTTTTCTTTTCTTATATCTTAGGTTGAAAATGACTTCCACAATTAATCTTCGTCCATTACTTGACACCAAACTGAATGGCACAAACTTTTCTAATTGGTTCCGAGCTATAAGAATAATTATCAGATCAGAGGGAATTGTCTATACTGTAGATGAGATTTTCCCGGTAGAACCTGATGTTGAGGATTAATTGGAACATGTCTGGTTGAAGCACAAGAAAGAGACTACAATATGCATAATGTTAAGGTCCATGAATCATGAGCTTAAGGAACTCTTTTCTGAGTGAGAAATGACAGAGTGGTATGAGACATCAAGACTGCTTTTTGGAACCAAGATGCAGGTCGGCGCCTCTACCTCTCAACATGTACAAAAACTCTTGGGATACCTTGAGAAGCTGAATTGATTACGATTTGAAATGAATCATGAGTTAAGTGTTGACCTGGTGTTGATGTCTTTAATAGATAGTTATTCACATTTTGTAACTAACTATTACATGAACAAGATTAATTCTACGATTCCAGAATTAATCAACATGTTGAAGATAGTAGAACCTCAAATCAAGAAAGATCAGAGAACACTGATATTGCTCAAGAAGGGCAAAACTTCTAAGAAGAAGAAGGCATTGGGGGCCAAGAAAGAATCAATAAGAAGAAGAAAGAAAAGAAGACATCTAAAAATGTTTTCTTCTAGTGCGGGAAACTGGGATACTGGAAGAGGGATCACAAAGCTCCCACTCTTGAATTTGAAGAAGAAGCCTACAGAGGCATCTACTTCAAGTATGTTTGTAATTGAAAACTATGATACTTTTCCTTATGAATCAACTTAGGTATTGGATACTTGTTATGGTTCTCATATCTGTACTTCCCTCCTTATACACCCCAACACAATAGAGTGTCTGAAAGGAGGAATCATACCATATTAGATATGGTTCAGTCCATGAAAAGCCAAGAAGATCTTAGTAAATCCTTTTAGGGATATGCACTAGAAAGCGCAGTTTATGTATTAAATAGAGCGCCCTCTAAATTAGTTGACTTTACACCTTACAAAAGATGGTGTAAAAAAAGACCATCTCTAAGTCACCTAAAAGTATGGGGTTATCCTTCTATGGTAAAGAGGATAGCATCAGATAAGCTGGATGCTAAGTCTGACAAGTGTCTGTTCATTGGATATCCAAAGGAAACTATTGGATATTTATTTTACTAACCCAAAGCATAGAAGGTATTTGTGTCTCATAGTGCACACTTTTTGGAAAAGGAACACTTACTTATAAAAGTAAGTGGGAGTAGTATTCAACTGGAGGTCCAAGAGGAAGAAACAGACAATCATATAACTTACCATATTCTAGATACACAAGAAGGTGTGATCCAAGAACAACCTGTCAAAACACAATCATTGCGAAGATCAGGTCGTGTTCATAAAGGTCCTAAAAGAAATGGTTTTGTCATCACGGATGATAGGGAACTATATCTTATGGAGGATAATGAACTAAGAACCTTTAATGAAGCAATAAAAAGCTCAGATTATGATAAATGGCTTGAAGCCATGAAATCGGAAATTGATTCCATGTATGAAAACCAAGTTTGGAAATTTGTCGATGCACTAGAAGAGGTTGGACCTATTGGGTATAAATGGGTCTTCAAGAAGAGGATTGACATGGACGGCAATGTAATTACCTATAAGGCAAGGTTTGTTGCAAAAGATTATAGCCAATGTGAAGGTATTGACTATGATGAAACTTTCTCACTCGTAGCCATGCTTAAATCCATCAGAATACTCCTCGCCAATGCTGCTCATCATGATTATGAGAATTGCAAGATGGATGTTAAATCAACATTCCTGAATGGGGATTTGGACCGGGATGTGTATTTGACACAGCCTAAGGGTTTTACATCTTAGGGTAGATCGAAGGTATGCAAATTGAAAAGGTCCATTTATGGACTTAAGCAAGCATCCAGGAGTTGGAATATTGGGTTTGATCAGACAATTCGTGAACTAGATTTCTGTCCAAACATAAATGAGCCTTGTGTTTACAAGAAGGTTAGTGGAAGTGCAATCATTTTCTTAGTATTATATGTTGATTACATTCTACTAATAGGAAACAACATTTCTCTTCTTGAAAGTATTTATATATGGTTGTCAAGGAAGTTCTCCATGAAAGACCTTAGAGAAGCAGCATTTATACTAGGTATCAAGATCTATAAGGATAGATCCAAAAGGTTGTTAGGTCTTTCTCAAAGTACATATATAGACAATGTAATGAATAGGTTCAGTCGTGAGCATTCGAAGAAAGGTTATCTCCCGATGACAAAGGGAATAAACCTATCTAAGACTGAGTGCCCAAAGAGAGCTCAGGAAAGAATGTGCATGAAGGATATACCTTATGCATCCGCAATAGGATCCATCATTTATGCTATGATATGTACTAGGCTAGATGTTTCTCAAGCCTTGAGCTTTATGAGTAGATATCAATTGGATCCAGGTGAAAAGCACTAGATGGCCATCAAGGCAATTCTTAAGTACTTGAAAAGGACTAAAGATGAGTTCTTGATATATGGAGATGGCGACCTCTTAATTAGAGGGTACACTGATGCAAGTTATCAATTTGACAAGGATGACTTTAAGTCTCTGTCAGGTTTTATATATGTGTTTAATGAAGGGGTAGTATTCTAGAAAAGTTCCAAGCAGGAAAATACTATTGATTCAACCACGGAGTCTGAGCACATTGCTGCTTGTAAAGCAGCAAAAGAAGCTATTTGGTTAAAGGGATTTATTGGTGATCTCGGTGTGGTGCCTAAGATTGTTGATCTAATTACTTTGTATTGTGATAAAAAAAATGGCGTTATAGCTCAGGCAAAGGAACCACGGTCTTACCAGAAAAACAGACATGTGCTTAGAAAGTATCACATAATTAGGGAGATTGTTGATGCTAAGATAATAAGATTAGAATATGTCCCTACTAATCAGAACCTCATGGATGGTCTCGTGAAGCCATTGACATAAGTCAAACATGACCAGCATGTGAAAGCATATAGAGTGAGACATATGGCTAATTAGCCTTAGTGCATGTGGGAGTTTGTTAGATGTGATGTACGCCCTTAAGGCAATTAGGGCGATATATCTTAATTATGTATTGGTATGAACAATTTGTTTAATTAATAAAGGCATTTAATCTTTTGTTTATATCGACGTGTTCATATATATTGTGACTGGTTACAATATATTCATTGATATCTTTGTACGAAGGTCCTTGACATAATGCATAGCTTGAAGTAAGAGATATTATAGTGGGAATATGTGTAGTGAGACCTACTTTATGTGCAATTATGATTATGTCTAAATTATCCCTAGTCATAGTTTCATCAAAAAAGGATATTGATGGACTAGTAAGACTAGCATGTGGTCAACTCTCTTGGCAGTTAACCTCCTAAGATTGAACGTGGTGCTGTGAGTTTGACACATGGATATATCTAGAAGATATATTGGAGACCATAGTAAGATAAACACTTGGTATATATATCAATGTGTTAGTGTTTATCTTCATACAGTAGCTTTGCGAATATCCTCATACATGAGATATTAGTTACCTTGTGTAGTACTATTGCTATACTTTGGGTCATACCTATTCACTCATTAATTTAGGGTGCCACGGGTGATTAGGGTATAGTGATGACAGCACGATGGTAAGCCATATAGTCGAAAAGAATCCATCGCTCTGGATATATTAAGGAGATTTTACCTAGCCGCTTGTTGAAGTGATGATTACTATAAACCTCTGATCAGAGTATGTGATTGATAGAAATAGCTTCTAGTCAAACACATTATGGTAAAAAAAGTAATATACTTCAGTAATAAGCAAATAACTGGGATAGGTTGGAGCAACCTCGCTATTGATGGGTTAACACTTTAATCAAGCCCAACAAACTAGACGGTACTGATATTAAAGAATAGAATGAGTTCATCCCATTGCAAAACTATTGCATTAACTAGGATTAAGTCATAAGCACAAATGAAGTTCCGAGTAATGGGGGATGGTGGAACCTTGCTAGAGGCGTACTGCAGTCGTTTAAGGTAATCGAGTTCTATTCACGGTGTAGAACCTCGACCCAGTAGTTCCTATAGAACAAAGATTGGTCTAATCTTAACAGCTCAATACTACAAGATCCTATAAGGTCACACACATTGAACTTTCATCGGAAAAAGTAAAGAATTAATACACTTGACCTATTACAAAAATAATAAAGGGATAGTTGAACTATTTCCTGGTTAGACTAGAGATTTTATTTATTGACCAGTAACTAATTTTATTAGGGTCATAAATAAATTAAAGTGTTGATTAAAATGATTAGATAAATTTATGGTTAAGCCAAGAATTTATTTTGACCAGTAACTATTTTATCAGGGTTATAAATAAATTAAAGTGTTGATTTAAATGATTAGATTATTTTATGGTTAAGTCAGGAATTTATTTTGATCAGTAACTAATTTTATTAGGGTCATAAATAAATTAAAATGTTGATTAAAATGATTAAATCATTTTATAGTTAACCCAAGAATTTATTTTGACCGGTAACCCATTTTATTAGGGTCATAAAATAAATTAAAAGAAAGGAGGATTAAATTTAATCACATATTAAATTCGCATTTAATCCGCATTAAATCCGCATTTAATACTGCATTAAATCCGATTAAATCCCGCATTAAATTCGGGGAGCCTTTGCTTCCCCTATATAAAGCTAGCCCCTCTTCTTCATTTCTTGCACCATATCTTTCTATGAGCTCTGACTTGAGATTCTAACATGTTTTCTCAATGTCAACTCAAAACATAAAATTAAGGAGTCTCTTTGGTTAATATGTCGGGTGGGTTTTGGAGTGGTCTAGCAGCTACTCAAAACTCTGCGGTCTTACTCATTGGGAGGTTTCAAATGGTGGGGTTCACATGAACGCTCATAGAGGTTGTCCTATACTTAGAGGCTTGTGTAAAAAGGTTCCGCTAAAGCACACTTCTATAGGCAAGTCCTCTAATTCTCTTTTAATTATTAAGCCCTTTTATTAAGCTTTTTAAGACTTAATAATTATTATGCTTATGTTATTTTACATGCTTAGTTTATTTATACCTTGACTATAACTTAGAGTTATAACATGTTTAAAATAAAATATTTTTATGGTATGATATAATTTAGAATTATGGTACGCCTAGTCTGTGCATGCTAAATTAAGTAGAGAATTAATTTAGTTAAGGCATCAACTAATTTATATGCTACTAATAGGAGTTCCTAGGACAAGGGACAAAATTTTGAATTTCCACCATGCTTGTTATAGATGTTCAAAGTGACTGTCAGTTCCCAACGACCCTTTAGTTAACAGATCTGCTACAATAAGATCAGTCAATATATACACAATTGACACCCTTTTGTTTTGCACTTCTTCTTTCGCAGATAGATAATTCAGATCCATGTGCTTTGCACCCTTAGAGTATCTATCATTTTTTTAGAAGACAACTAGAGAATTATAACAATGAATTCTCAATGGCCTAGATACATTGTCAAATATACTAAGACCCGAGATAAAGTTCCTGTGAGTAGGGGATTTTGCAGTCGCTCTCGTGAGACGATGATGACGTATACCGGATTTTATCCCTCATGACAAAAATTCTTTTTTGGAATTTTCATTACCGATAAAAAATTCTCTAGGAATTTTATTTTTGAAAAAATTCAGTTCGACGTGTCCGATAAAGCGTTCGGTGGTAGCTCAAACCGATGATTTGCACCCAAAAACTAATTTAGTCCTAAATACCCATTAAAAGTTAAACAAAACCCTAAAAATTCAAAATATCCTGTTGAAATCACTTTTGGCCGGATTTCCTTACTTCTCCCTGCTTTTTAGTCTAGGCCATGCTTACTTTTCAGACCTGGCATGAAGTTGATGCCGCCAGCGGCAGTAATGATACCACCGGCTGTATCATCCATGCCGCCGACGGCATGAATTTTGCAGCAGTCAGCTTTTTGCTTGATATCCGCCAGATAATTGATCAAAGTCAATCTTTCCACTGGATTTTAGCCTATATAAACAACCATTTTTAGCAGAAATAGGGGGGAACATATTCACCACTTGAAATCTTAAGGAGATTTTGAGTAATTTTAGCTAGTTCTAGTGGGATAAAGTCTGGATAAGGTAAGAAAAGAGGATTACATCCATCTTTTCTTGGTTTTTCTTTACTGAACTTCCTGATATTTAGGTAGATTTTAGGTTTATAAATCACTACATTAGGATTTAGATACTTAAATCACCCCTTTACTTCAAAAAGCATCATTTGAGCTCCCCGGAGGTGTCATTTGGATCACGAAGAGGTGGATTCACGACCCCAAGCTAAAAATTCTGGCTCTCATAGCTCTTTGGCTTTCATTTTACTTGCATGTTGTGCTTAGTTACTGTTTTGTGCTTAGTTTTGGGTTGTCGATCGCTTTTTGGCTGAAAACTGCTGCTGCAAAAAACTAAAGCCGCCAGAGATAGTTAAGGTCGCCGACGGTATCATTCATGCTGCCAGCGGCACCAATGATACCGCCAGGGGCCTCATTTGTCCCTAATGACTCTATTTTCCTGTAGGGCCCTTTCATTAGGGTATCTGAAATGTCATACAGCCTGCCTGTGTAAATAAGATGGCCAGCGGGATCAGTGATGCCGCCGACAGCCTCATTCATACCATCGACGCCCTTATTCATACCACCGGCAGTATGGGATTCTGGACAGCAGATTAGTTTTCATTTTAATTTTTACCTAGTTTAATTTCCAAAGCTAGGATGTACAGTGCAACGATGGGGGTCTAGAACCTCCTGAAAACATACCTCACCCATACCATGTGGCATTTTCACTAATAATCCAGTTAAAATAACAATCGAGTCTAAAATATGGATAAAATAGAATTTTCCCGCAAACGTAGTTTAAAAACCATTTTTAGCCATCAAACCAGGCTTCATAAATTGCAAAATAAATATGTCATATTCACGCTAACTCGAGTCTTGTTTGGTCTACTAACTATGCATGTTACGTGATATACCTCGTATAACGTGTCGTATTTATGCTAACTGTTTTGTATAGGTAGATTTAGGATAGATGTATGTTAAGCCTTCGGGTATTTTATTTAACGTATAGACAAATGTATAGGATTTGGAAAGCCATGTAATTATTATTTTAATTTCTCCATTTTATTTGGGATGACTGTAATAATTTATTTATTTACCGCTTTGGATGCTTGATAATGGGATAACAATATATAAATCGAAAACACAATCAATAGGGTTGATTAAAACCGATTAAGAAAGAATGAAATCTTTTAACTTGGCCAATGTAAAATAGATAATGTCATTTAACTCAAAATCTCTACATAAGGTATGGTCTACCACTCGGTGGGAAATTCGTACCAAATTTTTTTGGCTGAGATGAACTGGGTGGCGACTCTATTTTAAGTACGGGATTTCGATCTCAAATCTTTTGAACATTAAAATATGCAAAACCATCTTCTATCACCATCACACCATCATCTTCAGGAGACCGTTCCTCCGGCCCGGCTTCACAGCCGTTACATAAAATGTCTTCCGCTCACAGTTCCACAGCCACTAAACATGAACAGTAGCCTTAAAGCATGCTATAAATTCAGCTTCCATTGCAGAAGTAGCAATAACGGTTTGTTTTCCACTTCTCCATGAAATTTCACCTCCCGCCATAAAAAGCAAGTAACCGAATGTAGACTTTCTTGAATCTACGCATCCGAAATAGTCTGAATCTGAGTAACCCACTCTATCAAGGTTGCTTAAATTTCTATATGTGTGTATGTAAGCCTTAGTGCCTCATAAATATCTGAGTACTTTCTTTGCAGCCTTCAAATGATCCATTGCGGGATTACTTTGTTAGCGTCCCAACATTCCGAAAACAAAACTTATATCCGGTCTGGTACATGTCATGGCATACATTAGGCTCCCAACTATTGATGCATATAGAATAGTGTCCATCTCTTTTCTTTCCATTTTTAATCGTTCTAATATTTTTTCAATATAAGCCCTTTGAGACAATCCTTACAAGCCTTGTGATCTTTTATGAACTATTTCTATTCCTATCACATAAGTTGCCTCACCCAAATCTTTCATTTCAAAGTTGTTAGAAAGAAATTTCTTCACATCAAGTAGTTTACCAATGTCATTTGCATGCAGCAAGCAGAATGTCATCAACATATAGGACTAATATAACATACTTATCCCCACTGAACTTCATATAGATATACCAATCAATAATTTTCTCTACAAATCCATATGACTATATGGTATTATCAAACTTTAGATACCATTGTCGAGAATCCTATTTTAGCCCATATATTAACTTCTTTAACTTACAAACCAAATTTTCTTTTCCTGTGGTTGAAAAACCTTCTGGTTTATATGCACTTCTTCCTCTCAATTTCCATTAAGAAAGGCAGTTTTTACATCCATTTGGTGGAGCTTGAGATCTATTGAGCCACTAAAGGCATAACAATTCTCAAAGCGTCCCTCTTTGAAACTGGAGAGAAGGTCTCTTTTGTGGTCGATGTCATATTTTTTAGTGCAACCTTTGGCGACTAGTCTAGCTTTATACCTTTCAATGTTACCTTTAGAGTCACGTTTGGTTTTAAACATCCATTTAAAACCAACTTGTTTTGCCCATTTAGGCAAGTAAACTAAATCCCAGACATCATTGTCATCCATCGATTTCATCTTCTTTCATAGCATTAAACCACTTTTCAGAATTACTACAATTCATGGCTTGATTGAAAGAGACTGGATCCTTATCAATTCTTAAGTCACATTCATGTTCAAGTGAATAGATTACATAATCATTTGAAATAGTAAATCTTTTAAGTCTCAAAGTCCTTCTTAATGCTTCTTCTTGTGCTATCACTTGTTCATTGTTAATCGGTTCATTATTAACATTTTTATAAGGTGGGTTTGGAATGTTTGTTTGTTGTTCAATCACATTGTTGAACTTTGGTACGACAACTAGAACAACAACTGTACGAGATAAATTTTTCACAGTTTTTTCATTTCCTATTGGAATCTCTCGAGCATCCACCTTACGTGGTTCACCACATCCACCAGATTCACCATTTTCAATAAATCGATCATTCACTACAAAAAAAATATGTTTTGATGACGGATACTTGTGGACTACTTAAATAATTTGTCTTCCATTCTGATTTTATAACTTATATCAGGGACAAAAAAAAGTTTGGTCTCAAATAGTTTTAGAACATGGAATCAGAGACAACTATATTATTTTTTGATATTTAAAAAAATAAATATAAAAACAAAAGAATTTGATTTAGGTGAAAGAAAGGGGAAACTTAGCTACATACAAGATTTTGAGCTTTTAACTTTGTAAATATCAACCCAACATTTTTTAAATCCCACCATAAAATTTCAATTCTTTTAATTACATATACTCTTTCTTAATTACAATATTTTAACTTTAGAATTTTGCTTTTACCTATATATAAGGACCCCCATACTATCAACCATCCCTCTCCTAATTAATTTGATTTTTGCAACAAAATGACTATATCTCACAAACTATTAATTTTTTCAGTACGAGCCTTTAAAATATTTTGTTCGTCTTGTTTTTTTATAAAAGTAAATCCATATTGAATATTTTTTTAGCAATAAAAATTGTCGCAATCTTATACTAATTTTTACCACTTTTTCGTGAATTCTTATACCTAGTATAAGAGTGGTATAATTCCTTTATAGAACCATGTTTTCATTTATTTTCACAATAGATTTTGAAATTCCTCTAAAAACTATGATATGAAGGTCTTATACCAAGTATATAAGCTTTTATACATGATATATATAAAAGATGATTTATATCAGGTATAAGAGTGATAAAAGGAGTTATTATACCAACCATTGAAATAAAATTGAGGTAGATAAAGTAGAATTAAAGCTATTATACCAAGTATAAGAGTGGTATACGAGCCACACGCCTCATAATCAATGAAGTTAAGACATTCAGATACGGTTTTATACCACATATGAGAGTGGTAAAGGAGTCATGTCTTGATCTTCATACGACTAATATGACCTTGATATGTCTGGATATTTATACGACTAATACTTTCCATATGTCCTTTAGCTCTGCACTCCTTCTGCAAAAGTACTAGCTCCACTAATCGGTCTATAGGATTTACAGTTTTCACCATGACTTATCCTCTAATGTTCCCACCACAAGTAACTCGCATTTACCACAAAATACAAGTTACTCACATTCTAAAAATCATCTGTACAAAAATTTGACAAGATACAATGAAGTTACAATAAAACAGAACCGATATGGTTTCATCTTCTCCAATAAAAAAAGCCATAAAACAAAACTCAAACTATATACAATAATGAATCAAAACAGGTTGGATCGACAACCAAGCCTAAAATCAAATGATCTTAACTAACACTTCATTAATTTTGACAAGTAAAAAAACACATAAATTTGTATCCAAAATTAAAGGCCAGTAACATAGTGAGAATCGATGAAAACAAGGTTGTATAGATCAGAAAAAAAGAATAAATCGGATATAAGAAGAATAGATCAAACGATCCTGGATTGAGAAAGTCGTGAAATCGGAAAAGAAGAAACTCGATCAAAAAAAACCTAGAAGAAGAAAAAGGAAACGAGAAATCAAAATCGATCAGAGTTAACAAGAGATGGAAATCGAGATAGTGCGAATGAGCAAACAAAACAGGAAGAAAAGAAAAAGCTCAGAGCAAAAGCAGAGAACATCGTAAAAAGAGAAGGGAAAATCTAAAATCTGATGAACAGCTAAAGGAAAGTGATATTAGTTAAATAAAAGAAATATCCTACGTACCCGTTAATCCTCTTAATTTCCCGAAAGAAAATCAAATAGATATCCAAATCCCTATTCAATGCTCTTCTCCTTCTCCTCCTCCTCCTGCCCTAAATATCCAAATTTTCGAACAAAGAGATCTCCCCTCTGTTGTCATGCCATATCCCCTCCTTCTCATTGACGCAAGTCAATTCACCGCCTCCACCAATCATCAGTTCCACCCATCCCCATTCCTTGTCTCTTCACTTACTTCCTCTATTTCTTATTTGTTCCATCTGTTCCTCTCCTAGTAGGCGAATCTAACGGCCAATTGGAATAGCTTCCCCAAAATTTTCGCTATAAGGGCTCAATAGCAAGTCTACTTTTTAATTTATCTCAATTAATTTATTTAGGGTTTTGAATAATTAGTTGCGAGTAACTGCAATTTTGCATCTCATAGATGCGATTCCTTGTGTATCCCTGCTTTCTCTAAATGCTATGACTATTGTTTTTTTATCTTAGTTTTGAGTCCCAATCTGAGTTACCCAGACACCTAATAATATGATTCTGAGTAGAATTCTGAACTTTCAATAATAGTTAGTCTTGATATGGAGATCTTAGCATGTGTTTACTATCCGTACTAAATTTATTCGTTTTACATGTATATAGCTTAGTTTTGGTATTGTTGTCTAATTTGCAGCTATCTAATGTCATATTCTTAAATTGATATGCTCATGAATATATTACTGGATTACTATATTATAGCTCTAAAATTTTGCTTAAAGTGAGTCTTTGTAATTACTATATTATAGCTCTATTATTTGCTACTTTTTTTAATTTATGCCTCATGTTCTTTTATATGATATAAATGTATATACATTTTTTAGATGTTTAGTTTTGCTTAGGAATAATAGAAATTTGCAAATTGCAGGTCTTATAAACATTATAGTGGAGCTTAGTGTAAAAATTAAAAGTGTATTATCATACCTTCTATATTGTGAGTTTTTTATGTTTTGAAATTTTGCTAGTGGATGTTTGTTATTAGTCATAAATATAGGTGCAATAGTCTAATGCTTGCATTTCATAATACTAATTATTTGTTACTTCTTTATTGCACCTTAATATTATGCGATGTATGCTATGATTCTAAAACTTATATTTTACATGTTTTGTGAGCACCTATGATATACTATGTGTGTTGATAGCCTAAAGTATTACTACTAATGATGCCTCCTTATTTATTAAACTGAAATTATTTGTTTTTATTGTGATATGAAATATGTATACTCTACTGGTATTGGACAAGTTTGTCGAGCATGAATTTGTGATATGATTGTTGAAATATGCTGTTATTTCTTATAAAAGTGTATTACACATGTTTCCTACTCTAAACCTGCATTTGTAATTGTTCAACTCAATCAATTTATCCCATTTGAAGAAAACTTTCATAATAGAAAGTTCCTTGTTTAACGAAATTTGTTTGCGAGGGCTAAGTGAGTTTTTTTTTGAAGGAATTTAAATCTAAAATGTAGTTATGTACTTACTTTATTTCTTGACAAACTAGATCTTGTTTAAAGTATTTCTAAAGTTTTCTGAACTAAAGTTGCTTAGATATCAGAGCACATGCTGACTATTGAAAAACTAGATTTAGAGATGATTAAGCATCCATGTGAATGCTAAAGGTGATACTGGGGAAGGAAAACTATATGAGGTGATTCTCTGGTTGACATATGAATTTCATCTGAGTTCACTTTAGTTCTTTTATAGTTTTTCTATTTTTGTTTGCTGGGTCTGACTTTGAATTCAAAGTTAAGAAGGTTCAGCTTTCAGAACCTTCTTTTGTTACTAAAAGTCCTAATAGACCTCGAAAACGGCCAGCAGTTCTGACGTAAGGCTTTATTTGTTTCATTATTTGAGTATTACCGATAGATTTTAAGCAGCGTGATTAGCTATTAATTTGTTTGAGGATATTTCTTTGAAGGATGTGACACTGATTTGCAAGTTTTTATTAGCATGTTTAATTTGCGTATGTAATGTAAGCTTTAGGAGATTTTCTTCTAGAAGATTAAGGACTGCCATTTTATTTATTGGATACTATGTGTTAGTGAAATGGATTTTTGCTTTGCTTATTGTTATTGGCGTTGGTAATGGCTTTTAAACTGTTGAAGAAGAGAATTTTATGTATTCACGATGGATTCTTATACCCCACTCAATGTGGATGTAAGTATTTTGACTGCCATCTTATACGTCACAGCAGACATGATTTTTATTATGGGAAACAAAGAACTAACAGCAACAACTACAAGGATGATGCGGGCAAACTATTTTGTGACACTAGGCATTAAATAATGTTACGTTTTTAAGATTCGTTTATAATATGTTTCTAATGAGATGTTTAGATAACAAAATTTAGTGTTTTAATGGAAAATTGAGATTTAGTGGAGCTCTCGTTCACCAGAAAATGGAATCAATCTCTAAAGGTAAGCTTGTTTTATTTATTTTGGACAAACTTATTGGGGGTGTTTCTCTTAGCTTCTTCTTTTCAACTTTTCTCCTTATAATTACTTTTTACTTTTCTCCTTTTAATGAGTTTTTAAGTTAAAATAATTGAGAAACACTCCAACTGATAAGTTAAAATCTTCTTATAAGTATCTATTAAGTAATAAGTAATAAGTTGTAAGTTTAGAGAAACGCCCTCACTATAGCTAAGAAGAGTGAGAGAAGAAAAGTATTCTTATTCATAACTTAGCTTTGTCTATTGAACATGGTCACTAATGCTATTCACCACCCACTCAAGATGCAGCCATGGAAAGTCTTATAATCTCAATATTGCTCAATTTCACCTCTTTCTTGTTTTCCTGTTTTGCTTATTTATTGTAGGGAAAATTATTCTCCAGCTACACTTGCATTTATTATCAGTACAATTTGCAGCACTCCATGTTTACTTCTATGCCTACAGTTGGTGCAATGATTAGCGCTATTACAAGTCGACCATTTAAATTCTAGGTGGCTCTAATAGGTCAAACTTATTCAATACATTATTATTATCACTATAATGTTGATTTCAAGTTGGATGCATAAAAGTTACTAAAACTGACTTCAAGTTTTGACTTAAAGTCTAGGTTGCTCAGACATGCCCCGAGTGTTCAACATAACACGGATACCGATTCGCGGATAATGTAATTTAGAAAAAATATGCATTTGGATGTTTTTCCCTAAATAACCCAATACAACCACGTTTTGCTTTTCTGGTTTCAAAGTACAAAACGATGTCGTCCTAATTAATTAGGCTTTGAGTTATAATATGATCTGTTACTCTCAATCTTCACTTATACCAGAATGATTCAAATTCATTCATCTCTAAGCTCTGCTGCTACCCACAACCCATTATCGCTGGAGCCACCTCCGCCCCACCACTTCTACAAATTTTAACCAAAGTTTCACTCCCCAGTGCCTCAAATCTAAGTTATTAAGATAGTTTTTCACTTAATTATCAAACTAGGCTATTAATTTTACTTGGTTTATTGGATATGAATTTCTTATCTTGATGACTTCCAGAATGTTGTGCCTTCCTTCTACATGTTTATTCTAATATATGAATTTAGAGATCTGTCAATAAAATTTTTCAAGAGGTTTCATTCTAATTGAGTGGTTGTTTGGTGACCATTGAATTGATTCCTTAGTTGCAATGAAGGAATACATCGTAGCATGTTGTTTTTAGTTTGTCAAATTTGATTTAAACTCTAAATGTAAGTATATATAATATGCATCAGAATAATGATCTCAGTCAGTTCTCTCATGCAACTCCTAATTTCTTTTTTGATAGATCTTCATTTTTTTTATATTATTTTCTAGTTAACATTATATCCCACAAACTTGCAAATTGTTTATGAATAAAAGCTTCATTAAAAATATTGTTGCGATTTTTATAGTTTAAACCTGCCAGTAGGACAGTAGTAAATTAATTTATTCACATAAGGTTTTCTCTTCAAAAATCAACCCCTAGCCGCCATTGATTTGAGGATCCTAACCTCTTCCGCTTGTAAGTTTGTTTGTTAGGGAGGGAGAAAAAGTATCCTTTGTTTTGATGTCTTTCTTTTTCTTTATTTTTAATATCGGAGTCTTGTGAGAATAATCTGCATCAACTACTTTTTTATCATCCACTAGACGATCATCTTCTTCTAACACGAATTTGTTACTACATATCTCAGTCTTGATAGTCTTACAATTGGGTTAGACTCCATCTGCCTTTAGACAAGATACTTATTGATCTTTCACAGAAGGCACCCAGATCTATCTCCGTACAACAAGATCGTTTCAGATCTGGGCGACTGGTTGATGTTATGGTGTAAGCAATGTTGGGAACTGACAGTCACTTTGAACATACATAACAGGCATAGCGGAAATTCAAAATTTTGTCCCTTGTCCCTAGGAACTCCTACTAGATGCATATTAAATAAAGTCTTAACTAAATAATTCTCTACCTAGATTAGCATGCATAGGCCAGACATACTATAATTCTTTTTTTTTGGTAGACAAGGAAAGTAAACGCAAATTATGCTATTCCAAATCTTAGAAAATAAACCCCAGCTGCATCTTGGTGAAGGAGCTCTAGCAGACCTTGTGTCTGGCTATCAAAGACATGGTACCTATCAGTAAAGACCCCGCCAAAGAGGCCATCCTGTCAGCACACCAGTTCCCTTCCCGATAAACATGTTGGATTACTATCTCCCATTCTCTACTTAGTAAAGCATTAATAGATGCCACAAGGCTATAACAATCATTCATATCAAGCACAACTTTATGTAAAGCATCAGAAACAAATTTAATGTCCACCTCCACAATAACCCGTCTATATCCCCTTTCCCATGCTAACGCCAAACCATCAAAGACACCCCATAACTCAGCTCTAGCAATGGAACAAATGCCAATAATCTGTACTAAACCAACAATCCATCTTCCACACTCATCTCGAATTAGCCCTCTTGCCGATGCCTTATAAGATTTCACTCACCAAATTATCACTATTCAATTTAACCCATCCCCTCGTCGGCAAATACTAGCCCACCGCTAACCATTCACGAACTGGTTTCATCCTAACATCCTCCCAGACCCCCTCACCAAAGGCATTAACCATACCCCATAGTCGAGCCACCACCTGCCTATCATCGCCCACTTCATTCTCAAAGATAAAATGGTTTCTACAACCCTATAGTAACTAGAAGCAAACTCCAAAAATTAGACTCCAATTATCCTTCCCCATCGCCACTTTCAGGCAAAGGTTCTTGCTTTCACTCCCCAATAATCATACGCCAAACCTTTTTAGCAAACTCACACTCCCTCAACACAAGGTTGATATCTTCGCTCGTACAACGACACCTAGAGTAGCTTGAGTCGTCAACCAAATGTCAACGGACTCTCTCCACATTCGTTAAAAGTCTATCATGACAACAAAGCAAAAGGAAGGTCTTCACACATTCCGGTCCCCTCCAATCCCATATGCACCGCCAATCACGACCCCTATGATCCAAATCATCACTTGTCAATTGCATATATACAGTTTGAACTAAAAACCGACCATTAGAGGACCCGTTCTAGTAACACAAATGAGAATCAAGTGCCTCAAAATTAACTTTGTGTGAAGCAATTTGTAAGAGGCAGGACATAGGCAATTTATTTTCTATCAAATCCCACTTCCATTTACCATCCTCATCAACCATGTCTCTCACTCGCACCCTCATCTCATTCTCCTAGATCGGCATTAATGGAAGATGTTGAAGAGGACCCAAATCTCCAATCCAGGAATCTGCCCAAAAACAAACATTGTCTCCCCATAACACCGACCACTTCAGCCCCAATAAAACCTCCTCCTTCAAATGAACCACCGCTCTTCAAAGAGTAGACGCTCGTTGTCCTGCCCTGATATGTGCCATCACAAAATTCTCATACTTATACTTTCCCATAAGCACCCTTACCCATGAAGAGGTTGGTCTTGACATAAGCATAAAGCCTAACTTCATAAGAAAAGTCAAACTCATGATCGTAGGCCTCCGTAGTTCCAAGCCATCTACACATCCCTCAATTTAACTAGATGGATTTTTCTCTACTCGCCCGCCTTTCCCCAAATAAAACTACAAACCAACTCTTCAATCTTACCACAAACCGATTAAGGCAAACCATAATTCTAAATTATATCCTAGCATAAATATTTTATACTAAGCATGTTATAACTCTAAGCTATAACCTAAGTATGTTATATCTCTAAGCTATAACTTAAGTATAAAATAAACTAAGAATGCAAAACAACCTAAGCATAATTATTAAGTCTAAAAATGCTTAAAGTAAAAGACCTAATAATTAAAAGAGAAAGAAAGAAAACTTACCAATTGAAGTGTGCTTTACCAGAACCTCCTTACACAAGCCTCCAAGCGTAGGATAGCCTCTATGAGAATCTACACGAACCCCACCAACCAAAACCTCCCCGAGAGGAAGAACTAAGGAGCCTTGAGTAGCTGTTAGACCACTCTAAAACCCCCACCCAAAAATATAAACTAGAGGCGCTCGAATAAAATAAAGCTCCTCAAAAATAACTTGTTCAAGTTAACCTTTATTGTAGGAATTACTCTTGAACTTGTTGCGAATTGAAAAGGAGAAAGGGAGTACCTATTTATAGGCTTGGGGGAGCAAAAATGCACCCCCATTTTCGATGTGGGCGCGGGTCTGACCTGTGGATCCATTTGGATCCATAGGCTTTGCTCGTTGTGAGCGGACGACCTTTTTCGCGTGACCTACGTGAGATGCGGGGAGGGGAAATAACCAACGTTATGAAGCGAGCCGGAGGATTGATCCTCATTTTAGCATGATAAAAAGATAGACTAATGAAATCGATTTTGATGTAAAATTTTAGTCCAATTTAGGTGTTAAGAGATACGAGACTTGAAATCTGGCATTTTAAGACAGAGTCGCCACCCGGTTTAGGTCTACCGGGAATTTGGGTACGATATTCCCACCAGGTGGTTGGACTGTACCTTAAAACAAAGATTCCAAGTTTGGAAGATGTTGCTTACTTTTCATTTATTAAATCAAAATGTTTACATTTTAATAAGCGCGACTTTAGTTATTATGCGATCTAAATCCGTTTAATGTTTGGAGTTTTCGGTTTATATTGCCATACATCACACAAAAGCAGTAAAAACCAAAAAAAATATTTATTACATGGCTTTATAAATACCTATACATTTTTCTAATGCGGAAAAGTAAATAAAGTGGATAAATAAATAAAAGGGCAAAATCGGGTCATAACCGAGCTTACCAAATCGGACCCGACTCCAAACGAGGCAAAATACATACGAATAACCATAAATAATGCAAAAATAAATAAATACGGAAAATAAAGCAATCAACAGATAAAAAAAAATTTTGAATTTTTCGGGGCTAAAACATAATTATCGGGAATTTAAACGGGCACCTAAACAACCTAATAATAAACAAAATAAACTAAACAACCTACAATAAATAAAGGGAATTACAGAAAATATTTTGGGATTTTAATTATTATGAAAAGATTTTTTTAGATTTTTTTAGATTTTTTTAGTATGAAACACATTTTTAAGCCATTAAGATGAACATCAAACCAATTAAATAATTAATAAAACCTAAAGCAGATTAAAAACTAATTAAAAATTAATTATAGGTAACATAAGATTTTTCAAAAAAATTTCGGGTAAAAGTCAGGGTAAAAACACAAGAAAATGATAAAAAAAAAGACAAAAAACATAAAATAGTGGCTTTTTGGCATTTTCGCCAGTCCAAATGCTATAGTGGGACTTGAGATGCCACAGTGGGAGACTGAGACGCTGCCGTTGCAACATCTCAAGCTACGCCGTAGCATCTCAAGACTCATCGGAGCATCTGGCTCAGAAAAACCCCAAAAAGTCCGAAATAACAACCAAGGACAGCCAAATAATAAGCTATACTAAAAAAAAGTAGATTGGAACTCAGTTTTGTTACCCAGAGGCCGTCAATCTACATTTTGAGACTCAAACCGGTCGTCTGGCAAGCTTTGTGATGAATTTGCGATGAAATAGCGACGAACTTAGTGACAAAATTTAGTGATTTTTGAGAAAAGAGTCTCTAAATCCTATTTAAACTCATTTTAACTTAAGATTTCTAATTGTTTTTAATGATTAAGCTAAAAGATTAAGCTAAATAACTCTTAAGAACCCAGATTAATCAGGTCTCTCAAGTTTTAAATAGCGTTCTCTCTCTAAAACCTAGAATTTTTCTAAATGAGAATTAAGTATTAAATATTCCAAAAAGTCCTGAAATTAATTATTTAATGGGTTTATATAGGTCTAACTCACTCTAAATAGCTCAATTAGTCCCTAAAAATCCAAAGATTCCCCAAAAAAATTAAGTTTATCTGGATTAGAGAGAGAAAGATGGACTTGGTGACAGACCCCGAAAGCCCGCGCAGCGTCTCAGAGTGAGACGCTGCAGCAGCAGCATCTCATAGCGCTCCTGTGCGGTGAGACGCCGCGCACCATCGCGAGACACTGCAATTGCAGCATCTCATAGCACAACGTCGCGTCTCGGCACCATGGCCACTCCATGGCCATGCGTGCCGAGAAACGGGGGCCCATCTCGCTGCGCCCTCTAGTCCCGAGACACGGGGGCACTCTGATGCTGATGACGATAATACAGATATCTCGATGTTATCGATGGCAGTCATTTATCTTTGTTTTGATTATCTTAATTTTTGCATACACCCGAACATTGTGTTGGGCCCATAAGACTTGTTTATTTTGCTTTTATGTCCTAATTTTTGCTAGGTCCGCCCTTTTCGAGTTTTCAATCCAACGGACTATCCCGGCTTTTGTATAGACCTCGCTTCCTTTCAGTCTATCAGGATTTTTGCCTTTTGTTATCATTTTTAGGAATTGGGCTGACTGCATAAAACCCTTTGTTCAACTTACTTGCAACATTTTGTCTTTTGGGCCTAATATATTCATTCCAGCATAAACATAAAGGATTCAGTGAAATGACATTTTCATTAAATGAAGTAAGTTTGAGTACATGATGATGATACTCATTTCTATTGACCCAAACTCTCGTGTTTACTAGCCTATGAAGTTTTTCTAGGTAACAATTCTCTCATAGCTCACTTTACCCTAACTTTTGCCTAGACCGCCCTTTTCGGGTTTTCAGTCTAGTGGGCTATCTTTGCACCTTAACTTTTGCCTGACTGGTTTGTAGTATACCAGTCAGCGGGATACGCCCTCATTTTTGCCCGAGTAGTAGAAGACCACTCACCGGGTCATTTATTCTACTATTTTTTTATGTGCTGCTTTTCTTGATTTGATTCTTTTGGTTAGACATGATAACACTTCAACCTGCTATGCTTCATAGGGTTTACGAACTCGTTACCATCTATAATCTTCATGCCCTAGAATCGAGTACCTTTCTGATCACGTAAGGTCTTCCCCAATTCTTTCCAAACTTCCCCCTTGGGTCTGTACTAGTAGGCTTTACTTGCTTCAAAATTAGATCATCGGCCTTTGACGGATACTCCTGATGCTTGACATGGTTGTTGTTCGGCCTTATTATGCGCTTTTGATACATTTGAAGATCATTTAAGTTGTTCAAATCGCGTTTTAGTCCATGGGGTCCCTTTGACTTGGATTCCATGCAACTCTTAAGGATTTTATCTTAGAATTGATTGGTAGCATGACTTCCACCTCATAGGCAAATGAGAAAGGTGTTCAGTTTGGGAGAATTCTGACATTTGTTTGACATCTTTGAAGGGTGAATGGGAGCTCATCAACTCAATCTTCGATCCTTGCGATAGTCTTGGAAATGAACATCATTTGTAGCTTCGGTTGCCCCATTAACTTATGGTCAGTAAGGAAAAATCCCATGACGCTCAGTTCCATAATACTGATCAAACCAATAGTTGCCCCTTGGGACTAAAATCCATTATTCGAAATGATGTGAAGAGGTAGGCCGCACTGAGCAAAGATGTGTTTCATGATAAACTTGGCCATCTTCTCAGAGGTAATATTGGTGAAAGATTTGACTTCCCCCTACTTTGAGGAGTAACCTGCCCCTACGATGATGAAGCATTGCTCATTTGTTGATGAAGGTCAAATTTAGCGGATCATACTTATCCCCCTTGCTGAGAATGGTTAATGAGGAGAGAAATTTAAGATGGTTTATAGTTGTAAGGGAATGTAGATTAGGAAGAGTTAATGGTGTATCGTGGGTAGGAATTTTGGGAATGGGTGGGCGAAGAAAAGGTAAGCCTTAATTATGTCAATGATGACCTAGCGATGCTCTTTCTCCATAATCTGTCAACACTTCTTTGGTAGCTTGAAAATAGGTTCGCACATAGCCGTGAGGCTGGCGATGAACTGATTGACATATTGAACCTATCAAAGGAAGAATTGAGCTTCTCTTTCTGCTTTAGGCATGAAGATGCGATGCTCGGCATTCTAACAATAAACCCTAGGCATGGCTAGGTGTGACCAGGTGAAAGCGTTATCGTGATCTTTAAGCATTTTGTTATCTCTCATTTTCTCTCAGAGGTTAGGTCATTAGAAAATGGTTACCATTTTAGGCTATCATCTGTATTCAAATTTACTTCAGTTAAAGAAATGTCATGAATATTGAACACATTATGCTTATGATAAAATGAATACATTGACCCATCGGGAGAAACATCAAATGAGTATACAAAACGAGAGTCTTTGATTGAATTAAAAATTCCTTAAAGGCACAATTGTTCACATCTAAATACTAGAAAAAGAAAAGAAAATTACATAAATAGATAGTCATCCACCACAGGTGGAGGGTCTTGAGTTATGGTGCTGGTAGATTAGGTATCCTCGGTAGCTTTCATTCACATGTCATCCAGGTCGAGACCCAGAACTTTCCCTTGTTCGGCTGATGACTTGTCTCCTTCATTCGCTAGAGAGCTTGCAAGATTCTTGTCAGATTTGGCAGTAGAATTGGCTTTCATGACAGAGTCAACTGAACTGGAAAAACCATGGCCATAATGCTTTTCTCGGTGAGGCCAGAATTGATCGAACTCACATTCATTATCAGAGCTCATGATGTTTTCTCCTCAGTATTAGTCTTTCTAGCTGGTTGAGCCATTTTCCCTTCTCTCACTAAGCGCCAAATAGCCATGCCTAGAGGCCTACATGTTGGGATCTGACAGTTAGATTGAACATGCATAACAGGCATGGTGGAAATTCAAAATTTTAACCCTGCCCTAGGAACTCCTATTAGTTACATATAAATTAAATAAAGCCTTAACTAAATAATTCTCTACCTAGGTTAGCATGCAAAAGGACTAGGCATACCATAATTCCAAATTATATCCTAGCATATTTATTTTATACTAAGCATGTTATAACTCTAAGCTATAACCTAAGCATAAAATAAACTAAGCATGTAAAACAACCTAAGCATAATTATTAAGTCTAAAAACGCTCAAAGAAAAAGACCCAATAATTAAAAGAGAAAGAAAAGGAACTTACCAGTTAAAGCGTGCTTTTACAGAACCTTCTTGCACAAGCCTCCAAGCATAGGATAGCCTCTATAAGTATCCACACGAACCCCACCAACCAAAACCTCCTCGGGAGGCGGAAGTAAGAAGCCTTGAGTAGTTGCTATACCACTCCAGAAGCCTCACCCGAAATATAAACTAGAGCTACCCAAATAAATTCAGGCTCCTCAAAAATAACTTGCTCAATTACCCGAGAGATTATTCTTTTTGAATCTCGCTTAGGATTTACACTCTGAGCTATGGTGCACTTTGAAAAGGACAGGGGACAGCCTATTTATAGGCCTAGGGAGCAAAACTTTGATCCGCATTAGCAATGTAGGATAGCATGCGGGTTGCACACGTGGATCCAAAGGATCCGCTTGTGACCCGCTCACATGCAGCATGCACGCTGCATGTGGCAAGGCAAGCCCTTGAGGACTTGCCTGGCACGCGAGTTGGGCCTCGCAGTCTATACCGCTAGCCCAGCTCGCGGTGCCCTTTCATGGGCTGCCTTTGTGCAGCCCATGAAAATGGGCTACCGTAAACACTACCTAGCAGTGTTCGGGCACCTTTTGGTGTACTCCGCGCAACCGAACCTTGTACAAAATATTTCATACTTTTCGATTTTAACTCGCCAATGCAAAATTCCCTTTTAATCCTTTTCAAATATTTATTTTTTGACCCTAATAGATTAGTCACCAGTCAAAATAAATTTCTTGGTCTAACCAAAATTGATCTAATCAATCATAATTTATTTATGACTCTAATTAATTAGTTACCGATCAAAATAAATACTTTTTTTATCCAAAATTGATGTAATCAATTTTAACCAATCAAATAATAATCCAATTATTATTTAAGTTATATTTTCGTAATAGAATAAATCTATTAGTTCTTTACTTAGTCTGACGAAGGTCCAATGTGTGTGACCTTATAGCATCCCGAAGTATTGAGCTGTCAAGGCTTAACCAACCCTTGTTCCTTGTGGAAGCATTGGCTCGATGCTTTGGAACGCGAATAGAACTCGATTACCTTAAATGACTATAGTAGGCTTCTAGCAAGGGTCTACCATCCCCTATTACTTGGAATGTCATTTATACTTATGACTTAATCCCAGTTAATGCAATAGTTATCCAGTGCGATAAATTCCTTCCATTCTTTAATATTAGTACCATTTGGTTTATAGGGTTCAGTTAAAGTGTTAACCCACTAGTAGCAAGGTTGCTCCAAGCTATCCTAGTAGTTTACTTGTTAACGAAATATATTGCCTTTTACCATAGTGTGCTTGACTAGAAACCGTTTCTATCAAACACATACTCTGATCAGAGGTTTATGGCAATCATCACTTCTACAAGTGGCCAGGTATAACTCCTCAATATATCTAGAGCGATGGATTCTTTCCAATTATTCAGCTTACCAATGTGTTGTCATCACCATACCTGTAATCACCCCTCACACCCTACATTAATGAGTGCATAGTAATGACCCAAAGTATAGCAATAGTACCACACAAGGTAACTAGTATCTCAAGTACGAGGACATTTGCAATGCTTATTGCATGAAGATAAACACTACCACATTGATATATATACCAAGTGTTTATCTTACTGCGGTCTCCAATATATCTTCCAGATATGTCCATGTGTCAAACTTACGGCACCACCTTCAGTCCTTAGGAGATTGACTGCTTGGACCCTTTCCAAGAAAGTTGACCACATGCTAGTCTTTCTGCTTTATCAATATCCTTTCTTGATGAAACTATGACTAGGGATAGTTTAGATATAATCATAATTGTACATAAAGCAGGTTCCACCAGATATTGTCCTACTATAATTTCTCTGACTTCATGCTATGATATGTCAAGGACTTTTGCATACATACATCAATGAATATATTTAACCAGCTATATATATACATAGAAACACATTGATATAAACAAAAGAACATATGCCTTTATTGATTAAACAAATTATTCGTACTATTACATAATTAAGATATATTGCCCTAATTGCCTTAAGGGCATACATCATATCCAATAAACTCCCACTTGCACTAAGGCCAATTAGCCATATGTCTTAATCCATATGCTTTAACATATTGGTCATGTTTGACTTAAGTCAATGGCTTTGTCAGACCATCCGCGAGGTTCAGATCAGTGGGTACATATTATAATCTTACTATCTTAGCATCAACAATCTCCCTGAGTATATGATACTTTCTAGATACATGTCTATTTTTTTGATGAGACCATGGTTCCTTTGCCTGAGCTATGGCACCATTGTTATCATAATATAAAGTAATTGGATCAATAGCCTCAGGCACCACACCGAGATCACCAATAAATCCCTTTAACCAGATGGCATCTTTTTCTGCTTCACATGCGACAATGTATTCAGATTCTATGGTTAAATCAGCAGTAGTTTCTTGCTTGGAACTCTTCCAGCATACCGCCCCTCCATTTAACACATACACAAAACCTGACTGAGACTTAAAGTCATCCTTGTCAGATTGAAAACTTGCGTTAGTGTAACCTCTAATTGTGAGGTCACCTTCTCCATAAATCAGGAACTCATCCTTAGTCCTTCTCAAGTACCTAAGGATTGCCTTAACGGCCATCCAGTGCTTTTCACCTAGATCCAACAGATATCAGCTCATAAAGCTCAAAGCCTAAGAGACATTTAGCCTAGTACAAATCATAGCAAACATGATGGATCCTATCGTGGATGCATAGGGTATATCCTTCATTTGCATTCTCTCCTGAGCTATCTTCGGACACTCAGCCTTAGATAGGTTTATCCACTTTGTCATCAGGAGATAACCTTTCATAGAATGCTCAAGGTTGAACCTATTCAATACCTTGTCTATATATGTACTTTGAGAAAGACCTAACAGCCTCTTGGATCTATTCTTGTAGATCTTTTTACCTAGTATAAATGCTGCTTCACCAAGGTCTTTCATGGAGAACTTTCTTGACAACTATACTTTAACATTTTGAAGAAGAGAAATGTCATTTCCTATTAGCAGAATGTCATCAACATACAATACTAGAAAAATGACTACACTCCCACTAACCTTCTTATAAACACATGGCTCATTAGCATTTAGGCAGAAATCTAGTTCCCAGATTGTCTGATCAAACCTTATATTCCAACTCCTGGATGTTTGCTTAAGTTCATAAATGTATCTTTGTAGCTTTCATACCTTCGAGCCATTCGGAGATGTAAAACCCTCAGGTTGTGTCATATACACATCCCAGTCTTAATCCCCATTTAGGAATGTTGTTTTTACATCCATCTGCCAGGTCTCATAATCGTAATGAGCAGCAATGGCAAGGAGTATCCTTATGGATTTAAGCATGGCTATTGGTGAGAAGGTTTCATCATAGTAAACACCTTCTCGTTGACTATAACCTTTCGCAACCAACCTTGCTTTATATATAATTACATTACCGTCCATGTCTGTCTTCTTCTTGAAGACCCACTTGCACCTGATTGGTCTAACCTCTTACGGTGCATCAACCAAATTCCAAACTTGGTTCTCGTACATGGAATCCATTTCTGATTTCATGGCTTTTAGCCATTTATCAAAATCTGAGCCGTTTATTGCCTCATCATATGTCCTTAGTTTATCATCCTCCATAAGATATAGTTCCTTATCATTATTGATGATAAACCCATATCTATCAGGACCCTTATGAACACGACCTGATCTTCACAATGATTGTGTTTTGATAAGTTGTTCTTGGAATATGCTCTCTTGTGTATCTAGAACAAGGTTAATCAGTTGATTGTCTGTTTCCTTCTCTTAAACTTCCAATTCAATATTGTTCTACTAACTTTTGCAAGAAAGTGTTCCTTTTCCAAAAAGTGCGCATTCCACGACACAAATACCTTTTATGCTTTGGGATGGTAAAACCAATATCTAATTGTTTCCTTTAGATATTCAATGAACAGACATTTGTCAGCCTTATTATTCAGCTTATCTTATGCTATCCTCTTTACTATAGCAGGATAGCCCCATACTTGCAAGTGACTTAGAGATGGCTTCTTATTACACCATCTTTCATAAGGTATAAAATCAATTGATTTAGAGGGCACTCTATTTAAGACATAAACCGTGCTCTCCAGTGCATATCCCCAAAAGGATTTACTAAGATCTACATGGCTTATCATGGACCTGACCATATCTAATAAAGTCTAATTCCTCCTTTCTGACACTCCATTGTGTTGGGGTGTATAAGGAGGGGCAACTTAGAAACTATCCCGATTTCCTTTAGATAATCCTAAAACTCCTGACTTAAGTATTCTCCACCTCAATCCGATCGAAGTGCTACTTCAGCTCTAAATAGTTTGAACTTTTCAAAACTTTTAGATTTGTACTTTATCAAGTAAAAATAACCATATCGTGAGTAATCATCACTAAAGGTTATGAAGTAGGAGTATCCTCCTAGTGCCTGAACACTCATTGGACCACATACATTAGTATGTATAAGTTCCAATGTACTTGTGGCCCACTCAACCCTTCCTTGAAAGGGTAACTTTGTCATTTTTCCTCTTAAACAAGGTTCGTAATTAGCATAAGACTCCAAGTCTATTAGGCCCAAGTCTCTATACTTATGCAACTTGAATAAGTGATCCTTGTTTATGTGGCCTAAATGAGAATGCCATAAGTAGAAGGAATTCTCATTATCTAATTTAACTTTCTTCACATTGTTTATATTGAAAACTTCTATTTTACTATAAAGAACATAAATGCCACCTTTTAACATTCCATAACCATAAAGAATATTATTCAAACAAATCTGACAATTATTATTCAAACATAAGATTTTAAATCCCTCTGCTGCTAAACACGCAACAGATATAATATTCTTAGTAACACTTGGAATGTAGTAACATTTATACAAAAATAAAACAAGTCCACTTGGCAAAATAAGACTAAAGCTCCCTACAGCTAATGCAGCAACTCTGGCTCCATTTCTCACGCTTAGGTCCATCTCCCCTTTTGCAAGTTTTCTACAATTCCTTAGTCCCTACACAGAAGTACAGATATGAGAACCACAACAGTATCTATTAACCAAGTGGATTCACGCGGAAAAGTAACAAAGTTTTCAATTACAAATATACTTGAAGTAGATGCCTCTGTAGGCTTCTTCTTCAAATGCTCAAAAGCAGGAGCTTTGCAATCCCTCTTCCAATGTCCCGGTTTCCCACATTGGAAGCAGACATACTTAGATGCCTTCTTTTCTTTCTTCTTCTTAATGATTCTTTTCTTAGCACCCAGCGCCTGCTTCTTCTTCTTAGAAGCCTTGCCTTTTTCAACCAATAGTAGAGGTTTCGAATCCTTCATGATCTGAGGTTCTACTATTTTCAGCATGTTGATTAATTCAGGGATAGTATAATTAATCTTGTTCATGTAATAGTTAGTCACGAAGCATGAGTAACTATCTATCAAGGACATCAACACAAGGTCAATGCTCAAGTCATGATTCATCTCAAATCCCAATCGATTCAGCTTCTTAAGGTATCCCAAAAGTTTCAGTACATGTTGATAGGCAGAGGTGATAGCCTGCATCTTGGTCCTAAAAAGGAGCTTGGAGGTCTCATACCTCTCTATGCTTTCCCTCTCTGAAAAGAGTTCTTCAAGATGGAGAACCATGTCCTCCAAGGGCATGTTCTCATGTTGTTTCTAAAGCTCAGGATTCATGGACCCCAACATAATACACATGGCAATCTCACGATCTTTCCTGTACTTCAACTAGGAATCATGTTCCATATGATCCTCAACATCAGGTTCTACAAGGAAAATTTCACTTAGAACATCGGGAATTCCCTCGGATCTGAGAACCATTCACATGGCTCAGAACCAATCAAAAAAGTTTGAGCCATTCAATTTGGTGTCAAGTAACATACAGAGATTAACATTGGAAGTCATTTTCAGCCTAAGATATAAGAAAATAAAAGAGTTTAGATATTAGTTTAAGTACATGTATTTAATATAAGGACTTTTAATTAAATACATTTTCCTACTATTTTCTTCGAAATTTACAATAGCCCATTCTATTGACTTCGGGAATTTCAGCCCAGCTAAATTTCCTAGTAGGTAGCATCTAAAACTAATCTACCATAACCCTCAATTTTTTGAGCCAAGTCACAATATTAAGTTATAGTTGTAATCCCATTCCATTTGAATCGCATGCAATTGCTAATTCATTCAAGTTCCCAAATCCCAAGGCATGTGTGCTCTTATATTTGCATCTCCTTGAATATGTCTCAGATCTGGGCTTAGCCCCCAATTTTATGGTGGACTACCCCAGCTATGTTAAGGCAGACCCTATCCCAAACTTTCTAACCAATCAATGTGGACTAGAAGGAAGCTTTGCGTAGCACTTTGATAGTCAAAAGAGAACGTTTTATAAATTTGTGTAAGGAAGACGACAACTTTCCTTGATATATTTACTTTGGGATTTTATTGGTGTTAAATGTCTCACCAAATCTAGGATTTTATCATATGGACAAAATTATAATAACTTGTACTAATTCAGGGAATTTTAGAATTAATTTTTAAGGTCTAACCTTAGATGGGTTCAGCTCTCTATTATAATTATTCCATCAACCTAGATTATATGCAAAATAATTAACACTTTTATTTGTTACATTTATATTGCATTTCCTTTAAGTTTTTATTAAATAAATTTATTTTTTTACTTTGTTATCGAAACATATATAAGCACCATCTTATATACTAGAAATAAATTTGTTCATATTAATCCCCGTTGGTCAATTCAAATTTCAGCGATATAGGTTCTCAGGTAGGAGAGGTGCCCTATGAGGAGTAGACGCCAAGTCCAATCCTTAGCTAGAACAAATACGGGCACAAACTTGCAGACAAATGGATTCCCTTTAAACTAATAAATTCCATTCTTCCAATTCATGTAAATTGGAAGCATCTATAACCCATGCAATTTAAATAAATTATTGACACTTATATAATTTGAGTAAGTTGAACAGGCTTATTCAAAATTATTCATAACCATTTTCTAACCATGAAATGAAAGGCACAAGTTTATATATATTATTCTAAACAATTAAATAAATAAATCATTTCATTTAGAAAATAATATTTTGTTCACTTCTAACTTAATTATGCACTAAATAGGTATGCTCTAATACCACTTTTGGGAACTGACAGTCAGATTGAACATGTATAATAGGCATGGCAAAAATTCAAAATTTTGTCCCTATCCCCAGGAACTCCTATTAGTTACATGTAAATTAAATAAAGCCTTAACTAAATAATTCTCTACCTAGGTTATGATGCAAAATGACTAAGCATACCATAATTCTAAATTATATCCTAGCATATATATTTTATACTAAGCATTATAACTCTAAGCTATAACCTAACCATAAAATAAACTAAGCATGCAAAACAACCTAAGTATAATTATTAAGTCTAAAAACGCTCAAAGAAAAAGACCCAATAGTTAAAAGAGAAAGAAAAGGAACTTACCTGTTGAAGCGTACTTTTACAGAACCTTCTTGCCAAGCCTGCAAGTGTAGGATAGCCTCTATGAGTATCCACACGAACCCCACCAACTAAAACGTCCCTGGGAGGAAGAACTAAGAAGCCTCGAGTAGTTGCTAGACCATTCCAAAAGCATCACCAGAAAATATAAACTAGAGGTGCCCGAATAAATTCAGGCTCCTCAAAAATAACTTGCTCAATTACCCGAGGGATTATTCATTTTGAATCTCGCTTAGGATTTACACTCTGGGCTATGGTGCACTTTGAAAAGGGGAGAGGATAGCCTATTTATAGGCTTGGGGAGCAAAATTTTGCCCCCCATTAGCAATGTGGGATGGGAGTAAAACTCCCATCCCACGCGGGTTGCACACGCGCATGCCGCATGTGGCATGGCAAGCCCGAGCTAGGCCTCACGACCCATGCCGCGAGCCCAGCTCGCGGTGCCCTTTTATGGGCTACCTTTATCCAGCCCATGAATATGGGCTGCCACGAACACTGCCTAGCAGTGTTTGCACCGCTTTCGGTGTACTCCGTGCAACCAAACTTTGTACAAAATATTTCATACTTTTCGATTTCAACTCGTTAATGCAAAATTCCCTTTTAATCCTTCTCAAATATTTATTTTCTGACCCTAATAAATTAGCCACCAGTCAAAATAAATTTCTTGGTCTATCCAAAATTGATCTAATCATCTATAATTTATTTATGACTCCAATTAATTACTTACCGATCAAAATAAATACTTTGGTTTATCCAAAATTGATCTAATCAATTTTAACCCATCAAATCATAATTCGATTATTATTTAAGTTGTATTTATGTAGTAGAATAAATCTATTAGTTCTTTACTTAGTCGGATGAAGGTCCAATGTGTGTGACCTTGTAGGATCCAGAAGTATTGAGCTGTTAAGGCTTAACCAACCCTAGTTGTAATGGAACCATAGGCTCGATGCTCTAGACCGTGAATAGAACTCGATTACCTTAAATGACTATGGTACGCCTCTAGCAAGGGTATACCATCCCCCATTACTCGGAACGTCATTTATGCTTATGACTTAAGCCCGGTTAATGCAATAGTTATCCAGTGCGTTAAATTCCTTCCATTATTTAATATTAGTACCATCTGGTTTATAGGGTTCGGTTAAAGTGTTAACCCACTAATAGCGAGGTTGCTCCAAGCTATCCTAGTAGTTTACTTATTACCGAAGTATATCGCCTTTTGCCATAGTGTGTTTGACTAAAAACCATTTCTATCAAACACATACTCTGAGAAGAGGTTTATGGCAATCATCACTTCAACTAGAGGCCAGGTACAACTCCTCAATATATTCGAAGCGATGGATTCTTTCTGACTACTCAGCTTACCAACGTGTTGTCATCGCCATACCCGTAATCACCCCTAACACCCTAAATTAATGAGTGCATAGTAATGAACCAAAGTATAGCAATAGTACCGCATAAGGTAACTAGCATCTCAAGTACGAGGACATTCGAAAAACTTATTGCATAAAGATAAACACTAATAGATTGATATGTATATACCATGTGTTTATCTTACTACGGTCTCCAATATATCTTCCAGATATATCAATGTGTCAAACTTAAGGCACCACCTTCCATCCTTAGGAGATTGACTGCTTGGACCCTTTCTGAGAAAGTTGACCACTTGCTAGTCTTTCTGCTTCATCAATATACTTTCTTGATGAAAACTATGACTAGGGATAGTTTAGATATAATCATAATTACACTTGAAGCAGGTTCTACAAGATATAGTCCAACTATAACTTCTCCGACTTCATGCTATAATATGTCAAGGACTTTTGTATACATACATCATTGGATATATTTAACCAGCTATATATACGTAGAAACACATTGATATAAACAAAAGTACAAATGCCTTTATTGATTAAACAAATTATTCGTACTATTACATAATTGAGATATGTCGCCCCAATTGCCTTAAGGGCATACATCGTATCCAACACTGCATTGATCAGTTGTGTGCCCTACTTGAACATAATAGCTATAAAAGGTTCCTCTTACTTTGGGTGTAGGAGCACCATATTCACAAAGAGAGTTAATCAGGCCTTTCTCTAGCAACTTCAAACAGAACACTAAGAGGGAGCTTCCACGGAGATGCGAACACTTTCTGAGCAGGCATCTGGGTAGGTATGGCTTGGACTGTGAAAACATTCTCCTAAGCGATGACCTGAACTGCAACTATCTTCTCCTTAATCGGAACCAGAGCAACTTCAAAAGATTGAGAATTAATGCTCTTCTTAAACCAAGGTCTGCCGCTACTTGGCTTATTAGCTTTCTCTTTCTCCTCACGACGCTCGATTGTCTCGGCTTTCTCAAAGACCTTTTCATAAGATTCAAAAGAGTCGATTTCCATTTCTTTACAAAGGACTGGGAGAGCCTCATTGAGTAGCTTTGGGATCATTTCCTTCAAACTGAGCTTTTGTTTCAGTAGGACTTGGGTGGCCATCCTGTTGGGAACTAACAGTCAGATTGAACATGCATAACAGGCATGGCAGAAATCCAAAATTTTGTCCCTGTCCCCAAGAACTCCTATTAGTTGCATATAAATTAAAGAAAGTCTTAACCAAATAATTCTCTACCTAGGTTAGCATGCAAAAGAGCCAGACATACCATAATTCTAAATTATATTCTAGCATAAATATGTTATACTAAGTATGTTATAACTCTAAGCTATAACCTAAGCATAAAATATACTAAGCATGCAAAACAACCTAAGCATAGTTATTAAGTATAAAATGCTTAAAGAAAATGACTTAATAATTAAATGAGAAAATAAGGACATACAAGTTGAAGCATGCTTTAGCAGAACTTCGTTACACAAGCCTCCAAAGTAGGACAGCCTCTATGAGTATCCACACGAACCCCACCAACCAAAACCTCCCAATGAGGAAGAATCGAAGAACCTAGAGTAGCTGCTAGGCCATACCGAAATCCCACCCGAAAATATAAATAAAATTATTCAAGTTCCACTTGAATTGGTGCGAATTGGTATGGGGAAAGGAGCCCCTATTTATAGGTGGAGCAAAGGCTCCACCTAATTAATGCGGGTTGGGTAAATACCCATCCCGTCCCTTGGGAACACGCGGATCCTAATGGATCCACGTGTTGCCCAAGGCAACCCGCCTTACATAGCAAGCTGGGTTGGCTTGCCACACAAGGCAGGCTCATATGTCCGCAAGCTGGGCCTCGTGGGCTTTCCCGTGATCCCAGCCCGCGGAGGCTCTTTCTTGAGCTGGGTAAGCGTTGCACATGCAGCGCCTACTTAGCCCAAGCCGCATGCCCATGCAAGAAGGACTTGCATGGCAAGTGGTCCATGAGTGCACTATGCACTCTTATGGCCTTTTTTTTTCCTTTATAGTCCCCAAGTGTCCTTTCGGGCCCATGGGGCCTACATGTGCAGGGTCCCACCCTCGCCTTGGTAATCCGAGTTTTAGCTCCCTTTTATTTAATGACCCTAATAAAATTAGTTATTGATCAATAAATAAAAACTCCTTATTCCAATCAAACATTTATTTTATGACCTTAATAAATTAGTCGCCGGTCAAAATAAATTGCTTGGTCTATCCAAAATTGATCCAATCAATTTTAACCAATTAAATAATAATCCAATTATTATTTATATCATATTTTCGTAATAGTATAAATCTATTAGTTCTTTACTTAGTCTGATGAAGATCCAATGCGTGTGACCTTATAGGATCCCGAAGTATGGAGCTGTGAAGGCTTAACCAACCCTTATTCTAATGGAACCATTGCCTCAAGTAGCTATACCGTGAATAGAACTCGATTACCTTAAACGACTGTAGTATGCCTCTAGCAAGGGTCTACCATCCCTCATTACTTGGAACATCATTTGTTCTTATGACTTAATCATGGTTAATGCAATAGTTATCAAATGCGATGAACTCCTTCCATTCTTCAATAATAGTACCATATGGTTCATAGGGTTCGGTTAAAATGTTAACTACTAATAGCAAGGTTGCTCCAAGCTACCCTAGTTACTTACTTGTTACCGAAGTACATTGCCTTTTACCATAGTGTGTTTGAGTAGAAACCATTTCTATTAAACACATACTCTGACTAGAGGTTTATGGCAATCATCATTACAACAAGTGGCCAGTTACAACTCCTTAATATATCTAGAGCGATGGATTCTTTCGACTACTCAGCTTACCAATGTGTTGTCATCACTATAACTGTAATCACCCGTAGCACCCTAAATTAATGAGTGTGTAGAAATGAACCAAAGTATAGTAATAGTACGGCACAAGGTAACTAGTATCTCAAGTATGAGGATATTCGCTAAGCTTATTGTATGAAGATAAACACTAACACATTAATATATACACCAAGTGTTTATCTTACTGCGATCTCCAATGTATCTTCCGGATATATCCATGTGTCAAACTTGAGGCACCACCTTCAGTCCTTAGGAGATTGACTGCTTGGAACCTTTCCAAGAAAGTTGACTATATATGTACTTTGAGAAATACCTAACAGCCTCTTGGATCTATCCTTGTAGGTCTTTTTACCTAGTATAAATGCTGCTTCACCAAGGTCTTTTATGCAGAACTTTCTTGACAACTATACTTTAACATTTTGAAGAAGAGAAATGTCATTTCCTATTAGCAGAATCTCATCAACATACAATACTACAAAAACGACTACACTCCCACTAACCTTCTTATAAACACAAGGCTTATTAGCATTTGGGCAGAAATCCAGTTCCCGGATTGTCTGATCAAACCTTATATTCCAACTCCTGGATGTTTGCTTAAGTCCATAAATGTATCTTTGTAGCTTTCATACCTTCGAGCCATTCTGAGATGTAAAACCCTCAAGTTGTGTCATATACACATCCCGGTCTTAATCCCCATTTAGGAATATTATTTTTACATCCATCTACCAAGTCTCATAATTGTAATGAGCAGCAATGGCAAGGAGTATCCTTATGGATTTAAGCATGGCTACTGGTGAGAGGGTTTCATCATAGTAAACACCTTCTAGTTGACTATAACCTTTTGCAACCAACCTTGCTTTATACGTAATTACATTACCGTCCATATCTGTCTTCTTCTTTAAGACCCACTTGCACCCGATTGGTCTAACCTCTTGCGGTGCATCAACCAAATTCCAAACTTGGTTCTCATACATGGAATCCATTTCTGATTTCATGGCTTTTAGCCATTTATCAAAATCTGAGCCTTTTATTGCCTCATCATATGTCCTTAGTTTATCATCCTCCATAAGATATAGTTCCTTATTATTATTGATGATAAACCCATATCTACCAGGACCCTTTTGAACATGACCTGATCTTCACAATGATTGTGTTTTGATAAGTTGTTCTCGGATCACACTCTCTTGTGTATCTAGAACGGGGTCAATCAGTTGATTGTCTATTTCCTCCTCTTAAACTTCCAGTTCAATATTGTTCTACTGACTCTTGCAAGAAAGTGTTCCTTTTCCAAAAAGTGCACATTCCGAGACACAAATACCTTTTGTGCTTTGGGATGGTAAAACCAATATCTAATTGTTTCGTTTGGATATCCAATGAACAGACATTTGTCAGCCTTAGCATTCTGCTTATCTGATGCTATCCTCTTTACTATAGCAGGACAGCCCCATACTCGCAAGTGACTTAGAGATGGCTTCTTATTACACAATCTTTCATAAGGTATAAAATCAACTGATTTAGAGGGCACTCTATTTAAGACATAAACCATGCTCTCCAGTGTATATCCCCAAAAGGATTTATTAAGATCTGCATGGCTCATCATGGACCTGATCATATCTAATAAAGTCTACTTCCTCCTTTCTGACACTCCATTGTGTTGGGGTGTATAAGGAGGGGTCCACTTGGAAACTATCCCAATTTCCTTTAGATAATCCTGAAACTCCTGACTTAAGTATTATCCACCTCAATCCGATTGAAGTGTTTTAATACTTTTCTCAAGTTGTTTCTCTACTTCATATCTGAATAGTTTGAACTTTTCAAAACTTTTAGATTTATACTTCATTAAGTAAAAATAACCGTATCGTGAGTAATCATCAATAAAGGTTATAAAGTAGGAGTATCCTCCTAGTGCCTGAACACTCATTGGACCACATACATCAGTATGTATAAGTTCCAATGTACTTGTGGCCCACTCACCCCTTCCTTGAAAGGGTAACTTTGTCATTTTTCCTTTTAAACAAGGTTCACAATTAGCATAAGACTCCAAGTCTATTAGGCCCAAGTCTCCATGCTTATGCAACTTGGTTAAGTGATCCTTATTTCTATGGCCTAAATGAGAATGCCATAAGTAGAAGGAATTCTCATTATCTAATTTAACTTTCTTCACATTGTTTATATTGAAAACTTCTATTTTAGTATCAAGAACATAAATGCCACCTTTTCACATTCCATAACCATAAAGAATATTATTCAAACGGATCTGACAATTATTATTCGAACATAAGATTTCAAATCCCTCTGCTGCTAAACACATAACAGATACAATATTCTTAGTAACACTTGGAATGTAGTAACATTTATTCAAAAATAAAACAAGTCCACTTGGCAAAACAAGACTAAAGCTCCCTACGGCTAATGCAGCAACTCTTGCTCCATTTCCCATGCGTAGGTCCATCTCCCCTTTTGCAAGTTTTCTACAATTCCTTAGTCCCTACACAGAAGTACAGATATGAGAACCACAACAATATCTGTTAACCAAGTGGATTCACGTGAAAAAGTAGCAAAGTTTTCAATTACAAATATACTTGAAGTAGATGCCTCTGTAGGCTTCTTCTTCAAATGCTCAAAAGCAAGAGCTTTGCAATCCCTCTTCCAATGTCCCGGTTTCCCACATTGGAAGCAGACGTACTTACATGACTTCTTTTCTTTCTTCTTCTTACTGATTCTTTTCTTAGCACCTAGTGCCTGCTTCTTCTTCTTAGAAGCCTTGCCTTTTTCAACCAATAGTAGAGGTTTCTAATCCTTCCTGATCTGAGGTTCTACTATTTTTAGCATGTTGATTAATTCAGGGATAGTAGAATTAATCTTGTTCGTGTAATAGTTAGTCACGAAGCATTAGTAACTATCTGTCAAGGACATCAACACATGGTCAATGCTCAAGTCATGATTCATCTCGAATCCCAATCGATTCGGCTTCTCAAGGTATCCCAAAAGTTTCAGTACATGTTGATAGGCAGAGGTGATAGCCTGCATCATGGTCCTAAAAAGGAGCTTGGAGGTCTCATACCTCTCTATAGTTTCCCTCTCTGAAAAGAGTTCTTCAAGATGGAGAACCATATCCTCCAAGGGCATGTTCTCATGTTGTTTCTGAAGCTCAGGATTCATGGACCCCAATATAATACACATGGCAGTCTCACGATCTTTCCTATACTTCAACCAGGAATCATGTTCCATATGATCCTCAACATCAGGTTCGACAAGGAATATTTCACTTAGAACATAGGGAATTCCCTCGGATCTTTAAACCATTCACAAGACTACAACTTACCTTGATATATTTACTTTGAGATTTTATTGGTGTTAAATGTCTCACCCAATCTAGGATTTTATCATATGGACAAAATTATAATAACTTGTACTAATTCAGGGAATTTTAGAATTAATTTACAAGGTCTAACCTTAGGTGGGTTCAGCTCTTTATTATAATTATTCCATCAACCTAGATTATATGCAAAATAATTAACACTTTTATTTGTTACATTTATATTGCATTTCCTTTAAGCTTTTATTAAATAAATTTATTTTTTTACTTTGTTATCGAAACATATATATGCACCATCTTATATACTAGAAATAAATTTGTTCATATTAATCCCTGTTGGTCAATTCAAATTTCAGCGATATAGGTTCTCAGGTAGGAGAGGTGCCCTATGAGGAATAGACACCAAGTCCAATCCTTAGCTAGAACAAATACGGGCTCAAACTTGCAGACTAATGGATTCCCTTTAAACTAATAAATTTCATTCTTCCAATTCATGTAAATTGGAAGCATCTATAACCCATGTAATTTAAATAAATTATTGACACTTATATAATTTGAGTAAGTTCAGTAGGCTTATTCAAAATTATTCATAACCATTTTCTAACCATGAAATAAAAGGCACAAGTTTATATATATTGTTCTAAACAATTAATAAATAAATCATTTCATATAGAAAATAATATTTAGTTCACTTCTAACTTAATTATGCACTAAATAGGTATGCTCTGATACCACTTTTGGGAACTGACAGTCGGATTGAACATGTATAACAGGCATGGCAAAAATTCAAAATTTTGTCCCTATCCCTAGGAACTCCTGTTAGTTACATATAAATTAAATAAAGCCTTAACTAAATAATTCTCTACCTAAGTTAGGATGCAAAAGGACTAAGCATACCATAATTCTTAATTATATCCTAGCATATATATTTTATACTAAGCATTATAACTCTAAGCTATAACCTAAGCATAAAATAAACTAAGCATGCAAAACAACCTAAGCATAATTATTAAGTCTAAAAATGCTCAAAGAAAAAGACCCAATAGTTAAAAGAGAAAGAAAAGGAACTTACCAGTTGAAGCGTACTTTTGCAGAACCTCCTTGCACAAGCCTGCAAGTGTAGGATAGCCTCTTTGAGTATCCACATGAACCCCATGAACCAAAACCTCCCCGGGAGGAAGTACTAAGAAGCCTCGAGTAGTTGCTAGACCGTTCCAAAAGCCTCACCCGAAAATATAAACTAGAGGTGCCCGAATAAATTCAGGCTCCTCAAAAATAACTTACTCAATTACCCGAGAGATTATTCTTTTTGAATCTCGGTTAGGATTTATACTCTGGGCTATGGTGCACTTTGTAAAGGGGAGGGGATAACCTATTTATAGGCTTGGGGAGCAAAATTTTTCCCCCCATTAGCAATGTGCGATGGGAGTAAAACTCCCATCCCACGCGAGTTGCACATGTGGATCAAAAGGTTCCACGTGTGACCCATTTTGCATGGCGCATGTGGCAAGGCAAGCCCGAGCTAGGCCTCACGACCCATGCCGTGAGCCCAGCTCGCGGTGCCCTCTCATGGGCTACCTTTATGCAGCCCATAAATATGGGCTGCCATGAACACTGCCTAGCAGTGTTCGCGCCCCTTTCGGTGTACTCCGAGCAACCGAACTTTGTACAAAATATTTCATACTTTTCGATTTCAACTCGCCAATGTAAAATTCCCTTTTAATCCTTTTCAAATATTTTTTTTCTGACCCTAATAAATTAGTCACCAGTCAAAATAAATTTCTTGGTCTAACCAAAATTGATCTAATCAACTATAATTTATTTATGACTCCAATTAATTACTTACCGGCCAAAATAAATACATTGGTTTATCCAAAATTGATCTAATCAATTTTAACCAATCAAATAATAATTCAATTATTATTTAAGTTATATTTCTGTAATAGAATAAATCTATTAGTTCTTTACTTAGTCTGACGAAGGTCCAATGTGTGTGACCTTATAGGATCCCGAAGTATTGAGCTGTTAAGGCTTAACCAACCCTAGTTCTAATGGAACAATTGGCTCGATGCTCTAGACCGTGAATAGAACTCGATTACCTTAAATGACTGTAGTACGCCTCTAGCAAGGGTCTACCATCCTCCATTACTCGGAACGTCATTTATCCTTATGACTTAATCCCGGTTAATGCAATAGTTATCCAGTGCGATAAATTCCTTCCATTATTTAATATTAGTACCATCTGGTTTATAGGGTTCGGTTACAGTGTTAACCCACTAATAGCGAGGTTGCTCCAAGCTATCCCATTAGTTTACTTATTACCGAAGTATATTGCCTTTTACCATAGAGTGTTTGACTAGAAACCGTTTCTGTCAAACACATACTCAGATAAGAGGTTTATGGCAATCATCACTTCAACTAGTGGCCAGGTACAACTCCGCAATATATTCGGAGCGATGGATTCTTTCTGACTACTCAGCTTACCAACGTACTGTCATCACCATACCCATAATCACCCCTAACACCCTAAATTAATGAGTGCATAGTAATGACCCAAAGTATAGCAATAGTGCCGCATAATGTAACTAGCATCTCAAGTACGAGGACATTCGCAAAGCTTATTGCATGAAGATAAACACTAACAGATTGATATGTATATACCAAGTGTTTATCTTACTACGGTCTCCAATATATCTTCCAGATATATCAATGTGTCAAACTTAAGGCACCACCTTCAGTCCTTAGGAGATTGACTGCTTGGACCCTTTCTAAGAAAGTTGACCACATGCTAGTCTTTCTGCTTCATCAATATACTTTCTTGATGAAAACTATGACTAGGGATAGTTTAGATATAATCATAATTACACATGAAGCGGGTTCCACAAGATATAGTCCAACTATAACTTCTCTGACTTCATGCTATGATATGTCAAGGACTTTTGTAGACATACATCAATGGATATATTTAGCCAGCTATATATATACGTAGAAACACATTGATATAAACAAAAGAACAAATGCCTTTGTTGATTAAACAAATTATTCGTACTATTACATAATTGAGATATGTCACCCTAATTGCCTTAAGAGCATACATCGTATCCAACATTGCATTGATCGGTTGTGTGCCCTACTTGAACATGATAGCTATAAAAGGTTCCTCTTACTTCGAGTGTAGGAGCACGATATTCACGAAGAGAGTTAATCATGCCTTTCTCTAGCAACTTCAAACAGAACACTAAGAGGGAGCTTCCATAGAGATACGAACACTTTCTGAGCAGGTGTCTGGGTAGGTGTGGCTTGGACTGTGAAAACATTCCCCTAAGCGATAACCTGAACAGCAACTATCTTCTCCTCAGTCGGAACCAGAGCAACTTTGAAAGATTGGGAATTAATGCTCTTCTTAAACCAGGGTCTGCCGCTACTTGGCTTGTTAGCTTTCTCTTTCTGCTCACGACGCTCAATTTTCTCGGCTTTCTCAAAAACCTTTTCATAAGATTCAAAAGAGTCGATTTCCATTTCTTTACAAAGGACTGGGAGAGCCTCATCGAGTAGCTTTGGGATCATTTCCTTCAAACTGAGCTTTTGTTTCAGTAGGACTTGGGTGGTCATCCTGTTGGGAACTAACAGTCAGATTGAACATGCATAACAGGCATGGCAGAAATTCAAACTTTTGTCCCTGTCCCCAAGAACTCCTATTAGTTGCATATAAATTAAAGAAAGTCTTAACCAAATAATTCTCTACCTAGGTTAGCATGCGAAAGAGCCAGACATACTATAATTCTAAATTATATTCTAGCATAAATATTTTATGCTAAGTATGTTATAACTCTAAGCTATAACCTAAGCATAAAATATACTAAGCATGCAATACAACCTAAGAATAGTTTTAAGTCTAAAATGCTTAAAGAAAATGACTTAATAATTAAATAACAAAATAAGGACATACGATTTGAAGCATGCTTTAGCAGAACTTCGTTACACAAGCCTCCAAAGTAGGATAGCCTCTATGAGTATCCACACGAACCCCACCAACCAAAACCTCCCAATAAGGAAGAATCGAAGAACCTTGAGCAGCTGCTAGGCCACGCTATAATCCCACTCAAAAATATATATGAAATTATTCAAGTTCCACTTGAATTGGTATGAATTGGAATGGGGAAAGGA
Source organism: Euphorbia pulcherrima (assembly GCA_947683365.1). Classification (NCBI taxonomy): domain Eukaryota; kingdom Viridiplantae; phylum Streptophyta; class Magnoliopsida; order Malpighiales; family Euphorbiaceae; genus Euphorbia; species Euphorbia pulcherrima. The sequence goes on along the minus strand of CANTUS010000007.1, from coordinate 22,164,063 downwards.
GCCCCTATTTATAGGTGGAGCAAAGGTTCCACCTAATTAATGCGGGTTGGGTAAATACCCATCCCGCCCCTTAGAAATACGTGGATCTTAGTGGATCCACGTGCTGCCCAAGGCAACCCACCTTACATAGCAAGCTAGGTTGGCTTACCGCATAAGGCAGGCTCATATGTCCCGCATCCTGGGCCTCGCGGGCTTTCACGCGAGCCCAGCCCGCGGAGGCCCTCCTTGAGCTGGGCAAGTGTTGCACATGCATCGCCTACTTAGCCCAAGCCACATGCCCATGCAAGAAGGACTTGCGTGGCAAGTGGCCCTTGAGTGCACTATGCACTCATATGGCCTTTTTTTCTTTATAGTCCCCACGTGTCCTTTCGGGTCCGTGGGGCCTACGTGTGCAGGGTCCAACCCTCGCTTTGGTAATCCAATTTTTGGATCCCTTTTATTTAATGACCCTAATAAAATTAGTTACTGATCAATAAATAAAAACTCATTATTCCAATCAAACATTTTATTTATGACCCTAATAAATTAGTCGCCGGTCAAAATAAATTGCTTGGTCTATCCAAAATTGATCCAATCAATTTTAACCAATTAAATAATAATCCAGTTTTTATTTATATCATATTTTTGTAATAGTATAAAACTATTAGTTCTTTACTTAGTCCGATGAAGATCCAATGTGTGTGACCTTATAGGATCCCGAAGTATGGAGCTGTGAAGGCTTAACCAACCCTTATTCTAATGGAACCATTGCCTCAAGTAGCTATACCGTGAATAGAACTCGATTACCTTAAATGACTATAGTATGCCTCTAGCAAGGGTCTACCATCCCCCATTACTTGGAACATCATTCGTGCTTATGACTTAATCACGGCTAATGCAATACTTATCAAATGTGATGAAATCCTTCCATTCTTTAATATTAGTACGATATGGTTTATAGGGTTCGGTTAAAGTGTTAACCCACTAATAGTAAGGTTGCTCCAAGCTACCCCAGTTACTTACTTGTTACCGAAGTATATTGCCTTTTACCATAGTGTGTTTGAGTAGAAACCATTTCTATCAAACACATACTCTGACCAGAGGTTCATGGCAATCATCACTTCAACAAGTGGCCAGGTACAACTCCTTGATATATCTAGAGCAATGGATTCTTCCGACTACTCAGCTTACCAATGTGTTGTCATCACTATAATTGTAATCTATAGTAATAGTATGGCATAAGGAAACTAGTATCTCATGTATGAGGATATTCATAAAGCTTATTGCATGAAGATAAACACTAACACATTGATATATACACCAAGTGTTTATCTTACTGTGATCTCCAATGTATCTTCCGGATATATCCATGTGTCAAACTTAAGGCACCACCTTCAGTCCTTAGGAGATTGACTACTTGGACCCTTTCCAAGAAAGTTGACTACATGCTATTCTTTTCACTTTATCAATATCCTTTCTTGATAAAACTATGACTAGGGATAGTTTAGAAATAATCATAATTGCACGTGAAGCAGGTTCCACCAGATATAGTTCAACTATAATTTCTCTGCCATGCTATGATATGTCACGGATTTTGTATACATACATAAATGAATATATTCAACCAGCTATAATATAGAAACACATTAATATAAACAAAAGAACAAATGCCTTTATTGATTAAACAAATCATTCGTACTATTACATAATTAAGAAATATCGTCCTAATTGGCTTAAGGGGATACATCATATCCAACAAACTCGCACTTACGCTTAGGCGAATTAGCCATATGTCTTAATCCATATGCTTTAACATGCTGCTCATATTTAACTTGAGTCAATGGCTTTGTTAGACCATCCGCAAGGTTCTGATCAGCGGGTATATATTCTAATCTTATTATCTTAGCATCAATAATCTCCCTGATTATATGATACTTTTAGGATACATGTATGTTTTTTTGATAAGATCGTGGTTCCTTTGCCTGAGTTGTGGCACCATTGTTAACACAATACAAAGTAATTGAATCAACAGCCTCAGGCACCACATCGAGATCACCAATAAATCCCTTTAACTAGATAGCTTCTTTTGCTGCTTTGCATGCTGCAATGTATTCAGATTCTGTGGTTGAATCAGCAGTAGTTTCTTGCTTGGAACTCTTCTAGCATATCACCCCTCCATTTAACATATACACAAAACCTGACTGAGACTTAAAGTCATCCTTGTCAAATTAAAAATCGCATCAGTGTAACCTCTGATTTTGAGGTCACCTTCTCCATAAATCAAGAACTTATCCTTAATCCTTCTTAAGTACTTAAGAATTGCCTTGGCAGCCATCCAGTGCTTTTCACCTAGATCTGACTGATATCTGCTCATAAAGCTCAAAGCTTAGGAGACATCTGGCCTAGTGCATATCTTAGCATACATGATAGATCCTATCGCGGATGCATAGGGTATATCCTTCATGCGCATTCTCTCCTGAGCTATCTTCGCACACCCAGCCTTAGATATGTTAATTCCCTTTGTCATTGGGAGATAACCTTTCTTAGAATGCACAAGGTTGAACCTATTCAGTACCTTGTCTATATATGTACTTTGAGAAAGACCTAACAGACTCTTGGATCTATCTCTATAGATCTTAATACCTAGTATAAATGCTACTTCACCAAGGTCTTTCATGGAGAACTTTCTTGACAACCACACTTTAACATTTTGAAGAAGAGAAGTGTCGTTCCCCATTAGTAGAATGTCATCGACATATAATACTAAGAAAACAATTGCACTCCCACTGACCTTCTTGTACACAGGAGGCTCATTAATATTTGGACAAAAATCCAATACCCGGATTGTCTAGTCAAATCTTATATTCCAACTCCTGGATGCCTACTTAAGTCCATAAATAGATCTTTGTAGCTTGCATACCTTTGAGCCATTCTGAGATGTAAAACCCTCAGGTTGTGTCATATACACATCCCAGTCTATGTCCCCATTCAGGAATGCTATTTTAATATCCATCTGCCAGATCTCATAATCGTAATGAGCTGCAATGGTAAGGAGTATCCTAATGGATTTAAGCATGGCTATCGGTGAAAAAGTTTCATCATAGTCTACACCTTCACATTGACTATAACCTTTCGCAACCAACCTTACCTTATAGGTAATTACATTACCATCCATGTCAGTCTTCTTGTTTAAGACCCATTTGCACCCAATTGGTCTAACCTCTTACGGTGCATCAACCAAATTCCAAACTTGGTTCTCGTACATGGAATCCATTTTTAATTTCATGGCTTTTAGACATTTATCAGAATCTGAGCTTTTCATTGCCTCATCATGTTCCTTGGTTCATCATCCTCTATAAGATATAGTTCCTTATCATCAGTGATGATAAACCCATATCTATCGGGGCCCTTATGAACACGACTTGATCTTTGCAATGTTTGTGTTTCGACAGGTTAATCTTGGATCACACTCTCTTGTGTATCTAGAACGGGGTCAATCAGTTGATTATCTTTTTTTTCCTCTTAAACTTCTAGTTCAATATTTCTCCTACTGACTTTTGCAAGTAAGTGTTCCTTTTCCAAAAAGTGAGCATTCCGGGGTACAAATACCTTTTGTGCTTCGGGTTGGTAAAACAGATATCCAATTATTTCCTTTGGATATCCATTGAATAGACATTTATCAGCCTTGGCATCCAGCTTATCTAAAGCTATCCTCTTTACCATAGCAGGACTGCCCCATGCTCTTAAGTGACTTAGAGATGGCTTCATATTACACCATCTTTCATAAGGTGTAAAATCAACTGATTTAGAGGGCACGCTGTTTAAAACATAAACTGCGCTCTCTAGTACATATCGCCAAAAAGATTTACTAAGATATGTAAGGCTCATCATGGACCTGACCATATCTAATAAAGTTTGATTCGTCCTTTCTAACACATCAATGTGCTAGGGTGTATAAGAAGGGGTCCACTAGGGAACTATCCCATTTTCCTTTAGATAATCCTGAAACTCCTTACTTAAGTATTCTCCACCTTGATCCAATTGAAGTGTTTTAAAACTTTTCTCAAGTTGTTTCTCTACTTCAGTTCTGAATAGTTTGAACTTTTCAAAACTTTCAGACTTGTGCTTCATCACATACAAATAACCGTATCGTGAGTAAACATTAATAAAGGTTATGAAGTAGAAGTATCCTCCTAGTGCTTGAACACTCATTGGACCACACACATCAGTATGTATAAGTTCCAATGTACTCGTGGCACGTTCACCCTTTCCCTGAGAGGGTAACTTTGTCATTTTTCCTCTTAAACAAGGTTCATAATCACTATAAGACTCCAAGTCTATTGGGCCCAAGTCTCTATGCTTATGTAACTTGGTTAAGCGATCCTTGTTTATGTGGCCTAAACGACAATGCCATAAGTAGAAGGAATTCTCATTATCTAATTCAACTTTCTTCACATTGTTTATATTAAAAACTTCAGCTTTAGTATCAAGAATATAAATGGCACCTTTCAACATTCCATAGCCACAAAGAACATTATTCAAACGAATCTGACAATTATTATTTGAAAATAAAATCTCAAATCCTTCTGCTGCTAAACACGCAATAGATATGATATTCTTAGTAACACTGGGAATGTAGTAACAATTATTCAAGACTAAAACATGTCCACATGGTAAAATAAGATTAAAGCTTCCTACGGCTAATGAACCAACTCTGGCTCCATTCTACACACTTAGGTCCATCTCCCCTTTTATAAGTCTTCTACTATTCCTTAGCCCCTGCACAGAAGTACATATATGAGAACCACAACCAGTATCTAATACCCAAGTGGATTCGCATAGAAAAGTAGCAAAGTTTTCAATTACAAACATACCTGAAGTAGATGCCTCTGTAAGCTTCTTCTTCAAATGCTCAGAAGTAGGAGCTTTGCCATTCTTGTTCCAATGGTACGTTACATTGGTCATAGATAGACTCACATGTCCTCTTCTTCCTTTTAAACCCTTTAACTACTCCTTTGGTCACAGAATCCTCTGGGCCATTTTTTGGAGAATGTTTGTTTGTAGACTCTCTTGAAACTTCTTTGCTTTTGGCATCGAATTTTCTCAATGCATCAACCATTTCTAAGAAAGTATAGTCGTGAACTTTGAAGCAATATTTCTTTACAAAATCAAGGTAGCTGATGGGTAAAGAATCCAATAGGATATCCAATCCTAAGGATTGACTGACTGAAGATCCCAATGATTCCAATTTCTCCAAGAAATCTCTAATCTTGTTGATGTGTGCTATAACACTTGTCCCTTCCTTCGGCTTAGAGTTTGAAAGTTCAGTGTTAATTTGAACCTTTCATACCTTGCCTTTTCATGCAAACTCTTTAGATGGATTAACATGGTTTGTAGACTTATGTGATCGTACTGTGAATGTATCTCAGGATTCATAGTATCTAACAGCAAGTGTAAGATATAAACCGAATCCTTAATATATTTCAACCATGCATCCTTAATAATAGTCGGTGCATCAGTGCTAGGAATTTTTGTGAATGGATTTTCAAGAATGTATGCTAATTGATAATCCTAAAGGATATCCCTTACATCCTTAATCCATTCATGGTAGTTAATTGCTGTCAAAGTTTAGATGTATTTAAAATGGATTTTCAAAATGGAGTTCATATTCAACTTAAAATATAAGAAAAGAAAAGAGTTTAGATATTAGTTTAAGTACATGCATTTAATATAAGGACTTTTAATTAAATACATTTTCCTACTATTTTCTTTGAAATTTACAATAGCCCATTCTATTGAATTCGGGAATTTTAGCCTAGCTAAATTTCCTAGTAGGTAGCATCTGTAACTAGTCTATCATAACCCCCAATTTTATGAACCAAGTCACAATAGTAAGTTACAGTTGGAATTCCATTCCATTTGCATCGCATGCAATTTGCTAATTCATTCAAGTTCCCTATTCCCAAGGGACGTGTGCTCTTATGTTAGCATCTCCTTGAATATGTCTCAGATCTAGGCCTAGCCCCCAATTTTACGGTGGACTACCCCTATTTAGTTTCAGGCAGACCCTATTCCAAACTTTACAACCAATCAATGTGAACTATAAGGAACGCTTTGTGTAGCACTTTGATAGCCCAAAGAGACCGTATTATAAATATGAGTAAGGAAGACTACAACTTGCCTTAATATATTTACTTTGGGATTTTATTGGTGTTAAACGTCTCACCCAATCTAGGATTTTATCAGATGGAAAAAATTATAATAACTTGTATTAATTCAGGGAATTTTAGAATTTATTTATAATGTCTAACCTTAGGTGGGTTCAGCTCTTTATTATAATTATTCCATCAACCTAGATTATATGCAAAATAATTAACACTTTTATTTATTATATTTATATTGCATTTCCTTTCAGCTTTTATTCAATAAATTTAATTTTTTTACTTTGATATAGAAACATATATAAGAACCATCTTATATTCTAGAAATAAATTAATTCATATTAATCCCCTGGATGGTCAATTCAAATTTCCCCGATATAGGTTCCCAAGTAGGAGAGGTGCCCTATAAGGAGTAGACACCAAGTCCAATCCTTAGCCAGAACAAATATGGGCACACACCTGAAGACCAATGAATTCTCTTGAACTAATAAATTTCATTCTCCCAATTCATGTAAATTGGAAGCATCTATAACCCATGTAATTTAAACAAATTATTGAGACTTGTATAATTTGAGTAAGTTAAGCAAGCTTATTCAAAATTATTCATAACCATTTTCTAACCTTGAAATGAAAGCCACAAATTCATATATATTGTTCTAAACAATTAAAAAAACAAATCATTTCATATAGAAAATAATATTTAGTTCGATTCTAACTTAATTATGCACTAAATAGGTAGGCTCTGATACCACTATTGGGAACTGACAGTCAATTGAACACGCATAACAGGCATGGAGGAAATTCAAAATTTTGTCCCTGTCCCTAGGAACTCCTATTAGCTGCATATAAATTATACAAAGCCTTAACTAAATAGTTCTCTACCTAGGTTAGCATGCAAAAGAGTCAGACATACCATAATTCTAAATTATATTCTAGCTTAAATATTTTATACTAAGTACGTTATAAATCTAAGCTATAACCTAAGTATAAAATATACTAAGCATGCAAAACAACCTAAGCATAATTATTAAGTCTAAAACACTTAAAGAAAATGACTTAATAATTAAATAAGAAAATGAGGACATACCAATTGAAGCGTGTTTTAGTAGAACTTCGTTACACAAGCCTCCAAAGTAGGATAGCCTTTATGAGTATCCACATGAACCCCACTAACAAAAACCTCCCAACGAGGAAGAACTGAAGAACCTTGAGTAGCTGCTAGGCCACTCCAGAATCCTACCCAAAAATTTAAACGAAATTATTCAAGGTCCACTTGAATTAGTACGAATTGGAATGGGGAAAGGAGGCCCTATTTATAGGTGGAGTAAAGGCTCCATCTAATTAATGTGGGATGGGTAAATAACCATCCCGCCCCTTGGGAACATGCGGATCCTAGTCGATCCGCGTGTTACCTAAGGTAACCTGGCTTGCTTGCCATATAAGGCAGGCTCATATGAGCCTATTTTGTCCCGCGAGCTGGGCCTCACGAGCTTTCCCGCGAGCCCAGCTCATAGAGGTCCTTCTTGGGCTGGGCTACCGCTGCACATGCAGCGCCTACTCAGCCCAAGCCGTGTGCCCATGCAAGTGGGGCTTGCATGGCAAGTGTCCCACGAGTGCACTATGCACTCATGTGGCCTTTGTTTATAGTCCCCACATGTCCTTTCAAGTCCATGGGGTCTACGTGTGCAGGGTCCAACCCTCGCCTTGGCAATTTGATTTTTGGCTCCCTTTTATTTAATGACCCTAATAAAATTAGTTACCTATCAATAAATAAAAACTCTATATTGCAATGAAACATTTATTTTATGAACCTAATAAATTAGTCGCCGGTCAAAATAAATTGCTTGGTCTATCCAAAATTTATCCAATAAATTTTAACCAATTAAATAATAATCCAATTATTATTTATATCATATTTTTGTAATAGAATAAATCTAATAGTTCTTTACTTAGTGTGATAAAGATCCAATGTGTGTGACCTTATAGGATCCTGAAGTATTGATTTGTTAAGGCTTAACCAACCTTTGTTCTATTGGAACCATTGGCTCGAGGTTCTAGACCGTGAATAGACCTCAATTACCTTAAATGACTGTAGTATGCCTCTAGCAAGGGTCTACCATCCCCTATTACTTGGAATGTCATTTATGCTTATGACTTAATCCCAGTTAATGCAATAGTTATCAAATACGATGAACTCCTCGCATTCTTTAATATTAGTACCATCTAGTTTATAGGGTTCGGTTAAAGTGTTAATCCACTAATAGCAATGTTGCTCCAAGCTATCCCAGTTATTTACTTGTTACCAAAGTATATTGCCTTTCATAGTGTGTTTGACTAGAAACCATTTTTATCAAACACATACTCTGATCAGAGGTTTATAGCAATCATCACTTCAACAAGTGGCCTGGTACAACTTCTTAATATATCCTGAGCGATGGATTCTTTCCGACTACTCATCTTACCAACGTTATGTCATCACTATACCCATAATCACTCGTACCACCCTAAATTAATGAGTATATAGAAATGACCTAAAGTATAGCAATGATACCACACATGGTAACTGGTATCTCAAGTATGAGGATATTCGCAAAGCTTATTGCATGAAGATAAACACTAACACATTGATATATATACCAAGTGTTTATCTTACTGCGGCCTCCAATATATCTTTCAGATATATCCATGTGTCAAACTTAAGGCGCCACCTTCAGTCCTTAGGAGATTGACTGCTTGGACCCTTTCCAAGAAAGTTGACCACATGCTATTTTTTCCACTTCATCAATATCCTTTCTTGATGAAACTATGACTATGAATAGTTTAGACATAATCATAATTGCACATGAAGCAGGTTCCACCAGATATAGTCCAATAATTTCTCTGACTTCATGCTATGATATTTCAAGGACTTTTGTATACATACATAAATGAATATATTTAACTAGCTATAATTTAGAAACTCATTGATATAAATAAAAGAACAAATGCCTTTATTTATTAAACAAATTATGCGTACTATTACATAATTAAGACATATCGCCCTAATTGCCTTAAGGGCATACATCATATCCAACACATCCACCTATTAAAGTATGACTTAAAGGGCTTGCCTTGCTCTTATTTAATCAGCTCAAGGTGTTGGATAGTCATTTCTATGGTGGAATTGAAACCATAGTTGGCAATTAAGGCTTCAGATAGAAGCTTCCAATCTAGGATTGTTGACTTGGGGAGAGTATTTTACCATTCGAGAGATAGCCCTAATAGAGTACATGAAAACAACTTAGGAAGAACTTTTTCCTTGATTTTCTAAACACGCATAGCTCTCTCGTACATCATGATGTTCGATTTTGGAGGTCCCTCACCAGAGTAAGCTTCCATTTTGGGCACTGAAAAGTTCTTGGGAACCTAATCTTTGTCCCTCACTTCTTCCTTCTCTTTATTCTTATTTAGTAGCTGCTTAAAGAACACCGCCATTTCAGGTGTCATGCCTGGAGGTTGTATGACCTGGTCTATTGGTGTCACACTTGGAGGTTGTATGACCTGGTCGTTGTGTACTGAAGAGGCCTTGAATTGAAATGGCAGAGGAGCTGGGATCAATCTGAGAGCAAGCAAAAGGGTTTTAAGGGTGAGAAGCTCCCAATAGCGCGAAAGGCATTAGTGGTGTCGGAGAGATGAAAAAACTGCTAGAGGGAATAGCTATTTTGAGGGATAAAACCCCTTAAGAAAGCGAGAAATATAGGGGCCTGACTGACAGGTCTCAAAGATATAAGAAGAGGAAAGCTAATGGTTGGCGGAACAAAGGACGAGGGTGGCTAAGAGCAACTTTGACCAAATTGAAACTGGCTCTATTGGATAGGTCGGACATGCGGTACCGGGTTAAAGATAGGCAGAGCTTGAACTGACGAAATCTAACCAAAACTATTTTGACCTGACCCATCTTGAACTGCCCCATTTTGAATGATCCCAGACTGTCCCTAAGCTTGAGAAAATAACCCTGATGGTCCTTGAACATTCCTTTCTTCTCTAAGAGCAGTTTGAACCTGATCTTGGATGGTAATTCTAAAGAAATCAGATTGAAGAAATTGAGCAATAGCATTGGCTAACTCTGCCCCCATGTGGGATTGACCTCGACCCTGACTCTAATGAGGTGGGGAAGGATTAATCTCATAAGGCGCATTATTCAAATATGGATCAGACATGGAAGGCACAATAGTTTCTAAAACTGAGCTCAAAACTAGATTGAGACAGTAGTGGTGCCTCAATCTAACTCTCTCTCTCTCTCTCTCTCTCTCTGAAATCAAAAGATGATCAGCCTGAATTGAACCATGAATGAAATGGATGATTACATAATAATTGGAGTGATGAATTCTATATATACGGGGGTGGTTTAGAGAGGTAGAGAGTAGAAAAGCTTATGATGCGAAGCTTAATTCCAAAACACATGAGACATGCAAATTCCTCAGCGAACTAAATACGGTTCCTTGGGACTCAAATGATCTCATGCATTTTGTTAAATTCCCCCTTCAGGCGAGGGGAGAGTAAAGGTAAGCAAAAACTAAAATTAAAAAGAGTCAGCCACAGGCGGCCTATGCATGAAGTGCGTGTGCATGAGCACAACACGAGTAGCACATAAAAAGTGAATAAATCTCTTCCAACCTTATGACTCCCCCACAATATCGTTCAAAAGATCTGGGGCTTAACTCAAACACCAATGAACGGCAGATGAGTATGTGACCTAAATCTAAATTGTTTTGGGGAACCTAAGGGGAAGTTGGTATGGCTAGATTTATCGTGGTTCATAGTCTCAAACTACTGGTGTCACAGAATGATACTATAGAAGGGTCTCATTTACCTTGATTCTGTGTAACTCAACCACTCCTCAAATGAGTGCTATCGTGGGAATTACACGTTGGTTGAAATGAGTGATCCACCCACAAATATCCCTAATTCCTGGCAGGTATGAGGTATACAAGTGAGCTTCACGGGGGTGAAATTATAATGGCACCTTAAACCTAAGCTAACTAAGCGGTGGATGCAAAAGATATAAGAAATAAAGCGTTGATTTAAAAAATAATTTAGGCACATCATCAAAATCCTTTAACCAAATTTGTAAATGAAAGCAGTTTTTCAAGTTTTAAGTTAAAAGGAAATCCCTGACAGAGTCACCACTGTAAGTAGAAGACCTTTTTCTCGTGACTCGCATATGATGCGGGGAAGGGGAAATAACGGACGTTGTGAAGTGAGCCAGAGGATTAATCATCATTTTAGCGTGATAAAAAGATAGACTGATGAAATCGGTGTTGATGTTGAATTTTAATCCAATTTAGGTGTTAAGAGATACGAGACTTGAAATCATGCATTTTAAGACAGAGTCGTCACCCGGTTTAGCCCTACTGGGAATTTAGGTACGATATTCCCACCAGGTGGTTGGACCATACCTTAAAACAAAGATTCCAAGTTCGGGTGATATTGCTTACTTTACATTTATTAAATAAAAAAGTTGACAATTTAATAACCTCAACTTTAGTTCTTATGCGATTTAAATACGATTAATGTTTGGAGTTTTTGGTTTATATGGTCATACAACACACAAAAGCAGTAAAAAAGCAAGAAAAATAATTATTACATGGCTTTACAAATACTTATACATTTTTCTAATGCGGAGAAGTAAATAAAGCGGATAAATAAATAAAAGGACAAAACCGGGTCCTAATCGAGCTTACCAAATCGGACCCAACTCCAAACGAGGCAAAAATAAATAAATGCTGAAAATAAAGCAATCAAAAGATAAGAAGAAAATTTTGGATTTTTCGGGGCTAAAACACAACTATCAGGCATTTAAACGGGCATCTAAACAACCTAATAATCAACAAAATAAACTAAACAACCTACAATAAATAAGGGGAGTTACAGAAACTATTTTGGGATTTTTAATTATTATGAAAAGATTTTTTTAGATTTTTTTTACTATAAAACACATTTTTAATCCATTAAGATGAACATCAAACCAATTAAATAATTAATAAAACCTAAAACGGATTAAAAACTAATTAAAAATTAATTACAGGTTATATAAGATTTTTCGAAAATTTTTAGGGTAGAAATCGAGCCAAAACGCAAGAAACTGATAAAAAAGGACCAAAAACATAAAATCGGGGCTTTTGGCATTTTTGCTAGTCCAGATGCTATAGTGGCAGCCTGAGACACTGCCGTGGCAGCATCTCAAGACTCACCGGAGCATCTGGCTCGAAAAAACCCTAAAAAGTCCGAAATAACAACCAAGGACAGCCAAATAATAAGCTATACTGAAGAAAAAAAAGTAGATTGGAACTCAGTTTTGTTACCTAGAGGCCGTCAATCCACGTTTTGAGACTCAAACTGGACATTTGGCAAGCTATGTGACAATTTACGACAAAATTCGATGAAATAGCGATGAAAATAGCGACGAACTTAGTGACGGAATTTAGTGATTTTCGAGAAAAATATCTCTAAATCCAATTTAAGCTCATTTTAACTTAAGATTTCTAATGTTTTTAATGATTAACCTAAAAGATTAAGCTAAATAACCCTTAAGAACCCGGATTAATCAGATCTCTCAAGTTTTAAATAGCTTTCTCTCTCTAAAGCCTAGAGTTTCTCTAATTAAGAATTAAGTGTTAAATTTTGCAAAAAGTCCTGAAATTAATGATTTAATGGGTTTATATAGGCCTAATTGACTCTAAATAACTCAATTAGTCCATAGAAATCCAAATATTCCTAAAAAAAATGAGTTTATCTTGATTAGAGAGAGAAAGACGGACTTGGCGAGGGACTCCGAACCCGCCCAGCGTCTCCGAGTGAGACCGCGCACTTGCAGCTTCTCGCGGCACAATGACGCATCTCGGGGACATCGCCACTCCATGGCCACGCGCGCTGAGATGCAGGAGCGCGGCATCTCACGGCGTCCCCTAGTGCCTTGCCACCCGCCGGAGCTTCTCAGCGCTCCGGCAGCAGCGCCGGTGAGGGCAGTATTTTTTTTAATTCATTTTAATTTCTTTTTGTTGTTTAATTATTATATTAGTTATTTATTATTATTTATTATTATTGCACCTAATTTAATTAATCGGTTATAGGGAAAGACGCGGTTAAAATCCCAACTTCGCCATGAGAATACTTCCCAAATGCAGTTCTACTCTCAAATAATGGAATAACAGACCAAATATTAGGTCAGAGCAAAATGTCATCATCGTTCTGCAGGTCACCGAAAAGCCCATGCTCGTACCCATATGCAGCGTGCTATATAGGTTGCATTTCTTGCCGCAAGGCAGGTCCTTGCGAGTCTGCCTTGCACAAGAGCTGGGCCTCTCGGCCCATGTCGCAAGCCTAGCCCGTGGTATGCCATTGGGCTGCGCCTTTGGGTAGCCCATTTATGTGGGCTGCCGCGAGCAATGCCTAGGGTTGTTCGCGTACATTTTGGTGCACTTTCGCGCACAAGAGCCTGTACAAAAACATTTCGTACTCTTGGTCCACTTTAACTTGCTAAGGCAAAATTCCCTTTTAATCCCTTTCAAATAAATATTTATTTTATGACCCTAATACCGGTCAAAATAAATATCTTGCCTCATCTAAAAAATGATCTAATCATTTTTAACCAATTAAATAATAATCCAATTATTATGTTATATTTTGGTAATAAATTAAATCTATTAATTCTTTACTTAGTCTGATGAAGGTCTAATGTATGTGACCTTATAGAATCCCGAAGTATTGATCTGTTAAGACTTAACCAACCCATGTTCTAATGGAACCATTGGCTCGAAGTTCTAGACCGTGAATAGAACTCGATTACCTTAAACGATTATAGTACACCTCCAGCAAGGGTCTGCCATCCTCCATTACTCAAAACGTCATTTGTACTTATGACTTAATCCCGGTTAATGCAATAGTTATCCAATGCGATGAACTCCTTCCATTCTTTAATATTTGTACCATCTGGTTTATAGGGTTCGGTTAAAGTGTTAACCCACTAATAGCAAGGTTGCTCCAAGCTATCCCAGTTATGAACTTGTTATCGAAGTATATTGCTTTTTACCATAATGTGTTTGACTAGAAACTACTTCTATCAAATACATACTCTGATCAGAGGTTTATAGCAATCATCACTTCAGCAAGCTGCCAGGTATAACTCCTTAATATATCCGGACTGATAGATTCTTTTCGATTACATAGCTTACCAACGTGCTGTCATCACTATACCCATAATCTCCCGTGACACCCTAAATTAATAAGTGTATAGGAATGACCTAAAGTATAATGATGGTACCACACAAGATAGTTAGCATCTCAAGTATGAGGATATTCACAAAGCTTATTGTATGAAGATAAACACTATCATATATATACACACACACACACACACACACACACACACACACACACACACACACACACACACACACACACAAAGTGTTTATCTTACTGCGGTCTCCAATATATCTCCCAAATATATCCATGTGTCAAACTTAAGGCCTCACCTTTAGTCCTAAGGAGATTGACTGCTTGGACCCTTTCCAAGAAAGTTGACCACATGCTAGTCTTACCGCTTCATTAATATCCTTTCTTGATGAAACTATAACTAGGGATAGTTTAGACATAATCACAATTGCACATGAAGCAGGTTTCACTAAATATATTCCAACTATAATTTCTCTGACTTCATTCTATAATACATCAAGGACTTTTGTATACATACATCAATGAATATTTTAACTAATCATAATATATTTACAAGCACATCGATATAAACAAAAGATTAAACGCCTTTATTAATTAAAAAACTTATTTGTAACATTACATAATTAAGATATATAGCCCTAATTGCCCTAAGGGCATCACCATATCTAACAAACTCCTACTTGCACTAATGCCAACTAGCCATTTGTCTTAATCCATATGCTTTAACATGCTTGTCATGTTTGACTTATGTCAATGGCTTCGTCAGACCATTCGCGAGGTTCTGAGCAGTAGGTACATATTCTAGTCTTATTGTCATAGCATTAACAATCTCCCTGATTACATGATACTTTTGGGATACATGTCTATTTTTCTAGTGAGATCGTGGTTCCTTTGCCTGAGCTATAGCACCATTGTTATCACAATACAAAGTAATTGGATCAACAGTCTCAGGCACCACACCGAGATCACCAATAAATCCCTTTAACCAGACAGCTTCTTTTGATTCTTCGCATGCAGCAACGTATTCAGATTCCGTGGTTGAATCAACAATATTTTCTTGCTTGGAACTCTTCTAGCATACCGCCCCTTCATTTAACACATACACAAAACCTGGCAGAGACTTGAAGTCATCCTTGTTAGATTTAAAACTCATGTCAGTGTAACCTCTAATTATGAGGTCACCATCTCCATATATCAAGAACTCATCCTTGGTCCCTCTCAAGTACTTAAGAATTTTCTTGATGGCTATCCAATTCTTTTCACCTCGATCTGACTGATATCTGTTGATAAATCTCAAAGCCTGAGAAACATCTAGCCTAGTGCATACCATGGCATACATGATGGATCCTATCGGGGATGCATAGGGAATATCCTTCATGCGCATTCTTTCTTGAGCTATCTTTAGACACTCAACCTTAGATAGGTTAATCCCCTTTGTCATCGGGATATAACCTTTCTTCAAATGCTCAAGGTTGAGACTATTCAATACCTTGTCTATATATGTACTTCGAGAAAGACCTAACAGTCTTTTGGATCTATACCTATAGATCTTTATACCTAATATGAATGTTGCTTTACCAAGGTCTTTCATGGAGAACTTTCATGACAACCATACTTTAACATTTTAAAGAAGAGAAATATTGTTTCCTATTAGTAGAATGTCATCGACATACAATACTAAGCAAGCAACTGCACTCCCACTAACCTTCTTGTAAACATACGGGTCATTAATGTTTGGATAGAAATCCAGTTCATAGATTTATCTGATCAAACCTTATATTCCAACTCCTGGGTGCCTGCTTAAGTCCATAAATTAATCTTTGCAGCTTGCATACCTTTGAACCATTCTGAGATGTAAAACCCTCAAGTTGTGTCATATACACATCCCAGTTTAAATCCCCATTTAGGAATGTTGTTTTAACATCCATCTACCAGATCTCATAATCGTAATGAGCAGCAATGGCGAGGAGTATCCTTATTGAATTAAGCATGGCCACCGATTAAAAAGTTTCATCATAGTTAATACCTTCACGTTGACTATAACCTTTCACAACTAACCTTGCCTTATAGGTAATCATATTATCGTCCATGTCAGTCTTCTTCTTGAAGACCCATTTGCACTCGATCGGTCTAACCTCGCGCGATGCATCAACCAAATTCCAAACTTGGTTCTCATACATGGAATTCATTTCTGATTTCACGGTTTTTAGCCATTTATTAGAATCTGAGCTTTTCATTACTTCATTATAGGTCCTTGTTTCATCATCCTCCATGAGATATAGTTTCTTATCATCAGTGATGATAAAACCATATCTATCAGGACCTTTATGAACACAACCTGATCTTTGCAATGTTTGTGTTTCGACAATTTATTCTTGGATCACACTTTCTTGTGTATCTATAATGGGGCCAATCAGCTGACTGTCCATTTCTTCCTCTTGAACTTCCAGTTCAATATTGCTCCCACTGACTTTTGCAAGTAAGTGTTCCTTTTCTAAAAAGTGATCACTCTGAGACACAAATACCTTCTGTGCATTGGGTTGGTAAAATAAATATCCAATAGTTTCCTTTGGATATCCAATGAATAGACACTTGTCAGATTTGGCGCTTAGCTTATCTGACGCTATCCTCTTCACCATAGTAGGACAGCCCCATACTCTCAAGTGACTTAGAGATGGCTTGTTATTTCACCATCTTTCATAAGGTGTAAAATCAACTGATTTAGCGGACACTCTATTTAATACATCAACCGCGCTCTCTAGTGCATATCCCCAAAAGGATTTACTGATGCATGGCTCATCATGGACTAAACCATATCTAATAAAATTTGATTCCTCCTTTCAGACACTCCTTTGTGTTGGGGCGTATAAGGAGGGGTCCATTGGGGAACTATCCCATTTTCTTTAGATAATCCTAAAACTCTTGACTTAAGTATTCTCCACCTCGATCTGATCGAAGTGTTTTAATACTTTTCTCAAGTTGTTTCTCTACTTCATTTCTGAATAGTTTGAACTTTTCAAAACTTTCAGACTTGTGCTTCATTAAGTACAAATAACCATATCGTAAATAATCATCAATAAAGGTTTTGAAGTAGGAGTATCCTCTTAGTGCCTGAACCCTCATTGGACCATACACATTAGTATGTATAAGTTCCAATGTACTCGTGGCTCATTCACCCTTTCCTTTAAAGGGCAAATTTGTCATTTTTTCTCTTAAACAAGGTTCACAATCACCATAAGACTCTAATTCTATTGGGGCCTAGTCACCTTGCTTATACAGCTTGGTTAAGCAATCTTTGTTTATTTGGTCTAAACGACAATGCCATAAGTAGTAGGAATTCTCATCATCTAATTCAACTTTCTTTACATTGTTTATATTAAAAACTTCTATTTTAGTATCAAGAACATATATGCCACCATTCAACATCCCATAACCATAAAGAACATTATTCAACCAAAATTGACAATTATTATTTGAAAATAAAATTTCAAATCCTTCGGCTGCTAAACACATAATAGATACAATATTCTTAGTAACACTCAGAATATAGTAACAATTATTCAAAACTAAAACAAGTTCACTTGGAAAAATAAGATTAAAGCATCCTACGGCTAATGTAGAAACTTAGGCTCCATTTCCAATACGCATGTCCATCTCCCCTTTTGCAAGTCTATACTGTTCCTTAGTCCCTACACAGAAGTACAGATTTGAGAACCACAACCAGTATCTAATACTCAAGTGGATTCACGCGGAAAAGTAGCATAATTTTCAATTACAAACATACCTAAAGTGGATGCCTCTGTAGGCTACTTCTTCAAATGTTCAGAAGCAGGAGCTTTGCAATCCCTCTTCCAACGTTATGGTTTCCTGGACTAGAAGCAGACATACTTGGATGTCTTCTTTTCTTTCTTCTTACTGATTCTTTTCTTGCACCCAGTGCCTGCTTCTTTTTCTTAGGAGCCTTGCCTTTCTTGACCAATAGTAGTGGTGTTTTATCTTTCTTATCTGAGGTTCTACTGTCTTCAGCATGTTGATTAATTTTGGGATAGTAGAATTAATCTTTTTCATATAATAGTTAGTCATGAAGCTTGAATAACTATCTATTAAGGACATTAACACAAGGTCAATGCATAAGTCATGATTCATCTCGAATCCCAAGAGTTTTCGTACATGCTGAGAGGTAGAGGTGTCAGCCGGCATCTTGGTTCCAAAAGGGAGTTTAGAGGTCTCATACCTCTTTGTCCTTTCCCGCTCAGTAAAGTGCTCCTCAAGATGGAGAACCATGTCCTCTAAAGTCATGTTCTCATGTTGTTTCTGAAGCTCAGGATTCATGGATTCCAGCATTATGGATATTATAGTCTCACAATCTTTCCTGTACTTCAACCAGGCATCATATTCCACATGATCCTCAACATCAAGTTCAATAGGTAAAATTTCATCTAGAACATAGGAGATTCCCTCGGATCTGAGAAATATTTTCACAGCTCGGAACCAATTCGAAAAGTTTAAGCCTTTAATTTTTGTGTCAAGTAAGAGATGGATATTATTAACGTTGGAAGTCATTTCAACCTAAGATATAAGAAAACAAAATTGTTCATATATTAGTTTTTAGTACATGCATTTAATAAAAGGTCTTTAAATTAAATACATTTGTCCTACTATTTTCTTCGAAATTTACAATAGTCATTCTATAGAATTCAGGAATTTTAGCCCAGCTAAACTTCCAAGTAAGTAGCATCTATAACTAGTCTATTATGACTCCCAATTTTATGAGTCAAGTCATGTTAGTACGTTATAGTTGGAATCTCATTCCATTTGCATCGTATGCAATTGCTAATATATTCAAGTTCCCTAATCTCAAGGAACGTGTGCTCTTATTTTAGCATCTCCTAGAATATGTCTCAGTCCTGCGGCTAGTTCCCAATTTTATGGTGGACTACTCAGTCCTGTTAAGGCATACCCTATCTCAATTTTTATAACCGATCAATGTGGACTAAAAGAAATGCTCTGCGTAGTACTTTGTTAGCCCAAAGAGACCGTATTATAAATTTGAGTAATGAAGACTATAACTTGCCTTAATATATTTACTTTGAGATTTTATTGGTGTTAAATGACTCACCCAATTTACGATTTTATCAGATTGACATATTTATAATAATTTATATTAATTCAGGGAATTTCAGAATTATATTATAAGGTCCAACCTCTTTATTATAATTATTCCATCAACCTAGATTATATGCAAAAAAAAATTAACACTTTTATTTGTTATATTTATATTGCATTTCCTTTAAGCTTTTATTTATTAAATTTAATTTTTACTTTGTAATAGAAACATATATGAGCACCATCTTATATACAAGAAATGAATTAGTCCATTTTAATCTCCCAAGTCAATTCGAGTTGAACCGATATAGGTTCCCAGGTAGGAGAGGTGCCCTTAAAGTAGCCACTAAGTCCAATCCTTAGCCAGAATAAATATGGGCACAAACTCGAAGACCAATGGATCCTCTTGAAGTAATAAATTCCATTCTTTCAATTCATGTAAATTGGAAGCATTTATAACCCATGTAACTTATATAATTTATTGAGTTTTATATAATTTGAGTAAGTTGAGCAAGCTTATTCAAAATTATTCATAACTATTTTCTAACCTTGAAATGAAAACTTAAGTTTATATATATTGTTCCAATCAATTAAATAAACAAAACATTTCTTATAGAAAATAAAATTTAGTTCGCTTCTAACTTAATTATGCACTAAATAGGCAGGCTATGATACCACTGTTAGGAACTGACAGTCACTTTGAACATGCATAACATGCATAGTGGAAATTCAAAAAAATTTCCCTTATCCCTAGGAACTCCTACTAGTTGCATATTAAATAAAGTCTTAACTAAATAATTCTCTTCCTAGGTTAACATGCATAAGCTAGGCATGCCATAATTCTAAATTATATCTTAGCATAAATATTTTATACTAAGCATGTTATAACTCTAAGATATAACCTAAGCATGTTATAAGTCTAAGCTATAAGCTAAGCATAAAATAAACTAAGCATGCATAACAACCTAAGCATAATTATTAAGTCTAAAAAAGCTTAAAGAAAAAGACCTAATAATTAAAAGAGAAAGAAAGAAAACTTACTAGTTGAAGCGTGCTTTAGCATAACCACCTTGCACAAGCCTCCAAGCATTGGATAGCCTCTTTAAGTACCCAAACGAAACCCACCAACTAAAACCTCCCCAAGAGGAAGAACTAAGGAGCCTTGAGTAGCTGCTAGACCACTCCAAAAGCCCCACCCGAAAATATAAACTAGAGGCGCTTGAAAAAAATCAAGCTCCTCAGAAATAACTTGTTCAAGTTAACCTTTATCGTAGGAATTACTCTTGAACTTGGTGCAAATTGAAAAGGAGAAACGGAGTGCCCATTTATAGCTTGGGGGAGCAAAAATGCTCCCCTATTTCCAATGTTTTAGGATATCCCACACAGGTCTAACCCGTGGATCCAATTGAATCCACAGGCTATGCTTGTACGGAGCGTGCTATACACGTTGCATTTCCTGCCGCAAGCCTGCCTTGCACATGAGCTAGGCCTCGCGGCCCATGCTGAGAGCCCAGCTCGCGGCACGCTAATCGGCTGCACCTTTGGGTACCCCATTTATGTGGGATGCCGCGAGCAATGCCTAGCATTGCTAACATACCTTTCGGCGCACTTTCACGCAGCTAAGCCTTTACAAAAACATTTTGTACTCTCGGTCCAATTTAACTTGGCAAGGAAAAATTCCCTTTTAATACCTTTCAAATAAATATTTATTTTATGACCTTAATAAAATAGTTACTGGTCAAAATAAATATCTTGGCTCATCTAAAAAATGATCTAATCATTTTTAACCAATTAAATAATACTCCAATTATTATAATGTTATATTTTTTTAATAGAATAAATTTATTAATTCTTTACTCAGTCCGATGAAGGTCCAATGTGTGTGAACTTTTAGGATCCCAAAGTATTGAGCTGTTAAAGCTTAACAAACCTCTGTTCTAATGGAACCATTGACTCATGGTTCTAGACTATGAATAAAACTCGATTACCTTAAATGAGTGTAGTACGCCTCTAGAAAGGGTCTACCATCCCCCATTACCCAAAACGTCATTTGTGCTTATGACTTAATCCCGGTTAATGCAATAGATGTCCAATGCGATGAACTCCTTCCATTCATTAATATTAGTACCATCTGGTTTATAAGGTTTGGTTAAAGTGTTAACCCACTAATAGCAAGGCTGCTCCAAGGCATCCCAGTTATTAACTTATTACTAAAGTATATTGCCTTTTACCATAGTGTGTTTGACTAGAAACTATTTCTATCAAACACATACTCTGATCAGACGTTTATAGCAATCATCACTTCAAGAAGCGGCCAGGTATAACTCCTTTATATATCCAGAGTGATGGATTCTTTCCTACTATAACTTACAAACGTGTTGTCATCACTATACCCGTAATCACCCGTGACACCCTAAATTAATGAGTGTATAGGAATGACCCAAAGTATAGTGATGGTACCACACAAGATAACTAGCATCTCAAGTATGAGGATATTCGCAAAGCTTATTGCATGAAGATAACCACTAACACATTGATATATACACCAAGTGTTTATCTTATTGCGGTCTCGAATATATCTCCCAGATATATCCATGTGTCAAACTTAAGGCACCACCTTCAGTCCTTTGGAGATTGACTGGTTGGACCCTTTCCATGAAAGTTGACCGTATGCTAGTCTTACCACTTCCTAAATATCCTTTCTTGATGAAACTATGACTAGGGATAGTTTAGACATAATAACAATCGCACATGAAGCAGGTTTCATTAAATATAGTACAACTATAATTTCTCTGACTTTATGCTATGATACGTTAAGGACTTTGGTATACATAC
The DNA here is from genome assembly GCA_947683365.1 of Euphorbia pulcherrima. NCBI lineage: Eukaryota > Viridiplantae > Streptophyta > Magnoliopsida > Malpighiales > Euphorbiaceae > Euphorbia > Euphorbia pulcherrima. The sequence goes on along the minus strand of CANTUS010000007.1, from coordinate 22,141,768 downwards.
ATCAATGAATATTTTAACCAGCCATAATATATTTACAAGCATATCGATATAAAAAAGATTAAATGCCTTTATTAATTAAACAAATTATTCATACCATTACATAATTGAGATATATCTCCCTAATCTCCTTATGGGCATATATCATATCTAACAAACTACCACTTGCATTAGGGCCAATTAGCCATATGTCTTAATCCATATGCTTTAACACGATGGTCATGTTTGACTTGAGTCAATGGCTTTATTAGACCATCTGCGAGGTTCTGATCAGTGGGTACATATTTTAGTCTTATTATCTTAGCATCAACAATCTCCCTAATTATACGATACTTTTTGGATACATGTTTGTTTTTCTAATGAGACCATGGTTCCTTTGCCTGAGGTATAGCACCATTGATATCATAATACAAAGTAATTGGATCAACAGTCTCAGGGACCACACCGAGATCACCAATAAATCCCTTTAACCAGACATCTTCTTTTGCAGCTTCACATGCAGGAATGTATTCGAATTCTATGGTTGAATTAGCAGTAGTTTCTTGCTTGGAACTCTTCCAGCATACCGCCCTTCCATTTAACACATATATAAAACCTGACTGAGACTTAAAGTCATCCTTGTCAGATTGAAAACTTGCATCTGTGTAACCTCTAATTGTGAGGTCACCATCTCCATATATCAAGAACTCATCCTTAGTCCTTCTAATGTACTTAGGAATAGCCTTGACGGCCATCCAGTGCTTTTCACCTAGACCTGACTGATATCTGCTCATAAAGCTCAAAGCCTAAGAGACATCTGGCCTAGTATATATTAAAGTATACATGATGGATCCTATTATGGATGCATAGGGAATATCCTTCATGCGCATTCTTTCTTGAGCTGTCTTCGAACACTATGCCTTAGATAGGTTAATCCCCTTTGTCATCGGGAGATAACCTTTCTTTGAATGCTCAAGGTTGAACCTATTCAATATGTTGTCTATATATGTACTTTGAGAAAGACCTAATGGCCTCTTGGATCTAGCCCTATAGATCTTTATACCTAGTATGAATGTTGCTTCACCAAGGTCTTTCATGGAGAACTTTCTTGACAACCATACTTTAACATTTTGAAGAAGTTAAATATCGTTTCTTATTAGTAGAATGTCATCGACTTACAATACTAAGAGAATTACTACACTCCACTAACATTCTTGTAAACACAAGACTCATTAATGTTTGGACAAAAATCTAGTTCATGAATTGTCTGATCAAACCTTATATTCCAACACCTCGATGCCTACTTAAGTCCATAAATGGATCTTTGTAGCTTACGTACCTTCGAGCCATTCTGAGATGTAAAACACTCAGGTTGTGTCATATACACATCTCGATCTAAATCACCATTTAGGAATGTTGTTTTAACATCCATCTGCCAGATCTCTTAATCATAATGAGCAGCAATGGCGAGGAGTATCCTTATTGATTTAAGCATGGCCACCGGTGAGAAAGTTTCATCATAGTCAATACCTACACGTTGACTATAACCTTTCACAACTAATCTTGCCTTATCGGTAATCATATTACCGTCCATGTTAGTCTTCTTCTTGAAGACCCATTTACACCCGATCGGTTCTAACCTCTTGCGGTGATTTAACCAAATTCCAAACTTGGTTCTCGTACATAGAATCCATTTTTGATTTCATGGCTTTTAGCCATTTATCAGAATCTGAGCTTTTTATTGCTTCATTATAGGTCCTTAGTTCATCATCCTCCATGAGATATAGTTCCTTATCATTAGTGATGATAAAACCATATCTATCGGGACCTTTATGAACACGATCTGATCTTTACAATGTTTATGTTTAGACAGGTTGTTCTTGGATCACACTTTCTTAAGTTTCTAGAATAGGGTCAATTAGCTGATTGTCTATTTCTTCCTCTTAAGCTTTCAGTTCAATATTGCTCCCGTTAACTTTTTCAAGTAAGTGTTCCTTTTCCAAAAGTGAGCACTCCGAGACAGAAATACCTTCTGTGCTTTGGGTTGGTAAAATATAGATCCAATAGTTTCTTTTAGATATCCAATGAACAGACACTTGTCAGATTTGGTGCTTAACTTATCTGACGCTATCCTCTTTACCATAGCAGGACATCCCCACACTCTCAAGTGACTTAGAGATGGCTTTTTATTACACTATCTTTCATAAGGTGTAAAATCAACTAATTTAGAGGGCACTCAATTTAATACATAAACCGCGCTCTCTAGTGCATATCCCAAAAGGTTAATGAGATCTGCATGGCTCATCATGGACTAAGCCACATCTAATAAATTTCGATTTCTCCTTTCAAACACTCTAGTGTGTTGGGGCGTATAAGGAAGGTCCACTGGGGAACTATCCCGTATCCCTATAGATAATCCTGAAACTCCTGACTTAAGTATTCTCCACCTCGATCCAATTGAGGTGTTTTAATACTTTTCTTAAGTTGTTTCTGTACTTCATTTTTTAATAGTTTGAACTTTTCAAAACTTTCAGACTTGTGCTTTATTAAGTACAAATAACCGTATCGTGAATAATCATCAATAAAGGTTATGATGTAGGAGTATCCTCCTAGTGCCTGAACACTCATTAGACCACACACATTAGTATGTATAAGTTCTAATGTACTCGTGGCCCATTCACCTTTCCTTTAAAGGGCAACTTTATCATTTTTCCTCTTAAACATGGTTTGTAATCACCATAAGACTCCAAGTCTATTGTCCCAATTTACCTCGTTTATACAGGTTGGTTAAGCATTCTTTGTTTATATGGCCTAAACAATAATGCCATAAGTAGAAGGAATTCTCATTATCTAATTTAACTTTTTTTACATTGTTTATATTAAAAGCTTCTGTTTTAGTATCAAGAACATAAATGCCACCATTCAACATCCCATAACCATAAAGAACATTATTCAAGCGAATCTGACAATTAGTATTCAAAAATAAAATTTCAAATCCTTCTGCTGCTAAACACACAACAGATACAATATTCTTACTAACACTCAGAATGTAGTAATAATTATTCAAACAAGTCCACTTGGCAAAATAAGATTAAAGAATCCTACGGCTAATGTAGCAGCTCGAGCTCCATTTCCCACACACAACTCCATCTCTCCTTTTACAAGTCTTCAACTGTTCCTTAGTCCCTACACAAAAGTACAGATATAAGAACCATAACTAGTATCTAATAACCAAGTGGATTCAAGCGAAAAAGTAGCATAGTTTTCAATTACAAACATACCTGCAGTGGATGCCTCTACAGGCTTCTTCTTTAAATGTTAAGAAGCATGAGCTTTGCAATCCTTCTTCCAATGTCCCAGTTTCCTGCACTGGAAGCAGACATACTTGGATGTCTTATATTCTTTCTTCTTACTGATTCTTTTTCTGGCACCTAGTGCTTATTTCTTTTTCTTAGAAGCCTTGCCTTTCTCGAGTAACAGTAGTGGTTTCTGATCTTCCTTGATCTGGGGTTCTATTGTCTTCAACATGTTTATTAATTTTGGGATAGTAGAATTAATCTTGTTCATGTAATAGTTAGTCACGAAGCCTGAATAACTATCTGTTAAGGACATCAACACAAGGCCAATGCTTAAGTCATGATTCATCTTGAATCCTAATCATTTCAGCTTCTCAAGGTATCCCAAGAGTTTCAGTACATGCTGAGAGGCAGAGGTGCCAGCCTGCATCTTGGTTCTAAAAAGGAGTTTAAAGGTCTCATACCTCTCTATCCTTTCCCGTTCAGCAAAGAACTCCTCAAAATGGAGAACCATATCCTCTAAGGTCATGTTCTTATATTGTTTCTGAAGCTCAGGATTCATGGACCCTAGCATTATACATATTGCAGTCTCACAATCTTTCCTATGCTTCAACTAGGCATCACGTTCCACATGATCCTCAACAACAGGTTCAACAGGGAAAATTTCATCAAGAACATAGGAGATTCCGTCAGATCTGATAATTATTTTCACTGCTTGGAACTAATCTAAAAAGTTCGAGCCATTCAGTTTTGTGTCAAGTAACAGACAGATATTAACGTTGGAAGTCATTTTCAACCTAAGATATAAGAAAAGAAAATTATTCAGATATTAGTTTTTAGTACATGCATTTAATAAAAGGTCTTTAAATTGAATACATTTGTCCTACTATTTTCTTCAAAATTTACAACAGCTCATTCTATTGAATTCGGTAATTTTAGCCCAGCTAAACTTCCTAGTAGGTAGCATCTATAACTAGTCTATTATGACTCCCAATTTTTTGAGTCAAGTCATAGTAGTAAGTTATAGTTGGAATCCCATTCCATTTGCATCTTATGCAATTGCTAATATATTCAAGTTCCCTAATCCCAAGGGACGTGTACTCTTATTTTAGCATCTCCTTGAATATGTCTCAGTCCAGCGGCTAGTCCCCAATTTTGGTGGACTACCCAGTCCTGTTAAGGCAGAACCTATCTCAATTTTTATAACCGATCAATGTGGACTAAAAGGTATGCTTTGAGCAGCACTTTGATAGTCCAAAGAGATCGTATTATAAATTTGAGTAAGGAAGACTATAACTTGACTTAATATATTTACTTTTGAATTTTATTGGTGTTCAACGTCTCACCCAATCTACAATTTTATCAGATAGACATATTATAATAATTTTTATTAATTCAGAGAATTTTAGAATTAATTTATCAGGCCCAACCTTAGATGGGTTCAAGCTTTGTATTACAATTATTCCATCGACCTAGATTATATTTGTATTACAATTATTCCATCGACCTACTTCAAGGGCACCTAGATTATATGCAAAAAAAAGTTAACACTTTTATTTGTTATATTTATATTGCATATGTTTTAAGCTTTTATTCAATAAATTTAATTTTTACTTTGTTATAGAAATATATATAAGCACCATCTTATATACTAGAAATGAATTAGTCCATTTTAATCTCCCAAGTCAATTCAAGTTGCACCGATATAGGTTCCCAGGTAGGAGAGGTGCCCTTGAAGTAGACACCATGTCCAATCATTAGCCAGAACAAATACGGACACAAACTTGAAGACCAATGGATCCTCTTAAACTAATAAATTTTGTTCTTTCAATTCATGTAAATTGTAAGCATCTATAACTTATATAATTTATTGAGTTTTATATAATTTGAGTAAGTTGAGCAAGCTTATTCAAAATTATTAATAACCATTTTCTAACCTTGAAATGAAAACCCAAGTTTATATATATTGTTCCAAACAATTAAATAAACAAAACATTTCGTATACAAAATAAAATTTAGTTCGCTTCTAACTTAATTATGTACTAAATAGGCAAGGTCTGAAACCACTGTTGGGAACCGACAGTCACTTTGAACATGCAAAATAGGCATAGCGGAAATTCAAAATTTTGTCCCTTGTCCTTAGGAACTCCTACTAGTTGCATATTAAATAAAGCCTTAACTAAATAATTCTCTACCTACGTTAGCATCCATAGGCTAGGCATACCATAATTCTAAATTATATCCTAGCATAAATATTTTATACAAAGCATGTTATAACTCTAAGCAATAACCTAAGCATGTTATAACTCAAAGCTCTAACCTAAGCATAAAATAAACTAAGCATGCAAAACAACCTAAACATAATTATTAAGTCTAAAAATGCTTAAAGAAAAAGACCTAATAATTAAAAGAGAAAGAAAGAAAACTTACCATTTAAAGCGTACTTTAGCAGAACCTCCTTGCACAAGCCTTCAAGCATAGGATAGCCTCTATGAGTATCCACACGAACCCCACTAACCAAAACCTCCCTGAGAGGAAGAACTAAGGAGCCTTGAGTAGTTATTAAACCACTCCAAAAGCTCCTCCCAAAAATATAAACTAGAGGCGCTCAAATAAAATCAAGCTCCTCAAAAATAACTTACTCAAGTTAACCTTTATCGTAGGAATTACTCTTGAACTTGGTGCAAATTGAAAAGGAGAAAGGGAGTTACAGGCTTGGGGGAGCAAAAAAGCTCCCCCATTTGCCATGTGGGATATGCTAATTGGTGCAAATTAAAAAGCATATCCCATGCGGGTCTGACCCGTGGATCCAATTGGATCCTCGGGTTGTGCCCGTATGTAGCGTGCTATGCATGCTGCATTTCCTGCCGCAAGGCAGGCTCTTGCGAGCCTTCCTTGGATGCAAGTTAGGCCTCATGGCCTATGCCGCAAGCCTAGCTTGCGACGTGTCATTGGGCTGAGCCTTTTAGCAGCCCATTTACGTAGGCTGCCGCAAGCAATGGCCAGTATTTCTCGCGCACCTTTCGGTGCCCTTTCGCTCACCCGAGAGAGTACATAAACATTTCGTACTCTCGGTCCAATTTAACCCCCCAAGGCAAAATTCCCTTTTAATCCCTTTCAAATAAATATTTATTTTATGACCCTAATAAATTAGTTACCAGTCAAAATAGATTTCTTGGCTCATCAAGAAAATGATCTAATCATTTTTAACCAATTAAATAATAATGTAATTATTATTATGTTATATTTTCATAATATATTAAATCTATTAATTCTTTACTGAGTCTGATGAAGTCCTAATTTGTATGACCTTATAGGATCCTAAAGTATTGAGCTATTAAGGCTTAATCAACCCCTATTCTAATGGAACCATTGGCTCAAGGTTCTAGACCGTGAATAGAACTCTATTACCTTAAACGACTATAGTACGCCGCTAGCAAGGGTCTACCATCCCCCATTACTCGAAACATCATTTATGCTTATGACTTAATCTTGGTTAATGCAATAGTTGTCCAATGTGATTAACTCCTTCCATTCATTAATATTAGTACCATCTGGATTATAGGGTTCGATTATAGTGTTAACCCACTAATAGCAAGGTTGCTCCAAGGCATCCTAGTTATTAACTTGTTACCGAAGTATATTGCCTTTTACCATAGTGTGTTTGAATAGAAACTATTTCTATCAAACACATACTCTGATCAGAGGTTTATAGTAATCGTTACTTCAACAAGAGGCCAGGTACTACTCCTTAATATATCCGGAGCGATGGATTCTTTCCTACTACAGCTTACCAACGTGATGTCATCACTATACCCGTAATCACCCGTGACACCCTAAATTAATGAGTGTATAGGAATGACCTAAAGTATAGTGATGGTACCACACAAGATGACTAGCATCTCAAGTATGAGGATATTCTCAAAGCTTATTGCATGAAGATAAACACTAACACATTAATATATACACCAAGTGTTTATCTTACTACGGTCTCCTATATATCTTCCAGATATATCCATGTGTCAAACTTAAGGCACCACCTTTAATCCTTAGGAGATTGACCACTTGGACCCTTTCCAAGAAATTTGATCACATGCTAGTCTTTCTGCTTCATCAATATCCTTTCTTGATGAAACTATAACTAGGGATAGTTTAGACATAATCACAATTGCACATGAAGAAGGTTTCACTAAATATAGTCCAACTATAATTTCTCTGACTTCATACTATGATACGTCAAGGACTTTTGTATAAGTACATCAATGAATATTTTAACCAGCCATAATATATTTACAAGCACATCGATATAAATAAAAGATTAAATGCCATTATAAATTAAACAAATTATTCGTACCAATACATAATTGCCTTACGGGCATACATCATAACTAACAAGCAGTTTATGGCTGTGGATGAAGACGTTAGTTAGGGGTCAAGGAAATATCAGTTCAGTGTTTTATGTTTTTTGTTTTCAGATTAAGTCTTACCTAAGGACATGTGTTTGTCTTGCTGTAATAGCAAGTTTAGTTTCTTTGTGTTATGTTTACGTGTTTTTTCCGGTGTTTTAACTCCAGTAGACTGTATCTAGCATTTTTAGGTTTGTCTATACTTATCAGTCTGCGAATCATTCTACACAATTGTTAGCTCGAGCAGTTAATTCTTTAACATGTAGGGGGATTTGAATTTATGTCTGTCCACCTTCGATTAGAGCTGTAAATCGTTCTGATTTTATTTAGTAGACAATATTTTTCAGTAAAAGAAAAGTATAATATGCATCATATTTCTCTATTCATGTGTTTGTAATATTAGATGAACATGCCAACATTTAGAAAAGTACAATTACATTTAATTATATAGATCTATTCTTTAGTTTTGTGATTAAATTGTGTATGAAATAGAATTATGATTACTGGCTGTGAAATTGGGTTATAATCAATTCTGTTGGTTGTTGTGCATGTATTAAAATGGTAGGTAATTGGTGCAAAAAGACCCAGAGTTACCGTTATTATTTATGTTGGAAGAATTTTTCTATGAGAGTTCGCCCCTCCTCATATGGAGTTCTGGCTCCGCCACTGGCTATGTCATGTCTTGTGACTTAATTGTACATGCTAATATCTTTACCAATTATTTGTAACAAATGTGCCTTAAATCTAGTGTATGATCATTACATTTCTTGCCCATATTGTTGCATTTAAATGACGTACTACCCCATTCCCACTACATTTTTCTATTTTTGTCACATATTTCCATAAAGGAGATTCATTAACTTCTAGGTGAAGTGTCCGAGGAGTGTCCGGGAAGTGTCCATCCTACGTGGAGTGTCTGAGTGTCCATATGAAATTTGAAGTGTCGGACACGTGTCTGAAAAGTGTCCAGAGAGTGCCGGTGTTTGATACATTTCTGATACGGGGACACTCCAGGTTTTGGAATGTCCATGCTTCATAGCTTAATGTTATTAGTCTGTGCATTTTGTTCATTGTTGATCTGTTTTTTGTGATTAGGGCAATAGAATCTGTATCCTTTAGACTTTCTTGGATAACCAATGAAATAATCACTTCAGGTTCTTGCATCTAGTTTCCTTTCATGTGGATTATATATCATTACTTCTTCTTGGCAACCCTAAACATGTAAATAACTTAATCTGGGTTTCCTTACCGTCCATAGTTCATAAGGTGGTATAGGAACTGCTTTACTTGGAACTCAATTAAGCAAATACATAGCAGTCTTTAATGCATACATCCAAAATGATAAAGGTACAATACTATATCTTAATATACTCCTAACCATATCCATAAGAGTACAATTCTGCATTTTTTATACATCATTTTTTTGTGGTGTACCGGGCATAGTGTATTCCACACATATGCCTCGATTTTCAAGAAACTTTGCAAATGGTACTGGGCATTTCCTATTTTCATTGTATTTCTAGTAATATTCACCGCCTCTATCTGATCTCATTACTTTCACTTTTCTGTTAAGCTGCCTTTCCACCTCATCAATGAACACGTTAACGAGATCCACTGATTGAGACTTTTCATGCAAAACATATAAGTAAAAATAACGAGAGAAATCATCAATGAAATTAATGAAATATTTTTCACAGCCCATGATGGAACGTCGAAATGACCACATATATCAGTGTGTATCAACTCAAGTAGTTCACTACTTCTTGTGCCTGGATGTTTTGATGTATGTTAAGTTTGTTTACCTTTATTACAATATCTACATACATCTCAGTCAGCATAATCTAAATGAGGTAATACTTTAATTTTTTATAACCTCATTATCCTTTCTTTAAATATGTGACGTAATTTTTTATACCACAAATAAGCAAAACTTTCTTTTTATGCACTACATTTAGTTCCTATACTATGCTCAACATGTAATAAAAGAGATTCACAAAAATTAACATCAGGATTAAACTTATACAAACCATCAACTAATATACCAGAACCATAATAGTAGTTATGTTTATACAAAGAAAACATTTCATGTCCAATCTTGAAATTAAATCCTACATTATCCAACATAGAAACATAAACTAAATTCCTACCACATTCAAGAACATAGAGACACCCTCCTAGATCTATATGACAACCAGTGTCTAAAATCAATTTATGCATCCCAATTCTTGTTATCCATGCCTTCACTATGTTTCCCATATATAAGATCTCATTTACTCCATTTATGGTTTGGATCGAAAGGAATCCTTGTAAAATATGTGACACATGAGTAGTTGCAACCGAGTCTAACCACCAAGTATTATTGTGTACTTCTTCTAAATTTGATTCAAAACATATGGAAACATAATGCGTACCTTTCTTTTTGAACCAAGCCTTTCATTTCGGACATTCTTTCTTGAGGTGGCCAATCTCCTTACAGAAGTAGCATCTAATCTCCTTCTTGATTTTTCCCCTTGCATTCACTTTCATAGAAACTTTTCCCTTTCTTTATCCTTTTTCATGTCCTTTTCAAGCTTAGCACTACTAGACCCTGGATGAAATGTAAGATTAGTTGTATGTTCCTTCATCTCTTCAATCTCCCTTCCTCTTATACAAGCATGGCCTTAATCTCCTGTACGTTTCACTTTTCTTTCAAGGTGTAATAATTCACCTTGGAACTGACCAAACTCTACAGGAAGAGAATTGATAATAAACTGAAATAGAAAGGTCTTACTCACATCCATCCCCATGGCTTTCAATTCCGTTGCTAATTTTTGCATACTTGTGACATGCTCACGAATAGGTTGTGACCATTTAAACTTCTTGGTCGTCAACTCACTCATTAAGATTCCCATGAAAGACTTTTCAGCAATTTTCAAATGAGAGTATTCTTTAATCTCTGCCATGAAATGTTTGGCATTGTCTGTCTTAGGCATAGATGGCTTCACATTTTCTACCATTTTTATCTTCATCAAGTTCAAAGTCAACTTGTTGGATCTTGCCCAAGCCTCATGGATGGACCATTCAACATCTATACTAGCCTCCGTAATGTCTACTGGCTTACAGTGACAATGGCTAAATCCAGATTCATAATACCCAACAGGAAACACATTTACTCAGACCAATCATTATAGTTTATCCATTGAACTTGACTAATCCATTAGTGTCCAATGCAAACATGTTATTAACTGCAGTATTATAATTAATGTAACCGCATATATTAATACTTTAAGATATATCATAGATTCAAACATATTTAAACATGCATTTAAGTCCACCTTTGGGTGATACTTGAACACATAAAACTGAAGTAAACAACAAAATTTTGATAGATTATCAATACTATAGTAACCCACTTACATGTTATCTTTGGATATTAATGCATACATACTAAGCATATAAATAAATCACTTTCTTGTTATTAATTCATAAGTAATGGTCTACCTTTGGGTAACCTCATAACATAGAAATAATACTATCAATTGTTCAATCAATTCTTTTAGTTGCATATACCGTAACAATGGAAAAACATAATCAATCATTTAAATAAACTAGCAAGGCCACTTTGGTGACTAACATGTTTTTTAAACAAAGATCTTGAAGTCTTTACATGTTGAAAAACTCATTAATCCATGCAAAAGTTCATTATAACTAAAAACATAGAGTTATTTCAGCACAAGTTGCAATATTGGCTTGATTTCCCATGACATTCTATTTCTTTTCTCATATTTTTATCGCATTTTTACACAGTTTGCGATCGCGACAAATTTGTCACAGTTGTGACAGTCAAAAATTAGACAACAGTTCAAACTTTGAACTTCAATATCTCTTTCACCGTAAATCTGATTTAGGTGTATCATATACCGTTGGAAAGCTCTTGAAACTTAGAATTCAATAACATTAAAATTGTAATACAATTTGAAACCTTTCTACATTATAATACACAAATTAAGAATGTATTTTATTGAAATTATAAAGAACATCTCCCATTCTAATCCAAAATCAGATTCCGGGAAATCTCTATTTTGATTGAAAAATTTACTTTGATCAAAACATTCTTTCAATTTTGTAAAACAAAGCACTTCAATGTAATCAACACTAGAACAATTCGCTCTAGTACCAATTCTAAGATAATTTACAATATTTGAGAAAATCCTAGAATTGATTTGTTTTAGAGATTGATTAACAACACATAATATAAAACAGTAATCAAAAGTGTACCTTGAACCATTGAAAAACCGGAGAAGATTTGTTCCTCTTGTCCTTTATAACTCTTAGGCTTTCTTCGATGATCAAGAAAACAACTTTGATGAGAAGAGAAGAAAAGGAAAAACGTTTATTTTGATGTTCTTAATTTGTGTCTGTATTATCTCTGCTTCTCTTCCTTTTATACTTTATTAATAACGTTTCACCAAACGTTATAACTATAAAGAAAAGGATAAGGACAAGGGAAGGGTTAAATCAGTTGAACCGATTTTGTTCAATTGTTCACTCACTCTAGTTTATTCATTTAAATCCAACCATCACCTCATTAGGTTAACTTTAATTAATACAGACTACTTAATATCATAAAACATACTAGATTATTAAAATAATCTAACATAGTACACTACAAACAACACATTTTTATTTGTTACCATGAAAATACCATGCTTGTGATTTTCAGGACAAATAAATTGACTATACTTGTTGATGGTTATTCTATATAGTAATCATATATTTCGGCTCCTCCACTCTACATTGTAATTTGGTTTAATCCATATAAATTAGTGGCTCTTTCACTTTTTAATGATTGATTTAGTTAAAATGTCGGTAGGTAACAGCCAATTCTATTTGCTCTAGAAGATGATACGATACGTGGCAAATGAGGGGGCAAACTGGTGCACTTTTATCAAATTTAAGAAACAAATTGGATTTTTTGAAAGTTCAAGGTGACATCTGGCTTTTCCTACTAAGTTAGAGGGGGAAATAATGTATTGGGCCAAAATAAAATTTTAAGACTCAAACACATAATTTCGATAGGGCCTTTCACATAAATAGGCAAAAAAAATGGCCCAAAAAAATAATAATAACACAAACATGAAAAACATGAGAAGAAATTATAAGAACAAATAACAGCCATCTCTTCCACTTTCACTTTCTCTCCTCTCTCCCTCTCGCACAGTTTCCCCAAAAATCAAATTCAAAAAGCAAACTCCGAAAACCGTTCACCATAATTGTAAAAATCATTCAAATAATCTATCAAAAACGGTTTCATCAACTTTAAACACTAGCATTGATTTTGAAATTCTTTCACTAGAGCTCAAAATCTACAATTCTTAGAGAAAATCAAAATCTACGGAGGTAAGAAAAACGAACCCCTCAAATCTCAAGTTTTAACTATTTTGGATGTTATTATGTTTATTTTCCATTTCTTTTGTCATTTGTAATATGATTTCATTTATCGTTGCATATATGTGAGGGTATGATTTTGAGTTACATGTATTTTTTGTCCATTTTAAGTGTTATGTCTATTCTGAATTATCTCTTGCAATTGTACAGATGAAGTGTTTGTAGAAATGCTTGAATGAAGTTTGATTAATGAGTATTTGATTTATATTGGATGCCTGTTGAATTTCTAGTGGTTCTTACATATTATTAATTCCTTGCCAGGTTCTGTAGTTGAGGGAAGTGTGAATTGTATTATTAACAAGCAATCTCCATTATGCAATCTAGGCAATTTTCACAATCTATTCAGTTTGAATTATATAAGTTCAAATATTTCGAAACTAAAAAATGCGTTCTTTTTTAATTTATATGAAGCCTTTCAATAATAAGTGATATTTAGATTAAAAATAACGATTCAAGTTTCCCGATTCCTATTGTAGGTTTGTCAACTTGAAAGCTTGAATAACATGGTACACATGACATCATATGTGGCATGACATTGTATAGGTTCTGGTTGACTTTTTGGAGATAGCAACTACTATGGTTAGGGCGCTTGCATACAAATTGAGGCCTCAGTTTTTAGATTCTTCTTATACGAAATGCTGGAAGCCTCCTAAATCGGACATTGCATTGCCACTGCTGAATAAGTTTCTTTACAAGTTTGCAAGGAATTTCTGCACTCTCTTATGTATATTGGATGTATATAGAATGTCTATTGGGTCTCTGTTGCATTTCTATTGGTTCTTACTAATTTGTAATTCATTGTCAGAATCTGTAGTTGAGAAGAACCAATCCCAGATCAACTTTATGTCCAAATCCACAAAACACGGTTGGCTAGCTTTGAGCTTATACAGGTATGGAAAGGAATATGTAGAAAACAAACTTAAGAGCCACGAGCAGTATATCAACACAATAGACAGCCAATAGAGATAGTTTTGATAATCAATTATGTTTGAATTCTGGAAATCTTGTGTAACTAGAGATCTAAGTAGTTGGAATTGATGTTTGTTTTAACATAGTTGAATTTTAATAGTTATGATATTGTGTTTGCCAATAGATATACAATAGACAACTAATGTATATCATTTATTCCAACAAAAAAATAAACAGTAACTAAAAAAATCAATATACAAAATACAAAATATCAAATGCCAATCTATTAGAAATCTATTGAAACGCTAATTGAAAACACACAAGTCAATTACATATACTTGTACAAATGTATAATATCAACTTCAAAATAAGTGACAATTGAAATTTAAAATATACTTCTACAAATTTCAAATATCAATTTCAAAATAGATTTTCTAATACAATTCTAGTAGATGTCCAAAAGATGTCTGATAGATGTCCAATAGATGTCCACTTCCTCAAAAGCACATCCGAGAAGACCAACAATCGATGCTGCTGCTAGTGACGCAAACATTGCTGCAAAAAAAATTGGACCATACCATGGGAATAAATACTAAAATAGATAGTCAATCTTTGCAATCAATCACCAAAACTATTTGTTATCTAATTGAATGTCATATCATATATGCTGAGACTTAAATAGAATTGTAGCGTTCTTCCATTTAAGTCAGAAGCAAACCATTAACAAATACTGATTAAGGACCCTTCGCTTAAAACCAAAATTAGACTAGAGTTCAATGATATCCAATAGATGCCCAATAGATGTGCAATAGATATTCAATAGATATTCAACAGATTCAGATGTCCTACTATTTTGAAACATGTTTGGAATGCTTTCCAACAACAGCTCTAAATGTTGACGGCACTAAATCCACATAAAAACATGATATTTAAAAAATTCTGATAAACAAAATCTAATGATGTAATGAGACAATGAAGAAACATAAATTAGAGAACTAACTTCAGCCACCGGGACAATAACTTCAGTTTCCATAAGCGTATATACATCTGCACATTAGGAACAATTAGCATCAAAGGCTGCAGCATGCATCAAAATTTAAATTAGTTGCATGCTTAAAATATTCATCCTCTCATTGGCCTCTTAAATACCACTACTCCACCCTCGTACAGATAATATAAGCTCTAAGCAAACCAACCTCAGCATGAAATCAATAACATAAAATAAAACATTTAGGATTAGTACTAATAGTTACAAAATTATGAAAATTAATCACCCAAAAGGTTCGAATAGATATTCAATAGATGTCCAACAACAAAACGACCAGCTTAGCATTGTGTCCAATAACACAAACATGCATTTTTTATAAAAATATGAACTAAAGCATCAATTTACAATTTGTAAAGAGTGTCAATTGATGGTTCCATTTCTCTCCCATACATGAACACAACCTTAAAAAAATTTTCTCATATCATAAACAATTAGAGTAATTCCTTGTTATAATTCATACTCATTATGCATCAATGGACTTATCTAAAAATATGCTAATTTGAGTACCTGACGTCTGAACTTCAGTCAATTTGATTGTAGCATTCTTCCATTAACAAGTGCTGATTAAGGGATTCTTTACTTAAAACCAAAATTAGACTAAAGACAATAACATCCAATAGATGTCCAATATATGCTCAATAGTTGTCCTATAGATATTCAATAGATGTCCAATAGCAAAACAACCAGCTTAACATTTTATCAAACACATGGCGTGCACTCCAATTTCAACAGATAAACTGTTAAAAAATACAGAACGAACTCTAAATCCTCCATTAGAGACAACAAAATGAATTACAAATCTCGAAATCAAATAAATCAGCTAAAACGAAAATATAATATCACAAAAACAACTTAAATTTATGATTCGAAGAACAAAAACAATAGAGTCACAGAAAAAATAGAGGAGGCTTGGCTTAGATTCAGGTAGGGTTTATAGAAATAAGAAAAAACATTAGATTCAGGCACCTCAGAAGCTTGGCTTGTTGAAGGCTCTGTATGCTTGGCATCGAAAAATTAAGGAAGAAACAAAAGCTCGATCGTGAAAAAAAAAGAAGAAAAGAAACGGAGATCAGAGAGGAACCGAACTCCATCGCCAAAGAAGGAAGATTACAAAACGAAAAGAGCAGTTACAGCCTAAGGAAGGAAGTTATATAGAATGTATTACCGTAGATAATTAGGTAATTAAAAATTAACTGCACATTAATTAATTGACATAGTAAAATTATTATTTTAGAAATAGTAAGTGATTTTAACAAATTCCCATTTCAATATATAATTTTTAGTTATTGGCATTTTATTTTGTTTTTGGTATAAGCCTAAAAATGCTAATTACGTGTTCTCCTTACATATTCCGCAAAAATGTATTCACGAATCAAATAATTTTAATAAGAAAAGAGTAAATTCTACTTAAACTAAGTTTTTTTTTTGTAAAAATGTTGTTTTGGTTTTGATAATAAATTAACTGGGTATAGTCAATTGATATACCTCTTAAAGTAGAGGTAAGAGGTTATGGGTTTAATAACCAGCCAACCTCTGTAAAAATCCTTAATCATAAATAAAATATCTAGATAAAAAAATTAGCATGTTTTAGTTTAGACAAAACAATATATGAAGTAAATATATTAAATTTTATTAATAGAAAATATAATCTAACTGCCAGAAAAATATTACAAATTATGGATAATTATTATCACAAATTTCAACCAGAATATGATTCAAACCTCAGCTCCTAAAAAACTCATAATTGTAAAAAAATAATTGGAGTTTCTGCACTTTTATGTACATGCAAATTTTCCATTATAAGAAGAAGAAGAAGAAGAAATACACGTGATTTCTTTTGTTGGTAACATATGAAGTACATGTGATTTCTTTCATCAAAAAAAAACATATGAAGTACATGCATTTCACAAGTAATTAAACTACCAAATAAAACATTATGCAACATGGAATTGCAATTCATATAAAACTATATTCAGAAATTTCCATTATTACGCTTTACAAAAGTCCATTTCAGCAACCCCTTTTGCACGTTCCGAAAACGAAACGCTATCGGAGACTTGCAAGCAAAACTCCGAGGAGAAGCCGGCGAAAACACGGACGGCGTCGAGCTCCCTGAATTCTTAAATGACGGAGTAAAATCCTCGAAATCAGAGTACGAAGATTCAAACCCATCGCTGTCACTCTTGCTCATCTTATCATCGGCTTCCGCTGCTCCAGTCGGGGGTTTCGCTTTCTTCCCCATGTTGTTCTTGATTTTCTCCACTTTCTTCAGATTCTTCAAAAAATAAACTTTAACAGTGTGAATCACAGAATTCGGCTTATGGATTTCAATTTTGGGGATCTGAATCTGCAGAGTCTTAATTTTTTTTATTTTCTGGATATTTTTCAGCATGCAGGCCTTTGGGCCGGTCTGAGGGATGGCCGGTTTCGGCACGGTGAGGCTGTAAATCGCCGGCGGAAACCGAATCGGTTTTACAATTTCGTCGGTAGTTGAAATATCGGCCCGAGGAGTTCCGGGCTGAATTTCCCAAACAAAAGGGACTTTGCCGGTGTAGCTTTTGAATGAATTGGAATGGGTGAAACGGAAAGAAGAACTTCTAGAGATGATTTTTTTGTAAAAGGTTGGATTAAGTTGGTATATGTCAAAAATAATTGAATCTTTGCTATGTGATTTCACATGTTTACTAATATTATTATTTGAAGTCATTTTTCAATGTTGCAATGGGAAAAAATGGAGTTGTTGGGTAAGTTTAAATAGTTGTTAAATGATTTTTTATTTTGGAAAGTAAATCAAAGCATATCAACTTAGATTTGAATATATTATTTGTAAAAATCTCAATGTTACCTTTCTAGTTAGTAGCCAATTACATTTGACTACCTAATAAGGAGATTTTGCTTTTGAAACTCTTATCGTATACACCTACCATTTGGCCAATGCAATTTATTGTTTTTCTCTTTAAACTATATTATTAACAAAAGAACAATGAACAAAACCATGCATTGAATTTGGTTTTCAAAATTGTTCATTTGAACTTTTTATAATTTGTATTCTCTTGTTCTTTTAGGAAATAGGTGTTCAATGGCTAATCTACATTTGGAGAAGTGTGGATTTTGGAGAATCCTATTCACTTAATTTTGTAAAAGGAAATCAATTTACATAATTACAAAATTCGAGGCGAATTATAGAAAAAAAAATGATTTTTGATACATGCCCTATAAGAAAATAAGAAATAATAGAATAGGAAGAATTTAACTTACTGAATAATTTTAGTCGTTCACCTCCGATATGAGTTTGAGGAGGATTTCCGACCATAAACCTAGAAAGATACGGATGATCGATTTCTTAATGTGGGAAACAATTTCACAACGAACATAGGAAGCATTTTGAATCTACTAGTAACTACAAAGCAAGTACACGATACTTGAAGCATTGCTCTAAATCAAATGTAACTTCATATAAAACGGTGATAACTCCTTCAAGCGAACTCTGCAACCATTTACCATATTAATACAAATGACTCTGACAAACCCGTCTATGGGGCTCACCCCGGATTTTCCCGCCCAAACCTATGGACCTTGGAACGAATTAGACAATTAAAATTTTGAAAAAATCTCAGTCAAATCCTGTAAAAGTTTGCTTATTTTAGAGACGGGCATGAATATGTTAAATATGAGGTCCTTTTACATAAATGGGCTTACGATACAAAAAATAAAATAAAATAATTTGGATTAAATATCATAAATAAGACAAAATAATTGCAAACTTAACGTTCTTAATATTTTTCTTCAACTTCCTTTTCACATGTGATGGCCATGTTTATTTTTAATTATTTTGATTAGTTTTAAGTTTATCTCATACCGTTCATTTTTTTATATGCCGCTTTAGAGTATTTTGTAAAATAGGTCTTTAAAATGGGTGTGTAAATTTTTTTTCACAAAATGGGGTTTGTGGTTTTAAAAAAATTGCTAAAAGAGGATAAAAATATTTTTTATTCAGAATAGTGATGTTGCGAAATTTTTTTTAAACAATGCAACATTCTCATAATTTAATCTTATTATTTAAAAATTATACATCACAATATGAGTAAGTTTTGAAGATTTTTCTATATTTTATGATTTTTTAAAGTTGATCATCATATTTTAGTTTTAAAATAGTATTTGCATTTTTAAAAATTTTAAAAATTATCACTAGAGTCTATTGCATTTTTATTAACCAATCCATGAAATTTCAGATAAAAACGAATAAGATTATCCATATCATAACATAATTTATAATTGAGGATCCTCCTTTTGCCAATTTTTGGAAACAACAGACCTCATTTTGCAAAAAAAATATTCCTCATACCTCATTTTGTAAATGAATGAAACCATAAGTTACTTTTTTTTAAGTTTACCCTAATTACTACTAACAAACTACACCATTTTCTTAACCTGAAAATGTATTTGAAATGAATATAAAGAAATCAAATAGAATAATATGATTTAGGTAGAAAAGGAAAAAATAAATATAGAAAGAGAAATGAATAGTGGCTAACAAAATGCCGCTATAGAACTTCCCTTCAGTTCCTAATCGAACTTTAAAGTAATGTTTCTTTTCAAAGATTACTTAAGAGTAGACCTGGGTTTGGGCATGAGCCAGGTTTAGACTGAATTAAATTAGGCTTAGTTAAAAAATTAATAACCCAAGTTCAGCCTAACCTATAGAAAATTAAAGTTGGGCTCGGGGTCGAGCCGGACTTTATAAAATAATTAAAAGCCAAGTTCTGCTCGTTGGCCTACTAGTAAATATATATAATTAAAATATTAAAATATTTTTTAATAAAAAATTACTGTAATAAAATAATTATAACTAAATTTCTAATATAAATCACAATATTGAGTTTAGATTGTAAAATTTATAAGAAATATTAAAATTTTCAATAATAAATATATACATTTATTTAAGATGTTTATTATTAGTTCCGGGTGGGTTGGGCTTGAATTTTAGAATTGAAATTAAGCTCATCCCATATTTTATTTGGGCATCTTTGGGTTTGGGCCGGGCTTATTCTCCAATTAGTTTGTCTAAATTTAGCCCATAAGTAGCGAGCCTCGCGGGCC
This sequence comes from Euphorbia pulcherrima, assembly GCA_947683365.1. NCBI lineage: Eukaryota > Viridiplantae > Streptophyta > Magnoliopsida > Malpighiales > Euphorbiaceae > Euphorbia > Euphorbia pulcherrima. Next base: position 22,121,606 of record CANTUS010000007.1, on the reverse strand, counting down.
GGAGGGTTAGTGCCCAGGACTACTTAAGAGTTTCAAGAGAAAATAAGAGAATGAGATAAAAAAAAAAAAGGGAAGAGGAGAGTTCTATTTATAATGGTAGAAAAAAATTAGGGTAAACTTAAAAAATATGTCATGTGGTTTGACCATTTTGTAAAAAGGTTATTTTAGAATTTTTTATTCAAAATGGGTGCATGTGGTTTTAAAAGTTACCAAAAATAGGCTAGCCACAAGGTATTTTTTAAAATTAGCTTTTTCGTTAATATTACCCCAGTTATTTCAATAAATTCAATATTTATATATTTTAACTATTTTATTTGTATTATTTATCAAGATTTAAGTAAGTTTCAAAAAAATTTCATTTTGTTATAATTTTTTAAAGTTCTCGTCAATTTTTAATTAATATAAACATTTACAATTCTCAAAAAATTCTAAAATTTATCACTAATGTGTATTGTATTTTTATAAATAAAGCTACAAAATTTCACTTCAAAATGGACAAGATTATCCTCCAAATGTGGTTTCAAAATTTTGAGATTCCTCTTTTTGCTAACTTTTGAAACTACATACACCAATTTGGAAGAAAAAATTCCCCAATGACTTTTTTGCAAAACAGTCAAACAACATGGCATATTTTTTAAGTTCACCCAAAAAAATTAATGGACAATTGAATCCAACCTATAACCAATTAGAATTAAATAAAGAAGGGCAATTTAGTTAATTTAAAACTAAATTGAAATAGGAATCAACTCAGGGAGCAAGCTCCCCAGTCCTATGAGGACACTGCTGGCCGGCGGCCAATATGGGGCTGGCCTTACACTGGAGCGCAGGCCCATTGGCCATGCGCAGCCCACGGGCTACGAGCCACGCAGCTTACTACGGTATGCTTTTGCAGCCCGCTTGTACATGGCCTATGGATCATGCGTAACACTGCTTGAGAGGTGCTACCTTTGCCCGTGCATAGGCCCTACGCATGTATTATCTAATAGTATGTGTGCAGGCACACTATCGCAGGTTCCCCGAACCCCGCTAAATTTTTGAAATTCCTATTTACCCCTTTTATTAACCTCTCGTTAATTTTTGATACACTGGTCCAACCAATAAAATTTGTCCAACTAATTAAATGTCTAACCAGTTATTGCTCTTCTAGATTAGACCGAGTCTAACAGTTCTTTACATCGCTCGATCGTAACTCAAAGTATGTGACCCTATAGGATCCCATAATATTGAGTTGCCAAAGCTGAACCTAGCCCAACTTCCTCTCCAGGAATTGACTGGCTCGGAGTACCAAATCGTAGTGGACTCCAATGACTTTGATCGGTCATAGTGGCTCTCTAGCGAAGGGCATATGACCCACCGATATTCGAAACGTCACGTGCCTGTGACTTAATCTCATTTTTGCAATAGTATCAATACAATTCATTCCTTCCATCAATGGTTAAGTATCATATGGTTTCTTGGACTTGGTTTACGTGTTAGTACACTAGTAGCCTGAGAGGCTACCCCAATAGTTTAGTCTTGCTGCCAAAGTACACAACTCAACCATTTTAATGTGTTGACTAGGATCTCATCTTATCAACTCATACTCTGTCAGAGGTTTATAAGTGTGTCACTTCTAACAAGTGGTCAGGGTACAACTCCCTTATATTGCTAAAATTGGAGTGATGGGTTTCGTCTTGACTACTCAGCTTACCAACGGACAGACATCAACTATACCTATAGTCACCCGTATCACCCAGTTTATAGGATGCTTAGGTATGACCCAAAGTATAACAACACCTGAACAAGGTAACTAGTATCTCAGGTCTTAGGATATTCATATTGCTATTGCAATAAGATAAAGCACCAACACATAATATAGATTACCAAGCGTTGTATTATAGTGGTCTCCAATGTATTTCCCTAAATACATCCATCCATGTGTTAACTCTAGGCACCATCCTTCAGCAAGGGAGATATATTGCTTGAATCTAATTCAAGGAGTATGACAACACATGCTAGTATATCCGTATTCATCAATGTCCAGTCTTGATGATACTATGACTAAGGATATTTAGACAAATCATAATTGCACACAAACCTATTTTCACCCTACAAAGTCTCACTATGCTCTTAGAGTATGTGCTATGAATTCATCAAGGACTTCTACAAACACATCAATGAATATATTCTTCACTAGTCATAATATATTTTCGCAGTCATCGATATAACAAAAGAAATGCCTTTATTTATAAAAACTTGTTTGTACAAATTTAACTGCCTAAGATATATCACCCTAATTATCTCTAGGGCATACACCATATAACATATGTCTCTTAGTTTTATGCATTTATTAGTTAAATAAATATATGATCATATTAGTGTAATTCTCAAGTGAATAAAGTGAATTACAAGTGAATAAAGTGATTTACAAGTTAGTTTCTAATCTTCCATTTAATTCTCATTTTATCAACTTTTTCCCTCTAATAAAGTGGTATATGATCTTGGTTAACGAAAAAAACATGGATTTCAACATGTTCGCACTCTAATTTCCAAGACTCACAAAAGAAAATCAATAGTTTGTGTACTAGAATGAAAGCTTTATTGAGCTCTCACGATGTGTGTGATATATGATTTGACCATCCCAAAGATAAAGCCTCTTTCAATGAAGCACAAAAGAATGCATTATGAAATGCGAGGATGAATGATCAACGACTCTTCATACGTGTTTTGAAGATAGGATGTTTGAAAGAGTTACAGCCATAGTAACATCGAAGCAGGTATGATAGATTCTCCGAAACTCATTTCAAGAAATTGATAAAGTTGTGAATGTTCGTCTTCAAACTCTAAGATGTGAGTTTGAATCCTTCAATATGAAAGAATATGAAATTACGCCAGATTATTTTACTCGAGTATTGAAGATTGGCAATCAAATGAAGAGGTATGTAGAAAAGATTGAGGATGTTCGTGTTGTTGAGAAAATCCTTCTCTCGCTGGTTAAAGAATTCGATCATGTTGTGGTTGTAATTGAAGAATCAATGGATTTGAGTAAGTTTCTATTGATCAACCCATAGGATCGTTACAAGCCCATGAAGAAAGAACGAAGAAAGAAGAACTTTTAGGAAAATTTGAACTAGAAAGTTTAGTTCCGCTTGAAAAAGAGGTAGAGGAAAAAGTGACTGTGATCATGAAAGAGGGCAAAGAAGGGGCTAATTATATTAATGTTGAAGAATGCGAAGAACAAGTAGAAGATAAAGATTGTAATTCGTATGAGTAAACAATCACATGATCATTAATAAATGCACTTGATTTTGTAAAGGGAAATCAACTTACTATGAAAACAACTACAAAACTCCACGCAAATTAGAGAAACTCAAATAATATTCTAAAAAAATGATTTGATACATATCCGGTAAGAAAATAATAAGTAAGAGAATAGTGATATTATATAGATACCGGATAATTTTACTCGTTCACGTCTACTATGAGTTTAAAGAGAATTTCCGACCATAAACATAGAATATTTATGTTGATCGATTCCTTATTGTCAGAAATAGTATCACAACAATCATCTGTACATAACACCCCAGTCCTCGCAATATATAAAGCATTTTTTTTTACGAAATATGCTAAGCATTTTGAATCTACTAATAACTGCAAAAATAAAAAGTACATGATACTTGAAGCATTTCTCTAAATCAAAAGTAAACTTGAAATAAAAGTGTGATAACTCCTTCAAGCAAACTCTCCGACCAATTACCATATTAATACAAATGACTCTGACATAGACTTGTCTGTGGGGCCACACCGGATTTCCCGGCCCAAGCCTATGGATCTTGGATCAATCTGGACAACTAAAATTTTCAAAAATCTCAGTTAAATCCATTATATTAAAATATTAATGTATATTTCTTTTTTTCTATTTTGAAATGGAAACAAAAGAAATGGTTTGTTAATGGGCTTGCTGGACCAATATGCTAATGTTTGTCATTTAACATTTTTATAAAAACTAATAAAATATTTATTACATTATCAAAATAATTAATTTATCTCTAAACTTTATTATAAAATTCTATTTCTCTTAATTATTACTTTATAACCTAATTTATATTTAATCTCGTTTTTAATTAATATAAGGGTAAATCAGGAAAAAAATGTTAAATAATGAATTAATATTCTAAAATAACAAACAAAAGAGAAAATAGAAGGTTGAATAAAATGACATATATTCTACACGGGATGGAATATTAAAGAGGTGTTCCCAAATCAGCCTTTTTGTCGAGATAGGTTGAATTGGCCCAACTCTTAGCTTTCACAAAGCGATCTGAGTGAGGACACTGTGATAATTTTTTTTTTCATATTTATTTTGTCCAATTCAACTAAAGAATTTGTATTTTAATTTTTTTATAAACAGTAATGAGTTAAAATAGTGTTAATAAAAAAAACTTTTGAGCCTCCTTCGTTTGCTCCGTCTGTTATTAATTCAGATCTATTTTATTCAACATGGTTTGCCTTTAAAAAATAATATCGATGAGAAAATTTATTTAAAAAAACCACAAAATACTCTTTATATAAATCCATTGATTACATAGAAGAAAGCCCCCATTTTATTCACCGTAGCGGCGGATCTTGTAATGCATTGTTCATCTTCCTGTTTCAACCTAAATTTTCACAGGTACAATTTCTTTTTTTTTATCTGGGTTATTTAGATGCCATTATTTTTATAATTTCTAGGTTTTTTTATTCCTTTTAGAGGAATTTATTTGGCTGCTTCTAAAATTAATCGAATTATATATGATTGATAATAAAAAAATTTGTCTTCTTTAGTCATTCAATTAATGTTTGTTTTATTTTTCCCTTTCTAATTAGGCACTTTTCACCTGATTCAACCGGCATCCATTTGCTGTGTTAATTTGAAGCATATCATTTTTTTATTTATAGCATTGCCTACTACATCAATTACTTGAATTGTGATAGATATACTTAAAATTGGAATCAGAACATTTCATCGATTTTCTTTATTTAATTTCTGATGACAAATAAACGTAGAATAATAAAAATAGTTTCATATTTATTTTTAAATCTGCTATTGAAGTTTTGTTATATTGTTTTGATATGTTTCTAAATTAGCAGACTCAAAAATAAAGTTTTGCTTTACATGTTTGTTATGTTTGAATGTGTAAGACTTTATAGTATTAGCATCGTTGCCTTAGTAAACTTAACTACATTCTTACTAAAGTTTTTTTTTATTAACATATGATCCATAGATTCACAAATCATCGATTAAGAAGCTTTTTTTTCATACTTTGTTTCGTTAGTTTGCTCATTAAGACCATTTGATTAATCATTACACCTCTCATCCAATAATATTAACAATAATATTAAGGGGCAAATTAACTTCACTTTACTAATAAGGGTTGATTCAAGTGGTAAGCGGATTGGTATCGCTTAAGTAAGGTCTCGAGTTCAAGTCCTAGTGAATGCAAAAGATCCTTATTGGAAGGCTCACCTACCACAGCCAGGTGCGCGAACCGGGTCGGATCTAGATGTAGTCGATACAAAGCTCCGATAAACCAGATAGACAAAAAAAAAAAAATCAAAGTTACTTTATTAACAACAATAGAAAAACCTCATATAGTAATCATTATTTATCCTATACAAGATATTCAATGCATTTGGCTAGTAGTGAGAGCAAAAAGTTAAATACTACTTAACAAGTAGTGTCAAAACATAAGAAACAATGACCTCTTTGATTATAAGAATTTTAAGTAAATTCCAAAAATATATTCCACTCAATAAATGAAAATATCTTACTCTAAATTTTTATATGAAATCAAAATTTAATATATTCGCATGAAATAAATCCAATATATATATATATATATATATATATAGACATAGTGAAAGAAATGTGTGCCCCTTTTAATAGTGGAATTTAGGCTGTCGAGCTCATGATGTGTTTTAAAGACCGGCCCCCTTGACAAGTAACTATAAATTACTAGAAAAACAGTAATAAAATATATTAAATTTATTACTAGCATTGAATTTTCGTAATTATTACGGTGAATTATAGTATGAAAAAATAAATCGAGTTATCTGATGTTTTGAATTATCTGTTCTCTTTCATATCTCCCAAATAGTTTTCGGCACGTGTCAACATAAGGGTAGACTGACCCTTCTTAATCATATTAATTATGAAATATAATGTAGTTGGTTTAATATCATTAGTTGTTGTTATATGGTCATTTGAATTATATTCCAATATTGTAAGACTTCGCGTATCAATTATACATGGTTCCTATCCTACCAAGTACATGAATACAAGAGTTGTCACATATTTGTCAAGATAGTTTGATATTAAAATTTTCTAATGACTATAAATTTGTAGTATTTTAAAAAAGCAAAGATGGCAGCAAAAGACAAAGGTAAGCCCGGAGACTTAGAACTATTGATTCCATGTACTGAAATCTCAGAAATTGCAAAGTCGAAAAGACCGCTACCTTCGTCTCCCACTTGCTCTCCGCATCGCCCTTCGGGCCTTGAGGTCATTTTCTGCTATTTCTGCCATATATATTTTTCATTTTCATTTATTATGTTTTTTCATTTTCAATTATTTGATAGATAAGTAATGAAATAGTTGCTCTAACAAAGTTTATGTTTATTAAAATTATTAGGCATTATCAAAAGTGGTACGCAGCTATGCTACAAAAAAATTTATGACTGGATGGTGAGTCATTATTTTTATTTGTTAATTATCTTGTAATATGTTGGCATTTTTATTAATTTTGATGATAAAATTATGTTGGGTTGGTCAACAGTGTGATTCTTCTTCCAATAGCTGTCACTTTCTATATCACTTGGGGTTTTATTCATTTCGTGGATAGTTTTTTCTCTCCAGTCTATAACCACTTGGGTATCAATATTTTTGGTAAGTAATTTTGTTCAATGCAAACATCTTTAAACCCTGAAAATAATCACTTGTCTTCAGTTTTTGGGGAAATTTTACATGAACCCCCGCATTTTACAGTGGAAAAGCGTCATTCCATAGAACAACTCATACATGTCTCAATGTATAGTAAAATAAATTTTAGAAGGGATGAAGTGGATATAGTGGTACAGGTGTTAGTTGCTCAATGGAATGACACTAAATACCGGGACTCGTGTAAAAGAACTCTATTTTTTGTGTCACCAAATATATCTTCCATTCAACTTCTGGCAATTTGTATAAAAGAGAACGAGAAAAAAATATGAGATTGAAAATGAAAAATGATGTGTCAAAATTTGAATGGAATACACTTTTTTTTTTCCAAACAACAACAAAGGCTTGGTCTAGGTCTAGTGGTTGAGCCATGAAGTTGTGATCCTAGAGGCCGCAGGTTCGAGTCCACACTCGGGTGGGGTGAGATAAGGTTTTCCTTTGTTATGAGGCAAATATTTTTTTTAAAAAAAAACAACACTACCCCAATGCCTAACTAGGCTCCTGCACAATCGGGTTAAGGGGGGTCCGATGTACGCAACTTTACCTCTGTAGTTGCACGAAGATTATGGCAAAAAAATTGTGAATATTAGAGATAGTTAAAAGGCATTAATATTTGAAATAATATTTGTATAGTTATCACTTTTCTATAAATCCATCCATTGATGGATTTGAGTGATGAGCTTGAAAATTTTATCAGAACTCACATTTGAACCCAAGACCCTAAATTTAGTTTCTGATAATTAATCTTTTTCTGATTCCATACATTTTTTCATTATACGTTCTTTAGTTACTTTTATTATTGATCCGCATATGTTTCTGCAGGTCTCGGATTCGTAACATCAATAACTTTCATATTCTTAGTTGGAATTTTCATGTCATCATGGCTTGGAGCATCTGTTCTTACAATTGGAGAATTGTTCATAAAGAAAATGCCGCTTGTAAGTTACATATATTCTGCCTCGAAGCAAATTAGTGCTGCTATATCACCAGGTATATATAGAATTCATTTCTTCTTTTTATTTTTCCAAATATACTGTGATTTTTTTATTACTCGTAAATTAAGTCGAATACATGAATGAATCGGACAGACGAAAGTAGTAATGCGTTCAAGGAAGTAGCAATTATAAGGCACCCTCGAATCGGAGAATACGCATTGGGATTTATAACCTCAACTGTGATTCTTCAAAGGAACATAGGAGATGAAGAACTTTGTTGTGTTTATGTGCCTACCAACCACTTATATGTTGGTGATATCTTTCTCATTAGTGCTAAGGATATAATGAGGCCTAATTTGTCTGTTCGCGAAGGCATAGGTATGATACTATTTCTTACATGTTTCCCGAAGGCGAAATTTAAAATATGGCTTTTTTAATTAATTTTTTTATATATTGGAATATATTGTAATAAACTACTAAATATAAACTATTGAGAAGTTTTATTTTAACTTAATAATGTAACCCATTTACATTGAAAAATCTAGACTGTTTCTTAAAGTTTATATACACATATATGTAGAATAAAATATTATGAGCCACTTTTAGTCGTGGGCCCTAAGTCAACGCACCTCTGATCTGTGCCCAGGACCTGCCCTATCTTACATCGATATTCAAAGGCTTGTTATGTAATTTACCCCAAATACTTGGTACTAAGAGATTTCTTAGTTTACGTCCTGGACATAGAGAAGACATAATATACCTATACTTTCCCAATATTGTTTCAAAATCATGGGTTCATATGAGAGGTATATATGTTATGCCATATTTTCAAAGTTTAGGGGTAAATTGAGAAACTTTTGAATTTGGGAGGTCAGCGGACGTTTATTGAGAAGTACATATGATAGAAATGAGCAAAAAAAAACATTTTTTTGTCATGTGGTATAGTCTATTTATCATTTGGTGCGCCCTTGTGCTATTCATATTATCCATTATGTCTCTGTAATTTGCAATTTACTACATTTTTTTGTCCTTTTAGTGCATGTTAGCATTGTAATACTAATTTTATCAAAAAAAAAAGCATTGTAACACTAATTTGTATACTACAATATAAGAGCTAAAAAGGTTAGAGATTGCATAACACCGGAAAAATTAGTGGTCCCCAACTTTTGTGTCCCCTATTCAATTTTGGACACATGCTTATTTGCAAAAAAGAGAAAGTGAAAGATAAGGAGAAATTATATATGGTACCGGATATTTAGTACTCTTACTTGATTCAACGGTTGAGTATTTATTAGAGAATATTTAATTAAGATGAGAGAATGTTTAATTAGGACATAATAAATATTCATTGGAGAAGAGTATTAAATACCAGATACCGTATATAATTTCCCATAAGATGTGAGAGAAAATGAAAATGAAAAAGAAAAATAATAATAATAATAATAAATGACAAGATTAACACATGTCAGAAATTAAATTGAGGACAATGTTTTGGGACACCGGATCGAGGACAAGAAGCCATTTGGCCCGAAATTATGGGGTTGGCCATATAGAAAACATAATTTTTTTTAAACTAGGAATATATATATATATATATATATATATATATATATATATATATATATATATATATATTGTATTGTTAGTTAAAATTTGTGTTGTAATGGGTTGCAGAGATCATAATATCAGGTGGAGTATCAGTTCCTCAAGTGATGACAATAGCAGAAGTACCAGTAGCTAATCATTTACCAAGACACCACCGCAGGTCCCCTTCTTTAGGCTAATTTATGCAATTTATTTTTAGTAAGTAATCATCAAACATGTATATATTCACGTAATTGCATCAAAGTAAATTGACCAGCTATGCAAATAATTCACGATCAAATACTTGGAGTTCTCAAGTGAATCTTCAGTTAACGTCTGTGAAAGCTTGTTTTAAAGAATAAAGTGTTACAAGTTGAATTTTATCGTATATTTGTTTTTTTAGTTTTTTGTCCATTTGAAAGAAGGAGAAGAAAGAAATTAATTCTAAAGAAATTTTTTAATATTTACGAGTAATGAAGCTTCACAAGGATCATCTTAAATCTTAGAGTTAACTATCTTGCCATTCTGCAAATTGACGATCGGGGATTAATCTAGATGTGGACATGACTTAAGGATGCCACCCACTGATTCAAAACCACCCCGTTGTGAAAACCAAAAAAAAAAATTTTCTTATTGGAACCTTTATATATATTTGTTTTAATTTCAATATTTTTACTTAAAACTCATTAAATTATCGATCAATTATAATTTATGACCATATTGTCTCTAATAAAAACAATTTAATTTTGAAAGAAACCATTTATTCACCACTAAATGAAGAGCAGATACCGCTTGAACACGATTTTTCTGTTACCAAGCGATCTACTGCTATTTGCTAAATTAAGATAGCATGTACTCCTCCCACTCCAAAATGTTTGTCATTTTAAAATTTTTATTAAAATCAATAAAACATTTATTATATTATTAAAATAATTAATTTATCCTTAATTTTATTATAAAATTTTCTTTTTTTTAATTATTATCTTATAACTTCATTTATATTTCGGCTCTTTCCTAATTAATACAAGGGTGAATCAAGAAAAAAATGTTGAATGGCCCATTGATATTCTAAATTGACAAACATAAGAGAAAATAGAATATTGAGTAAAATGAAATACGTGTTGCATCGGATGGAGTAATTTTTTGGCTAAACTTCAAAAACATGCCTTGTTATTTCATCGTTTTGCAAAAAGGTGCTTGTGGAAATTTTTTTCTTCAAAAGGGTGCATGTGGTTTCAAAAGTTTTCAAAAGGGTGTCTGTGGTTTAGAAATTATAGTGTTACACCAGTTATTTTAATAAATTCAACATTCCTATATTTTAACTATATTATTTAAGAATTATATATCAAGATTTAAGTAAGATTCTGAAAATTTAGAATTTTCATTTTATTTTAATTTTTTAAGAATTATATATCAAGATTTAAGTAAGATTCTGAAAATTTAGATTTTTCATTTTGTTTTAATTTTTTAAAGGATAACTTAGGGGATGCACATATAGGAGATAATAATTTAAAGAATAGAAATAGTTAATTAACAAAAAGCCCTTTCTCTGAAACATATTTACAAAATACTCGATTTTACTAGAATAGTAATATGTTTGAAATCACTATTTTCTAGCTACCCTTACTAATTTTGAAATCCCTATTTTCTAGCTACCTTACCAATTTGAAATCCCTATTTTCTAGCTAGCCTTCTTCTTCCAAAGGCCAAACCAAAATCTCTGTCATCGGCGTCAACAATGGTTGTCGCTCAAACTATCATCACCCAAGACTTGACCGACGAACTCGCTCTCGTTGACTGCTAATCTGATAAGCTCCGCGTCGAGATGCTTGACCTTCAACACACTGTTGCTTTCCTCCCCCGCATTTCAGTTGACTGCTGGATCAGATCTGTGTATCGTCACCCAGATCCCCGTCGGTACCTGATTTCCACCCCCGGATCGCCTCGCCATGCACTGGAACTACTTCATCGATAGATTTAGAGCTCCGATTTTGAAATCGGAGAATTTTGGAGAGAGAAAGGGAGAGTTAAATAGTAGCAGTAGAGAGAGAAAGTGGTGAACTAAAGAAAGGGGAAAGGGAAAGGGGGGGATTATATAAAGAGGGAAAGGGGGATCATATCTATATTTGTATCACCAATTACCCTTTCTGTTGTATACTGCTGATATACAGATGCATTTGTGATATACAATCTCGATAGAAAATGCATATTAGCAATATACAGTACTTGATACACAATTGTTTAATCTTATATATTATTATGTAAATATTCTATATACTGATGTACACTACTTGCATAAATGAAACTGTATACTGTCAACCATATATGGTACATGCGTGCACAATATAGATGCCTACCCCTAAAAGATACTGTGCACGCATGTACAGTATTGCTGCATGACAATACTAAAACCCTAGGATGGGCAAAATGAACCCTTTTGGTAACGGTGTACAGTATAGGTGCATGCCATTAAAAGATATTGTGCACGCATGAACAATATTAGAAGAATTGTATATCAATATACGGTTAACAGTATACAGTTTCTTTTATGCAAGTAGTGTATATTAGTATATAGAATATTTACATAATAGTATATAGGATTAAACAATTGTGTATCATGTATTGTAACATCAATATACGGTTGACAGTATATGATTTTGTACACAATGGGTAGTTCAGAATCGGAAAAAATGGGTACTTCAGAATCGGAGCTGCTGCAATCATTAAAAGGAAGAAATCGGAAAGAAAGGGAAGATAAAAATGGAAAAGGAATAAAAAAGGAATTAATTAGAATCAAAAAGGAAAGAAATCAGATTTTGAATATTGAAAAATAGAAATCGAAAAGGATTAAAAAAGGAATTAATTCGAATCAAAATTGATATTGGAAAGAAATCAGATTTTGAATATTGAATGAAATGAAAACGAAATGGAAGAAATAAATCGGAAAGTAAACGGAAAGAAATCAGAGATGAGATAGGAAAGAAATCAGATTTTGAATTAGTCATTAATCAAAAAAATGAGAAAGGGAAGAAATCGGAATTTGAATGTTGCAAGATAATCAAATCGTGATATCCTACAAAATAGGGATTCCCAAAATAACTGAAAATTGAAGTGTGTGTAAAGAATGAATTAGTTTATTAAAAAAAGGGTATATAATAAATAGGTTTCAAAAATGTGCATTTTATAAATACAAATGTCATAAGGGTGCATTTTATACAATTTCCTTTTTTTAAAGTTATTATCAAATTTTCATTAAAAAAATATTAATACTTCTCAAAATATTCTAAAAATTATCACAAAGGTGTATTATATTTTCATTAACTAAACTGCAAAATTTCACTTCAAATCGACAAGATTGTCCTTCAAAACGTGGTTTTAAAATTTTGGAAATCCTCTTTTTCCAAACTTTTGAAATCACATGCACCCTTTTGAAAAAAAATTTCACAAATATTTTTTTGCAAAACGACCAAACCACATGGTATGTTTTTTAAGTTTACCCTAATTTTTTTATATAACTAATTTAGAGTATGAATCCAGATGTGCTTTTTAAAATCCTTAAAATGCTACCAAATAGAATTCAGTCGGCTATGAATTTTATTATTTTAGAGGCCCAAAGTGCTTTTTGTTGGAGATGTTGGGTTATCCATTGATAATAAACAAGAATAATGAGTAGTATATAAGTGTAGAAGATTGAGCCTTAACACAAGTCAATTGGTTTTGTGTTGGATGGGCTCAACCCACTTGTATGCTCACTCAAGCCATCGAGCTCAACACTCTTGAGGTCCATGGATTCTCTACGCGGTATTAGAGCAGAAAAAGGCTTGATAGCTAATGATCCTTGGTTTGTGATTAAAGTCATGTTGGAGTTTGAGCTAGCAGAGAAGATTAGACCCGTTGATGACCTTGATGTATGTTCGGAAAGTGGCAACTTTTTTTTGTTGCCCATCTGGTTCACCGGAGCTTTGGTTCGACTACATCCTGTTGGGAAACAATAATCCGGAAGAACAAATCCAATAATAGATCCGGATTAAGTTTGAAGAAAATAAAAGCATATAGTCTCCCAAGTCCAAGACAAGCCATCCGGACATATATTGAAGACTATAAATACCTAAGCACCCAATGGAAGCATCCGTGTAAAGTTTGGAAAGGAAATAAACTTTAAACCTCTCAAAAGCAGCATCCGGAAGAAAAACTGATTGAAGAAGCATCCGGATACATTTGGTCTGAAGATATCCGGAAGACCCAAATATCAAGACAAAGGGAGAAGTTCAAATTTACCTTTTTCCTCTCTTTTTGGTCTGAAGTCAAAGATCATTTGTGCCTTGAAGAAGAAAGCTAGCACGCACCCCAGAAAAGGACAAAATGACTGACACATGAAAGAGAAAAAAGTAACAACTTTTTTCACATAGACTAATGAGAATGGCTCATGGATCTCACACCAAAGAAAATGATATAAAAGTTGGTGGATCACTAAAATCCAAACAAAACGATCGCTGACAACTTTTTGCCTCAATCCCAAAAATTCAAACGGGTCAAAATCTGTGCCTAATAAATTAATCAATGGCTCCGGATGCGCCACTTCATACCTAATCAACGGTGAAGATTCAATTCAACCTCAACGGTACACAACGGCTACATTAATGATCAAAGACTATAAAAGGGAAGCTTCACATGTTGATAAGGTGCTGGTTGATTTACAAAAAGCTATTATTAAGAGAACTCAAGCAATTTCAATCAGTAGACTTAATCCCTCCAAGAACCAATACATTCAAAATCAGTTTGTAAGAACTCTCAAGTAAAGATTATAAACTTGAAGAGTTCAAAATCCTCTCAAAAGAAAAATCAGTTGTAAAGATCTCAGACTTGGGTGAGTATTGAGATTGGGAACTAGCTTAGAGTTGGTGCTTTAAGTGGAATCTCCCTATAGTAATCAGCTTAGGTTTGGGTAGAATCTAAGTGGTATATCCTGCTAAAGTGAAAGAAGTTAGCTAGGAGTTGGAGCTTCTAGTGGTATATCTTACATCCGGAAGGGGTTACCATCCAGAGACAAGCTCAAGAGGACTCAGCTATGAGTTGGTGCTTCTAGTAGTATATCCTACATCAGGAGGAGAATAAATCTCCGAAGACGAATTGTTATGCTTGATTCCTGTCAGTTGGAAAGGAATTCACTAGTGAAAAAGCTCAGAGTAAGGACACTTCGGGGACTGGAGTAGGCGTGGCAGAACTAGGATAAAATACTATGTTTGATTTTTTTAACTCATTATTTATTACATATTATTTCATACTGCATCATCCAGATTCATTATATCTGGAACACATCAAACTCGGTACACAAGACTTTGTAACATCTGTTAATTCAGCAAAATGGGTCATTCACCCCCCTTTGACCTTATATAGACCCTCACAGGGACCAACCATCCAGATCCGACCTAGGCCACGCACCTGGCTGTGGTGGGTGAGTCTTCTAGTAAGGATTTTCTGCATTCACTAAGATTCAAACTTGAGACCTTGCTTAAGCGATACCAAGTCGCTTACCACTTGGACTAACCCTTATTGGTTGGCAAGTGGCAACTGATATAGGCTCAGTTGCACTTGAGGGGGAGTGTTGGAGATGTTGGGTTTGTTGGGAACTGACATCCACTTTGAACGTCTATAACAGGCACGACGGAAATTCAAAATTTTGTCCCTTGTCCCTAGGAACTCCTATTAGCTGTATAATAATTAAAGCCATAACTAAATAAGTTCTCTACCTAGGTTATTATACTAAAGTCTATATTATACCAAGCATACCATAACTCCAAGTTATATCCTAGTATAAAAACTATAGCATGCATAAAATAACCAAGGCATAATTATTAAGTCTAAAGACGCTTAAGAAAAAGACCTAATAATTAAAAGAAATGGTTACCAAAAGAATCATACTTTAGTAGAATAACCCTCTTGCACAAGCCTCCAAGTGTAGGATATCCTCTATGAGTATCCACATGAACCCCACCAACCAAAACCTCCCAATGAGGAAGAACCATAGAGAAATGAGTAGCTGCTAAACCACTCTAAAACCCACTAAAAAATATAACTAGAGGTGCCCGAATAAATTTAGGGCTCCCAAATAAATTATTCTTCTTAGTTAGCTTGAGAAAACGCATTAGAATCTCAAGTCACAGCTCAAAGGAAGAACTGGTGCACTAAACTAAGGAGGGGAAGCAACTTGGTCCTCAAGACAATGTAGGATTATGGTTTCCACCCTAATCCCGTAGGGCCAACACATAGAGCTTATGGGCTCGCGGGTACGTACACGGCGCATTATGCAAGTGCCTGCCTTGCCCATGGGCTAGGCCTCGCGGGACTTCCCCCGAGCCCAGCTCACTGGTGGCATTGGTCTGCTCAAGCGCTGCCCATTGCATCACTTACAAGGCATTCCATGTGCAGGCTTGCATATGCTGCTTGAGCAGCACTCGTGTGGCCCATGAGTGCAAGCAGCACTTATGTGGCATGTAGCAACCCACACATGCATCCAATGCCTGTGTGGCCCAATCGCGCAGGGTCCCACCCTCACTTTGTAGTCCGGCATTTTTCAGTTCCCTCCTTTACAGTATTATTTTATTTATGACCCTAATCTAATTAGTTACTGGTCAAAATAAAATCTCTAGTCCAACCAGATAATGGTCCAACCATTAATGTATATTCTTGTAATAGACTTAGTCTATTAATTCTTTACTCAGTCCGCTGAAGGTCCTATGCGTGTGACCTTATAGAATCCTGAATATTGAGCTATCAAAGTTTAACCAATCTTAGTTCTTAATTAATAACTTATTTGCTCGAGGTTCTAGACTGTGGATAGAACTCCATGACCATGAACGACTGTAGTGCGCCTCTAGTAAGGGTCTACTATCCCCTATTACTCAAAACGTCATTGTGCTTATGACTTAATCTTAGTTAATACAATACTCAACAAATGCGATGAACTGCTTGCATTCTTATATATATATATATATATATATATATATATATATATATATATATATATATATATATATATATATATATATATATATATATACATATATATGATTTATTGTGTTCTGTTAAGTACTAACCCACTAATAGTGAGGTTGCTCCGAGCTATCCCAATTATTGACTTGTTACCGAAATACATTGCTTTACCATGATGTGTTGACTATAAACTATTTCCATCAACATATACTCTGATAAGAGGTTTCAAGCAATCGTCACTTCAATAAGCGGCCGGGTACAACTCCTAAATATATCTAGAGTGATGGGTTCTATCCGACTACTTAGCTTACCAATGTGATGTCATCATTATACCTGTAATCACTCGTGACATCCTAAATTAATGAATGAATAGGAATGACCCAAAGTATAGTGACAGTACAACACAATGCAACTATTGGTCTAGAATAAGGTTTTAGCAAGTAAAATGCGTGCAGCGGAAGTTCAAAAAGTTAATCTAGTTCCCTGAATCTCCTAAGCATGGCATGATTGATAATAGTGCTAGTCTTAAATTATTTTAGGTCATAAACACTTATTAAAAGGACCTAATAATAATTTAAGCACTTACCAGTTGAATCATGAATCCCAATGTCGATAGAATGACCCCTCAGCTACGTGCATAGACTCCAAAGTAGAAGCCCTTTATAAATAGTCCACACGAGCACCACCAACCAAAACCTTCTGGAAAGGAAGAACCAACAAAATAGCGAAGAATGGCTAGCTCCTCCCTACTAATTTTTTCTAGAAGAAGTTTCCCTTAGTTTTCTATTCTATGTAAATACGTCTTTCGATGGATTACTTTTAGGGATCAGAACAACTATGAGAATTAGAGAGCAATAGAGGGATTATGAAATTCAGGACGAAAAATAATGAAGAAGGAGGCCTTTATTTACAGTGGTTAGGAATTATTCAAAGGAGAATAAAGTCTCTAACCTCAACCAATTAGAATTCAAATAAAAAGGGAAATTTGCTATTTTATAAATCTAATTAAAGTTAGAACCAAACTCTAATGGGGAGTTTGCTTATGGAGCAAACTCCCTATACTTATCACCAACTACTAGCCAAATGGCCAGTAGCTTTGGCTGGGCCTGCGCAGGCCCATAGCCTAAACCGCTGGCATATTAGCCCGCACACCTGTGCAGCCCAATAGGTTGTGCAGAGCGTAGGCATGCCTACTAGGTCGGGCACTAGCACAGCCCAACAGGTTGCGCTCTGGTGTGTAGTGGGTTGCGCACTGCAGCCCACTATCCCCAAGGCCCCAATGCGGGCCTTGAGCAGTGTTGTTCATACACAACACTGCCTTGGCTTGCACGCAGATCGAGTCTAAAATTATCCAGTAATTTTCGCACCGATCCACTTGCACCAGCTCAAGCAATACCCAGAATTCTTCAACTGTGTTATCTTTTGGTTCTTAATCCTTTTATTTATTTTATCCTCATTATTTATCAGGTTCATTAGTCCAACCAATGAATATTGGTCTAACCAATATATTATGGTCTAACCATATTTCCTTGCTCATCTAGATTAGACCTAGTACAATGATTCTTTACTTAGCTCGGTCGTAACTCAAAGTGTGTGACCTTAAAGGATCCCGTAATATCGAGCCACCAAAAGTTTAACCTAGCTCAATCCCCTTTAGAGATTGACCGGCTCGGAGCTCCAGACCGTTATGGACTCCAATTACTTTGATCGGTCATAGTGGCCTCTAGCGAATCATATGACCCCTCAATATTCAGAACATCACGTGCATGTGACTTAATCCCGATTCTGCAATAGGATCAATACAATTCACTCCTTCTATCAACTATTAAGTACCATCTGGTTTCTAGGACTTGGTTTAAGTGTTAGTCCACTAGTAGCTTTAATAGATACCCTAGTAGTTTAGTCTTGCTGCCAAAGTACACTACTCAACCATTTAATGTGTTAATCAAGATCCCATCCTATCAACTCATACTATGATCAGAGATTTACGAGTGTGTCAATTCTAACAAGTGGCCAAGGTACATCTCCCTATAATAGAATTATGAGTGTTATATAAGTGGAGTATTGGGCCTTAACACAAGCCAATTGGTTTTGTGTTAGATGCGTTCAACCCCACTTGTATGCTCACTCAACCTATCAAGCCCAGCACTTTCGACCATGTAGAGGATCCGTGGGCCTTGAAAGTGTTGGGCTCGATAGGTTGAGTGAGCATACAAGTGGGGTTGAACCCATCTAACATAAAACTAATTGGTTGTGTTAAGGCCCAATCTACTCCACTTATATACCACTCACAATTCTATTATATTTCCAATGTTGGATATCACCTCGCATCTCCAACACTCCCTTATATTGCTATAATGGAGTGATAGATTCCATCTTGACTACTCAGCTTACCAACGGACAAACATCAACTATACCCGTAATTATCCGTGACATCCAATCTCATATAATGTATAGGTATAACCCAAAGTATAACAACATCTGAACAAGGTAATTAGTATCTCTGGTCTAAGGATATTTGTATTGCTATTGCAATGAGATGATTAAAACACTAACACATAATATAGATTACCGAGTGTTGTCTCATAGTGGTCTCCAATGTATTTCCCTGAATACATTCATGTGTTAACCCAAGGTACCACCCTCTAGCAGTGGAGATATGCTACTCTAAATCATATTCAAGAGGTATGCCGACACATGCTAATCTTCCTTATTCATCAATGTTCAGTCTTGATGATACTATGACTAGGGATATTTAGACAAATCATAATTGCACACGAACCAGTTCTCACCAACATAGTCTCACTATGCCCTTGCAATACGTGCTATGATTATGTCATGGACTTTTGCAAACACATCAATGAATATATTCTAAACCAGTCATAATATATTTCCACGGTCATTGACATAACAAAAGAATGTCTTTATTAATATAACTTTGTCCATACAAATAAAACTAACTAAGACATATCGCCCTAAATACCTCTAGGGCATACATCATGTCTAACAGCAACTACTAACTCAGGTATGAGGATATTTGCAAAGCTATTGCACTAAGATATACACCAACACTATGATATATTTACCAAGTGTTTATCTTATAACGGTCTTCAATGTATCTTTCGGATACATCATGTGTCAACTCAAGGCACAACTCAAGGTTTTATTGATATATTATTATTGCTTCGAAATTAGTCAGCTATTATAGTGTGTTGGAATTACTGATTTTGAATTAACTCAATTCATTTTTATGCATGAAATTTACAATTGTATTGTTTAAAATTGATATGAATTGAGTTGAACTCCATTGTTTGAAAGGGTTAATACATTGTGTTAATGATAAGCACATTAAGTAAAGTTTAGAAAACAGTATATTTGATGCACTAAGTGTAAAGGAAACCAATCCACATCTGAGTCATTGACCACAAAGGAAGTGATTGTATTTCCTAATTAGATAATTTCTTGTACAGTTTATTTCTTGTACAGTTCATATCCTATTTTGGAGAACTCCTTTGTGTGTAAATATATATATCATTATCAATAAGAATCATCCTTGATTCTTAACTTTATATGGTGTCGGATGCATACATGGCCAAAGCTTAATTCATTTTTTTAGAGAATTTGCGGGCTTATAGAGTCGTGATCTTGATAGGATGAGTGATCACATAAGTGAGGTTGAATCAATCTAACACGGAATCAATTGGTTTATTTTAAGGTCCAATCTACACCATTTATATTCTCTCTTTAATATTGTTAGTTTCTCATGTCAGATATCTCCAACATTCCCTCTCAAGTGCAACTCGGCTTGGATCAATTGCCCCTTACCCGACATTTCTTGGCCAGAGCCGGCCTATATAATTAGGGGCCCTAGACGAAGCGTTCGGTCCTACAAATTTAGTACCCTAATTAGTTAAAACTAATTCTCCGATTCTAACCACACAAACATATATATGTAAATATGTATGTATGTATAAGCTTAGCAAATAAAAATTTAATTAGGAAAGATCTAAACCTAAGTTGTAGCTAATAAAAAAATTAATAAAGTAATGACTAATTCAAATCATTATTATGTCCTTTAATGCTTAATTAGTGTAATTTTTTATTAAAAAGGGAAACCAACGTTTTACTGCTTTAATTAGTAGTCATTTAATGTTTAATTCGTCTGATTTTTTTCCCAAAATAATGAAAACAACCGCTAGATTCCAGAAAACAAATTGTAGGAAAAAATAACAATTTCAAGCAAATTATATAGTAGATGAAAAGAATGTATACATATGTATAATAAAATAAATAATCTGAGGCCCTTTATAATTGGGGGCCCAAAGGAGAGGCTTCATTAGCCTCAATAATAAGGCCGGCTCTGATTTTGGCGTATTTCTTTTGAGGCTTTAGATTATCAACGGATCTAATTTTATTCGTTAACCCAACTATATTAGAACTTTGAACATGAACTCATGATTTTTGCCTGTCAAACCTTCTCATATTCTGATATCATGTACAGAATTTATGGGCCTAGAGAGTGTTGGGTTCAAGAGGATGAGTGATCATATAAGTATAGTTGAACCCATCTAACACAAAACTAATGGGAAAAGTATATAATTGTACCAAAGCCCAACAATAATTTCCATTAAAAGTTTAGTCAACAACACAAGTGTCCGATTCCACAAGCTTCAACAACATAAATACGTTTTATAAGCCTCAAACAATATAAATACATTCATCTCCAACAACTCATGCACAAGACATGTTTTTTTTTAATTTTCTTTCCTTATTTTACATTTATCTCTCAAACCTTTTTTTTTGACATGCCACTCTAGACTTTTTTCTTCGTCTCATTTTAATCTTCGAAACGCCATCCATTGTAATATATTTTTTCCAAACTTTTCGCCATCTGGTAAAATGCTGGTATTTTGCTGGTAAAATGCTGGTATATTACTAGTAAAATACTGATATTTTGCTGGTAAAATGTTGGTATTTTGCTGGTAAAATGCAGGTATAAAGTGGTTTTTGTTTGATTCCTTTCATAAAATAGATTGTTATATTTGGGTTCTTCACACCTTGTATAATGCTTGTATAATGATGATATAAAGTGGCTTTTGTTTGGTTTCTTTCATAAAATAAATGCTTATATTTAGTTTAATTTTTCACACAAGGTAAAATGCTGTATAAAGTGGTTTTTGTTTGATTTCTTTCATAAAATAGATGCTTATGTTTGGGTTCTTCACAGCTTATATAATGCTTGTATAATGATGACATAAAGTGGCTTTGTTTGGTTTCTTTCATAAAATAGATGCTTATGTTTAGTTTAATTTTTCACACATGATAAAATGCTGGTATAAAGTAGTTTTTGTTTATTTTTTTCTCATAAAATAGATGCTTATGTTTGGGGTTCTTCACACCTTGTATAATGCTTGTATAATGATGATATAAAATAGCTTTTGTTTGATTTCTTTCATAAAATAGATGCTTATATTTAGTTTAATTTTTCACACCCGGTAGAATGCTGGTAAAATGCTTGTATAAAGTGGTTTTTGTTTGATTTTTTTTCATAAAATAGATGCTTATGTTTGGGTTCTTCACATCTTTTATAATGCTTGTATAATGATGATATAAAATGATTTTTATTTTGTTTCTTTCATAAGATAGATGCTTATGTTTAGTTTAATTTTTCACACAGTAAAATGCCGGTATAATGCTGATATAAACTAATAAACATGCATTTTATGAAAGAAATCAAACAAAAACTACCTCATACCAATAAAATACCAGCATGCTACCAGGTGACGAAAAGTTTGGAAAAAAAATATCACAATTGATGACGTTTCGAAGATAAAAACGAGACAAACAAAAAACTCTAAAGCAACATATCGAAAAAATCAACAGTTTTCGAGATAAAGGGAAAACAAACTAAAAAAAAGAAGAAATCTCATGGGCAAGAAGGAAAAGGGAGGCACGTATGGGATGAAAATAGAAAGTTTAAAAGTTGACCAAACAGTCATTTATAAAAGTAGAAGGCAAACAAGTAAATATTTTACCCAACCCCTACATTTAGTACAATTTTCCAAAACTAATTGACTTATGTTAAGGCCCAAGCATTTATATATCACTTTCTCTAACTAAACAAGTTTCAAAATTTTGTATCATGGGCTTTTTATAATGGGCTTTTTATATAAATATATAAAAAATAAAGATTCGTATCATTCCAACATTTGGGCTCTTACTTTCTTTAACTAAACAAGTATTAAAATTTCTAACACGTACGTTTCAAGTAAACCTCTTGTCTCCGTAACTCTCCACTTTCTTCATCAAATATTTGTGCCTCTCTGCTTTCTTAATTACCCAATCTTGTTCACTTTTTTTAATATCTCATCTTATTTTAATAATATTTTTCAGACCGTTCATTTTTTTGACATATCGCTTTAAAGTTTTTTGTTCGTCTCATTTTATCTTCGAAACGCCATCTATTGTGATATACTTTTTCAGAAAAAAAAATTTCAACTCTTCGATATCTGGTAGGTAACTAGTAGATGTTTGGTAGGAACCTGGTAGAAATCTTATATTTCATTGGAAAAGTATTCAATCCATCAAGTTTATGTTTGTAACATATTTCTACCATATTTCATATATTTACTAGCATTCTACCAGATACTTACAAGGTACATACTAGATACCTACCAGATTCATTCAAAAACTTTTTTACAAATGTTCAATATCTGGTAAGTAACTGGTAGATATCTGGTAGGAACTTGGTATGAACCTTATATTTCATTGGAAGTTTGTTCAATCCACCAAGTTTATGTTTGTAACAACTTTCTACATTATTTCATGAATTTACTTGTATCCTACCAGATACTTACTAGGTGCTTACCAGATACCTACTAGATACATTCAAAAAAAATTTTCAACTGTTGAGTTAAAAAAAAGATACTTACCAGATACCTACCAGATATTGTTGAATTAAAAACAGAAATTAAAAACATATGAAAATATGTTTCTTATCAGTTACTTACAAGATATCTACCAGATTCTGTTGAGTTAATACAATAACAATAACAATATATATATATATATATATATATATATATATATATATATATATATATATATATATATATATATATATATATATATATATATATATAATTCGGTAATTTTATGTGGTATCTGAATACTTCGATTTACATGTACATTTTTTAAATGTTTATTTCAAATTTATTAAAAAATTGAGAGATATTCGCAATCTTGTTTTAACATTTTGTCAAATTTAAGAAATGGTAAACAAAGTAAAATTCTTATTCTCCTTCATGGACCAATATATATTAAGTATATTATAAAATATATTTATATTTGGTTGGTAGTATATAAAATTATAGGTGAATGTTGAACTTATATTAATGTAACTTTATTCATCACAGAAATAATTTAATCTTGTTTTCCATTAAGAAAACATGTATATGATAAACAAAATGAGGAAAATTATTGTGGTCCCTTGAAACTTTGATATGTTGGTTGAATCTATTTTTGTTGGATTACTAACATAAATTCTCCAATTTCATGTATTTGCATTCAGATATATGTCCACTTGATTTTTTAGAAATAAAAGCCAAAACCACTTAATTTGGTTTCAGCCATTATATTCATAACAAATTGTCAACTCTATGAGAGCTTATTCCTGCATCCGATGATGTGCTCTCTCCTCCCTACACAAATAACAAGTGTCACAGAAATTACTTTATATTATTACTTTTTATTATTGTATTTATTTCTGAGACACTTATTATTCATATAGGGAGAAGGGAGCAATTCATCGGGTGCATCGTATAATTTTCCCAAAGTAAATGTAATCCTCCTAACAAAATGGAGTATGTTGGCCATTAAAAATATATTGAATTTTTATAATAAAATTTTAAAATTTTCAGGAAGCTGATACTTATTTTTTCTCATCATTAAAGAATATATAAAAATCACGAGAAAATAATAAAATGGTAGAAATATTTTAAAATATTAAGCCTTGTGGAATTTTATTACATAATATGTACAAGTTATTATGATATAAACTAACAAACAATGTCTCAAAGGCCATCACCTTCTAAAAAAGGTTGGTATGGAGTTGTGGATTTGCACAATATACAAAATTGGTAAAAACAATACCCTTATTTCAAAAGAAAAAGTTATTATGATATATATAAAAAAAAAAAACCTAATTTGCAAAATATTAAGTTTGGATCGGGATCTTTAAAAAATTTATTCCCTTTATTGGTTGTTATTTTTGTTCAAATTCATTACCCTCATTCAGTATTTGAGATACCCCAAACTCTCTTTAAACATTCCCCTCTACTATGTGGGTATTGCTATTCCCTTACCCAACTAAACTTATGTCACAGTCAACTCCATAACCACTGCCACCGTCATCGTTATCTCCACCACCGCCGAAGTCGTCGTTAACATTTTCTCCACCACCGTCACAACTAGCTTCACCGATTAACAAATTTGAATCTCCATTACGATTTCTTCATGTAAAACAAATCCCACATATTGCAATATCAAATTTTCTCAAATAGATTGAATCAAATGGAATGCGAGAGACCCAAAAACCTTCGCTGGTGCTTTGGCAGTGTTGGATTGAAGAGGAAAATAATCAAGTAAAAAATGCTCAAAACATAAAAATGAGTAATTCACACTAATTTTATTACAATACACTCATAAACTCTTATCACTTTTCCACTCTCTTACTCTCTTTAAAATAGCAAATTACATTGGCTTATATAGTCATTTGATGAATTCTGCAATGATCCTATCATTTTCTCAATAATTCAATCTATTACAAAATTCAAATTTAGGTTTAACAACTTACTTTAATTTTCTACAAAATCCAACTAACAAATCCTACAAATACCAATTTTTTTCAAAGTCCAATTTAGGTGGCTTGCTATTTTTGACCTTTTTTTCATTATTTTTTTTATCACATTAAGTTTAATAATTTGAACATTCCCCCGTAAACTTAATTATCCGTTATTCCCAATAACGCTCGCAATTGATTGAACACGTTATACTTCAATGGCTTTGTAAAGATGTCCGCTATTTGATCTTGTGTTTTGACATACTTCAATGTGACTTCCTTCTGCTCAATACACTCTCGAATGAAATGATACCTTGTATCGATGTGTTTGCTTCGATCATGGAAGACAGGATTTTTCGCCGATGCCAATGCCGATTTGTTATCGACAAAAATATTCGTTGGATCATGTTGTGTCATTTGAAGTTCCGTTAATAGTCTTCTCAGCCATATTGCATGACACACACATGATGTTGCAGCAACATATTCAGCTTCACATGTTGACAACGTCACTATAGGTTGCTTCTTTGAACTCCAAGTAAATGCCGTGTTACCGAGAAAAAATACAAACCCGCTTGTACTTTTTCGGTCATTTTTATCGCCAGCCCAATCACTGTCGCTATAGCCAACTAATTTAAATTCATCAGATTTTGAAAAATGCAATCCAAAATTAGTTGTACCTTTAACATAGCGGAGTATTCTTTTCGCTGCATTCCAATGAGACTCCTTCGGGTCTTCCATGTATCTGCTCACTAGTCCAACTGCATACAGAATATCTGGCCTTGTGCACGTCAGGTATCTGAGACTCCCGATCAAACTTCGAAAAATTGTCGGGTTCACCCTGACTCCATTTTCATCCTTGGTCAATTTCAAACTGCATTCGGCCGAAGTGCTGACAGGGTTGCAATTTTCCATCTTAAATTTCCTCAAGATCTCTTTGGCGAAGCCACTTTGACAAATAAAAATTCCATCATCACTTTGCTTCACTTCAATGCCAAGATAGTACGACATCAGGCCAATATCAGTCATTTCGAATTCACGAGTCATCGTTTTCTTGAAATCATTAAACATTTGAGGATTGCTTCCGGTAAATATGAGATCGTCCACATATAAGCAAACAAGTAATATGTCTCCACCTTTCACTTTCACGTACAAGGCATACTCGTGTGGGCACTTCATAAATCCATTCTCGCAAAAGTATTTGTCGATGCGACTGTTCCAAGCTCCCGGTGCTTGCTTAAGTCCGTACAATGCCTTCTTCAGCTTCAACACTTTTCGTTCATGACCTTTGACAATGTAACCAAGTGGTTGTTGGACATAGATCTCTTCCTCCAAGTATCCATTCAGAAATGCTGACTTTACATCCATTTGGTGGATTTTCCATCCATTTTGGTCAGCGACTGAGATCACTAGTCTGATAGTCTCCATTCTTGCTACTGGTGCAAATACTTCATCATAGTCAATACCAGGTTTTTGACTATATCCCTTTGCGACTAGCCTCGCTTTATGTCGAACGATTTCTCCATTTGCATCCTTCTTTGCCTTGAACACCCATTTGACTCCAATGAGCTTTTTGTCAGCTGGAAGTTTGGTCAACTCCCGCGTCTTGTTTTTCTCAATTGAATTGATCTCCTCCTCCATGGCTTTTCTCCATTTCTCATCTTTCATGGCTTCTTCAGCATCAATAGGTTCACTATCAATAAGATGATAATAAAGAGTCAATTCTTCATTGAGCTCTCTAGTTGCATCATAAAGATCTTCAATAAGACGAAATTTTCTAGGTCTTTCTCTTGGACTTTGACTTTCATCATCATCGTGTCCTGGAGATGCAATTGGAATGGGACTATATGACGTCGATGCTTTGCCTGACTCCTCCACATCTCGATCATTGTTTTCATCCATGGTGAAAGGATAAAAACTGTAATTCTTCTGCTTGTCATTATTCCATTCCCAAATTGCTTCCTCGTCAATAATCACATCCCTACTGATGATCGTCTTCCTTGTGTCAGGATAAAACATCTTATAACCTTTTGTAAATTCTGAATATCCCACGAACAAGTATTTTTTGCTTTTGTTGTCCAGCTTTCTCCTTTCTTCATCCGCAACATGAACATGTGCAACACTCCCAAAAATACGAAAATGAGAGATATTAGGCTTTCTCCCACTCCATGCTTCTTGGGGTGTCATATCCGACACACTTGTTGTTGGAGATCGGTTCAAGATGTAGACAGCACAATCAACAGCTTCTGCCCATAACTCTTTGGGCAAATTCTTGCTCTTTAACATGCTCCTTACCATATCCATCACGGTTCTATTCTTTCGTTCAACAACACCATTTTGCTGAGGCGATCTCAGGACTGATAAGAAATGACGGATTCCTTGATGCTCACAGAATCTTTTAAATTCATTTGACGTGAATTCTCCCCCTCTGTCGGATCTTAAAGCTTTGATGTAATAGCCACTTTCTTTTTCTACCATAGCTTTAAACTTTTTAAATGCTTCAAAAACTTCTGATTTCTCTTTCAGAAAATAAACCCACGTCTTTCTGCTATAATCATCAATGAATAACAAGAAATATTTGTTGCCTCCCAATGATACTAGTGTCATTGGTCCGTAGACATCGGCATGAATAAGCTCAAGGGGAGCCTTTGCTCTTGACATAGACTCTTTTGGAAAACTAGTTCTAGAATGTTTTCCAACAAGACATCCTTCACAAAGCTGATGGAGTTTATTAATCAGCGGAAGACCATGCACCATCTTCTTCTGGCTTAGCAATTTCAACCCTCCAAAATTGAGATGACCGAATCTCAAATGCCAAAGCCAATCAGATTCTTTCACACAAGCTTTTAAGCATCTTGCTACATCCGTCTTGATGTTGAGAGTGAACATTCTATTTTTTGACATTGGTACACTAGCTAGCAGCTCCTTCTTTTCGTTTAACAGCACCAACTTTCGGTTCACCATGTGAATTTGGTAATTTTTCTCCAGCAGTTGTCCCAAACTTAAAATGTTGCTTTTCATGTTTGGAACGTAATAAACATTGCTGATGAATTGGTGCTCTCCATTCTTTAAACGAATAAGAATAGTTCCTTTTCCTTGAATAGGAACTCTTGAGGAATCCCCAAAAACAACATTACCACTAAATGACTGGTCCAGCTCTACGAACATTTTCTTATCTCCACACATATGGTTACTTGCACCATTATCAAGATACCATATGTTGTTTTCTTGACTGTATTCACCTTCACGGGTTAGTAATACCGTGTTTGTTACGTCCTCTTCTTGAATGTTGTTCGCCGTTTCCTCTGTTTGCTTTGGTGGGCTCCGACATTCTGCTGCATAGTGGCTATATCTGGAGTAATTGTAGCATTGAACATTGGACTTGTCACGTCCATCATTATGCCTCCAGTTTCCTCTTCCTCGTCCACGTCCATGACCGCGACCTCTGCCTCGTACGGACTGATTATCTCCATTATTATTTTCACCTCTACCGAATGGTTGATTTCTACTACATCCTCTTCCTCTTCCATTTCCTCCACAGCCTCTACCACGTCCTCGTCCGTAATGGCTAGAATTCTGGCTACTTTCACCTTTGACTGAAACCTTTGCTGCCAAGACTTGTTCTACAGACTCTTCTCTTTGTCTGTTTAGTCTCTCCTCACGTGCTTGTAATGAGCCAACTACTTCATCGATGGTCATTTTACTTATATCCCGAGATTCTTCAATTGCCACTACTACGTAGTCAAACTTTGGTAGTAGTGACCTTAGAAGTTTTTCAACATCCCTGGATTCTTCAAGCTTTTCTCCATATTGCCGCATTTGGTTAGCGACAGATTTTAATCGTGAGGAGTAATCTACAATCACTTCTGTCTCCTTCATCTTCATCATCTTGAACTCTCCTCTCAACATTTGGAGCCGAACTTTTTGTACTTTGTCCTCTCCTTGAAGAGAAACTCGTAGTATATCCCAAGCTTGCTTGGAGGTGCTCGCTTCTGCCACCTTCTCAAACATAACATCATCTAACCCTTGATGGATGATACTAAGAGCCTTCTGGTCATTACGACGACTCTTATGCAAACTGTCCTTTTCGGCTTGCGACAGTTGTGCATCTGCAGCTGGGACTTCAAAGCCTTTTCCAACAATATCCCAAACATCTTGGGATCCTAGAATGGCTTTCATCTTGATACACCAATTTTTGTAATTGGTTTTTGTAAGTTGAGAAAAAATGAAGGAAACACCGTTGGGATTCATTTTTGTAAAGGAAAATTTCTTTCAAAGAGTACAGGGGTTGTTGCAACGCTTTTGAGTCTATTGCGACACTTTTGGTACGTCGCTATAGCTTCAGACAGATTTTGCAAGGAGAACAGCAAGGGAAAATATTTCCTTGCAATTTTAGATGAACTTGAAAATTTTCCAGAAAGGAAGAACAGAGGCTATTGCAACTTTTTTGAGTATTGGCGACACTTTATGCTAACTGCGACACTTTCTGCTATTTTTGGCAACACTTCTGACATCCTATTGCAACACTTTCTGGGCTGCTTCTGAAACTCTTCAAACTCGACTTCTTTACTCGGGAATTTTTGGGAAGAGGATTGGATACGAAATGGCTCTGGTACCACTTTGTTGGATTGAAGAGGAAAATAATCAAGCAAAAAATGCTCAAAACATAAAAATGAGTAATTCACACTAATTTTATTACAATACACTCATAAACTCTTATCATTTTTCCACTCTCTTACACTCTTTAAAATAGCAAATTACATTGCCTTATATAGGCATTTGATGAATTCTGCAATGATCCTATCATTTTCTCAATAATTCAATCTATTACAAAATTCAAATTTAGGTTTAACAACTTACTTTAATTTTCTACAAAATCCAACTAACAAATCCTACAAATACCAATTCTTTTCAAAGTCCAATTTAGGTGGCTTGCTATTTTTGACCTTTTTTCATTATTTTTTTATCATATTAAGTTTAATAATTTAAACAGGCAGTAGCAATGGCGGCATCAAAAATTCGATCGGGATGGGCTGAATGAGGCGTAGGTGGTGGCTTAATAAGAGGTGATGGAAATTGGACGGTGGGAGAAAACGAATAAGATTAGAATATAGGCAAATGGTGAATGGACAACAACAACTTCATTCCCTTTCCTAGATCTATGCAAACACATTACATTATCTAAGGAAATTACGTTCCTTTCCTCCCCATTGAACTAAGCTGATTTCCATGAATTTTAATTATTTTATTAATTTGCTGTCTTAATGGTCTACCTATACCCATTAAAGATTGAATCTTTTGGCCATTTTCTTTCTTCTTTTTTTTTTTTTGAATCTTTTTAAATGTTAACAAAATTATACGTGTTTCCAAAAAAATTTAAATTGGACTTTTTGGTACCTAATGTATTCAACATTAGTCTATTTGGTGTCTGACCTATTTAATTTTAGTACATCAATCATTTATCTAACAACGCAAAAAACGTGAAATATCTATAGCATCATTGAAATATGAATATATTTTGTTCATCATGCAGAGAATTGCCGACCCTCAATAATACGTTAAGTTGTCGTACTAAAATTGAATGTGTCAGATACAAAATAGGCAAAAATTGTATACATCGAGTACCAAATAGACGATTTTAATAGGTTAAATACTAAAAAAAATATTTAAGTTATAGAACATGACAAAAAAATGTATCGGAGTCTTTTCAATTGTAAAAAAAAAGGGTTGGTTTTGTTAAACAAACATTTAAATATTAAGTGAAAATTAAAGGGTTAAAGAGTTCTTTTATTGGACTTCAACTACTTCTATTTTAATTAGGAGCATTTATTAGAATTTGAGGTTTGATCCTCATAATTCTCACCCACCTTCAGTAGATGTATCATTACTGCAACCACTTTTATTAAAACGGTCCACTAGTAAAGGTTAACAGTTTCTAAAATTATATGTACGTTGATTCCAGATGTATAAAGGCCTCTAGGGTCGAGCATTCCCAAGGGGGGCGGATATTAAAAATAGTCAACACATGTACATAGAGTTTAGGAGATCAAGGGACAGATAACATAGTGGTTATGTTATGTCATCGTCATCTTTTTTTATATAATGATCCAACAAATAGGTTATAAATTACTTAATCTTTTTTTTTCATACTTTTTTTTTCAACGAAATTCTCTCTGGCTTAAGCAATAGCTATGCTGCCAGTCCGGTTAGCTCTTGTAGTTATCACTCCCAAATGATAGAAACTGCCGAGCTTCTTTTTTTATTTTTATTATTATTATTATTATTATTATTATTATTATTATTATTATTATTATTATTATTATTATTATTATTATTATTGTTTTTAACCATCTATTGTCTTATTAGAGCATATCTAATAGATTGTAGGTTCTAAATTGATGTGGCATGTGAAATAGAAACTCAAATTGATGAGATGTCAAAATAGACAAGAAATTCTAAAATCTAACTATAATAGCTTGTGTATTTAATTACTAATTGTATTTTTTCAAAATAAAATAATAGTAAAAAAAATTAAACAACTTATTAGATAACCTCTAACCATTAAAATATTATTATTCAATCTTCTATTTGATTGTGGAAGATCAAATAGACAATGTTTAAAATTTAAATAACACCTCATATTAGAAAGAGTAATTAGAAGATCTATTATTGAAGAGTACTTTTTGAATTCAATGTCCATTTTTACTTATGTGTCAAAAAGAGAAATAGAATAAAAACATATATTAGAGATACTCTTACATTTTATGTTGATTTTAAATGTAATTTAATATTTTGCTAAAATCATAGTAAAAATAGAAGTGTTAGCAATAATACTAATTTACTAGTGTTATTTTTTCTTCAAAAAACATTTACTAGTTAAGCAACAATTTTGATAAACAATTTAGCAATAAATATTTTACTAAAACCAAATATGAATACAATTTTCCTCTTTCAACAACACATTCTAGTCATTTTGGACACGTTTTCATTTTTCTCTATTTTCTGCCAAACATCTTTCCAGGAAGGTGCACTTAGTGGAAAATTGACTTACTTTGAAGACCCTTTAGTCCATTTCCCACTCAATTATTACACTTAAAAACAGCTATATTGACCAACCAATACATGGATTTTTTTTTACTATATAAATGCCAATAAGTTTAGGATGTATATTGAAGTAGCAAGACTAGCTAGGCCTATAACACCAAAAAAAAAAAGGTTAGAAACTCAAATGGGTAGTGAGATGAGAGTTATAATGGTGGTAGGGATGATCTTATGCCTCACAACCATTTCGCATGCTGCCGAAGGGATTGCCGTTTGGTATCTCAACAAGTCTTCTCCGCCGAGGCCTCCTTATACTCGTAAGTACCGTTAAATTTATATATATATATATATATGCAAGAAAATTCTTTGGCGTTGTACAGGAGTAAATTTTAAATTTATCAGTATAATATCATAACAGAGTATTACGTTCTTGAGGTATGAAAGTTTTGGTATTGCAAGATATTCTACATATAGAGTTTCATCAAAATCATCGTTTGTTATTAGCTACAGTTCAAATAAATGTCTATTTAAAGTTTTCATCAAAATCAATACAAATTTATTACACCGCTAAACAAACATAAAATTCTCTTTCTTCTTATTACTATTAATATCATCAATACTTAATTTATTTCATAATTAATGTAAGGTTATATTAGAGAAAAAATTGTAAAAATTATATTGATTAGTCTAAACGGTCACTTATTTCAAAACCAAAATAAAAATTCCATGTTTAAGGGATTAAATGAGGTTTTAGATAGTTCAAGGTGGCATTCGAAGAAATTTGAACAATTGATTTACAGTTTGTTGTAACCTGAGGCCAATCCCAATTTGCATGGGACACAAGCTAAGTTGATTGATTGATTGACTTTTTTTTTGGTTTGCAATTTGCAGCATCAAAATGCTATGGAAATGCAAATTATGGGGTAATGGTAGCTGGTGTAAGTGATGCTCTATGGAATAATGGAGCAGCATGTGGAAGAAAGTATAGAGTAACATGCCTACGAGGTGCAAACCTAGCTCCACACCCTTGCAAACCCGGCACTAGTGTTGAAGTCAGGATCGTAGACTATTGTAGTCGCGGTTGTGAAGGTGTCATTAATCTCTCACGTGACGCCTTCTCTCAAATCGGTGATCCTGATGCTGGCAAAGTTGTAGTCCGATACGACCAGTAAGCCAAAATAAATTTATCAATAACATTCCGCTTGCTTTTTCAAAGCTATACTCAAAACATAAAATACTAAGAAAATGATAGTTTAAACTTGACTTAAATACATCAAGACCCTTCTATAGTTGTCCATAAATGACCATTTACCTCTGAACTTTCAAAGGTTCCAATTACCCCCTAAACTTGGAAAAAAAATGCACCGGAAAGCCACGTGTCTTCTTTTGATTCATGTAACTGTTAAAAGATGTAATTTTCATGATTTTTCTCTCTTCAACTAAAAGCCAACACGTTGTATTTAAGAGGTTATGAAATGCGCTTTAAACAAGTTCAAGAGATAACACAGAACTTATAAAAATTTAAGAAGTCTTGATGTATTAGGCCTTCAAACTTTAATTACTAACTAATATTTTATGCTCTTTAATATACAGGGTTTGAAGTTTCGACTTGACGAAAAGCTTGGACAAGTAATAGACTATTATATAATGATAATAAAGGTTGTCTACTTTGTGGAGATGCAATTAGCTGTGTAATGTCAAAATCATGATAATAATTCACAAGTGGGTTTGGGCATGTATCTATGATAATGTTTAACTATTTTTGAGTGCTTTGAATTTTCTAATATTGTTTTCCAAGTCAATGAGCTTATATGTCAAAGGAAATAAGAGTTTGTGAGAAAAATATTGCAAAATTAGAAGACATGTGAAATTTAACTTTACGAATTTACATTTTAGAAATGTAAAATAAATTCTAAAGCATTTTTAATCATAAAAGATATAACGATACAGCTATAATAGTACAAATATATGATGTGACTGCACAAAATAAACAACATCACCAAATGCATATGTTATCTCCAACTTGGCTCCAAAACCCTTGACCACTTGTGTGTAATACTTTACCCCTTAAATTGATACAATTTAAGCCGCCTCCCCGTGTGAGTTTTTGGTTGGTTTGACTTTTCAAATGTGCCATTTTTCTGATTTTTCTCTCTAAGAAGTTGGCAGGTAGAATTGAGGGGGCAAATTGTATCAATTTTGCCGACTTTAGGGTGTAAAGTATAACACTTGAAAGTTGAGGGTGACACGTGACTTTTTGTGCCAAGTTCGGAGGTCAACGTATGCATTTGACCAATAAAGAACTACTGTAAAAGTTCTTGCATGCTACATATACCTAACCATAATAGAAGCCGGCGAGGTCGATCAAGAAACCTGGCTTGCCAAGACGGCTCGTCGTTTTCAAATACAAAACCGCTCTTCATGTATAGCTTCTTCGCGGGTTCATTGTCAACAGCGACATGGACATATAGGTCAGTTATACCTGAGATATATTAGATCAGGCAAATAGCAAATAAGGAGAATAGGTCAATTATAATTGTATCCATTGGATATCAATTAAAAGAGGCTAATTGCATCAATTTTGCCGAGGGTTGATAGAATCTTTTCAAAATTAGCAGCGACATCTCAAAAAAAGGGTCAAATTCAAGATGGTAACTATGCATTTGAATAGTGATGCAAGGAAAATTGAAAGAAAGAAAGATAAAGGGAGAACAAAAGCATCACATAATTCTACAATTACATGCTTATATACATTTTCCCCTTGTTCTATAATAGACCTGGGCAAGGACCGTAGGCCTGCCCAAGCCCATTCATTATGGTTAGGACAATTTATATCATATGCCCTGCCCAAACCTGTACACACCCGATTAATGTATGGTTTGGGCTAAAACCCAAGCCCAGCCCGATATACATTAATAATACACATATATTTATTATAAACATAATTGATGATTGTTCAAATACTAATTAGATTTACCAATTCTTCAACGTTGATTAGTAATTAAGAATTTACCAATGCAAATATTAATTAAGTCGTAAATGTCGAGAGTACTAAAATATACCTGGCCAAATACTAAAAGCAACGCCGAATTCAATAAATGAATAATTTATTACTTCGTCTCTCAAAGTTTGTCTTTTTTATTGGTATTTAAAAAAAACAGTAATAACATAAGTATTTTTTAATTATAACAATTTAAGTTAAATAAAATTAATTAATACGTCTGTAGCCGGGCTTAGGGTTTAATTATTAATAAAGGCTCGAGCCCGACATTTATTTTTTATAAGTTAGGCCAGACTTAGACTAGTAATTTTTAAACTAGGCCCGATAATGTTTGACCCGAACCCGTCTCATGGCCAGGTCTATTCTATAACATCCTGAAATCAAAATGCGATTGTTAAAAAAAATCTCAGCCTAGTTCCACCTGGGCGCTATTTTGAGGCTTAATGCCCGACTTTTTGTTCGTAGGGAGCTAACAGGTACCGCCTAGTCCGATTTTTTCCGCCTAGGCGGCACACAAAACTCAATTTTGTAAGATACGATATTTATAATAATTATAGTTTATTTTTTTACCCACAAAAAATAATTTAGTTGGTAAAATTAAAATACATTAAAGTGTTCTCATAATAGAATTGTCACTTTGAGTCTCAAATCGAGAAACAATATGCTCTATACCATAAATAAGGAGGCCTTCATTGTCCTACGAGAACCTGGCGATATTTAAATCATTGTCCAAGTTATATTTTCAAATATTTCATTATATTATAATTCATGTTTGAGTTGAATATGTATTTTGATGTATTAATAAAGATTTAAAAAATACAAGTCAGGCAAGCCCTTTAAAACATTGATAGATCTTGTTTTCCACAAATCAGATAGGCACAGAATAAAGAAGTATCTTACTTACCCCATTCTTTGGCTACTGTTTTAGATTTCTCAACAAGGTCTAAACCCAGGCCTTGCCTTTGTAATTCCTTGGCAACACATACATTGCTTAGGTATGCCCTTGCGAAATCAGCTCCAATCCCCTGTTCAATCCAACCTTTTCCACGTTATTATCACGAATTTTAATAAATTCAATTCTCTCAGTAACAAAATTTCCATAGGGCTTTTCATCCATAAAACCAAACAATTTCAAATCAACAAAGCAATTTTATCAGATGAAACCTAACAAAAACACCATGAATATCCCGTGATAAGAACGGAAAAGGAATTGAAAATGAAGATAGAGGGAGGACTCGCATGTATCGAAATCTCCAATCACTTGTTTCTCCTCTCACCAAACACACTTATCTGCTACTTCCCTCAGTTAACGCATCATCTGTTCCACAACCATGATTCTCGCCTTGCCGACAGAGTCGGAGAAGTAATTAGGGCGACGAGGAGGACCAGTTTCGGAGGAGAAGGAAGTTGGACTGTTGCAGAGGCATTTGAAAAATTGATTTGTGGATCTGAACAGAATACTTTTAAAATTGATTTCAAATTTCTCTTTCGCCTTCATTTTCTTTCTTTTTGTAAATTAAAATTGTGTTTTTGATAATGGAATTGGGGATTAGGGTTCTGGTTGATTTGGGGATTTATTTACGGTAGTTGAAGCGGTGCTAACTTTTTCTTTTTTGAATCTGATTTTTTAAAAAATCAGATCTAATATTAAAACATCTGATTGTTTTTTCATCCTTATCGCACCTTTCTCCTTTCTTTTTACACACACTTCTAACTTATAATTAATATCAAAGAAGAGATTACTGGATATGGAGTTAAGCAGAGGCGCCGAGGAGACCATATTATCTAACTGGAATTCGATTTTGGAGTTAATGGTGTTGATTTCTAAGCCTGATTGATTTGTTGATTTGAAATTGTTCTATAACTCATGTAACTTTTTTTATGTCTAACTTATAAAAATTGTCTATATGATGCCTAAAGTATTTATTTTTCGCATATTTGGTATCCCACTTATTCAATATTTGCCTAATTTAGTGCCTAAACTATTTAATTTTAATATATGAAGTGTCCATGTAACAATACAAAAAACATCAAATACATATATCGCCATTTGGAGAATGAATATGTTTTGCCGGTCATGCATAGGATTGTCGAACCTCGGTGATTTCTTAAATTGACGCACTAATATCTGATATGTCCAAATAGGCAGAAAATGAATACACCAGGCACCAAACTAGGTTGCACGGACACACCCTGAGTGTCCGACACGACACGGACGCGGACACGGCAACTCGGAAAAATATGCATTTGGACACGACTGGGACACGGCAACTAAAATAAATTGTCAAACATAAATATGCATATATAATAAAATCTATATCATCTATAGTCATTTGATCAATTACAAAATAACAAAAAAATCCAAAATAGTTACTATGCCATGTCTTGTAACTTAATTGCGCATGCTAATACCTTTACCTGCTATGTGCAACAAATGTGCTTGAATTCTAGTGTATGACTTACTTTTCTTGCCCATATTGTTGCAATATAAATGACGTATTACCTTTGTCACATGCTTCCCCAAAAGGAGATTCATTAACTTCTACGTGCAGTGTCCGAGAAGTGTCCATCCTATGTGGAGTGTCCATTTAAAATTTAGAGTGTGTCCGACGAGTGTCAGACACCGACACGTGTCCGACACGGGGACACTCCAAGTTTTGCAGTGTCCATGCTTCATAGGCACCAAATAGGCAGAAAATGAATACATCAGGCATCCAATAGGCAATTTCAATAAGACGGACACCAAAAGGGCATTTGAGTCATAGAACATGACTCAAAATGGTATTTAAGTCCTAATTTTTCTGGTTTTCAGGCTATTTGAAAATCTAAAGTTACAATACAAATAATACACACAAACACACACAATTTTTGTATCCACGTATTGGAGTCAGGATTTACAACAGAGTGTGTATTCAAACTTTTCACATTTTCTATACTAAATACTAAGATTTTAACCGTATCGGATACTTGTATAACGGTATCAAGTTATATTTCAGAAACAATATACAACAAAAAAGATTTGATTGATAAGTTATCCTGACCAGAAAACAATTTTTCCAGGCATCATTTGCATACAGCATTCCACTTTCTGTCCTTGGAAAATTTTATAGAAAAAAAGTAATTTTGACCTCTAAATAGCCCCTAGGCTATTTTTTTTATGGTTTTGCCACTAGATCCCATAATTCAGCAACTAGATTCCAAAACCAAGAGCAACATGAGTTCTAAAATTTTGATTCAGTGATTTTTCAGTCAGAAAATTATAACTATCTAATCTACTTTGAGAAACAATCTTTTACTTAACTTTTATTATACCCTTCAAATCAATAATTCAATGGTGAAAGCATGAGTGGCAAGCAAGAAACTCAAGGTGGTCAGTACCAAAAGTTAAGGATTTAAGGTTAAAATTCCAATAAATATGGGGTTCATATATTAATGTGATACTATTAATTTCTTCAAGTCATTTCTCATTAAGCTTGTTTAATATATCTTAAACAGATACAGATAATTTACTCTATTTCTATAAGAAAATATAATCAAGATTATAGTTATTAAGCTTCTATATTATTAGGAAAGCTTCATTCGTGTAGAAATGATAGTTAAAGCTCTACAAATAGAAAGTTTTGAGCCAAATTAGCAGAACTCATTTGTATTCCTTTTGGTTCAAAAAACTCTAAGATTTTACTATCATCCTCTTGAAATTCAACTTTTGTTTGAACCATTATAATTAGTTCTCTCAAATCAACATAAAATGGTAGAAATATTTCAGCATTCCTAGAATCAATATTTTTTTTTTGGCTTATTTTACTTTACGGAGCTTGAAAAAAATTTATGCAGTAGAGTGCAAAACGATTAGTAGCATACATAAGAGTTTTGACACCGTAACACGTACAATATGAACAATCATGATATGTGATTTCAACATGTGAAAAAAATTTCTATGATATGTAAATATTTACTAAGATATCAGATATTATACCTCAGGTTTCTTTCCAGTTATTTCATCTGGAAGTCTTAGACATTGATTAAGATCAAGGGATCCAACAACAACTCGATCTTCTCCATTGTCGTTAAACTACGAAGGAATTTGAATGTAAATCAGTCTTTATATTACAGAGAAAAGAATCAACAGTACATGAATAGTTGGAAGAAATTTATCATATCAGATTTTATTATCAGACAGTTCCATATATAAAACTCGAATCGCAGTAACACAGATTGATCTTCTTATCAGACAGTGTCTTCAAATGCCTCACTTCTATTTTTACTGAATGTTGACAATTTTTAGGCAATTTCAAATACTTTATCTCATATTGGATTCTAATGATTTTGTATATTTACCGTATCCCCGTACCCGTATCCAAATCTAGGACCATATCCTAAAATTCTGAAATTTTCGTATTGGACACTAGAATTCACATTCGTATCCGATACTTGTACCCAAGTCTAGGTAACATAGACTTGATGCATAAAATAAACGAATTAAAGAGTTCATGTTCAAAATGAGAAAAGACTACTACATAGGAAGTTCTACAAAAGCCACAACTTAGTACTATTTTCAAGTAGTAATAAATTCTTTAAGCCATTTGGTAAAACTTCAAAGAAATTTCAAACCAGTAGCAGAATGAAAAAGTAGCCCAAAACCCAGATTCATTTCCAAGATCCTCAGCATTGCGAGGGTAAACTCAATATCAGATGACAATAGAAGCTATTATAAGATAACAAATAAACACAAATAGAGTAATATTTAATGCAATACTCATAAGAGCATCTCCAATAGATTGTAGGTTCTAGGATTATGTAGCATGTAGAATAGAAATTCACATTGATCAGGTGGTAAAATTAGTCACAATGGATTGTCTATTTGATTATGAGTTGTATTTTTTCAAAATAATATAATAACAAAAAGATAAAATAATTTCCTAAATAAACTCTTTCATCATTAAAATATAATTTAATCAATGATTCAAACTTCTATTTGATAGTCTATCTGTAGAAGATAACAATGTTCAACATTTAATGTGTCACGTCATATTGGAAAGAGAAAATAGAAGATCTACTGTAGAACCATTTTTTAAGTACAAATATTTCAAGAAAATTAATGGAATAGACTATCTACTAAAGATGCTCTAAGGTTTAGAGATTATAGATTAACAAACACCAGCAACCACCAAGGAAAGTAACAAGCTCCTAGCAACAATGCAGTTAGCATATAAGTTCCTTTCCAAAAAAAATTATGAACTACAAATCTTGGAAATTGGTGCACTTGCCAAGTTCATGGTATTAATTGGAACTTTTGAAAGTTCCAGGTGGCATACGGCAAAAGTTGTCAAAGTTCAAGGGGTCTTGATGCATTCAGCCACAAATCTTTCCAAAGTTATCCTCATAATACCAACTTAAATACCTTTTTGGGTCCTATTCTATAACTAAAATGCCCTTTTGGCACTTCATTTGCTGCTACAAGACTCAATCCTCAGCAAGTTAGCTAAAGCAGCTCGAATGCCAATAGCTCTACAAAATTGCATTTATAAGCAAAATTAAGTGCTAAAAGGAAAAAAGTACAATGAAAGAAAGTAAACGAACCTTGCATTCAGAGCATAGTTCATCTGAAAAGTTTGATAGTTGAGATAGAGGAAGGGTGGCATTTATACAAGAAACCCTTCCAAATCCTGTTCTCTTTCCAGCTATACGTTCCTTCACAGCTTCAAACTCACGCTCCGCTAAGTACCTTTTATGATCCTAATAAGACTTGACAAATACAGAATACAATCAACTTCATGTTTGTTTCAATTCAACTCTGATAATCTTAAATTTTTAGGGCTTGATTGGAACAAATGAACTCAAAAAATGGAATTCATTGCAATAACATAAAAAAAACAGAGTTTAAGTTCAATTTCATAGATTTTAATCTTACACTATATACAAAATACAATCAACTTCATGTTTCGCATCAAGTCAACTCTAATAATCTTAAATTCTTAGGGCTTGATTCGAACAAATGAACGCATTTTAATTCATTTGGAAATGAATTCTTATGCTTGGCATAACATATAAAAATATAGATTTGAGTTTAATTTCATGGGTTTTACTCTGATGAAATGAGGATTTGCAAATTCCACCTAATTTGATGGGATTTGCTAGATAAGATGATGAATTACATGGAATTCCATTTCCAAGGATTACAAATCCAATTTTTCTTCCTTCCAAGCTCAAAAAATTGGAATTAGAAAAGAATTACATAAAATGCGTTCCCGATTCATTTGTTCCATGCAATGATTGAGTTCCCAATTTTACTCTTAAGAATGAATTACAAAACTAACACATCCTTTACAATATTTCTCAGGATTTACATCATAATTAAGAGAAAAATAAATCGCAAATGAGACTAAATGCAGGATAGAGTTCGCAATTAAGCAACTGATCCGATAATTGAAGTTAAGAAGATGAAATTAAGCAGGAGAAAGAAAAAGACGTAGTGAAATTTTGACTAACTTGGACGCCATAAGTAGAAGGCTGAAATTGGTGGAAGGAGCGGACACGGAGACAGGAAGCAGCCCAGAGTTGATCCTCCGCCTCAGTTTCGGCGATAATCAAGGAAGATTTGTCGACTTGTTGTGGAGTACAGAGGTGGAAGGCTGTGATAGGTCGGATTTGAAATCGACGGGAGGGAGATTGGTGAAAGAGCGAATGAGTATTTGGAGAAGAAAGAAGCCAGGAAATGGGGAGAGGAGAAGAAGGAGACGAAGAAACTGCAGCCATTTTCTACTGTTTATTTTGCTTGGTTTTCTTTCAAAATTGGATTATCCGTTTCTTTTGTAGTCCACTGGGGAAGAACAAGTCTGAATTCCGTTAAATCTACTTGTTCTTGGATAAAATTGTCTTAATTAAAATCCATGTAAAAAATGAATGCCATTCTTATTAGGGAAATACCCAATATTACCGTCACCATTTTTACCTTACAATTGAGAAGAGATGACTGAAAAGATTGCAAAATTTAAATATTTGTACATATTAAAATTTATTTCATCCATAATTATTTGATTAATTATAAAATAAAAAAAAAAATTTAAAATAACTTACGAGGCTAGCTTGCATTTTTCACATTTTCATTTAAAAATATAATTTATTAATGAGGATTAGCCTAAGCGATAAGCGGCTTAATATTATTTGGGCAAAGTATCAAGTTTGAACCTTGTATATGTAAAAAATTCTCATTATGAGACTCACTTATCATAGTCAGGTGTGTGATCCGGATCAAATATAAATGTAGTCAGAATAAAGTTTCGGTGAACCAGATTTACAACTAAAATAAATTTAAAAATATAATTTTCTCTTGACTCGTGTTGATCAAGAGATAATAGAGTGAATTCAATCACATTACCTTCCTCTAAACGTCCAAATGCATCTCCACCAACATTCCCATATTTAGATTCCCCTTCTTAATATTGAGAGAAACTCTTAGATATAAGATTATCATGGACATACGAAGCAGCAACAAATGTCTAACATATTTTTTTAATTCCGTAGAATGTGAAGTTCGTACAGGAAAAGCGTAGTAGATGTTTTAACTTAATATTGTTTGGGAAAATGACGTTATACCATGTCTACGGAGTATTCAGGGCGTGTCAATCCAACATAACATATCCATTTAAAAAATTGAGTGTCTGACATGTGTTCGAAAAGTGTCGGTATCGAGCACGTGTCCAACACCGAACACTTCAGGTTTTGGAATTTCCGTATATCATAGTTATGAACATCATTCTTACTATGGAAATTGAAGAGACTTATCATTGAAAATCAACCAAATTTGCGGAATAATTGGTTAAAATTTACTCAAAGTCACATAAATTTTTTATTCAAGAACGATTCAATAGTATAATACCGTGAAGTAACATAATCTCTAGGGTAAACTTTAAAAACATAACTTGTGGTTTAGCCGTTTTGTTAAAAGGTCCCTGTGAAATTTTTTTGTTTCAAATGGATACATATGGTTTCAAAAGTTAGCAGAAACATGCTAACCACATGGTTTTTTTTAAAATTAGTTTTTTTTATTAATGCTACACCAGTTATTTCAATAAATTCAACATTCCTATATTTCAATTATATTATTTGTGAATTATT
The DNA here is from genome assembly GCA_947683365.1 of Euphorbia pulcherrima. Lineage (NCBI taxonomy): Eukaryota > Viridiplantae > Streptophyta > Magnoliopsida > Malpighiales > Euphorbiaceae > Euphorbia > Euphorbia pulcherrima. The sequence continues at coordinate 22,078,143 of CANTUS010000007.1, read as the reverse complement.
TATCAAGATTCGAGTAAGTTTTAGAAATATTTCATTTTGTTATGATTTTTTAAAATTATCGTCAATTTTTAATTAATATAAATATTTGTGCATCTCAAAAAATTTTAAAATTTATCATTAATGTGTATTGCATTTTTATAAATAAAGCTGCAAAATTTCACTTCAAAATTGACAAGATTACCCTTCCAAATGTGATTTCAAAATTTTGAGAAACATATTTTTGCTAACTTTTGAAACCACAGGCACCCATTTGAAAGAAAAAAATTCTACAATGACCTGTTTGCATAACAGTCAAATACATGACATGTTTTTATAGTTTATCCTAATCTCTATTAGAAACATACATTCACTTGGATCCCCAATCCTAACACATATGCACTTGGAGCTTGTAAATATAAGCTCTCCAATCTCATGTAGATGAATTCTTCTATAAAGTGTACTTAAAATAAAATCAAACTACAATATAAGATTAAAATATATGATGAATGACACTTGTACACCACCTCATTGTAGTACTGAGAGGTCTTAGGTTCAATACATAATCTCTCTGAAAATCCATATTTATAACAAAAGAGTCCATAAGAAATAAAAAAAAATCAAGTTAAAAATAATAGTCTTAAAATGTTGGAAATAACTTATCTGCCTGAGAATGAGTTAATCGGGTCAAAGGATCCGATCCAATTGGTCTATTGGATTTAATTGGAAAACAATTAAGTTAAATGACTTAATTAAATTAGGTAAGGTCCTAATTACAAATATTATTTTCATATGCGTGAAACATGATATTTGTAATTTTTTCGTCTATTTCGTAGGATCGGAAAAAATTGATGAAATTCCGATTTCTCTCTACGATATTTCTTTCCCGGATTTTTTCGTAACGTGAAAATTCCCTTGAATCATCCTTTATTGGTATTTGACGTTGCAGTAACTGTGAAAATCGATTGAATTATGATATAATGTGAATCAATCTCGACTTGACATTCAGGTCACATTCTTCAATCTTCGTAAAAGCATCAGAAATGGTTGGGATATTACTAAATATGAGGTAAGTATTTTTATAGATTAATTTTTTTTAAGGTTAAAGTATGACATTTGTATAACTTTTTAGAGATATTTGAAACCGATTAAGTAAAATCAAAGTGATTGGAATAATTAAAAATCTACAAAATTTAGAACTGAAACTAAGTAGTTTAGATAAAAAAAATTGAATATCATCGCTAAGTCATTTGAATTTAGAATAAATATAAAAACAAATAGATATTTTGGGTGATATATATAAAAAAACAAATAATAGGGCAGCTTTTAGGCGTAAAGATGCGGATTTGCAGTGATCCAGCATTGGATACTGTGTGTTGATTTTGTAAATGTTTAAGAAATTAATTAAAATTACAGTCTATGAAACTGAATAAATTCTCCTTTCTTTGAGAATTTCAATCACACGGCGGTTGAAAATTATTTTTCCAATCGTACTATATGTTCAAATTGTTGGGTTATGTCGGAAAAATCAGGGTTTCTTTAGTTGTAGAAAATTGAGCCTATTTTTTTAAAATTTTTTTTGATGAAACTGAAAAATGGAAACTGTTGTTTAGTTTCAAAATTTTTTAAATTAAAAAACTGAAAAAGATTTTTCAGAATTTTTTTAAATTATTCATTGCAGTAGGAAACACTTTATAGTTTTTTGAAAATTTCCATCGACTTATGTATCCAATACTTTGTGTATCCAATACGATACTTTATTGATTTAATTTTTTTTCATATATATGTATATATACTTGTATAATTATTTGTTAATAAAAAAATCATTTTTTAATATACTTTTAATTTATTCATTGATTATTTTTCTTATTTATTTGGTAATTTTTTATTGCATATTTTTTCTACTTAATATGATCTAATTTATATAAATTTGTTTAAATTAATTAATATTATTTTTTAACCAATAAAATTTAAACATATTTTAACATTTTGGATTCTTACCTTCTTATTATAGTAAGAAATATCAATTGAAAGATATATACTTTTAATTTATTCATTTGGTTATTTTTCTTATTTACTTGGTAATTTTTTATTGCATATTTTTTTCATTTAATATGATCTAATTTATATAAATTTGTTTAAATTAATCAATATTATTTTTTAACCAATAAAACTTAAACATAATTTAACTTTTCGGGTTCTTACCTCCTTATTATAGTAAGAAATATCAATTGAAAGATTCTCGTGTAAGCATGCGAATTAGGAGAAACTACACATTGGCAAACTTGAAGCATTCATCATTAATTGCATAATGTGATAGAACCAACTTTTAGAGTGTTAAAGGAAAAAGTTATTATAATGTAGATAAAAAAATAGTTTTTATAATTTAAATACTCCATAGATGAATCAAATTATATTTTTATCATTCTATGATTGGTTAGTTTAAAGTGGCAAAGGTTAAGGCCTAGTGGTTGAGTATGAAGTTGTGATCCTAGAGGTCACAGGTTCGAGTCCACATTCGAGTGTGTTGGTCCCTGTGAGGGTCTATATAAGGTCAGAGGGGGTGAATGACACTTTTTCGCGGAATTAATAGACTTTAACAAGTCTAAGTGTAGCGTGTTTGATTATGATCCGGAGGATGGATCCGGATAATGCAAATATGACAATATAATGCAGTAAGTAAAGGAAAGAAAATCACACACAGTGATTTATACTGGTTCGACCCCGCTTACGTTCAATCCCCGGAGTTTCCTTCCTCCGAGCTTATCCACTAGTGGATTCCTTTCCAACTGGTAGGAATCAAGCCTTATAGGTTGTCTCCAGATGGTAACCCCTTCCGGATGTAGGATATACCACTAGAAGCACCAACTTTTAGCTGAGTCCTTTTGTCTTTAGCAGGATATACCACTTAGACTTCTACCCCGAATCTAAGCTGAGTCCTATAAGGAGATCCCACTCAAAGCACCTACTTCAAGCTATATTCCAATCTCACTACTCACCCAAGTAGGAGATCTTTTACACTTTGGTTTTTGTCAAAGGTTTTGGATTTGCTTGAGTTTATAACTCACTTAGGAATCCTTACAAACTGATTTGGAATTTGTTTAATTCTTGGAGGGATGAATTTCTGATTGCTTCTTGCAAATTCTCTTTGTTAATTGCTATCTCAAGTCAACCAGCACCTTCTCAACTTGTGAAGCTTCCCTTTTATAGGCTTGGACCATAAATGTAGCCATTGTGGGTTGGTGAGTTGCAGCTCAATTCTTCATCGTTGATCAGGTAAGATGTGGCACTTCCGGAGCCGTTGATCAATCCGTAAGATAGTAATTTGACCTGTTTAAATCCTTGGGATTGAGGCTGAAAAGATGTCAGTGATCGTTTTCCTTGTATTTTAGTGACACACCAACTTTTATACCAGTAACTTTTTGGTGTGAGCTCCATGCGCCTCCTTATTAGTCTAGGAGAAAAAGGTTGTTAGCTTTTTCTGTCCAGTGTCAGTCCTTTTGTCCTTTTTCTGAAAAGTGCAAGATGTCTGTTTTGTCTTGCTTGCGGGGAAAGGTTCTTTGACTTTGTAGACCAAAAAGGTGGAGGGAACAGTTGTCTTTGAAAATTTTCCCATTGTCTTGATATCTGAGTCTTCCGGATGCTCTCAGACTTAAAGTCTCTAGATCTGTCTTCTTCCGGAGTTAGTGCAATCAGTTCTCCTGGATGCTAGTCTTGAGAGATTAAAGTTTGTTTCCTTTCCAAACTTTATCCTGATGATTTCAGTATATGCTTGGGTACTTGATGTCTTCAATGGATGACCTCGTAGCTGGATCTCGTCTGGATGGTTCCATTTGGATTTTGGAAATACTTTGTTCAAGTATTTGTTTCTTTCAAACCTAATCTGGATATTTTAATTTAATTGAGATTCCGGATCATTGTTTTCTAATAATCTCCCCCATTTGATGGAAACAAAAACTAAGACAACTAAGCATAAGGGAAAGGAGTATATATGAGCTAAGCATGATTCTTGATACTTAGTCATTTACAATTTTACTCCCCCATAATTTTAGCATCCCTACTCCCCCAATATTTTTTACTTCTAGGTTCTAATATTTTTATAGTACAATTTCAGATTGTACTTTAGAAGCAATTTTTAGGAATTAGATTTTCACTATATATGTACTTCTGCTGTTAACAATGGTTAACATCAATGAAGCTTTGGATTACAAAATACAGAGATATATAATAGTGAATCTAGCTATTACAAAAATTATTACAAAATTATAGATAGTCTAATTCCCACCGGATGGTCCTCCCTCCTTTTCCTTGCCTTTTTTGGTCCCTTCCCCTTGTTGACTCTGCCGACTTTTCTCCCCCTTTTCATTTTCAGGTTGGGGATCGATTACCATGTAGGTTCTATTATCCCAGGCTTCTTGCCAAGCTTTAGAGTATATGGAGTAGTCAACATTACCTTTGCTCCTCTCTTCAATAATATGATCAATTGTGGCTGGAGTGAGGTGGTAGGGTCTGATGGCTTTCTTGAGTTGAGCATAAGTTTGTTTTATGGCAGGATGTATTTGTAGTACGAACACTTGATCCTTCTTATCAAAATAAGGGAAGAGTGCCTTAAGCAGTGTTGTCACCCCTTTTTGTCCGAAGAAGCCGGAGTCCCCAATGTCTTGGACCAGATTGTGGAAGACTGGAAGGAGTTGGCTTTCAGGAATTGAGGGGCTAGAAGAAGATTCGGATAAGGATAGTTTATTGATTCCGGTTTGAATGAGAGTAATCTCTTCACTAATACCTCTCCGGATGTTATGGCTTGAATCTGTTTGGAGCGACAGCTCCTTTGTGACAGAGGTTTTCTAATCATTTATTATCTTTTCTATCCCGGCCAAGCAACCTCCTATCTCATCACCCATATCATCCAGCATTTTTTCTTAAATTTTTGGGAGAGATTCATATACACAAGCATTTCCTGGATGGCTTGTTGTTCTTCTCCCAATTCCGTGAGGGTTGGTGTATGATCCCTTTTAGTTATAAATTTTGACAAGTTTTCAAACTTGGTATCAATGTACTCCTTTATTTCAGTTGATAGCTCGAAAGAGGAAGAGATGATTTTGTCTAAGATTATTCCACAATTATTTAAAGCCACTGTGTTTGCTTGAGCAGCGGATCTATTTGACTCTGTAGCACTTGCCTTAAGCTCATTTAGAATCAGAGTGACTTTAGTGAGAGAAACTTCTGCTACCAAATCAGTAGTTGGAAAATCCTCCACTTTTTCTGCTATTTTCTGCACACTCCCCTTAATTTCCCTAAGCTCTCTCTTCAAATACAGAGGCTGGAATTCATTTAAAAGTACCTTTCCAATAGCCTTTAAATGTCTACAGATATCCCAGAGACTCTACTTGATATACCCTTCCTCAGTTTCTTGAAGAGTAGCTTCTTTAAGCAGTTTGAGCACTGCTGTTACCTTTGCCTGTTTTGTATTAGCTGTAGGTATTCTGATGGGGCTAGCAGTGGGAGGGATTTTATCTCCGGATGAGCTAGAAGATCCACTACTATCTTCTGCACCCTCTTCCTTGTCCTTACCATCATCTTTCTCCTCCACCCATTCTCCAGGACTGGCCTCGCCCTTAGAGTCCACTTTAGAAGTGTTCCCTTTGGATCTCAAACCCTATCCCACCTCCGGAATAATTTGATCCAGGTTAGGCAGTAGTTCCTCCATGTTATTACCGCCAGCAGTGTTAGTATTAATATCAAATGAAACTATGTTAGGAGTTACCTCACTTATATGCTGATCCGGAGTCTGGTTGGCCTGGTCTTTTCTTCTTGCTTCCTTCTCCAATACCCCCGGATGACTGGCAATGTCCTCAGTCACCCCTTCTAATGCCTTAATAGGACTTATAACCTCTCCCCCAGGTGCATTGGAAATGTCCTCATTGCCCTCTTCATTTGCCTTTACAGGACTTTTCTCAGCAGTGGTTTCATCTCGCTCATATAGTAGATTATCTAGAAGGGTCTGGATCTAGGCAAAAAGTAAGAATTATCTACCTCCGGATCCCGGGAGATTTTTTTCCAGATCCACCAGATCAATTCGGATGGGTTGAGCACTGGAAGAGCCACTGGGACATTCTATTATCAGATTGTTGATCCAGTTATTTTCTGCAATCGATGCCATCATGTCCTTATACTGAGGATCCTCTGGAATGACATCTTTATTTGATCCAGGCTTATGTTTGCCCTTTGAGATTTTGCCCATAGTCAATTCTTCCACTACTACCCTCCTAGCAGCTTCCTCATCAATAATTAGGCCTGCAGGCTTCTTGGCCTTCTTCTTTTAGTGTGTTTGAGCTTTTTAGGCCTTTACAGCCTCATCAAAGGTACACTCCTTCCGGGTGAATTGCTTCTGGGGAATTCGAGCTTCATCCTCTGTTTCTTCCTCCTTAGATCCATGCTCTTCTGTTAGCATATCTGTTGCCTTTCTTTTCTGTCCATTTTTGTACCCCTCCCTAATTGCAGCAGCAGACACTGCAATAGACTCCCTTGCCTCTAGGTCACAGACTGGCTTTTTCATTTTATCAGCTGCTTTGATCAATCTACCTCTTGACTTAGATTTTTCTAGGGATTTGGCCAACAGCTGGGTTAACGATAAAGTATCCTCATTTACTTCCTTATCCGAAACTAAAGCAAGTTCCTTCTTTACCTTGGGCTTTGTGGTTCTTGCTTGCTTAGGAACCGGAGCTGATTCCACTATACCCATGGCTTTTCTAGCTCTTGCCTTTTTGTCATCCCTTAGCTTCTTGGCCTTTTCTTCGTTCTACGTCTCCCCAAAACTCAACTTTTTAAAATTCTTTTCAAGAATTTCCTTTCCGATTACTGAGTTAAATCTGGCTAAGTTCACTTTGTTGGCAATCAAGATCTGGGTGATATGCGTGCTATGAGAATTCTTGTACTACCTCAGGTAGTGAATGATTAGTACCGGCATATTAACCACTATACTCTCCACCCAATTCTGCAAGACACAATGCTAGAAGGATGACACTGTGGTGAGGGATCCCTTCCGAATAAGCACCAATTTGGCTAGTGCATGCTATAGGTATCTTGGTACTTTTGAGAAGTATGTTGAACATTTATCCCCAAAGTAATTGGGATGCAGCCACTGCTTGGGTTCATATTTGACTTCCAGTTCATCTCCATCACTTTTGAGCTGGACCCCTTAATTTTTCATGTTGAGAAAGTTTTTAAAAAATCTCGGAGATATAGTGATTACGTTCCCTTGGACTGTATTTCATAGAGCATCATGAAACTTGTGTTCTCTAAGATTTGAGTAGAATTCACGTACGAGGTCTGGATAGGTTGGACTATTTATTTAAAGGAAATCTTCCAGATGCTGATCTTTGATGAGTTTTGAATAAGGATTTATCTCAAACAGGAAGTTATCTCCCAAATAATTAGTGGGAATTACAGAGTCGGAGGGTTTATATTTTATAGGGATGAAGTCTTTATCATTGAGATCATACTCTTCAACGTAATTCTTTTGTGTAAGCATTTTGGGTCCTTCATTGGTCATAATAGTAGCCATTTTAGAAAGAGTGAAGGAATTAGGGTTTAGGTTTTGAAATTTGCAGAGTATTAGTAAGGTAGTTGCTCGCGTGAAGAAGAAAGGTATTTTGAGGGGTTCATATAGATTTTTCAAAGCGAGGGTATTTTGGTAATTCAGATGCCATTGATTTGGCTAGATTGATGACATGACAATTGAAATTTTAGGAGAGAGGTAAATTCAGTTTAATCAGAGAATGGGAACGGTTTATTTTGAAAGCCAACTGTTGAGTTTTCCGCGCGTATAACAGCCAATCAACGTTTAAAATTCAAAAAGTAACTATTACCTTTAAGCACTTTCACTACCATTTGTCATTCTTGTCTGCTGATGTGGCACTCTTTCCTCCGGAATAGATTTTTCTCCAATGCTTCTTCTCTTTCGGATTTAATGTTTTGCCAATGATGTAAAATAATTTTGGACTATCTTCCGGATTCCCTTCAAATTGGATTAGACATACCAATTGACTCCCTTAGCTTCCTAAATTGATCTTTACTCGATGGCTTAGTAAAGATATCTGCTCTTTGCTCATTGGTTGGAATGTATACCAAAGCAACATCCTTCTTTATCACATAATCCTTGATGAAATGATGCCTTATGTTGACATGCTTCATCCTGCTATGGAGTACTGGATTCTTTGATACATCAATAGCACTTTTATTATCACACATCCAGATTGAACTTCATAATCTTCTAGTTGCTGCTTGATCCAAAGGAGTTGAGCCACACAGCTTCTAGCTGCCATATATTCTACTTCTATAGTAGATAAAGCAACTAAAGTTTGCTTTTTGTTGTACCATGATACTAAGCAATCTCCAAGGAAATGGCATCCTCCGGATTTACTCTTTCGCTCAAGAGTATCCCTGCCATAATCTGCATCAATGAAGCCTTGGAGTGTGAAATATCTATTACTAGGATACTATAACCCAACTTCAGTGGTTCCTAAAAGGTATCTAAGCATCCTCTTTACTGCCTTGAGATGAGAATCCTTAGGATTGGCTTGATACCTTGCATAGTAACAGATTGCATAGTGTATGCTAGGCCTACTAGCTGTCAAGTATAAATGTGAGCCAATCATCCCTTTGTAGAGCTTCTGATCAACATCTTCTCCTTCACAATCCTTGGATATGACTGTATCTGATCCCATTGGAGTGGACATAGGCTTGCTCTTGTCCATTTCAAATTTCTTCAAGATCTCCTCGGTGTACTTGGATTGATTTATAAAAATCCTATCCGAACTTTGGTTAATTTGTGAACCGAGGAAGAAATTTAGTTCTCCTATCATGGACATCTCAAATTCCTTCTGCATTTGAGAGTTGAACTCTTCACACATCCTTTCATTAGTTGCTCTAAATATTTTATCATCCACATAAATTTGGACTAGAATGATATCATTCTTCTTCTTCTTGATGAAAAGAGTTCTATCTGCTTTACCCCGGATATACCCTTTGGATATGAGAAATGTAATGAGTCTCTCATACTAAGCTCTAAGTGCTTGCTTCAATCCATAGAGAGCTTTCTTCAATTTTTAGACATGATCCAGATGCTTTGAATCTTCAAATCTAGGTGGCTGCTTCACTTAGACTCTTCCTGGATAACTCTATTAAGGAATGCACTTTTAACATCCATTTGGAACAATGTGCATCCTATGAATGATGCAAAAGCGCATAAAATCCGGATTGCTTCTAGTCTTACTATAGGGGTAAATGTTTCTTCAAAGTCAATCCCTTCCTATTGATTATAGCCTTGCGCAACCAATGTTGCTTTATTTCTCACTACTACTCCGAATTCATATAGCTTGTTCCGGAAAACCCATTTGGTGCCAATAATTGACTTTCCTTTTGGAGGTGCCTCTAAATCCTATACATCATTTCTGGTGAATTGATCTAGCTCTTCTTGCATTGCCATCATCCAGCTTTCATCTCCTTCAACATCTTGAAATTTCTTTGGCTTAATTAAGGAGACAAAAGTAGCATAGCTTATCATCCTATTGAGTTATCCTCTGGTTTTGACTGGATTTTGGACATTATCCAAAATAGCTTCTACCGGATGATTTTTGTGAGTCCGGATTTCCCTTTGCAAGCCTTCATATTAAACTGGAACTTGTTCTACTTCTGCCTCAGCTCGTTCTCTATGGCCATCATTGAAGTTTATATCATGTGGATTGAGATTGACTTGTTAAACTTCTAGATCAAAAGATATTCCTTCATCCTCTTCTTTGTACTTCTTGATTTGGAAAGAATTAGAGACCTTAGCTTGCTTCTTTTCTCCAGAGTGTTCAACTTTAGGAACTGGATCTTCTGGAGTGGAGCTTTTCTTGCCTGCATGGTTAGTCTCATCAAAATCTACATATTGACTCTACCGCAGTTTGGGTTCATATATTGAAGACACTATAAGCCTTACTATGTGTCGAGTAGCCAAGGAAAATTGCTTCGTCAGATTTAGGATAAAATTTTTCTAGTTGCTCTCTATCATTTAGGAAGTATCATTTACATCCAAATGCCTTAAAGTACCCTATTTTGGGTATTCTTCCCTTCTAGATTTCATATGGGGTCTTTTCTATGGTCTTTCTAATGAGAGCTATATTTAAGATGTAACATGTTGTGTTCACGTTCTCACCCCATAAATATTTTGGCAAATAATTCTCACTTAGCATTGTTCTAGCCATCTCAACTGTAGTCCTATTTTTTCTCTTAACAACTCCATTCTATTGAGGAGTGTGAGGGGAAGAGAAGTTATGTTCAATGCCCTTGGAGCCATAAAATTCAGCAAATGCTTATTTTTGAACTCCCCGCCATTATCACTCCGGATGCGTGCAACACTTATGCCCTGTTCTACTTCTATCCAGATGAATATTTTTTAGAATTGGTCAAAGGCTTCATCTTTACTTGCTAGCAAGAGAACCCAGGTATAGCGAGAATATTTATCCACAATGAACATGGTGTATTCTCTTCTACCCAAACTCAATGGTTTAATTGGACCAAAAAGATCTATATGCAAGAGTTCATGTACTCTTTTTGAAGGAATGTAGGAAATAGAAGGGAAACTTTTCTTATACTATTTACCTAATTGGCTTGCAGTGCATAGATAATCCTTATCAAAAGCAACCTTAGGCAAACCCACTACCAATTCCTTTTTGGCTAGTTTGGACAGGAGGTTCATGCTAACAAGTCTCAACCTCTGGAGCTATAGCCATGATTCTTCTTCTTTAGAGGCCAAGCAGATATTCTTTTTCTCATTTTTAATATTGATAGAATAGACATTATTTACTCTAGGTGCATAAAGAATAAGTTGATTAGACTTACTATCATAAATTGAGCAGCCTCTAGAATCGAATGTGACTTTTCTTCCTTTGTCACAAAGTTGGGCTGAGTAAGTTAAACTTCAGTCCATTAACCAGTGAGACATCTTCTATCTTCAATTCAGATCCAATGGTCCTATGTCCAATGATCTGCCCTTTTTTATTATCTCCAAAGCTCACTTTGCCTCCCTTCTTTTAGGTTAATGTGATGAAGGCCTTCTCATAACCTGTCATGTGCCTTGATCATCCACTATCAATGTACCAAGTGTGTTGATCTACTGTGAATCTAAGGCATACCTATAAAATAGATCAAGTGAGTTTGGGTACCCAATCAGATTTAGGTCCTCTCGGGTTAATAACCATCTCAGGCTAAGGATTGACATCATAGTAACCATTTTTTAATCTACATAATTTAGTAATATGATTGTTTTTCCCACAAAACTTGCACCCTGAGATGGGTCTGTTCTGCTTTTGCTTCTTTTCTATCTTTTCTAGATCCTCCTTCCCATAGTTCCCTCTATATCCAGCTTCTTGTACACTTGTGGATGGTCCGGAATATGTTTAGAAGCTGGTTGGAGGTGCAACTTCTGCTGCATAATTCCTCTTCTGGTTGGCAGGTTTCTAATTGTATACTACCTTAGCCTTTCCTTTTTTTGCAGTAGTATATCTTTGGGCCTGAGGTTGCCTGCTAACCTCCTTCAATTTTTGATTTGAAGGCTTTGGATTTCCTTTGCCAGCTTGGTGCTGACTTCTTTGTGTATTCTGCTTTGGATTCCTTCTTAGTTGAGGAGGGTTTGATCTCCTTTCGGATGCTTCCTTTATTATGGTTAGCTCCCTATCTAACCCCATCAAGTTAGCACTTAATATTTGCACTTGATTTCTCAGGAAGTTTTCTTCAACTTCATCAATGTGCTTTGTTGTTTTGATTAAGTTGACATCTTGTGCCAATGCTTCATTATCTTCAGCATTTTCCAGCACTTGCCTTCTCAAGGACTTGATTGCTTTGGTGTTCTTCTTCACACTCTTGATCACAATAGCTAAAGCTCTAGCAAGGTCAAAGTTAGAAGCAGAATTAGAATAAGAGTTTAATTCTGATTCTTCAATTTGCACTATTTCTTGCTTAGAGGCATTCTTTCCTGATTGCTCTGCTTTTAGATCAATTAGTGCCATGAATGCACGGTTGGCAGTCTCTTCTTCTTCTGTTGAAGATGAGCTGCTACTTTCCTCATTATTGCTCCAGGTAGCCACCATTGCCTTCTTCTTGTGCTTTTTGGTTCTTTTAAGCTTAGGGCATTTTGTTCTAAAGCGACCTTTCTCCCCATATTAAAAATAGGTATCTTCTTTTTTCGGATCCTTCTTGTCTTCTGGATTCCTTCTAGGCCTATCTCTTCTGAATATGACTTCCCTTGGTCTTCGGGGTTTATATTTTTTTGGACTTCCTCCTTTCTTTCTTTAGTAGTTGCTCCTTGGTACTTTGAGGTTCTGTGAGTTACTCTTCTTCTCCGGATGAGGCTGATCCGGTGGATTCTGCCTTAAGCGTAATAGCTTTCTTCTTTTCTTCAGGCTTCTTCTCCTGTTGACTATATCTCTCTAGAGTTAGCTCTTGAGTCAAGATATTTCTAATAAGCTCATAATAGCTATAAACATTTAAGTCATGAGCTTCCTTAATGGTAGTCTTCTTGTTATATCATTCCTTGGTAAGACTCCGGAGCACCTTCTTCACCATTTCTACTTCAGAGATTTCCTTTTCGAATCTTTTCATCTCACTCACTAGATTGGTATATCTAGTGTTTATGCTGCCGATAGATTCTTTTGGCTCCATCTTGAAGGATTCAAGTTTTTACTGTAGTAAATCAATCATTGCTTCTTTCACCTTATTCGTTCCTTCATAGGTTACCTTCAGCTTCTCCCAGATCTTCTTTGCCGTCTCACATCTGGATATCCTATTAAATTCTATTGCACTAAGAGCACAGTGAAGCATATTAATAGTATTTGCATTTTCACATAATTTTTTAAAATCATTCTCATCCCATAAACGTAATGGCTTTCGGGTGATCATACCCTCTACTTCATGAGTAGGCTCATACGGGCCATCCTTGATGACCAACTATGATTGCATGCTTTATGCTTGAATGAAGTTCTTCTTCTGATTTTTCCAGAACATGTAGTGTTCACCGGTGAAGAGCGGAGGACGGGTAATGGACATACCCTCGGGAAGGAGTTGTGAGTTTTGGAAACTCATTTTGATGTTTGAATCAAAATTTTGGACCTTTAGCTCGAGATTGTTAGATCTTTAGTTTTGAGCATGTGCTCTGATACCACTTATTGGTCCCTGTGAGGGTCTATATAAGGTCAAAGGGGGGTGAATGACCCTTTTTCCCGGAATTAATAAACTTTAATAAGTGTGTAGCGTGTTTGATTATGATCAGGAGGATGGATCCGGATAATGCGAATATGACAATATAATGCAGCAAGTAAAGGAAAAAAAAAATCAAACACGGTGATTTATACTGGTTCGATGCCTCCTACGTCCAATCCGTAGAGTTTCCTTCCTCTGAGCTTATCCACTAGTGGATTCCTTTCCAACTGACAGGAATCAAGCCTTACAGGTTATCTTCAAATGATAACCCCTTTCGGATGTAGGATATACCACTAACTCCTAGCTGAGTCTTAGCAGAATATACCACTTAGACTTCTACCCTAAATCTAAGCTGAGTCCTACAGGGAGATCCCACTCAAAGCACCTACTTCAAGCTATATCCCAATCTCACTACTCACCCAAGTAGGAGATCTTTTACACTTTGGTTTTTGTCAAAGGTTTTGGTTTTTGGATTTCCTTAAGTTTATAACTCACTTAGGAATCCTCACAAACTGATTTGGAATTTGTTTGATTCTTGGAGGGATGAATTTCTGATTGCTTCTTGCGAATTCTCTTTGTTAATTGCTATCTCAAGTCAACCAACACCTTCTCAACTTGTGAAGCTTCCCTTTTATAGGCTGGGATCATAAATGCAGCCGTTGTGGGTTGGAGAGCTGTAGCTCAATTCTTCATTATTGATCATGTAAGATGTAGAGCTTCCGGAGCCATTGATCAATCCGTTAAATAGTAATTTGACATGTTTGAATCCTTGGGATTGAGGCTGAAAAGATGTCAGTGATTGTTTTTCTTGTATTTTAGTGACACACCAACTTTTATACCATTAACTTTTTGGTGTGAGCTCCGCGCGCCTCCTTATTAGTCTAGGAGAAAAAGGTTGTTAGCTTTTTCTGTCCGGTGTCAGTCCTTTTGTCCTTTTTCTGAAAAGTGCAAGCTGTCTCTTTTGTCTTGCTTACGGGGAAAGGTTCTTTGACTATGTAGACTAAAAAGGTGGAGGGAAAAGTTGTTTTTGAAACTTTTCCCATTGTCTTGATATCTGAGTCTTCCGGATGCTCTTAGACTCAGAATCTCTGGATCTTTCTTCTTCTGGTGTTAGTGCAATCAGTTCTCCTAGATGCTAGTCTTGAGAAATTAAAGTTTGTTTCCTTTCCAAACTTTATCCTGATGATTTCAGTATATGCTTAGGTACTTGATGTCTTCAATGGATGACCTTGTAGCTGGATCTCGTCCGGATGCTTCCATTTGGATTTTGGAAATACTTTGTTTAAGTTTTTATTTCTTTCAAACCTGATCCAGATATTTTAATTTAATTGAGATTCTGGATCATTTTTTTCCAACAGAGTGGGGTAGGGTATTTCTTTGTTGTTATTGCAAGCCTATAAGGCAAAATTTATTCGAAAATGTTAAAATTTAATATAAAATGGATGTTTTACTTTAATTTGTAATATTTTTATTATTCTTATAATGTTTTCAACAAGTAAAATATAAACTATAATACTGATCATTTTTTAAAAAATAAAAAATAGAAACTGACTATTTAGAAAAAATAAAAATTAAGAAAATAAAAAGAAAACTGGAAATAAAAAATAGAAATAATTTTCTGCAACTAAATAGGCCCTTGGTGTTTTTAAGCTACTTTCAAAAGAACATTATCCCACATGGGTTTTTAATACTTGAGTTTTTGGGTTTAATATTGTTATATTCCATATGAGCTTACGAAGTTGGGAGAGAGATTAGGTGAGCTTTTGCAAACGTGAGAGAAATGACCAAGAGTCGTTTCTAGTGCAAATCGGTATTCTCGGAACTATTTTATTATTTTACGTGGGAAAATATTTTTGCGAAAAATATTTTATGGTTTTAATTCCTTACCCGAAACGGATGATTTTAATAGGGAAATTGTTAAAAATATACTACATAAGTTTCATATTTACATCTTTACTTCCTTGTTTATTCTTTGCACTCTCTAACCAGTTTTAAGTTTCCATTATCAAGGAATACGCTCCACCACTGTTCACGCACTAATCACTATTTTTTTTATTTTTTCATCTTATTTTGATATTATCTTTCAAACAGTTCATTTTTTGACATGCAGCTTTAGAGTTTTTTATTAGTCTCATTTTATCTTCGAAACGCCATCCATTGTGATATACTTTTTCAAAAACTTTTTTTCGACTGTTCAATATCTAGTAAGTAACTGTAGATATCTTGTAAGAATCATATTTTCATATATTTGAATTTTTGTTTTTAATTCAACATAATCTGGTAGGTATCTGATAGGATGCTGATATATATTTATGTAGTAAAAACCATATACAAACATAAACTTGGTGGATTGAACAAACTTTAAATGAACAGTTGAAAAAAAGTTTTAATGTATCTAGTAAGTATCTGGTAAATATCTGGTAGAACGCTAATATATGAAATATGGTGGAAATATGTTACAAACATAAACTTGATGGATTGAACAAATTTTCAATGAAATATAAGATTTCTACCAGGTACCTACCAATTACCTACCAGATATTAGACAGTTGAAAAAATAATTTCGAATGTATCTGGTATGTATCGGGTAGAATGCTAATATATGAAGTATGGTAGAAATATGTTACAAACATATACTTGATGGATTGAACAAATTTCCAATGAAAAAGATTTCTATCAGATATTGAATAGTTGAAAAAATGTTTTTGAATGTATCTGGTAAGTATCTGGTAGAATGCTAGTATATGAAATATGGAAGAAATTTGTTACAAACTTAAACTTGATGGATTGAACAAATTTCCAATAAAATATAAGATTTCTACAAGTTACCAACCCGATATTGAACAGCTGAAAAAATGTTTTTGAATGTATCTGGTAGAATGTTAATATATAAAATATGGTAGAAATATATTACAAACATAAATTTGATGGATTGAACAAATTTCCAATGAAATATAAGATTTCTACCAAATATTGAACAATTGAAAAAATGTTTTTGAATGTAACTGGTAACTATATGGTAGAATGCTAATTTATAAAATATGGAAGAAATATGTTACAAACCTAAACTTGATGGATTGGACAAATTTCGAATGAAATATAATATTTCTACCAGTTACCTACCTGATATTGAATAGTTGAAAAAATGTTTTTGAATGTATCTGGTAAGTATCTAGTGGAATGCTAATATATGAAATATGATAGAAATATGTTACAAACATAAACTTGATGGATTGAACAAATTTCCAATGAAATATAAGATTTCTACCATGCTCCTACCAGTTACCTACCAGAGATTGAACAGTTGAAAAAATGTTTTAGAATGTATCTAGTATGTATCTGGTAATGGTAGAATGCTAATATACGAAATATGGTAGAAATATGTTACAAACATAAACTTGATGGATTGAACAAATTTGTAATGAAATATAAGATTTCTACCAGATTCCTACCAGTTACCTACCATATATTGAACAATTAAAAAAATTATTTTTGAATGTATTTGGTAGAATGTTAATATATTCAATATGGTAGAAGTATGTTACAAACATAAACTTGATGGATTGAACAAATTTCCAATGAAATATAAGATTTCTATTAGGTTCCCACCAGTTACCTGCCAGTTATTGAACAGTTGAAAAAATGTTTTTGAATGTATCTGGTAAGTATCTGGTAGAACGCTAACATATGAAATATGGTAGAAATATATTGCAAACATAAACTTGATAGATTGAAAAAATTTCTAATGAAATATAAGATTTCTACCAGTTCCTATCCGTTACCTACCATATATTGAACACTTGAAAAAATATTTTTGAATGTATCTGGTAAATTTGGTAAGTATCTGGTAGAATGCTAATATATGAAATATGGTAGAAATATGTTACAAACATAAACTTGATGGATTGAACAAATTTCCAATGAAATATAAGATTTCTACCAGGTTCCTACCAGTTACCTACCAGATTTTGAATAGTTGAAAAATAATTTTTGAATGCATCTGGTAGGTATCTGGTAAGTATCTAGTAGAATGATAATATATGAAATATGGTAGAAATATGTTACAAACATAAACTTGATGGATTGAACAAATTTCTAATGTAATATAAGATTTCTACCAGGTCCTACCAGTTACCTACTAGATATTGAACAGTTGAAAAAATGCTTTTGAAAAAGTATATCACAATGGATGACGTTTCAAAGATAAAAATGAGATGAACAAAAAACTCTAAAGCAGCATATAAAAAAATGAACGGTTTGAAAGATAATGTCAAAATAAGATGAGAAAATGAAAAAAAAGTGATTAGTGCGTATGAACAGTAGCGTGAATACTGGTCAAACGTACTACTTTAATTTTAAACTTATTTGGTTAGAAAAGTTAGGTCCCATGGAATGAAAGAAAATTTAATTTTTTGTATATTTTTAATAAAAATCCCATTTTAATGTGTTAAATCCCAACGGGCTATTTTTCTTAATGTGCACAACTATGTATTATTCAATGATTTGTAACTTCCTTCAGTTACTGATTTTAATCGCTTTTGTATTTAATCGATAACATATGTTTTCTAGCTATAAAATTCCTTGTGGGTTTTTCATTTGATGGATACAATTGGTTTTTACATTCTCTCTTCCTCTTGAAATTTTGGATATATAAAGCGTTTCTTATTCCTCTAGCCAAATTCAAATTGAATTTGAAAAGTTTTTTAATCCTGGGAGGAACTATTAAGTGTCCTTTAAGGACAGTGTCTTAGACACGACTTAGCTTAACCTAACGCTTGTTTTTGTTGTTCCCATTGTATTTCAGAACCACCTTCCGAGCTCCTAGTTTTCTACTGTGTTTTCTACTTCTGAGCATTTCTTGTTGCTGCTAAAATCTCAGCTTCTAAGCTCCTATTTTGCCATTGTATTTTCTGATCTAGGCCACTACAATTCAACCTTCTAAGCTCCTAAACTGCTGCACAAAAACCTGCTTTTGACTTGACTTGGTGCTGCCCAATTCCAAGCTTTTGAGAACTACTCTTACAGCTTAAGAAGTGTCATTCTTCACTGCCTAGCTTCTGATATTTCACCAAACAACTTCTGAGTTTTTTTCAAACTCAACTTACAGTATCTGAACATTAACTCTGAGCATTCAACTTTCAGCCTTTGAGATCAAATTTTGTCAACAATCTTAGAGGATAATCTGAAATGGCTGATGTTACTCCTAATGCTGACTATGGTTTTGAGACTGACATGGAATCGACAAAGCTAATGCAAATGTTCCTCCACTACCTGCTCCGGTGTATGCTAAGCCATTTCTTGACATCTCTAAAATTGAGATATTCAATGGCAAAAATTTTAAGAGATGGCAAGAAAGAATTTTCTCTATGCTTGATATGCACGGAGTCGCTACTGCTCTTATTGATTTTGCTCCTACCAAGCCTATTGCCGAAGTGAATTCTTAGATTCATGCCAATAAGTTCTGTAGACACAACATTCTCAACACTCTATCTAATGATCTCTTTGATGTCTACTGTTCCTACACGTAAGCTAAAGAGATTTAGGAATCTCTGATTTCTAAATATACTGTTGAGGATGCGGCAAACAAAAATTTGTAATTGGAAAATATTACAAATGGGAGATGGTTGAAGATAAGGACATCGAGATTCAAATTAATGAGTATCAAAAACTCATTAAGGATTTAAAGGCTGAGGAGATTGAGCTTCTTGATGAGTTCATGGTTGGAGTTCTTATCGAGAAATTGCCTTCTTCTTGGAATGTGTACAATCAATAACTTAGATACAAACAAAAGAACTTATCTCTCATTGAGCTTATCAAACACAGCATCATCGAGGATGCTAATTGAAAGGAGGTTAGAATTGCAAAAGGGAAAGAGATGGTCTCCAAGGCAAATATTGTGCAAACAAAGGTACGAAAATCACCATGTCTTCAAACCTAAAAGTGGTAAACCTTCAAAAAGAAAAGGAACTATTACATAAGTGGGAAACCCGATTGCCATGGTCCTCGATGTAGGAGGCAAGTTGTGAATGATAATCCCGTTAAGCATAGAGCTAATCTGGTTAAAGAGGATGATGAAATTATTGCTGCGATCATTTCACAAGTAAATCTGGTGGCCGATGAAAATGAGTGGATTATTGATTCTAGAGCTATGAGGCACATTTGTGTGGATAGAAATGCTTTCAAATCATATACTCCAAATGAAAGTGGAGAAGAAATTATTTATCTTGGTGATTTTAGAACTACTCTAGTTAAAAAAAACCCTCAATGGGAGACTCACCCACTATAGCTAGGTGCGTGATTCGGGTCAAATCTGGATGTAGTCAGAGCAAAGCTTCAGTGAACTAGATGTGCAACCAAAAAAATTTAAAAATGTAATTTTCTCTAACTCGGGATGATCAAGAGATAGTGCAGTGAATTCAAGCACATTAGTTTCCTCTAAACTTCCAAATGCATCTCCACCAACATTCCAATATTTAGATTTCCCTTCTTAATATTGGGAGAAACTCCTAGATGATAATCTAATATTATACTTTGATAACTTACTAAATGTAGTATACCCATCTAGGCCTAAGATCGGGTCGATATGAGCCACCTGGTGTGACCTTTTGGGGAACATAAGATGATTAATGAGAAATCTGGCAAAAACTTAAAGTGACCTATGAAGGGACAAACAAGGTCAAAGAAGCCAAGATTGATCTCATCCAATAAAAGCTTGAAACTTTCAAGATGGAGCCAAAGGAATGCATCAGCATCATGAACACTAGATACACAAATCTAGTAAATAAGATGAAGAGGCTGGGAAAGAAAATCACTGGGGATGAGATGGTAAAGAAATTTCTCCAGAGTCTCAACAAGGAGTGGGATAATAAGAAGACAACCATTAAGGAAGCTCATGATCTAAAGTTTTATGATTATAAGGAACTCATTGGAAATCTGTTAACTCAAGAACTATCCTTGGAGAGATACAACCAACAAAAGAAGAAGCTGGAAGAGAAAAAGAAAGCAATTGCTCTAAAGGCAGACCTATTTGGATTAGAATCCTCTGGAATAGAAAAACAGTCAAGGAAAACTCCATACAACAAAGAATAAATGGCTATGCTAGCCATACAATTCAATAGATTCCTAAGAAAAGGAGAATGATGATCAAAGAGAAGCTCTAGAAGATTTGACTCCAAGAAAAGGAGAGAAAGCAGCTCCAAGAAGGATAAGTACAGAAAAGATCCCAATGAAAGGAACGATCAAGAGAAAGAGATGGCTTGTTTTGAATGTGGAGAGAAAGGACATTTTGAATCAAAGTATCCCAAGTTAAAGGAAGAAAAGAAGAACAAAAAGAAGGCAATGGTGGCCACATAGAGCAATAGCGAGGAAAACAGTAGTTCATCATCTTCAGAAGAAGAAAATACTACCAACTGTGCATTTATGGCACCGACTGAGCCGGAAGTAGAACCATCTAAAAAGGGAACAACTCAGTAAATCACTAAGCAAACAAATGAATCAGAAGCAGAGTCAGCAAGTATTGAGGTAAAATCTCACTCTAATTCTATTTCTAACGATGATCTTGCAAGAGCTCTAGGGATGGTAATCAACAATCTAAAGAAGAACACAAAAGCTATCAAACTTCTACAAAGACAAGTAATGGAGCTAATAAAAGATGTAGAGGCTATAGGGCAATGTATAAATCTCATAAGAGCTACAAAGCACTATGAGAATGTTGAAATAAATTCCTTGAAATCCCAAGTCCAAATTATCAGTGCAAATATCTTTGGGCTCGATAGGGAACTAGCCTTGATGAAGGCAACTGCCAGAAGAAACCTAAATTCCGGAAGGACAGAACCCTCAAACCAAAGAAGGAATCTAGAATCTCTAAAATCAAGGAAAGCCTAGAAGCAGCCTCAAGCAAAAAAGTACACAACTCCTCAAAATAGAAAATCTCAAACACAGAGGTATACAACTGCTAAAAAAGGGAAAACTATGGTGATTCATGATGAGCAACCACTCAAGCAAAGAAATACTCATAAAGTGGAATTAGCTCCTCTAGTCAACTATCGAATACAAACCGGACAATCAAAGATGGATCTATCCAAAGCAGGGTATTCCAGAGCCTATATGGAAAGTAGGATCTCCTGAAGATTGAAGAGAAGCTTAAGCAAAACAAACCAATTGTTGGGTGCAGGTTTTATGGTGCTCATAACCATATTACTAAAATGTTTAGATATAAAAATGGTTATTATGATGTCAATCTGTGGCCTGAAATGGTTATTAACCTAAGAGGATCCAAATCTGATTGGGTTCCCAATCCTACTTAATATGTTTTCCAGGTATGCCTTAGGTCCACTAAAGATCAGCAAACGTGGTACATTGATAGTGGATGCTCTAGGCACATAACTGGTGATGAAAAAGCCTTCATCACATTAACCCAAAAGAAGGATAGAAAAGTGAGTCTTGGAGATAATCAAAAAATCAAGATCCAGATAACACAGTTCCAGATGAAGTAGGACCAATGAAGGCTCAAGATGAAACCAACTTCAATAATGATTGATGACCAATAAAAGGAAATCGATGCTGGATAATTTCCATACAAGAAGAACTAGATTAGTTCACTAGAAATAGTGTCTGGAATCTAGTACCACCTCGTAAAGAAAGATCAATAATTGGCACACAATGGGTGTTCTGGAACAAGCTAAAGAAAATCCTCCATGGACTAAAACAAGCACAAAGAACTTGGTATGAGAAACTCACCTTATTTCTCATATCCAAGGATACATCTGGGAAAAGATAACACAACACTCTTCATCAAAAGGGAAAGAGGGTTGATGTCATTCTTATTCAAATCTATGTTGATGATATAATCCTTAAAGCTACTGATGAAAAGATGTGATAAAAAAAGATGTAAGTCTAGTCTACATCTCGACAAATGAGCAAAGAACAAATATCTTTACTAAACCTCTATGTAAAGATTAACTCAACAAGCTTACGAAGGCAATTGGAATATTCAATCCAATTTGAAGAAGGCTCTGAAAGACAAATATGCAGTCACTCAAGCTTCCAATAGTCAAGGAATCAAGGAGGAAAAGAGAAGTATATTACTTATGGATCCGAAAGAAAATATTGCCAGCTCAGCAGACAAGAAGTGACAAATGGCAATAAAGGCGGTAAAAGTAACTATTCACTTTTGAATTTCAAAATTTTACTGTGCTCATCATGCGCGGTAAAAATTATAACAATTTAAATTAAATAAACCGTTTCCATTGTTTATACGCCATTAAACTCTCTCCCAAATAAAACGGACATGTCATCGATCCAGTTAAACTTAACTGCTTCCGGATTACCAAAATATCCACATCTCAAAACCCTATAAAAAGCCCCAAAATCACTATCTTCATCACGCGAGCAACCAAGTACTGTTGTGAGTGGGCAAGGGTTTTATAGGGATGCACTCGGGGTGTGGTGCGTGGGGAGCGATTCGGTGCAGTTTGAGGAAACCGCGGCATTTAGTTTGCATTGGGAAAATCCGATTCGCTTAAATGTGTGTGCCTCTTTTATAATAAAATGCTGGATTTTACTAAAGAGAAAAGTTATTTTTATTATTTTTCACATAAACTTATTGAATGTGAAAAACATGGCTTTTTATATGCCAAAAATGTGATTATATTGAGAAATATATTTGCAGATTTTATTAAGAAAAGATATTTTTAAAATAAAGCATTTTTACTTTATTTAAAAATAAAATAGAGTTGCCACCAGGTTCAGCTCCACCGGGAATTGTGATATAGTAATCCAAAAAGGGATTTTTATACCGAAAAGAAAGTGAGATTCTGATTTCTGACTTAATAGTTACTCATATTGTTCAAATTGTTTGAATTAATTTTAGAATTTTAGAATGTGTGGTAATTTCTGCATTACAATGGCTTTTAAGAATTAAATTCAAGAAATAAAATAGGCATTATAAACGGCACAGATAAATAAATATTTACTACCGAAATTTTGGTAGAGTAACGACAGCGTTTGGGTTCTGGCCCGGAAAGTTGAATAGAGTTTTCTCACATTCTGGATGTTTATCCATACCTGCGAGCTTAGTTACACATATTATAGTTTAAGTGGCCTCAGTGGCTCACTTAACCAGGGAAGTGGAATGCTATATGTAATAATAAAGCAATAAAAATGTGTTTCAATGAATTTGAAAGTTGGGCTTAGAGCCAATTACCCTCATTTTACCTTTTCGTCTGTCTAGGATGACTTGAGAGCCGGTGCAGGACCAAAGTTGTCAGAGGTTGTGATTTATTTGGAAAATAGGTTTAACCCAAGTTATAGCTATAGTCTTGGATTATTCCTATAGAAAATGCGAGGCTTTTTTTGGGAAATTGAGTCATTTTTAGATCGAAAGCTATGAGATCTTGATCTAAAAAGATAGAAAAATGAGCTTACACCAAATGTTGGCAATGAAGCTCAGATTTGGGGGTGTTTTTACAAAGTTTCGGGGCTTTCGGGACTCCCGGAACAAAAGGGGACGAATTTGAGATTTTGGGATTTTTTTTCCGTTTTTCGTCTGTTGAAATGAGGGGAGGTAAGCCTTTATTTATAGAAGGTTGGTAATTAGCTGGCGGGCTAATTACCTATCTGACAAGATTTTATTAAATCTTGTAAAATCTTGTCAGATCTAGGTAAGATTTGATTTTTTTTACTGTAGATGGGTAATTAGCCGGCGAGCTAATTACATATGTTTGACCAAACTCTGACTTTTTGATTTTTCAGTAGGAAATGCTAAAACAAAGCTTCCTTGGAATGTGAGTTTTTGAATTTCGGATTTTGGATGACAATTTGGTCCTTTTTGGCTCTTTTCTCTGATCACTGAACGGAATAGACATAATTCCTCATTAGGCTGGAACGGACCTGTGCTAACAGTTTTCCCCTCGCATACATAAATTTCGTGCTAGAAATTTTGCCGTATGCGAAACAAACAAAACAGTGTGTGTGGAATGCAATGAGTTAAATTTTTTTTAATAGACAAATTTTGAAATAAAATATATTTTGCCACTTCGATTAAAAATTTATTAATGGGTTGCATGAGGTTTAAAATTGACCGGGGGTTGAAATAAATATTCTTTTAGGTGCTTAATGCATGAATGACTATGTAAAAACAGCTTTGAGGTCCGCTCGTTTTGTAAACAATGCAGAAATTGGATGAAATATGCAAAATTGCAAAAAATTTCAAAACATACGTAATTAGCCGAGGGGCTAATTACCTATGTAACGGTAACTTTTATAGCGGTTACACGTAAATGCATGATAGCTGGCATAGGTAATTAGCCGGTGGGCTAATTACATATGTAATCAGCCAGCGGGCTAATTACTTGTGGGCTATAAAAACAGCAGCTTGGCTCCCATTTTTTTCGCACCAAAAAAATTTCTCTTCCTCTATCTTGCCAATTTAGCTCTTTTTCTTCAAAGATTTTCATTTTCAAGCCATCCTTGACAATGATTTCTCTCATTTTCTTTCCTTTTCTGCCCCTTTTATTTTGATTTTACGGGCTTTCTAAGTGGTTCAAGCTTTACAATATCCGCTTGGATTTGCCATCCGTCTAAGTGACTACTCGGAATGTGATTATTGACGGCAATCAAGTGGAATTATCCGAGGTTCATGCCGAGGCTTTATACGGGCTTCCATTGAATTGGATGTACCACGGGATCCGTCCTGGGGATTTTATCCCGCTTGCTTTGAAGCCTTTCGACCACCTTTCTCGGATTCTGTTAAGCCTTACAACCTTTGCCGCATTTGTTACCATGTTATCATTATTAATATTATTATTATTATTATTTATGATGTTATTATTTACTTGTTATATATATGTATTTTTTTGCTCTTTATTTATGGCATGAATGCAATGACCTTCGATAATCGTGTGATTTATCAAAGACCGGTGTGTGATTAGCGTATATGCATTATTTTGTAGGTCACCGGCTATGAGGGTGGTAGTGTTTCCCATTTTCCCAAGTGGTACAAGGTACTATCTCCTAGTGCTAAAACCATTATTGATGGGACGTCCTTGGGGAGGATGGTGAGGTACTGCAAGTATGTGAGGCATCGTAAGTATCCGTACATCCCAGCCGGTACTTCTACCAAAATCTTGAGGAGGTGGTCCAATACTACCCACACCTTCCACTTCCAGTTTGGGGAGTACACTATTACTCCGGTGGATTACCTTGCCATCACAGGTCTTCCGTTCCACGGTAATGAAATCCATTTCAACGCTTGCTTTACTTATGACAACTTCAATGTGGAGACTATTGAGGCTTTGATTGGCTATTCTGGGGATAAGCCTTGGCTATTTTCTTGCGAGAAACTTATGACCTTTTGGACCACCAGGGATAGGAGACACTTGACTTTCACCTATGAGGCTAGAGCTTTCATGGCTACCACTTTGTCATGGCTATGCCTTCCTATTGGGGGTTCAATCGTGAATCTCCACATTCTACCTAGATTGATCCAACCCGCTTTGATGAGTATACTTGGGGTAGATCCATGTTGGGTCATCTGTATTGGGCCTTTGATTAGTGAACGAGGAACAGGATTGCAAGTTTAAATCTTGTCTTCAGATTATCTATGTAAGGCTTTGACTCCTTTTCTTCCTTTATGAGCATTTTTGTCTGTCTTTTGGCGTCCTGATTTCTTTTAACTGCTTGCAGATCTGGCTTTTTGAGATGGGGATTCTCCTGAGGACCAAGCTTGTGTAGGATGATAATTATCCGTTCTATCCTCGTCTACCACACTACTGGCACGGTTGGGAGATGCAGTCCCATTTCGCTCTTTCTGCTTGCCTCCATGCTATCCTTGGAGCAAGTATACTCTATAGCTCCCTTAATTTGCTTTGATCGCTATATCTGCTACAACTATTGTATCAACACTTGGCTTTTTTTTCTTTTCTTTTTTTTCAGATCAGGATGCAACCTTGGGGGCATGAGCTTTACTCGCCAGAGGTTATGAGATTGGCTGGGGAATTTGTGAACACCCGGCTAATTATAGAGACTCCCTTCTCCTTAGAGTGGTACCTTGGAGAGCATATACAGAATTGGCATCTTCCTCCTAAGTCGGGGGGTGTGAAGATTTTTGTCGTTCATAATTACTTGGATGGCCAGAGACAGACCCTGTTCCTATCGCGCCCTAGCCAGACATTCATAGCCCCTTTGAGGGTGATGCTCCTTTAACTTCCGCCCCTAGCCTAGATTGGGTTCCCCTGGGACTATCCAGGTGACTGTATCCTTTCTTTCCTTGACTTGAGTTTCTTGTCCTTTTCATTATCGTGCTTAGTTGGACTGATTCGCCCTTGCTTCGATGTCTTTGTACGATCACCAAGGTAGGAAAAGGCCTGCATCTACTTTCGCTTATGTGGGTAGCTCTTTAACGTCGTTTGTCCCTCCTTAGAGTTTGGCGATGGTGGAGGGACATCGGGGGTTTCATTATCAGCTACCCATGTCTCTGATGTACCATCTTGACCTGAGTATTTATACGCCAATGATTTTGCCTTATCTGGATCCTGAGCATCCAGCGGCCTTCTATCCAACCTATACCACTCATGCAAGCCTTCTCTGCTTTTCTCTTTTTTTAGGATATCAGATTATGATGGTTCCAACTCATCCTAATCTCTCATTCTTGTAGGTGTACACTGCTGATAGCATCTCCAATTGGGGATATATCCAAGGAGGACAACGGTTCATGATGAACCAAAACTTTGATATGGCAGTACGTTTACTATTTTATTATTTTAATGATGATGCATGGCATGTTATGAAATGTAAATGAAAGATTTGTGTTAAAATATTGCAGCTGAAGATCCGACGGCTTTGAGGTCTATTAGGGATGCTCCAGGTGGATGACCTGCAGCAACAGCTGCAGTGGGGACAGGGCAATCTTTGTGGATTCTTTCCTCAGGGCGGTTATCCTCCTCCTCCAACATCCTTTGATCCTAGCCACCCGAGTTCCAGCGGGCAGTAGATAGGCTTTTTTGTAATTTTCTTTTCTTTAGGCCATTTGCAGAGCCTTTTTCTTGTATGAACACATTTTTATATATAAAAGAATTTTGCATTATTCCTTCACTTTGTGCTTTCTTTTGTCATTGATCTAGTTTATGGGGCTAATCTACAAGATATTGGTAGATTGCCCCATAAACTACGTATAGCACACTGCTACTCTTTGAGATTTCACCATGGAGAACTACATCCATATTCATGCAGATTTGAATGTTTATCTGAAGAAATCCAATGGTTAGGGCCGTCTCGGGGTTTGTGGTCTGGCACATATGAAGGAATACTATTGCATCTTTGTTAAGGATAATATAATCCAGGCTGCTATTAGATTCAAGGATCCCGTCGACAACGTGTTCCATTTTGGATAGCATGAGTTGTGCCCCTTGTACGAGGAATTCTGTGGGCTCCTGAGATCTTCAGCTGACATGCCCCCAACCATACTGACGCGTTGTCTTGAGATTTTTGACCCCGTTGATGAACCATTTTCAGTTGCAATAATTTGACAGTGGCCGATTGATTTGATATGAGGGCTTGATATTGGATGTGGCTTTTGACATAATTAGGAACCTTTCTCTTAACGACGCGAGCTGGCTTTGGCTCATTTGCTTACTCTTGTTGCGAGTCTTCCTTTGCGAGGTTCCCACTATGGTTTGCAGCTTTGTATTCCTGACTATTGTTGATCAGATGTTAAAGGGGAAATCTCCCATTGTAGTAAGCTTGGCTGAGACATTGATCTTTGTGCGCTCTTCCCTGAATGGGACTGAAGCCACTACTAAGGGTAGCATGCTTCTTCTTCAGGTAGCTTTTATTTGAGCCTTCCTTTTTGCATGAACCGCCCTTTTAGGTTTTCGATTCATCAAGCTTGCCTTAATTTTTATATGGACTGCCTTTTCAGGTTTTTAGGCTATCTTTTCTTTTTTACTTTTCTTTTCTTTATTTCTTTTTCTTTTTTCATTTTTTCATTTTTTTTCTTTTCTCATTTTTTCTCTTTTTTCTCTTTTTTCTTTTCTGTTCTCATTTTTTTCTTTTGTGCTTTTATGTTGTTTTTGAAACTTTGGCTTTGGGACAAGCTTTCTATATTGTATATCCCTACAAGCATGGATTATTATCCGAAGGCCTATTGGGCACGAGGTGCTATAGTTTGCATCGGCAACTGCCCTCATAGAGATTTTACCGTCGAGGAGTAGGTTGAGTTTATCGGGATTCAATCTGCTGAGGATATTTGTTGGGTTTGCCCTTGGTGAGGAATCATGCATGTGACTACTAACGTTGCTAGAGATAGTATGGTCCTCATTGGGCTTTCTGAGATTATCGCCTGTTCTCCAAGTCGCTTGTGCAGGCAGTATGGTCGCCATCAGGGGTTCCCGACATCCTTGTGTACCCTAATTGGCTCTGAGCTTTCTTATGCTCGAGTCTATCATCATGACATAAGGTGGATTGGCCCCTTTTGGATGGAGACAAACTATTCTGTGCCTTTTAACGTCCACCCTTCCGAGGCTTATCGTTTCTAGGCTACGAGTACTCGCAGGTTCACCACTCTTAAGGTGCGACTCATTGAGACTAGGAGGCTTCGTAGTTTCCTTAGAGATCACTGAGCTTGCCGCCATGTGTCTTTCAACTTCATTGAAAAATAAAGGCTTTAGGCCTCGTAGTTCATCTTTGTCATTTTCATTTCCTGTTTGTAATGCATTTTATGTGTAATAAAGGTGAAAAGATGCTATTTGAATGCGTGTTTCATTAAACAATTCACAGTTTCCATTTAATGCACTCATGTAGTATATTTAACATGAACATGTTACCACAAAATATATCATTTAAATAGGAAGGACAAATCGTATTTATTCCCAAGAAATGCCCACCATTGCCTAAGGTTCCGAATGGATTCTACCCAAGGCTTCGCTCTTTTATTTTGGGGTCTTTATTTTTTCTCAAGAGCTCTCACTAGCTCTTGATAGACCTTTATATTTCTTTTTTTTCTTTTCTTTTTTTTTCTTTTCTTATATATATTAGTTACACGAGATAGCGCTTCAGTTTGTCGCGATTTACTAGATTCACAAATTCATTGTCATCCAAATCTGAGATTTTGACTGCCCCTTTACTGAGAGTCTTTTTTACTACGTACAACCCCTCCAAATTTGGTTGGAACTTCCCTCGATCATCTGTGTGCATTTTATGAGATTGCTTTAGGACCAAATTACGCATTCTCAAGGGTTGATGTTGCCCCTTGACTTTACAGTTATAAGCCCTGGCCATGGGCTATTGGTATAACTATAGATTCTTCAACGCGGTTAATCATTTTTCATCAATCAAACTCAGTTCCTCGTGTCTTGCCTTTGCCCATTCATCTTTAAGTAGTCTTGCTTTAAGGGCTATGAGCAAAGATTTGATTTCCATTTCCACCGGCAAAATCGCCCCCATTCCATAGACGACAGAAAAAGGAGTTTGACCTATAGGAGTCTTGACGCTGGTCTTGTATCCCTATATGGCATAAGGAAAATGATCGGCCCAATCTCGGTAGTTAGAGATCATCTTGGAGAGGATTTTCTTAATTGATTTATTAGTGGCTTCTACAGCTCCATTGGCTTAAGGGTGATAGGGTGAAGAGCGATGATGCTCGATCCCATGCTTCTTAATAAGATCAGTTGTTTCCCCTTGGAATTGCACACCATTGCCACTACTACATGATGACGAATGTCGTATCTGGCGAAGATATGTCGCTAAATAAACCGGGCCTTTTTCTTGGTCGTTATGCTGGTGTATGATTTTACTTCAACCTATTTGGAAAAGTAATCGATGCCTACTATAATGAAGCAATGGCCGTTAGTCAAAGACGGTCTAGTCTCCCTGATGATATCGATGCCCCAGGCTAAGAATGGCTAAGGCATTATCAAGTTTTGCAATGTTGTCGGGGGCAAGTGGCTCACATCTCCGTATATTTGACAAGCATGGCAAGTTTTTGCTTCTAGAATACAGTCGGCTAGCATGGTTAGCAAAAAGTATCCCATTCTTTGGATTTTCTTTGGTATCATGACGCCATTCAAGTGTGGACCACATTCTCTTAAATGTACCTCTTTCATCACACTTTCAGCTTCTTGTTGGGTTAGACACTTTAACAGTAGGCCATTGGATGAGCTCTTGAACAAATCCCCTTTAATTAGGTAGAACTGCACAACAAGCTTCCTTAGCTTATTTTTGTCAAAATCCATAGCCTCAGTCGGGAATTTACCATTTTCGAGGAACTTAACGATGTTAGAGTACTAGGGTTCTTCCTCATCCACAGTGTCGGTTATTGTACTGATATAGTATGGAAATCGAGTCATTTCCACAATAAGGGGTTTTATTGGTTGCTTTTGGGGCCTTTCCCACATGGAGGCTGAAGTGGCTAATGCATCTGCCATCTAGTTCTCTCCCCGGGGCATACGGAAAAATTCGTATTCGTTGAACATCGCAGCTTTTCTCCATATAGCTTGTAAGTAAGGTCTAAAGGATTCCTCCTTTAGTTCCCAGTCTCCTGTAACATGCTTGATGACTAAAACCAAATCACTGATAATTTTTACTTTGTCTGCTCTAAGAGTGACCAGGGCAGACATTCCGAATAGACAGGCTTCATATCCTGCCCTATTATTTGTGGTGAGGAATTCTAATCATTTCGACAGAGGTATGAGTGCTCCATCTGGTGTAATGATGATGACTCCTAAGCCAGCTCCTCGCTTGTTAATGGCGCCATTAAAGAACATGGTCCACTTTCCAGAATTTTATGTAACTGTTGCAAAGCATTCATCTGGGAATTCTAGGTTTTCCTGTTCTCCTTTGTCGAGCGGTTGGTTTACTAGGAATTCGGCCACTTCCCTGCCCTTGATGGTCTTCTTAGTGACATACTCGATATCGAATTCTGATAGTAACAAGACCCACTTTGCCAGTTTTCCAGTAAGCTAGGGAGCCTGACATAAATACTTCATTGGATCCACTTTCACAGCTGCTTGAATTCTACAAGATTAGAAGTAATGTCTGAGTTTCTTGGTGAACCAGACCATGGTTGTATAAGTTTTCTCCACGATGGTGTATCAAGTCTCATATTCTAGCAATTTCTTGCTGAGATAATAAATCGCGTGCTCCTTCTTATCTTCGTGCTCCTAAACCAACATAGCCATTACATATGTCTCCTCTATTGCCTAATAGAGAATGAGTGGTTTTTTGAGAATTGGCGGCTTCATTATAGGAGGGTTCATTAGATAAGGCTTCCTGGCATTGGTTGTTCCACTTCATTGGTTGTTGTTTCCTTAAGAGCTTGAAGATAGGCTCACATATGATGGTTAATCCTGCTATAAAGCGGCTGATGTACTATATGGACCCCAAGAAACTTCTCACTTCTTTCTCAGTTTTCGACACAGGCATTTCCAACATAGCATTGGCCTTATCGAGATCCATCTTTATGCCTCATTTGCTAACCACGTGTCCCAGTAGTTTTTCCAACATGACACCAAATATACACTTCTTCGAGGTTAAGATAAAGATTGCCTTTCTCTATTCTTGTAAGGAATTGTTCTAACATTCCCGGGTGCTCTTCTGGCATGGCAAATTTTACAAGTATATCATCTACATAGACTTTGACTTATTTGTGGATCAAGTCATGTAGCAATGTTATGACAGCTCGTTGGTAGGTTACCCCTACATGTTTTAGTCCGAAAGGCATCACTCTAAAACAATAGGTTCCCTACTTTGAGATGAATGCGGTTTTAAACTTGTCGATTAAGTTCACGAGGATCTGGTGATATCCCGAGAATCCATCCATAAAGGAATACATGGCTGCTCTTACCGCACTGTCTACCAAAACATCAATGTGTGGTAGCGGGAAACCGTCCTTAGGGTTACCCTTGTTCAAGTCCCTGAAGTCGACACAAACTCAGACGGTGCCATTTTTCTTGGGCATAGAAACTACATTGGATAGCCAAGTGGGATACTCGACAACCTCTACAAAGTTAGCCTTGATCTGTTTGGCCACTTCTACTTTAACCTTTTTTGCCCATTTTGGACACATTCTTCTCATCTTTTGCTTTACTGGCCAAATTTTTGGGTCTGTGGAGATCTTGTGTTCGGTGATACACTGATCAAGTCCTAACATGTCTTCGTACGACCAAGTAAAGGCTAAAAAGTGATTTTTTAATGCTTTTATTAACTCTCCTTCTTGTTCGATGGGCAATTGATTGGAAATGTATACCATTTTTGGATCATCTTCCGTACTAAAGTTAATTTCTTTTTTAATATCATTATCAATGTTAAAGATGCTAGATGAATGGGGGAATGGATGCATGGAATTATAATCAGAAACACAATCAAAATAAGTAAAGTTCTTCATCTTATTATCATTATAAAGTACATTATTTGTTTTAATCATGCTAGAAATGGAAACAAAAGACCCATCCTGATCAGTTGGGTCTGGCTTTGCAGCGAATGATTCTTCTATAGCAGCTGGCTTCAATAGGATATCCTCGTCGTCTTCCTCCTCTTCTACCTTTGCCTAGCCCTTCCTGATCTTGACCATGTCCATGATGGCCTGACTCAAGCTACCTCCCTTGTTCCTTGCTTCTTCCACTATCTTGAGTTGTGGTTAAAGGTACTTGGTTAGAGTGTCAAGGATTTCCTCCTCTTTACTTGGCTTCTTGATCTTCTTTGTGTGTACATATTCATCGAGCTTGGTCTGATCTTGAATTTCCCCGACATATGGCTGAGGCCTGCTATCCTCATTACATAGGTCAAAGAGATTTTACCGCACTTGCTATAGTCGACTATATCAGAGAAAATCTTGAATCCCGGAACTGTCCTTCCCAGGTGAGTGACGGGTTCAGGGGTTCCTTTGTAGGGTTGCTGCGACTTCTTCTGAGAGACTATCTTATGGGTGATTCTCTTAGATCATGTATAACTGAGTCATGTGGGCTTCCATTCTCCTGCCCCAATATTGAATGTCGGTATTCCCTGTTCATGGGCTCCTAGTCCTTTCCCGAGAGTGTGGTGTTTCCATATGTGACCCTTAATCTAAGGGCCCCAGTTCACTTCTGGCTGATTGTTTGATTCTTGGCCAATCATGGTTATGGTAAACCCTTTTATATGGCTTTCTTCCTTTTTCAGTGCTACCACCATTGAGGCTTCATCAGCCTCTAGAGTAACGATCTTTCTGTGGAATGGGATTTTGATTTTCTGGTGAAGAGTGGATAGAACTCCTCCTAAAGCATGAAACTATGGTCGTCCGAGCACCATAAAGAAGGTCACCAGGATGTCTACGACCATGAAAAGTACTATAGATAAGGTTTCATTGATGGTTACCTCGACTTCAAAAGTGCCGATGACGTTCCTTTTGGAATTATCATAGGCTTTGATGACTGATGTGGATCTCTTCAGGTCTTTCTCAGTTAGTCCTAGGATTGGCAAAATGTTTTTAGGATAAACATTCAGTGATGAGCCATCGTCGACCATTACGCATAGCATGATGTGGCCAACAATAGTTGCTTTTAAGTAGAGAGCCTTATTATGGTGAATGCCCTCATTGGGCAGATCTGAGCTTGAGAAAATAATGTCAGGGATAACAATACTAATCTCAGTGCTAAGCAGCGCGCAAACTTGATCCGATGATGCTAGGGGAGATGTTTCAATCTCTATTAGCTTTTCAACAATAGCAAGCCTATGATCTTGAGAACCAAGAAGGAGGTCCCAAATGCTTATCTTGGTAGCGGTAGCCTTCAATTGATCCACAATCGGACTTTCTATCTACTATAAGGATTTAACAAAAGTAGGAGGTGCTGGGGGCTCAGCTCTTGGTGTAGCAGGGGCTACTGACCTAGTGATTTGCCCTCCTTTAGTGACAGGACTCACAACCTGGGTTAGTGAATTTGTTATTTTGAAGACTTTGAATCAGTCAAAGTCTTCATTAAGTAGTATTTCCTTCAAGTCAATCGGCTTGTTTGAGGAAGATGGCGCTTTGGTAGAGAAGCGCCATTGCATAAAGGGAACCTTTTCAGGCTGTCTTTCTGGGATGACGGGGTTCTCTTGTAGGATCTGACACAAGATAGGATTGGAGTCTTGCCTAATCATATGGAGGGAGGAGGAGGTCTTCCCACTTACATTTTGTTCATTGTAGCATATCATAGCCTCTTCTAGTTCATCGTTGTACTTGTTCATATACTATGGATATTCCCTGGTGGATTTCATCAATGTTGGGCATATAACATTAGTCACCTTCCATTCCCAGTACAATAAGGGGTTTCTGAGCTTGTCTATCTCGGGAGTTGTGCCCTCCAGTGGGTCTACCCATGTAAAGTAATCGATGAATTGTCCAGCTAAAGTGTTCCATAATGACTTCTAGTAGAATATTATACCCTCATACTAGATAATTTCTTTTTCTTGGAGAGTCAAATGTAACCTCTCTAGCTAATGGGCGTAGTGAATGTCCCCATCGTTCATCATTTGGACAAATTCGTGGATGTGGAGGCGTGGCCTTGTGTTTGCATTATAGAATATGGGATAGACTTCCCTCAAGTCTGAACTTCAGATCTGATAATTAGCTCGAGCTAATTCATTTTCTGCACGGATCCTCTCCATAATGTACTCCTGAGAAGGCTCTTGCCCCTCGTCTTGAACCATATTAATAATGTGTTCACTGCCTAAGTCAAAGTTTGTAAAGTCCCCTGAATCATCACTTGCTGTAGACCATAAGGCACCCAGGGAGTCATGCTCTAAAGATGAGGCATAGCTCTCAACACCATTGTAATCGACCATCATACCATTTGGAAAGGGAGCCTCATACTCGAAATCTTTTGACAAGTGGTTTAGCTTGTCGGCTAAAAAGACCTCTGATTTGTACCCCAAGTTATCTACCTCACTTTCATCTTTGTGATCTGATTCATCGGATCCCACAAATTCTTCTACTTCCTCGTCTGAATCCTTGAAAGGTTATTGCTCATTCCCTGGTTCAAAGACCTAATTTGGTGTGTATTGAACTGGGATATCATCATTAGAATCTTCTTCCAGATTCTCCTCGAGATCTTCCTCAGGATTTTCTTCTACATTTATTCTAGCCTTGACCCCCGCGATAGCTACGCAAAATTCAGAGACCATGCCCCGTATACTGGCGAATGTTTCCTCTACACAGGTACTATATTCCGTGATGTCAGCATGGATCCCTTCAAATGGGTCTCATAATTCGATGCTCACTTAGTTTGTGCGGTTCATTTTTTATGCTACATTTGCATGGAGTTTGGCAAGTGGGTTCGGTGTCACCTCATTCAGGTTAATACCGAGGTACCTTTCCTGGTCCCTATGATCACTATAAGCTTGTTTAGGATCATATAACTCTTGATTTTCTAGGTATGCCAGTCAGGAAGAGTTCCCAAATTCGAACAAACTTGTTCCGATATAATTCAAACTCATGTAATCCGGGGGAGTATACATGGGAGGTCGTGGAGGAGGAATATCCTACCAGCCAGCATTGTGTTGATCTACTTGAGGTGCCAACCACCAGCAAAGCATGTCCGGGTATAGTTAAGAAGGACTGAAGTAGTGGAGGAAAGATCTCTCCATAAAGTACCAGTGCCAATATCCTTTGAGTGGAATTGTGTTGTACCAATCCATAGCTGGACCTTCCAAGAAGCGGGGGAATTGAGGTGCAAATCCCATCATGGCAATTTCTCATTCATGCATGAATCATATTAATTCTTCTACATGCTCATTTGGGTTGGAACCCCCTTGAAACATGAGGTACGATGGCACTTGATACTAGTCTGTCCCTTCTCTCCTCCTCAAGATATATTGATCGACCATGTAGATGATGTCCATGTTGTCAAAAATCATATTGTCCTACCATCATGGGTCATGTCAAAAGTTATCTATCACGTCAATACCATACTCGTTGACCTCCACCTGAACATTGATGGCATTTATTGTGGCCTCAAAGTTTAGTAGGGGATTAGTGCTCAGTTTCTTCTCAGGCTCTTTCATTCTCCCATTAGCTATCATCTACTGTAGATCTTTCAGTAGTCAGGTGTATTCATTGGTGTGGTGCCCCTTGGTGACATGATAGGCACAAAAGTTATGTCTGTCTACCGCAGCAGGTGCAACAAATTGTTTGATGCTCTGAAGCTGGTCAGACTTCCTCAGCTTGGTAAATGTTTGTATCAATGATTCCACCCACGGGGAGATAAATTAATGAGTCTGGACCTAAGTGGCTGCTACAACTTTGGTCAGAGCCTTTGAGGACTCGTAACTGCCTTGTTTGGAGGATTCAACCTTTTCCCAGTATCTAGGTTTAGTATAAGCTTGCTGCTCTTACTTCTTTGTTCGATCTTCTTCCTCATACTTTTCCAGTCTCTTAGCATAGTCCACCACGCTGTTAAATGTGTCGAATCTTTTCATTTTTATTTTATCCCGGTATTTAGGGCTAGATCCTTCGATAAGCTTCACTATTAGGGTGTCTTGGTTGGGTGCCCCAATTATAAGTACACAGATAGCCATCCACCTCAGGTAAAACTCTTTAAAGGACTCATTTGGCCATTGTTTGATCCTTTCAAGGTTTTGCAAGGTATTTTTGACCTTCAGAATGAAGGCATAATTTTCCAAAAATGCAGAGCATATCTTCTTCTAATCAGATTTCATGTCTGTTGGCATCCTCATGTACCACTCAGAAGCGAGTCCTCATAGAGTAGCTTGAAACAGATAGACTATATGAACCTTAGGGATGTTCATGCTAGTCATAATCCAAAGATAACTTTCTACATAAGCGTGAGCAGGCCCAATACCAACATATGGGGCCATATAAGGCATCACAAAGTTAGCCTGAAGGGCTTTTGATCCCTTTGGCAAGAATCAGTCAATGTCTACATGCTGCTTGATGAAGGGAGCAACATATTAGTCTTTTATAGGAGATAACTTTTCTATATCCTCCATCTTCGCCTTTAACGCCGCTATCTCGGCCTCTTGCTCTTGGGCTTTTTGGGCATTAGAAGTGCTCAGTCTTTCCCAAACATCACGAAATTCTAGAGCATCAAGAATTCTCCTAAGGGACTGTCCAACTACAACATTGTCTGCCATTGCTGTTTTAGGTTCTGGATAAGAGAAAAATCCAGCAAGAGATTTGACTGGTGGTAGGGTTGTGGCTTTTGGGCTTCCCATAATATGTCTCAATCTCCTTTTCTCTTGCTTCCAACCTAAAAATGCAAGAGATCAAGTGTTAATAAGTGTATCGGAGGTAGCTCTGAGCCCTGCTTACCTTGGCCTGTCGGGATGCATGAGTGGATGAATAAATGAATGAGCGAATGAATGAATGGATGGATATGTACAAATAATAAAGGGTAGGGTACATGCCAATTGTTCATAGAGCAATCAGCAATGATAGTCTGTAATATTCATGGACTATCACAAACACACGGTTCAAAGACCAGGGGGGTGAATCTAAATTCGATGTGACTCGATAGTCAAAGGTGAGCTGACTCACTAGTCACTCGGGGGTTGACTCTATGCTCTAAGGTGAGCTGACTCACTGGCCACCCGGGGGTTGACTCTATGGTCCAAGGTGAGCTGACTCGTTGGTCACTCGAAGGTTGACTCTATGGTCCAAGGTGAGCTGACTCGCTAGTCACTCGAAGATTGACTCTATGGTCTAAGTTGGGGTGACTCACTGGTTACTCGAAGGCTGACCTTATGGTCCAAGGTGAGCAAACTCGGTGGTCACTCGGGGGTTGACTCTATAGTTTGAGGTGAGCTGACTCGCTGGTCACTTGAAGGTTGACTCTATAGTCCAAGGGTTAAGCCTAGATAGGCCGACTGGTCTTGATTTATTCCGCCTCATGGGTTGAGCCTAGGCGGACTAACTGGTCTTGGTTTATTTTAGCTGATGAGTTGAGCCTGGGTGGGCTCACTGGTCTTGGTTTATTTCGGCTCATAGGTTGAGCCTAGGTGGACTCATTGGTCTTGGTTTATCTTAGGTTTCTATAGCTAAGGAAATAGAATGGTATATCACACATCAATGTCATGGCTGCACAAAGAAGTGGTTAGTTTCCACACAATCGTGAAGCTTATGATGTCCGCTTTTAGTATTTAGGTTTATTTATATTTAATAAACCTGCACATGTAGCAAACAGTTAGATCGTGCCTACCGCCCTTTTAATTCATTTTGGTTACTTCGCTTTAGAGCCAACGCGGGACTTAGCGAACCAAAGGAAGCTTTTCTACATATAATATACTTGGGTAGTCTTGCCCTTAAGCGAGTAAGGCCCTCGTACGTTACGCAAGGGGTGTGATCAGATCCATAACCCTCAAGCCCTAAGCAAACTTGGAGATACTTCACCAAAAGACACCTAAATTGGTTTAAGGGTAAAGAATGCAGACCCTATGCAATCCTAAAATTTGTGTAATGTTGAAATTACCACAAATTCTATAGTTCCAAAATTTAACTTGAACAATATTTTAATAATTGTGTGAAAAAAAGAATTTTTATAAAAATCGGGTTTTCATAAAAATAGTTTCTTCCCCAGCAGAGTCGCCACTGTGAGCGAGCTAGGTTTCATAGGGATGCACGCGGTGCGCTATGCACGGGGCGCGATTCGGTGCTGTTTGAGGAAACCGCAACGTTTGGTTTGGATTGAGAAAGTCCGGTTTGCTTAAATGCGTGTGCCTCTTTTATAATAAAATGCTGGATTTTACTAAAGAGAAAAGTTATTTTTTTATTATTTTTCACATAAACTTATTGAATGTGAAAAATATGGCTTTTTATAAGCTAAAAATGTGGTTATATTGAGAAACATATTTGTAGATTTTATTAAGAAAAGATATTTTTAAAGTAAAACATTTTTACTTTATCTAAAAATAAAATAGAGTCGCCCCCCGGTTCAGCTCAACCTAGAATTGTGGTATACTGATCCGAAATGAGATTTTTATACTGAAAAGAAAGTGAGATTCTAAGTTCGGACATAATAGTTGCTCATATTGTTCAAATTGTTTGGATTAATTTTGGAATTTTGGAATGTGTGGTAATTTCTGCATTACAATGGCTTTTAAGAATTAAATTCAAGAAATAAAATAGGCATTATTAACGGCATAAATAAATATTCGCTACCGAAATTTTGGCAAAGTAACGGCAGCATTTGGGTTCTGGCCCGGAAACTCGAATAGAGTTTCCTCACATTCTGGATGTTTATTCGTACCTGCGAGCTTATTTACACATATTATAGCTTAAGTGGCCCTAGTAGCTCACTTAACCAGAGAAATGAAATGCAATGTGCAATAATAGAAGTAATAAAATGAGCTTGAATGAGTTTTAAAGTTGGGCTTAGGGCCAACTACCCTCAGTTTACCTTTTTGTCTGTCCAGGATGACTTAAGAGCCGGTGTGGGACCGAAGTTGTCAGAGGTTGTGATTTATTTGGAAAATAGGTTTAACCCAAGTTATGGCTATAATCTTGTATTATTCCTATAGAAAATGTGAGGTTTTTTTGGGAAATTGAGTCATTTTTAGACCGAAGATCACTGTGAGATCTTGATCTAAAAAGATAGGAAAATGAGCTTATACCAAATGTCGGTGATGAAGCTCGGATATGGGGGTGTTTTGACGAAGTTTTGGGGCTTTCGGGACTCTCAGAACAAAAGGGGACGAATTTGAGACTTGGGATTTTTTTTCCGTTTTTCGTCTGTTGAAATGAGAGGGGGTGGGCCCTTATTTATAGAAGGTAGGTAATTAACCGACGGCTAATTACCTATCTGACAAGATTGTACTTTAAATCCCGTAGAAATCTTGCCAAATCTCGGTAAGATTTTTGTTTTTACTGTAGATGGGTAATTAGCTGGTGGGCTAATTACCTATGTTTGACCAAACTTTGACTTTTTAATTTTTCAGTAGGAAACGCTAAATCAAAGCTTCCAGGGAATGTGGATTTTTGAATTTCGGATTTTGGATGACAATTCGGTCCTTTTTGGCTCTTTTGTCTGATCACTGAACGGAATAGGCATAATTCCTCATCAGGCTGGAACAGACCTATACTAACAACTGTTACTCTGCAAAAACACATCCAGAAACCCTAAATCCTTCAAACTCTCTTCTCAAACTCTCAAATGGCCAACACTAAGTATCAAACTGCCCCTCCTCCTCCTCCTCCAAGGAATATATTTAAGGAAGCAGATCTCCAGGAAAAGGATTTCATTCCCATAAAATTAAAAAACTCAGACGCTATCATTCCTTCTAATTATGTAGGTGATGAGTTCTTGTTTACCACAAAACCTTACACCAAATTACTTTTAAAAGACCAGCATCTAGAGGTTTTGCTCCAAATGAAAAACCCAACATACCCCTATTGGTAAAAGAATTCTATGACAATCTTAGAATTCACGACTATCATAGACGTTCTCCGGACCCAAGTGCAGGGAAAGATCATCATAGTCACTCATTAGTTATTTGTAACTCATTTCAACATGAAGAATAGCGGAGCAATCTTGAGAAATGATAGAGATGAACAAACTGTCAAATATGATACCAAGATGTGGCTTTCGAAGAGATACTTTGGGGTAACTCACTGGTCAGAAACCCCAGGAGTACTCCAGTTTTTTATGGGAAGGCTTATTTTGATCCAAAAGGAGTCCCTTAATACAGCATCAGCCTTCCAGCACTATGTGAGGTCTCTGACTGATTGATTTAGGCATGATGAAACCTTTTTAGTTCAAGTTTGCACAATTAACCAATTTTTAATGAATAAAAGAATTGAGATCCAAATCTCGATACAAATGATAGAGTCACCACCCAAGTTGTCTATTTGGGAAAGAGTTTTGGTATGGTTCCCATTTCCCGTGTAAAACCGTTTTGTTTTCATCATTTGGGGAATTATAATGGAAAGCATATTTTCTACACTCTTTCATACACGATACATGCATTCAACAGTTTATAATAAAGCATAAGCAGTAAAAAAGGGGAATAAAATTACAAGCGGGGTAAAAGGCCGGATTGCAAGTGAACCTATACATTTGTTCTAAGTTATAAAACAAAATAAATAAATTCATCTGCATCCACAAAGATTAGCATAGTTTAGAGCACATCAAAAGTCAGCATTTTATTGAAAAAATGTGATTATGATAGCGTGGCGGTTTTACGATCGATAGTGCCCGAGCGGCTTCTAGGATCTAAATAAAATCATGGGTCTTCAATGTATTTTGTTATGAAAATACATTTTAACTTTTCATGGGTTGATTTACGAGATTATTAATGAAACTGGTTGCATGGTAAATAGTGATGTTGGTTCATTTTACAGGTTAAAAAGGAAAACAAGGATCTGCCTCGGGGGCTAGTACTCGTAAAGGTGGGGTGGGACCCGTACGGGTATAGAGGACCCGTACGGGTATAGAGGACCCGTACGGGTCCTGTTTAGACCCAGGCTGATTCTCATTTTGGTTTAGAAAGATTTATAGAAGAATGAATATAATAGAATAGGATTTTCCCCTATATGGGTATGGAGCACCAGTTTAATATCCTTTAGGACATAAAAGGTACCAACAAGGCTCATTTGGGTTAGGACCAGACCCAAAACAGGAATAAAAGAACAGATGGAATTGAATAGATGGAGAATGATAATAAAATAAATGAGACGTGAGTCTCTTTGAAACTTAGAAGCGTACCTATACGCGGTGAATCCACTTTAGAGCGATTCCAATGCTGAATGGAAACTTTGTCGAACTATAACCTCAAAAACTTGTTGAAGATGATTTTCCTATACCATATTTGATTCTAATATTTTTCTCTTATGTTTTCCCTAATTTTTCTCCCAAAGAAATGAAGCGAAATGCTCCTTTATATAGGTAAAAATCGTGTGTGGACGCATTAAATGACATTTTTTTTATTGATTTCATGTGTTTATGGCCGATTTCATGCATTTATGCCTGATTTTATGTGCCTAGATAGACTATTTAGCAGTCTGGAGGATTTGTACAGGTGGCCTAGACCCGTACGGGTCCTGGTGGGAATGATATGGGCAATTCTAGAAGTTTTTGGATCGGTATGAATATCCGATCGGGTTGACCTATATGGACCCGGGTTGACCCATACAAATCCATTGGTTTTGCCCAAAACTTCCTAAAATCGACCGATTTTGACTAGTTTTGACCGGTTTTGACCTTTTAGGGACTTAGGCACTAGTTTTCTGAGGTTTAGGTTTGACAAAGCTTGACCAAACTGCATTAAAACCACTCCAAGTAGATAACACCTGTACAAGAATGCATTATATGGCCCTCATCATCGTTTCGTGAGAAGGATCGTTAAAATCCTGTACTCACACACTGTGTGCTCCAACACTAGGTTGAAAGTAGAGAATTTAACACTATAATGCTTCTAATTCACCACATAAAGCAACATAAAAATTCTCATGGAGCCCTGATCACCAAAATCCTTCTTGAGAACCAAGTTAACTTATCCGGAGTAGAAAGTGCTGAAGGGAAGGCCATATTGGAGAAAAGTTTCCTCAAGCTTACCTCTGATGATGTATGGGAGGAGGCTAAGGCTTTTAAGCAGAAGAAAGAAAAGCAGCAGAAGAGCTGAGAGAGGAAAGCCAGAGGAACAGTTGAAAAAGCTCCGGTTGTGAAAAGGCCAAGGACCACAAAACCCAAGGCTCAAAAGAAGATTAATTTGGAGCCTGTGATAGAAGAGGCAGTTGAGGAAGATAATGAGGATACCATGACTTTGTTGGAAAAATGAGAGTTTTATGTTACTTTCAAAAGAATAAGTTTTATGATATTTTTTAATGAGAAAAATATCTTGTGGTCAAAATAGTTTTATGGTGGAAGTTACAAACTTTATTTCCTTCATAAAAGTGAGTTTAATTCTCCAACTATTATATTTGATTAAATTTTTGTAACTCCAGTCGGGTATGGTTTTTAAGACACCATACTTATTATTTTATAACAACTATTTTATTACCTATAAAAAGGTTGGTGGGTTTTTCCATTTGTGAATAGAACCGAATTTTATACTTTTCTTTCTCCCAAAATTTCTGGATGTGATAAGCATTTCTGATTCCTGTGCCCAAACTCAAATCGAGTTTGAAGGAGTTTTTTTAATCCTGGGAGGAACTACGAAGTATCCTTTACGGATAGAGTTTACTACTCGACTCAACTCATCCTAACACTTAAAAGTTTGTTCTTATTGTTTAAGTGATGTTCCAAGTAGTTAAGATCATGATTTATAGCTTTTGAAGGTCATTTTTGGTTTTAGCAAAAAGCGTTGCCTCATCTAAGTAAACCATTGCCTAAGTTGTGCATCCGGATCTACTACAACATATTCTGAACAATGAGGCATTGCCTTTGGTCCAGTTCCAAAGCTACTGCAACTATTTCTGAAAAGGGTTGCCTCTCATCCAGTTTGCCTCTAGATTAGTTCGGATCAATCCGCATTAGTTTGCCTCCAAAAGTGTTGCCTCTTAAAGTGTTTCCATCAGATCCAGTTTCTGAGTTTCTGCAACAATTTCTTATCAGGAAAAGCTTTGTCTATTAACCTGCGACTCCAGAAGCAACTCTATAACTATGTTTTAAAGTTCAAATTTTCCAACAATGTTAAAAGATATTCCGTAATGGTAAATTATGCTACTCCTACGGGATCCAATTCCTTCAAGAAAATGAAATTAAAGCTAGTGAGATTTGAGAATCTTTGATTTTCAAATACAATTATGAGGGTGCTCGTAAGAAAAAATTGTTATTGGGCTAAAGAAAGTAAATTGGAAGGAGATCGGAATAACTAAAGGGAATATGATATTCTCAAAGGCAAACATCATATAGACCAATCCTCGCTAAGGAAAAAGGTACGAATTTCTCTATGGTTATATGCTCAAAAGTAATAAAACCTTCAATAATATAAAAGGGGAAAATTTTATACATGTGACCACCATGCTCCTAAATGGAGGAAAAGAGTTGTTGAATGTGACAATCCTACTCAACTTATAGTTAAGTAGATGATATTATTTTCGTAGTCATTTTACAAGTAAACATGGTGATTGATGTGAATGAGTGGGTTATTGACTATGGAGTAATGAGGCACGTTTGTGAGAGTAAATAAAAAATTCTCCATAGTCATATACACCCAAGTTGAAAGTGGAGATTAAAGGTTCTCCTGAAGCTCACATCTTTAGCACATAATGAGGTGCTACTTTTTCCCAACATTTAAACCGAACCGGTTTTAGTGAGCCTTTTTAGGAAAAAATGGAGTGAAGGTAACTTTTGAGTCCGACAAGGTTTTAATGACCAAATATATTGTGCTGTCGGAATGAGCTATATGAGCCATAGAATTTTTTTATGTTTTTAAGATTATTAATTTAGATGTTTGCTCTTCTTTGCCAATTTGGTTGAATCGTGAGATTTGCCATGTAATATATAAGGTTTTCAATTTGAGTAGTTTTATTTCATAAGTTCGAACTTTCAAAGTTTTGAAAATGGTAAAAAATGTGTTGAATCAAAATATTTATTTGTTGAGAAATACATAAGGTTTTGATTTGTTTCATGTGGATCTTTTTGTGATAAAACTTTAGTTTCATGTTTGCTGGAAATTTTTCAGTTTTGAATACCCTTGGTTTTTTATAAGGTTTCTTGAGTTACACAACCCCTTTTTGAGAAATTCTTATTTATATGGTTTTATAAGACATAGATGAAGTTATGTTTAGAATGAATGTTTTTCAAATTCTTTCATTTAGTGGTTTGAAAAA
The DNA here is from genome assembly GCA_947683365.1 of Euphorbia pulcherrima. Lineage (NCBI taxonomy): Eukaryota > Viridiplantae > Streptophyta > Magnoliopsida > Malpighiales > Euphorbiaceae > Euphorbia > Euphorbia pulcherrima. The sequence goes on along the minus strand of CANTUS010000007.1, from coordinate 22,033,196 downwards.
TTTATTGAAGTTGAGATAAGAATCTCGTTTTTTCTGGAATTTCAGCTTTGAGGACAATTGATTTTTTATGACATAACTTTAGTTATATAAATCGGTTTTAAGTATTTTTAGTGGTGTTGAAAACTTAAGACATATATGTTTTTATCAGTAGAAGAAACTTTTGTCAAATAACTTCATTTACATGTTCAAATTTGAGTTGAATAGGACTCACGAAATCTGGAATTGAGTAGATTTCAGGTTTGTAAAAGTGTTAGTAACCATGTGTGGTTATATGAGTATAATTTTTGTGCGTTTACCTTGAAATTTGATGGTTAATAATTTCTAGTAATCTTGAGGCACATGAGAACATGTGATGCATTATTTAGTATATATATGAGTTTGATATCTAACTATGTTAGATATATACTTGATATATTTGTTGGTGGAACTATTTGTTATGTTTTCTATATAAATAGAATTTTACATGAGAAATCGATAAGACACCATATAAGAAATGTGAGGATTATCATCCTAATTTGAAATATTCAAAAGTGTGGGGGAGTCTTATTAAGGTTATTATTCTTGAAACTATATAAAGAGAGATAGGTACAAAGTTTATATGTTTGTATGTTCATAAGTTATCTTGAACATAGTGATGTGCTTGGAAATAACATCTTTGAGACAGAACACAAATTCTTTGTGAATATTTTCAATAAAGACTAGAGAGATTTCGATTTTTAAGTATTGTTTTGGATGTTGACCCGGTTGCACCTATTTTTCTAATTGAGTTCGAAAATGATAATTTGAGGAAATGAAAGAGAACTTTGAAAAGAAGTTTAGGTGAAAGTTTTCATATGTGTTTGATTGAAGATGAACTTTTATTGTTGGCAAAATTATTTCATCTTTTGAATCAAAGGTTTTGAATGAAGCTTCTTATTGTTTGAGTTTGTTTCTATTCTTTGGAATATAGAACTTGTGTTTTAGATTATGGTTCTTCTATATTTTTTTGCTATAGCTTCTTTTTACAATTGAGTTCACCACATGGGTGTTAAAATTGCCTTTCAAAATAAAAGTTTTTCATATATGGTGCAACTTGATGGGTATGTAGAGCCTGGACATGGATGAAAAAGTTGATAAAGTCTTTATATGATTTAGTGACAAGCACCTAAATAATGAGTTGACAAGTTTGATCTTAAGGTGGATATATGTGTATATACTAAAGTGATTAATGATATATGTGTGGTTATATATGGATGATATGGCTATCTTTATTCCAAGTATTGGTGTTGTCAATAGAATAAAGATAATCTTGTTATCAATATTTGTCATGAAAGACATAAGAGAAGCCAATGTGACATTGAGTATGTGAATCATAAGGATAAATGAGAGTGTTTTGTTAATACAAGAACACTATGTTGAAAAACTTCTTAAGAAGTTTGAATTTTATGATGTAAATCATATGAGTATCCATTATGATTCCAATACTCAAGGGAAGATAATCATGATCTAGTGGGTAAATCCAAGTATGCATTTGTACTTGATGAGTTTCACACATTAAGACATAGCATATGCTATATGAACTAGTATACACATAATCTAATCATTGATTATAGAGAAGCCATATTGAGGCTTAAGAAATATTTGAGAGAAACCATTAAATATGGTACTCTATATAATGAATTTCCCATTTGTTCTTGAGAGGAACAATGATGTTGAGTGAATCTTTGATTCATATGAGAATAAATTCATTAGTGAATTTCCCATAGTTCTTGAGGGGAACAATGACGTCGAGTGAATTTTTAATTCATGTGGGAATAATTTCATTAGTGGTTATGTTCTCACATTTGGTGGTAGAACAATAACATGAAAACCAACTAAGCAAGCTATGTTAAGAGTTAGTTGCTTGAGAGTTGGAATAAAATGAGACTAAGTGGTTGGAAAAACCATTTGAGTAAGTGTAGCTTTAAAGTTAACACATTCAATGTATATACATTATTATTATTATTATTATTGAAAAATGGCAATATATATTGAGATATAAGACCTATAATAGCAAAAGTAAAACGTATATGTTTGAGACATATTATTGAGATGGAATTTTATCCATTTAAGTCTAGAGTGATTCTGATTAAATCATCTGACTAATATTTGAGAAATAAATTTTTGAAAAAGAAATTTATTTTGATACATCAGAAAGGATGGGACTTAAGCCAATTTGAAATTAATGAAGGGTGGGAACCCAACCTACATGAGTGGAGATCCCACGGAATAGGTTCATATGGGTACTAACAAGCCTTCCGTTAGTTCTGCTAGCACTATAAAAATATTGTCCCAATCCTAGATGTGTGAAAAGTGCTATGTTGCATATCTTGAGAGGTTGAGTCAAAAGGACTCTTATTGAGATTTCATAGCTCTTATGAGTGGTGTATAAAGTGCAATATACACTTGATGATACCACCTATGTGAGTGTGAAGTGGGGCCATTTCTATGAGATATAATATTAGCAATGTCTCTAGAGCACTCATCAAAGACCAGGGGCGCGCATGGCCTCTTTGCGCAAAATCGCAATGAACAGAAATGTACTTGGTATAATGCAATATGGTAAAATCTCTATCTTAGAATAGCGCTTATTTGGTTCATAAAAACTATATGTTTCACCAAATATTTCTTAAGTTAAATTTTATCTATCAAGTTCTGGTTCATAGTCCACAAGACACTAGTTCCATGCATTATATGTCAAACTAGAGATATCCAGAAAAATTCTTTTTATTTAAACTTCTTTTGAAAGTTGTGGGGGACTGTTGGAAAAATGAGAGTTTTATGTTACTTTCAAAAGAATAAGTTTTATGATATTTTTTAATAAGAAAAATGTATTTTGGTCAAAATAGTTTATGGTGGAAGTTACAAATTTTATTACCTTCATAAAAGTGAGGTTTAAGTGAGTTTTGATTAAATTTTTAAAACTCCCGTCGGTTATGATTTTTAAGACACCATACTTATTATTTTATAATAACTATTTTATTACCTATAAAAAGGTTGGTGGGTTTTTCCATTTGTGAATAGAACCGAATTTTATACTTTTCTTTCTCCCAAAATTTCTGGATATGATAAGCAGTTCTGATTCCTGTACCCAAACTCAAATCGAGTTTGAAGGAGTTGTTTAATCCTAGGAAGAATTACAAAGTATCCTTTAAGGACAGAGTCTCCTACTCGACTCAACTCATCCTAACACTTAAAAGTTTGTTCTTTTTGTTTCAGTGCTGTTCCAAGTAGTTAAGATCATTATTTACAGCTTTTGAAGGTCATTTCTCGGTTTCAGTAGAAAGTGTTGCCTCATCTGAGTAAACCGTTGCCTAAGTTGTGCATCCGGATCTACTGCAATAGATTCTGAACAATAAAGCGTTGCCTTTGGTCTAGTTTTAAAGCTACTGCAACTATTTCTGAAAAGGGTTGCCTCTCATCCAGTTTGCCTCCGGATCAGTCCAGATCAGTTTGTCTCCAGATCAATTTGTACTGGTTCAGATTAGTTTGCCTCCAGAAGTGTTGCCTCAGATCCAGTTTCTAAGTTTCTACAATAGTTTCTTATCAGAAAAGTGCTGCCTATTAACTACTACTCTAGAAGCAACTCCGTAATTATGTTTTAAAGAGCAAAATTTCCAACAGACTTTAACTCAAATCCTCCATAAATCCCCCAACAAGTCTAAAAGAAGGCTTGTCAAAGTAGTTGCTAAGAAAGGAAATCCAGTTGATGATCTGGAAGAAAATGATGGAACTAAAATTGTTGCTGCACTTTAGACCAGAAGAAAGAGAGGGGCTCAAAATACTCTAGAGAAGACAGTGAAAGAAGAAGGAACATCCAACACTAGTAGTGAGAAAAAGGAGGAGGGTACTCCGGAGCCTAAAATGAAACTAATCAAGAAGGGTCCAACCTTTACTAAGGCCCTACGAGATAAGAGGGCCAAACTCACTATAAAGGCTCCTACCCCCAAATAACATGCTACACATATCACTATCAGAGACCCTGCTCCCAAACCCACAAGAGTAGAGATAATGGTTGAGGCTAAGAAAAGCAAGGGGAAGAATGTGGAAGTGGCTACAACACTCTTCATCCAGAGGATCCGAAACACAATAAAATGATGGCTGACATTGCAGAAAACCAGGAAATTAAAAAGCATGTCCTCTCCATAGAAGGACCCGGAGGCTCCTCTGGATCCACTCATTCCGGTTCTCCCTTGGTAACACCTACGCCTATTTCGGAGTCACTCCCTATTCTTGGAAGAGTTGAGGAAGATGAAGCTGTAAATGTTGAAAGTCTGGAGAAGGCACACAATGTGGAAGCAGACAATCCGGGAAAGCAAAATGCAAAGGTAACTATTAATCTCAATGCTGATAATCTTAAATATGCTAAAGTTGTAGGAATGGTGGAAAATCAAGGAAACTTGAATGCAACTGGATCCCTAATTGCATTCAAGGAAGATGAGCCTAACCAAGTGTCAAAGACACCGAAGGAGGGAAATGATCTAGGTCCTAATGAGGATGCCACATTGGCCACCTCAATGGGTGAGGTCATTCTGGATGATCCGGTGATACAGGAGGATATTCATGAAGAAGATGGGGAAGAAGATGTGAGTAATGATGATAAGGATGATGAGAAGGAGGATAGTGAGGATGATAATAATGAAGATGATGAGGGTAGTTGAAATCCTAGTTTCTCACCTGTGAGCTCGTTTGAATTAAGACCAAGAACCAGCACTCCATCCATTCCAATAACAAAGGCTGAGAAATTAAAAATGGTCTGGGAACTTATGGAAGACGAAGCCACAGAGGATAAGAAGAACAAGGAATCCAGCCTTGAGCCCATACTCTGGGACATCTATACTAGACTGGGAAAGATTGAATCCTCCACCCAAAATCTCTCAATTCCCCAAGATTTGACTACTGAGTTAGAGAGTATCCGGAGCAAGATAATTGATCTTGAGCAAAAAGTGAAAAATATTTCTAGTGCTGAGCAAGTAGCCAATAATGCATTTTTTTAAGGGCAATCAGGTTTTGGAGCAGATATGTAAAGATGTTATTGAAGCCAAAACAACTGCCACCAAAGTTGCATCCAGAGTTGAATCATGCAATGAATCAATTCGTGGGCACATTAACTCTGTTACTGCTGATATGAAAGAGGAACTTAAGATCTTCATGGAGCAAACACTATCTAACTTGCTAACCCAATCCCTACTACTGTCAATCAAGGAACAAATGCCATATCTTATGGACTCACATCTCTCACAATAGAGCAACATGAATTGAAAGAGCTACTTACAAAATTCATTAAGGATGATTTGCCAACTCTTCTAGAAAAAACAAATGAGAATATAGGAAGTGGCTGTCAAACTGGTCTCTTCCCTGTGAACAAAACCATTAGAAACTGGCAAGATATATCTAATATAGAGCTCCAGTATTTGAATGAAAGCATCCACAACAATGCCAAAATAGTCACGGAAGACATTCAACAACTTAGCTCCTCACTGTCCAACTTAAGCTTAAATGCTCCATCCACCTCTAGCTCATCCGGATACATTCATGAAAGTCTGCTCCTTCCCTTCTTCCAGCAGTTAGTCCAACATATAGGGGATACTATCTTTGGTGGCTATAAGTGTATGTTAACCATAATTAGGGGCATGTTCCCCTATTTTGAAGAAGAAGACCAAGAGTATGCCATCAAGATGAACCCCTATCTCACAAATTCATATGTTGCATCCGGAAATCCCTCAAGCCAATTTATATTATGCCCTTCATAGTAGATAGGATTGTTGAGCAAAAGCTAGCAGGAATCTAAATTATACGCTCCTCTCCGAAGTCTAGGAAAGACAGTGGAATAAGTGGAAATTCATTGAGATTGTCTCCCCAGTTGATGCAAACAAAAAGGGGGAGAAAGAGAAAGAGCAGTAGAAGAAGGGCAAAGAGAAGAAGTAGCCATAGCATAGCTGAAATTTTCCCCGTAAATCATTTGTAATAGCTATATATGTAATATATAATCATTTTTCACTTATATCTTCTGTACTTGTAATCCCGTTCTTCATTGATGTTAACTATCATTAACAGTAGAAGTTATATAGTGAAAAATTTTATTCAAAAAATTTCTTCTAAAGTACAACCATCAATTGTACTAGAAGAACTTAGAAGACTATATGCAAAAATCTTTAGGGAGTTAGGATGCTAGATTATGGGGGAGAAAAATGTAAATGACTAAGTATCAAAAATCATACTTAGCTCATCTTTCCATATTGATATGCTTCTATCCTTAAGTTTTTATTTCCATCAAAATGGGGGAGATTGTTGGAAATCAATCATCCAGATGACTTAGCAAAAACCTCAAGACAAGCATCCGAATCAAGGTTTTGAAGAAAATAAAAACCACAAGTCTAAGAAGACCTCATCCGGTTTAAGATAGAAGAAAACAATTCCTAAGGAAGCATCCGGTTAAACCTTGAATGGAAACAAAGAGAAAGCATCCTGACTAAGTAATGAAGGAAACAAATCACTAAGTCTAAGAACACCTCATTCACTCCAAGATAGAAGAATACAAGAAGAAAACATTCGATTAGGGTTTGTAAAAGAATCAAACTTCTAACCTAGAAGATAGAATCTGGAGCAAATCACAACTAGAGTAGCATCCGGCTAAGAATGAGTCTGAAGTCATTCGGATGGCTCATCTATCAATTCAAAGGGAAAATTCAAATATTAATTTTCCCTCCAAGATTAGTCTAAAGTCAAATTTTCCTTGGAGAATGAAAAAGTGATAACTTGCACAATTTCAAGAAAGGACAAAAAGGCTAACATAGAAAGAGAAAAAGGTAACAACCTTTTTTCACCTAGATCAATAGCAAGGCGCATGGGGTCCACACAAAAGATAGAGTTGCATAAATTTTTATAAATAAACGATGACTGATAACTTTGTTGCTGCAATCCCAACAAATTTAAATAGGACATTTATTGGATCTAACAGATAAATCAACGGCTCTGGAAGCGCCATATCATATCTGATCAACGATGAAGATTCAAGATCCAGCAATGGCTACATTTATGATCCAAGCCTATAAAAGGGAAGCTTCACAAGTTGAGAAAATGCTGGTTGTTTTTACAAGGCCATTATATTGAGAAACTTGCTACACAATCAGTGATTCACTCCCTCCAACAACTAAACACTCAAATTAGTTTATAAGAATTCTCGAGTGAAATTATCAGCTCAGAGAATTCAAAACCCAACCCTGATAACACAAGATTTGTAAAATCTCATACTTGGATGAGTATTGAGATTGGGACTTAACTTAAAATAGGAAAGTTTAAGTGGTATATCCATATGGGACTTAGCTTAAACTTGGGTAGAGTTTGAGTGGTATATCTTACTAAAGAAGAAGAGGACTCAGCCATGCTTGGTGGTTTGGTGGTATGTCCTACACCTGAAAGAAGGTATCTTCTGGAGACTACTCGCAAAGGACTCAGTCCAGCTTGATGTTAGCTAGGTAGTATATCCTACATTCGGAGGAGAAGAAATCTTAGGAGACAACTATAAAGGCTTGATTTCTGCCCGTGAAAGAAATCACACTAGTGGATTAAGCTCGTTAGAGGAAACTTTGGGGACTGGACGTAGGCAGGGCTGAACCAGTATAAAAATTATTGTGTTTGATTTTCTTTTACTTTAAGCTTTTAATTTAAGTGCACTTTGTTTAATATCTGCATCATCCGGATCCCATAACTCTAGAACATAAATTGCATACTACACAAAGACTTTTTAAAAAGTCTTAAATTCTGCAAAAAGGGTCATTCACCCCCCTTTGACCCTAAATATACTTGAACAAGGAACAACATCCTAATGACCTGACTGGTTTGCAATTATAGCCAGTGTCAAGTGGACCAGGATCGCACGTGGCATTCAAATACCTTAAGCAGATAAGGCCTCAAGCCGGCCCTCTACCGGTTGGAGGATACTTTCATGCCGCACACATAGGAAGAATCCAAATAGGATTCCATTCCCTATATTCTCTCCTCTGGTCTTATCCTAATATACTTAGGGTTCAAGTATCAGCTATACATTAAAGAAGTCATAATCCTATTATAAGTAAGACTCCTCGTTTCACTAGAAGAGGGACATCTTATATGCCTATATAAAGGCCCCCTTGGTCAGATCAAAGGTATTACATTCTAAACTTACTAATAAATATTCCTTCAAAAATCTTTACTGACTTAAGCATCGGAGAGTCCCTCTAAGGGAATAATCTTTACTGCAAAAATATATTATAGCTGGTTAAGAATATATTCATTGATGTGTTTGCAAACGTCCTTGACAAAATCATAGCACGGATTGCAAGAGCATAGTGGGACTATATAGGGTGAGAATTTGTTCGTGTGCAATTATGATTTGTCTAAATATCCCTAGTCATAGTATCATCAAGACTGGACATTGATAATTACAAACATACTAGCATGTGTCGCCATACTCCTTGAATTAGATTCAAGCTTCATATCTCCTGTGTTGAAGGGTGGTACCTTGGGTTAACACATGAATGTATTCAGGGAAATACATTGGAGACTGCTATAAGACAACACTTGGTAATCTATATTATGTGTTGGTGTTTTGTCTTATTACAATAGCAATACGAATATCCTTAGACTTGAGATACTAGTTACCTTGTTCAAGTGTTGTTGTGCTTTGGATCATACCTAAGCATCCTATAGACTAGGAGATACGGGGTATAGTTGATATATGTTCGTTGGTAAGCTGAGTAGTCAAGAAGGAATCTATCACTCCACTATAGCAATATAAGGGATTTGTACCTTGACCACTTGTTAGAAGTGACACACTCATAAACCTCTAATCAGAGTATGAGTTTATAGGATGGGATATTAGTCAATGCATTCAAATGGCTGAGTTGTGTACTTTAGGAGCAAGGCTAAACTACTAGGGTAGCCTCTAAGGCTACTAGTGGACTAACACTTAAGCCGAGTCCAAGAAACCAGATGGTACTTAACCGTTGATAAAAGGAATGAATTGTATTGATACTATTGCATAACCGGGACTAAGTCATAGGCACGTGACGTTTTGAATATCGGGGGGGGGGGGGGGGGGGTGCGTGGGTTATATTGTCCTTTGCTAGAGAGCCACTACGACCGATCAAAGTCATCGAAGTCCACTAGGGTCTGGTACTCCGAACCAGTCAATACCTAGAAAGGAAGTTGACCTAGGTTAAAGCGGCTTGATATTATGGGATCCTATAAAGAACTGTTAGACTGGGTCTAATCTATAAGAGTAATAAATGGGTGGACCATTTTATTGGTTAGATCAGTAAATCAAAAAATAATGAGAGATTAAATAAAAAGGGGAAATTAGGAACTAGAAATAGTGGGGTTCGCAAATATTAATATTGTGTGAACTCGCGCAAGTGGGCCTACACATATACTGTTAGACAATACATGCGTAGAACCTGTGCGCGGGCCAAGGCAGCACTGCATGGTAGAAATAAGTGGATGACATACATGTAAAAAAATTGAAGGGAATGCATATTTAAGATTAATTTAATTTGATAGCAAATTTGTAAATATTTTACCATCTATGTATTGTTAGACAATACATGCGCAGAACCTGTGCGCGGGCCAAGGCAGCATTGCATGGTAGAAACAAGTGGATGACATACATGTAAAAAAATTGAAGGGAATGTATATTTAAGATTAATTTGACTTGATGTTAAATTTATAAATATTTTACCATGACTAATCTCGATAATTATCCTAATTAAAATATAAGCCAAATAAAATGGAGTATTAATAGAATAAACCATGAATGGGACCCTATTTTTTATAATGCATATATATATATATATATGAGTTAGATTAGTAACTCAAACAAATTTCTTAAAATAGCTTTTATTTTATATTCCTACAGATAAGTAAAAAATAACAAATTTCATATAACACTATTATTAAGAGTTGTTTAATGAACTTGGCTGGATTTGGGATGAGTTTGGACGAAACAACACAAACATGGCTAGGTCAAAGTTCAACCCAATATACATTATAATAATATGTAGGCTCGGGTTGGGCTGGTGTGAGCGGACGATGTTTTAGGCTTTCTCTTAGATGGGAAATTCGCACATTTGACCGAATGCGGATTTTCTGTTACACCTCTTTTCGTAAGGTACTGAGTAGGGACGGCACGACCTGAGGGACGAGCCGGAGAGATTTTGCATGTTAAAACAGCTTTGCCTTTTGAAAGACTTGAATAAATTCGTAAAATAAAGACTTATGAAATCGCCTCGAGTGATGTTTTGGAAAACCATTTTTGTTATCTTATGTTTAAAAAGGGTTGATTTCATTCCAAAAGACTCAAACTCGAAATCATCGGTCTAAAAACTAGAGTCGCCACCCAGATCAGTTCAACCGAAAAATTTCGGTATTTCTCCCAACCAAGCGAGGAAACTATACCTTAAACAGAGATTCGGGTCCGCACGAAATGCTTACTTTTCATTGATTAAATCGATTTGCAACATATTATTACCTAAAGTGGATTTTATTATGTCTTTCACCATTTTATTTAATATTTTCATACAAAAATTGATGCAAGAAAGTGATAAAGGAGCAACACAATTTTGAAATTAAATCGCGTATAAACGAAATAAATAGAACTTGGATTGTCGCTCTTGCCCTGCAATATGATCGTTAGTATAAAAAGAAAACATATTTTTGAAAGAAAATTGGGACATAAAGAACCCCATTTGATTTTAATTTTGTGGTAAAAATTGTGAAAAAGGGTGTTATGATGGATGAAAATGTTGTTTTTCCATCATAAGAATGCATTACTACCGCTCCTAGACGCTTAAAAAGATGTTAGAGACATAAAAAAAAAAAGTGAATAAAAAGAGTCATTTCCGGAAATGGGAGGGGCATTAGTCCATTTGGGGCGGCATTGGCCCCTTGTGGGACTGATTCCCAGTGAGGCCCCAATTAGACTAATGTTGGTCACGTCAGCCTGGTGAGGCTCCCGTTTCCAAATCTTCAAATTTTGAAAATACGAAATGGAAATGCAAAAGTGGGGTAATGGGTGGTTACTTGAGTAACCACCTGGAAAATGGGTCAATGAGGGTGGTGCCGCCATCCCTAGGGAGCGGTGTGGCTCTCGTCGGAGGTGTGTTGCCCCTGTTATCCGGAAAAAACCCCATTCCTTGACGTTTTCAAGCGTTCTAAGGCATTTTTGAGGTATTTTGGGGATGTTTTAAGGTTTAAAACATCGAGAAGCACTAAACATAAGTATGTAAACAACCCCTAAAGGTATGAAAACGGTCAAGAAGGCCTAGTTTAAAAGACTTCATCATCGTTCCATGAGCGAGATCAAAATCTCGTTCTCACAGCTGGCCTTAGACATATAACTTTTTTTTAAGTCCAACTCATATCGCCTATCACATAATTATTGATTCATGGGTAAATAATTATAATTTCCCGAGATTTGTACCAATACACTAGTACCTCCGTGATTCCATTAAATTTTCTAACTTTTCCATCTGAACTGATAACATAATGTACTTTTATTGACAAAACTACCCTTGCTTTGCTTACTTCTCCATTCACCATTCAACTATTTTTCACTATATTCAAAAGAAAACTGTGGTTTTTTTTTCTTTCACCACTAATTTAATTTATTTCCACTTATAACTTGCATACATTCTTCACCATTGTGGACAATTTTTCCGGTTTTAATGTAAATCAAGATGTATAATATTAGCGAAAAATAATTTAATGTAATTTTTTTTTCTCAGCGTAAAACCTTCACGGTGGTTCCTTATTTATTTAGCAAGTCATTGTTCATTGTGCGTTGTTTAAATTGTTTTACCCTCTCTACATTCACTGTTAATTTTGCAGATTGTTAGTTTTTAATTTTTTTCTAAACTTTAAAAACATGTCATATGGTTTGACTGTTTCGCAAAAAGATTCTTGTAGAATTTTTTCTTACAAATGAGTGTCTGTTGTTTCAAAAGTTAGCAAAACAAGGATTCTCAAAATTTTGAAACCATATTTGGAAGGATAATCTTGTCCATTTTGAAGTGAAATTTTACAGATTTGTGTATAAAAATACAATACACAATACTAATAAATTTTAAATTTTTTTGAGAAGTACAAATATTTATATTAATTAACAATTGACGATAACTTTAAAACATAACAAAATAAAAAATTTCCGAAACTTATTCAAATCTTGATAAATAATTCACAAATATTATAATTAAAATATAGGGATGTTGACTTTATTGAAATAACTGGTGTATCATTAATAAAAAAATTAATTTTCAAAAACATACCATGTGGTTAGCCTGTTTTTATTAAATTTTGAAACCACATGCACCCATTTGGAAGAAAAAATTCTACAAAGACCTTTTTATAAAACGACCAAACCACATGACATATTTTTTAAGTTTATCCAATTTTTTTTAAAAAAGGATGAATAGTATTAATTAATTATGGTGGTAGCCTTTTTGTAACTTGGCAACAATTTAAATACATGGAAACACTTGGAACCGATTTGATGCCACGAATTAGAGGGGATTATACGCGGTGTTTTAAAAAGATCTAGCGCTAGTCAGACAACTAAAACTTTTAAGTGTTTAAGTGGGGTTTGAACGGAACCTAAGCGGACCTGATCGAGGCATAAATAAATTTATATTTTTTATTTTTAATATTTATTAATATATAAAAATATATTGGTTCCGAAACCGTTAGGACAAGTACTAGAGGGGGTGTGCATTACTTTTAAAATCTTTTTCGCCGTTTAAAATAATTTAGCTCAATCTCAAGTATATAAATGCAATAAATATAAAATGGTGTGAATATAAATTGTAAGTAATAAAAAGAGTAGACTTAGAGAGATTGAGAAGCAATGGATTTATACTGGTTCGGCAACCCCTTTATCTACATCCAGTTCCCAAGTCAACTAATTTCAGATTCTTTCACTATCTGTTTCCTTTGCGTGCAGAAAACAAGCATGTGATACTTTTTACGGGCTCAAGTATCAAATCTTACCGCCACTATTTTTGCAGGCTTAATAGTGAAACATAGCTTGTTGTTTTTGCGGGCTTAACAACAAAACCTATATAATTCTGATGATGTGTATTCTGTGTTGTAGGAACACTAAAGAAGCCTTCTCTCTCTTTTCCACTCGAAGAATTAAAGGGAAGATTTTAATCTCTTTGAAACTTGTATTGTGTAGTATTGCTTTGAATCTTCCCAATTTTAGTCTTCATACTAAATAAATTTTATAGTTAATGCAGGAGCTCTTTAGATATTTAAAAATATAATGGTTGAAGATCTTCTTTAAATAAAAAAATTGTTAAGGGTCTTTTGAGAATTAGAGCATTTGATAATTCAGCTGTCGAAGATCTCCTTAGCCAAATGAATTTGTTATGAATGTTGTATTTTGCCACATCATCGTTGGTGTGACTCCATTGTTGACTTGTACATCTTCAAATTATGGTCGTTGTATGAATAGCTGTTGAGGGTCTAGTGTAGCTTTGATCTTGCCACATGAGCTTTTTATCACATGCCAATTTTGAATATGATTCTTTGTTCAATTAGTCCAATAGCATCAGTAATTTAATTCTTCATTTGTAGCTTCTTCTTCAAAATATATTTTGATATTAATTAACACATTACTATATTTGTATTAGTATATCAAAAATATATTATTGGTGCTTTGTCTTTTTTTTTCCTTATTATAATCATCGAAACTAGACTCAACAAAATATTAATTCAACTTTAAAATAAATTATAATATAATAAAATATAAAAAAAATATAATTCATACCATATTTTCAAAATGAAAACGAGACTTTTATCATGAGAACACTTTTATGTATTTTCGTTCATCAACTAAGCTATTTTCCATGGGTTAAAACGATTGAATTATAATTATTATAGATATCGGTATTTTAAAAAATTAAATTTAGGTGCCACCTAAGAGGGATAAATCAGATTAGGCTATACCTAGGTGATAATAAATCGATTAAGAGACTGATAACACCATAAGAATGAAAAGTAAGATGATAAACTTTAAAATAATGGATAGGCGGGACTATAAGAGGACTTTTAAAAGAGAGATTATATATTAACTAATTTTTTTTAATAGTTATACATTAAATAATTAATTACTTATATGTTCTCCTTTCACCATAAATCAACTTTATCAACAAGATATTTTAGCGCTATCAATTCAAATTTTTTCCATTCGGTGAGCTATTTATCTAATTTTATCTATAAATTTTATTTTAAAAATTCTCGTTTTGTTTTGCTTAGGTTTTGTTTAGACTCTAATTTAGAGCTTGTTGTTGGACTTTCAGTTCTTATGACGCTGTCAGGCCCCTAATTGATTTATTACTGCCTAGGCACCGCCTAATCTGAAATTTTCCACCTAGATGACGCCTAAATTCAATATTTAAGATATCGATATCTATAATAATTATAGTTCGATATTTTTAACCTACTAAAAATAGCTTAGTTAGTAAAATGAAAGTACATAAAAGCGTTCTCATAATAAAAGTCTCATTTTCAATTTTAAAACATGCTCTAAATTATGTTTTTTAATATTTTATCATTTATTTTTTGGTTAAAATTATATTTTGATGTATAAATAATAAAAATTAAAAAATATAAATTTGACTAAGCCACCGCCAGGCCCCGCCCAGTCCCCGCTCAGGCCCTGCTTAGGTCCTTTAGAGCCCTGTTCGCCCGATTAGCTCCTAGAACTTTTTAAAACACTGTCTATAAGAAGTAACTTAGTGAGAAGTTTAAAGTGTGATAAACCTCTAAAAAAGATTATTTCAATGAAGATAATTATAAAAATAATTGATACAATGAATAGTAAAATATTTTTTCCTTAAATTGTGCATCTTGATTTACATCAGAAGCAAAAATAAATTCGTCAAGGCTGAAGAATGGACGCAAATTATACGTCCAAATAATTTGATGGATAAAGAAAAAATTTTGTTTAGAATATATGGTGAAAATTAGTTGAATGGAGAAATAAGGAAGGTGAGGTAGTTTTGTCAATATAATTGGATGGAAAAGTGGAAGGTAATAGTTAGATGGAAATAAAATATATGGAGGTTTAAATTATAATAATAAAATTGAGGGAGATAGTAATGGATCAGTATAAACCTCAGAGGTTATAATTATTTAGCCTTAATTTTTGTAGGGTATTTATCAAGATTGGTCATATATATATATATATATATATATATATATATATATATATATATATATATATATATATAAGCAATGAAGTCCTAAAAGATTTATTTGCCCTTATACCTTTAACAAAAAATTTATCCTAATACTTTTTTATATATATTACTAATTAATGTTACTTACCATGAACAATAAATGATAAAAACTAACTACAAATAGTATTAATAATAAATAAATTTAATAATTACTTTTTAATGAATAAATTTTAATAATAAATAAATAAATAAAAATAATAAAAGTTATATTGCATTTATGAATATATATCATTTATATTCATACTAATCATAACAATACCAAAATACAAAATTGGAATATATTTGATGAGAAAAAAAAGAGTGTCACATTAATTCTTAAATAAGATTGTAAACATAAAATAGAAATCAGTATATATATATATATATATATATATATATATATATATATATATATATATATATATATATATATTACTAATTAATGTTACTTATCATGAATAATAAATGATAAAAACTAACTATAAAAAGTATTAATAACAAATAAATTTATTAGTTATTTTTAATGAATAAATTTTAATAACAAATAAATATATAAAAACAATAAAAAAATGTTTCATTTATATTCATAATAATCATAACAATACCAAAACACAAAATTAAAATATATTTGATGAGGAAAAGAGAGTCACATTAATTCTTAAATATGATTATAATAAAAAAAGATAAAAAGAAAATAATAATAATAACAACAACAACAATAATAATAAAGTATATTTGATGAAGGAAAAAGAATAACGTTAATTCTTAAATATGATTATAATCATAAAATAATAATAATAATAATAATAATCAGTATATATATATATATTACTAATTAATGTTATTTACTATAAATAATATATAATAAAAATTACCTATAAACAGTATTAATAATAAATAAATTTATTAATTACTTTTACATATATATAAAATAAAATTTATTAAATTTTAATAATAAATAAATATAAACCTAAGCATCAATGACCCCCTTGAGTTCAAAAATTAGATGCCATCCCAATTTATAAAAGATCTACTTAACCCCTTAAGTGAATTAGTCAACTCTTAAAACCTAGCTGACAGTTGATGTGGCACATATTCACTATTAAGAGAGTTGAATTTTCTGTCTCCTTTTTGTACACCATCTCTCATCTTTATCTCTTTTGTTTTCTATCAAAAAAACAAAACCCAAAAAACCTATAACCTAAATTTACTCTTTAACCTTTTAAAACTAAAACCCACATGCCAAATCTTTCCGTCGCCGATTTTTGTCTTTTCCGGCAAACCTCAATCAATGGTAGAATCTAAGCTAAAAATCTTGTCGTAGAGGAAGCGGAACCGTCGTTGTTCCCACTCCCAATCTTCCCAACAATCAAAGAAAAAATCAAATAGGATTTTTTTCCATTAAATTGAGTAAACAATTGATTCAATTTAGAAAAGAAATTGTATCGAAATAGATGCATTAAATTGAAGAGTTGAGTATTTAAAATGTGTGCAAAAAGAGAAGATGGTCCAATTTAAATGAAATCTTAAGAAATTAAACTGCTTAAATTAGGTGTTTAATGAGCTAGGTGTAGAGTGGAGAGATTAATTGAGGCTCAGTTAGGTGTTTAATGAGCTTAAATTAAACTGCTACTTTAATTCCATGAGGAGAGCAGCTATTGTAGGTACTTTCCCCTCATCAAGAGCACTTTGGGTACGTTTATAGGCACCTCTGCGAAGTAAAATGAGGTAGGATTGCTTTGCTTAGGTTTTCTTGGCGTAATGGGTTTTGTTCGTTCGGAGAGATAAATTGAGGAATTCGGGGGGCGGAGTGAATCAAATGATTATAACTCATATTGATTGTTTGTGTTGTTGAATTACTTTGGGTGTTAGGAAGAAGATGGTGTTTTTGCAATGAATAAACTAAGAGTGATGTTAATTAAATTTGTTCAGGGAGTTTTTTTAAACTTTTACAACTTATAATATTAGTAACATTTTTATTAGTTTGACTTTTCAAAATTTTATATGTGGCAGAGAGTATTGTACACTCTCATAAGTGTGACTGATTTAGTTGAGTTGAGGAGACAAATTGATTCACTTTTATCAAGTTAAGGGGCTAATTACACCTTTTATAAGTTGGGTGTGGCATCTTGCTTTTGAAGCCAAGTTAAGGGAGGTATTGATGCATTAAGCCATAAATATATAAAAACCATAAAAGTTATATTTCATTTATAATCATAATAATCATAACAATACCAAAATACAAAATTAAAATATATTTGATAAGGAAAAAATAGTCGCATTATATATATATAAGCAATGAAGTCCTAAAAGACTTCTTTGCCCATATACCTTTTGAAAAAAATTATCCTTACACTTTATATATATATATATATATATATATATATATATATATATATAAATATATATATTACTAATTAATGTTACTTATCATGAATAATAAATAATAAAACTAACTCAAAACTGTATTAATAACAAATAAATTTATTAATTTTTTTTATAAATAAATTTTAATAACAAATAAATATATAAAAACAATAAAAAATATTTCATCTATATTCATAATAATCATAATAATATCAAAATATAATATTGAAATATATTTGATGAAGAAAAAAGAGTCACATTAATTCTTAAATATGATTATAATCATAAAAAGATAAAAATAAAATAATAATAATAACAACAACAATAATGATAAAATATATTTAATGAAGAGAAAAGAGTAAAATTAATTTTTAAATAGGATTATAATGATAAAATGAAAATGAAAATGAAAATAACAACAATAACAATAATAATAATAATAATCATAATAAATATATTTGATGATGAAAAGTTAAATCGAATCTTAAATAGGATTATAATCTATCAGAAAATCAACGATTGACAATTTCACCAATTATATACGTTAAAAAATCTGTGTATTTAATTAATTGCTAGTTAAAGTTTAAAATATAGAACTGTTTTTAACTAGAATTATAATCAACAAAATTAAATAAAATAAAAAAATAACAAATTAGCAATTAACTTTATTTTATTTTATTGCTATATTATTATAATTTATATAGTATTTTAATTAGTTAGTATTTATATTAAAAGTGAAATGTTAGATATTTTGATAAGTTTTCCTTATATATGTCTGTTTGAATATTATTTCAAAGGTCAAATAATTATTAATTACTATAACAGTTCTACAACATAATTATTATCAGCAATTATGAATTATTTTAATGTGTAAATGTTGCTTTAATTGGTTGTACGTTTACTTTAATTTGTTTCTATAGTAATCCATAAGTAGTAAATGCTATTATAAAATTTAAATTTTTTCTTCAATAGGCTTATAATCAATCAATCATCCATGTTTTTTTTCACTTTTGAGAAAATAATATAAGAATTGCAAAATTTACCATAAAAATTAGAAAAATGGAAATAGGAAGAAATAATACATATTTAAAATGAAACAATCCAATAATACAAAATAAATAATACATTACACTAAATAATAGTTCTGCCAAGTTTGACAATTATTCAACAAATACTAATCTTTCTTGGTTATTATTAAAACCTTTTAAGCTTAATTTTTCTAATTTATTTCATGATTAATGACATCTTAATTTATCCTCAAACAACTATTTCATTCCATTATAAAAATGGTCTTCGTATTCGTATTTCGTACGAACTATTTCTTTGACTTTATTTTAATTTTTTTCCATTAATAATGTTTTAAACATCTGTTATTGTTTTTTGTCTTTTAGAATTATTTTAGACGTCTGTTGTACTTGGTGAAACACCTGTACCAGTGGAATTGGAGAACATTATAAGAAGGTAAATTATGTTTAAACGTTCAGTTAAGGGCAACAATATTAAACACATAATGAAGTGTATTATGTGGTTACACTTACAGAGGATGAACAATTTCTGAATAAATATAATATTTCGCTCTCTCAGAATTCAATGACTATAAGTTTAATTTTTTTATATGTAACTTCAAATTTGTACTTTATATTATTTGTATATTTGTTCATATATATTTTAACTTTAAATTTTTTTACAGTAAGATCCATATTTCGATGCTGATCAATTTTTCAGATGTAAATGAAAATTTCAAGGTACTTCTAACATTTATATTATAAGTACAAATAGTTTATTATCTAATATGATTTGAATTAGATTTTTTATTTATATATTTATTTATTTATGTTTGGCATGATTCGATATTAGAGAATGTAGTCAATTCTCCTGTCACACATGTAGAGATAATAAATGAAACTCCGACATCGTTGATATTGATAGATGAATATAACGTACAACTTTCGAGCAGTCAAGAAAAACATATGATGATTAAGAATGTGAAGAATAATTGATATGTATTTCTTTAAGCCATAAAAGACTTTTTTATCTTTATACCTTTTGAAAAACCTTTTTACTAGGGGAGAGCATTGGTCGGTTCGGTCCAAAAACCGAACGAAACCAAATAAACCAAAAACTGAATAACAAGAAAATTAGGAACCTAATACCGAACCTAATTAAATTTGGTTCGGTTCGGTTTAGTATAGAACCAAATTTTTCTTTTCATATTAAAGACTTATTATTTGAATTACTTATTATAAAATTTGATAACTTGTTAAATTCAAAATTGATATATTGATAATAAAATATAGTAAAAAAACTAATTCAATCAATAAAATATAATAAATAATAAAAATCAATCAAAATTAATAATAATATACTATATTCGTCATTTGTTGAATTTTAATATGAAATTCTCTATGTTTTTTTTCATATAATGCTTATAATATTAAAACTTGAAAAAACATAAATAAAAAATTCTAATGTTCACTATTAGTTAGGCTTCTAGTATGAAATTCACTACATTTTTTTACATATATTTATATATTATCCTAATTAGGTTCGGTTCTCGGTTTATTTGGTTTGTTTCCTCAGAGGTGAGAACCGAACCGAATACCAAATAAGAAACATATTAGAAACAAGTACCGAAGCTAATAAGTTAGGTCCGGTCCAATTAAGTTCGGTTTGATTCGGTTCTTAGATTCAGTTCGATTCTTTAGGTTTCTTGCCCTTCCCTACTTTTTACCCGCAAAAAACACTTGAGCCTAATTATGACTAATTAACAATTAATATATCTCCTAAACCTATTTTTTAAAATTTAATTTCTTGTTTTTGAGTTTTTTAATTCCGTTGAGTATATTCCTATTTAAAAAAATGAAATTTTATAATAGTACTTGCTTCTTCTCATGGAATATTTTTAATTATTTGAGGCTTAGTGCTCTTCCATGCCCCCAACTTGAGCGAAAACATCATTCATACCCCCAACTTTCAAAAGGTACTCCGATCCACCCCAACTTCTAAAAAGGGTGTCTCCGTGCTACCTCATACCCACTCGCTCACTCTCAGTTGAGAGAGTGCACTCCAATCGCTGCCAAGTTGACAAATTTAAAAAAGTCAACCCAATACCATAATGACACGTGGCAGAAACTAAAAAATTTCAAAAAAAATCTTGAAAAAAATTCTTTTAAGTCCTTATAATTTTAATTCAACCAAAAGACCATTTCTACCATGAATTTATTAATTTAAATAAAAGTCAAACTAATCTTTAGCTGACACATGTCTTTATATTGTAAAATTTCTAAAGCATCCCTGGAAATTTTTTATTGAAATCCCTATCAATCTTTTCCTTACAATGATATCATTTTCTAAATAACTTTTATGTGTAATTTTAATTTAATAAAAAACATCATTAATTTGGAAAAGTCAACCCAATGAAATAATGCCACGTTGCATAAGCTAACAAAATTTCAAAAAAACATTGATAAAACTTCTTTTAAGTCCCTATAATTTTAATTCAACCAAAAACATCATCTTCTACAATGAATTTCATAAAAACCTTGACAAAATTCATTTAAGCCCCCTATAACTTTTATTATGGAAAGAAAATAAATTTGGTAGAGGAAATTTTTAGAAAATGTTTATGGAAGGCCCCGAAAATGTGAAAATACTTTTCGGGGCCCGATTTCGTAAAAAATTGAAAATACCAAAAAATTATGGAATATCCGGAAAATAAAGAAAAGAAATTTGGTGAAAGAAATTTTTAGAAAATGTTTTTGGAAGGGCCCAAAAATGCAAAAATACGTTTCCGGGTTTGGTTTCGTAAAAAATTAAAAAATCCCAAAAAATTATGGAATATCCGGAAAATAAAGAAAATAAATTTGGTGCAAGAATTTTTCAAAAAATGTTTTTGGAAGGTCGAAAATGTGAAAATACGTTTCGGGGTCCGGTTTCGTACACAATAAAAAATCCCAAGAACTTATGGAATATCCGGAAAATAAAGAAAATAAATTTGGAGCAAAAATTTTTCATAAAATGTTTTTGGAAGGGTCCGAAAATGTGAAAATGCCTTTCGGGGTCCGGTTTCGTAAAAAATCCAAAAAAATTATGAAATATCCGAAAAATAAAGAAAATAAATTTGGTGCAAGAAATTTTCAAAAAATGTTTTTGAAAGGGCCCGAAAGGAGGAAGAGGGTCATTTTGTAATACAAAAAGTATTGGGATTTTTTATGATTTATTTTATAAAATATTAACTTTATTTAATTTTTTTACACATTTAGAAGCCAAACACGCACCCGTTTGGTCAAACCCAAACACATCAGCTGCCACGTCAGTTTAAGGTAGCACGGAGACACCTTTTTTGGAAGTTGGGATAGATCGGAAGACCTTTTGAAAGGTGGGGGGTATGATTGATGTTTTCGCTCAAGTTGGGGGCATGGGAGAGCATCAAACCATTATTTGATCAAGTGAATTTGAATTTCATAATTATAAATTAAGTATATCTATTAACTAATATATCTCATAAATATATTTTTTTCAAATTTGATTGTTGTTAATGATTTTATTTAATTCTATTCTATTGATTATCCTATTCAATAACTAATGTGACTCTTTTTTACTCATCAATATTTGATAGAGAATCACAAGAAAATTGCAGAAAAGTATAAAGTATAATCCTATTTAAGAAAAAAAATTTGAATTTAATATCTATTTACTATTATTTTTTGTATTGTTGGATTGTTTCATTTTAAAGATGCGTCATTTCTTCTTATTTTTACCTTTTCAATTTGTTGGGTAAATTTTGCAATTCTTATATTATTTTCTCCAAATTAGAAAAAACCATTGCTAATGGATGAATTTGTCGAGAAGAAATAAATGAATTTTGTGAATCCTTTGGTGATTTATAAATTGAAGTGTGATCCATTAGTGATTAAGATGAGATTTAAAAAAAAAGATAAGATAATGAAGAATCGTGGATTAGAAGGAGTTTAGAATGAAGTCAGGTGATTAAAAAAAGAAGAGAAGAGAAATTAAGGGCTAAGTTCTGGATAAAATTGGGAACACAAATTTGTTATCACCTACTCCATGCTTTTTTTTATAAGTTTATTTACGAAGATTACGAAAGCAGTGCAATTGTATTAATTAAAAAAAGTTAATAATTAAGAAGAAATGGAGTTTGTAACAAATATAACAATGCAAAAAATAAGTATGATAAATTAAATTTGATATTCTATAAAGATGTTTTCCGCAGATAAATTATATTACGAAATAAATTTATCATTGATATACTAATTACAAATAACCTATCCATGCATCGCATGAGTGCTATACTAGTATTTACTAAAATGTCTATACAAGTGTTATGCTTGTTATAATATTTATTAACTTCGTCATTTTAAAATTCTATTTACACAATTGTCATTTTACTTTTTTTTGATTTTTTTCTCCTTATTTTTCATTTATCTCCCGAATCATTTATTTTCAACGCGTCACTTTAGAGTTGTTTGTTCTTCTTATTTTTATCATTGAAATGACATCAACTGTGACTTTTGGACATTTTTTATTTAATAAATATCCAACATATCACTGGAAATTTTGTTTGTATCCTTAACATTGGACATTCATGTGTTATTTAACTTATTCGATTCAATTGCGGAATTCGGGAAAATTGACTGTATATATTTAATGAATTATTTTGTTGATGATTTTTTTGCCTCTTGCTTCATCTCTTTTTTTTTTGTTTGTTGTGTTTATGAGATCAAATAGTTGTTTAACTTGTATTTTCTCATTCACTAAACATTTACCAGACATCTTTTGGACATCTATCGGAAATCAATCGGATATTTAATAGTTCATTTGTATAAACATTAATTAATTGGACATATATATTTTATATAAAAACTAAATCCAAGTCATTATACAGGTGAAGAGAGTTTAGGTGTAAGGAGACCTATATTAAAGTAAAATTTTCAAACTGGGCTCAATAAATTTGGATCCGGCCAGATCAAGTGAACGCGGGGCACTTAACAGGTATATAACCAAGTAGAAAGTCTTTTCTTTTCTTATATATATACGAGGAGCCCCTATGATGAGTAAATGAATAAATAGGTAGTTCTTGAATCCCCGAATATTACGTGAATCAGAAGCTAAAATATATATGTAAGATAGATGGCAGACGATAATATTCTTATTTTATTTATTCAAATTTGGTTTAGTTAAATCACAGTTTTGTACTTTCATTTTGTTTGTTTCTCTTAAATAAATCAGGCTTACATCTGATAATCCCCTTTCACTTCTCTTCCCTACTACCTAGGTCCTCCATTCGGCAGGCAGCATAGAAGCAACCCACTTTTTATTCTTTCATTTGTCTTTTTCTATTTTTAATATTTTTATATTATACACCCTAATCTTTTCCTACTTTCAACTTTTAACTACTAATAAATTCCAACATTATTATCTACTAAAAAAACCAATCTTTTCTTTTCTTTATTGCACGATTCCCGTATTGCCAAAAAAAAAAACCATCTTCTTAAAGTTCATCAGACTAGTGATGTTAATAGCTTGAAAATACTCAAAACTCGTGACATTTGAACTGATATAGACGGAAAATAATCGAAGATTCTCACCAGCGTGAATGGGTGATGGATGAAATTTACCCCCGGTAATAAAATATGGATGGGTGTGGATGGAGCCATCCCTAAATCATTGGCTACCCGCACCACAACCGAATAAATTTATGATAAAACCCCCCGAACACACATAAACATATTCACACACACACAATAGTTTAATTGAACAACACATAATATAATTTTTTTTTTTAAAAATCATCTTTCAAACAATTGCATATTTAAGTTTTATTGACAAAAAAAACAATGAAATTAATAGCAACACGGTTAACTGAAATTTCTCGAATTTTGACCAAATTGAATTCTATCAATATATATGAAATAAACGAT
Organism: Euphorbia pulcherrima; assembly: GCA_947683365.1. Classification (NCBI taxonomy): domain Eukaryota; kingdom Viridiplantae; phylum Streptophyta; class Magnoliopsida; order Malpighiales; family Euphorbiaceae; genus Euphorbia; species Euphorbia pulcherrima. The sequence goes on along the minus strand of CANTUS010000007.1, from coordinate 22,008,616 downwards.
AAAAAATTGTTAATTTCTTGAATTAATAACTTTTTCAGTATACTTTCTTTCACATTTTAGAATTGATTAAGATTCAATATTTTATAGCTAAAATTTACTATTATATGTTCGAATGTGGGGCTTAATTATTGATTAACACAAAAACACACCTAAAACTATGTGAAATTCATTGGTGGGTGGGGATTCATTGAAAACCGCCCGAACCCGCATGGGGTGCTGAATGAGTGCAAAAAAATCACTGAAACACTAAATGAAAAATCCCCAAAATCGCATCCAGAAAGTATTAGGTGCGGAGTGGGTCTTGAGCCACCCGCACCGGAACCACCCCGTTTACATCCCTACATCAAAACCACTATTTTCTGAAATATTAAGAATTTTTTGAAAAGATTAGATATTAAATCTGTTACCTTCTACCACTACCTTCACTTATTATGCGCATAAATAAAGGTGTTTAATTGCAAGTTATTATTGGCCAAAACGGTAAATAGACAATGGCATCACTAACAACTTTTAGTCCGAGTTCTACAGAAATTTTTCCTTATATGATTTCAATTTCGATTCTTGTAAATGGGAAAACGTACTTACTAAACTATAAAAGCTTCATCTCATTTTCTGGGTTCATCTTAATTCAAATTTGAGTTATATTGGATTGTTCAAACTACAAATCTATTAAAAAAAAGGAACTCAAATTGATGTATAAGAAAATGTGAATTACCTTATATGCCAATGCCATATCTAATATATTTATTGTTTCTAGTTTTCTGATTGTCTATTTTTGTGTAAATTTTTCTTTATTATATAAAACTAGAAATTGTATAATTAATTACGCTCTAATACATTATTTGACCGAGCAATGGAATCTTTTCCTTTATATACTGAATTATGTAAATACCAAAGGTTGCAATTATGGCCATCTTCTTTTCGACTTCTAAAAACTGAACTGAACTGAAGTTGGCTGAATTAAATTAAAATAGATTAAAGTGAGTTGAATTGAGTTAAATTAAAATTATTTTAATGTAAATTTATAACTACGCATAGCTGAATTGAATTAAAATGGACTAAACTAAACTAAACTGAAGCAATTTATTAAACTAAACTATATTAAATTGTAATCTAAACGAATATCTCGTAATTATGTTAAAATAGAAATTCTTTTACTGCAAAAGACTGATAGTAATTCAAAATGTTGGTGCAATTTTACAATTTTTGTAAGAATGGTATACAACTTCTAGGGAAGCTTTTGGAAACCTTTTAGATATATTGTAGAGTGTCAGTACTTTATTCCTTTCTGTTTTACAAAGTTTACTTAAATTAAATTAAGGAAAAACTTAAAAAAACCTCGGTGTAGTTTCACGCTTTTTTAAAAAAGCTTTGTAATTTTTTTAAAAGGATTATTGTGGTATTAAATATTAATAGAAAATGGATTTTTTCTTAATTAATAACTTCAGTAATTTTGAGTTGATAAATGATATTTTTAGAAAATTCAAATTTTATCAATAATTTAATAAAAAATGTGGTAATTCACCTTACTAATTCAGTATAAATAATATTATTAAGAGAAAATTTATTTTTTTTCTAATATTTGATATCACAATGACCATTTTAAAAAAGAATTACAAGGACATTTTTGAAAACGAGTAAAATCAGAGGGGTTTTAAAGTTAACCCTTTTAAAAATGTTATATATGCTGGGCTATATAAACAACTCTCCATCTATCTCTTCAACTGGACAATACCCCTATTTATCTCTACTTGTCTGCCAATTGAAATCAAATTTTTGTTATCTTTTCAAACTTAAATAGCAGGAGCTTCTTGTCAATGGAATCAGACGTTTATCCTAAATATGCTCTTCCAGATTGTACTTCTTTCTTCTTCTTTAAATGCAGAATAATGCCTGGTTTCAACCTCCAATGGTGCTATCTTTCCTGAGCTTTCACTTCTTTTTGTTCTTCTCAATTTATTTGTGTTTTCTTGACCTTGCAAGACTTTCTAATTTTTTTTGTAATTTTAGTGCTCTTTCTTTGTTATATTGTAATTTTATGTATTTTTTTCTGAGTTTACCGACCATCCCAATCCTTCTCGTCTACTCTATTCCTCCTGAGCTTTCTCCAAGTGTTCAGTTGTAAGTTGTAGCTTTAATGGAGATAACTCCTTGATATTAAGTGTGATATTTAATATTATTTGTTTGTAAATTCTGAATATGGGTTGCTTTGTCACTAATTTTTTTTTGTGGGAAATGGAATATATTAAGCCCAACAAACTAGCTGTATAGTGGCTTTAAAAAGCCTTGCAAAACTCTTTCAAACAAATCTCTATCTACTCAAGACTTACTCTTTTCCTACATTCGGCACCTAACAACAACCTACAACTGCTGAAACCAGTAATCCACCGAATAACAAAAATGAGAAAAGACACACGGATTCCTATTAATCCATACAAAGTAGACCAACGCTTGAATGACCGAAAGGACATTTTGATATTCTTCAATCAAGAGTGCCAGCTCTGGAAATCGTTCGGGAAAGCAAAGCCCTGGAAAATTGACACTAAAAACGTATGTGAAATTGAGATTCAGGTTCCATGCTACAAACTGGGCAGTTAACATCAAGCCCAGAAATGAACTGGCTCACAACATCCTTTGTCAAAAGCTTTTGTTTTATCGCCAACCAAAAAATAAAACGGTGTTGCGGGAGTGCCATTGGGCACCAAACATGCCTGCAGGACATATGATTTGAACAAACGGTAGCTGCCATTGACAGTGCACTCCTGCAATATGGACTGAGATAAAGAAGAGCGAAGCTTAACCAATTTTCTCCAATACCAACTAACATGTCCATGTAATTCGAAGGTCCAAAAATTCCCGTACTTAATGTAGATACTATGAATCCATTTAAGCCAAAGAGAATCTTGCTTGACTTCAATGGCCCATAGAAATCTACCAAGCTTTGAAGCCAATACCACCTAATGACTTCGGCATACATACATTCCCAAGACAAGGCATGAAACTTCCGTTTACCATCAACATCCCCCCAAAGAAATCCTCTACAAAGTTGGTCAAACTCCTTAATCACCGATTGAGGTAGAAGAAGATACTCAACCAATAAGCACGAATGCCAAATAGAACGAAAGAAACAAGTTGTGCTTTTCCGGCAAATGATAAGTGCCTCGTCCCCCAATTCGTAATAATCTTTCTCACCTTATTAATAATGCATGCACAATCAAATTTGTTCCACTTGGTGGGCTTAAGGGGAACTCCAAGTTACTTCATTGGGAAGCATCCCCTTTCCACCCCCGCAATACTCAACAAACGGCCATAGGTATCCTCCGACACACCACAAGCATACAAATTTGACTTTCTCTTATTGATAACCAAACCCGTGGTGTATGAAAAAAGTTGAAAGCCCTCAAGCAAAGCTGTAAGAGCATTATCATTAGCTTTACACAAAAGAATGAGATCGCCCGCAAAACATAAAGCATTCAACCTTAAACGTTTGCACCCGGGATGGAATCTAAAACCCGAATTACTTGCATACCATCGAAGGATCCGGGTGAGATACTCCATGACCAAGACAAATAGAAGCGAAGATATAGGGTCACCTTGACGAAGGCCTTTTTCTTCATTAAAATCCCCTTGGACTCTCCCATTAAGGAGTAGGACATAATGAGCGCTCCTAAGACAAGTGAGTACCCACGAAATAAATTTCATCTGAAAAACCAAGGCATGCAATAAGTCATGGGCGAAATCCCAAGAAATTGTATCATAGGCTTTACTTAAATCAACCTTAAGCAAACAACGAGGAGAAATATTGGTTCTACCATAAAACCGTTAAAGGTCTTGAATAATGAGGACATTATGGGCGAGTTGTCTCCCTTTGACAAATGTACCTTGATTATTATCAACAATAGAAGGAAAAACAAGACTAAGCCTTGAGCAAATAAGCTTGGAGATACACTTGTAGATGGTACTACAACATGCAATGGGGCGTAGTAACTAGCACATGATGGGTTATCCACTTTAGGAAAAGAACCAAAACCATTGAGCTAAAGACTTTAGGCAGACTAAGAGCTTTAAAAAAACTCATTCACAATATAAACAAAGTCATTACCAACAATGTCCCAAGAAGCTTTGAAAAAGCCCGCACCAAGTCCATCCAGTCCCGGACTCTTATTACTATGAATAGCAAATAAGGCATTTTTAATCTTGTTGAACCAAGCACGTGTTGGACTGACTCAGTGGATGACTCAGTAGTGCTTAAGTTTTGATCATAACAATTAAGTTTAGTTTGAGATAGTTAAATCAATAATGATGTTAAAATAAATAGTCTACAGTTTTAAGGGACTCAGTAATTTCAAGGGTAGAATTTCGAGTCTCCGCTGACCTAACTATTTAGTTTAACTCTGAGTGGTTTCTGGGCAGAGTACTTACGTAGTCGCTGACTTAGTAATATTCACTCAACACCGGATATTTAGATTTTGTTTCAGCTGTGTATATTTTGTTTTATCATTTCAGCTGAGTTACTTTATGTCTGTCAACGCTGCTAACTTTACCATTTAAGGCAAAAAAGTATCTTTGTTTTTAGTGTTGCTTTTTGCAGGAACATTAATGAGACAAAGATAAAAAGAATTAATGCCTTGACAAGACTCAAAATTATGAAGAAAATGACAAAATCTTCCAATGCAAAGCTGCAACAAGTCAATTGTCACTTTGGGTAATTCTGCAGATCTACCAACTTCGTATCGCACACTCTGCAACATGTTAGAAAACAAGAGGGAATGAGATGAAGACACGTGGCAAGTCAGCGCGAGTTCTCTCTAACGGAAGACTGGCATTAAACGAAAAAGGATTCAAATTGGAGCTCGAATTTCAATCTAACGGATTGAAATGTATTTCACAATGGTGCAATTCTATCTCTTAACAGATCGATTTGAAGAAGCAACGGGTGAACTACTGAGATGTCATTTTCAAAAGATGCCAAGAAAAGTTCAATGGCTACTTTCTCAATCCAACTACAAAAGGAGCAAGAAGGCAAGAACTTGGTGATTACACCTGAATTTCCTAGAAGCAAAGACTCTGTCAATTTACGAGCTTTAAAGGAATTCTAGCAAGAAAAGCACAACTCAGCGAGAATCTGCTTAGAACAAGAGAGAATAGTATAGATCAATCAATTGTAATATTAGATCATTTATAACTGGATCAACGTTTCTATAAGTTGAATCCAGCTGTTGTTTAAACTCTTATAGAGTTGCTGATAGAAGAGGGTATTCTAGTCAGCGGGTGAGCGATTGCAGTTTGGAGGGTACTTATTGTAATTGGGGAATTTGTGAAAGGCTTCTCCGCCTAGGGTAAAGGAGTTGAGATTAGTGGATTAAGCCGAGACACTCTCTCAGTACTAGATGTAAGCACAGGTTACCAAACCAGTATAAAATCTCTGTGTTCATTGCATTTTCCAGGTTTTTTACTCAGCCAGCTGACCTCACTTAGCGGAGATTTATCTATCACGAAAAAGTTTTATAAGATACTGAGTGAGTCATTCACCCCCCTCTGACTCATTGAGTGTACGCATAGGGACCAACAAGTGGTATTAGAGCAGTTCTCATTTCATAGATTTCGCAATCTTTGAGACAAAGACCATGGCGTTCAAAGGAGAATCCAGTGGAAGGGCTCAAGCCTATATTTTGCCTGAAGCCATGTCAGTTACCAGGCCTACAATGTTCAATGGAGAGCATTATACTTATTGGAAGAACAGAATGACTAATTTCATTTAGTCTTAGAGTATGCATGCTTGGATAGCCACTGTAAAAGGGCCATATATTCCATCACATGTGAAGAATGGAGTTACTATTGATAAGTACTCTACTGAATGGGATAATAATGATATGGCCAGAATTAAAGAAAATGCAGCTGCTATCAACTATCTTCATTGTGCTCTTAATACTACTGAGTTTAATCGCGTTTTTGGATGCGAGAGAGATAAAGAGATTTGGAAGAAGTTGGAAGTAACTTATGAAGGTACTGACAAGGTAAAAGAGTCCAAGATCAATATCCTTATGAGGGACACATGAAGCCCAAGAAGGATAATTCCAACATGAACACCAGATTCATGAATATAATCAATGAGCTAAAAAGGCTTGGTAAGACCTTCACAGAAGAAGAGACTATTAAGAAGATTCTTAGAAGCTTGACTTAAGATAGGGAAGCCAAGAAGAGTGCTATTGAAGAGGCTCATGATTTGAAGACCTACAAGTTTGATGAGTTGAATGAACTCTGTTGACTCATGAGATATCCTTAAAGTAATATAAAGATGAGTCTAAGAAGCACAGGTCCAAAGAGAAAGAGAACTCAAGCAGAGCTGTTGTTCTAAAAGCTGTTGATGAAGAAGAAGAAGAACATTCCTCTGAAGAAGGATATCTAGATGATAGAAAAGAAAAGATAGCTCTAATGACCAAGAATTTTAGGAGATATCTGGGTAAAGATAAGAACTTTCAAAAGTTCAGAAAGACAGAAAGATAGGCAAGTATAAGAAGGGAGCAGTTGATAGACCATGAAAAGAATTCAATAAAGAGCATAACAAAGATATTAAATGCTTTGAATGTAGTGAGAAAGGGCACATTCAGACAAGCTATCCTAAGGCTAAGAAGGACAAGTTTAAGAAGAAGAAGAGTAAGAAAGCCCTTGCTGCTACCTGGAGTGACTCTGAACAAGAGTCATCATCCTCAGATGAAGAGGCACATGATTTCGCCAATGTGTGTCTCATAGCTAAGGATGATCGAGTTCACTCAGATTCAGCTGACCAACCAACAACTTTCCCTGCTAGCCAATCAGCTGACCAAAATAAAGATAAAGGAAATAACTATGAGGTAAATTTTGAACCCCCTTTGTCTTTAGATGAGCTTACCGCAGTGCTTAATGATGTCATTAATATGACTAAGAAGTCAACCAAATACATCTAAGTACTTCAGAGGAGGTGTGATGATCTAGAAGATGTTAATTCCTCTACATCACTTGATATCCTATACTTGATTGAAAAAGCTGAGTACCAAAATGGACATAACAACAAACTCACTAAGAAATTGGATGAGTTAGCTGCTGAATTAACAGCTTTGAAAAAGGTGCGGGTCCCTCCTCAACCTAGCAGGAATACTTAGAGTAACTGCACTCACCACTCTGAGAAGGTTTCTCAAAAGAGTAAAGTGAGCAGGCCTAATCCTAAGGTCGCCTGTAGTTTTTGTGGTAAACCAGGACATGCAATAGTCCTGTGTAGGCACAAAAATGGTTACTATAATGAGTATGACTGGTCAAGGATGACCACCACTAACAAGGGAGTACCCAGCCGAAAAAGGCATGGGTACCCAAGAAAACTTGATTGTTTTATAGGTGAGCCTGAGATCCGTTGATGATAGAAGAATGTGGTATTTGGATAGTGGATGCTCGAGGCATATAATAGGTGATGAAAAGCAATCCATCACATTAGAGCGGAGAAGAAATGGAAGTGTCAGTTTTGGAGACAACAAGAAAGGAAAGATTATTGGCAATGGCATAGTGGGAGTCAAGCCTTCAATTGATAATGTGTCCCTGGTGAAAGACCTAAAGTTCAACTTGCTAAGCATTGCTCAATTGTATGACAAAGGAAGAAAAATGATATTTGACTCAGCGGGCTACTCAGTCATTAATGGTAACTCTGACCAAACTATTCTTTATGCTCCTAGAATTAATAATATTTATATGATTGATTTGTTCCCTGGCTCCAATGATATATGCTTAGTTTCTAAGGAGGAAAACTCATGTCTATGTCACAGTAGGTTAGGACATATCAATATGACCAATCTGTCCAAATTAGCCAGAAATGAACTTGTTGAGGGTTTATCCAATCTAGCCTTTGATAAGGATAGCCTTTGCTCAGCATGCCAACTTGGGAAATAATATAGGAAGACTTTTAAATCTATAGCTGATATATCTTCTTCTCATCCCCTTGATCTTCTACACATGGATTTGTTTGGGCCTGTTATGCCAACAAGTCTAGGTGGAATGAAATACACCCTTGTGGTTGTAGATGATCTGACCAGGTTCACTTGGATTGTCTTGCTAGCAAGCAAAGATGAAACATTTGAATCATTCTTTAGGTTGGCTTCCCGGATCATGAATGAAAAAGACCTTAAAATTAACAAAATCAGCAGTGACCATGGAAGGGAATTCGAAAACAAGCAGTTTGAAGAATTCTGTTCCAAGCATGGTATTGAACACAATTTTTTTGCCCCTCATACACCTCAGTAAAATGGGGTTGTTGAGAGAAAGAATCACACTATTACGGAGATAGGTCGGTTTATACTGAGTGATAATAATCTACCTAAGTATTTCTGGGGAGAGGCTGTTAACACAGCTTGTTACATTCTAAACAGGGTTTTAATTCACCCAGTTTTGAATAAAACTCCTTATGGAATTTGGAAGGGGCGTAAGCCCAAGGTTGGTCATCTCAAGGCCTTTGGTTGTAGATGCTTCATATTAAACACTAACGACCAATTTGCTAAATTTCACCCCAAGGCTGATGAAGGAATCTTTCTAGGTTACTTAACACACAGTAGGGCATATAGAGTGTATATCAAGAGGACTTGCATCTTAGAGGAGTCTATGCATGTAGATTTTGATGAAACTAACAATGTAGGTAGACAAGCCAGTGATGATGAAAGAGAAAAGGAATGAGTTAACGGATCTTTCAGTCAACCCATTGTTATTCCTGATCCTATACAAGAGAAAGAAGAAAATGAAGAAGTTGACTTGGACAATCAACTTTGGTGATGACGTAGATGCTCAAACAATGACAGTAGCTCAGTGAGCTGATCCTGATCTACCAAAAGTAGTCGAAGTAAGAAGAGATCACCCAGTTGACAAGATTCTTGATAGTGTGCAAAATCCAGTGCTGACTAGAGGTAGCTAAATAGAATGATAAGCCATTTAACATTTGTATCATTAGTTGAACAAAAAAAGTTTGAAGATGCTGAATTCAATGACAATTGGATGATTGCAATGCAAGCAGAGCTAGATCAATTCAGAAGAAATGAAGTTTGGGATTTGGTGGAGAAACCCAAAGGGAAGTAAGTCATAGGCACCAAATGGGTTTTCAAGAACAAGCTAGATGAAGCTGGTAATGTTGTCAGAAACAAGGCTAGACTGGTTGCTCAAGCTTACAATCAACAAGAAGGCATTGATTATGGAGAAACATTTGCACCAGTAGCAAGAGTTGAAGCCATAAGAATTCTTTGTGCTTTTGCATCTCATATAAACTTCAAGCTATTTCAAATGGATGTGAAGAGTGCATTTCTTAATGGTTATATTCAAGAAGAAGTCTATGTCAGATAGCCCCCAGGCTTTGAAGACCCAAAATATCCAAATCATGTCTTCAAGATGAAGAAAGCTCTATATGGACTGAAATAGGCTCCAAGAGCTTGGTATAAGAGACTGACTAACTTTTTGATCAGCAAAGGTTATGTCAGAGGGAAAGCAGATACAACTATGTTTATCAAGAAAAGACATCAAGATGTATTCCTAATCTAAATCTATATGGAGGACATCATCTTTGGAGTAACTAATGAAAAGCTATGCAAAGAGTTCAGCCAGCAGATGAAGAAAGAATTTGAAATGTCTATGATGGGAGAGATTAATTTCTTTCTTGGTTTGCAAATCAAGCAAGGTGATGATGGGATCTTCATCAGCCAAGCGAAGTATGCCAAGGAAGTACTCAAGAAGTTTGACATGGATAAAGCCAAGCCAATGTCAACTCCCATGGCCACTGATACTATTTTGAGTAAAGACGAGGAAGGTAAATTTGTAGAGAGTAAGCTCTACAAAGGTATTATTGGTTCTAGTAGGCCTGACATTCAATATACTGTATGTTATTGTGCAAGATATCAAGCTGACCCTAGAGAATCTCACTTAGCTGCTGTTAAGAGAATTCTCAGGTATTTGATAGGCTCTATTGATGCAAGTTTATGGTATCCAAGTAATGCAGACTTCACTTTGAGAGGATACACAGATGCTGACTATGGAAGAGACAAACTTGAAAGGAAAAGCACCACAGGAGGTTCTCGTTTCCTTGGTGATTGTCTAGTTAGATGGTACAGTAAGAAGTAGACTTCTGTAGCTCTGAGTACAACTGAGGTGGAGTACATGGCTGCAGGAAGTTGTTTAGCACAACTGCTATAGATCAAGCAGCAGCTGGAGGATTATGGTATAAAGTCAAATTGTCTTGAAGCCATGTGTGATAGTAAAAGTGCAATTGACCTATCCAAGTATCCAGTTCAACATGGCAAGATGAAGCATGTCAACATTAGACATCACTTCATAAGGGATCATGTGCTAAAAGGAGAAGTCAAGCTCACATACATTCCAACTGAAGAACAATGAGCTGACATATTCACAAAGCCTATTGGAAAGGATCAATTCAAAATTGTCAAACAGCTAATTAGAATGTCCAATCCAATTTGAAGAAATACATCTCACTCTGACCTATTCTGGAGCTGACGAAACTAGGGCACACTCTAAGCTTCTATAAATTAGGAAAGTATTTCTTTTGCCGCTTGATTTTTGGAAACGCCATTAATTGTCACCGGTTATCTTTCAAATTTAAACTTGATAAAAACGGTAGCAAGTTATAAAACGATCAACATTCAGTAGCAGTTATCCCATATTTTTTGCCTTCATTAATCCTATGGTATACGTTATACAATCTAAACGTTGAATCTTAAGACCATGGATTATGAGTCATACACATAGCTTTACAGGTTTATAAATAGAGTGTTTGGCTATTTAAGGAGAAATTCAGAAAGAGGAAAGGTTACTTTACCAAAACTCTCTTCTCTACAATTCTCTTCCTAAATCTCTAAAAATCTCTATCTTTATCAAAGCATCCTTTAATGGCGAGTTCATCAGGAAGAGATTCAGAACCCAGTTCTGATAATCCGCTTTTTGTCTGGGATAAAAATCAAGCCTGTTGGATTACTACTATAGACCATTGGGCTCAAGCAGCCATCAACATCAAGGATATAGAAGACCTATTTATTCCAGCGGGTACTCGATACACTCTAACTGAGTGGTAATCTATGGAAGGAACAGTTGTGGATGAACCAACAACTGTTGATATGCTTAGTTTCTCAAGTGATGAACAATTTGGAAAATGGACACGCCAACACCATCTTCGTGGATTCTTTGAAATTTCGAGTGGTTGCTATGAAAAAATCATCAAACAATTTTATGAAGGAATTCACATGGTGAAAGGTTTTCAGGATATGTTTGTAACCACCATGATGGGAAGAAAAGTCTATGTAACCCCAAAGCTTCTTGCTAGGATACTAGGTATACGAGAAAGAGGACTCAGAATGCGTGCTGTGAAGGACAAGAATGAAGATAATATGGACATCCCTGTTGATTATGAAGTTCTTCATGACTACAAAGCAGGAGAACTAATCACATCTATATTCACAAAAGAAGGTAAGCAGGATCATGAGCTTGTCACCAAAGTACTGCTACCCAAGACTGCCTCTACAGGGAGCTGTTTGAAGTTTGAGAGTGTGTTTGTCTATGCTCTAACTCATGGTGTTGAACCAAGCACATGTTAGGTCTGACTCAGGAGATGACTCAGTCGTGCTTAAGTTTTGATCATATTAATTAAGTTAAGTGTGAGATAATTAAATCAATAATGATGTTAAAATAAGTAGTCTGAGGTTCTAAGAGAGTTAGTAAATACAAGGGTAGAATTTCAAGTCTCCACTGACCTAGCTATTTTGTTTTAACTCTGAGTTGATTCTGAGCTGAGTACTTGCGTGTTCGCTGACTAAATAATATTCACTCAAAACACTTAGTATTTAGACTCTGTATCAGCTGTGCTTTGTGTTTAAATATTCCGTTGAGTTATCTTTAGTCTGTCAAAGGAACTGACATTACCTTTTAAGGTAAAAAGGGATCTTTGCTTTTAGTATTACTTTTGGCAGGGACGTTAATGAGACAAAGACAAAAAGAATTAATGCCTTGACAAGACTCAAAGTTATGAAGAAAATGGCAAAGTCTTCCAAATCAAGTCTGCAACAAGTCAATTACCATTTTGGTATAATCTGCAGATCTACCAACCTTGTATCGTGCACTCCGCATCATGTTAGAAAACCAGAGGGAATGGGATGAAGACATGTGGCAAGTCAGCGCGCGTTCTCTCTAATGGAAGACTGACATCAAATGACAAAAGATTCAAATTGAAGCTCAAATTTCATTCTAACTGATTGAACTGTATTTCACAATTATGCAATTCTATCTCTTAATAGATTGATTTGAAGAAGCAATGGATGAATTGCTGAGTTGTCAACTGCAGAAGATGCCAAGGCAAGTTCAATGGCTACTTTCTGAATCCATCTATAAAAGGAGCTAGAAGGCAAGCGTTAGAACTCGGTGATTACACCTGAACTTTTAAGAAGCTAAAACTCAGTCCATTTGCAAGCTTAAAAGAAGTTCAAGCTAGAAAACACTACTCAACGAGAATCTGCTTTAAACAAGATAGAATAGTATAGATCATTCTATTGTAATGTTAGATCATTTATAACTGGATCAACATTCTATAAGTTGATTCCAGCTCTTATTTTTAGACTCTGTTTGAGTTAGTGATAGAAGAGGGTATTCTAGTCAGCGTGTGAGCGATTACAGTTTGGAGGGTACTTTCTGTAATTAGGGAATTTGTGAAAGGCTTCTCCACTTAGGGTAAAGGAGTTAAGATTAGTGGATTAAAGCCGAGACACTCTCCCGGGACTGGATATAAGCACAGGTTATTGAACCAGTATAAAAATCTCAGTGTTCTTTACTTTCTCGCATTTTCCAGGTTATTACTTAGGCAGTTGACCTCACTCAGTGGAGCAGTCATCCTTTGAGAAAAAGTTTCATTTATTCTGTAGTGAGTCATTCACCTCTCCTCTAACTTAGTGAGTGTATGCATATGGACTAATAAGTGGTATCAAAGCAGTTCTCAAGTCAAAAGATCTCATAATCTTTGAGATAAAGACCATGGCGTATAAGGGAGAATCAAGTGGAAGGGCTCAAGCTTATATTCTGCCTAAAGGCATGTTAATTACCATACCTCCCATGTTCAATGGAGAGCATTATAATTATTGGAAAAATAGAATGGAGAATTTCATTCAGTCCTAGAGTATGCATGCTTGGATAGCCATTGTTGAAGGACCTTATGTGCCCACCATCATGAAGAATGGAGTTAAAGTAGATAAATACTCTGATGAATGGGTAGTCATGACTTGATCAGATTGAAAGAAAAATGCAGCTGTTATCAACTATCTTCACTATGCTCTTGATGCTATTGAATTTAATCATGTTTCAGGATGCAAGACAGCCAAAGAAATCTGGAAGAAGTTAGAAGTAACTTATGAAGGTACTGATAAGGTGAAGGAGTCCAAGATTAACATCCTGATGAGAGATTATGAGTGGTTTCACATGAAGCCTAAGGGGGATAGCTCTAATATGAACACCAGGTTCATGAATATAGTAAATGAGCTGAAAAGGCTTGGCAAGACCTTCACAGAAGAAGAGACTGTCAAGAAAATCTTGAGGAGTCTGACTCAAGATTGGGAAGCCAAGAGAAGTGCGATTAAAGAGGCTCATAATTTAAAGACCTACAAGTTCGATGAGCCAATTGGAACTCTGCTGACTCATGAGATGTCTCTGAAAGAATATGAAGATAAGTCCAAGAAGCACAGGTCAAAAGAGAAAGAGAGCTCAAGTAGAGCTATTGTTCTAAAAGTTGATGATGATGAAGAAGAAGAAGAATCCTCTGAGGAAGGATATCTAGAGGATAGAAAAGAAGAAATAGCTCTATTGACCAAGAACTTTAGAAGGTTTTTGGGTAAAGAAAAGAATTTTCAGAAGTTTAGAAAGATAGGCAAGCACAAGAAAGTAGCAGTTGATAGACCATGAAAAGAATTCAACAAGAAGCATAATAAAGATGTCAAATGCTTGAATGTGGTGAGAAAGGGCATATTCAGTCAAGCTGTCCTAAAGCCAAGAAGGACAGGTTTAAGAAGAAAAAGAGTAAGAAAGCCCTTGCTGCTACTTGGAGTGACTCTGAACAAGAATCATCATCCTCAGATGAAGAGGCACATGATTCTGCCAATGTCTGTCTCATGGCTAAGGCTGATAGAGTTCACTTAGAGGCAGCTGACCAACAAATGACATCCACTGCTAGACAGTCAGCTGATCAAAACAAAGATAAGGGAACACACTCTGGGGTAAATTCTGAACCCCCTTTATCTCCTGATGAGCTTGCCGCTGTGCTCAATGATGTTATTAATATGACTAAGAAGTCAACCAAGTACATCAGAGTACTTCAAAGGAGGTGTGATGATATAGAAGATGTTAAATCTTCTACATCACTTGATATCCTATACCTGATGGAAAAAGCTGAGTACCAAAATGGATATAACATCAAACTCACTAAGAGATTAGATGAGTTAGTTGCTGAATTAATAGCTTTGAAAAATATGTGGGTCCCTCCTCAACCTAGTTGGAATACTCAGAGTAACTTCACTCACCACTATGAGAAGAATTCTCAAAAGAGTAAAGTGAGTAGGCCTAATCCTAAGGCCGCATGTAAATTTTGTGGAAAACTAGGACATGCTACTGTCATGTGTAGGCATAAAAATGGTTACTATAATGAGTATGACTAGTCAAGGATGACCACCACTAACAAGGGAGGACCCAGCCAAAAAAAGGCTTGGGTACCTAAGTAAACTTAACTGTTTTACAGGTGAGCCTGAGATTTGCTGATGATAGAAGAATGTGGTATTTGAATAGTGGTTGCTCGAGGCATATCACAAGTGTTGAAAAGCAATTCATCACATTAGAGTGAAGAAGAAATGGAAGTGTCAATTTCGGAGATAACAAGAAAGGAAAGATTGTAGGCAATGGCACTATAGGTGTGAAGCCTTCAATTGATAATGTATCTCTAGTAAAAGGCCTAAAGTTCAGCTTGCTAAGCATTGCTCAGCTGTGTGACAAAGGTAGAAAAGTGATATTTGACTCTGCAGGCTGCTCAGTCATTGATGGTAATTGTGACAAAACTATTCTTTATGCTCCTAGAATCAATAATGTTTATATGGTTGATTTATCCCCTGGCTCCAATGATATATGCTTAGTTTCTGAGGAGGAAAACTCATGGCTATGACATAGAAGGTTAGGACATATCAATATGACCAATCTGTCCAAATTAGCCAGAAATGAACTTATGGAGGGTTTACCTAATCTAGCCTTTGATAAAGATAGACTCTGCTCAGCATGCTAACTTGGGAAACAATTTAGGAAGACCTTTAAATCTATAGCTGATATATCTTCTTCTCGTCCCCTTGATCTTCTACACATGGACTTGTTTGGGCCTATTGTGCCAACTAGTTTAGGTGGAATGAAATACACCCATTGGTTATAGATTATTTGACCAGGTTCACTTGGATTATCTTTCTATCTAGCAAAGATGAAACATTTGAATCATTCTCTAGGTTGGCTACCCAGATTATGAATGAAAAAGACCTTAAAATTAATAGAATTGCAGTGAACATAGAATAGAATTCGAAAACAAGTAGTTTAAGGAATTTTGTTCTAAGCATGGTATTGACGATAATTTTTCTACACCTCATACACCCCAATAGAATGGGTAGTTGAGAGAAAGAATCGCACTATTGTAAAGATGGGTCATTCTATGCTGAGTGATAACAGTCTGCCAAAGTATTTCTGGGGAAAGGCTATTAACACAGCTTGTTACATTCTAAACAGGGTTTTAATTCGCCCAGTTTTGAATAAAACTCCTTATGAACTTTGGAAGGGGGGCAAGCCCAAGGCTGGTCATCTTAAGGCCTTTGGTTATAGATGTTTTGTATTAAATACTAAAGACCAGTTGGCTAAATTTGATCCTAAGGCTGATGAAGGAATCTTTCTAGGCTACTCAACACACAGTAGGGCATACAGAGTGTATGTCAAGATAACTGGCATCCTAAAGTAGTCAATGCATATAGATTTTGATGAAACTAACAATGTAGGTAGAGAACCCAGTGAGGATGAAAGAGAAAAGGATCCAGTCAGTGGATCAATTAGTCAGGCCATAGTCATACTAGATCCAACTCAAGAAAAAGAGGATGATGAAGATGACCCGGACTAATCAATCAACTTTGGTGATGATGTGGATGCTTTACCAATGACTGTATCTCAGCGAGCTGATCCTGATCTGCCCAAAGAAGTCAGAGCAAGAAGAGATCACCCAGTTGACAAGATTCTTAATAGTGTGCAAAATCCAGTGCTGACTAGAGATTAGCTGAAAAGAATGATGAGCCACTCAGCATTTGTGTCCTTGATTAAACCAAAGAAGTTTGAAGATACTGAATTCAATGACAACTGGATGATTGTAATGCAAGAAGAGCTAGACCAATTCAGGAGGAATGAACTATGGGATTTGGTTGAAAAACCTAAAGGAAAGTAAATCATAGGCACCAAATGGCTCTTCAAAAATAAGCTAGATGAAGCTGGCAATGTTGTCAAAAACAAGGCTAGACTAGTTGTTCAAGGCTACAATCAACAAGAAGGAATTAATTATAGAGAAACATGTGCCCCACTAGCAAGACTTGAAGCCATAAGGATTCTTTGTGCTTTTGCATCTCATATGAACTTCAAACTTATTCAAATGGATGTAAAGAGTGCATTTCTTAATGGTTATATTCAAGAAGAAGTCTATGTCAGAAAACCCCTAGGCTTTGAAGACCCTAAATATCCAAATCATGTCTTCAAGTAAAAAAAAGCTCTATCTAGACTGAAATAGGCTCCAAGAGCTTGGTATGAGAGACTAACTAACCTTTTGATTAGCAAAGGTTATGTCAGAGGGAAAGCAAATACTACTCTGATTATCAAGAAGAGGCATCAAGATGTGTTGCTAGTCCAAATCTATGTGGATGACATAATCTTTGGAGCAACTGATGAGAAGCTATGCAAGGAGTTCAGCCAATAGATGAAGAAAGAATTTGAAATGTCAATGATGGGAGAGCTTAATTTTTTCCTTGGTTTGCAAATCAAGAAAGGTGATGATGGGATTTTCATCAGTCAAGCTAAGTATACCAAGGAAGTACTCAAGAAGTTTGACATAGATAAAGCTAAGCCAATGTCAACACCCATGGCCACTGATACAATTCTGAGTAAAGATGAGGAATGTAAACCTGTAGAGAGTAAGCTCTACAGAGGTATTATTGGTTCTCTACTTTACTTAACTCCTAGTAGGCCAGACATTCAATATGTAGTATGTTATTATGTATGATATCAAGCTGACCCCAGAGAATCTCACTTAGCTGCTGTTAAGAGAATTCTTAGGTATTTGCTAGGCTCTATTGATGCAGGTTTATGGTATCCAAGTAATGCAGATTTCACTCTAAGAGGATACACAGATGTTGACTATAGTAGAGACAAACTAGAATGGAATAGCACCACAGGAGGTTGTCATTTCCTTGGTGATTGTCTAGTAATATGGTATAGCAAGAAGTAGACTTCTGTGGCTCTAAGTATAGCTGAGGCTGAGTACGTGGCTGCAGGAAGTTATGTAATACAACTGGTAAGGATCAAGTAGCAACTAGAGGATTATGGTATGAAGTTAAATTGTCTTAAAGTCATGTGTGACAACAAGAGTGCAATTGACCTATCCAAGAATCCGGTTCAACATGGCAGGATGAAGCATGTCAATATTAGACATCACTTTATAAGGGATCATGTGCTAAAAGGAGAAGTCAAGCTCACATACATCCCAACTGAAGAACAGCAAGCTGACATATTCACAAAGCCCATTGGAAAGGATGAATTCAATACTCTTAGACAGCTGATCAGAATGTCCAATCCAATATGAAGAAATACATTTCACTCTGACCTATTCTGGAGCTGACTAAACTAGGGCACACTTTGAGCTTCAGTAAAAAGGTTAAGTATTTCTTTTACCGCTCGAATTGTGGACACGTCATTAATTGTCACCAGCTATCTTTCAAATTTAAACTTGATAGAAACGGTAGCAAGTTATGAAATGATCCATATTCAGAGCAGTTATTCCGTGTTTCTCGCCCTCATTAATCCTACATATGCTTTATGAAAATCTAACCGTCTATCTTAAGACCATGGATTGTGAGTTGTACACCTAGCTTTGCAGGTTTACATTTAAAAATTTTAGCTATTTAAGTAGAAGTTGAGAAAGGAGAAGGGTCATCTACCAAAATTCTCTGCTCTGCTATTCTCTCTTTGAATCCCTAATTTCTATTTTTCTCTCAAAGATTATTCTATGGCGAGTACATATAGAAGATCTTCTGAACCAAGCTCTAAGAATCCCTTGTTCATATGGGATAAAGATGAAGCATGTTGGGTGACAACTGTTGATCACTGGGCTCAAGCAGCCATTAATATCAAAGATTTGGAGGATCTATTCATTCCAGGGGGAACAAAATTTATTCCAACTGAGTGAGAAACAATCAAAGGTGCAGAGGTGAAGGAGCCAACCACAGTTGATTTTCTTCGCTTTGCAAGTAATGAAAGGTTTGGAAGATGGACGGGCCAACACCATCTCAAGGGATTTTTCAAAATTCCCAGTGGGTGTTATGAGCAGATTGTAAAGTGCTTCTATGAAGGAATTCATATGTGAAAGGCTTTGAAGATATGTTTGTCACCTCAATGATGGGGAGAAAGGTGTATGTAACCCCTAAGCTTATTGCTGAACTGTATGGAATGAAGGACAGGGGACTCAGACTGCGAGCTGTAAAAGACGAGGAGGAACACAATGTAGACATTCTCATTGACTATGAGGTTCCTCATGATTATAAAGATGTAGAGTTGATCGCTTCTATGTTCACAAAGGAAGGCAAGCAGGCTCATGAGCTTGTTGCTAAAGTATCATTGCCTAAGACTAGTACTACAGGGAGTTGCTCTAAGTTTGAGAGAGTATTCGTTTATGCCCTGACTCATGGGATGCATATAAATTGGCCTTTGACAATTCTGCACAGATTTCTCAAGGTGACCAAGCATATGATATATGGATAACTTGTAATGGATATTTGCAGAGCTTACAAGCTTGATATGGAAGGATGGGCACGGGAGAGCAGGATTACACTCAAGATTATTGAGTCAAGAATTCTGGGTAATGCTCACTTTCATGGGCTAAAGTATGGAGAGAGGCCGAGGAATACAAAGTATATAAAGCTAAATCCCAGGAAAGTAAGAGTGAAAGATCCTAAAGCTATTATGCCTATGAGAAAGATTAAACCTAAAGAGGAGGATTTGGCCTTAGATGCCTTCGTAGCAAGAGAGCTGGAAAGAATAACCAAGCTCAGAGTAGAAAGAGGAGAAGGAGGAAAGAAGGATGTGAAGGAGGTCAGGAA
Source organism: Euphorbia pulcherrima (assembly GCA_947683365.1). Classification (NCBI taxonomy): domain Eukaryota; kingdom Viridiplantae; phylum Streptophyta; class Magnoliopsida; order Malpighiales; family Euphorbiaceae; genus Euphorbia; species Euphorbia pulcherrima. The sequence goes on along the minus strand of CANTUS010000007.1, from coordinate 21,989,198 downwards.
GGACTCCAAGGAAGAAAAGAAGGCTAGCTCAGCGAGCTCAGTTCCAATTGTTGTTTCTAAGAAGACGAGGTCCTCAAAGGACTCCAAAGATATCAAGAACAAGGAACTGACTCTGAAGGAGATTATGGAAGAAAAGGAAGCTGAAAAAGAATTAAGGGAGGAGATGCCCCTATTAATAAAGAGAAAGTTAGAAGAAGCTAAATTATACAAGGCGACTACCAAAGGAAAGGAAGCTACATTACTTCCTATTCCCAAGTTAGGTCAACCAAAGAAGAAGCTGATGGTGACAAAGGGAATAGGTGTTGCCCAAAATCTTGAGGAAGTAGAGAAGTTGAAGGCTGCTGAGAAGGAAAGAATCTTGAAAAAGAGTAAAGCGATTGAAGCTAAGATAAGAAGTAAAGCAGAAGCAGTAGCAGCTAAGAATACAGAAGAAGTTTTATAAAAGGCAATGACTAGCCTAGCTGAGAAGGAAGTGAATGAAGTAGTGGAAGATGTGATTGGGGCTCTGGATGGAATTGATGAGTAGGAAGAATAAGAGGAGGAAGATGAAGTTCTAGAGATAGAAGATGGAGAATTTGAATTGCAGAACTTTGACCAGCAGGTCACATTGACTGCTGAGGAAGCAAATGAGGCAAGGAAGGAAAGGAAGAGGCATTTATTGAAGAGAATGAAGGTAATGATTGATGAAGATAAAGGTGATTTAGAAGATAGAGAGGAGGAGATAGTTAAACATGGAGCTCAGCTGACTGAGATCCCTGAAGCTCAGGTCAGCGGGTCCGCTGTTGAAGGTGAGGAAGAGAAGGAGAAGGAAGAAGGAAATCTTTTCACTTTCCCAAACACCACCAAATCACCACTATCCCCTACACCCATCTCTGCCTTAGCCCTACCAAGCCAAACACCACCCACACCATCATCATCCAACACTAGCCAATCCAACCAACCCACTGACCAAACAACCATCATTCAATACCTTTCACCACCAAGATCTCCAGTAAGAAAAGTATTTCAGTTGGAAGGCCCTTCTCCAGTCAGAGGACCTCCAATAATTGAAGAAATCCTTGAACAACCAACATCAACCCCAATTCAACCCTACTCCTGCCCTATTGGGAGACATAAGGAGGCTGGGAAGAGAGAGATTTTCAGAACTGAGGATAGAGGTTGAACTTGATACCCAAATTGCCAAGTCTTTACTGCCTGAGGAAGTTCTTAGGAGTATGGCTAAGGCTGTTGAGCCTGTGAAGGGTTTTGTGGAAGCAGTGGACGAAATGAAAGCTCACATCAAGTCTGTACCTACACAGTTTTCACTGGTCAAGGCAATAGTATCCCACTATTCATCCTTATTATCTATTGCAGGTAGACAGGTAGCTAGTCTGAATTTAGAAGTAGAGGAGCTAAAAAAGATGATGCTGAAAATATATGAGACCAATGGTAAAGTGATGGATCAAGAGAGGGATTTTTGCAATTTGCTGATTAATAAATTCAATCCATTACTTGAAGTTATGATAAAAGTCCTTGATGGATACAACATCCTAAGCAAAGAAAATGATGAAAATGCAACACGGTTGGATACACTTATTAATGGAGTCAACTCTCTCATCATCTTTATTACAAGAAATCAACGATTGCATATTGAATTTAGAACCTTAAGAGATGATGTGTTGGAAGGAGTGAAGAACTCAGAAGGAGGTGTGATGAATGCCTTAAAGAGGGTTAATATTTCTGATGCTCTAAGTAGTGACATTATAATGGCAGATCCTGAACAGGAGCCTAATGGAGAAGCCCTGGATAAGGTCCACAATGAAATTTCTACTCATTTCAGGAGCACTCCAATGCTAGAGCGCATACTCAGAGAGAACAATCAAGCAAAGGCGCTAGCATGTCTCACCAAGATATCCAGCAATGGTTTGAATGCACAATATAAGGTTAATCTGTCTCAATCTCGAGCTCTTATTGGACTTTTTGCTTTTCTTAGAGAGCAGGATGCAATATCACAAGAAATTTATGAGCTGCTGGTCTAGAATTTTTCCTCGAATATATATGGACAACTTGAATCATTTGAAGACTCTCTAAGCTCATTTGATCGTCAAACTTAAGCCATTTTGGATTCAATGGCAATGGGGGAGAAGCATCGTGAGAAGCGTGAAAAAGAAGTAAAGGAGAGTGAGCAGAGGATTGCTGAATTTTCTTATAACCTATCAAAGGATCTAGAGCGCATTTAGAGAGAATATGCTGAGACTAGAAAGAGGAAAGGCAAAGAAATTGTTTAGCCCAAGGAAAAGAAGAGCAGGTGAGATCAGCAAGAATATAAGCAGAGAAGAGCCAATTTGGGAGCCCCACCTATGCCTAAGGAATAGAATAGGGTTTTCTTTATAATTGCTAGTTCATATTTGTAAAACTTAGTATAGATTAACTTTCGGTTATCTGTACTTAAGTTCCTATCAATGAAAATTACAATTTCCTGTTCTAAGTTAAGATCTTCTTAATTTCATATATTATTCTGCTATATACATATTTGCTCTGATCATTTGCAGAAATATATGAGAAGTGATTGAGGAATGCTAATCTTAGAAGAGTCAAGAATTATGAGGGAGTATGCATTCACTCTAAGCACATTGAAGATGCTGAATTAAGTCATATGAAGCATGAATATGAGGTAATTCTAATCTGAATACCTTATATATTTAATTCACGATCAAGTTAATTGCCATTGATCAAAATGGGGGAGATTGTTGAACCAAGCACAAGCTAGGACTGACTCCGGAGATGCTTAAGTTTTGATCATATCATTTAAGTTAAGTGTGAGATAATTAAATCAATAACGATGTTAAAATAAGTAGTCTGAGGTTCTTAGAGAGTTAGTAAATTCAAGGGTAGAATTTCAAGTCTCTGCTGACCTAGCTATTTTGTTTTAACTCTGAGTCGTATCTGAGCTGAGTACTTGCGTGGTCACTGACCAAATAATATTTGCTCAAAACACTTAGTATTTAGACTCTGTATCAGCTATGCTTTGTGTTTACATATTCCGCTGAGTTATCTTTAGTCTGTCAAAGGAACTGACATTATCTTTTAAGGTAAAAAGGGATCTTCGCTTTTAGAATTATTTTTTGCAGGAACATTAATGAGATAAAGACAAAAAGAATTAATGCCTTGACAAGACTCACAGTTATGAAGAAAATGACAAAGTCTTCCAAATCAAGTCTGCAACAAGTCAATTACCACTTTGGTATAGTTTGCAGATCTACGAACCTTGTATTACGCACTCTGCATCATGTCAGAAAACCAGAGGAAATGGGATGGAGACAAGTCACAAGTCAGCGCGAGTTCTCTGTAACGGAAGACTGGCATCAAACTACAAAAGATTCAAATTAAAGCTCAAATTTCATTCTAACGGATTGAAATGCATTTCACAATGGTGCAATTCTATCTCTTAACAGATTGATTTGAAGAAGCAACGGGTGAATTGCTAAGTTGTCAATTGCAGAAGATGCTAAGGCAAGTTCAACAGCTACTTTCTCAATCCATCTATAAAAGGAGCAAGAAGGCAAGCATTAGAACTCGATGATTACACCTAAACTTTTAAGAAGCTAAAACTCAGTCCATTTTGAATCTTAAAAGAAGTTCAAGCTAGAAAGCACTACTCAGCGAGAATATGCTTTAAATAAGAGAGAATAATATAGATCATTCTATTGTAATATTAGATCATTTGTAACTGGGTCAACATTCTGTAAGTTGATTCCAGCTCTTGTTTTTAGATTCTATTTGAGTTGGTGATAGAAGAGGGTATTCTAGTCAGTGGGTGAGCGATTGCAGTTTGGAGGGTACTTGCTGTAATTGGGGAATTTGTGAAAGGCATCTCTGCCTAGGATAAAGGAGTTCAGATTAGTGGATTAAAGCCAAGACAATCTCCCGGGACTGGATGTAAGCATAGGTTGCCGAACTAGTATAAAAATCTCAGTTTTCTTTACTTTCTCACATTTTTCAGGTTATTACTCAGCCAGTTGACCTCACTCAGCAGAGCAGTCATCCTTCGAGAAAAAGTTTCATTTATTCTGTAGTGAGTCATTCACCCCCTCTGACTTAGTGAGTGTAAGCATAGGGACCAACACAGGGTATGTGCATCAATTGGCCTTTGGCTATTCTGCATAGGTTTCTAAAAGTGTCCAAGCATATGGTCTATGGACATCTAGTCATAGAGATATGCTGGGCATATGAGCTAGATATTGAGGGATGGGCACGGAAGAGCAAGATCACACTCAAAGTAATTGAATCAAGAATTTTGAGAAATGCTCATTTTCATGGATTAAAGTGTAAAAAAAAGCGCAGAAACACCAAGTACATCAAACTAAAGCTAGGCGAGGTTAGAATGAAGGATCCCAAGGCTATTGTATCAATGAGAAAAATCAGACCTAATGAGGAAGATCAGACTCTGGATGCCTTTATGGCAAGTGAGCTAGAAAGAATAACCAAACTCATAGCTAAAAAAGGAGGAGGAGGAAAGAAAGAGTATAGGAAGGAGGTCAGGAATGACTCTAAAAAGGAAAAGAAAGCAAGATCAGTGAGCTCAGTTCCTATTACTATTTCAAAGAAGACTAGATCTTCTAAAGAAGTTAAAGAGGATAAGAGGAGGGAACTGACTTTGAAGGAAATTAAGGAAGAAAAGAAAGCTGAGGAAGAGCTAAGGGAAGAAATGCCACTAAAGAGAGAGATGAAGAGGAAAGCAGCTACTGCTCAGCTAGATGTGGTGACTACAAAGGGAAAGGAAGCTACATCAGTTCCTATTCCCTAAGTAGGTCAACCAAAGACGAATTTGATGGTGAAGAGAGGGACAAGAGTTTTCCAAGATATAGAATAAGATGAGAAAGTAAGAGCTGCTAAGGAAGAGAGAATTAAGAAGAAGCAGGAGGAGATTGAGGCAAAGGAAGTAGCAGCAGCAACTAAGGCTAAAGCTAGTACTGAGCAAATTCTGGAAAAAGCTGTAGCTAGCTTGGCTGAGAAGGAAGTACCTAAAGTAGTTGATGAAGTAATAGGAGTTCTTAATGGAATTGATAATCAGGTAGAGCAAGAGGAAGAAGATGATGTGCTAGAAGTGGATGCTATTGAAATTGATGCACTAAACTCTGACCAGCAGGTCACTTTGACTGGTGAGGAAGTAAAGGAGGCTAGGAAGGAGAGAAAGAGGGGTTTGTTGAAAAGAATGGAGATTTTCATTGATGAGGATGAAGGATATTTGGAGGATAAGGAAGATAAGGAAGCTGTTGTAGTTGAGCACGGAGCTCAGCTGAGTGAGATTTCTTTAACTCAGGTCAGCGAGTTCGCTGTTGAAGATGTTGAAGAGGAGAAGGAGAAGTAACCTAAAGATTTCTTTACTTTCCCAAACACATCCACCGAAGCACCACTCTCACCTACACCATTCTCTGCCTTACCCTTACCGGATAACCAAACACCATCCATATCCAATTCAAGCCAAATCAACCAACCCTCTGACCAAAATAACCCAGACTCTGACCAAACAACCATTATCCTATATCTTTCCCCTGGAGGATCTCTAGTGTGAGAAGTGTTATATTTGGAAGGACCTCAACCAGTCAGAGGACCTCTAATCATTGAGGAGATTCCTGAATAATAACCTCAAGAACCACAACCTCTACCCCAACTCAATCCAAATGCTGCATTATCGGGAGACATAAGGAGGTTGGAAAGAGAAAGGTTTCCAGGACTAAGGACTGATGCTGGGATTGATGCTGAAATAGCAAAATCATTGATGTCTGAGGAAGTTCTGAGGAAGATTGCAAAGGCTGTGGAGCTAGTGCAAGGTTTCATGGAGGCTGTTGAGGAGATAAAGGCCCATTTCAGATCAGTACCTACCCAGTTTTCTTTGGTCAAGGCAATTATATCCTATACTTTGCCTTTATTATCTATTGCAGGTAGGCAAGCAGCTGGTTTGAAGATGGAAGTTGCAGAGCTCAAAAAGCAGATGTCTAAGATCTATAAGAGCAACTACAAAGTACTTAATGATGAAAGGGATTTTTGCAATTCAATGATAGATAAATTCAATCCCTTACTTGAGGCTATATTGAAGGTGCTAGGTAGTCATAGCATTCTGAGCAAGGAAAATGATGAGAACACAACTTGCTTGATTGTAGTTATAGATGGACTAGATGCTCTAATCATAGTGGTGATCAAGCATCATGGGTTGTACATTGAGTAAAGGAAAGTGAAGGAAGAGATGCTAGAAGGAGTCAAGAACTCAGAGGGAGCTGTGCTTAACGCCTTAAAGAGGCTTAACATTTCAGATGCTCTGAGTAGTGATATTATGATGACAGATGCTGAACTGGAGCCTAATCTTCATCAGAAACTTGGTCACATTAGAGACCAAATCAAGCAAGTTCAAGCTCATGTGCCTTGGATAAAATTCACAATGAAGTTTTTACTCATATCAGGAGCACTCCTATGCTAGAGTGCATTCTCAGAGAAAACAATCAAGCTAAAGCAATAGCATGTCTCACCCAGGTGTCCAAAGAAGGTTTAACTGCTCTATATCAGGTCAATCTATCTCAATCCTATGCTTTGGTGGGATTATTTGCCTTTCTTAGAGAACAAGTAGCCATATCGCAGGAAATCTATAGCTGCTTATGCAGATTTTTTCATCAGCTGTCTATGGTCAGCTAGAAACGTTTGAGGAGTCTTTGAGCTCATTTAATTATCAAACTCAAGCCATTTTAGATGCAATGGCAATAGGGGAGAAGGATCGCGAGAAGTGTGAAAAAGAGGAAAGGGAAAGAGAGCAGAGGATTGCTGAATTTTCTTATAATCTATCTAAGGATCTGGAGCGCATTTAGAGAGAATATCTTGAGACAAGAAAAAGGAAAGGTAAGGAGATAGCACTGCCCAAAGAAAAGAAGACCAGATGAGATCAGCAAGTTTATGAGGAGAGAAGAGCCAATTTGGGAGCTCCTCCTATGCCAAAGGATTAGAATAGAAGCTTTGTAATCGCTAGTGCTGAATTGTAAAACTTAGTATAAAATAACTCTTTGTTATCTGTGCTCATGTTATTTATTAATGAAAGATTAAAATTTTTGTTATAAGTTAAGATCTTTTTAACTTCATTTATTATTCTGCTACATACATATTCTCTGATCATTTGTAGAAATATATGAGGAGTATAGAGGGATGCTAAACTCAGAAAATTCAAGAATTATGGGGGAGTTAGTATTCACTCAGAGCAGATTAAAGATGCTGAACAAAAGACATATCAAGCATGAGTATAAAGTAACTCTGATCTAGATATCTTATTGATTTAATTCTTGCTCAAGCTAATTGCCATTGATCAAAATGGGGGAGATTGTTGAACCAAGCACGAGTTGGACTGACTTAGTGGATGACTCAGTAGTGCTTAAGTTTTGATCATAACAATTAAGTTCAGTTTAAGATAATTAAATCAATAATGATGTTAAAATAAATAGTCTACGGTTTTAAGGGAGTTAGTAAATTCAAGGGTAGAATTTTGAGTCTCCACTAACCTAACTATTTAGTTTAACTATGAGTGGTTTCTGGGCTGAGTACTTACGTAGTCGCTGACTTAGTAATATTCACTCAGCATTTGATATTTAGATTTTGTTTCAGCTACGTACATTTTGTTTTATCATTTCAGCTGAGTTACTTTCTGTCTGTCAATGCTGCTAACTTTACTATTTAAGGTAAAAAGGTATCTTTGCTTTTAGTGTTGTTTTTTGCAGGAACATTAATCAGACAAAGACAAAAAGAATTAATGCCTTGACAAGACTCAAAATTATGAAGAAATTGACAAAGTCTTCCAATGCAAAGCTGCAACAAGTCAATTGCCACTTTGGGTAATTCTGCAGATCTACCAACTTCGTATCGCGCACTCTACAACATGTCAGAAAACCAAAGGGAATGGGATGAAGACACATGGCAAGTTAGTGCGAGTTCTCTTTAACGGAAGACTGGCATCAAACAACAAAGGATTCAAATTAGAGCTCGAATTTCAATCTAATGGATTGAAATGTATTTCACAATGGTGCAATTCTATCTCTTAACGGATCAATTTGAAGAACCAATGGGTGAATTACTGAGCTGTCATTTTCAGAAGATGCCAAGACAAGTTCAACGGCTACTCTCTCAATCCAACTATAAAAGGAATAAGAAGGCAAGCGTTAGAACTTGGTGATTACACCTGAATTTCCTAGAAGCAAAGACTCTGTCAATTTACAAGCTTTAAAGGAATTCTAGCAAGAAAAACACAACTCAGCGAGAATCTACTTAGAACAAGAGAGAATAGTATAGATCAATCAATTGTAATACTAGATCATTTATAACTGGATCAAAGTTTCTATAAGTTGAATCCAGCTCTTGTTTAAACTCTTATAGAGTTGCTGATAGAAGAGGGTATTCTAGTCAGCAGGTGAGCGATTGTAGTTTGGAGGGTACTTACTATAATTGGGGAATTTGTGAAAGGCTTCTCCACCTAGGGTAAAGGAGTTGATATTAGTGGATTAAAGCCGAGATACTCTCTCAAGACTGGATGTAAGCATAGGTTGCTGAACTAGTATAAAATCTCCATGTTCTTTACTTAATCACATTTTCCAGGTTTTTCACTCAGCCAGCTGACCTCACTCAGTACAGCCTTATCTATCGCGAAAAAGTTTTATAAGATACTGAGTGAGTCATTCACCCCCCCTCTGACTCATTTGGTATACGTATAGGGACCAATAAATATCAATTCTCGAAAAGGGCTTATAAGGCAAAGTTGTTGGTCCACAGACAAAATAGGGCCATGGTTAATGAATTTCATATCAAGGACTTTAGAAGGAGATGACATTGTTCCCGTAAAGCTCTTGGAATGATTTATAAAATGAGACTTAACCAAGCGAAAATCATCAATGCGCACACCATTATCAACATAGGAGAGAATTTGATTATGGTTACCTCTACTTTTCATCGAGGCATGAAAGAAACTCCTGCTATCATCCCCAACCTGCAACCAAGTAATCTTGCTTTTTTGTTGGAGGGATTTTTCATAAGCACAACTAGCCACCAAATGAGAAGCTAATGCTACCTTTTCATGCCTTAAAATCACATTATCCAAAGGTTTATCTTGCAAATATAATTGAATGTCCTCAACCAGCCTACTAGCTTTAGTATACACCGTGTAGACATTGCCAAACACTTCTCGGTTCAACACCCTGAGTTTAGATTGAAGATAATAATTTTTTTTGACAAAACTGATGCTATTCGTGCTCTGAAAATGCAAAGTCCAGCAGCTTGAGACCAACTCTTTATAATTAGGATGATAAATCCACATGTTAAAGAACTGAAAAGGCCTAACCCCTTCCTCATTTGGACAAATGCTTTTAATAATCATAAGACAATGATTTGAATTAGCATTCATATGGTATGAGGTAAAACACAAATTGAAAGCATCAAACCAAGCTTCATTAAATAGGCCCAATAAAGCTTGGAGACAACTCTAGCATCATCAACTTGTCTATTTGACCAAGAAAACCTAGGGCTAATGCAATTAACCTCTTCCATAGCCACATTCCTTAACCAACCAACACCATCCTCAATGTCTTTGAGATGAACTAGTTGACCCCCACGCTTGTCACTAACAGAAATGACCGTGTTAAAGTCACCACAGACTAACCAAGGACCATTCGTATTGAAGGACTTAAGTTGTCCCTAAAAACAAAAGCATTGCCTCGCCATGTTCAAGCCAGTAACTGCAGTAAAGAGAAATGAAGTTCAAATTTCCAAAATAGAAACATCGCAAGGAACTAGTTGGTTTGAAGCCATAAGCACCTTGACATCAAATAAATCAGGGCGCCAAAGTACTAAAATACGCCCTCCATCACAAACATCCAAGTTAGAAGAGAAATCCCAACCCGGAAAAACTTATTAATAAAGTTAGCAGTAGAAGCTTTAGTTTCTAGGAAAACACACATCTCAATTTTATTCAAGGAGTAAAGCTCCTTAATAACACTTTGTTTAGAAGACCTGTTAAGGCCTCTAACATTCCATACTAGTAGTCCCCCTACAAGTAATAGATTTTTGTTTATCCGAATGAGAGCTAGAGCCTGACTTATTCCTACGAGGAGTGATCCACAGTTCCTCCACAATAGAAACTATGACTGGTTTCTCCATATTTGTCACCAAACCCGAATCATCCCCTTTCTTACCCTTATCCCCACCTCAGTGGCAACTATGCTTTTGGCCATTTCCTTTTGCTGAGGAACTTCAGAAATCTCCTCTTGCTGCGGCTTTTCAACCACCTTAAGTTGCTAAACCGGTTTAGCCTTACTCCGATAGTCCATTTCCCGAAAACCCAAATACAACGCAAAAATCCCTCAAACACAAGAAATGTGGGTTTAGAACCAAGCATAACCAAATAATAGAAGTATTCCATATAGATTCCTCATGTGAAACATCCTCAGGATTAATCACTCCCAATTTACAACCATCCTTCACAATAGGGGAGACAAAAGTTAATTTCTCACCTGAGATGTTTGGATCCCGGAAAGTCTACCAAGCCTTCTTGGCCTGAGATAGTAAATTAGCCTTCTAAAGTGAGCCAGAAACTAGGTCACCGGTTTATTTCAACTTGCCCTGTGGAATGGCAGAGGAAGAAGCAACATCAACCCTGTTCGATTTGGGTAGAGCAGACACAACATGGGGGACTTTCTCAAAGCCAGACGAATCCCTTAGAACGATATGTGCACTCAGTTTTTCTTGAGAAACAGGTGGCGGGGCGCTAACGCCGGCAATAGTCTTTAATGCATTGAATTTATACTATTAAAATCATGCATAAAATATTAACATTTTGTGTAAAAATATAAGTTTTTATGAAGATCTCTATAGGTTTCAAGTCTCTACTGAAGGAAGGAGAACTTCTGCTTTGATTGCTGGAAATCGATGAAAAAGTATAGTTTTCCCTGGAGATCTCCATGTTTTACAAGATCTTGTCGTGAAGCGATCTCCTAACATTTCGGAAGATGAAAAAATGGTGGAAAATTTCACTTCAATAATTGGCAATCAAGTACAAAATTGCAAGTGGTCTAGTTGATGTAATGTTTGGCAGGAAAAATGAGTGAAAAGTGGAGAAAAAGTTTGTTTTTGCAACTTTACATCTTTACTCTTTCTAGAAGCCTTTTTGCAAGTGACTTTTTCTTTTTTAGTATTTTGGACAAAATATCTAGACATTTTGATTAAATGGGATTAGTTTATTTGTGAATTTTTATTTCTCTCCCTTTTGATTTGGTGGCTATATAAACTCATCTTCTTCATTTTATAAACTTGCCTCCCCTTTGGGGGTTTGCCATTTCTTTTCTTCTGTAACTTTTCTTTTCTTCAATGGTAGTTTTTATTTTTTTATTTTTATTATGTGTTTTTAAGTTCCTGCAACAAGTTCTCCTCAAGCAGACTGTTTAGGAGATCTCCGAAACAATGTATGTATTACTTAAAATTATTTGTGATTGTTTGTTTGAGTGCTTAATCCTTATCAGTTTTTGTACCAACTCATATATAGTTATATTAAAGAGACCGAAAGGAGATTTAACATAATGGACCCAAACAATCACATATGGTGCATGAGTCCGAAAGGAGATTGGTCATATGCCAAAGGTTTTAGATTTATCTAAATGCTTAACTAAACATAATGCAAGTTTTTGTTAGCTTATGAAGGAGAGAAAGTGGAATTAAGTTAGCATAGCTTAGTATTCAAGATGGCCGAAGGGAACGCTTGAATTACCGTGGTTGAGATACCTTGGATTACATGCTTCATTGAGTTTTTATATGCTTTGTTAGGAGAAGACCTTGTACTGTTTATGGGTAGAGAACTTGTGCTTTATCTTTACTTTATGTGTTTTATTTTTATGTCATTTTATTTATCACCAACCAACAAAAAATTAAAGAGAACTTCTGAGCCAGTCTACCAGGGAGACCTTCAAACTGTTTATGTTTGCTCCCCGTGGAATACAACACTTGGCTTTGCCTGTGCTACAAACCGACCCTATTGAACTTGCTAGGAGGACCCCGTGGGCAGCAACAGTCTTCTGCGCATTTGATTTCCGTTTTGGGTGACCTTGTTTCGCCATGGGAGAAGAGCCCTAGCGGAAAATCGGCAATAGTGTGTATATTTTAAATATGGTGTATTTTTTGCACTTTTTATTCTTAAAAAATCCTTTGAACTTATACGAAGGATTAGATGTTCTTATCAGTGTTACTTGTAGCGCATCGTACCATCTGGTTTAATCAGTATACCGTCTACCATCACTTATTGTAGTACAATACATTAAAAATAGCAGTACAAAGAATCAAGCGGTCAAAATGAAAAATATTATGCCAAATAATAACACAAAACATTTATATGAAAAAATATATTATGTAAAGCTTAAATTATATGCTTATATTATAAATATATCAATATTATTGTATTTTACATTCTAATTATTTTTTAAACATTAATAATGCAGTAGAAACTACTAGTTAAATTTTGATTGAAGTGGTGATATTACGTACTAGAAGCTTTGCCGAGTTAATGTCCAGTACATTGTAACATAATTTTTTTTTCAATATAAGAAAAAGTGAATATTTTTTGTAATTGTTTTGGTTTCAGCCCTACTGTTTAGCAGAGTCGAGCTTTAAATGGAGAAACTAAGGGTATAACTTAACACAGTATTAATTTTATTAATTTATAATACTACATGTGATTCGGGCATTAAAGTACTTGGGAATAGTTGGGAGCATGGTAATTTAGATTTCTAATAGAAAGAGATTTCGCTAAATATTTGAAATTTAGTTCATGTTATTTTTAATTTTTTAAAAACTGAACTGAATTGAAATTAGTTGAATTAAACTGAACTAAAGTAAGCTGAATTGAACTGAACTTATTTTAATTTAAATTTATAATTACATATAATTGAACTGAACAGAAGTGGACTGAACTAAACTAAACTAAAATGAACTGAATTGAATTTCAAACTATTTTTCGATATTAGGGTAAAATTCGTTGTGGAAGAAGAATCTCAGGCTGACTGACAAAATCAAAAACTGAAATTACCAAATGGCTACTAAGTTTAGACCTATACATGTGACATTGCCTCCCATTTTCTTTATTTGCTTTTCATTTTGTGAATTTTGGCATTGTGTATTTTCGCTATAGTTTTCTCCATTTTTTTTCTTGAGTTCTTGAGTTCAGATCTACACAATGCTACTCGAGATTTCTCATATCTAATTGTTGTTAACAACAATATCACTCAATGAAGCAGCAGTTTGTCTTCGTTCGAGTGAGTTATTTTTGCATAGATCTACAAATCTTCGCATTTGTTTAACGATTTTTTTGAGATCCAATGTTTGGTGAAGCGAGTTTCTGGTTGTAATGGAACTATGAGACTTTATGTTTCCAGTTGTGTGGTTTAAACTTTTAGATATGATTTATGCCCTTAAGGTAATTAGGGCGATATTTTAATTATGTAATGCTACGATTAATTTGTTTAATTAATAAAGACATTTAATCTTTTATTTATATTAATGTGCTTATAAATATATTATGGCTAGTTAAAATATATTCATTAATGTATGTATATGAAAGTCCTTGACGTATCATAACATGAAGTCAGAGAAATTATAGTTGGACTATATTTAGTGAGACATGCTTCATGTGCAATTATGATTATGTCTAAACTATCCCTAGTCATAGTTTCATCAAGAAAGGATATTGATGAAGCGGAAAGACTAACATGTAATCAACTTTCTTGGAAAGGGTCCAAGCAGTCAATCTCCTAAGGACTGAAGGTGGTGCCTTAAGATTGACCCATGGATATATCTGGGAGATATATTGGAGACCGCAGTAAGGTAAACACTTGGTGTATATATCAATGTGTTAGTGTTTATCTTCATGCAATAAGCTTTGCGAATATCCTCATACTTGAGATGCTAGTTACCTTGTGTGGTACCATCGCTATACTTTGGGTCATTCCCATACAATCATTAATTTAGGGTGTCACGGGTGATTACGGGTATAGTGATGACAACACGTTGGTATGCTATGTAGTTTAAAAGAATCCATCGCTCCGGATATATTAAGGAGTTATACCTGGCCACTTGTTGGAGTGATGATTGCTATAAACCTCTGAACAGAGTATGTGTTTGATAGAAATAGTTTCTAGTCAAACACACTATGGTAAAAGGCAATATACTTCGGTAACAAGCTAACAACTGGGATAGCTTGAAGCAACCTTGCTATTAGTGGGTTAACACTTTAAGCGAACCCTAGAAACCAGATGGTACTAATATTAAAGAATGGAAGGGGTTCATCGCATTGGACAACTATTGCATTAATCGGGATTAAGTTATAAGCACAAATGACATTTCGAGTAATGGGGGATGGTAGACCCTTGCTAGAGGCGTACTACAGTCGTTTAAGGTAATCGAGTTCTATTCACGGTCTAGAACCTCAAGCCAATGGTTCCATTAAAACAGGGGTTGTTTAAGCCTTAACAGCTCAATACTTTAGGATCCTATAAGGTCACACACATTGGACCTTCATTGGACTGAGTAAAGAATTAATAGATTTAGTCTATTACAAAAATATAACATAATAATAATTGGATTATTATTTAATTTGTTGAAAATGATTGGATCATTTTGGATAAGCCAAGAATTTATTTTTGACTGGTAACTAATTTTATTAGGTTCATAAAATAAATTAATTATTTGAAGAAGGATTAAAAAGGAATTTTTTTAATGGGTTGGACCCAATAAAAATGTTAGACATTTTGGACGTCAAAAGAGGCTGCAGGATTTATGACACATTTGGTGCTCGAAGTCCCGCACCATAGGCTCACAAGTGCCGCAATGCAGCACTTGGGAGAGCCTGCAAGGCTGGGCTTGCCAGCGCTGCCTTGGCAGCGCTGGGCTAAGCCCAATGCGGGATTCCTCGCAAGCTAGGCTTACGAGCCAGCTTGCCAGAAATCTTGCATGCCCAGCTTGCGAGATGCACAACATGGGGAGCAAGCTGTGCACGTGGGCTAACCCGAAGGTCAAACCCGCTTGTGGGATGTGCATTTCGCACATCCCACATCGGAAATGGGGGAGCAATTTTGCTCCCCCAAGCCTATAAATAGGCAGCTCCTTCTGCCATTTCAAATTGCACCAAGTTCAACCATAAATCCTAAGTAGAGATTCATAAAGAAAAATCTCTTGGGTTGCTTGAGCTAGTTCATTTTTGAAGGGCCTCGAATATTTTTCGAGGAACCTCTAGTTAATATTTTTGGGTGGGGCTTTTAGAGTGGTCTAGAAAGTACTCAAAGCTCCTTAGTTCTAATTCTCGGGGAGGTTTTGGTTGGTGGGGTTCGTGTGGATACTCATAGAGGCTATCCTAGGCTTGGAGGCTTGTGCAAGGAGGTTCTGCTAAAGCATGCTTCAACTGGTAAGTTTTCTTTCTTTCTCTTTTAATTATTAGGTCTTTTTCTTTAAGAGTTTTTAGGCTTAATAATTATGCTTAGGTTATAGCTTAGAGTTATAACATGCTTAGGTTATAGCTTAGAGTTATAACATGCTTAGTATAAAATATTTATGCTAGGATATAATTTACAATTATGGTATACCTAGCCTATGCATGCTAACCTAGGTAGAGAATTATTTAGTTAAGGATTTATTTAATATGCAACTAATAGGAGTTCCTTGGGACAATGGACAAAATTTTGAATTTCTGCTATGCCTATTATGCATGTTCAAAGTGACTGTCAGTTCCCAACATAGGTATCAGAGCCTGCCTATTTAGTGCATAGTTAAGTTAGAAGCGAACTGAATTTTATTTTCTATATGAAATGTTTTAAAGTTTATTAAATTGTTTGGAACAATAGATGAACTTGTGTTTTCATTTCAAGGTTAGAAAATGGTTGTAAATTCTTTTTGATTAAGCTTGCTCAACTTACTCAAAATTATCAAAGACTCAATAATTTATATAAGTTACATGGGTTATAGATGCTTCCAATTTACATGAATCGAAAGAACGAAAAATATTATTTCAAGTGGATCCATGGTCTTCGAGTTTGTGCCCGTATTTGTTCTGGCTAAGGATTGGTGTGAGCACGGGCTTTTCGGTGACTCGCGGAATGATGATGATGTTTTGCTCTGACCTAATATTTGGCCTGTTATTCTATTATTTCGGAGTCAAACTGCGTTTGGCAAGTATTCTCGTGACAAAGTTGAGATTTTAACCGCGTCATTCCCTTCAACCGATTAATTAAAATAGGTGCTTTAAAATAAAAGTTATTAAAAATTATTAAAAAATATAATAATAAATAAAAAATAAAAAATTTGGTTTCCTGCCCTCGCCGGCGCTGTCGACGGCGGCGTCGCCGTAGGAGCGCTGAGACCCTAGGGGGCGCGCCGAGACGCGCCCCCGTGCTCGTCTCACGCCGCGCTCCTGTATCCTGGCGCGCGTGGCCACATCACTGAGATATGACGATATGCCGCGAGACGATACAATTGCAGCGTGTTACGGTGGTGCGCGACGTCTCACCTCGTAGGAGCGCAGTGAGATGCTGCCGCTGCAGCATCTCACTCCGAGACGCTGTGCGGGCTTTCGGGGTCCGTCATTAAGTCCGTCTTTCTCTCTCTAATCTAGATAAACTCAATTTTTTTAGGAATCTTTGGATTTCTAGGGACTAATTGCGTTATTTAGAGTGGGTTAGGCCTATTTAAACCCCTTTAATGACCTGATTCAGGACTTTTTGCCAAATTTAACACTTGATTCGTCATTTAGAATATTTTAGGTTTTAGAGAGAGAAAGCTATCTAAAACTTGTGAGATCTGATTAATCCGGATTTTTTAGGGTTATTTAGCTTAATATTTTAGCTTAATCATTCAAAACAATTAGAAATCTTAAGTTAAAATGAACTTAAATAGGATTTAGAGACTTTTTTCTTAAAAATCACTAAATTTCGTCACTAAGTTCGTCGCTATTTCGTTGGATTTCATCGTAAATTTGTCACAAAGCTTGGCAAATGACCGGTTTGAGTCTCACTACATGGATTCACGGCCTCTAGGTAACGAAAATGAGTTCCAATCTACTTTTTATTTAGTATAGCTTATTATTTGGTTGCCCTTGGTTGTTATTTCAGAGTTTTTGACGTTTTTCTAGGCTAGATGCTCCGGTGAGTCTTGAGATGCTATGGCGTAGCTTAAGATGCTGCAATGACAGCGTCTCAAGTTGCCACTGTAGCATCTCAAGTCCCACTATTGCATCCGGGTTGGCAAAAATGCCAAAAGCCCATGTTTTGTGTTTTTTATCCTTTTTTTTAAATCTTTTTCTTGCTTTTTTACCCCGATTTTCACCTGAAAAATTTTCAAAAAATTTTATATAACCCGTAGTTAATTTTAATTAATTTTCAATCTATTTTGGGTTTTATTAATTATTTAGCTGGTTTAATGTTCATTTTAATGGCTTAAAGATGTGTTTTCACTGAATTAATCTAAATAAATATTTTTATAATAATTAAAAATCCGAAAATATTTTCTATAATTTACCTTTATTATTTTAGGATTATTTAGTTTATTTTATTGATTATTAGGTTGTTTAGATGCTCATTTAAATACCCGATAATTGTGTCTTTAGTCCCAAAAAATCCAAAAATATGTTTTATCCTTTGATTGATTTATTTTCTGCCCTTCTCATTATTTAAGTGTTATTTACGATTATTCGTGTATGATCTATCATCCCTTAGAGCCGGGTCCGGTTTGGCAAGCTGGGTTATGACCCGGTGTCGCCCTTTTATTCATTTATTCGCTTTATTTACTTTTCCGCATTAGAAAAATGTATAGGTATTTGTAAAAACATGTAATAATTAATTTTCTTGCTTTATTTACTACTTTTGTGTGATGTATAACTATATAAACCGAAAACTCCAAACATTAACCAGATTTAAATCGCATTAGAATTAAAGTCGCGCTTATTAAAATGTAAACATTTTTTATTTAATAAACAAAAAGTAAGCAACATCATCCAAACTCAGAATCTCTATCTTAAGGTACGGTCAAACAACCCGATGGGAATATCGAACCCAAATTCACGATGGAGCTAAACCGGGTGGCGAATCTATCTTGAAATACAGGATTCCAAGTCTCGTATCCCTTAACGTGCAAATTAGACTTAAATTCAACATGAACATTGATTTCATCAATCTATCTTTTCATCATGCTAAATAGAGGATTAATCCTTCTGGCATGCTTTATAGCGCTCGTTATTTCCCCCTCCCCAGATCTCACGCGGGTTCAAGGGCGGAAAAGCTCGTCCGCTCACAGTGGCGACTCTGCTGGAGATTTCCTTTTACCTCAAATTTTGAAAATTGCTTTCATTTTTAAAATTGGTTAAAGGATTTTGATGATGTGCCTAAATTATTTTTTAAATCAAATCTTTATTTCTTATGCCTTATTTATCCACCGCTTAGTTAGATTCTAGGTTTAAGGTGCCATTATTTCACCCCCGTGAAGCTCACTTTTATACCTCATACCTGCCAGAAATTGGGGATATTTGTGGGTGGAACAGTCGTTTCAACCAACGTGTAATTCCCATGATAGCACTCATTTGAGGAGTGGTCGAGTTACATAGAATCAAGGTAAATGAGGCCCTTCTACAGTATCATTTCACGGTACCAGCAGTTTGAGACTATGACCCGTGATAAATCTAGCCATAGCAACTTCCCCTTAGGTTCACCAAAACAAATTAGATTTAGGTCACATACTCTCTTACCGTTTCTTGGCGCTAGAGTTACCCCCAAATCTTTTGAACGGTGTTGTGCGGGAGTCATAAGGTTGGAAGAGGTTTATTTGCTTTTGTATGCTACTTATGTTGTGCTCATGCATACGCACTTCATGCATAGGTTGCCTATGGTCGACCTTTCTTTTCCACTTTCGCTTACCTCTACTCTCCCCTCGCTTGAAGGAGGAATTTAAAAAAATTCCTGAGATCATTCGAATCCCGAGAAACCATATCTAGTTCACTAGGAATGGCGAGGGGTTTGTACGTCTTGAGTATTTTTGGGTTAAGCTCCGCATCATAAGCCTTTCTGCTCTCTACCCCTCAAAACCACCCCTGTATATTTGGCATTCATCACTCGAATTATTGTGTAATCATCCATTTCATTCATGGTTCATTTTGGGCTGATCATCTTCAGGTTTCTCTAGCTAGGTCGGGAAGTCCTCGTCGCTGCAATCCACTTTGGCTCCGACTTGATCACCGTTTGGTTCGTTGGCCAGTGAGTTTAGTGTCAGAATCTGTTCTTGCTACCATTTCTGATATTCCACTAGTCAGTAGGGCTCCATCCGAGGTTTCTCCTCCTCCCATTTCTTCTCCTCCGACTAATCAGAATCTGTCATAGTTGGGTTTTGAGCTGGACAATGCTATGGCCATGTTTTTGTAGTCTGATCTGTTTTAGGTCACCATCCAAGAGCAAGTCCGATTTACTCTTAGGGAGGAGAGAGATTCAGAGGCCAGCGAGGCCTGTATTTCAAGTTCAGGGAGAGATTGCTAAGAATGTGTCTAGTCAATCTTTGCCTATTCAGCCTCAGTTTTCAGATCCACTGCTCCCACCTGTCTGACCGATTCAGTTTCAGTTTGGTTAGGGTTCCTCGGTTCAGTTTCCCCCATCTTTTACTCGCTGGCATTTGCTTTTCCTCCTCCTATACCCTTGAGGTCTATCAGTCAGGCTCCTATATTCCCCACTTTCTCAGGGGGTTTTACTCCACAAATGGCTGTTCCCTCCAATGGTTTCATCATCTCTCCGCCTCTAACACCTTTTGCGCCATTGCCTTCTAATTTTATAGTTACTCCACACAAAATTGCTTATCCTTAGAATCCCTTTGCTTGCCCTTGGGTTAAGATCCCAGCTCCTCTACCATTTCAATTTGGAGCCTTTTCAGTGCACAACAATCAGGACACACAACCTCCGGGTGTGACTTAAATCGACCAGGTCATGCAACCTCCGGGCGTGACACTTGAAATGGCAGCATTCTTCATGCAGCTTCTGAATAAGAACAAAGATAAGAAAGAGGTGAGGGATGAAGATTGGGTCCCCAAGAACTTTTCAATGCCCCAAATAGAAGCTTACTCCGGTGAGGGATCTCCCAAATCCCACGTCGTGATGTACGAGCGGATTATGCATGTCCAAAAAATTGGGAACAAATTTTTGGCTAAGCTACTTCCGTGTACCCTATCAGGACCTGCTCTCGAGTTGTACAATACTCTCTCGGAGTTAACAAGCCTAGATTGGAAACTCCTATCTAAAGCCTTAATTGCCCACTACGGTTTCAATTCCATAATGGAAACCACCATCCATCACCTTGAAGCCATTAAGCAAAAGCAAGGCGATTCCTTTAAGTCGTACTTCAATAGGTGGATGGCCACCCAAGTCGTATTGAAGTAGAGGCTTAGTTTGAAGGAAATGATCCTGAAGCTACTTGATGGGGCTCCTTTGATTCTTCGTAAGGAAATGGAAACCGAATCTTTTGAATCTTATCAAAAGGTCTTTGAAAATGTTGAGAAAATCGAGCGTCCGGAGGAGAAAGAGAAGGCAAGTAAGCCAACTGGGAATCGACCGTGGTTTAAGAAGAATGAATCAAGTGAAATTGCGCCATCTCCTACTAAAGGTAAATCGCCTGCTGTGCAAACCATGGCTCAAGAGGAAGTATCTGAAGTTTAAGTCGCTCCTCCTCCTCCTCCTCAGCAACCGTTTGTATCTCCATGGAAATTGCCCCTTGAAATCATATTTGCTAACATGTATGAAGCGGGCTAGTTGAAACCTCTATGTGATTTTAGGGCTCCTCAATCGGATGAAAAGGGAAATTTCTACAAGTTTCATGTATAAAAGGGGCATCAAACTAATCAATGTAGGACTCTAGCTTCCACTATTAATTGTATGGTCAAGGGACGCAAGATGGCTGAGCCAGCTAGGAAGCCTAGCACTATGGAAAACCCTTTTCCTAATTTTAGGGGCAAGGTCTCTGTGATTAGTTCTAGTATCAAGGAGGAGTTTGTCCTAAAAATGATCTCTGAGGAATTCATAATGGTTATCGGCTCTGGTCTCCCTTCGGGCTTTGTATTCGATATGATCTCGCAGTCTAACCCTGTGGTAAGCTCCATGGAAATTGAATAAATGGGGTAAAATGATGAGACCAAGACCGAAGATGTGGAAATGGTAAAAAAGGCGCTGTTTAATATTGATAATTATGTTCCAAAATGAGAGTATTCTGGTGAAGAGTGTCAGTCTTTCAATGCGGATGAGTATGAGCTTCAGGACTCCTTGTTGGTTTATGATGAGCTGCCCTATCCATTTGAAACCTCAGCCACCAAGAGCGTGTCAATTGATGGAATTCTGCATGTCACTCATAGCGGTCAAGTGTACCAGCCTAAGGACAATCATCTCTATGTTGAGGATAATCTGGTCCCAAACCCCATTAAGACCGTAGCTAAGCTGATAGTGCCACTTTCTTAGGTCAAATCCAGCCCCAACATTGATCCGCTTATCACTCAGTTAAAGACTACATAAGCCCATTTTAGTATTTGGCCACTAGTCCTTGGTTCCAATGAATATCTTCGGGCTCTCATCAAAAGGATTTTGGAATTGAAGCAAAGCCTACTACTTCAGCAGTTGAAATGTGCAGTATGATAGGGGTAGGCCTCTTAGTTCCAAGAAGTGAGGAGGGTGTAGTGTTTTCCTGTAGGGATCTACCATCTGAAGGAATTGACCATCACCATGCTCTTTTAATTTGTGTTCAGATTTTGGATCGATCTATTCCATGCGTCATGCTTGATGATGGGTCCACCTTGAATCTCTGTCCGTTGAAAGTTCTACCTCACTTGGGTTTGTTCAAAGACATGCTTGAAAAATCCAACACCATTATCCGCGCTTATAATGATTCAAAGAGAGGTGTGATTGGAGTATTTGTAGCCAAGGTGACTGCAGGGGAAGTCACTAGCAAGGTGCAATTCACTATTTTGGACATTCCTGTTACTTATTCATTACTCTTGGGTTGTCCCTGGATCTATTATTTAGGAGTGGTTTCTTGAACGCTGCATCAGAAAAACAAGCTAAGGAAGAACAATGGAAGGCTCTTTGTCATCGAAGGTGACCAAGCATCTGTGATGGCCGTTATGGAGGCCGAGGAGAAGTCTGGATTTTGGGTGGCTGTTATCCATAGTGATAAGCCTAAAGTCCCTTGCTATAAGCATTATTCATGTATAACTAGGAAAATGATGAAAAGTCATAGCCATGTGCCGGGTCAAGGGCTAGGAAAGCACCATGGGGGAATGGTTGATCCTATCCTAATTAAGAAGCATCCGAAGCAAGATAGTTTTAGATATACCCCAAAGAAGATTTACAGGCATCTTCACCCCATGTAATGTGGTATGATCAATGTGTGTGAAGTTTAAGGAAAGCGGGCCTACAAGGGGGAACCAGAACCCGTCGAGCATGGTGGTCAGATTTGGCTGGGTTTTGAGACATTCAAAGATGTGTGTGCCTTTGAGAAGGGTTACCTTATTAAGAGGGGGAGGAGAACTCAATCAAGCCTGTATGTGTTGTTACATCCTATGAGAAAGATAAGGGGAAGCTATATCCCGATTCAGATAAAGAGAAACCCGTTTATCAAGAGATTGAAGATGCTATGGCTGCTATATCTAAGGCCATGTCTGTTCTGCTCAAGAAGGAGTGGAAGAAGAATAATGAAGCCAATCCTTTAGCCGAAGCCATGAAAAAGCTTGCCTAATCTCTTGCTAATGAAGGGGATAAGTTGAATGCCGAACAAGAGAAAGCTCTGGGTCTCGACTTGCTTGTCAACTCTATTGATGCCGCTGCTCAAGACCCTCTGCCTGTGGAGGATGACTCTATCTATGATGATGTAACTTTTAATATTTCCAGTGTTTTTGATGAGAACAATGTAGCCTATAAGGCCTTTAATTCAATGAGAGATTCTGATTTTGCTTATTTTCTTGATGTTTTGCTCGATTGATCCATGCATTCATTTAATCATAAGCATAACGTGTTCAGTATCCATGATGTTTCTTTAACTAAAATAAACTTGAGTAAAGATGATAACCAAAAATGGTAACCCTTTCTAATGACTTAACCCCTTAGATAAAAAGAGAGATAATCAAAGTGTATAAAGATCATTCTAATGCTTTTGCTTGGTCGCATATAGACATGCCTGGTGTCGATCACCACATCGGCAAGCACCGCATTCCAATCGATCCTAGATTTCATCCTGTCAAGCAAAAATTCCAAAGAATGAGACCAGAGTGGGCCTACAAGGTTAGAGCAGAAGTTGCTAATATGATTGAAGCTAAGCATGTTGAAGTCATTGAGTATCCGACCTGGTTGTCGGATATTATCCCGGTTCCGAAGAAGGATGGAAGGGTAAGAGTTTATGAGGATTATCGAGATTTGAACAATGGTTCACCGAAAGATGACTTTCCTCTACCTCACATCGATGTGTTAATTGATAGTGCTGCTAGGTCCACAATGTACTCATTTATGGATGGGTTCTTGGGATATAATCAGATTCTTTTGGACATAATCGACAAAGTGAAAACAACTTTCATCACGGAATAGGGAGTCTTCTATTATCGAGTCATGCCATTTGGTCTGAAGAACGACGTAGCCACCTATTAGTGCTCTATCACCACTCTCTTGCATGACATGATCCATAAAGAAGTAGAAGTTTATGTGGATGACATGTTGGTTAAGCATGCTACCAGAGAAGAGCACCCTGCGGTTTTGGATAAGTTTATGGCTCACATTGAGAAATACAACTTACACCTTAACCCAAAGAAGTGCATATACAGGGTTATGTCGAGAAAGCTTTCGGGTCACGTGGTCAGTCAAAGAGGGATTGAAATGGATCCAGATAAGATTAGGGCAATCGGGGATATGCCCACTCTGAAGACTAAAAAAAGAAGTCCTGTCTTTCCTTGGTTCTATTTAGTATATTAACAGGTTCATTTCTAGCCTCACTACCATTTGTGAGCCTATGTTCAAGCTGCTAAGGAAGCGTCAGCCGATTGTGTGGGATGAGCATTGTCAGATCACCTTCGGCAAAATCAAGGCTTATCTTCTTCACCCACTAGTCCTTCATCCTCCTACCCTGGGTGTGAGGTGTCACTGATATATGGGTCTCCCTTGGTGATTGTGTGAAAGGCGGGGCCCACTGAGGGTTAATTGGATTTAGGCGTGACAAAACATTCTTTAGTTAAAGTTTGCACAACAAGCTAATTTAAATGAATAAAAGAATTGAGACCCAAATATCGATACAATTGATAGAGTCGCCACCAAAGTTGTCTACTTGGGAAAGAGTTTTGGTATGGTTCCCTCTAGGTGGGAGACTCATACCTATTGGGTCAGAGATTCGGGTATCGGATGAGTCACTTATTTCTCATTAAATTGATTCAAAATTACATTCACCGTATAAAACTATTTTAGTTTTCATCATTTGGGGAAATATCATAGAATTCTTATTTCTACACTCTTTCACACTCATTACATGCATTTACATATTAGAATAAAGCACAAGCAATAAATGGGGGAATAAAAATTAGAACCGGGGGAAAAATGGGGGAAATTGCAAAGAGAACCTATACATTTGTTCTAAGTTATAAAACAAAATGAAAATAAATTCCCCTGCATCCATAAATGTTAGCACAATTCATAGCACACCATAAATCAACACTTCAGCGTATGTTGTTGTGAAAATACATTTTTAACTTTTGTGGGTTGATTTACCAGATTATTAGTGAAAATGATCGTATGGAAAATGGTGAGTTGGGTTGATTTTTTAATTAGTTAATTATGGGTTTTAAAATTTGCGTGGGACTGGTACCCCTATGGGTGGGTGGGACTCATATGCATGGGTGGGACCCATACGGGTGTGGTGTACCTGTACGGTTCATGTCTTGTCCCAAAAGAAGCTCTATTCAGTTCAGTTTACAAATTAATAGATTAATGGATTGATGGCAGAAAAATAAAATAAAAAGGGATTTGCTTCTGTATGAGTATGGCCCACCAAATTGATGTCCTTGGGGATATGTGGTGCCAACAAGGATCATACGGGTTAGGACTAGACCCGAAATAAGAAATGAAAGCAACGGATACAGTAAGAGAAATAGTGAATAATAATAATGAAATAACTGAGATGTGAGTCTCTTTGAAACTCAGGAGCGTTACCTTTTCGATGTGAATCCACTTTGAGATGATCCATTTACTGTTGAGAGAGCCCGACCAAAGTAGATGGAATAGGACTATTTAGGTAAGTATTTGTGTGGATAGAACATCCCCTAACCCCTAATAAAAGAAGCTAGGAATGATTAAAATGTGGAAAAAACCTTAATGAACTCCATATTTTATACCTCCTATACCCCCGCTATACCATTTCTATACCTATAGAAATTGCTAAAGTTTTAGTATATTTTTTATATGAGAAGTTTGTGTTGAAAATGTGAAGAGTAGGGCTCTATTTATAGGGGAAAGGAGGTCTGAACATAATAAATCTCGTTCATGACTTACCTTTTCCCAAAATAGGAAAGGATTCCCTTCCAAAAGAGCCTGTTTAGGCAATAAGAGTACATGTACAGGTGGGGCCCCACCTGTACGGGTACTAGGGCACCTGTACAGGTCCCCCCTAGGCGTATAGAAGGGATGGCCCATACGGGTCCCCTGGTGGTTCTGTGCCTCTAGGTTGTGCCCGTACGGGTCCTTAATGGCAAACTAGGACTCCAAACTCTGGCTAAACTCAACTTTGAACTAGTAGGAACACCTCTGGACAACACTTGAAAGACATGGCATCATATAGCTTTCATCATAGTTTCGTGAGAGGGATCATTAAAATCCAGTGCTCACAAACTGCCCCTCATGGGATCATCGCAGATATGGATCTGTAAGATCTCATGATATGAGCAAGGGTTTAGAAATCATACCTGAGGTGATAATATGGGTTAGTTCCTTTCTTAGGGCAAACTTTTTTACTTTGTTGATGCGTACCCCTCGTAACTCTACTAGGGAAGGTATGTGTATCCTTTTCTTAAGGCGGATGACTTTCCTGACTGACGTATCCCTTTCTTGTGGTGGATGACTTTCCTTACCGATGTATTCCTTTCTTAAGGCGGATGACTTTCCTTGCCAATGCGTATCCCTTTCCTAAGGTGGTTGACTTTCCTTTTGCTACTGTGCATATCCCTTTCCTGAGGCGGATGACTTTCCTTACCAATGCGTATCCCTTTCTTAAGGTGGATAGCTTTCCTTTTGCTACTGTGTATATCCCTAATGACTCTACTTGGGGAGGGTGTGTATCCCTTTCTTAAGGCGGAATGATGTTCCTGACTGATGATGGTGTATCCCTTCCTTAAGGCAGAGGACTTCTCCTCATATCCCTTACCTAAGGCGAATCGACTTTCCTGACTGATGATGGTGTATCCCTTTCCTAACCCGGATGACTCTCCTGCTGGTGATGGTGTATCTCTTTCCTAAGGCGGATGGCTTTCTTGCTGGTGTACCCTTTTCCTAAGGTGGATGACTCTCCTATTGATGATGATGAATCCCTTTCCTAAGACGGATGACTCTCCTTATATCGCTTTCCTAAGGTGGATGACTCTCTTACTGGGGAATTTTGAATAACCTGAAAAGAGACGACATTCAAACACCAAGTTAGTCATTGTCTAAGAAGACACCTCTTTATTCTTAATTGACTTTTGTGAAACCAAAAATATTTTACCCCTTCAATTAAGAATAAAGATGTGTGGATGTGATAAACTGAAAATCATGCATGGGAAACTCCTGGTTTAGCCCGATCGTTGCTTATTTTTCTGCTGGGGAATGCCCTTAGGGTGGGTGCCCCTAGGTCGATGGGGGATGCCCCTGGATCTAATTCCTACTACTAGGAAGTGGCGGGTTATCCTCAGGTCGGTGGGGGGTCGCCCCTAGGTCTGATTCTTGCTATTACGAAGTGGGGGGTTGTCCCTGGGTCAGTGGGGGGATACCCCTCGACCTGATTCCTACTAATGGAAAAGTGGGGGGATACCCCTAGAATGATTTCTCAGCTGGGGAGAAAAGTTATATCCTTTGAATATAGCCTCTTCTGTTGGGGAGGCCTTCTCTTGTAAAATTCGTGTGCTGGGAAAGAACTCTTGTGCTGGGATTGGCCTGTATATGGAAAATCATCCCTGTTAGTGATCAATTTGAAAATGGTTTACCTTGATTCTTAATTGAATTTTGTGAAAACAAAAATATTTTTGCCCCTTCAATCAAGGATCAAGGTAATTCTAGGCACTTATCCCAAATATAATGAAAATGTAAGGTTGAGAGGGAGTGGGGTTGGCCCCGGACTTGGACTGGATGAATTCTTGATGCTTGCTATAATGCTAATGCAAAAATCTGCCTTTGGATGGCAAGAAGGGGTCCAAATGGGTGGGCAAGACCTGTACGGGTATGTTTTCCTAAGGTGGGGACCCGTACAGGTGAGGTGGGACCCGTACGGGTCCCTAATGGATAGGTTTAAAAGGTAGACAATGCCCTCGTCTCTCGCCTCACACTAAAACTTTCCACTTTGCATTTTCCAATGATTTTTCCCCAAACTCAACTGAAGATGTATAAAAAGATCCCATAGACCAGCCGTTTCTCCTTTAGACTCGAGGACTTGCCCTCGGTTGGCAATTTGGGGCTTCGAGAATGCCCAGTTTCTGTCGGGTATGCTTTTTGTGAGAGAGACTCATTTTAAGCGCTTAATCCTGTCTCTGAAGTCCCTTTGATCCCTTCTCCCGAGACCTATGCCTTAAAACTCCAGGTAATTTCATTCGATCCTCCATTTTCCAATTTTGAGCTTTTGGTGATTTCTTGGATTTTGGCATGATTTAGGGTGTTTTAGACCTTGGAATAGAGCCTGATGGATGTAAATTTAGTCTAGGATGCTTTTAGGGCAGTTTCAAATGAACTTTGGTTGAGATTGTCCGATTTTGGATTTTTGGGTGTTTTGCCCATATAGGGACTGCTTGCACGGGATCCGCACGGGAAGGGGGGACCCGTATGGGTCCCGTATATGGACCCGTACAGGTAGGGCTTAACAGTACGGGTCTTGTCCTCAGGGACATAACCTTTTTCCTTTGATTTCAGCAATCCTAATCTGATTACTGATTTGTCTATTGGATTCTGACCCTATAATTTTGTCTTTACAGTTCCAATACAGGACTGTGGGGCTTTAAGCTTTTACCGGAAATGCTATGAGGAGATTCCTGCTATGAAGGATACGGAGTTGCTGACCCACATTGATTCCTTTGGGTTTAGCGAACATTATCAGGGCCATCCCTCAAGCTCCTAAGACACTGGCCCTTGGTACTTTTCAGCTCTGATAGAGAGATGGTCAGAGACAGGCCATACTTTCCATTTGTCTATTAGGGAGGTCACTATTACTCCCTCAGATGTGTGCACCATGATGGGCCTGGAGTGGAGCAGGGTCATTGTCCACTTTGACATTTATGCCGATCGGTGGTACTCTCAGCCTGAGGTGAAGGCCTATATTTTTAGACTACTTGGACTTCGTACAGGCAGGATGAACAAGCTCAAGTACAGGGACTTGCATTGGATTGCACAACTGAGGCCTATTACAGCTGATAGGAGGGACCAGTATGCTTGATCCTTCCTGCTGACGTTCCTTACCACCGTCTTCTTTCTTATCTACTTGGGTAACCTCAACTATGGTCTACTCTATGCTGTAGTGGATCTTGCGGCCGTACCTTTGAAGAATTGGTGCCAGTCCATTCTAGCACAACTACACTATAGATTGGACGTAGGGGTCCGGGGTGAGCAGTCCGAGCCTATGATCTTCCTTCTGATACTGCTGATAAATCTCCAACTAATCTCTTATGCTTTAACCCTTTGTATAAACTATGTTGCAACTAATCCTTGCTTTACCTTGCAGATTTAGGCCTTCGAGCACCGGTTGATTCCTAGGCTAGGATTGCCCATGCAGCATATCATATCCAAATGGATGGGGCTTTGGCAGAATCAGCCCCTGACTACGGTGTAGTACCGAGAGTTCTTACGCCAGCTACGCTCAGATCGGGTAAGCTTCATCCCTATTGAACCAACATTGCACATTTCGATAAACCATTAGTAGAAACTGCATTTACTAGGTTGTGATACTCATAACGCATTCATTCGGTATAGGTTATCCGAGACTAATGGGAGAGATTGGTCACATATGGAGCCAATGAGCGGATGCGGGCCGGTATGGATGACTGCCACTTTGTCTTGGAGTCACCACTCTCCTATGAGTGGTATTTTAGTGAGCGGGTCCAAGGGTGGAGGACCAGTGCTATGGTGGAGAGACCGATCCCTCCCCCAATCCCGGTGGGCGTCTTCTGGCCTTAATTCAAGCCGGGGACCAATCAGGGATAGTACTTGCTGGGTGAGGGAGCTCGCGTGCTGTCTATTGAGGGCCCTTATGCTAAGTTTATTGATTCATCCCTCTTGCCAACCTGCCACAGGATCCATCATGATGATGAGCTCCTAGAGTTTCAATGGAGCCATAGTGAAGATGATGATGAGGAGGGCGGATCGAGGGGCGACCGTGGGGGTCCATCTATAGTCGGGGGTGCCCGAGGTTCGGCTAGGTCAGCTACTTCTTCTTCTTAGGTACACTTCTAACTTGGTCTTTGTGAATACCTTACTACTTTTTATAATTGACTGTGATCAGGAGTTTGATTCTTTATAGCTCACAGCCTCCTATTTCCACATGAAAGAGGTCGGCTTCTGCTGCTGCTACAACTGACCCTGAGCAGCCGGTGAAGTAGTCTTGAGCCTCTGGATCTATGAAGGAGGTGGTCCTCCGATCTGAGTTGGATACTTTCTTCTGGCTCCTTAACCATTTGAAGGATCGAGCTATCAAGAAGCTCGAGAAGTAGGTCCAGCCTATTGGTTTCATTCCTTCTAACTCAACCCATATCGGGAATCCTTTACCTTGGCCTTTGTCCATTACTACTTAAGATGTCTTATTCTGATGTGACCCTTTCTTTTCAGTAACCATTTTCTAGGCCGAGAGGATAGCTCGGGGTTATTTTTCTATCTAGGATCTGTTGTTGGCCCAGGACGCACTAGCTTCAGTAAGTTTCTTTTACCTGTAAAATTTCAAGAAACTATTCATGCATGCCTTGACATTTGTATATGTGCACTGATCTTATGATTTCTATTATAGACTTTGCTGGCCATAGAGCAGAGTAGGTCCACCCAGGATTCGCAAACTTCGGAGGAGAGAGCCTGATTTTTAGAGGAACAGCTGCAGGTAGCCACTACTAAGTCTGATCAGGGCAGGGCCGAGACGGCTCGGGCGAGGGCCGAGATTGAGACTCTGAGGGGTCAGCTAGTAAGGATGACTGAGGAGATGCAGACATTAGTTCCTTCTGATGATGAGTCTGAGGATGATTTTTCTGCATATCGAGTGACTTAGAGGGGCTCACGTCGGCATGTTGAGGGGAGTGATGCCACCGGGGCTGCTATAGGGACCTCGGAGATAAGGGCCCCACCTAACCAGCTGTAGGCACTGGTGAGGCTAACGACCATATGACCATAGATGTAGATTATCTGTTGGCGGATACCTAGGACCAGACTCAGGAGGGCCACCAGGGACAAGATCCCTCGGCAGATTGGGTTATGATTACTTTCTGAACCATTTGATACTTTTGGGCCCTGCGTGGCTTGTTTTGATTGTCAAATTTTGAATTGGTACTTTTGATATTTATTTTATGCTTGTGGATTTTTCTTGAACCAATATTGATGAGTATCATTGCCTTGTGAACCCAGATAAGGTGATTTCGTAGCGAGGGAATTGAATTAAGTTCTAACTTTTGCATAGGCTATTCGATGAGAGATGACCTATCGAACATTTATTTTCCTTTCTTTTTGTCCTAATTTTTGTCTGGGCTATCCTTGATGGCTTACCCAGCAGACCTTTTACTTTTTAGCTTTAACTTTTACCTAGATCGCCCTTTCGGGTTTTCAACCGAGCAAGCTTTTTTTTCTTTTTGCCTTAATTTTTGCCGAGACCGCCCTTTCAGGTTTTTGATCCCACAAGCTGTCTCAATTTTTACCTGAATTGTCCTTGATGGCTCAATCCAGCGGACTTTTCTTTTTGCCTTAACTCTTACCTGGACCACCCTTTTGGGTTTTCAATCCAGCAGGCTTTTCTGAATATTGCAAATGTGTGGTAAAGCTGAATATAATGAAGCATAACACATAGATGAAAAAAATGATGTTCACATACTAGCGATTATTTCACCTAAAGATACACGTGCATTCATAAGACCAAGATTCTTAGCAAAATCATAGCATGTTCATTGATGAGATTAACTTGAGTACATAGGCAATGGTAACAATTTCCAATGGTTAACCCTTACCTACTTTCTGGTCTTTACCAGATTTTCTATAAAGCAACTGACATTTTTCTCTCGATGCCCTAACTTTTGCCTAAGCTGCCCTTTTTGGGTTTTTAGCCTAGCGAGCTTTATTACGTTGGAGTGCCCTAATTTTTGCCTGACCGGTTTGCGGGATACCAATCAGTGGGCTGCACCCTAATTTTTGCTCGAGCAGTAGAGGACCGCTCGCCGGGTGTTTTATTCTTTATATCTTTTATTCTTTGTGCTGCTTTTTTATGATTTAATTCTTTTGACCTAGACATGATAATGCTTAAGCCTATCTTGGTTCATTAGATTCATGAACTCATTTCCATCCATATCCATAAGCTTGATTCCTCCTTTACCAAGGACTTTCTTCATGACGAATGGTCCTTCCCAATTAGTCTTAAACTTGCCCCTAGCGTCAGTGTTGACCTGGCATAGCTGCTTGAGAACCAGATCACCTGCTTTGAGAGGTTGTTTCAG
This sequence comes from Euphorbia pulcherrima, assembly GCA_947683365.1. Lineage (NCBI taxonomy): Eukaryota > Viridiplantae > Streptophyta > Magnoliopsida > Malpighiales > Euphorbiaceae > Euphorbia > Euphorbia pulcherrima. The sequence continues at coordinate 21,957,265 of CANTUS010000007.1, read as the reverse complement.
GTATCTAATTCTATTATTGTAAGCTCGAGCCACGTGCTGCTGGTACATCTAGAGTTGGTCAAGTGCCTTGAGTCACTTTTCATCTATCGCGTTCAACTGTTCGTACCTGGCCCTTACCCAATCTGATTCTTTCAACTGTGATTCAAGTGACATTCTTAGAGATCTTACTTTTGTTTTAACCAGCAACATGACTTCCATTCCATATACCATGGAGAAAGGTGTTGATTGGTAGAAGTCCTTACACTGGTTCTATATCCCCAAACTGTGAATGGAAGTTCATCAGCCCAATCTCTGTAGGTAGCTACCATTTTGGACAAAATCTTCTTGATTGACTTATTGGCAGCCTTAACTGCCCTGTTAGCTTGTGGTATATATGGAGAAGACATGTGATGCTCAATGTTGAATTTCTCAAATAACTTAGCCGTGGCACCTTGAAATTGAACTCCATTGTCAGAAACTACATGGTGCAGGATTTCGTATCTTGCAAAAATATGCCTCTCTATGAACTTGGCTATTTTCTTGGTAGCAATGTTGGTGTAAGAATCGGCATCTACCCATTTTGAAAAATAATCAACTACAAATATAATGAATCAATGGCCATTGGTTGATAACGACCAAATTTCACCGATTATATCTATCCCCCACGCCAAGAAAGGCCAAGAAGTAGACAAATTGTGAAGTCCGGAAGAAGGTAGATGTTGTATGTCCCCGTGAATCTGACATTCATGACATTTTCTGACCTTGTCAACGCAGTCGGCATTCATTGTGTTCCAGAAGTATCCCATCCTCTGAATCTTTCTAGCTAGAGCCATCCCATTCATATGCGAGACACAAACACCTTAATGTACCTGAGCCATTACCCTTTCTGCTTCTTCTTCTGTCAAACACCTCAACAATAAACCCTCATCTGACCTTTTAAAGAGATCTTCACCAACTAGTCTGAACCAAGTCACTAATCTTTTGAGAGTTAAATGAACTAAATCTGATGACCTTTCGGGTTACTTCCCTTCTTTCAAGATCCTTTTAATATCGTCGTTCCAACAGACCTTCTGCTCCTCTACAATCATAACCTGAACCTTTTCGTGAAATGGAGGACGAGCTGTTTCTACTATAAGTGGGTGGATGGGGTGAGCCTCTTCTTCCTCCCATATTAAAGCTAGATTAGCCAGAGAATTTGCCATCCGATTTTTGTCCTTGGTATATATTGGAAGAAGCATTGACTAAACTGTGCTGACAAGCCCCAAAATGCTTCTACATATGGCCTGAGTGAGTCTTCTCTAATCTCCCACTCCCCCTCAATGTGCTTTATTACTAGTATGAAATCCCCCATTACCCTGACTTCCTTTACCGCTATTTGTAAAAGAGCATCAAGATCGAAGAGGCAAGCTTCATGTTCGGCTCCATTGTTGGTGACTAGGAATTCTAATCGCTTGCTTAGTGGAATGACCTCACCTTGAGGTGTGATGATGATTACGTCAAGGGCCAGCACCCTTTCGATTTATAGTTCCATCAAATTACATGATCCATTCGGCCTTCTTAGCCCTTACTTCTGCTAACTGCTCGTCAAGGAAATCCAGATTTTTAACATAATCAAATTCTAGGGGTTGACTTGCCAAAAATTCAGCCACTACTCTCCCCTTCATGACCTTCTTAATGACATACTCGATATCAAACTCAGATAGTAATAGGAGATAATAAGAGAGTTTCCCTACCAATGTAGGGGATTGACAAAGATACTTTTTTGGATCCACCTTTGCAACTACTTGAATTTTGTAGGACTGGAAGTAATGCCTCAACTTCTTATCCAACCATACCATTATTGTACATGTCTTTTCCACTATGGTGTATTTCATTTCATATTCCAATAATTTCTTACTTAAGTAGTATACTGCATGCTCGCTCTTTTCCTCTTGCTCTTTGACCAGCATTGCCCCTATAGATGACTCTTCTATGGCGAAGTAGAGAATCAATGGCTTACCGGGCATGGGAGTCTTCAAGACCGGGGGGTTTAAAAGATAAGCCTTTATCTTGTTAAATGCTATTTAGCATTGCTCATTCCACTCTATCGGCTGCTTCCTTCTCAACAACTTAAAGATTGGTTCACACACGGTCGTTAGCTTGGCAATGAAATGACTCACGTTCTGGAGCGATCTAAGTAATGACCTAATTTCCCTTTTGATTTTAGGAATAGGTATTTCGTGAATAGCTCTAACCTTATCAAGGTAATCCTCGATTCCCCTTTGACTGATAATGTACCCCAAGAGTTTACCCGATGTAACCCCAAACACACACTTCTTTGGATTCAAGCATAGGTTGTACTTCTCGATTCTAGTCAAGAACCTCTTCAAAATATCAGAGTGCTCTTCCCTCACATTAGATTTTACTAGCATGTCGTCTACATAAACCTCAACCTCTTTATGGAGCATGTCATGCAGTAAAGCTGTCACCGCTCTCTGATAAGTTGCCCCTGCATTCTTCAGCCCAAAGGGCATTATTTTGTAATAGTACACCCCCCATTTTGTAATGAAGGCCATTTTGACCTTGTCAATAATGTCCATCAAGATCTGATTGTACCTAGAGAATCCATCTGAGAATTAGTACATTGCGGCCTTGATGGAGTTGTCCACCAATACATTGATGTGTGGTAGTGGAAAGTCATCCTTAGGGGATGCCTTGTTTAAATTGCGAAAGTCAACACACATTCTGACCTTTCCATCTTTCTTAGGGACCGGGACAACATTTGCTAACCATGTCGAGTACTCAATTACTTCAATGAACTTAGCTTCCAGTAACCTATCAACTTAAGCCTTGATATTATTGGCCTATTCAGGACGTAACATTCTTAACTTTTGTTTGACTGGTTTGAATTGGGGATCGGTTGGGATGCAATGCAGCAATTTGGCGATCTACCCTAGGCATGTCTTTGTAGGACCAGGCGAAAGAGTCAACATGTTTTCTAAGCACTTTTATCATCTCTCTTTTTTTGATAGGGTTAGATCATTGGATATGGTTACCATTTTTGGATTTTCTGTAGTACCTATATTAATGCCATGCAATAAAGCATCATGAATGCTAAAATGTTATGCATATGGTCAGATGAATGCATGGTGCCGTCAAGCAAAACATCAAACTAAGTAAGAAAAATCATTATCATTATCATTAGAATGCCCGAAGGCTACATCATTTTCATTACATATAATTGCATTGTCATCCTCCACAGGTGGAGGGCCTTCTTGGTCATTCATTAGGGTGTAAGTTAGGTCGCAATCCAGGTGTTGCAACTGTTTCTCAGTCAAAACATCGTCTATAGCTTCCCTTTTAGCTTGAGCCAGGTTTTTTAGGGCTTCTTGAATCGGTGTCTTCTTCATATCCCTCGGGCATAAGATGGTGTATATGGAAGTGGTAAGGGTATCAATGGCTTTATCTACTTCAATCTTTGATGGGTCACTGTCTTCCATTTATTGGCACATTTTTCTGCTTCTACAGCTGCTTTATAGCTTTTAGGGATGGTTTTGTATGCACCTATAAATGCTATCTTGTGGAGGTGAGGAGATAAATCGAGGATGAACCGGTCAGCTAATTCCCTCTCCTGAGGTTTCCTTTTAAGGGATACCGTAAGTGTTAACCACCTCTGAAAGTAGTCATGGACAGGTTCCCCACTTCATTGTCTGATAGCCAAAAGGTCAAATATGGATGGTTCTTCCCTTTCCTTCTTGGTTTCCATGATGCATTTCTATACCTCACTTTCTTCTAACCCCGAGTTGATCATGGGTACCTTATTCCCTCTCCTTCGAGGTTCACAGACTTTTCTTTTGTCAATTAGTACTATGATGGCTTTGAGGAGATCCTCACATGTCCTAGTTGGATGATCAAGACTGATATGATATATGCAAAAATTTCCTCTTTCCTCAGGCTTTGGCGGAACATACGGTCGGAGGTGATCAATCAACTGGTATTTCTTTAGCTTCTTAAAGTTGTGCAAAAGAGGGGTATCCCAAGGTGAGATGTCATCTATAGTCATAGGATGAAGTCGTGGGTCATGCCATAGGTTAAACCCATGAAATAAGGGAGGATTATCCCCTTTGGCATAACCACGAAGTCCGGCAGCTGACCCAGGTCCTTGCAACGGTGAAACTATAGAATAGCCTCTTGATGGAGTGAATGAGTCCCACTACTAACTGTGCAGAGCATTAGTTTTGTTCGTTGGATTGACTAACCAAGCTAAGTCATGATAGTGACCAGGATGAGCGCTGGATGGAATTGCCGGTTTCTGTCTTGAACTAAGGTAGTAACCATATGATCAGAAAATGCATGGGATGTGGTATGCATGCATAAATTACAACGGTGTATGGAGGGGTCAATTACAAGGGTATGTAACAAAACATATGTGAAGCGATCAATTCCATCCTTATTTCTCCTACCGAGTCTGAGGGTATTCTTCCTTAGTCTAATCTCACACAGAAATCAGGGTACCTAGAGGGTAAAATTCTATGGCTTTCGATAAGAATGTTGTAGGGACACATCAGAAGTTGATGTAGAAGGTTCCCATTGCATCACGCCTCTTTTGGAGGAGATAGCAATGAGTGCTCCAACCATTAAGGTGCCCCAATATCCCTGGCGGTCATGGGTTACACCTTTGCTAGTATCACGGAAATAATAGGGTGCCCTAACATAGTGCTAGAAGGAGAGCGCATCTAGCTATAGAGAAGGAGGTGAGAAGATAATGTGTGATAATTTTCCCAAATGATGAAAACAAAAACGGGTTGAATCAAGTAAATAATTTTCGGTGCTCATCTTAATCTTTTCAGCTTTTAAAATAGACCAACATTTTGCAAGCTAAAAAATTACAATCCCCAGCGAAGTCGCCACTGTGAGGTATTGATGACGTATGGGTCTCCCTTGGCGCCTGTGTGAGAGGTGGGGCCCACTGGGGATTTGGTTGGATTTAGGCGTGACAAAACACTATTTAGTTAAAGTTTGCACAATAAGCCAATTTTAATGAATAAAAGAATTGAGACCCAAATCTCGATACAATTGATAGAGTCATCACCCAAGTTGTCTACTTGGAAAAGAGTTTTGGTACGGTTCCCTCTGGGCGAGAGACTCATACCTATTGGGTCAGAGATTTGGGTATCGGATGAGTCACTTATTTCTCATTTTGTTGATTCAAAATTACATTCACCGCGTAAAACTGTTTTAGTTTTCATCATTTGGGGAATTATCAAAGAAATCCTATTTCTACACTGTTTTACACTCGTTACATGCGTTTACATATTACAATAAAGCACAAGCAATAAATGGGGTAATGAAAATGACAATTGGGGGTAAAATGGGGGAAATTGCAAAAAGAACCTATACATTTGTTCTAAGTTATAAAACAAAATAAAAATAAATTCCCCTGCATCCATAGATGTTAGCACAGTTTATGACACATTATAAATCAACACTTCAGCGTATCTTGTTGTGAAAACACATTTTTAACTTTTGTGGGTTGATTTACCAGATTATTAGTGAAAATAATCGTATGGAAAATGGTGAGTTGGGTTGATTTTTTAATCAGTTAATTGTGGGTTTTAAAATTTGCCTGGGACTGGTACCCCTATGGGTGGGTGGGACTCATATGCATGGGTGGGACCCATACGGGTGTGGTGTACCTGTACGGGTCCTGTCTTATCCCAAAAGAAGCTCTAATTGTTAGTGAAAATGATTGCATGGCAAATGGTGAGTTGGGTTGATTTTTAATCAGTTAATTATGGGTTCAGAAATCTACCTGGGACTGGTACTCGTATAGGTGGGTGGGGCCCGTATGGGTACCAGGAAGGACTCGTAGAGGTATGGTGTACCTGTACGTGTCCTGTCTTGTCCCAAAAGAAGCTCTATTTAGTTCAGTTTATAGATTAATAGATTAATGGATCGCTGGCAGAAAAATAAAATAAAAAGGGATTTCCTTCCATATGAGTATGGCCCACCAAATTGATGTCCTTGGGAATATATGGTGCCAACAAGGCTCATACGGGTTAGGACCAGACCTGAAATACGAAATGAAAGCAATAGATACAATAAGAGAAATAGTCAATAATAATAACGAAATAACTGAGATGTGAGTCTCTTTGAAACTCAGGAGCGTTACCTTTTCTATGTGAATCCACTTTGAGATGATCCATTTACTGTTGAGAGAGCCCGACCAAAGTAGATGGAATAAGACTATTTAGGTGAGTATTTGTGTGGATAGAACCTCCCCTAAACCCTAATAAAAGAAGCTAGGAATGAATAAAATGTGGAAAAAACCTTAAAGAATGGGTTTTCTCCGTATTTTATACCTCCTATACCCCCGCTATACCATTTTATACCTATAGAAATTGCTAGAGTTTTAGTATATTTTTAATATGAGAAGTGTGTGTTGAAAATGTGAAGAGAAGGGCCCTATTTAAAGGGGAAAGGAGGTCTGAAAGCAATAAATCGCTTTCATGACCTGCCTTTTCCTAAAATAGGAAAGGATTCCCTTCCAAAAGAGCCTGTTTAGGAATTAAGAGTACCGGTATGGGTGGGGCCCCACCCGAACGGGTACCAAGGGACCTCGTATGGGTCCCCCCTAGGCGTATGGAAGGGATCACCCATACATGTCCCCTGGAGCATCTGTGGCACCAGGTTGTTCCCGTACAGGTCCCTAAAGACAGACTAGGTCTCCAAACTCTGGCCAAACTCAACTCTGTAGTAGTAGGAACACCCCTGATGGACAACACCTGAAAGACATTGCATCATATAGCTCTCATCAGAGTTTTGTGAGAAGGATCGTTAAAATCCAGTGCTCACACCGGGTAAGTCGTTGATCTTGTACTTAGCGATTAATGAGTCTGCCATAGAGGCAATGTAAGTTCAGGAAGATGACATTTAGAGGGAGCACGTAGTGTACTACTTTAGTAAAAAGCTTTTGGATTACGAAACTCATTATTCAATTGTTGAAAAGACGTGTGCTACCACGGTTTGGTTAACTAAGAAGTTGTGCCACTACTTCCAGTCATACAAGGTTCAGGCCATTGCTAAGATTGACCCAATGAAATATCTTTATCAGTCGCCAACCTTAACCAGTTAGTTATCAAGATGGTTACTATTGCTTTCTGAATTTGATATTGAGTATGTCACAACGAAGGTTATCAAAGGTAGAGCAGTTGTAGAATTTTTGGCAAACCAGGCTCTCGAATCCAATTATATCGAGAACTTAGACTTTCCCGACAAGCAGTTAGCACTGATTGATGTAGCAAAGAACATGTGGACTATGTATTTTGATGGTGCTGTGAACAGATTCGGAGCAGGCATCGGAGTTATCCTATTCACACCCGACAATTAAGTCATTCCTCTGTCTAAGTTGTTGGAGTTTTCCACTACTAATAATGGGGCTGAATACGAAGCTTGCCTAATTGGTCTTGAAGCCTTGTTGCTCATAGGGGCTAAGCATGTTTCTATAATTAGAGATTCGGCTTTGGTAATCCGTCAGGTTATGGGGGACTGGATATCATGGAAGAATCTCTCAGTCCTTATGTAAACGCCGTATGGGATTTATCAACTCAGTTTTTGACATGTCTATATCAACATGTTCCTCGAGATGAAAATTAGATGGCCGATTTGTTAGCTACACTGGCTTCGATGTGGGAAGGTCCTCAGCTCCAACCCATTTGCCCACTGATATTAGTTTCTGCGAAGGGGCCTTGCCATTCACGCGACATTGCCTAAGTCTTTACCATCAGTACTGAACCCCATTGGTACTCAGACGTTATCTAATTTCTCTATCATGGTCAGTATCCTAAGAATGCTACAGAATCCGATCAAACTACTCTATGAAAATTGGCCTTTCAATTCCAAATTGTCAACAACGATCTCTTCAAGCGGACCTCTGATAGATTGTTGCTCCGGTGCTTGACTGAATCCGATGCTTGTCGGGTTGTGGGTAAAGCTCGTGTGGGTGATTGTGGACTGCACATGAATGGCTTGGCCTTAGCTAAGAAGATTCAATAAATAGGGTTTTGGTTAACTCTGATCAGTGATTGTGTCTCCAGAGTTAAGAGGTGTTACCAATGTCAAATTTATGGCAATATTTAGCATCTTCCACCCACCGAACTTCATAGTTTATCTACTCCTTGGCCATTCTCGGCGTGGGGGATAGATATAATTGGTGAGATTCGGCCATCTTCAACTGATGGTCATCGGTTTATCATTGTGGCGGTAGATTATTTCACAAAATGGGTGGAAGCTAAATAGTACACCAATATTACCGCCAAGAAAATGGCCAAGTTCATTGAGAAACACATTTTCACCCGGTATGGTCTCCCTCATCACATTATATCAGATAATCGGGTTCAGTTCCGAGGGGAAATCGTGGAATTGATTGAGAAATATGGTATTGAGCATCATAGATCTTCTCTCTATCGTCCTCAGGCCAAAGGTGCAGTGGAGGCAGCTAAAAAGTCCATTAAGAAAATCCTTTCTAAGACCATCGCTGGTTATCATGATTGGGCTGATAAGTTATCATTTCCTCTTTAGGGGTATCGAACAAGTATCAGAATTCCCACAAGTCAAACACCCTTCTCTTTGGTTTAAGGCATGGAAGCAGTCCTAACAGTTGAAATTGAGATGAAGTCTCTGTGAGTGGCACTCCAATCCAAGTTAGAAGAGACTGAATGGACAAGAGATGGTTCGAGAAACTAAATACTATAGACGAGTAGCGCCTGAAAGCCTTGGATAGCCTTCAAATGTATCAGTAGTGCATGGCAAGAGCTTACAATAGATGGGTCAAGCATCACAGGTATCCATTGAAAGCTGGTGACTTGGTTTTGAAGCAAGTAAAGCTTACCAACACTGATCCAAGGGGAAACTTCCAGCCAAATTGGGAAGAACCTTATGTGATCAAGAAAGTTCTCAGTAAAGGCAGAATAAAAATAATGGATATGGATGGTAATGAGTTCACAAATCAATCAGGATCGATTAAAGCATTATCATATCTAAATCAAAAGAATCAAATCCATAAAAGCGACACATAAAAAATAAATAAATGAAATAAATCACCCGATGAGTGGTCTTCCACTACTCGGGCAAAAATTAGGGTGTATCCGGCTGTTTGGTATTCTACAAACCAATCAGAGAAAAATTAGGGTGCAAGAATAGCTCGCTAGACTGAAAATCCGAAAAGGACGGTCTAGGTAAAAATTAGGGTAAAAGTGAGTCATGAGAGTTTGCTGACTAGAAAACCTTCATAGGCCAGTTAACACCAGGGTTTGAGTCAGTAAAAACGGTTATCATCATTATATACTTAATGGAAATGTCACTTTTACTGAGCTCTTATGTTTATGTGCAAATGAATATATTGGGCCCTAAAGGTGAAATGTTACAGATTAGTTGAATTTAGGATGCCACTTAACTCAAATGCTTGCACACCAATGAAAATAATTAAAAATATAATAAAGAGGCATAAATTCTGATAGGCTAAAGAAATCTAGGTCTATGCAAAAGCCGGAAAGTCCGCTGGATTGAAAACCTAAAAAGAGCGGTCCAGGGAAAAGTAAAGACAAATGAAAATAAAGATAGCGTGATCATCATCAATAACTGTAAGGGGCCTGCGCCCTCATCATCATTATCATAGTCAGAATCAAAAGCTTGAACTAGCCTCTCCTCCACTGTCAAAGGCTCTCATCCCGCCTGCTTGTCCCTCCACTCGAACCATAAACATTAGCGCTCCATTCGACTCCATAATCTCCGAACCTGACGAAGCCATCCTTGGTAGAATCCATCAGTAGTGATAGCGTCCAATCAATCATAATCCAGGGTGCCGTATCTCACTCGGCGTGCCTATACCTCTTTAGCACGATCAAGAAGATGGGCTGAGAATGGCCCAACCCTAAAGTAATCTAAATGAAGTGGGACCCTCTGTCGTCATCCCACTATCGGCACAAGCGATAAGGTGAGTAATGTACGAAGTACTGCAACCCTGCAAGATAAACGTTACAGCCACCGGTATCCACCAAAACATCATAGATCTTCCATCAGTAGTAGACCCAGTGAATCTCTGCATCAGATAGGCCTTCCATGATTGCCATCCAATCGTCAACTATCAGGGTATCATGGTTTGTAGTGACGCAAGCCCTCCCATGATGGTTCCTAGGCCTATATCATCTCGGATCGCCCCAAGGATCCTGAAGTAAAGTTAGCTTCTCTAAGAGCCAAACCTGCACATCAGATTCAAATTTAATTTCATATTCAGATTCAGTTACAGATTCAATTTCAGTTTTATATTTAGATTCAGATTCATATTTAGTTTTAGATTCAGTTTCAGATCCAGTTTTAGTTTTAGGGTTCAATTTTGGGTTCAGATTCATATTCAGTATCAGTTTTGGGTTAGATTCGCGTTCAAAATTTAATTAGAAGAATACCTGTAGTACGGAGAAGTGATCCGCGATGAGGTTAAGATCACCGGCAGCTCTGTCTAGATGAAATAGGGTCTCAGCTAACCCTATGAATAATGGAGAGATTCCCTCTGAGGCTTGTACAATGATTCAAACCAGCCAAAAAGGGGTGACAGTGCTAACTCCGCAGATAAACTTGGCCACCATGAAAGGTTAAGAAACGTGCGATCTAGGGGTAGCTATGCACTAGTCAAGTACCTTGCTAAGATCGAATCCCGGTGATCCAGGAATTTGGGAAAGGAAGGTACTATGGGCATCCAAGTTCCATAACCTGGTCAACTAATCCTTGGCCCTAAAATGCACCTCCAGCATAGCAAATCGCTTCCCGTGAGTGCAAATCACCCCGAGGATAGCATGGTACTCCTCCACCATCGGGCATAGCTCAAAGTCCAATACATGGTCCATCGGGTCCTAGTGAAGGAATGTTGTATAAAGGAAGAATGCATTCACTGGCCTGCTAGTAATATATCGAAGCCCTGCTAGTCCAAAAACCTCCAATCTCTCCCAATCGGAGTTCGCTAAAGTGCACAAAAATTACCTTAGCCATGCATTGTGTGTTACCATCAGTCATCTCTATCTGCTAATCACCTGACAAATAAAATCACACTATTATTAATTTGAATGTTTGTAGAGATTAATTAGTTCCTAGTCAAGCATCTATCGTGCCTGGCATCCATCCAACGAGCAAGCAAAGCAATCAAGAAATCATATCAGTCACACCAAATAAATAGCCAAAGTATCATGCCATGCGTCAGATAATCATTAAAGTCAGCAAATAAGCAAGATAAAGCAAGATAAGATAGTGGTCATCAGGTCTGATCTCCTTACTCGGTATTGAGATAGCGGTTGACATTGTCATCCACCTCCTCGCTGCATAGAGGTGTAGGCATCCTCCTAATGCATGGCTCTGGTGGGAAGATTTCCCCCGCAAGCTACGCCATGGAATCCTCTAGCATGGCAGCTGAAGGTCTAAAGGGTCTGTGGTTCTTATATCAGCAAAGATATCATCGAGCTCATGTGTCTCTCCACTCCTCGCCTGCTCATAATCCCGGAGCTGGGCCTAATGTTGGTCTCTCTAGCTCTCCACAACATGAACGCAATCGCATAGACTATCCATGTCTCGGGTCAGGACTATGAGTTGCACCTCATTATGGGCTCTCTTGCTCTGGTAGCCTGCTATATGGCCCCCGTAATCTGCTAGCTCATGCTCTATCCTCATCTGCTCCCCATGCTCAACACGGTGTCTATCTTGCTCCATCGCAACAAAAGCCTGTAAAAATGGACAATCAAAAGGAGAATCAGGCCAATAAATCATGCATTCATTCATACATGCATAATTCTAACAAATATTTTGTATATCTTTCTCTATTTTATTGTAGGTAGGAAGAGAAAGTCATTACCCAGTTCATAGAATCTTATGTAAGCAGTAGGTCGCTCATGCCATAATATCCCTGAGCCATACGCTCGATCTCAAAAATGGGTACCTGTATGATCCAATATAAAGACAGAACCAACCAATCAGCACGGTCAGATGACAGCAAGCAAAGTCTTATAAAGTGTGTAAGTTGGCATTCTTACATGTGTAGTGTCTTGTAAAACATAAAACATGGGCACCCTCGACTCTCTGATAGGCATCTCCTCACGGACCCCTGGTCGATACATCAGTAAGAATGAAGTCTCCAACTAGTTCATCATGATCCCATCAATTCTACCTAGTGAAGGAGCTACCCGGGTAGGCAGGAGCGGCTCCCTAGAAACGGTCTTAGGGTCGGTAGTGTATTGTTGGGACGGCTCTCTAGGTCCCTCAGTCCTGGCAGTGGGACCACCACTCCTCTTTTTGTAGGCCCTCTGAAATCACAAAAAGGAAATATAACATCAGATAAGTAAGGTGGGACAGAAGTTGCAAAGATATTTGCTAAGTTTGTGGGTGATTTAAGGGATTACCCTACTCCGCCGCCCCTAGTGAAGAACAGTCGGGTCAAAGCTTGAATCAGCACCTCCGGTATCATCATGCCTCGCGGCATCTCCTTACCTATCATCCTCTAAGGTAAGCTCATTGTCATCATCGTCACCACTGTCGAATCCCTCACTGCCCTCGGTCATATCTTTGTTATCCTAGAATTTGAAGTCCCAAGGAACATCGGTCCTGGACTTCCTTGGACAGTCTGGAATGAGGTATCTCTGAAAATCAGTATAATCTCGGCTGACCAAAGGCACCCTGTGGCTATTGCTGTCCAGAAATCGAGCTTGTATACTTATAGGCGTGAGATAAGGCTAGAAAACTCCACCTAGCACATCTGGGGGAACCCTCCTTCGAGCTGTAGTGATCGCCTCCATCGATGAACTCGCTCCACAAAGTACCGCTCCTGGGAGGAAGGGCACTCCAATATGAATCGGCATCCATCCACTATGCATCGGATCTTCTTGATGTCTCAATAGTAGGACAATCTCTTCCATGGTTCGGCAACAAGCTGAAACAAGTGTCATAATAAATCACTATAAGTATCCTCTCGTTTGTCCATAAAGTTTCAAACCAATGGGTGAAAATGAGAAATAAATAATGTTACCCGATGGCGTTTAAGCTGCCGAAAATACTCTCGATACCATACGTGTGCATCCACTGTCTCCACATCCAACCACCACACATCCAGCAAGCGATAGCATGTGACCCCGGGGGCAGTCATTCATCGAGTGCAGGGGGAGGAACTATCAAGTACTCAAATGCCCACATCTACAAAGTCATGAAAATGAAAAGAATATTAAAGCCAAATAAGCAATATGACTAAGACCAAAGGATAAAGTCGCTCACCAGAATCCACAGATGCAGGGCCTTGAGCGCATTAGATCCCCCTTGGTCTAAACAGTCAAGCACATAATATATCTACTCGGGGATGGCTCTCGACGAGTTCCACATCTTGAAGTCAGTCGGTCTCTCTAGGACACACAGCAGTCTAGGAGTAACTCAGCTTGCACCGGAAGGAAAAAAGAGGCATGTCAGTAATGTTGCTAGGAATGATCACAGATACTGATCAAAGTATTCCTGACTGATGTCAATCGCCTTAATCCAGTGATTATACAGCTAGCTATATATCACCACACCATCATCTGTCGTGGTGACCCCAAGCAAGCTCGATATCTGGGCAATGGTAGCCGGTTCCATGCGAAACCACTCTAAATAGACGTCAAAGTGTATAACTCACCCCGTCCAAGGTAGCCCGATCATAGCAACTATATCTGATGGAGTGATCGTCAGCTCACCCACCGGCAAATGAAAAGTATGAGTGGTCTCGCTCCAACGCTCAACCAAGCTAGCTAAGATAGTGGGGCTCATTGGTCGGCTATTCACTGGTAGAGCATCCAACATCCGGTCTAATCCCATGTCCCGAATGGCCCGAACAATCGAATCATCATGCAATGCCGTGGCTTGAGCCTTAATGTAGTGCAACAAATCCGCACATCGTTGAAGTGACCCCCATGGTTTAACTTCTGCTGGCTGTAAAATAAAATCCAATAATAATTTTTATCGGTCAAAGTTTGCAAAATCAAAGAAAAGCTCAAATTTCAGTATCCAGATAGCCTCAGATAAATTTTTCAACCCCAAAATCAGAATTAGTGCAAAAAACAGAGCGGGAATGTGTTCCCCGAAAATTTTTCCAGGCCTCCCCAGAGGCTGCGGCCATCGGCCCCACTGCTAGAGGCGAGATGCTGGGACTTTAATGTCTGAGACGCCGGAGCAGCGTCTCGCCAGCCACCATAGCATCTCGCTACTCCGGCCGGTGCCGGTGACCAGAATTTCCCTAAAAATCCAAAAAATGCATTTTTCGCCCCCTTTCGGTTCAAATTTGATCCAAAATTCAAACGATTTAGTTCTACAACACCAATTAATATACTCTACATGCATTTATACACCCTATGGTGTCCAAATTTGGGCCTCAAAAATCCAAATTCAAAGTTCGGGTTTATTGCATAACAGTTGTTTTTCCAAGAAAAATGAAGCAAAATTCGGGTTTTGTTAGTTTACCTGGCACACAAAGGGGTGTTTTCCTCATTGGGTGAATATCTGGACTTGGGAGGTCAGTGTATAGCCCATATAAGTATCGGTATCTCTGAGGCCTTATGCCCAAGGAACCAGACACGCTCGTAGTCCATGTCGACCTTCCGGTAGTGCATCGTGGATGATCCCATAAGGCTTCCTATCTCTTCTCTTGGCATACATCTTTCCTTTGGTGAAATATGGAATGAATAAGAAGAATGGGAGAAAGAATATGTAGAACAAAAAGGAATGCATTCTTTTACTTTGGCATATTCTTCAAAATATTCCTTCAATAAGGGGCAAAACCCTCCGATCGGTTACTTCTTTCCGGCTCCCGGATATCTATAATCTCTTTTATTTTATAATCCACCTTTTTATTGTTAATTGAAGGGGCAAAATTTTTTGTTTCATAAAATCAATTAAACAATAAAAAGTGGACATTTTTATCACACGCTAACTTTTCTAATTTTATTCTTGATAGGTCTGTTGATGGCAACCCCGGTAGACAACCGATTTGGGATTTTATAAATATCAAGATTCTGTAATGGAGTAGTGCAATGCCATTCAGCAGGGCATTTAGTCCTCGGTTATATTATGGTGATGTAAGGCAACCAGCAGTCTATATCAAAATTTCTGTAATAGAGCGGTGCAATGCCATTCGGCCGAGTGTTTAATCCTCGGTTATATTATAGTGACGTAAGTCAACCAGCAGTCTATATCAAAATTTCTATAATGGAGCGGTGCAATGCCATTCGGCTGGGCATTTAATCCTCGGTTATGTTATGGTGACGTAAGGCAACTAGTAGTAGGGTGTCTGTAAGGCAACCAACAATCTACCTCAAATCCGTTAAGGGAAATGAATGCATTATAAAATCAAAATTTCTTAGTCAACCTGGTTCTTGATAGGTCTATTTATGGCAATCCCAGAAGACAACCGGTTTGAGAATCCACATGTCAGGTATAACCTCCTATCCTTCCCTCTTTCGTGAAATCACATTTGACCCGTCAAATGATAATCTCACGAGATGCAGCCTGTGAGCACAGGCTTTTCGGTGACCCCAGGAACGATGATGGTATTTTGCTCTAACCTAATATTTGGCCTATTATTCTATGATTTCGAAGTCAAACTGCATTTGGCAAGTATTCTCGTGACAAAGTTGGGATTTTAACCGCATCATTCCCTTCAACCGATTAATTAAAATAGGTGCTTTAAAATAAAAGTTATTAAAAACTATTAAAAAAAATAACAAATAAAAAAATATTAAAATTGCTTTCCTGCCCTCACCGACTCTGCCGTCTACGGCAGTGCCACCGCCAAAGCGCTGAGACCCTCCGACGGGTGATGAGAAGCTCCCGCGTGCGCCTCTCGCGGCGCGCTTCCGCGTCTCGGCCTACGTGGCCAGTGGCCACGTCAACAAGATGAGGCGGTGTGTTGCGATTGCAGTGTCTCACGACGGTGCACAGTGTCTCTCAGTGCAGGAGCGCAGTAAGATTCTGCCGCTCCAGCGTCTCACAGCGAGAAGCTGTACGGGCTTTCAGGGTCCATCGCCAAGTTTGTCTTTCTCTCCCTAATCCAGATAAACACAATTTTACGGGAATGTTTGGATTTTTAGGGACTAATTGAGTTATTTAGAGTGAGATAGGCCTATATAAACCCCTTTAATGACCTCATTCAGGACTTTTTGCTAAATTTAATGCTTGATTCATCATTTAGAACATTTTAGGTTTTAGAGAGAGAATGATATCTAAAACTTGAGAGATCTGATTAATCCGGATTCTTAAGGGTTATTTAGCTTAATCTTTTAGCTTAATCAATAAAAACAATCAGAAATCTTAAGTTAAAACGAGCTTAAATAGGATTTATAAACTTTTTTCTTAAAAATCACTGAATTCCATCGCTAGGTTCACCGCTATTTCATCGGATTTTGTCGCAAATTCATCACAAAGCCTTCCAAACGACCAGGTTGAGTCTCAAAATGTGGATTCACGGCCTCAAGGTAACAAAACTGAGTTCCAATCTACTTTTTATTCAATATAGCTTATTATTTGGTTGCCCTTGGTTGTTATTTTAGACTTTTTGATGTTTTTTTGGGCCAGTTGCTCTGGTGAATCTTGAGATGCTACGGCGTAGCTTGAGATTCTGTAACGGCAGCGTCTCAAGCTGCCACTGTAGTATCTCAAGTCCCACTATAGCATCTGGACTGGCAAAAATGCCAAAAAGCCCATATTTTGTGTTTTTGGTCCTTTTTATATTTTTCTTGCGTTTTTACCTCGATTTTAACCCAAAAATTTTTATATAACCTGTAATTAATTTTAATTAATTTTTAATGTATTTTGGGTTTTATTAATTATTTAGTTGGTTTAATGTTCATTTTAATGGCTTAATATAGATATTTTTATAATAATTAAAAATTCCAAAATATTTTCTGTAATTTCCCTTTATTATTTTAGGATTGTTTAGTTTATTTTATTGATTATTAGGTTATTTAGATGCTCATTTAAATACCCGATAATTGTGTTTTTAGTCCCAAAAAATCCAAAAATATGTTTTATCCTTTGATTGACATATTTTCTGGCGTTCTCATTATTTATGCGTTATTTACGATTATTTATGTGTGATCTATCATCCCTTGGAGCCGGGTCTGATTTGGAAAGCTCAGTTATGACCCCGTTTTGCCCTTTTATTTATTTATTTGCTTTATTTACTTTTCCGCATTAGAAAAATGTATAGGTATTTGTAAAGCCATGTTATAATTAATTTTCTTGCTTTATTTACTGCTTATGTATGGCTATATAAATAGAAAACTCTAAACATTAACCGGATTTAAATCGCATTAGAATTAAAGTTGCGCTTATTAAAATACAAACATTTTTATTTAATAAAAGAAAAGTAAACAACATCATCCGAACTCGGAATCTCTATCTTAAGGTACAGTCCAACCATTAGGTGGGAATGTCGTACCCAAATTCTCGGTGGAGCTAAAAAGGGTGGCGACTTTGTCTTAAAATACGGGATTCCAAGTCTCGTATCTCTTAACGTGCAAATTGGATTTAAATTCAACATCAACATTGATTTCATCAATCTATATTTTCATCACGCTAAACTGAGGATCAATCCTTCTAGCACACTTCATAGCGCTAGTTATTTCCCCCTCCCCGCATCTCACACGGGTCCGAGGGCGGAAAAGGTCATCCGCTCATAATTGGACTTAGTGTCTACTTCTCTTGTTGGAAATTTGCTCTTTAAACTTAGTTCCGGAGTTGCTTCCGGAGTCACAGGTTAATAGGTAATGCTTTTCTGATAAGAAAACGTTGCAGAAACTCAGAAACTAGATCAGAAGCAACACTTTCGAAGGCAACGCTTTCAGAGGAAAACTTCTCCGAGCTAATCCGGTGTAATCCGGAGATAAACTGATCTGGATTGATCTGGAGGAAAACTGGATGAAAGGCAACCCTTTTTTAGTAACTATTGTAGTAGCTTTGAAATTGGACCAAATGCAACGCTTTATTGTTCAGAATCTATTGCAGTAGATCCGGATGCACAACTTAGGCAACTGTTTACTCAGGTGAGGCAACTCTTTCTGCTGGTATTGAAAATGATCTTCAAAAGATGTAAATAATGATCTTAACCACTTGGAACATCACTGAAACATCAAGAACAAATTTATAAGCGTTCGGATGAGTTGAGTCGAGTAGGAGACTCTGTCCTTAAAGGATACTTTGTAGTTCCTCCCAGGATTAAACAACTCCTTCAAACTCGATTTGAGTTTGGGTACAAGAATCAGAAATGCTTATCATATCCAGAAATTTTGGGAGAAAGAAAAGTATAAAATTCAGTTATGTTCACAAATGGAAAAACTCACCAACCTTTTTATAGGTAATAAAATAGTTGTTATAAAGCAATAATTATGGTGTCTTAAAACCATAACCGACAGGAGTTACAAAATTTAATCAAATATAACTGTTGGAGAATCAAACTCACTTAAAAGTCGCTTTTATGAAGGAAATAATGTTTGTGACTTCCACCATAAACTATTTTGACCACAAGATATTTTTCTCATTAAAAAATATCACAAAATATTCTTTTGAAAGTAACATAAAACTCTCATTTTTCCAATATCTCCTAGGGCACCTCTCCTACCTGGGAACCTATATCGGTGCAGCTTGAATTGACCAACGAACAGATTAAATATGGACTAATTTATTTCTAGCATATAAGATGGTTCTTATATATGTTTTTATAACAAAGTAAAAATTAAATTTATTGAATAAAAGCTTAATGTAAATGCAATATAAATATAAAAAATATAATGTTAATTATTTTGCATATGATCTAGGTTGATGGAATAATTATAATAAAGAGTATGAACCCACCTAAGGTTGGACCTTATAAATTAATTCTAAAATTCTTGGAATTAATATAAATTATTATATATATGTCCATCTGATAAAATCCTAGATTGAATGAGACGTTTGAAACCAATAAATTTCCAAAGTAAATATATTAAGGCGAGTTATAGTCTTCCTTACCTAAATTTATAATACGATCTCTTTGGGCTACAAAAGTGTTATGCAAAGCGTTCCTTTTCATCCACATTGATTGGTTATAAAAATTGAGATAGGGTCTGCCTTAACAGAATTGTGTAGTCCACCATAAAATTGGGGGCTAGCCACAGGACTGAGACATATTCAAAGAGATGCTAAAATAAGAGCACGCGTCCCTTGGGATTAGGGACCTGAATGAATTAGCAATTGCATACGATGCAAATAGAATGGGATTCCAACTATAACTTACTAATATGACTTGACTCATAAAATTGGGGGTCATAGTAGACTATTTATAGATGCTACCTACTAGGAAATTTAGCTGGGCTAACATTCACAAATGCAATAGAATGGGCTATTGTAAATTTTGAAGAAAATAGTAGGACAAATGTATTTAATTAAAGACCTTATATTAAATGCATTTACTAAAACTAATATCTGAATAATTTTCTTTTCCTATATCTTAGGTTGAAAATGACTTCCAACATTAATCTCTGTCTGCTACTTAATACAAAACTGAATGGCTCAAACTTTTCTGATTGGTTCTGAGCTGTGATAATAATTCTCATATCCAAGGGAATCGCGTATGTTCTTGATGAAATTTTCCCTGTTAAACCTGATGTTGAGGATCATGTGGAACATGATGCCTAGTTGAAGCACATGAACGATCGTGAGACTGCAATATGCATAATGTTGGGGTCCATGAGTCATGAGCTTCAAAAGCAGCATGAGAACATAACCACACATGGTTCTCCATCTTGAGGAGCTCTTTGCTGAGCGGGAAAGGAAAGAGAGGTATGAGACCTCTAGACTCCTTTTTGGAACCAAGATGCAGGCTAGCACCTCTGCCTCTCAGCATGTACTAAAACTCTTGGGATACCTTGAGAAGCTGAATTGATTAGGATTCGAGATGAATTATGACTTAATCATCGACCTGGGGTTGATGTCCTTAATAGACAGTTACTCAAGCTTCGTGATTAACTATTACATGAATAAGATTAATTCCACTATTCCAGAATTAATCAACATGCTGAAGACAGTAGAACCTCATATCAAAAAAGATCAGAAGCCACTACTGCTGGTCGAAAAGGGCAAGACTTCTAATAAAAGGAAGCCGGCACTGGGTGCCAAGAAAAGAATCAATAAAAAGAAGAAAGAAAAGAAGACATCCAAGTATGTCTTCTTTCACTGCGAGAAACCGGGACATTGGAAGAGGGATTGCAAAGCTCCCACTTCTGAACATTTGAAGAAGAAGCCTGCAAAGGCATGTACTTCAGATATGTTTGTAATTGAAAACTATGCTACTTTTCCTCGTGAATCCACTTGGGTATTAGATACTGATTGTGGTTCTCATATCTATACTTTTGTGCAGGGACTAAGGAATAGTAGAAGACTTGCAAAAGGGGAGATAGACACACGTGTGGGAAATAGAGCCCGAGTTGCTGCATTAGGCGGAGGAAGCTTTAATCTTATCTTGCCGAGTGGCTTAGTTTTAGTTTTGAATAGTTTTTACTATATTCTGAGTGTTACTAAGAATATTGAATCTATTACATGTTTAGTAACAGAGGGATTTGAAATTTTATTTTTGAATAATAATTGTCAGATTTGCTTGTATAATGTTCTTTATGGTTATGGGATATTGAATGGTGGAATTTATATTCTTGATACTAAAACAGAAGTTTTTAATATAAACAATGTAAAGAAAGTTAAATTAGATAATGAGAATTCCTTCTACTTCTGGCATTGTCATTTAGGCCACGTAAATAAAGATCACTTAACCAAGCTGCATAAGCGTGGTGACTTGGCTCTAATAGACTTGGAGTCTTATAGTGATTGCAAACCTTGTTTATAAGGAAAAATGACAAAGTTACCCTTTAAAGGAAAGGGTGAACGAGCCATGAGTACATTGGAACTTATACATGCTGATCTGTGTGGTCCAATGAGTGTTTAGGCACTAGGAGGATACTCCTACTTTATAACCTTTATTGATGATTATTCAAGATACAGTTATCTGTACTTAATGAAGCACAAATCTGAAAGTTTTGAAAAATTCAAAATGCTCAGAACTGAAGTAGAGAAATAGCTTGAGAAAAGTATTAAAGCACTTTAATCAGATCGAGGTGGAGAATACTTAAGTCAGGAGTTTCAGGATTATCTAAAGGGAAAAGGGATAGTTCCCTAGTGGACCCCTTCTTATACACCCAACACAATGGAGTATCTGAAAGGAGGAATCAAACTTTATTATATATGGTTTCGTCCATGATGAGCCAAGCAGATCTCAGTAAATCCTTTTGGGGATATGCACTAGAGAGCGCGGTTTATGAATTAAACATAGTGCCCTCTAAATTAGTTGATTTTACACATTACGAAAGATGGTGTAATGAAAGGCCATCTCTAAGCCACCTTAGAGTGTGGGGTTGTCTTGCCATGGTAAAGAGGATAGCATAAGATAAGCTAAGCGCCAATTCTAACAAGTGTATGTTCATTGGATATCCAAAGAAAAATATTAGATATTTATTTTATCAACCCGAAGCATAGAAGGTATTTATGTCCTGGAGTGCTCACCTTTTAGAAAAGGAATGCTTACTTGCAAAAGTCAGTAGGACCACTATTGGACTGGAGGTTCGAGAGGAATTAATAAATAATCAGCTAATTGACCCCATTCTAGATACAAAAGAAAGTGTGATCCAAGAACTACCTATCAAAACACAAACATTGCAAAGATCAGGTCGTGTTTATAAAGGTCCCGATAGATATGGTTTTGTCATCACTGATGATAAGGAACTATATCTCATAGAGGATGATGAACCAAGAACCTATGATGAAGCAATGAAAAGCTCAGATTCTAATAAATGGCTAAAAGCCATGAAATCAGAAATGGATTCCATGTATGAGAACCAAGTTTGGAATTTGGTTGATGAACCACAAGAGGTTAGAGTGATCAGGTGCAAATGGGTCTTCAAGAAGTAGGCTGACTTGGATGGTAATGTGATTACCTATAAGGCAAGGTTAGTTGTGAAAGGTTATAGTCAACATGAGCGCATTGATTATGATGAAACTTTCTCTTTGCTAGCTATGCTTAAATCCATAAGGATACTCCTCACCAATGTTGCTCATTATGATTATGAGATCTGGCAAATGCATGTTAAAACAGCATTCCTGAATGGGGATTTAGACTTGGATGTGTATATGACACTACTAGAGGGTTTTACATCTCAGAATGGCTTGAAGGTATGCAAGTTGAAAAGGTCCATTTATGGACTTAAGCAGGCATCCACGAGTTGGAATATAAGGCTTGATAAGATAATCTGTGAACTGGATTTCTTTCCAAACAATAATGAGCCTTGTATTTACGAGAAGGTTAGTGGGAGTGCAGTCATTTTCTTAGTATTTTATGTCAATGACATTCTACTAATAGGGAATGATATTTCTATTCTTCAAAGTGTTAAAGTATAGTTGTCAAGAAAGTTCTCCATGAAAGACCTTGGTGAAGCAACATTTATACTAGGTATAAAGATCTATAGGGATGGGTCCAAGAGGTTGTTAGGTCTTTCTCAAAGTACATATCTAGACAAGGTATTGAATAGGTTCAACCTTGAGCATTCGAAGAAAGGTTATCTCCTGATGACAAAGGGGACTAACCTATCTAAGGCTGAGTGTCCAAAGATAGCTCAAGAAAGAATGCACATAAAGGATATTCCCTACGCATCTGTGATAGGATCCTTCATGTATGTTATGATATGTACTAGGCCAGATGTCTCTTAGGCTTTGAGCTTTACAATTAGATATCAATCGGATCCAGGTGAAAAGCACGGAATGGCCATCAACGCAATTATTAAGTACTTGAGAAGGACTAAAGATGAGTTCTTGATTTATGGATATGGTGCCCTCACAATTAGAGGTTGCATTGATAAGAGTTTTTAATCTGACAAAGATGACTTCAAGTCTCAGTCGAGTTTTGTGTATTTGTTAAATGGAGGGGTTATATGCTGGAAGAGTTCCAAGAAAGAAACTACTGTTGATTCAACAACAGAATTTAAATACATTACAGTATGTAAAGCAGCAAAAGAAGATGTCTAGTTAAAGGGACTTATTGGTGATCTCAGTGTGGTGCGTGAGACTGTTGATCCAATTACTTTGTATTATGATAACAATGGTGCTATAGCTCAGGCAAAGGAAGCATGGTCTTGTTCGAAACTGACAATCACTTTGAACATGCATAACAGGCATAGCAGAAATTCAAAATTTTGTCCCTTGTCTCTAGGAACTCCTATTAGTTGCATATTAAATAAAGCATTAACTAAATAGTTCTCTACCTAGGTTAGCCTGCATAGGCTAGGCATACCATAATTCTAAATTATATCCTAGCATAAATATTTTATACTACGCATGTTATAACTCTAAGTTATAACCTAAGCATGTTATAACTCTAAGCGATAACCTAAGCATAAAATAAACTAAGCATGCAAAACAACCTAAGCATAATTATTAAGTCTAAAAAGGCTTAAATAAAAAGACCTAATAATTAACACAGAAAGAAAGAAAACTTACCAGTTGAAGCATGCTTTAGTAGAACCTCCTTGCATAAGACTCCAAGCCTAGGATAGCCTCTATGAGTATCCACATGAAAACCACCAACCAAAACCTCCCCGAAAAATATTAACAAGAGGTTTCGCAAAAAATATTCGAGGCCCCTCAAAAATAAAATTGCTCAAGCAACCCAAAAGATTTTCTTTAGGAATCTCTACTTAGGATATATGCTTGAACTAGGTGCAATTTGAAATGGGAGAAGGAGGTGCCTATTTATAGGCTTGGGGGAGAAAAATTGCTCCCCCATTTCTAATGTGGGATGTATGAAATGCACATCCCACAAGCGGTTTGACTCGTGGGGCTGGTAGCCCGCATGAACAACATGCTCCATACATTATGCATCTCACAAGTTAGGCTTACAAGAAATCCCGTGCTGGGCTTAGCCCGGCATTGCCAAGGTAGCGCTAGCGAGCCCAGCCTTGCAGGCTCTTGCAAGTGCGGCATTGTGCGGGACTTCGTGCACCAAATGTGTTGCGAATCACGCAAACCCTTTTGTAATCCAAAATGTCTAACATTTTTACTAGGTCTAACCATTCGAAAAATTCCCTTTTAATCCCTTCTTAAAATAATTAATTTATTTTATGACCCTAATAAAATTAGTTACGGATTAAAAATAAATTCTTGGCTATCCAAAATGATCCAATCATTTTTAACTAATTAATAATAATCCAATTATTATTATATTATATTTTTGTAATAGAATAAATCTATTAATTCTTTACTTCATTCGATGAAGGTCCAATGTGTGTGACCTTATAGGATCCAGAAGTATTGAGCTGTTAAGGCTTAACCAACCCCAGTTCTATTGGAACTATTGGCTTGAGGTTCTAGACTGTGAATAGAACTCGATTACCTTAAACGACTGTAGTATGCCTCTAGCAAGGGTCTACCATCCCCCATCACTCAGAACATCATTTATGCTGACTTAATCCATGTTAATGCAATAGTTGTCTAATGTGATGAACTCCTTCCATTCTTTAATATTAGTACCATCTGGTTTATAGGGTTCGGTTAAAGTGTTAACCCACTAATAGCAAGGTTTCTCCAAGCTATCCCAGTTTTTAGCTTGTTACCAAAGTATATTGCCTTTTACCATAGTGTGTTTGACTAGAAACTATTTCTATCAAACGCATACTCTGATAAGAGTTTTATAGCAATCATCACTTCAACAAGTGGCCATGTACAACTCTTTAATATATCCGGAGCGATGGATTCTTTCCGACTACCTAGCTTACTAAAGCGAGGTCATCACTATACCCGTAATCACCCATGACACCCTAAATTAATAAGTGCATGGGAATGACCCAAAGTATAGCGATGGTACCATACAAGGTTGTTAGATATGATGTATGCTCTTAAGGCAATTAAGGCGATATATCTTAACTATGTAATGGTACAAATAATTTGTTTAATTAATAAAGGCATTTAATCTTTTGTTTATATCAATGTGCTTATAAATATATTATAGTTGGTTAAAATATATTCATTGATGTATGTATACGAAAGTCCTTGACGTATCATAGCATGAAGTCAGAGAAACTATAGTTGGACTATATTTAGTGAGACCTGCTTCATGTGCAATTATGATTATGTCTAAACTATCCCTAGTTATAGTTTCATCAAGAAAGGATATTGATGAAGCGAAAAGACTAGTATGTGGTCAACTTTCTTGGAAAGGGTCAAAGCAGTTAATCTCCTAAGGATTGAAGGTGGTGCCTTAAGTTTGACACATGGATATATCTGGGAGATATATTGGAGACCGCAGTAAGGTAAACACTTGGTGTATATATCAATGTGTTAGTGTTTATCTTCATGTAATAAGCTTTGCGAATATCCTCATAATTGAGGCATCACTGGCCAGCCCATCCTTGCGGGCTCTCGCAAGTGCCGCAATGCGGTACATGTGAGCCCACGGTGCGGGACTTCAGGCACTGAATGTGTCGCAAATCCCGCATCCCCTTTTGCAGTCCAAAATGTCTAACATTTTTCCTGGGTCTAACCCATTCGAAAAATTCCCTTTAATCCCTTCTTCAAAAAATTAATTTATTTTATGACCCTAATAAAATTAGTTATGGGTCAAAAATAAATTCTTGGCTTATCCAAAATGATCCAATCATTTTTAACCAATTAAATAATAATCCAATTATTATTATGTTCGTAATATTAATAAATCTATTAATTCTTTTATCAGTCTGATGTAGGTCCAATGTGTGTGACCTTATAGGATCCTGAAGTATTGAGCTGTTAAGGCTTAACCCACCATTGTTCTTATGGAACCATTGGCTTGCGGTTCTAGACCATGAATAGAACTCGGTTACCTTAAACGACTATAGTATGCCTCTAGCAAGGGTCTACCATCCCCTATTACTCATAACATCATTTGTGCTTATGAATTAATTCCGGTTAATTCAATAGTTGTCCAATGCGATGAACTCCTTCCATTCTTTAATAATAGTACCATCTGGTTTATAGGGTTTGGTTAAAGTGTTAGCCCACTAATAGCAAGGTTGCTCTAAGCTATCCCAGTTGTTAGCTTGTTATCGAAGTATGTTGCCTTTTACCATAGTGTGTTTCATTAGAAACTATTTCTATCAAAAACATGCTCTAATCAGAAGTTTATAGCAATAATCACTTCAATAAGTGGCCAGGTATAACTCCTTAATATATCTGGAGCGATGGATTCTTTCCGACTACATAGCTTACCAACATGATGTCATCATTATACCCGTAATCACCTGTGACACCCTAAATTAATGAGTGTATGGAAATGACCCAACGTATAGCGATGGTACCATACAAGGTTATTAGATATGATGTATGCCCTTAAGGCAATTAGGGAGATATATCTTAATTATGTAATGGTACGAATAATTTGTTTAATCAATAAAGGCGCTTAATCTTTTGTTTATATTGATATTCTTGTAAATATATTATGGCTGGTTAAAATATATTCATTGATGTATGTATACAAAAGTCCCAGATGTATCATAGCATGAAGTCAAAGCAATCATAGTTGGACTATATTTAGTGAGACCTATTTCATGTGCAATTATGATTATGTCTAAACTATCCCTAGTCATAGTTTCATCAAGAAAGGATATTGATGAAGCAGATAGGGTAGCATGTGGTTAACCTTCTCGAAAAGGGGCCAAGCAGTCAATCTCCTAAGGACTGAAGGTTGTGCCTTAAGTTTGACACATGGATATATCTGAGAGATATATTGGAGACTGCAGTAAGGTAAACACTTAGTGTATATATCAATGTGTTAGTGTTTACCTTCATGCAATCAGCTTTGTGAATATCCTCATACTTGAGATGCTAGTTATCATGTGTGGTACCATCACTATACTTTGGGTCATTCTTATACACTCATTTACTTATGGTGTCACGGGTGGTTACGGGTATTGTGATGACAACACGTGGGTAAGCTATGTAGTCGGAAAGAATCCATCACTCCGGATATATTAAGGAGATGTACCTAGCCACTTGTTGAAGTGATGATTGCTATGAACCTCTAATCAGAGTATATGTTTGATAGAAATAGTTTCTAGTCAAACACATTATCGTAAAAGGCAATATACTTCGGTAACAAGCTAACAACTAGGATAGCTTGGAGCAATCTTGCTATTAGTGGGTTAGCATGTTAACCAAGCCCTATAAACCAGATGGTACTAATATTAAAGAATGGAAGGAGTTCATCTTATTGGGTAACTATTGCATTAACCGGGATTAAGTCATAAGCACAAATGATGTTCTGAGTAATAGGGGATGGTAGACCCTTGCTAGAGGCATACTATAGTCGTTTAAGGTAATCGAGTTCTATTCATGGTCTAGAACCGCAAGCCAATGGTTCCATAAAAACAATGGTGGGATAAGCCTTAACAGCTCAATACTTCAGGATCCTATAAGGTCACACACATTGGACCTACATCGGACTGAGTAAAGAATTAATAGATTTATTCTACTACAAAAATATAACATATTAATAATTGGATTATTATTTATATTGGTTAAAAGATGATTGGATCATTTTGGGTAAGCGAAGGAATTTATTTTGGCTGGTAACTAATTTGTTAGGGTTGAAAAATAAATTAAATTTTGAAAGAAGGATTAAAAAGAGGTTTTCCAATTGGGGCCCCATATAGCGGCTAAAGGGATGTGGGCTCGATACATAAGTGAGCCCACACGCTGAGTCACACCAGCACTACTGGGCAGATCTGGGTGTGCCCAGCGAAGCCCAACCTATAAGTTGGGCTTGTGGGAAGGCCCACAAGCCTAGCTTGTAGGAGCAAGGCAGGCGATTATGGCCTGCCATGCAAAGGGCTGCCGTGCAGCGTGCTAAGCACGTCATACACGGGTCAACCCATGGGGGTTCGCGTGTTGACCCATATGGGATTGGACAGATTTTGCCCTATCCCACATTGGAAATTGGGGTGCAATTTTACTCCCCTAAGCCTAAAAATAGGAACCTCCTTCTCCCATTTCTAGTGCATCGAGTTCAAGAATAATTCCTACGATAAAGGTTAACTTGAACAAGTTATTTTTTAGGGGCTTGATTTTATTTGAGTACCTCTAGTTTATATTTTCGGGTGGGCCTTTTGGAGTGGTCTAGGAACTACTCAAGGCTTCTTAGTTCTTCCTCTCGGGGAGGTTTTTGTTAGTGGGGTTTGTGTGGATACTCATAGAGGCTATCCTAGGCTTGGAGGCTTGTGCAAGGAGGTTCTACTAAAGCTCGCTTCAACTGGTAAGTTTTCTTTCTTTCTCTTTTAATTATTAGGTCTTTTTCTTTAAGTATTTTTAGAATTAATAATTATGCTTAGGTTGTTCTGCATGCTTGGTTTATTTTATGCTTAGGTTATAGCTTAGAGTTATAACATGCTTAGTAGAAAATACTTGTGCTAGGATATAATTTAGAATTATCGTATGCCTAGCCTGTGCAGGCTAACCTAGGTAAAGAATTGTTTAGTTAAGGCTTTATTTAATATGCCTCTAGTAGGAGTTCCCGGGGACAGGGACAAAATTTTGAATTTCCACCGTTCCTGTTATGCATGTTCAAATTGACTGTCAGTTCCCAACAGTGGTATCAGAGCCTGCTTATTTAGTGAATAATTAAGCTAAAAGCAAATTTTATTTTATTTTCTATATGAAATAATTTATCGTTTATTTAATCCTTTGGAACAACATATGTGAACTTGGGTTTTCATTTCAAGGTTAGAAAATGGTTATGAATAATTTTGAATAAGCTTGCTCAACTTACTCAAATTATATAAAACTCAATAATCTATAAAAGTTACATGGATTATAGTTGCTTCCAATTTACATGAATTTTAAGAACAAAATTTATTAGTTCAAAAGGATTCGTCGTCTTCGAGTATGTGCCCGTATTTGTTCTGGCTAAGGATTGAACTTGGTGTCTACTCACTTCGAGGGCACCTCTCCTACCTAGGAACCTATATCGATGCAACTCGAATTGACTTGGGAGATTAAAATGGACTAATTTATTTCTAGTATATAAGATGATGCTTATATATATTTTTATAGCAAAGTAAAAATTAAATTATTGAATAAAAGCTTAAAGGAAATGCAATATAAAGTTAACAAATAAAATGTTAATTATTTTATATATAATCTAGGTTGATGGAATAATTATAATAAAGAGCTTGAACCTACCTAAGGTTGGACCTTATCAATTAATTCTAAAGTACCTTGAATTAATATAAATTATTATAAATATGTCTATCTAATAAAATCCTATATTGGGTGAGACGTTTAACACCAATAAAATCTCAAAGTAAATATATTAAGGCAAGTTATAGTCTTCCTTACTCAAATTTGTAATACGGTCTCTTTGGGTTATCAAAGTGTAGCCCAAAGCATTCCTTTTAGTCCATATTGATCGGTTATAAAAATTGAGATAGGGTTTGCCTTAACAAGACTGAGTAGTCCACCATAAAATCGGGGGCTAGCCGCATGACTGAGACATATTCAAGGAGATGCTAAAATAAGAGCACTTGGGATTAGGGAACTTGAATGTATTAGCAATTGCATACGATGCAAATGGAATTGGATTCAAACTTTAACTTACTAATATGACTTGCTCATAAAATTGGGAGTCATAATAGACTAGTTATATATGCTACCTACTTGGAAGTTTAGCTGAGCTAAAAATTATGAGTTCAATAGAATGGTCTATTATAAATTTTGAACAAAATAGTAGGACAAATGTATTTAATTTAAAGACCTTTTATTAAATGCATGTACTAAAAACTAATATCTCAACAATTTTATTTTCATATATCATAGGTTGAAAATGACTTCCAACATTAATATCCGTTTGTTACTTGACACAAAACTGAATGGCTCAAAATTTTCTGATTGGTTTCGATCCATGAAAATAATTCTCAGATCTGAGGGAATTGTCTATGTTCTAGATAAAATTTTACCTGCCAAACTTGATGTTGAGGATCATGTGGAACATGATGCCTGGTTGAAGCACTGGAATGATCATGAGACTGCAATATTCATAATGTTAGGGTCCATGAATCCTGAGCTTCAGAAACAACATGAGAACATAACCTTAGAGGACATAGTTCTCCATCTTGAGGAGCTCTTTGCCGAGCAGGAAAGGACAGAGAGGTATGAGACCTCCAAACTCCTTTTTGGAACCAAGATGCAGGTTGGCACCTCTGCCTCTCAACATGTACTGAAACTCTTGGGATACCTTGAGAAGCTGAATCGATGGGGATTCGAGATGAATCATGACTTAAGCATTGACCTTGTGTTGATGTCCTTAACAGATAGTTACTCAGGCTTTGAGACTAACTATTACATGAATAAGATTAATTCTACTATCCCAAAATTAATCAACATGCTGAAGATAGTAGAAACTCAGATCAACAAAGATCGAAAACCACTAATATTGGTTGAGAAAGGCAAGGCTTCTAAGAAAAAGAAGCAGGCACTGGGTGCCAAGAAAAGAATCAGTAAGAAGAAAGAAAAGAAGACATCCAAGTATGCTTGCTTCTAGTGTGGGAAACCAGGACATTGGAAGAGGGATCGCAAAGCTCCCACTTCTAAACATTTGAAGAAGAAGCCTGCAGAGGCATCTACTTTAGGTATGTTTGTAATTAAAAACTATGCTACTTTTCCTCGTGATTCCACTTGGGTATTAGATATTGGTTGTGGTTCTCATATATGTACTTCTGTGTAGGGACTAAGGAAAAGTAGAAGACTTGCAAAAGGGGAGATGGACCTGTATGTAGGAAATCGAGCTCGAGTTGCTACATTAGCCGTAGGAAGCTTTAATCTTATTTTGCCAAGTGGACTTGTTTTAGTTTTGAATAATTGTTACTACATTCTGAGTGTTTCTAAGAATATTGTATCTGTACATGTTTAGCAATAGAAGGATTTGAAATTTTATTTTAGAATAATAATTGTCAGATTCGCTTGAATAATGTTCTTTGTGGTTATGGGATGTTGAATGGAAGCATTTATATTCTTGACACTAAAACAGAAGTTTTTAATATAAACAATGTAAAGAAAGTTAAATTAGATAATTAGAATTCCTTCTAGTTATGGCATTGTCATTTAGGCCACATAAACAAAGATCGCTAAACCAAGCTACATAAGCGAGGTGACTTGGGCCCAATAGACATTGAGCCTTATGGTGATTGCGAACCTTGTTTAAGAGGAAAAATGACAAAGTTTCTATTTAAAGGAAAGGGTGAATAAGCCACAAGTACATTGGAACTTATACATACTGATGTGTGTGGTCCAATGAGAGTTGAGGAACTAAAAGGATACTCCTACTACATAACCTTTACTGATGATTATTCACGATACGGTTATCTGTACTTAATGAAGCACAAATCTAAAAGTTTTGAAAATTTCAAAATATTTAGAAGTGAAGTAGAGAAACAGCTTGAGAAAAGTATTAAAGCACTTCGATCTAATCGAGGTGAAGAGTACTTGAGCCAAGAGTTTCAGGATTATATAGAGGAAAAAGGGATAGTTCCCCAATGGACCCCTCCTTATATACCCCAACACAATGGAGTGTCTGAAAGGAGGAGTCAGACTTTATTAGATATGCTTCGATCTATGATGAGCTAAGCAGATCTCAGTAAATCCTTTTGGGGATATGCACTAGAGAGCACAGTTTAAGTATTAAACAAAGTGCCCTCTAAATCAGTTCGTTTTACACCTTACAAAAGATGGTGTAATAAAAGGCAATCTCTAAGTCCCCTTAGAGTATGCGGCTATCCTTCCATGGTAAAGAGGATAGCATCAGATAAGCTAAGTGCCAAATCTGACAAGTGTTTGTGTATTGGATATCCAAAGGAAACTATTGGATATTTTATTTATCAACCCGAAGCACAAAAGGTATTCGTGTCTTGGAGTGCTCACTTTTTGGGAAAGGAACACTTACTTGCAAAAGACGGTCAGAGCAATATTGAACTGGAGGTTCAAGAGGGAGAAATAGATAATCAGCTAACTAACCCCATTCTAGATATACAAGAAAGTGTGATCCAAGAACAACCTATCGAAACACAAGCATTGTGAAGATCAGGTCATGTTCATTAAGGTTCTGATAAATATAGTTTTATCATAACTGATGATAAGGAACTATATCTCATAGAGGATGATGAACCAAGAACGTATGATGAAGTAATGAAAAGCTCAGATTCTGATAAATGGCTTAAAGCCTTGAAGTCAGAAATGGATTCCATGTAGGAGAACCAAGTTTGGAATTTGGTTGATGCACCACAAGAGGATAAATCGATCAAGTGCAAATGGGCCTTCAAGAAGAAGACTGACATGGACGGTTATGTGATTACCTATAAGGCATGGTTAGTTGCGAAAGTTTATAGTCAACGTGAAGTTATTGACTATAATGAAACTTTCTCACCGGTGGCCATGCTTAAATCCATAAGGATACTCCTCGCCATTGTTGCTCATTACGATTATGAGATCTGTCAGATGGATTTTAAAATAGCATTCCTGGATGAGGATCAAGATCGGGATGTGTATGAGCTGATGATGTTTCGGACTGGCTAAGAAGCCAAGCCGGTGGACCGGTCTCCTAAAAATGATGTGTGATGGTAATTGTGAAAATGGTTTTGCATATTTTAATGTTCAAAAGATATGAGATCAAAATCCCGTACTTAAAATAGAGTCGCCACCAGGTTCAGCTCAATCGGGAAATTATGGTACGATTTTCCCACCGGGTGGTAAACCATACCTTAAGCAGAGATTTCCGAGTTCAGATGATGTTATCTATTTTACATTGGCCAAGTTAAAAGATTTCATTCTTTCTTAATCTGTTTTAATCCACCCTATTTATTGTATTATTGATTTATATGTTATGTTTGTGCATTATTCAAGCATCCAAAGTAGGAAATAAATAATTATTATAGTTATCCAACAAATAAAATGCGAAAAATAAAATAATAATTACTTGGCTTTCAAAATACCTATACATTTGTCTATACAATAAATAAAATACCCGAAGGCCTAACATACATCTAACCTAAATCTACCTGCATGAAAATGGTTAGCACAAATACATGCATAGTTATTTAAACAAAACAAGACCCTAGTTAGCGTGAACATGGCATATTTATTTACAATTTATGAAGCTCGGTCGGATGGCTAAAATGAGATTTAAACGGCGTTTGCGGGAAAATTCCATTTTATCCAAACTTTAGACTCGATTGTTATTTTAAACGAATTATTAGTGAAAATGCCACATGGTATGGGGTGAGGTCTGTTTTCAAAAGGTTCTGGACCTTCATTATTGCACTGTTCATCCTAGCTTTGGAAATTAAACTAGGTCGGAAATAAAAACAAAAATAAAACTGCTATCCAAAACCTCATACCACCAGCGGTATGACTGAGGCCACCGTTGGCTTCATTAATTCCGCTGGCGATCTCAGTTACAGAGGCAAGCTATAGGACATTCTGGATACTATAAAGAAAGGGTCCTATAAGAAAATGAGGCCATTAGGGGCAAATGAGGCCACTGGCGGTATAAATGATGCTGCTGGCGGTATGGTTGATACCGGCGGCAGCTTTAGTTTCTTGTAGCAGCTGTTTTTGGCCTAAAAGCAACCAAAAACCCAAAACTAAGCACAAACGACAACTAAAACACAATAAACAAGTAAAATGAAAGCCAAAGGGCTATGAGACTCGGAATTTTTACCTCGGGGCCGTGAATCCACCTCTTCGTGATCCATATGACACCTCTAGGGAGCTCAAATGATGATTTTGGGAAGCAAGGGGTGATTTTAGTCTCTAAATCCTACTTTGAGCGATTTTGAAACTTAAATTACACCTAATATCAGAGAGTTTAGTAGAGAAAAACCAAGAAAAGATGGATTGAATCCTCTTTTCTTACCTTTTCTATACTTTATCTCACTAGAACTAGCTAAAATGCTCAAAATCTCCTTAAGATTTTGAGTGGTGGAAAAGTTGAACCCTTGAAATGGCTGAGAAATGCTGCTTATATAGGCTAAAATCCGTTGGAGATTGCCTTTGACAAGTTATTTGTCAGATATCGAGTAAAAAGGCACTCAAATGTTCTGCAGCTAAAGGCCATACCGCCGCCAGCATGGATGATACCGTCGGCGGTATCAGTGGGACCGCTAGCGGCCTCGTTCTCCTGATAGGTCTAAAAAGTTAGCACGATTTAAGCCTGAATTTGAGAAAAAGCAATAAAATTCGGCCAAAAGCGAATTCAACCAGAAAACTAGAATTTTTGGGGGTCTTTTTGACTTTTTATGGGTATTTTTGACTAAATTATTTTTTCGGTACAAATCATCAGTCTCAGCTACAACCGGATTCATTATCGAACACGTCTAACTGAATTTTTCCGAAAATAAAATTCGTAGAGAATTTTATATCGGTGAATTTTTATTATGAGGACTTAAATCGGGTATACATCATCTTCGTCTAGCGAGAGGGACTATAAATCCCATGCTCACAGGCTGCCCCTCGAGGGATCACTGCTGCCACATGTCAGTATGATCGCATGAAAGAGCAAGGGTTAGGAATTGTACCTAATGGATTATAAGGATTTGATTCTGCTCGTGACTCAATTTGGTGACATGTTTGCCCCTTGGTCGGGCTTGAGCTTTGAGGATAATTTGCCCCTTGGTCAGGCTTGAGCTTTGAGGTTGGATTACTCCTAGGTCAGGCTTGGGCTTTGAGGAGTGGTTTGCTCCTTGGTCGGGCTTGGGCTTTGAGGAGTGATTTACCCCTTGGTCGGGGCTTGAGCTTTGAGATTTACCAATCAGACTTGGGCTTCAAGATTGGTTTGCCCCTTGGTTGTGCTTGAGCTTTGAGGATTTGCCAAGCAGTCATGAGCTTTGAGCTTGATTTTCCCCTTGGTTGGGCTTGAGCTTTGAGGATTTGCCAAGCGGGGCTTGGGCTTTCAGGTTTTGAGATTATAGAGTGTCGTTCCTGCAACAAGCGATAAGTAGCAAGATTATACTAGTTTCAGATGACATTTTTACTGCTTGATTAGTTTTGTGAAACAAAAATGTTTTTGCCCCTTTGATCAACAGTAAAAATGTGATAATAAAAAGTACAAGGGTTTCAGAAGTTCTAAAATGTTGAGGCTTGAGCCAGGATTCCATTAGATTTGCTGAAAAATTCATGGAGAATTTTTAATCTCATCGGCTTGAGCTGGGATTCCATATAGTAAGCCTTTTATGAATTCCTTTGGATTTTTCAGGTTACCCATGCTGAGGTGGAGCGGTTGGCTAGAAACCCCTTTGCTCTTTGGGACACTCTTGTCTCCTTGACTTTGTTTGCTCAGATATATTTCCTACCATGATGCGACATTAAAATAAAATACGTGAATGGATGATTTGAATGATGTGGATTGATGTTGTTGTTTCTCTACCTATAGGATTTTATGGCACTCACACTGTCGAATGTTGATAAGGCCCAATGGAGGTACGAGGAAGCGACGAGGGCACTCCGACACCTAGTGAGCTAGCTAGAGAGCCAACTGGATGCCACTTTAAATGAGAGGCAGAGCAAACACAACATGGATCGTGCACCTCCGGGCAAGCCGAGCCAAAGGAAGGTGACAACTAGGCGCCGCTATGGAGGTGTTCCTAGAGCATCCCAGGGATCGAGGAGGATGTTGTCAATTGCTATCTTCTGAGCGATGAGGATGTCTCATCTCACCTGCTCGGCGGTGGCAACCAGCCCTAGATACACCTGCTGATCTGATTTTCCCTTTTCTTTCTACTTATTTTTATTGATTTTGGTTTGCAAGCCCTTGATACATTGGATTTCGATGATTAATTTTAGATTTCGGATTGGTTTGGCTTTGTTAGGCTTAGAATTTTGGATATTTTGGTACTCTTGCTCCTTTGGGCCTTTGATTGGAATAAGATTTGGATTTTATGCTTAGATGTGTTCTGGAAATAGGTTATAGGTTGTTTACAGGTCTAAACTGGTTAAAATAGGCCTCAAATTAGTAAAAAATATGGCCATGTCACCGGCGACATCACTGATATCGCCATCTGCATGAAATTCTAACTTGCTAACTAATATAGACAAAACTGCCCACAAACGACCTGGTCCATACCGCCGACGACCTAACATATACCATCGGTGGCATCATTTGGCCAGAAACCCATATTCGGCCATTTTCTCATATTCAACCACGGTAAATCACAATCAGCAACTACGGGGCTTCCTCGAGAGCATGGGAAATGCAGACTGGAAGAAGCTGGAGAAATTCGGGCTATGGGGCTTTTGATATGTCGAGGGATGGCCTGTAAACATCAAATTTCTTTGTGTGACATTGACTTACTAGGATCAGATGGACCATGTATTCCAATTTTCTTCGTTCAAGCTATCCCCTTGCTTGAAGAGTTACATACCATATTAGGGGTTCCATGCCCCAAGCGTGTGCCCTTGGCACTCCCGAAGTTTCATTTTGGTACAGATGGTGTTCCCAAGGGGTTATGGAACCTAGATTCTGTGGACCCGTTTCTTTCCCAACTACCTGAAGAACCCGGATTTCAGCTTAGTGTCGTGTTGGAGTGGTACCGAGGGGCTCCTAGATCACACCTTGCTTGGCCTTTATGGTCGCACTTTTACTTATGGTGGAGTGGGCCCAATCACCTCATTCAAGCTGATTTCACTTATTAGCCCTATGTTGATAGGGGCTTCCCCAATATCTATGGGATGGGCAAAGATCCTGCTAAACATAGATGCTACTTCCCCCACTTTTCAAATCATTCACTCCTTTCCGCTCTTATCTAAAACTGGTTTATAGGTATGGCTGATAGAGAAACTAAAGCTGAAGGAGGCACCGCAAGGGAACTCGAAGAAGTACTTACCTGTCCATCTGAGGGAAAGGGGGCTTATGTGAGCAGATTTTGATCGGTTGACATTCAACAGCTGGATGCCTATTCTGAGGGGATACACAGATTCATAGATTCAGTGGGTCAGCTCATAGTGGAGGATCCGAGATGTGGTTTTGGAGTCCTGGGGATCTTGTGTTCAGTTGATAGGCTTAGAGAGGTCTTCATTCTATACTCCGTACCGGTAGTGCCATCAGTATGATAAGCGACAGAGAGTCCCGATCAAGCTACCTCTGAACCAGATTGGGGTCTACAAATCTAGGTAGGTGAACCATATCCAGGAGAAGTAGGCTAAGGAGGCCATATTCGAGACCCTGGACTATGCTCATGTGGAGACCATCGAGACTGATATACATTACAGAGGATGGGTTGCTGAGATCAGACGTCTGATAACCTGATCTGAGGGATTATGGGCCCGCCTTGAGGGAGAGAGAGAGTAGAGCAGGGACACGAACCCTTCTCCACTACCACCTTGTGGAGGATTTCTAGATATTATGATGATGATGCAGGGAGCTCGGCTTAAGATGTGCTTTCTTTTAGTTCTATCTTTTGCATAGGCTAGTCAGGGTGATAGACCTATCGAACTTTATTTTATTATATGTCTTTTATGTGGTTATATTTTTTGCATAGATTGTCCCTGGGGGTTTTCAATCCATCAAACCTTGTCTTAACTTTCGCCAGGACCGCCCTTCTCTGGTTTTCAATCCAGCAGACTTATTCTGACTTTTGCATAGACCTTGGTCTTTTTAGTCAATCAGAATTATTTTTATTTATTGTGCATTTGATTTAGAAT
Organism: Euphorbia pulcherrima; assembly: GCA_947683365.1. NCBI lineage: Eukaryota > Viridiplantae > Streptophyta > Magnoliopsida > Malpighiales > Euphorbiaceae > Euphorbia > Euphorbia pulcherrima. The sequence goes on along the minus strand of CANTUS010000007.1, from coordinate 21,919,468 downwards.
AATGTGGACTCTGCATTAGGTTTACTTAAGCTATTTTGACCGTATGGATACAAAATTCACATAAACATAAGCATCCGGGGATTCGGCAAAAGAGATACTTTCATTAAGTGAAATAAAACAGAGTACATGATGTTTGGTTATCATTCCCATTTATTTAACTCCCAATGCCAACTAGCCTAGATTGGTTTTCTAGAAGGCACTCTCTCTTTGCTCACTTACCCTAATTTTTGCCTAGATCGCCCTTTTCGGGTTTTTGATCTAGCAGGTTTGCCACACCCCCAAATTTTTGCACGGCCAGTTTGCATAATACCGACCGTCGGGAGTCACCCTAATTTTTGCCTGATCGGTAAAAGACTGAAAGGTGGGTGATTATTATATCTATTTTTTGTGTGCCACTTTTTTTGATTTATTTCTTTTGAGTTAAATGTGATAACGCTTAAGCCTATCCTAGTTTACGGGGTTCACGAACTTGTTCTCATCCATGTCCATAACCTTAACTGCCCATTTACTAAGCATCTTCTTTATCACATACAGTCCTTTCTAGTTAGGACTAAATTTGCCCCTCACCTCAGTGGTGGAAGGTTTTAGCTGCTTAAGGACTACATCTTTGGCTTTCAGGGGGAACTTTCGGTGTCTTACCCGACTGTTATAGTCTCAAGCCATGCACTACTGATACATCTGGAGATTATCTAGGGCCTTTAACCTCTACCCATCCATCATATTTAGTTGCTCAAACCTTGCCTGAGTCCATTCAGATTCTTTCAGCTTAGGTTCTAATTCGACTCTTAGTGAGGTTACCTGAGTTTTAATCTGCAAGACCGTTTCCATTTCGTAGACCAAGGAGAACAGAGTTTGATCAATTGGAGTACGGACGCTTTCAAAAGGTAGCTTATCTGCCCAATCCCAATAACCGGCTATCATCTTAGAAAGGATCACTTTTATCAATTTATTGGCTGCCTCAACAGCCTTATTGGCTTGTGGTCTGTACAGAGAAGATCTGTGGTGCTCAATCCCGTATTTCTCCATTAGATCGGCGATTGCCCCTTAAAAATGTACCCCGTTATCTGAGACTATATGGTGCAGAAGTCCATACCGGGCAAAAATATGCTTTTCTATGAACTTGGTCATCTTCTTGGCGGTGACATTGGTGTAGGATTTGGCCTCTACCTATTTTGAGAAATCGTCCACTGCTACCACGATAAATCGATGCCCATTTGTTAATGAAGGATGAATTTCACCGATTATATCTATCCCCCAAGCCGAGAATGGCCAAAGGGTCGATAAATGATGGAGCTTAGTGGGTGGCAGATGTTGCATTCCCCATAAATCTGGCATTGGTGGCACCTCTTGACTTGGGCGGTGCAATCGGCCGTTAGGGTGAGCCAAAAATATCCCAACCGCTGAATTTTCTTTGTGAGAGCGAGGTCATTCATATGAGGGCCATAATCACTGGCATGGACCTGATCAATAACTTTCTGAGCCTCTGATTTAGTTAAGCAACAAAGCAGCAGACCATCAATGGTGCGCTTGAATAGATCATTATCGATAATTCAGAATTGGATAGCGAGCCACCTTAAAGTGGTACGGTCCGAGTCAGAGGAATCCGGAGGATATTATCTGGTTTGGAGAAATTAGGCTATGTCAGACTACCAACAGGGTTCGGCTGAGATGGCAAGGACCTACTAAACTAGCTGAGCATGATAAGGGATCTTAGTCGACAACAAAACCAAAGGATAGATAGGCTACTACTAAGGTCCTTCCCATAAAGAGGCCAGGGTGGCCAGAGAGTCTGCCATTTGATTCTCATCCCGGGGGGACGTGGCGGTATAAGGAAGAGGTGAACTTCTTGGATAATTCGTGAACAGCCCCGATATAAGGATAGAGAGATTCTTCTTTGATTTCCCAATCCCCGACCTCTCGATGGATTACAAGAGCTGAATCTCTAATTACAGACACCATGTAGGCCCCAACCTGGAGAAGAGCTTTAAGACCGAACAGACAGGCTTCATATTCAGCTCCGTTATTGGTGAAATCAATTTCTAAGCGCTTGGACAATGAGATGATTTCGTTATCCAATGTGACTATGATAACTCCAAGGCCTACTCCCCTTCTGTTCATAGCACCATCGAAGTACATAGTCCACATGCGCTTAAGGATTTTAACGGAGGCGAGCTGCTCATCAGGAAACTCCAGGTTCTCTATATAATTGAAGTTAAGGGGTTGATTAGCCAAGAATTCAGCCACTGCCTGCCCCTTAATAACCTTCTTTATTACATATTCAATGTCAAACTCAGAGAGAAGCAGCAACCATCGAGACAGATTCCCGGTTAGAGTGGGGGAATGACAAAGATACTTCATAGGGTCAATCTTAGCCACAGCTTGGACTCGATAAGATTGGAAATAATGGCCCAATTTCTTAATGAGCCAAACCATGGTGGTGCAAGTTTTCTCCACAATCGAGTACCAGGTTTTATAATCCAACAACTTCTTGCTCAAGTAGTAGATTGCGTGCTCCCACTTATCATCATGCTCCTGGATAAGCATTGCCCTTATAGAATACTCTTCAATAGCCAGGTATAGGATCAAAGGTGTCCCGGGGATGGGGGGGTTCAAAATAGGTGGGTCAATAAGATAAGCTTTGATTCTGTCAAATGCCACTTAGCACTGATCATTCCATACCACTGGTTGCTGCTTTCCCAGCAGTTTAAAGATGGGTTTGCATATAGTAGTGAGGCAGGCAATGAACTGACTGACATACTATAATGACCGCAGAAACGATCGGACTTCTTTCTCCGTTTCAGGCGGAGGTATATCCCTGATGGCTTTGGCTTTATCGGGATCCATCTCAATTCCTTATTGACTTACCACATGTCCCAGTAGGTTTCCTGAAGTAACCCCAAACACGCACTTCTTCGAATTCAAGTGGAAATTGTACTTCTCAATACGAGTCATGAATCTATCGAGAATAGCAGGAATCTCTTCTCTGGAAGCAGACTTCACAATCATATTGTCCACATATAACTCCACTTCTTTATGGATCATGTCGTGCAAGAGGGGGATTACATCATGCTAATAGGTGGCCCCAGCATTCTTCAACCCAAACGACATTACTTTGTAGCAATAAACCCATTTGGTAATGAACACCATTTTAACCTTATCGATGATAACCACTATAATCTGATTATAATGGAAGAACTAGTCTATAAGGAGTATATGGCTGCCCTAGCGGCACTATCAATCAAAACATCTATGTGAGGAAGAGGGAAGTCATCATTAGGTGAAGCCTTATTAAGATCTCGGAAGTCAACACAAACTCAGACCCTACCATCTTTCTTCGAAACCGGGACTATGCTGGACAACCAAGTTGGATATTCCACAAGTTTGACAAAGCGAGCCTCCATTAGAGTTAAAACCTCTGCCTTAACCTGATCTACCCATTCTGGTCTTAACCGATGAAGCTTCTACTTGACAGGCCTAAACTTGGGATCGGTTGAAATTCTGTGCTTGGCAATTTGACGATCAACCCCAGGCATATCTTCGTATGACCAGGCAAAACTGTTAACATGATTTTTAAGCACTTTTATTATCTCACTTTTTTCCTCGGGAGTTAAATCGTTGGAAATGGTTACCATTTTAGGATTATCATTAGTACTCAGGTTTATTTCACTTAAAGATGTATCACTAATGCCAAAAATGTTATGCTTATTATTATGTGAATGCATGGATCCATCAGGAAAAACATCAAACAAGTAAGCGAAATGAGAGTCATTCATTGAATTAAAAGCCTTGTAGGCGACATTGTTTGCATCAATATACATCAGAAATATTGAATATTGCATCATCCATAGAGTCCTCCTCCATAGGTAGAGGGGCTTTAGCGGCGGTGGCAGCAACATAAGGAGCATCCTCTACCGTCTTCATCAAAATTGTGTCCAGTTTATATTCCAGAGCCACTTTCTGGTTGACAGAGAGGGATGGTTCTCCAGATAGGTTAGCTTTCTCAGCTATGGCCATAGCTAGCTTTCTCATAATCTCGGTCATGGCATCCTCTTCCCTAGTTCTCTCACCCTTCTAACCTTTCTTCATCAGGAATGCTATAGCCCTGGCTACAGTAGCCACAACATCTTCAACTTTTATGTCGATAGATTCTTCATTACTCCCCTAGACTCATCCTTAGGATACATCTTACCCTTCCCCTTAGACTTATCAGAATTGACGGTGATAGGTGCAGGAGGCTCAGCGGGTTTGGGTTTAAAAGAAATAACCATGCAGCCGGCTTTAAAGTCGTAGACATCCTTGAAGATCTCAAAACTAGGCCACATTTTCCTGTTATGCTCAATAGGTTCGGGTTCGCCCTTATAAGTCCTCTTGCCTTGATTTTGCATATAGTCACCATTCGACAGTAGCAAGAAGGAACACGATGATAGGCCTTTCTAGGCTTATACCCTAATCCTGCTTGGAAGACTAGCACTTTTGGATCTAAGGCCTAGATAACTCCCTACTCATATATTCTATAGCCTTAGCCAGGCTTCTACCGAGCTCTCTTCATTAGTTTTCCCATACCGAAGTGGAGATAACTATGCCAAATGGTAGGTGATTTCTCATTCTTACTTACCACAGCAATCTGAAGACCGTCCTCTAATTTAGCTTTGGCTTCCATAACAGCCATAACAGAAGCGGGATCAGCCTCAATAGTTACTAACTTGTCCTTGTGAATAAGCTTGATTTTCTGATGGAGAGTAAAGGGAATCACATCCAAGGCATGGAGCCATGGTCGATCGAGCAACAAAGAGAAAGTAACAGGAATGTTAAGTTATAGTGAACCTCACTATGCTCGTAACACCCTCAACAGTGACCTCAGCTTCAAAGGCCCCAATCACACTATGCTTTAAATCATCATAAGCTCGGATAACAGTGCTGGATTTCTCAAGCATTTCCTTTGACAGGCCCAAATGAGGAAGGACTTTTAGGGGTATAGATTCAGAGTAGAGCCACCATCCACCATGACACATGGGATAATCTTATCGAGGATCTGAATACTGATAAACAAGGCCCTATTATGATCCCTACCCTCAAGTGGGAGATCGAAACCGTCAAATACAATATGTGATCCCTTCCTTAGAGGAATGCCTTCTCTGACCCTGGCACACATCTTGACTACAAAAGTGGTCAGAGTAGCTTCCAAATTGAGCAGTCACTTAATCAATCCCCTGCTATGCTTGTCAGAATCAATTACCAATTGCCAGATAATACAATAAGCTTGGATGTTTTTGAGTTGAGTAATGAGAGGATCAACCTCGAGACTGGTTGGAACAGGTGGAGAAGGAGGCCTCGTAGTGGTGCCTATCCTCCTAGGGACTGGGTCCTTATCCAGATGGAGACAACGATTCCTCGGGTTGATATACATGGCCACTCCGAGTAATATTAAGGACATTATTGAGCAAGACACTTTGAGTGGCTCGTGTTTCAAATAGATTTTATGGTTCATCAGAGTATGAATATGGGTTTTATAACTCATGCACATCCACACTGAAAGGCTCATTCTGATCGACCCTGAATAGTTCATTTGGCCTCTTATTGGTGGGTGAATCAACCTTGAACAGCTCGATGCTTATGACCTTGGCTACTTCGACTACTCCCTCATCTTCATCGGAATAGTCATCCTTCAAAACAAAGGAATCTACGCTGAAGAGCAGCTTTTTCTCAACTTTCATTGTCTTGGCCATAAAAGGCTGAGTTCTAGCTTTCTTTCTCAGGAGGATTCGAGTCAACATCCATACCCTGAACTGAAATAACTCCCGAATTAGCTTGACTGATCAGATAAAAAATTGAGTTAGATGGGAGACCAAAACCAATAATCAGAATGGAATTACTACTTCCCGGCCCTCGAGTGAGGAGATCAAAGATTATAGCTTCGGGTAAGCTAGACTAGATCATTGCCACCTTGTTCCCAAAATTTGATAAAGGGTTATTAATGGTGCTTAGAGCCTTATCAGGTTTAGCAATCTTTCCTTCACTAACCAGACGTAAAGCCCTATAGTTATTGGTTTGGTGACCCACTTAAATGTGGTAGGTACAAAAATTGTTCTTATCCTTAGGTTTAGGAGTTTTCTACTCTTAAAGGGATTGGATGTAACCTAATTCCCTTAGATGCTTATAGATAACCCAAAGAGGCAACTTGTACGGATTAGCCTAAACGAAAGGAGGACGAGGATGTTGTACTATGATAACTTTCGATGGAGCTTTAGTGATTGCCAGGGGTATAGCAGGGGTTTGAGAAACTGCCTGAACTGCAACTGGGGCTTTGGGTTTAGCAGGTGCCGGAGCTGAGGGCTGGGCATCATTATTCTTTCTGAACCAAGGTTTTCCTATTTTTTCTGCTCTTTCGCACTCTACCTTGGGCTCAATTTTCTCGGCCTTTTCAAACACAGCCTTGTAAGATAGGAAGGAATTAGTAGCCTTTTCTTTGCAAAAAAGAGGAAGAGAGCCTTCTAGGAGTTTAGCAATCATCTCCTTAAGGCTTAGCTTAGATTTCATCAGAACTTAGGTCGATATCCACCAATTAAAATACTGCTTGAAGGTTTTGGTGGGCATTTGGCAGACTCCCTCAAGATGCTAGAGGGTCATTTCCATTATAGCATTAAAACTATAATGCACTTTCTAGGCTTCAGAAAGGAGTTTCCAATCGGTGAAAATATGCTACGGCAAAGTATGATACCATTCAAGAGCAGGGCCCTGAAGGGAACAAGGAAACATTTCGGCAAGCACTTTGACACTTAATTTCTTTACACGCATAAATCTTTTATACATAATAATGTGGGAAGCAGGGGCACCAGAACCATCATAATGGGCCATATTCAGTATAGTGGGGTTATCGGGGACCCAATCCTCTCCTTTTTTGGGTTCTTTAGCAGCTACGAGATGGTTGATGCAGGCTTAAAACTCTAGTGTCATGCCCAGAGGTTGCATGACATGTTCATTGATTGGCTGGTGAGAGAGAGCTGTGGCTTCGGGTGTTGCGCCCGGAGAATGTGCGACCTAGTCATGGTTGGTCTGAGAGGCCATTATCTAGCGAACAAAAGCAATACTTCAGGTGTCATGCCCAGAGGTTGTATGTCCAGGTTGTTGACTGGTGGAGATGGTGGAGGGCAAGCAATCAGTTGGTTATTGAAAGGATTCTGGGTATAAGTAGTGCCCTTGGGAGTTACCACAAATTGATAAAGAGTAAAGGATGGCAGAGGTTGGACTAGCCCAATGGAAGAAGCAGAAAACTGAGGAGCGAATACTAGAGAAACCAAGCTCTAAGTAAAAGGTCTCGGATTGAAAGGAGCAATCGACGGGGTTATCGAGGTTGACAAGAAAGCAGAGGATTGCCCAAACTAAAATGGGCTTGCCATGGGTTGAGTTGAGGGAGTGGAGTGAATAACTTGTGCAATGGGTCTTATCCCTACCAGACTGGCCAACATCTATGCTAGACCATTCTAGGCTTACATATCAGACTTAGAGACCCAGTCAGAATTCCTATCCTTAAAGGCTTGCTTAATGGCTTCCAAGACAGTAGTTTGGATAGAGGCTTAGAATGCATCCGAATTCAAGAATTGAGCCATAGCATTGGCAAAATCAAAACCATGAGGGGGCTGAGATGTTGCTCCCAAGGTAAGAGTAGGGCCGACTTGCTCCTTAGGCAGAGGAGGGTTTCCATCATTGCTCGGGAAAGACATGGCTGGCTGAGAGAAATTCTGGCCAAACTGAATCTGATCTGAATCTGAATCCCCACTAGAATCAATGTATAGAACCCCTTTGACTTTCGTGGTGACAACTGGGGTGAGAGAATGATGAATTAGGCTCTTGGGCCTTCTCTAAACTAGGGTGTGATGATAACTTCGCCTCCTCCTAGCTGAAATGGTAGATAGTGGATTAGATCATGCATGGATTATGTGATGCCATGGATGGGGTGAATGACCTTTGTCTAATAATCAATGCGTGGTATGCATGGCTGCACGAAGACGTGGTTAGTGATGATGCGGCGGCTTATCCCTCCAACATTCATGGGATGTTTGTATCTGTCATCGTGTATAGTGATATGTTATGACTTAATGGGGTACAAAATAAGTCCTAGGGATGTTGCTAAACCTCTTCCACGAATAAAGATCTGTAAGGGTAAGTTGGTTGATCTTTGGCTCTCGAAGCCAATGCATGAGCACCTAGTACATAGCACACAAAGCATCCCTCTTCCAACCTTATGACTCCCACATAACACCTCTTTGGAAGGATGTAGGTTAGCTTCTTCACCAGAAATGGTGAAAGAAGTGCGACCCAATTATTTTCGTTATTTTGGTAAACGCTAGAAAAAAGCCTTAGCACTTCCAACCTTATGACTCCCATGTAACGCCTCTTTGGAAGGATGTAGGTTAGCTTCTTCACTAGAAATGGTGAAAGAAGTGCGACCCAATTATTTTCATTATTTTGGTAATCCTAAGGAAATGAAGTGCTAAGGCTTTTTTCTAGCGTGGCTTTCGTACGGTTGATGATGTAGAAGGTTCTCGCTTACCTTGATTCCACGTTACTCAACCACTCCCCAAATAGGTGCGATCACAAGAGTTTAGGTGTTGGTTAAAATAAGTGATCCACCCACTAAGCATTCTCAATTCCAAGCAGGGCATGAGTGATACTTTCGCGAGCTTTTCGGGTAAAATGGGGCACCTAAAATTACCGAACTATCATCATGAAAAATGATGAAGTTTTAATTTAGCCAATGATTTCAATACATCATCAAAATCCTTTAAACTTATTGAAAATTTTAAGTTCAATTTTAAAGAGATCAGTCCCCCAATGAAGTCGCAACTGTGAGCGAACGACGTTTCGGACGGGTTGCGAAGCCGGGCCGGTGGATCAGTCTTCTAAAAATGATGTGCGATGGTGATTGTGAAAATGGTTTTGCATATTTTAATGTTAAAAAGATACGAGATCAAAATCCCGTACTTAAAATAGAGTCGCCACCCGGTTCAGCTCAACCGGGAAATTTTGGTATGATTTTCCCACTGGGTGGTAAACCATACCTTAAGTATAGATTCTGAGTTCAGATTATGTTATCTATTTTATATTGGCCAAGTTAAAAGATTTCATTCTTTCTTAATCAATTTTAATCTACCCTATTTATTGTATTTTCGATTTATATGTTATGTTCGTGCGTTATTCAAGCATCCAAAGCAGGAAACAAATAATTATTACAATTATCCAACAAATAAAATGTGAAAAATAAAATAATAATTACATAGCTTTCAAAATACATTTGCATTTATCTATACAATAAATAAAATACCCAAAGGCCTAACATACATCTAACCTAAATCTACCTGCATGAAAACGGTTAGCACAAATATGGCACATTGTACAAGGTATATCACGTAACATGCATAGTAAGTTGAACAAAACAAGACCCGAGTTAGCATGAACATGGAATATTTATTTCAAATTTATGAAGCCCAGTTGGATGGCTAAAAATGTGAATTAAATGGAGTTTGCGGGAAAATTCTATTTTATCCAAATTTTAGACTTGATTTTTATTTTAACCGGATTATTAGTGAAAATGCCATATAGTATGGGTGAGGTCTATGTTCAGAAGGTTCTGGACCTTCGTCGTTGCACAGTACATCCTAGCTTCAGAAATTAAACTAGGTTGGAAATAAAAACGAAAATAAAATTGTTATCCAAAACCTTATACCGCCAGTCGTATGACTGAGGCCACCGGTAGTATCACTAATGTCGCTGGCAATCTCAGTTACAGAGGTAGGTTGTATGACATTCTGGATACCATAAAGAAGGGGTCCTACAAGAAAATGAGGCCGTCGAGGGCAAATGAGGCCACTGGCAGCATGGTTGATACCGCCAGCGGCTTCAAATGCCTCTATCGGCTTCAGTTTCTTGCTGTAGCTATTTTTTGCTAGAAAGCGACCAAAAACCCAAAACTAAGCACAAACAGCAACTAAAACACAACAAACAAGTAGAATGAAAGCCAAAGAGCTATAAGACTCAGAATTTTTACTTTGGGGCCATGAATCCACCTCTTCGTGATCCGTATCACACCTCCGGGGAGCTCAAATGATGATTTTGGGAAGTAAGGGGTGATTTTAGTCTTTAAATCCTACTTTGAGTGATTTCTAAACTTAAATTGCACCTAATATCAAAGAGTTCAGTAGAGAAAAACCAAGAAAAGATTGATTAAATCCTCTGTTCTTACCTTTTCTAAACTTTATCTCACTAGAACTAGCTAAAATGCTCAAAAACTCCTTAATATTTTGAGTGGTGGAAGTGTTGAACCCATGAAATGGCTGAGAAATGCTACTTATATAGGCTAAAATCCATTGGAGATTGCCTTTGATTAGTTATCCGTTGGATATCGAGCAAAAAGGCACACAACTATTTTACAGCTGAAGGCCATGCCACCGACGGCATGGATGATACCGCTGATGGCCGCGCTCTCCTAACATGTCTGAAAAGCTTAGCATGATTTAAGCCCAAAATTGGGAAAAACCAATCGGCCAAAAGCAAATTCAACCAGAAAACTAGAATTATTGGGGTCTTTCTGACTTTTATGGGTATTTTGGACTAAATTATTTTTTGGGTGCAAATCATCGGTCTGAGCTACCACCGGATGCGTTATCGGACATGTCGAATTGAATTTTTTGGAAAATAAAATTCGTAGAGAATTTTATATCGGTAATAGAAATTCGAAAATAATGTTTATTATAAGGAATAAAATCGGGCATATGTCATCATCGCCTGAGGGTTTTACATCTTAGAATGGCTCAAAGGTATGCAAGCTGCAAAGATCCATTTATGGACTTAAGCAGGCATATAGGAGTTGGAATATAAGGTTTGATCAGACAATCCGTGAACTGGATTTCTGTCCAAATATTAATGAGCCTTGCATTTATAAGAAGGTTAGTGGGAGTGCAGTCATTTTCTTAGTATTATATGTCGATGACATTCTACTAATAGGAAATGATATTTCTCTTCTTTAAAATGTTAAAGTGTGGTTGTCAAGAAAATTCTCTATGAAAGACCTTGGCGAAGCAGCATTTATACTAGGTATAAAGATCTATAGGGATAAATCCAAGAGGCTGTTAGGTCTTTCTCAAAGTACATATATAGACAAGGTATTGAATAGGTTCAACCTTGAGCATTCAAAGAAAGGTTATCTCCCAATGACAAAAAGAATTAACCTATCTAAAGCTGAGTGTCCGAAGACAGCTCAAGAAAGAATGCACATGAAGGAAACTCTTATGCATTCGCGATAGGATCCATCATGTATGCTAAGACATGTACTAGGCCAGAGGTCTCTCAGGCTTTGAGCTTTATGAGCATATTTCAGTCAGATCCAAGTGAAAAGCACTATATGACCATCAAGGCAATTCTTAAGTACTTGAGAAGGACTAAAGATGAGTTCTTGATATATACAGATGGTAACCTTACAATTAGAGGTTACACTAACGCAAGTTTTCAATCTGACAATGATGACTTTAAGTCTCAGTCGGGTTTTATGTATGTGTTAAATGGAGGGGTGGTGTGCTGGAAGAGTTCCAAGTAAGAAACTACTGTTGATTCAACCATGAAATCTGAATACATTGTTGCTTGCAAAGCAGAAAAAGAAGCTGTCTGGATAAAGGGATTTATTGGTGATCTTGGTGTGGTGCCCGAGACTATTGATCCAGTTACTTTGTATTGTGGTAATGATGGTGCTATTACTCAGGAAAAGGAACTACGGTCTTACCATAAAAATAGACATGTATTCAGAAAGTATCATATAATCAGGGAGATTGTTGATGCTAATATAATAAGACTAGAATATGTACCCACTGATCAAAACCTCGCGGATGGTCTGACGAAGCCATTGACTCAAGTCAAACATGACCAGCATGTTAAAGAATATGGATTAAGACATATGGCTAATTGGCCTTAGTGCAAGTGGGGGTTTGTTATATATGATGTATGCCCTTAAGGCAACTAGGGCAATATATCTTAATTATGTAATGGTATGAATAATTTGTTTAATCAATAAAGGCACTTAATCTTTTGTTTATATCGATGTGCTTGTAAATGTATTATGGTTGATTAAAATACATTCATTGATGAATGTATACAAAAGTCCCTGACGTATCATAGCATGAAGTCAGAGAAATTATAGTTAGACTATATTTAGTGAGACCTACTTTATGTGCAATTATAATTATGTCTAAACTATCCCTAGTCATAGTTTCATCAAGAAAGGATATTGATGAAGCGGATAGGCTAGCATGTGGTCAACTTTCTTGGAAAGGGTCAAAGCAGTCAATTTCCTAAGGATTGAAAGTGGTGCTTTAAGTACGACAAATGGATATATCTCAGAGATATATTAGAGACCACAGTAAGGTAAACACTTGGTGTATATATCAATGTGTTAGTGTTTACCTTCATGTAATAAGCTTCTCGAATATCCTCATACTTAAGATGCTAGTTATCTCGTGTGGTACCATCACTATACTTTGGGTCATTCCTATACACTTATTAACTTAGGGTGTCACGAGTGGTTATGGGTATGGTGATGATAGCACATTGGTAAGCTATGTAGAAGGAAAGAATCCATCTCTCCGGATATATTAAGGAGTTGTACCTGGCCGCTTGTTGAAGTGATGATTGCTATAAACCTCTGATCAGAGTATGAGTTTGATAGAGATAGTTTCTAGTCAAACACACTATGGTAAAAGGAAATATACTTTAGTAACAAGTTAATAAATGGCATAGCTTGGAGCAACCTTGCTATTAGGGGGTTAACACTTTAACCGAACCCTATAAACCAGATGGTACTAATATTAAAGAATGGAAGGAGTTCATCGCATTTAATAACTATTGCATTAACCAGGATTAAGTCATAAGCACAAATGACATTCTGAGTAATGGGGGATGGTAGACCCTTGCTAGAGGCGTACTACAGTCATTTGAGGTAATCAAGTTCTATTCACGGTCTAGAACCTCGAGCCAATGGGTCCATTTAAACAAGGGTTGGTTATGCCTTAACAGCTCAATACTTCAGGATCCTATAATGTCACACACATTGGTCCTACATCGGATTGAGTAAAGAATGAATAGATTTATTCTGTTACGAAAATATAACATATTAATAATTGGATTATTATTTACAATAGTTAAAAGATGATTGGATCATTTTGGGTAAGCCAAGGAATTTATTTTGACCGGTAACTAATTTATTAGGGTCGTAAAATAAATTAAATTTTGAGAGAAGGAATAAAAAGGGGTTTTCCAATCGGAGTAAAAGGGTCGGACCTTATAGAGATGGGACCCATGTTTTTGGGCCCCATATAAATGCTAAAGGGTTGTGGGCTCAGCACATGCGCAAGCCCACACGCTGGGTCACACCAGCGCTGCTGGGCAGGGCTGGGTGTGCCTAACGAAGCCCAACCCACAAGTTAGGCTTGTAGGAAGGCCCATAATCCTAGCTTATAGGAGCAAGGCAGGCCGTTATGTCCTTCCTTGTAAAGGGCTGTTGTGCACGCTGCACACGGGTAAACGTGCGGACCAATGGGGGTCTGTGTGTTGACCCATATGGGATTGGGCATATTTTGTCCAATCCCACATTAGAAATTGGGGAGCAATTTTGCTCCCCCAATCCTATAAATAGGCACCTCCTTCTTCCATTTCAAGTGCACCAAGTTCAAGAATAATTCCTACGATAAAGGTTAACTTGAACAAGTTATTCTTTAGGAGCTTGATTTTATTCGAGCACTTCTAGTTTATATTTTTGGGTAGGGATTTTGGAGTGGTCTAGCAACTACTCAAGGATCCTAAGTTCTTCCTCTCAGGGAGGTTTTGGTTGGTGGGGTTCGTGTGGATACTCATAGAGGCTATCATAGGTTTAGAGGCTTGTGCTAGGAGGTTCTGCTAGGTAAGTTTTCTTTCTTTCTCTTTTAATTATAAGGTATTTTTCTTTAAGTGTTTTTAGACTTAATAATTATGCTTAGGTTATTCTACATGATTAGTTTATTTTATGCTTAGGTTATAGCTTACAATTATAACATGCTTAGTATAAAATATTTATGCTAGGATATAATTTAAAATTATGGTATTCCTAGCCTATGCATGCTAACCTAGGTAGAGAATTGTTTAGTTAAGGCTTTATTTAATATGCATCTAGTAGGAGTACGTAGGGTTGGGGAAAAAATTTTGAATTTCTGTCGTGCCTGTTATATTTGTTCAAATTAACTATCAGTTCCCAACAAAGGTAACTAGCATCTCAAGTATGAGGATATTCACAAAGCTTATTGCATGAATATAAACACTAACACATTGATGTATACACCAAGTGTTTACCTTACTGCATTGTCCAATATATCTTCCAGATATATCCTTGTGTCAAACTTAAGGCACCACCTTCAGTCCTTAGGAGAATGACTACTTGGACCCTTTCCAAGAAAGTTGACCACGTGCTAGTCTTTCCACTTCATCAATATCCTTGCTTGATGAAACTATGACTAGGGATAGTTTAGACATAATCATAATTGCACATGAAGCAGGTCTGACTAAATATAGTCCAACTATAATTTCTTTGACTTCAAGCTATAATATGTAAAGGACTTTCATATACATACATCAACGAATATATTTTAACCAGCCATAATATATTTTTAAGCACATTGATATAAACAAAAGATTAAATGCCTTTAAACAAATAATTTGTATCATTACATAATTAAGATATATCGCCCTATGTGCCTTAAGGGCATACATCATATCTAACAGGTCTCACCAGAAAAACAGACATGTATCTAGAAAGTATCATATAATTAGGGAGGTTGTTGATGCTAAGATAATAAGACTAGAATATGTACCCACTGATCAGAACCTCGCAGATGGTCTGAGGAAGCCATTGACTCAAGTCAAACATGACCAGCATGTTAAAGCATATAGATTAAGACATATGGCTAATTGGCCTTAGTGCAAGTGGGATTTTGTTAGATATGATGTCTGCCCTTAAGGGAATTAGGGCGATATATCTTAATTATGTAATGGGACGAATAATTTGTTTAATTAATAAAGGCATTTAATCTTTTGTTTATATCAATGTGCTTATAAATATATTATGGCTAGTTAAAATATATTCATTGTTGTATGTATACGAAAGTCATTGACGTATCATAGCATAAAGTCAGAGAAATTATAGTTGGACTATATTTAGTAAGACCTGCTTTATGTGCAATTATAATTATGTCTAAACTATACCGCAGTAAGGTAAACACTTGGTGTATATATCAATGTGTTAGTGTTTATCTTCATGCAATAAACTTTGCAAATATCATCATACTTGAGATGATAGTTACCTTGTGTGGTACCATTGTTATACTTTGGGTCATTCCCATACACTAATTAATTTAGGGTGTCATGGGTGATTACGGGTATAGTGATGACCACACATTGGTAAGCTATGTAGTCGGAAAGAATCCATCGCTCCTAATATATTAAGGAGTTGTACCTAGCCACTTGTTGAAGTGATGATTGCTATAAACCTCTGATCAGAGTATGTGTTTGGTAGAAATAGTTTCTAGTCAAACACATTATCGTAAAAGGCAATATACTTCGGTAACAAGCTAACAACTAGGATAGCTTAGAGCAACCTTACTATTAGTGGGTTAACACTTTAACCGAACCCTATAAACCAGATGGTACTAATATTAAAGAATGGAAGGAGTTCATCGCATTAGACAACTATTGCATTAACCGGGATTAAGTCATAAGCATAAATAACGTTCCAAGTAATGGGGGATGGTAGACCCTTACTAGAGGTGTACTACAGTCGTTCAAGGTAATCGAGTTCTATTCATGGTCTAGAACCTCGAGCCAATGGTTCCAATAGAACAGGGGTTGGTTAAGCCTAAATAGCTCAATACTTCGGGATCCTATAAGGTCACACACATTGGACCTTCATCGGACTGAGTAAAGAATTAATAGATTTATTCTATTACGAATATATAACATAATAATAATTGGATTATTATTTAATTGGTTAAAAATGATTGGATCATTTTGGATAAGCCAAGAATTTATTTTTGACCTGTAACTAATTTTATTTGGGTCATAAAATAAATTAATTATTTTAAGAAGGGATTAAAATGAAATTTTCCATATGGGTTGGACCCAGTAAAAATGTTAGGCATTTTGGACTGCAAAAGGGGCCGCGGGATTTGCGACACATTCGGTGCACAAAGTCCCCCACCGTGGACTCACAAGTGTCGCAATGCGGGACTTGCGAGAGCCCGCAAGGCTGGGCTTGCCAGCGCTGCCTTGGCAGTGCGGAATTCCTCGTAAGCCCAGCTTGTGGCACGCTGTGCACAAGGGCTAACCCGCAGGGCTGTCTAACCCACTTGTGGGATGTGCATTTCGCACATTCCACATCGGAAATGGGGGAGCAATTTTGCTCCCCCAAGCCTATAAATAGGCACCTCCTTCTTCCATTTCAAATTGCACCAAGTTCAAGCATAAATCCTAAGTAGAGATTCCTAAAGAAAAATCTCCCGTGTTGCTTGAGCTAGTTTATTTTTGAGGGGCCTCAAATATTTTTCGAGGAAACTCTAGTTACTATTTTTTGGTGGGGCTTTTGGAGTGGTCCACCAACTACTAAAAGCTCTATAGTTCTTCCTCTCATAGAGGTTTTGGTTGGTGGGGTTCGTGTGGATACTCATAGAGGCTATCCTAGGCTTGAAGGCTTGTGCAAGGAGGTTCTGCTAAAGCACGCTTCAACTGGTAAGTTTTCTTTCTTTCTCTTTTAATTATTAGGTCTTTTTCTTTAAGCGTTTTTAGACTTAATACTTATGTTTAGGTTGTTTTGCATGCTTAGTTTATTTTATGCTTAGGTTATAGCTTAGAGTTATAACATGCTTAGGTTATAGCTTAGAGCTATAACATTCTTAGTATAAAATATTTATGCTAGGATATAAACTAGAATTATGGTATGTCTAGCCTATACATGCTAACCTAGGTAGAGAATTACTTAGTTAAAGTTTTATTTAATTTGCAAGTAACAGTAGTTCCTAGGTTTTTTAAGGGACAAAATTTTGAATTTCCGCTATGCATGTTACGCATGTTCAAAGTGACTGTCGGTTCCCAATATGAATACTATTGGTTGTTATGTTTTTTCATTTTTTCATCTACTACCAGTGGCGGTGTCAGGGTATGAGCTGGGTGGGGTTGTTCAATTGGTGAGCAGATGATCGTCGGTAGTAAATGTTGGCTAGTAAAATATTTCACTTCAACAAATAAATCAATAAAATCAAAAATTAATAACATCAATTATTCAATCAAAATATAAAAAATGTATTTTTAAACCTAATTCATTGGAGTTTAATTCATATTTCAAAAAATTTAGTTCAATTACAAAAACAAACCTTAACCAAGATTTTGTTTTAAAAAAATTCGAATGAAAACAAAGACGAAAATGAAAAAAAAAAAACATAGTAAAGTTTGAGTTGAAGGGAAAAGGTAAAATAGTGAATGGGTGGAAAGAGATGAAAGAGGGAATAAAATGTGGGCCAAATCTTTTTCAAACAGTAGCTAAAAGTCCATAATATCAAAGAAGCCCTAACCCACCACTCAAACTATATTATCTTCATCCCCAACCTCATATTTTTGCAACTCTTATCTTACACGGTTAAAGTTATGGGTCGGGCCATTGGTGGCTGGGATGGAGGAATCCGGCAACTGGAGCCCCACATCACCCCTCCCTGCCTCCGCCCATGTCTGTTACTCTTTTAGGATTAACTTTTGTTTTCCTCTGTGGTATATGTATTCCTTGTGGTGAAATTGTTACTGGTATAATTCAGTATTTTGAACCTTTAAAAAATGATATATTTACTACAACATTTGCAGATTGTAAATTTAATAAAAAAAATTTCAAAATTATGGGAAGGAAGTAGAAAGACAATTTTGGAAAATAAAATCTATGGAATGCTTCATCTTGGACTTTTCTAGATACTAAGTCAATTTGTATTGAAATTTTTGAAGAATAAATAAAAAATAGAGCTATAAGGCACCTGAAGCGTGGACGACCAATTAAGCTCAAAGGAAAACAATATTGTCAATAATAAAGATAATTCTGCTGAGGTTAAGTGTATTAATATAAAGAAACTTCTTGCAGAAATACTAGCACACGAAGTGAGAGCACCTAAAGTGGAAACACATGAAGTTGTTGAAAATGAAAAATTCAAAATAATTATATTAGTACCGAAATAGATGAAATATAGATTAAAATAGTAATATACCTGTTAGTGGGCAAGGGGTTTTAAATTGGGGAATGCACATGGAGTGCGGTGCGCGGGGCGCGTTTGGTTTAGTTCGGTTAGAGAGAATCCGATTTGCTTAAATGCATTGGTTTTATATAGGCAAAAAATGTGATTATATTGATAAATATATTTGCACATTTTATTAAGAAAAGATATTTTTAAAATAAAGCATTTTTATTTTATTTAAAAATAAAATAGAGACGCCACCCGATTCAGCTCCATCGGGAATTGTGGTATACTGATCCAAAATGGAATTTTTATACCGAAAAGAAAGTGAGATTATAAGTTCGGACATAATAGTTACTCATATTCTTCAAATTATTTGGATTAATTTTAGAATTTTTGAATGTGTGGTAATTTCTGCATTACAATGGCTTTATTTAAGAATTAAATTCAAGAAACAAAACAGACATTATAACGGTATAAATAAACAGGTATTTGCTACCGAAATTTCGGCAGAGTAACGACAGCGTTTGGGTTCTGGCCCGGGAACTGGGATAGAGTTTCCTCACATCTGGATGTTTATCCGTACTTGCGAGCTTATTTACATATATTATAGTTTAAGTGGCTCCAGTGGCTCACTTAATCAGAAAAATGAAATGCAATATGTAATAATAAAAATAATAAAACGAATTTTAATGAATTTTAAAGGTGGGCTTAAAGCCGATTACTCTCAGTTACCTTTTCGTCTGTCCATGATGACTTGAGAGCCGGTACAGGACCGAAGTTATCAAGAGAAAAATGTGGTCTGGTTAGAAAATAGATTTAACCCAAGTTATGGCTATAATCTTGGATTATTTCTAAAGAAAATGCAGGGCTTTTGAGAAATTGAGTCATTTTTTAGACTGAAGATCACTGTGAGATCCTGATATAAAAAGAAAGAAAAATGAGTTTATACCGAATGTCGCTAGTAAAGCTCGGATCTTGGAGTGTTTTGACAGAATTTCAAGGCTTTTCAGACTCTCGGAACTGAGAAGGGACACAATGGGAATTCTGGGATTTTATGAAATTTTCGTCTCTGTTGGAAATGAGGGGGGGGAGGGGGGTGGCCCCGAATTTATAATAGGCAGGTAATTAGCCGGCGGACTAATTACCTATCTGACAAGATTTTACTTCAAATTCCGTAAAATCTTGCCAGATCTCTGTAAGATTTGATTTTTTTTACTGTAGATGGGTAATTAGCTGGCAGGCTAATTACCTATGTTTGACCAAACTTTGACTTTTTGATTTTTCAGTAGAAAATGCTAAATCGAAGCTTCCCTAGAATGTGGATTTTTGAATTTCGGATTTTGGATGATAATTCGGTCCTTTTTGGCTCTTTTATCTGATCACTGAATGAAATAAACGTAATTCCTCATCGGGCTGGAACGGACCAGTGCTAACAATACCATATTTTGTTTATATATGTGGAAATGCATATTGAGGATACGAATATCATGAATTAAAGTATTTTCTAGAAATGTCAAAATGAAAGTTAAATATTTGAGTATAAGAAAATTTCATAATACTTATTTTTTCCTATACTTATATTAATTTTTTATACACTTATATTATGAGAAGACATTCTTCAGTGGTGGATGAAATAACTTTCCTATATCTTATTAATTTTTTTAATGCAAGAAACTTTATTATGCACTTAATGGATGTTGTTACAGCTTACATATATAGTTTGCTTTGATATTGTTAATCTTTGAAAGGTCAGAATTGTTGAATAACCAAAGAAGGTTTGACGGCAAGATCTAAAGATATCCGTTAGTATTGCTCATTTGAAGGAAGACTATTGAACCAATCATATTGCACTCGAATTCTTTTATGTTCATAATCTCATGAAGACTGGTCAATGTGACATCTGCAAAGTTAGATCAAGTGACAATCCAACAGTTCTTTTCACTAAGTTATTAGCTGCTACTATTTTCAAAAGACATTATATTGTGATGCGTCAAGCTCAAGGAAAGTCTTGACCATTGTATATGAAAGTGTCTCCATGCACCAATATTCGGAATCGAGTTGTAGATTGTCTTGGCTGAAATGTGTGCCTAAAAGACAAAATAAGGTTTGAGGGACTAGTCGTGTGACCGACGTAGCATCTCTGATGCTTAAGTCAGCAGTGAATATAAAAGAGGAGGCAATAGAGAGTTTAGGGATTAAGAATGATATACTTTTGATGCTGATGAAGGTCCCTTTATATAAGAGAATAAGAGTCTCATAGAATCGGAGATGTTTCCTTGTCAAGATGAGGATCCTGTATAGTTAGTTTACCTAATTAGTCTTCTATCCATTATAAAGTCTCGTAGAATCGGAGATGTTTCCTTGTCAAGATGAGGATCCTGTATGGTTAGTTTACCTAATTAGTCTTCTATACATTATAGGACTCAACTCCCTATTGTGTCTGATAGGAATTAGCTGTGGATTGCATCTTTTGGAGCGGAAGTCATAACGCTGTCGTGGCTTCTTCATTTGATAGTGTCGAGTGGTCATTCAGTAGTCTGAGTCATCAATTATGAGATAATCACATTATACTTTTTTGGGGAAGTAAAACTACATATTAATATTTTACTCTTTTTTCCTTCACTAAGTTTTTATTCCATTAGATTTTTTTAGCAAGGTTTTAATGAGTCATATTCATACTGCATGGTCATTCAAATGGTAAGTGTGATAAATATATAATTTAATATATTAATTGGATGACTATTATGAGGGAATTTATAGAAAAAAATCAGACTTTTTGTAGCCTTCCCTCATCCAATGGTTGAGAATTGATGAGAGATAATATAATTAATACGAGAAAATATTTAATTAAGTCGTAATCAATTCTTAAACATTGGATGAGAGAAGGGTACAAAAAGTCTGACTTTTTGTATAAATTCTCCTATTATGATCCATTACTTTCACCGTATGTTTTTAATAATTCTTGTGTTTATCTATAAATATAGACATTTCATTGAATAAAAATAGTTAAATGATACTCATATTACTTATTTATACTCTATCTTTCTCAAGTTCTATTTTTTATAGTTTATGTTCCCGTATATATTTACTTTATTTACAACATAGTTTACTTATAACAATATATGTTAGTGGATGACTCATTTAATAAAGTTAAATTAGTAGGTTTCTTTAACTTTCGTAATGGTTTACTCTGAATAAAATATGCAATTCTAAATCTATAGTATATTCTCAAAATGATGAAGGCCCTGTTTTTTTAACTTATTTTTTTTCTGTTTAGTTTAGTTCAATACTAATCAGTTCAGTATCATTTAATTTAGTTTCAGTATTCAATTCAGTATTCAATTCAGTATTTAGCATTCAACATTCAATATTCAGAATTCAGTATTAAGTTTCAGTTTATGCATTATATCAATATTGTTAATGTATATTATTATTATTCATAAATATTAAAAAGCAATGAAAATTAATGATAATATCATTTCAATTTCAATTTCAGTTATTTTTATTTATACATTATATACATATTATTAATTAATATCAATAATCACAAATAACAATAAAGAAAAAAAAAATCAGGAATAATATTTTCAAAATTATTAATTATTATTTCTACGATAAATAATTTTGTAGGAAAAATAGATAAATAAATAAAAGTAATAATATTTTATAAATATTGGTAACAATTAAAACAATAAGATAATATTCATTACAATAGTTGCAATAAAATATAATAATAATAATAATAATAATAATAATAATTTATAATGGTATATTTAATTATTATTATTATATGTAATAATTAATAAATTATATTAGAATATATAGTAATATTTAAAGTGTTATTAATTATTATGTATTTTAATATTTTAAAAATATTATTTATATTATTAATTATAATTCAATTTCAGTATTGTTTAATTTCAGTATTTTCAGTTTCAATACCATTCAATTTAATTTTAGTACAATTCAATTCAGTTCAGTTTAATATACTAACTTATTCGTTGAAAAGAACAGGGCCTAATTATTTGAACTTGGTAAAATAAGAGTAAATTTCATTACTGTGAAATTATAGAGTTTTACTTTTAACTGACCCACCTTAGAGTAGATAAAATAATTTTTAATGTTGAAAGCTATTTGGCACCTTTTTTAACTGCAAAATCAACTTCACTATCTAGCAAACATTACATCACACGCTCAAATCAGAGATACACTCTTTATTTTTCGTTATATGTTTTATATATGGAAGAGTCTGTACCCCCAAGCTAATACCTTAAACCTTGATAATATGAATAAATTATGTAAAAAACTGATATCTTATAAAAAAATGTAAACATATGGTACGTCCTTAAAATAGGGTTACCCAAATATACAGATCCTCATTTTGGAGAATTCAATTTTATAATTATTAGTTTTTATTTTTATTTTTTTAATTATATTGTTAGTCGATTAGAATATAAATAATGTAAAAAAAATAATATAATAATAATAAAATATTATTATTTTTTAAAAATATAATATAGGGAATGAAAAATAAAAAAAATAATTTAAACAAAAATACTTTAGATTTTTAAAATAGGAGAAAATGGTTGGCCTTTCTCCTGTGATTAAATCTTGAAAGCAAAATTGTTGCAATTTTTCAGTAATATTTGTAGTTTTTTTAAAAGTTTTACACTACATCCAAAAAAAAGTTAATTCTAGAAAATAAAAGAAAACAGAAACATTATGGGGATCACTAGGGGAGGCATAGAAATACAATAGAATGTGTGTTGGTTCCATTGCCGACTTCACTTTGCGTAACCCAAAAAGTCAACTACCAAATTCCATGTCAAATTTAACAAAAATTATTCATAATAAAATAAATTGGGTATTACTACTTATCGTTTTATTTTATTTTACGTTGCCTTAGTAAAAAAATAAATTTATCCTTTAATATATTTTTAATTTAATTTTAGATTTTATTTTTTTAAATTTTAATTTTAAATTAATTTAAATTTTAAAATTATCTTTTTTTAAATTATAATTTTTTAGAATTAGTCGGCTGAATTTTTTGAGCGACTAACTTCAATATATTTCAGACGTTCACTATAAACACCTGCATTGTAAGGTGGTCATCCACAATGAACGGCCACCATAAAATAGAGGGCGTCCATTGTATACGCCCAACGCTAAAGTAGGCATTCAAAGTAGACGCCCATTAACAATGAAAGGCGTCTAAAATATGTTATTCAATTAAATAGCACGCAGCTGTCCATTTTGGACGCCTAATATTCTTAATGGGCCTCCAACTTGGACACCTACTATGTGTGGTGGGTGTCCGGACACTCTCTATTTCACGGTGGCCGTCCATTTTGGATGGCTATCTTGAAATACAGGCGTCCTAGTAGGATGCTCACATATATTTTTAGAATAAAATTTTTTTAAAAAAAAATTAAAAATTAGTTATCTAAATTAATGATTTATTACGTAGTCCATTCATAGAACTCAATTAAGTCAGAAAGTAAAATTTATAAGATGTTATTTAAAAACTTTTAAAATTTAAAAGTTTAATTTTATATTAATAATATTAAAATTATTTAATAATTTTTAATAGAAAGAATAAAAAAATTAAATTTAAAGACGATGTAAAATAAAATAAGGTGACGCTTAAAAATTCGCAATAAATTTCACTCACCAGGGAAAATCTACATATGGCAGTGGAAAATGGAGGCCAGCAAGCAATGAATTTATGATAACCTATGAAAGGTAAAATAAAATATTAATATTACATTTGAAATTATTTATTACGTGAGTGCCAACTGCATATTTTAATTTTAATGCAATTACCTTTTGTTATTTTGCTTTATCTTTTAGTATGACAATTCGTATATCATGTTACTCGAAATACATCATGTATATTGTTGAAGGAAAAGGACTAGGACATCCATTTTAAAATGGATGAATGCATCAATAATATTTTTAATTTGTTTCTAAAATTTTGATATTTTTATAAATTTTAAAAGTATTTTTGTAGCTATCTCAACTTTTAAAAGTTACTATTTTGTTTCTTAAATGTCATGTGTCAGCTTTTGATTGGAGAAAGAAAATCTAAAAAAGTGATATTTTCTAAAAAGTCAAACCAACTAGAAGCTAACACATGACATTCATGAGCAAAGTGCTGCACTTTTTTAAAGTTGAGGTAACTACGAAAATACTTTTAAAGAGATTTTAGGAATAAATTAAGGATGTTGTTAACGCATTAAGCCTTTTTCTAAATTAATAATATTAATATTTGAAAAAAAATCAGAGTAGTTCATTTTGGAATGAATGACCGAGATTTCCAAACATTAGGTAATTAATAATTTCAACTCAGATGTGATAATATTTGAATTAAAACTATCAAAACTTTTATGCAGCTGCATCTCTCGCCAAGTAATAAGTATAAGACGTAAATTTTACAATGCACCTAAATTTTTATATTTTTCTATTAGACAGAAAATCCGTGTAGTAACTGTTTTGTTACTATATTTTAAGGAAAATATACCTGAGAAGTATTTGACGAAATTTTAATGTGATTTTTATTTTAAAAACAGGGTACAAATCTGAATAAACATGAATTCCAATTCAACAAACTATTTTGATCAAATTTTTTATTTCTATGATAATTGGATATGTAAGTAGCCGACTCATTAGTAAGAAAAAAGCTCTCATGCTTCTACACCTAGGTTCCGATTCGTTATGTTTATTGCTGTCCTCCTTATGCATTGTTCTTGAAATTCAAGTATA
This sequence comes from Euphorbia pulcherrima, assembly GCA_947683365.1. Taxonomy (NCBI): domain Eukaryota; kingdom Viridiplantae; phylum Streptophyta; class Magnoliopsida; order Malpighiales; family Euphorbiaceae; genus Euphorbia; species Euphorbia pulcherrima. The sequence continues at coordinate 21,894,428 of CANTUS010000007.1, read as the reverse complement.
TGGATTCATGTTTTAACTATTTCCATTTTAACTATCTCCATCTCTTCATGGCCAAATGCATAAAAATTATTTTAAATTTGGCTTAAATACCCTATAATCTTACTCAACTTTTAAACGGACGTATTACCCTGTCAACTTTGCAATTATGCTCTTATTATTCACCCCAATTTTTAAAAGGACCTATTACCTTCCTCAATTATGCTCCATCAACTCACTGTCATATTAGCTTTGGGCGGGTAATAAGAGCATAATTGCCAAGTTGAGGGGGTAATAGGTCCTTTGGAAAGTTTGGGGACGTAATAGGCTATTTAAGCCAAATTTAGGATGGTTTTTGTATATTAGGTCTTCTTTTATTACTTTCGGAGAATGTCCAATGACTTTTCATTCTGTGTGGGGAATTGGTTAATTTAACCATTCCCTGTGGTGTTTTCCAAATATGAAAATTCTCATTTTGAAGAATAAATTAAAATAATAGTGGCTTTTGTCTTTAGTTTTTGTTGTGGTATTCTTTTGTTAGTTTGTAAGAAAAGTAATATAATTGTCAATAAGGGTCAATTTAAGTAGTAAGTGACTTGGTATTACTTAAGTAAGGTCTCAAGTTCAAGTTCTAGTGAATGCAGAAAATACTTACTGGGAGACTCACCCACCAAAGTCAGGTGTGCGACCCGAATCGAATCTAAATATAGTCAGAGTAAAATTTCGGTGAATCAGACAAAGAAAAAGAAAAGTAATATAATTATAATAAAATATTATTATTTAAAAAATTAATTTGAAGAATGAAAAATAAAAAAAAAAAGAGTTCCGAGCAATTACATGAAATGGAATTTAAAGAATAAAAAATGGGAATATAATTGTAGTTAAGCTGCCCTTAAACTTTTTAGAGTTTGTCCATACCCATTATTTTGCTCAAAAGGATATTCAAAGACATAAAAAAAAATGAATCCTATGTTTCTTCACTTCCAAAGATTCACTTTTGAACTTAAGAAACACTTGTTCGGCTTCTATTAGAACGTATTCTTTTCAATTTTTTGAAAGTTAAATTGAACAGAATTAAAGTTGATTGAATTGAACTGAGCTAAATTTATTTTATTATAAATTTATAATTATACATAACAAAACTGAATTAAAGTGAATTTGACTAAACTAAATTAGAATTGTCTGAACTGAACTGCATTAAATTTTAGTATCAGACAACATGGCTGAGCTGTATTATAAGATTAGAAAAAAGAAAAGAAAATGCTTGGAAGAATGTGAATAGAAGAACAAGATACAAATAAAATAAAATAAAATCAAAGATTCAGATTTCCAAAATCAACTAATTTGCATTACAAACATTTAAATATGTAACATTGGGAACTATGCATATGGAGTTAAAGTCAACCTAGATGAACAATAGCCCTGTTTATTTGGTAAATTTGTTAATAATTCATCTCCTTAAATTTTGTCTATCTGTCTCTGTTTCAATTTAAATTTCTTATAATAAAATTACAAGCCAGATTCATAATGAATTTTTAATTTATATGGCAACTAAAATCTAATATCATTTATGAGATGGTCCTGCACTGGTCAATTTATTGCTCTATTTTGAAAATTGAAAATTTTTCCTTCTGATTCACAATTTATATTTCCCCTCGTTTAACCCCCTTTCAATTCTCTCTCTCTAAAACCCCAAATTCTTCTTTTTTAAGAAAAACTAACACTTCATTGGCTTGGATGCAGAAAAGGGCTAAAGTTTCAATCTTGGTGAGTTTTTCTTTAATTCATAGCAAAAAAAAATGAAGTTTTTTGTCCAAGATAAAGGGAGTAGCTATTTTTCTCCATTACAACAACCTTATCTTGTTCCTTCTCCAACAAAACCAAATGGTGTTTTTGAGTTCAATGATAAAATTAGTCCAAGTGTTTTGCTTATTATTATAATTCTTGCAATAATTTTCTTTGTTTCTGGGTTGCTTCATCTCTTAGTTAGATTTCTTTTAAGACCAGGAAATAGAGACCCAAATGATTTTGACAATGTGACTGTTCTTCAAGGCCAATTACAGCAACTCTTTCATCTTCATGATTCAGGGGTAGACCAGTCATTTATAGATACTCTTCCAATTTTTAATTATAAAGCCATTATTGGATTGAAAAACCCGTTTGATTGTGCTGTTTGTTTGTGTGAATTTGAGCCTGATGATAAGCTTCGATTGCTACCAAAATGTAGCCATGCCTTTCATATGGAGTGTATTGACACTTGGCTTTTGTCTCATTCTACTTGCCCTCTTTGTAGAGGTAATTTGCTTCTTGAATTTTCCCAAAATAATGGGATGTCTATGTCTCCTATTGTTCTGGTTCTTGAATCTAATAGTGAAAGTTCTAGAGAGATAGAGAGTGAGACTCGTAATGCAATTAGTCGAAGCAATTCTATTTTGAACACAGATTCCCATTTGGGTATTGACGGGGATAATGATAATGATAATGATTTGGGATCGTCACGATTTGAAATTTCGCCAAAATCATGTGAAATTTTAGCAAAGGTTGAATCCTTGAGAGGGGTTGATAAAGGGGAGAAAGTGGTTTGTGTTAAGCTAGGGAAGTATAGAAATGTTGATATGGGTGAAGGGAGTAGTTATAGTAATGGTATAGACATAGTTGATGATGGAAGAAGATGTTTTTCAATGGGATATTTTGAGTATGTAATGGATGAGAATTCTTCATTGCAAGTTGCTATAAGAACACCATTCAAGAAACAATCAAGCAAAAAGCCGACTTTTCCCGTAACTCCTGTGCATAGGCAAGCAATGTCCGAATGTGATTGCGAATCTAGAAGGGGATTCAATGCCTTTGATGTTGTTACTAATGGCAATGGAAATGGCAATTTTATGTGTAGAAGCAAAAGGGATAGCTTTTCGATATCGAAGATTTGGCTAAGAGGGGAAAAGGGTAAGAAAGCAATGGAGGAGTGTTCAAGGAGGACATTTTCATTTAGGTTTCCAAGGGAAAATGGTAATGGTATTGATGAAGAAAATGAAAGTTGTAATGGAAAAACACCATCTTTTGCTAGAAGAACATTGCATTGGCTTGTAGGGAGACAGAACAAGGTTGTTCATTCATCCTTTACACCTACTTATGTTTAGTTCTTTTTTATTGGATTTTTTTTCTTTTTTGGATAACTAATTTTATCTTCAATTCCATGATTATGTAAGGCAGAATTGGTTGAATTTCTGTAGTTTAATTTGGAAGTGTAAAGGAAAGAAGTAAGAAAAGCACATAATTTATGCATTTACTTTTTCCCCTTCCCCTTAAATATTTGTTGCCTTTCTCACATTTATAGTTCAATATTTTATTATTCTAGCTAGTTCCTACTTCCTATTAGAACATTTTAGGAGATTGTGAATTCTAAGATTATGTGACACATAGAATAGAAGATTGCATTGATAATGTGGTCAAATAGATAAGATATTTTAAAAAGTAGCTATAAAAGATTGTCTATTTACTATCATGTACCGTAATTCTGTCAAAAAATATTTGATGAACTCATTAAGTATATTTAATATTAATAAAAGTAAATCATCTTCTTATCTTTTATAAGTAATTTTTATATTCTTATCTTAAATACATTTCTTCTTTATATTTTCTTCCTAGTTTATGTTTTAATTATTTTTTCCAAATCTAATTTTACACACGGGTGTTCTTATATGCCGCCCGTATTTACTTAAAAACACCTACATCATTGACGAATATACCCTTGATGAAAATCATATCTCATTTACTTTTAACTCTCCGATTTCACCTCCAACCTACTCTTCTTGTTACCACCAAAAGCATCGGCAGCCACTGCGATTGTATTGAGAAAGTGGAAGTTACAACTGACGGTATAAATTGAAGGATTAAAAAGAAGAAAATTGCAATAAATAAAGTTTTAGTTGATTCTCGAGAAGCAAAAAATCATGAATCATTTTTAATTTACACCACACTGTATTGAAAAATAAAAAACCCAAATGAAACCAAGAATATTGATGAAATGATAGTCAAAGAACGAGTACAGATGCTTAAAGAAAATTTTAAATTAATAGTAATTGAATAAAAATTAAAAATAATTGGCAAGAAAAATAAAAAATTAGGAGGAAATGAAATGATTAAAAGAAAGAGAGAGCGAACGGATATATTCGATAGAGCAATGGATGATTGATGGAAGATAATAAGAAATGAAGAAGAAGAATAATGTGGGCGTTTTTAAGTAAAAACAGGCGGTAAATAACAACCTAATTTATGTATTTAATTTTTTCTTTTCAAATTTATACTATTTCATTTTATATAATATTTATTTTAATTTAATACATAAACCTAGACCTTTATAAATTTAAATTATTTATAAATTCAAATTTTAAATCTTTATAGTCAATAAAAATCCTAAATCTTTAATAATGTAATATATTTTTCTTTTTTTTGTAAATTTATTATTTATCGAATTTTTTTACAAAATTTTCCCTCACATATGCAACACTTCTCCCAACCTTATACCCTACACCCTAACATATGACACATTTTATTTTTACTTTTTTTTTATTGTTATGATTTCAAATACTAATATCTGAACATCCTAGTATAATTATATATAACAAGGTATAGCTTAGTTCGCAACGCAAGTTGAGCAAATTGGAGAAGAACAAAGTTCGAATCCCACTGAATACACTTGTTGAGAGGGGGTGAGGAACCTTAACTGTGGCTAATCCCGGAAGATACTTGTAAATATTAAAAAAAGTATAATTTTGTACAACATTATAGATATTATTATATATGCATGGACATACAATATCTTCAATTATACTGCATAATGAAAAAGTTAACAAAAAAATATATATTGGTGGAATTTGAGATTGAACTTGTCACACGTTATTACACATAAACATGTTTTGTAAATTTCAATATATATGTCCTCATGAGTAAAAACATTAATGCAAATTCTTTGCTCTTCTAGTGATAGAAATGGTAAATATAACTTGTATGTCTCCGGTATATAATATTCATATTCTTGTAGATTACCAACTTATGCACACTTACTCTGCACAAATAATAATATAAATGCTAATTATAAATAAAAAAATTAAATTCGTGTATAAATTATCAAAATACAAATATTTTATTTTTTTAATTTTAAACACGAGTAGTCTTTAACCTCAAATAAAAAACAAACATATATCTAAACTATTTTAGTTAGTAATTGTGTTGTTTTAATTTTTCTAAAAAAATAATTTCATTTTTTCAAAAATTCCTTGCAACTAGGAAAATAAAGAATGAATGAAGTTTCTTTTTCCCCTTAATATTAGACCTCATTAATACATAAAATAAATGCAAGATATTAAATTAGGAAATAAGGAAATATAATTTAAATAGATAAAATTATGGTATTAAATTCAATTTAGGTAAAAAATAATATTGAATTGTGGAGTATGGGAAGAAATTACCTATTAAATGCTTCTAAAATAAAATTATAGTACATTACGGTGCTTGCCATGTACCATATAATTTTTGCTACTGGATCTTTTACTTTGATTTTTCAAAATAAAATAATAATAAAAGAATTAAATAATTTGCTAAATACTATCTTTCATTTATAAAATAATATTAAATTAAATATACAAGTTTCTATTTAATTTTCTACATGTAGGAGATTAAATAGGCGTTGTGCAATATTTATTGTATCATATTATATTAAAAAAAATAAAATTTTAATTAATTATCTATTTTTACCTATATATCAAAATAATTGATAAAATGTACTAAAAACGCTCTTGGTATTTGCTTTTTCTTTTTGCAATTTGAGCGTTGACAATTGAAATCTTTACTAGTTTGAGATTAATTAGGAGCGCCGTGTAATTTTTTCTAGCTATATCTGCGGAACAAAAGTATATTCGAAGAACTTCAATAGGGGTTAATTGTTGGGGATATTATCGGATAAATTTAAAGTCGTGACGAATAATTTTAGATTAAAATTTATTTAATAGCTTTATCAATTATTTTTTCAATCGGATAAAATCAGAGAAAATCAAGAACGTAAAATGAATATTTGTTGTGAAGAAAATGAACTGTAGTGTCTGTATTCTAATGTCAGGTTTTTATAACCATGAAACTGCATTCGTGACGATTCGCGAGGGGTTATATCCAAAAAAAACATGAATTTTTGGGGTTAAAATTATATACATAATTTTTCAAAAATTTATTCGAAAACAAATTTTTACAATCATGGGATACTACCTCCGGACCCCGTGAGGGGCTGCCGTCCCTTGGATCCCCAAATTTCAAATATCATGATAAATCCGAACAAGCATGCACTTCACATTTTTAGGACTTATTTAATGAAATAGTATGATTGCATTGGTCAATTAATTGATCCAATTACATTAAAATAATAGCATTAATTATGTGTGTCATCCTTTAACTATAATAGAGGGAAAAAAATGCCACAAAATTACATTTTTGAAATAAAAATTTTTTGCTTGTTTCACCCATATAGAGGAGAATGGATTCTTGTCCCCTTTTTTTATGATCTTAAGCATTGTTATTAATATAGTAAAATCCGGTGAAACGGCGTATTGGTACTGAATTTGATATAGTAGAGAATCACTAGTATAACCGGTTTAAAATAAAGAAATCGACAAAATGATAATCCAAGATACATTTATATGAAAAAATGTATTGGATGAACCATATATTGTGTACTATATTATAAATAGTTTGATATATGATTTTTTAAATCTAAATTATCTTTTAAGAAATTAATAGTTCGGTGAAACTACTTGTTATATTTAGGTTGAACGATGATAACACGCACCGGTAACTTTGGTTTGATATCTGGTATGGTTATGTAACATTGATGTTAAGTTTGTTGATTAATATTAATACCATTTGCACTATAAAGGCCAAATGCATCACCAGCTCCGTTAACTTATCTCATTTCACATACTACCCTCTAAACTTAGCTTATCCTACTAACCTCCTCAACTTGGGATTTCAAGCCTTTTTCGAGAAACCGCATACCATTTTTGATCTCATTTAGGTTCTGAGGTAAATTTTGGGTTGCATTTTTTCTTTCGAAGGAACCTCGGACGATTGAATAAATTTGCGGGCCTCACTCCCCTTTAAAAATTTGTATTTAGCCAGTTTTGGGCTGTGGCGGGCCTCGAGGCCCGCCACACCCATGCCGTGGGTCCTGAAACCTAGAGCACCCGCACTGGGGTCCTCGAGTTCAGTGGCACACTTACGAGAGGTCTTGAGACCCATTGTGGCAGTTGTTTTTGTCTAAAAGCAACAATTATTTGTGTCTTTCCTTTTCAAATCCGCTTTTTTCGGAGTTTCCCCTGTAAAATGATTTTTACACTTATTTTCAAAAAAGAGAGCTCTTTTGTGAGTGGAAATCAAGGATTTGAGGGATTTTCAATGATTTCTCATACTCTCTTCTTCCTTCAACCTTGATCTTCATTGGATTCGAATTTCTCCTATTTTTGAGAGTTCTCAATTCATTTCTTCATTGTAAACATCTTCTGGGGTGATCGAACACTGGGTTGTGAGGTTTTGAATTCTTTTTCTTATCATTTTCAAAGTTTTATACAATCTATACCTTGCCCATACCTGGGTATAGAATGCTCGTTTTCAAATCATTTGGGTTCTCATGCTCTTGATTTGTTCATCACAGTCTATTCTACATTCCTTCAAGTTTTCATCGGGTTCAAACATTGTTCAAGGATCAGATTTGACGCTCAAAGGTATTCTAGCTTATTTCTCGCAAATCCCCGTTTAAACACGTTTCTCCGAGCTAGGTATACTTTCTGTTGAAACATTTTAAAAAGAAATACAGAAAACTCAGAGAAACTAAATTTGTATTCATGTCTACATTTTTATTGGCATATATAAAACATAATTCTATATCTCTATTTATAGAATTATAATAAAACTCAATTCCTACTTACTTACCTTTATTAAGGAAGCACAACCACACCCAAAGACTATGTAAAACCTAAATAAAAAATAACAATAAAATATAATTAGTTGGAGATTTGAAGCATGTTTTCAACACTCCTCCTTGATTCAAAGCTGCAAAAAAGAATTTGATTAAAATTTATGGAGCACTTCTCTCTATTTGTTAAAAAGTTCCCTTTTCAAGGATCAGCTTGTTGATTCTTCTCATCAATTTACAATTGTTGGAGCACCTCTTTGAATGATGCACTTCTCATTGCTCTTGTTGATGCACTTCTCACCAACAATCAACCATTGAAGCTCTTTCTCTCTATTATCTTTTGTCGGTGCACTTCTAACCAATTAAAAAAAAGAGTTTCCTCGAACTTGTAGATGCTAGAACATATATTCACACAAAATTATAGAATATAAATGCAGAAAAACTAGATCAAACACAAGAATTTTAACGTGCTTTCATCAATCCTCGGTAATGAGGAATCCCCGGTGAAAGGGTGATGCCAATGCATGGGTGAAAGGAGAGTTGCTTTATTAAGATGGCTCTAAAGACCAGGCAAAGAGAGTACAAAGATACAAGCCTAAAGAAAACTCAATGTTCATAAAGGCGAGCAAAGAACTCAAAACAAGAAACCCAGAAATTACAGAGCACCACGGAAAAATACAAACCAGAAAATAAAGCACACTACTGAAAAATGATTACAGAAGATACTTATATAGGAGAAAAAGTAACCATTAGAAGATAACCGCTCCAACAGAAAATGCCATATCATCAACCTTCAAAGCTGGGTTTATCGCGAATTCGAAGAACTCAGGGAAAAGAGAAGAACTTAAGAGGCTGCATAAGGAGAGATTAAAGGGAAGTAGTAACCCTAAAAGGCTTTATATATGACAAAATAAAAAGGGAAATTGTCACTTATGACTCATTTGTCCAAAATAAATACCAAAATAGCCCAAAAGGCAAATCATAACTTTGTAACCATATTAAGTTTCCCAAATTACCTTTATACGCTCATCATCAACAGCCATGCGATTAGGTTGGGTTTTTTTAATTTTTTTGGCTTATTTTGCATTTATCTCTCAAACTGTTCATTTTTTCGACATGCCGCTGTGGAGTTTTTTGTTCGTCTCATTTTTATCTTCGAAACATCATCCATTGTGATATACTTTTTCCAAATTTTTTCTTCGACCTATTACAAATCTAATATAATTTTGTTATAAATCTAATATATTTCTGTTAACAGACTTATAACAGATTAATAATAGATATATATCAGTTCAATGGGCATTGCAAATACAAAGAGACTTATATTAGACTTATAAGGGACTTATATTAGACTTATAACATATATATCAGATATATAGTAGATATATAACAGTTCAATGAGCATTGCAAATACAAAGAGACTTATATTAAAATTATAACAAATATATATCAGAAATATATTAGATACGTATCTGATATAATTCTGATATTTTTATGATATATGACAGATTTGGAGTAGATGTTCATCCAAATCAGTGTCGAAACAAAAAAACGCAGCAGAATTCCTATTCAATTGTTCAAAATCAATTCGAAATTGTTTTAGTGAGAAAAAATTGCAGATGGAAAGTAAAAATTGCAGATGGAATGAAAAATAATGATTATGTTTGATATATAACAGATATATATCAGAAATATATTAGATACGTATCTGATATAATTCTGATTTTTGCAGTAGATGCATCTTGTTCCTAAACTCAAGATCAAGATCAACATCATCTAATATGTAATTATTCTAACTTCTAAGCTGATGCTTTGTCCTGGATCAGTTATTTGCTCATGTCAAGGTAGTGTATCTGCTCAAAAATTCTTAAAGCTAGCATAGCTTTTACCGCAAAACTCATTTGAGATTCAATTATTTTCATGTTGTATGAAAAAGCCTCTGAAATTAATTGGCATCCTATTCCTAAAGGTTTATAAAGAATAGACATGTCGCTTCACGAGCACAGTTCAAAATTCATTTAGCAAAAAGGAAAAAAGATCATGTTCGTATTGATAAGCATAGAAAAAGCAGATAAGTTCACTTACGTTCAAGAGAAAGCAAGAATACCAGTTGTCAAAAGGCCCCCAAACTGAGAAGAAAAAGCAGTTCAACGAAAATTCGAGAAATAAACACTTGAGATTAGAAAAAAAAATAAAAATGGAAAACTCACAATGTGGGGATGTTTAGTGATAGGAGCAGCAAGAAGAGCTGCAGTGTCCATAAGATGATACAGTGAAGCTGTATGCCATACCTACAGACCATATTTGTGAATTCTAGAAAAGCAAAAAAAAGAGAATGAAATTGGTAGAGTGAATGAATTATAAGTTCCCAATCCAAGGGCTGCCATTCCTGTTTTCAACTCAAAATACATTGAATCAAATTAGAGATGTAAACAGTAGCAATAGAACAAGTACTTGAAGAGTAGAGCTTATTATGGTTAATAAGTTTTCAAAATATTCCAAATAGGTTACAAGCATATTCTTGTAGCATTTTGGTTATTATTTTGCACAAGTTGGTACATTTGTGTTCTTTTCCCAAATAAAAACACTGAATGAGCTTTGACATAACTGGGCGTTTTGGGCTTGAGCACAAGGGATGACACCAATATTCCTAACAATCTCCACCCTTGGACCTTAGTGTCTCCATTAATAATACCATCTCATCCTCATATGTCACCATTATAAATTAGGGTAATCGCCAAAAACTTGGTGGTACAATTTTGACACAAGGTTAAAACTACACAACACCAAGAGAAACAATTAGTAAAAGAACCTTACATGGTTAATAGCAATATAAAACACAAGAACAAGCAGTAGTCACATATAACAATACGCAATATAAAAAGTACATGCCAAGTTCTTTCGTGATATATTACATTCTTAAACAAATGCATAGCATACTTGAAAAATGGTGAATATTAATCCTAATCTTTTCCATAATAATTTCAGGCATAGTAACTTTCAACAACTGAAAACAAACTTTAAACCAAGTAACTTTTCTCCTAACATGAAACATTATCCAAATGCTAAATTTTTGTTAAAGTCAGCAACATAACTTGAGGCACAATATTCTTCTATTATGATATCACTTTTAACAGCTTCATTGTACAACAAACCAGAGGAAACAAAGTTTTCTAGACACCCATTTAATTCAACAACTAACCAGTGGCACATATTATATTTATTCAAACACATACCGCTGAAACTCACACTATGAGCGAAAACAAATCTAGTACAGACCAAACCATATATAATAAGACCTATCAAATTATGATTAGGTATTTTTTAAATATACCCTGATTCTTCTACAGTAAAGGGGAGTGTACTAGTTAAAAATTTATAGTGTGTGCTAATGGGTGCAAAAAAATATCTAGTATTCAATTCAAAAGTATCCAATACTTGTCCAATGAAAATCTTATGAGTTAAAACATAAGCACTATTGATTAAAACATGTTTCATGGCCAGTGAGAAAAATACATGAAAATTAATACTAACAGCTTGGATAAAGTATTTAGCAACTAAATTGGTGTCATCATAAAAATTAGGACATAAATCTGAATCAATTAATAAACACCTAAATTTATTCAAATCAATGCAAGCATTAGATATTTTAGGTGTAGAATTGAAACAAACCAACTGAGATTTACAAGTTTTGATTTCTTCAGAATTATGCATATTTAGGTGTCCTCAAGCCTTTTGTGCCATAATTCAGCCTTGTCAAGGCTAGTTTTGGCACTCATAAAATTAGCAAAAACAGAACCAGCAAAATAATACAAGCATTAACAAGGTTACCACTAAGAAGTCACCTATCTCCTCTATAAACCTTAATGACTCCACCTTGAGCTTGATAACTCAAACCTTTACTATCTAGGTGACTTAGGGATACAAGGTTTCTTTTAAGACCTGAAATAGGCCTAACTGTAGTTAATAGAATCCTCCTACCATCTTCACACACAAAATGAATATTGCCAACTCCTAGGATCTCACAAGAGGAGTCATTACCCATAAACACTCTACCCCCATTTAATTGTTCATATTTAGTGAACCACTCTCTCTTAGAAGTCATTCGAAAGGTACAACCTGAGTCTAAAATCCAGGAATCTAAATTCCTATTTTGACTAACGGTTAAGGCTTTTATATCATCAAACTCAGCCATATTATTAGTTGCTCCACCTAAATCAGTATTATCTTTTTGATGGTTTTGTTTATTTAACAATTTCCTACAAAAATTTATGGTACGACCCTTCTGTTTGCAATAAAAACACACCATATTCTTATAAGATTTTGGCTTATTTCCACCATCGAACTGATTGGTGGAATCACTGTTACTCTGATTATTAGAATCTGCCTTACCTTTCTTTCCCTTCCTAAACCCTCCCTCTTTACCCTTAATATTTAGAGCTTGACTAGGCTGCCCCTTACTTTTATTATCCCCTTCTAGTTCTAGTTCCCTCAATTTCAAAGCATTCATTATATCACTGACAGACTCCATACCATATTTTAAGGCATTTTTATTTCCCTATAGGAGTCAGGAATGGAGTTTAGAAGTATTATACTTTGATTTCATCTGAAAATTTTTCACTAGTACTTTCTAAGCTCATTATCAGTTTCTCAAACTCATCAAAGTTATCATCAATGCTTTTAGTTGAATTCATCTTAAATCTAAACAAAATTTCTTTCAAAAAGGACACTTTAGAAAGGTCTTTAGTCTTACAAAGAGACTCTAATTTGGTCCAGAGTTGAGGGGCTTCATCGCAGTCCCTCACTCTCCATAAAACAAAATAAGACAAGTTTAAAATTATAGTTGAAAAAGTCAATTCCATTATATCTTGTTTTTTTTTCCGGTGTGAGATCAGCAGACAAAGAATCTATGCCATTCAAGGCCCTATAACACTTTTGCTGAACTAGGGCAACTTTCATTTATTTTTCCATAAAGTAAAATCCATTTTACCATCAAACTTCTCTAAATTAACTCTAGCTGTTGACATTCTAATGCTAGACAAGTGAATAGACAATGAGAGAAATCTAAAAGAGATTCTGAAAGAAATAATCCTACATAAGAATCACAGAAAAATCTAATGAACCTATTGCTAGCAGATTATATAGATAATCAAGAAAACAAATTGCCTAAAAAAGAACTATTCTTACAGAAACACAATCTTAAGAATAAACAGACTAATCAAGAACTAACAATAGAAACAAATTTAAGCCAATTAGAAATTTCTTTAAACAATTCAATCAGAAAAAAAATGAAAACCCAAAGCAATATTAACAAGCATGTAATTATATTTCGAAACATACAGCCTATAACATGCTTTTAAAACACCAGTAAAGATATCCAAAGCAATAAAATGAATAAAGTGTAGAAAAGAGTATAGAGACAAATATACCTTTCCCAAAGTGACCTTTAAGCCAAGCACAATTACCAGCAAAAAATAATATTTGACATGAAAAATGAAAGTAGATAGTGAAGATTGACAACTTACTTGTTTTGTGGCCAAACACAAGGGAAGCAAGAAAGAATGAACCAGCAAGAAAATTGAGCCAACTTTACTTGTGCTTCAAAAGATGCCTCATATAGAATATGAACAAAATTAGCCAAAAACAATGAAAGTTGACAAAAAAAAACTAAGTATCGAAGATTCACAATAAAATATCAGAATATTAATAAAGCACTTGGCAATTTCTAGGCATGTAGAAACAAAATTATCGGGCACTTAAACAAACTGAATTTGACAGAATCAAGAATAGTCAACAAGAAGACTAATATTGTGCCAAAAAATGTGATAATCATGAATAAAACTTCAGATATCAAGAACAAAGCATTAACAAAAAAAAATAGAACACAAACAGGTCTGTAGAAAAGAAAAAATTCAAAGCAAGAACAGAAATTTTTAGGAAATTCAGAGTAGTCATGTAAGATCAGATCTGTACCCAAAAAGCATGCAAAGAAATAGATCAAAAAATTTGAAAGAAAATTACTCACAGATAACAGAAATCTCGCAACACAAAGAGATTAAGAAAAATTGATTTATTAAAGAGAAAACCCTAAATCAATAGATTTATGAAACATGCAAAGATCTGAATAAACAAATAACATGCAACCCTAAAAAAATGAAACCTAAAGGCTCTAAAAACTTGCAATTAGTAACACATGTAGATGCTAGAACATATATTCACACAAAATTACAGAATATAAATGCGAAAAAACTAGATCAAACATAAGAATTTTAACGTGCTTTCATCAATCCTCGGTAATGAGGAATCCCCGGGTGAAAGGGTGATGCTAATGCATGGGTGAAAGGAGAGTCGCTTTATTAAGATGGCTCTAAAGATCAGGCAAAGAGAGTACAAATGTACAAGCCTAAAGAAAACTCAATGTTCATAAAGGCGAACAAAGAACTCAAATCAAGAAACCCAGAAATTACAGAGCACCACAAAAAAATACAAACTAGAAAATAAAGCACACTATTGAAAAACCATTACAGAAGAACCTTATATAGGAGAAAAAGTAACCGTTAGAAGATAACCGCTCCAACAGAAAAGGCCACATCATCAACCTTCAAAGCTGGGTTTATCGCGAATTCGAAGAACAACTCAGGGAAAAGAGAAGAACTTGAGAGGCGGCATAAGGAGAGATTAAAGGGAAGCAGTAACCTAAAAGGCTTTATATATGACAAAATAAAAACACTGAATGAGCTTTGACATAATTGGGCTTTTTGGGCTTGAGCACAAGGGACAACACCAATATTTCTAACAGAACTCTGTTTAAAACGAATAGAAAAATACAATCACAAGCCCATAAGAAGATGACTCTGAATACCATTGTTGAAACATTAAAAAAAGAAATAGAGAAAACTCAATTCAAAGGGAAACAAAATTGATATTAATGTCTCCATTTTTACTAAATAGTCTGATATGGCATATATAAAACATAATTCTATGTCTTTATTTATAGAATTAGAATAAAACCGAACACTCAAAGACTAGGTAAAACCTAAATAAAAAATAACAATAAATATAATCTAGGCAGTGGCTCATCCAGGTCAGTTTGGTTGGGGGGTCAAGTTTTTAGTTTGGTAACCTAAAACATAAATTAAATAATAATTGTTTATAATAGAAAAAATCAGAGTTAAACATGTATCTTTTTTAATAAAATTAAACAATAATTTAATTCAAACGATGGTAGCAAATCGTGTATGCATATAAAAGCAATACTGGAATTAGTTTTTATTGGTGGTCAGAGTATCAAGATAAGCTTGACACGAGAGAATAATAACATTATATTCAAAGTTATGGAAGAAATGTGTGTTATACATGTAAATTAGGTCGTAAAAGATTACGAGGAATTTAGGAAACTATGGTACTATTAGAGATTAAGGGAAACTTCCCACTTGACAAATGCCAAGATTTTTTGGGTAGTGGGCATCTTATTACAAATAATTGATTAATTGTGGCATAAGCATTGTATTGTTGTATAATTGATTAATTGCAACTTGCAAGTGGACAATTAACAACATATAATTTCTTAACCTAATATTGACTTAAAATTATTACAAACCTTATTAAATGAATTCCCTAACATATGGTTTGTGTTAGATTTTATAAAACCGTTGCCAATTCATTTTCGCACAAATAACACAAACTAACCAATGTGATAATCTTCAATTGGAGGTTATTCTAGAGAAAAATTTATACAAAAAAAATTTCTTAAAAAAAACTATGACCCTAACTTGATTGATATAATTGAAAATAACAAGGAAGTAAATAGCTTAATCAGGCCACACTTTACCCCAATGTCAATTTTTGTGAAATAGTATTTGAAAAGCAAAAGGAGATGAACAGTGGTTAGTGGAGTGGAGTGGTTGCATTGCAACCCTCAAGATTACTAAATATAAATTAGATTTTTTTGTAACCTTAAAAAGCCCAAGGCCTGACTCGACCTGGCTTTGGGCTTCATTTTTTAAGTTGCTGGAAATAAACGACTTGGTTTTAATCCTATTAACCTAAAAGAAATAGAAGCCATGTTACCATCTTCCCTGCGTCTCTTTGTTGCCCTTTATGAGCAGCTTTTTAGGCAGAACTTTCATTTTTTTCAGGCCATTTCGTGACCCCCCCAATCTAGGTTGTACAGACACGCCTCGAGTGTCCGACACTATACATACATGGACACACGGACACGATAATTTGGAAAAAAAATGCATTTGGACACGGCTAGGACACGACAACTAAAATAAATTTTCAAACATAAATATTCATATATAATAAAATACATATTATCCATAGTTATTTGATCAATTAAAAAGCAACAAAAAAATTCAAAATAGTTGTTATGTCAATGTCCTGTGACTTTATTGCATATGCCAATACCTTTACCACCTAAGTGCAACAAATGTGCTTTAATCTAGTATATGACCCTTACTTTTTTTGCCCACATTGTTGCATTTAAATGTTGTATTACCCTACTCCCACTACTTTTTCTAATTTTGTCACATATCTCCACAAAGGAGATTCATAAATTCTTACGTGGAATGTTCGGGAAGTGTCCATCCTACGTGGAGTGTCCGTTTGAAATTTAGAGTGTCGGACACGTATCTGACGAGTGTCCGAAGAGTGTCAGTGTCCGATACGTGTCTAACATGGGGGCACTCCTTATTTCGGAGTGTCCATGCTTCATAGAATATAATTAGTGGGAGATTTGAAGCACGTTTTCAAATGCTTTCAAATGCCCCATTTCATACCTATCTTCTTAATTTTTGCATGATCTTCGCAATGACATGCTTGGTTGGAGTTTTGGATCCATTTTAGATCAATTTGGATGATTAATTAATTTGCTCGCTTTGTCTTTGTTTTGTTATTATACCTCTTGTATCTGTTGCTGTGTCAACCAACGAGCCTGGCTCGATGGGTATCAGCACCTGATTCAAGGATCAAGCGCATTTTCGGCCTGTTTGGCTTGTTTTATTCCATGTTCATGTTGCATGCCATGTCTAGACCCTAGATGTATGTGAATAAATTATTTTCTATATCCAAACACGATCAAAAATTGTTTTATGTGAAATTTAGCATCACACTATGCCATGCTATTATTTTCACTTTTTACAACAAATAAATGCTATTATTTTCACTAATAAAATGGCTATAACAACATATTTGGTCACGGCTTTCGAACAAGAACAGTACTGTTGGAGGTAATTCCTAGTCCAATACAGCCTGGTTTGGGCTCGATGGGCTTGAATGGCAACCACATTCTTTGCCCGGTAGAAGAATCAATGAAGCCTTGAATTGGAATCAATGAGGAGCCCTTTCTCTTGCTTGCTTAGATCAGTGATGCGAACAATTTGATGAGATCGTGTGGCTGTGATTAGGCAACACTTGATGACCGACTCAGTCATGATGTAAAAGCCTTGCCTCTCTCCTCTCTCTTTCAGAAGTTCAGTTTTTGCGATTTGAGAGCTAGGGTTTTCTGGGTCATTTCCTCTGTAGTTTCCTGCAATCTTTTCTCTAATTTTACTCTTAAAACTATGAGTGGTGGTTTTATTCTCTGTTCTTGGGCTCCTGTGATTGAGAGTTGTTAAGATCTAGTGAACTATTAGATTCTTGTTTATAGAATAAGGGCTGAGACAAAGATTGCTGGGTTTTTGAGGATTGTATACCAATTTCTGAAGATCAATAAAGCTGTTGCCAATAACCTTCCCTTGTGGAGTAGTCTAGACCGTAAATCATCCGGGAAACCACATTAAAATTGTGTTTTGTTCTTGCATGCTTTACTTTCTTTTATTACTGTTGATTCTTGAACTCGTTATATGTTATTGTTGCGTTATTGATTTAATCTGGAACAAATATTGAGTATCGGTGTGTTAACTACTCGCAACAGTTGGTATCAGAGCCTCAGGTTTGATTAGTTGGTTCTTTTCTTTGCTATCGCTGCTGTAAAGGTTTGCATTTTGTTTTGATATTGTTTCTACTCTAGTTCATAGATTGATTTGATTTCTGTTGCATGTTCTTGAATCTTTATTGTTTTAAAAGGAAAAGAATTGTTTTACTCAAGTTTTTTTATTAAATCTGTTTGCTATGATGACTCCTAAAGTTCAAGTTGAAAAGTTTGATGGAAAAACTGATTTCAGTATTTGGAGAAGAAAGATGAGAGCGATTTTGGTTCAACAACATTGTGTTAAGGCCTTAGAGGGAATTTCCACTTTACCTAATAGCCTTAGTACAGAAGAGAAAAATAATTTAATTGAAGTTACTTTTAGTACAATCATTTTAAATCTTTCTGATAACGTCCTGCATAGAATTAGGAATAAAGATACTGCTGCTAAAGTTTGGTCTAAACTTAAGTCTCTTTATATGACTTCTTCTCTGCCTAAAACTGCTTTTCTAAAGGAACAACTGTTTGGTTTCAAAATGAATGCTTCTAAGTCAGTAGAAGAAAATTATGATGAATTCCAAAGACTGATTGTTGATCTTGAAAATGCAGGGGAAGAAATCTCTGAAGATACACATGCAATTCTTCTCCTGAATGCGATTCCTGATGCATACAAGAATGTGAGGGATGCATTGAAGCATGCAGAGAAACAGTGGATTGTGAAGATATCATTGACTCCCTCAAGATGAGAGAGCTAGAAATGAAAACTAACTCCTATGGTAAGTCTTCTACCTCTCCCAGTGATGCCTTGGTTATAAAAGCTAAAAAGAAAGGTAAAATGAAAAGGGTTAATAATTCTAGTAATAACAGTCAAAAGAAAGGAAGTGATCAAAGTACTAGTTCTAATAATGGCCAAAATAATAATAGTAGTCAATTTAAAACAAAGAAAACTTGTTTATACTATCATGAAAAGGGTCACATTAGAAAGTTTTGTAAAAGAAGATTGGCTAAAATGCAAAATGAAAACTCTAATAGTGGTGCGGGTAATACCTCTACTGAAAATGATAATATTAAAGCCTTAACTATAAGTTATGCTAAGAATGAAATTAATTGGATTCTTGATTCTGGGTGTATATTTTATATGTCACATAATCTTGAATGGTTTGTAAATCTTAAATAAATAACTGGAAGTCAAGTAATAATGGGAAATAACTCTTCTTGTTGTGTTAAAGGTATAGGCTCTATTAAACTTAAAATGTGGGATAATAGAATTATCTTACTAAAGGATGTAAGATATATACATGATTTAAAAAGAAATATGATTTCCTTAAGTATTCTTGATCATTCTAGTTACACTTATTCTGCTTCAAAGGGTGAGCTACAGGTAAAGAAAGGTAATACATGTATTATAAAAGGTACTCTATGTAATGGACTTTATGTATTAACTGGTTCTGTAGTTTGTGATTTGAATTCTGTTGCCCCTAAGGTTGATCATACTTCTCTGTGGCACAAGAGGTTGGGCCATATTGGAATAAAGGGTTTGGAATGCTTGAACAAAGGAGGTAATCTTTCTATCCCTAATTTCAGTAAACATGATGCTTGTGAAACATGTATAATGGGTAAGTCTCACAAACAATCATTTACTTCATCGATACATAAATCCATTGAATGCTTAGATTATGTGCATATTGACTGTTGGGGCTCACCTTACATTCCTACCTCATTATCTAGTTTATAATATTTTGTCACGTTTATTGATAACTTTTCTAGAAAGGTTTGGATTTACTTTCTGAAAAATAAAAGTGATGTTTTTGAAAAATTTTGTGAATGGAAATCTTTGGTTGAAAACTTGAAAGGTAAGAAAATTAAAGTTTTGAGAACAAATAATGGGTTAGAGTTTGTTAATAATGAGTTTAATCAGTTTTGCATTGAAAATGGAATCTTCAGACATAGAACCTGTGCTTATACCCCTCAGCAGAATGGTATAGCTGAGAGGTATAATAGAACTATATTAGATAAGGTTAGATCCCTGTTGTATGAGTCTGGTTTGGGAGTTAAATTTTGGGCTGAAGCTGCTTTTACAACATGCTACTTAATAAATAGATCACCTGCATCTGCTATAAATTTTAAGGGTCCAAATGAAATCTGGAATAATCATCTTATTACATATAATCACTTAAGAGTATTTGGATGTGCTGCATATGTCTATGATAATACATCTAAACTAGAGCCAAGAGCTAAGAAGTGTGTTTTCATTGGGTACCCTAGTGGGGTTAAAGGGATAAGGTATGGTCCTCAGATGAAAAGAAAGTTATAATCAGTAGTAATGTTACATTTAATGAATCTGTATTTCCTAAAACTAACTTTGATTCTTATAAGAAGGATCTGAATGATATATCCATGTTTGAGGTGGAGCTGTTTGAGAAAAGGAATTACAATCAAGATAATGTTCATCATGTCTCAGTTGAAGAAACTGAAACTAGTAATCTTCCTACTGAGGAAATAGGTAACACTTCTGAACCTGATCTGGAAGCAGTAGATACTAATATTGATAATGATAATTTTGATACAGATGAAAATGTAATTCATGGAAATAGAAGTAGAAGAGAAACTAGAATGCCTGCTAAACTTTCTGATTACATTGTTTATGACTGC
This sequence comes from Euphorbia pulcherrima, assembly GCA_947683365.1. Lineage (NCBI taxonomy): Eukaryota > Viridiplantae > Streptophyta > Magnoliopsida > Malpighiales > Euphorbiaceae > Euphorbia > Euphorbia pulcherrima. Next base: position 21,873,930 of record CANTUS010000007.1, on the reverse strand, counting down.
TTGGATTGTGGCTCTATTGCTAGTGGTTAGAGTGGCCCCCGAGAAGGAGTGGGTTGTATGTGTCCGATCTTTTATTATTTCATTACTGACCATGCTATTTTTCCCGATCTCCAATAGCGAGGTTAATTATGGATTGATCTCTACTATTAAGGATGTGGCAAAGATCAAGGAGAAGAACTGGCATAGGGCTATTTTAGCTCAAATGTACTACGGGTTAGACGTGGGAGCCCGAAAGAAGGAAAATTTCCTCCATCTGAGCCATTTGCTGATTCAGATATATCCCTTTTTTAGCAGTGCTTTACTATCATGGTTTGCTGCTTTTTTTGTATGTGTTGAGTATTTGGACTGATTGGCTGTCAGTTGTGTAGGTTTGGGCCTTTAAGCACCAGATCTTCCCCTCGATCAAGTTCAAGACCACAGTGCCACCGAGTTCACATTTCCTCGCTCGGTGGTGTAGGAGTGCTGGAGGTCTTGGCAAGTATCCCATCGCCTACAGAGAGGCACTAAGGAGCTTATAAATTGCCTCGGTAAGCTACTTTGACTTTTAGCCCTGTATTACATTCAACAAAACATTAGCCAAAAAACACATTTATAAATTTAAATGGCTTACATTAGCTTTCTACTTGATTGATTGGCCGTGTCATTAGGGACCCTTTTCAGGAGGTGTCCAACCTAGCTGTTGTCCTTACGGTCTGGCGGGAGGTGGATGGCTGTAGGTCTGTGATGGAGTTCCCCCTGGCTTTGCCTTGGTATTTGGGGGAGAGAGTTTATAGTTGGTGGGGTGTTATGCCTGCTGCTAGGCCAGTGCCTATAGATCCTTCTACAGGCCTTTGGTGGCCTTATTTGACCATCACCTGTGCGCCCGATAAGGCTGACTATTTGGAGGGTAATTGTCGAGTGGTTGGAAGTATCCCTGGCCCTTACAATGGCCACATGCCACCCTTGCTTACGATGTGCCCTTATATCCATTCCAATGATACTACCGCCTACCATGTGAAAAAGAGGAAGGAAGAGTTGAAGAGGCAAAGGTGTGGCATTGTTGATGAGAGCGATGAGGATAAGGAGGAAGGAAGTGGTGATGATAGTGAGCCCGAGGGGGGAACGAGGTTGGCGAGGATCCTCTGGTGGTCCATGAGGAGCACCATTCTTTTGAGGTGAGATTGCCAGTTTTACATATACGTCATATTATTTGGTTCTAAGATGGTTGCTTATGCTTGTCCTTTGCGTTGTCTTCGATTTTCAGGCACCTCCAAGGAAGAAAGGTCGGCCCAAGAGTAGTAGAGTACGAGGTCGGGGTATACCCAAGGGCGCTGAATTTGTAGAGGGGCACCACTCGACTGCTTTAGAGACTCATTTCCTACTTATGAACTCGAGAGGTGAGTTTCAGACCAGGGAGATAACCCCGAGCCGCCATTCACTAAACTTTATGCCAATGAACAAAGCTCATGTAAGTCTTACGCAAACGTGAACATATTCATATGACAACTCCTTTGTGGATTCCTTTTAACTGCCTCTTTTTTATTTTTTAGTTTTCATGTGCTGAGGTGGAGCGGCCGGCTGGAAATGCCTTTACTCTCAGGGACACTCTTGTTTCCAAGACCTTGCTTGCTCAGGTATATCCCCTGTTATGATATGACATTGTAAAGTAAAATGCATGTATGAATGGTATGAATGATATAGATTATTGTTGCTTCCCCATATGTAGGACTTCATGGCCCTCACACTGTTGGATGCTAATACGACCCAACTGAGGTTCCAGGAAGAGATAGGGAGCTTTGACTCTACGTGAGTGAGCTAGAGAGTCAGCTGGATGCTACCTCGCATGAGAGGAGAAGCAAACATGACATGGATCGTGCAAACCCAATCGAGGGGAGCGGTAAGGGAAGGAAAGTGACCGCTGGCCATCGTTCTAGCGGTGATCCTAAGAGTACATGGAGTGTTGTGGGACTAAAGGGGACGTTATCTACCATTGTCTCATTGATGATGCAGATGTCTCGTCTCGGTCGCCCCGCCGGCGATGGTGACCAATTCTAGATTCAACTGCTGATACCTATTTCCCTTTTTATTTTATTTGGTTAGACTTGGATTTTGTTTTGTATGCCCTTGATACATTGGGTTTTAATGTTAGTTTGATTTTAGATTTTTGGATGGTTTCAAATTTGGTTTTGGCTTAGGATTTGGTACATTTTGGATTTGCTTAGGTTTAGATTTGGATGTTTGGTACTTTTACGCCTTCGAGCCTTTGATTTTTGAATAAAACGGATGTTTGGCTTTGATTTGCTCATGGAAATAGATTGCATGGTTTTTATAGGTTACGGACAGGTCTAAAATGGCCAAAAATAGGTCCGTAATTTGTAGTAAACAATGCCATACGGCTGACAGCTTCACTGATGTCGCCGTCAGCTATGACCATGCCGCCACCGATATGAGCCAAATCATCGACGGTCTCGACATCCATAATCGCAATTTTCTTTTATTTTCTTTTTTATTCTTTTCATTATTCTTTTCGTTTCTTTTCTTTTTTTCTTTTCGTTTTCTTATCTTTTTGTCTTTTTCACTCTAATTTTTGCATAGACTGCCCTATGGGGTTTTCAATCTATCGAGTCTTGCCGTAACTTTTGCCTAGATGGCTCTTTTTGGGTTTTCAATCCAACAGACTTATTCTGTATTCTGACTTTTGCATAGACCTGGATGTTTTTAGTCTATCCGGATTTATTGTCTTTTATTGTTGTGCATTATACGGATGAGCTTTGAGTACCCTCTATTAAATTTGCTTACAATGTTTCCACCATTTGGCCGCCAGGCATTCATACAATCATAGGCATAAAGATTTCAGTACGAAAGATACTTTCATTAGATGAATTTAAATAGAGTACAAGATGTTGGTAACCATTTCCATTAATCAAACTCCCAGTTGTAAGCGAGGGAGGTTTTATTTATGGGTTAGCACGCGGGGTGCGGGGCGCGATTTGGCTTGGTGCAATTTGAGGAAACCGCGATGTTGCATTTAATATGCGTGTGCGTCTTTTATAATAAAATGCCTGATTTTATTAAAGAGAAAATTATTTTATTATTTTTCACATAAACTTATTAAGTGTGAAAAATGTGGGTTTTTACAAGCAAAAAATGTGATTATATTGAGAAATATATTTACACATTTTACTAAGATAAGATATGTTTAAAATAAAGCGTTTTTACTTTACTTAAAGATAAAATAGAGTCGCCACCCGGTTCAGCTACACCGAGAATTGTGGTATACTGATCCAAAATGTGATTTTTATACCAAAAAGAATGAGATTCTGAGTTCGGACATGATAGTTACTCATATCATTCAAATTGTTTGAATGAATTTTGGAATTTTGGAATATGTGGTAATTTTGGAATTATAATGGCTTTATTTAAGAAATAAATTCAAGAAATAAAATAGGCATTATAACGGCTTAATAAATAGATATTTTCTACCGAAACATCGGCAGAGTAACGGCAGCACTTGGGTTTTGGCCCGAAAACTCGGATAGAGTTTCCTCACATTCTGGATGTTTTACCTGTACCTGCAAGCTTATTTACACATATTATAGTTTAAGTAGCTCTAGTGGCTCACTTAACCAGAGAAATGGAATCCAATGTGCAATAATAAAAGTAATAAAAATGGATTTTAAAGTTGGACTTAGAGCCAATTACCCTCAGTTACCTTTTTGTCTGTCCACGATGACTTAAGAGCTGGTGCGGGGACCGAAGTTATGAGGAGAGATTGTGATTTGGTTGGAAAATAGGTTTAACCCAAGTTATGACTATAATCTTGGATTATTCCCATAGAAAATGCGGGTTTTTTTACAGATTAGGTCATTTTTAGACCGAAGATCACGGCGACATCTTGATCTAAAAAGATAGTAAACCAAGTTTATACCTAGTGTAGGTGATAAGGCTCGAATTTGGAAGTGTTTTGATAGAGTTTCGGTGCTTTTGAAACTCCAGGAACTGAAAAAGGACACAATAATAATTTTGTGATTTTCCAAAATTTTGTCCGCTGTTGAAAATGAGGGTGCGAGACCCCTATTTATAATGGGGAGGTAATTAGCCGGCAGGCTAATTACATAGGTAATTACCTTTCTGACAAGATTTTACATCAGATCTCGTAAAATCTTGCCAGATCTCAGTAATATTTAATTTTTTTACTATAGATAGGTAAATAGCCGACGGGCTGATTACATATGTTTGACCAAATTTTGACTTTTTGATTTTTTAGTAGAAAATGCTAAATCGAAGCTTCCCTGGAATGTGGATTATTGAATTTTGGATTTAGGATGACAATTCGGTCCTTTGTGGCTTTTTTGTCTGATCACTGAATGAAATAGAAATGATTCCTCATCGGGCTGGAACAGACCTGTGCTAAAAGTCTGCCCCTCGTATACATAAATTTTGTGCTATAAATTTTGTCGTATGCGAAACGAACAAAACAGAGTGTGTGGAATGCAATGAGTTAAAATATTTTTAATTGACAAATTTTGAAACAATATATTTTACCACTTCGATTAAAAATTTATTAAAGAGTTGCATGAGATTAAAATTGAACGGGGATCGAAATAAATATTTTGGGTGCTTAATGCATGAATGACTGTGTAAAAACAGCTTTTAGGTCCACTCGTTTTATAAACAATGCCGAAAATGGATGAAATGTGCAAAATTGCAAAAATTTCAAAATATACGTAATTAGCTGGCGGGCTAATTACCTATGTAACGGTAACTTTTATAGCCATTACGCGTAAATGCGTGTAACGCGTAAATGCGTAAGAGCTGGCATAGGTAATTAGCCGGCGGGCTAATTACATGTGGTCTATAAATACAGCAGCTTGGCTTCCATTTTCACCACACCAAAAACTCTCTCTTCTTTCTCTTTGTGTTTTCTGCTCCTCTACTTCCAAATTTTTTGCTTCCAAGCTATTTTCGACAATGATTTCTCTCATCATTTTCCTTTTCTGCCCCTCTACTTTAGATTTTGTGGGGTCTCTATGTGGTTCAAGCTTTACAAAATCCGCTTAGATTTGACAGCAGTCCAAGTGACTACTCGGAATGTGATTATCGACAGCGAGAAAGTGGAACTCTCTGAGGTTCCCGTCGAGGCTTTATACGGGCTTATGCCAAACTAGATGTACCATGGGATTCATCCTGGGGATTTTATCCCGCCTGCTTTGAAGCCTTTCGACCACCTTTCTCGGATTCTAGTAAGCCTTACTGCTTTCGACGCATTTGTTACCATGTTATTATTGTTATGATTATTATTATCTATGATGTCATCATTTATTTGTTGTATATATGCATTTGTCTTCTTATTATTTATGGCATAAATGCAATGACCTTCGATAATCGTGCAATTTATCAAAGACTGGTGTGTGATTAGTGTATATGCACTATTTCTGCAGGTCACCAGTCACGAGGGCGGTAGTCTTACTGACTTTTATAAGTGGTATAAGGTATTATCTCCTGGTGCTAAAAGCATCATTGACGGGACATCCTTGGGGAGGATGGTGAGGAACTGCAAGTACACGAGGCATCGCAAGTATTCGTACATCCCAGTCGGTACTTCTACCCACACTTTCCACTTCCAGTGCGAGGAATACACTATTACTCTGGTGGATTACTACGCCATCATAGGTCTTCCTTTCCATGGTAACGTGATCCATTTCAATGCTTGCTTTACTTATGACAACTTTAATATGGATACCATTGAAGCTTTGATAGGCTATTATAGGGACAAGCCCGGGCGAGTTTCTTGCGAGAAACTTATGACCTTTTGGACCATTGGGGATATGAGACATCTGACTTCTACCTGCGAGGCTAGAGCTTTCATGGCTGATACTTTGTCATGGTTGTGCTTTCTTATTAGAGGTACGATCGTGAATCTCTATATTCTACCTGCTCTGATTGATCCGACCCACTTTGATGAGTATACCTAGGGTCAATCCGCATTGGGTCATTTGTATTGGGCCCTTGATCAGTGCACGAGGAATAGGATTGGCAAGTTCAAATCTTGCCTTCAGATTGTTTATGTAAGGATTTAACTCCTTTTCTTCCTTTCTGAGCAATTTTGTCTGTCTTTTGGCGTCCTAATTTATTTTTTGACTGATTGCAGATCTGGCTTTTTGAGATGGGGATCCTTCTGAGGACCAAGCTTTTGTGAGATGACAGCTATCCATTCTGTCCTCGTCTGCCACATTACTAGCGTGGTTGGGAGATGGAGTCCCGTTCTGCTCATTCCACTCATCTCCGTGCTCTATCTTCAGAGCAGGTATACTCCATAACTCCCTTGATTTGCTTTGATTGCTATATCTGCTACAATTGTTAAATTAACACCTAATTCCTCTCTCTTTTCTCAGATCAAGATGTAGCCTTGGGGGCATGCTCTCCACTGGCCAGAGGTTATGAGATTAGCTGGGGAATTTGTGAACACCTGGCTGATTATAGAGACTCCCTTCTCCCTTGAGTGGTACCTTGGAGAGCGTATCCAAAATTGGCATCTGCCTCCCCGATCGCACTCTATTCCTCCTGAGGTGCCCTGGTGGATCTTTTGGCCATGCAGCTCACTAAACTCTATGTGGCTGGCCTCTGATGGCCTACCCAGCACCTTCCTAGAGTAGGTTAGGGGGTATAAGGTGTTCTATCATTCATAACTGCTTGGATGGCCATATATGAACCCCATTCCTTTGCCCCTGAGCCAAACATTCACAATCCTTTCAAGGGTGATGCCCCTTTGACTTTTACCCCCAGCAGTCAGACTAGATCTAGTTTTCCTGGGACTGTCATGATAATAGTATCTTCTCTTTCATTAGCTTAAGTTTCTTCCTTGTTTTTTTCACTATCGCACTTAACCGGATTGACTTGTCATTGCCTTGTTGTCTTTGCAGGATCACCATGGTAGGAAAAGGCCTGCATCCACTTTCGCTCATATGGGTAGCTCTCCGGCATCATCTATCCCACCTTAGGGTTCGACAATGGTGGAGGGACATTGGGGGTTTCAGTATCAACTGCCCATGTCTCTGATGTATCATCCTAAGCTGAGTACTTATATGCCAGTGATTTTGCCTTATTTGGATCCTGAGCATCCAGTGGCCTTCTATCCGGCCAAGACTGCTCATGTGAGACTTCTCTGCTTTTTCTCTCCTTTTTCTTTGGAATCTTAGATTGTGATGATTTCGACTTATCCTGATCTCTCATCCTTACAGGTGCCCATCACCGATAGTATCTCTGCCTGGGGATACATCCTAAGGAGCAGCGGTTCATGTTGAACCAAAACTTTGATATGGTGATACATTCATTATTGTATCATTTTAATGATGATGCATGGCATGTTATGAAATGCATATGAATGATTTGCATTAAAATGTTGTTGCTGGAGATCCGATGGCTTTATGGTTTGTTAGCGATGCTCCTGGTGGATGATCTGTAGCAGCAACCATAGCAACATCATGGACAGGGCGATCCTTCCGTATTATTTCCTCAGGTCAGTTATCCTCCTCTCTCAGTCATCCTTTGATCCTAGCCACTCGAGTTCCAGCGGGCTGTAGATAGGCTCTTTTTTATTTTCTGTCATTTCCTTTTCTTTGGGCCATTTGCAGTGCCTTTTTTGTATGAACACATTTTTTTATTTATGGAAGAATTTTTCATTATTCCTTCACTTTGTACTTTATTTTGTCGTGGATAGAGTTTATCGAGGTAATCTGTCAGAATTGGCAGATTGCCCCATAAACTACGTATAGCAAACTACTACTCTTTTAGATTTTGCCATGGAGAACTATCCGTTTTCGTGCGGATATGAATGTTTATCTGAAGAACTTCGATGGTTGGGATCATCTCGGGGTCTGCGGTCTGGCGCATATAAAGGAATACTTTCGCATTTTTGTTAAGGATAACGTGATCCAAGCTACTATCAAATTCTGGGATCCTATCGACAATGTTTTCTGTTTTAGAGAGCATGAGTTATGCCCCTTGTTTGAGAATTTTAGGGGCTCCTAAGATCTTTGGCTGACATGCCCCCAGCCATTCTGATGCATCATCCTGAGTTTTCTTACCTATTGATGGGCCATTTTCAGTTACAATTATTTGACAGGTGCCGACTGATTTGTGACGAGGGCTCGCGGTTGGAAGTGGCTTTTGACTTAGTTAGGAACCTTTCTCCTAATGATGTAAGCTGGCTTCTGCTCATTTGCTTACTATTGCTGGGAGTATTCCTTTGCGAAGTTCCCACCATGGTCTACAGTATTGCCTTCCAGACTATCATTGATCAGATGTTAGAGGGGAAATCTCCGGTTGTAGTGAGTTTGGCTGAGACATTAATCTTCATGCTTTCTTCCTGAAATGGGACTGAAGCTACTACCAGGGGTAGTAGGCTTATTCTTTAGGTAAATTTTATTTGAGCCTTTCTTTTCGCATGAGCCGCCCTTTTAGGTTTTTGATTCATCAGACTTGCCTTAATTTTTTCTTGGACCGCCTTTTCAGGTTTTCAATCTAGCAGGCTATTTTTTCTTTTCTTCTTTTTTTTCTTATTATTTTTTTTTTCTTTTTCTTTTTATTATTATTACTATTATTATTATTTGTGCTTTTGTGTTATTCTGACAGCTTTGGCTTTAGGACAACCTTTCTATGCTGTTTATCCCTACAAAGCATGGATTACTATCCAAGGGCCTACTGGGCATGGGGTTCCATAGTTCACATCGGCAATCATCCTCATAGGAATTTTATCATTGAGGAGTGGGTCAAGTTTATGGGGAGTCGAGCTGCTGAGGACATCTATTAGGTTTTCCCTTGGTAGGGAATCACATATATGACTACTGATGTTGTTAAAGATGGTGTGGTCCTCATTGGCCTTTCCGAGATCAACACCTACTCTCTTGGTCGCTTGTACAAGCAGTATGGTCATCCTCATAGGTTCTCGACATCCTTGTGTACTTTGATCGGCTCTAACCTTTCTTATACTCAGGTTTACCATCATGACGTGAGGTGGATCAGTCGCTCTTGGGTTGAGATAAACTATTCCATGCCTTTTGACGTCCACCCTTCTAAGGCTTATCGTATCTAGGCTACGAGTACTCATGGGCTTCCTACCCTTGGAGAGAGGCTCATTGAGATGCAGAGACTATGCAGTTTCCTTGGGGGTCATTGAGCTTGCCATTGCGTGTCTTTTGTTCTCATGGGAAAATAAAGGCTTCAGGCCTTATTTGCTTTTGTTGTTTCCACTTCCTGGTTGTAATGCATTTTTATGTGTAATAAGGATGAAAAGAAGTTATTTGAGTGCTTGTTTTATTCAAACAATTTGTAGTTTCCATTTAATGCACTCATTTAGTATATTTAACATGAATATGTCACTACAAAAGATATTATTTAAATAGGAATGACAAATGGTATTTATTCCCAAGAAATGGCCATAGTCGCCCGAGGTTTCGAACAGATTTCACCTAAGGCTTCACTCTTTTGTTTTGGGGTCCTTATTTTTTCCCAAGATCCCTCACTAGCTCTTTACAGACCTTTATACTTTTTATATATTTTTTTAAACGAGATAGCGCTTCAGCTTATCGCAATTTACTGGATTCATGAATTCATTACCATCCAGATCTAAGATTTTGACTGCCCCTTTACTGAGAGTCTTTCTTACTACATACAACCCTTCCCAAATTGGCTGGAACTTCCCTTAAGCGTGTGTGTACGGTTTATAAGATTGCTTTAGGACTAGATCGCCCATTCTTAGGGGTCGATTTTACCCCTTGACTTTACGGTTGTAAGTCTTAGCCATGTGCTCTTGATATAACGGTAGATTCCCCAATGTGGTTAACCATTTTTCATCAATCAAAGTCAGTTCCTCATGTCTTGCCTTTTCCCATTCATCCTCAAACAGTCTTGCTTCAAGGGCTATGCATAAATATTTGATTTCTATTTCAACGGGAAAATTGCCTCCATTCTGTGGACGAGAGAAAAAGGAGTTTGACTTGTTGGAGTCTTGACACTGGTCCTATATCCCCACAAGGCATAAGCCAAATGGTAGGCCCAATCTCAGTAGTTAGAGATCATCTTAGAGAGGATTTTCCTAATTGCTTTATTGGCCACTTCTACAGCCCCGTTGGCTTGAGGGCGATAGGGTAAAGAGCGATGATGCTCAATCTCGTGTTTCGCAATAAGATTAGTTGTTTCCCTCGGAATTGCACATAATTGTCACTTACTATATGATGAGGAATGCTGTATCTGGCAAAGATATGTTGCTGAATAAATCGGGCCATATTCCTGGCCATGATGCTTGTGTATGATTCTGCTTCAACCCATTTGGAAAAGTAATCAATGGCCACTATAATTAAGCGATGGTTGTTAGTTGAAGATGGTCTTATCTCTCCAATGATATCGATGCCCCAGGCTAAGAATGGCCAAGGCGTTATCAAGCATTGCAATGTTGTTGGGGGCAAGTGGATCACATCTCCGTATATCTGACAAGCATGGCAAGCCTTTGCTTCTTGAATACAGTTGGCTAGCATGGTTAGCCAAAAGTACCCCATTCTTTGGATTTTCTTTGCCATCATGATGCCATTCATGTGTGGACTGTAGTCTCCTGAATGTACCTTTTCCATTACCCTTTCAGCTTCTTATTGGGTATGGGACTTTAACAGTAGGCCATTAGAAGACCTCTTGAATATATCTCCTTTAATCAGGCAGAACTGCACCATGAGCTTTCTTGGTGTATTCTTGTTGGAATCCGTAGCCTCAGTCGGAATTTCACCAACTTCGAGCAATTTGATAGTGTTAGAATACTAGAGGTCTTCCTTATCCATGGTGTCCCCTATTGTACGGATGTAATATAGAAATTGAGTCGTTTCCACAACGAGGGGTTTGGTTGGCTACTTTTGGGGCCCCTCCTACATAGAGGCTAAAGTGGCCAATGCATTCGCCATTTGATTCTCCCCTCAGGGCATGTGACAAAACTCGCATTCGTTGAACATTGCGGCTTTTCTCCATATATCCTCTAGTAAGGTCTGAGGGATTCCTCCTTTAGTTCCCAATCCCCTGTGATGTGTTTGATGACCAACGCCGAATCATTGATAATCTTTACTTTATCTGCTCTAAAAGTGACCAGGGCAGACATTCCGAATAGACAGGCTTCTTATTCTACCCTAATATTTATGGTGAGCAATTCTAATCATTTGGACAGAGGTATGAGTGCACCATCTGGCGTAATGATGATGACCCCCAAGTTGGCTTCTCACTTGTTAACGGCGCCATTGAAGAACATGGACCACTTTCTAGAACTTTGCATAGCTATTACAAAGCATTCGTCAAGGAATTCTAGGTTTTCTTATTCTCCTTCATTGAGCAGTTGGTTTTCTAGGAATTCAACCACTGCCTTTCCCTTGATGGTCTTCTTAGTGACATACTCAATATCGAATTTCGACAGTAACAATAGCCACCTTACTAGTTTTCTGGTTAGTGAGGGGACCTGGCATAAATACTTCATTGGATCTACTTTTGCGACCGCTTGAATTCTATAAGATTGGAAGTAATGCCTGAGTTTCTTGGTAAGCCAGACCATGGCAGCACAAGTTTTCTTCGTGATGGTGTATGAAGTCTCGTATTCTGACAATTTATTGCTGAGGTAATAAACTGCATCTTCCTTCTTATCTTCATGCTCTTGAACCAACATAGCCCCTATAGATGTCCCCTCTATTGCTAAATAGAGAATGAGTGGCTTCCCGAGAATCGACGGCTTCAGTATGAAAGGGTTCATTAGATAAGCCTTGATCCTATCGAAGGCTTCTCGGCATTGGGCAGCCCATTCTATTGGTTACTGCTTCCTCAAGAGCTTAAAGATAGGCTTGCACGTGGAAGTTAACCATCCTATAAAGCGGCTAACGTATTGTATGGACCCCAAGAAACTTCTTACTTCCTTCTCGGTCTTTAGTACGGGCATTTCCTTGATGGCGTTAGCTTTATCAGGATCCATCTCTATGCCTCTCTTGCTAGCTATGTATCCCAGTGGCTTCTCCAATGTGACATCAAATATACACTTTTTTGGGTTGAGACGGAGATTATATTTCTCTATTCTTATGAGGAATTGCTCTAATACTATTAGGTGTTCTTCTAGTGTTGCAAAATTTACAAGCATGTCATCCACATAGACCTCAACTTCTTTGTGGATCAAGTTATATAATAATGTTGTGACTGCTTGTTGGTAGGTTGCCCCTGTGTTTTTGAGTCTGAAAGGCATCACTCTAAAATAATATGTTCCCTACCTTGGGATGAATATGGTTTTGAACTTGCCTATTACATTCATGAGGACCTAGTGATATCCCGAGAACCCATCCATAAAGGAATACATGGCTGCTCTTGCAGCGCTGTCTACTAGAACATCAATGTGTGGTAGCGGGAAATCATCCTTAGGAGTGGCCTTATTCAAGTCCCTGAAGTCGACACAAACTCGGACGTTGCCATTTTTCTTGGGTATAGGAACTACATTGGATAGCCAGGTGGGATACTCGACGACCTCAACGAAGTTAGCCATGATCTGTTTGGCCACTTCTGCTTTGACCTTTTCTACCCATTATGGATGCATTCTTCTCATCTTTTACTTTACTAGTCAAATTTTTGATTTTATGGGGATCTTGTGCTCAACAATGTGCCGATCAAGTCCTAGCATGTCTTCATGAGTCCAAGCGAAGGCTAAAATGTGATTTTTTAGTACTTTTATTAACTCTCTTTCTTGTTCAATGGGCAATTGATTGGAAATGTATACCATTTTTGGATCATCTTCCGTATTTATGTTAATTTCTTTTGTAATATCATTATTGATGTTAAAGATGCTAGATGAATGCTAGAATGGATGCATGGAATCGTAATCAGAAACACAGTCCAAATAAGCAAAGTTCTTTAACATATTATCATTATAAAGTACATTATTCATTTCAAACATGCTGGAAACGGAAATAAAAGTCTCATACTGATCAGTAGGGGTCTAGCTTTGCAGCGGATGATTCTTCTATGGCAGCTGGCTTCAACAGGATGTCCTCGTCGTCTTCCTCTTCCACCTTTGCCTTGCCTTTCATGGTCTTGCCCATATCCGTGACAGCTTGGCTCAAGCTACCTCCCTTGCTCTTTGCTTCTTCCACTATCTTGAGTTGTGCTTGAAGGTGCTTGGTTAGAGTGTTAAGGATTTCCTCCTCTTTACTTGGCTTCTTGATCTTCTTTGGTTGTACCTATTCATCGAGCTTGGTCTGATCCAGAATTGCCCCAACATCTGGTTGATGACATACTTTCTTCATCATATAAGTCATAGAGCTTTTACCGCTCTTGCCATAGTCGACTATACTTGAGAAAATCTCGAATCCTAAAATTGTCCTCCCCGGTGAGTGAACGGTTCAGGGGTTCTGTTGTAGGGTTCCTATGATTTCTTCTGAGAGACGGTCTTGTGGGTGATTGTCTTATATCTTATATAACTGAGTCATCCATGCTTCCATTCTTCTGCCCCTATATTAAAGGTCGGTATTCCCTATTCATGGGCACCTAGTCCTTTTCCAAAAGTGTAGTGCTTTCACATATAACCCTAAATCCAAGGGCCCTAGTGCACATTTGGCTGCTTGTTTGACTCTTGGCCGATTGTGATCGTTGTAAACCCTTTCATGAGGCTTTCTTCCATTTTCAGTGTTGCTACCACTGAGGCTTTGTCAGCTTCCAGAGTAACGATCTTTCCATAGAACGGGATTTTGATTTTCTAGTGAAAGGTGGATGGAATTCCTCCTAACACATAAAACTATGGCCATCCGAGCAATATAGAGAAGGTCACCGGGATGTCTATGACTGTGAAGAGTACTATAGATGAGATTTCACCGATGGTAACTTTGGCCTCAAACGTACTAATGACGGTCCTCTTAGAATTGTTGTAGGCATTAATGACTGTTGTGGATCTCTTTAAGTCCCTTTCAGTTATTCCTAGAATTGGTAGAATATCCTAAGGATACACATCCAGTGATGAGTTGTCATCAACCATTATACATAGCATGATGCGCCCAAAAACACTTACCTTTAAGTAAAGAGCCTTATTGTGGCGAATGCCATCGTCAGGTAGGTCCAACCTCGAGAAGATAATGTTAGGGATGATAGTGCTAGTCTCGTTGTTAAGTAGCGAGCAGACTTGTTTGAGTGATGCTAGGGGAGATGTTTTGATCTCCATTAGCTTTTTAACAATAGCAAGACTATGATCTTGAGAACTAAAGAGGAGGTCCCAAATGCTCATCTTAGAAGTGATAGCCTTCAACTGATCCACAATCAGACTTTCTATCTTTTCTGAGGGTTTAACAAAAATAGGAGGTGCTAGGGGCTCAACTCTTAGCCCAGCAGGGGCTATTGATCCCATGATTTTCCCTCATCTGGTGATAGGACTGACAACCTAGGTTAGCAAGTTTGTTTTTTCAAAGACTTTGAATTCGTCAAAATCTTCATCAAGTGGTATCTCTTTGAAGTTAATCGGCTTATTTACGGAGGATGGTGCTTTGGCGGTGAAGGGCCATTGTATAAAGGGAACCTTTTCAGGCTGTCTTTCTGGGATCTAACACAAGATAGGATAGGACTCTTGCCTAATCATGTGGATGGAGGAGGAGGCGCTCCCACTTTCATCTTGTTCATGCTCGCATATGACAGCCTCTTCTGGTTTGTCATCATACTTGTTCATGTACCATTGATATTCCCTGGTGGATTTCATCGATGTTAGGCATATAGCATTAGTCGCCTTCCATTCCCAGTACAACAAGGGGTTTTTGTGCTTGTCTAGCTTGGGGGTTGTGCCCTCCGGTTGGTCTACCCACTTGAAGTAATCAATGAATTGTCTAGCTAGAGTGTTCCAGATGACCTCTGATAGAATGTTAGCCCCTCATACCAGACAACTGCTTTTTCTTGGAGAGTCAGAAGGAACCTCTCTAGCCAATATGCATAGTAAATGTACCCATCGTTCATCATTTGGACGAATTCGCGGATGTGTGGGCGTGGACTTATGTTTCAGTCGTAGAATATGGGATAAACTTCCCTTAAGTCTGGGCTTCGGATCTTATAACTGGCTGGAGCTAGTTCATTTTCTACATAGATCCTCTCCATGATGTACTCCTGATAAGGCTCTTGCCCCTCTTCTCAAATCATATAAATGATGTGTTTGCTACCTAAGTCAAAGTCTGTAAAATCCCCTGAATTGTCACTTGTTGCAGACCATAAGGCGCCTGGGGAGTCATACTCTAAAGATAAGGCATAGCTCTTAGCACCATCATAATCAACCATTATACCATTAGGGAAGGGAGCCCAGTACTCGAAATCTCTCGAAAAATGGTTTAGCTCGTCGCCTGAAAAGACCTCCGATTTGTACCCCAAGTTATCTACCTCACTTTCATCTTCATGATCCAATTCATTGGAGTCCATAAATTCTTCTACTTCCTCATCTGAATGCTCGAAGGGTTGTCACCCATTCCATGGTTTAAAGACCCAATTTGGTGCATGCTGAATTGGGATATTATCATCAGAATCTTCCTTGGGATCTTCCTCGAGATCTTCTTTATTCATTTCATCCTCAACCCCTTTGATAGCCCTATAAAAGTCGGAGACTATGCCTCATATACTGGCAAATGTTTCCTCTACATGGGTACCATATGCTGTAATGTCAGCATGGATCCCTTCAAAAGGATGTCACAATTCCATGCTCACTTGGTTTCTGCGGTTCATTTTTTATGCTACACCTAAACGAAGCTCTGCAAGTGGGTCTGACATCACCTCATTTAGGTTAATGTTGAGGTAGCTATGCTGGTTCCTATGATCACTCCAAGCTTGTTTAGGATCATACAACTCTTGATTTTCTAGGTGTGCTATTCTAGAAGAGCTTCCCAATTAGAACAAACTTGTTCCAATGTAATTCGGACTAATGTAATCTGGGGGAGCATACATGGGGGGTTATGGAGGAGGAATATCCTACCAACCAGCATTGTGTTGGTCTACTTATGGTACCAACCACTAGAAAAGCATATCTGGGTATGGTTGAGAAGCCCTAAAGTACTGGAAGAAAGACCTCTACAAAAAGTACTAGTTCCATCGACCTTCCATTGGCATTATGTCATACCAGTCCATGGTGAATCCTTCTAAGAACCTAGGGAACTGAGGTCAAATCCCATCATGGCTATCCCTTATTCCTGCATAAATTAGATGAATTCTTCTACATGCTCATTCGGGTCAAAGTCTCCTTCGTATATGAGGTGTGGTGTCACTGGGTACTGATCCAACCCTTCTCTTCTCATCCTTAAGACATACCAATCGACCATGTAGATGATGTCCATGTTGTCAAAAATCATGTTTTCCCCTCATCCTGGGTTATGTCAAAAGTTATTCATCACATCAATACTATATTCATCGGCCTCCACCTGAACATTGATGGCATTTATTGTGGCCTCAAAGTTTGGTAGGGGATTAGTCTTTGTGCTTAGTTTCTTCTCAGGCTCTTTCATTCTCCCGTCGGCTATCATCTAGTATAGATCTTTCAGTAGCCAGGTGCATTCATTGGTGTGGTGCCCTTTGGTGACATGATAGGCATAAAAGTTGTCTCTATCTGCCACAACAGGTGGAAAAATGGTTTGATGCTCTACAGTTGGTCAGACTTCCTTAGTTTAGTAAGTATCTATGATGATGATTCTACCTATGGGGAGATAGATTGGTGAGTCTTCATCTAAGTGGCAGCAATAACTTTGGCCGGAGTCTTTGAGGATTCAGAACTACCCTATTTCGAGGATCCACCCTTTTTCTAGTATCGATGTTTAGTATAAGCTTGCTGTTCTTGCTTCTTTGCTCGATCTTCTTCCTCGTACTTTTCTAGTCTCTTAGCATAGTCCACAACATCGTTAAAGGTGTTGAATCACTTGGTATTTTGAGATAGATCCTTCGACAAGCTTTATTATTAGGGCATCTTGGTCAAGTGCCCTAGTTACCAGTACATGGATAACCATCCATCTCAGGTAAAATTCTTCAAAGGACTCATTTGGCCATTGTTTGATTCTTTCAAGGTCTTGCAAAGTAGTTTTAACCTTCATATTAAAGGCATAATTTTCCACAAATGCTGAGCCAAGTTTCTTCTAATTAGATTTCACATTCATTATCATCCTTATGTATCACTCAGAGGTGGAACCTTGTAGAGTAGCTTAAAACAGATTGACTATATGAACCTTAGGGATGTTCATGCTAGTCATAATTCAAAGATAACCTTCTACATGTGCGTGAGAGGGCCCAGTACCAATATATGGGGCTATATAAGGCATCATAAAGTTAGCTGCAAGGGCTTCTGATTCCTTTGGCAAGAATCAGTCGATGTCTACATACTGCTCGATAGAGGGAGCAACAGATTTGTCTTTTGTGGGAGACAGCTTCTCCATATTCGCCATCTTTGCCTTTAGCGCCGCTATCTCGGCCTCTTGCTCTTGGGCTTTTTGAGCATTAGAAGAGCTTAGCCTTACCCAATCATCATGGAACTCCGGAGCGTCAAGAATCCTTCTGAGGGACTGTCCAACTGCATCATCATCTGACATTGCTGACTCGTTGGTCACTTGGGGATTGACTCTATGGTTCAAGGGGAGCTAACTCGCTGGTCACTCAAAGGTTGACTCTATGGTTGAAGGGGAGCTGACTCGTTGGTCGCTCGAAGGTTGACTCTATGGTCTAAGGAGAGCTGACTCGCTGGTCACTCGAAGGCTAACTCTCTGGTCCAAGGTGAGTTCACTCGGTGGTCACTCAAGGATTGACTCTATGGTCCAAGGTAATCTAACTTGCTGGTCACTCGGGGATTGACTCTATGGTCCAAGGTGAGCTAACTTGCTGGTCATTAGGGATTGGCTCTATGGTCCAAGGTGAGCTGACTCACTAGTCACTCGGGCATTGACTCTATGGTCCAAGGGGAGCTGACTCACTGGTCACTTAAAGGATTGACTCTATGGTCAAAGGTGAGTCGACTCACTGGTCACTCAAGGATTGACTCAGTGGTCAAAGGTGAGTTGACTCAGTGGTCTTGGTTTATATCGGCTCTTGGGATGAGCCAAGGTGGACTCACTGGTCTTGGTTTATATCGGCTTATGGGTTGAGCCTTGGACTCACTGGTGTTGGTTTATTTCGGCTCAGAGGTTGAGCCTAGGTGGACTCACTAGTCTTGGTCAATTTTAGTTTCCTATAACTAAGGAAATAAAATGGTATGTCATACATCAATGTCATGGCTGCACAAAGATGTGGTTAGTTTTCACATAATCGTGATGCTTAAGATGTCCGTTGTTGGTTTTTAGGTTTATTTATATTTAATAAGCCTACACATATAGCAAACGGTTAGATCGTGCCTATCACCCTTTTAACTCCAATGGGTTACTTGGCTTGAATGCCAATGTGGGACTTAGAGAAGTCTCCTCGTGTGCACTTTAAGGTTTTTGGGTAAACCTATGGGGAAGTTTCTAAGGTTCATCTATATGCGAGTTTCGGTCTCAGGATTGGGTGCGATTGGGTACCCTGCGCCTTTGTGTACCGAGATTCGGTGGCCCTAAGTGAACCAAAGGAAACTTTTCCACATATAATATACTTGGGTAGTCTTGCCCTTAAGCGAGAAGGGCCCTCGTACGTTATGCAGGGGGTGTGATTAGATCCATACCCCTCAAGCCCTAAGCGAACTTGGAGATACTTCACCAAAAGACACCTAAATTTGTTTAAGGGTAAAGAAAGCAGATACTATGCAATCCTAAAATTGTGTCGTGTTGAAATTACCCTATATTCCATAGTTCCAAAATTTTATTTGAACAATATTTTAATTATTATGTCAAAAATAGATTATAAAAAAATAGGTTTTCATAAAAATAATTTTTTTCCAACAGAGTCGCCACTGAGCGGGCGAGGTTTTATTTATGGGTTAGCATGAGGGGTGCGATGCGCGGGGCACAATTGGACTTGGTGCAGTTTGAGAAAACCATGATGTTGCATTTAATATGCGTACGCCTCTTTTATAATAAAATGCCTGATTTTATTAAAGAGAAAATTATTTTACTATTTTTCACATAAACTTATTGAGTATGAAAAATGCGGCTTTTTATAAGACAAAAATGTGATCATATTGAAAAATTATTACACATTTTATTAAGAAAAGATATTTTTAAAATAAAGCATTTTTACTTTACTTGAAAATAAATTAGAGTTGCCACCCGGTTCAGCTCCACCAGGAATTGTGGTATACTAATCCAAAATGGGATTTTTATACCGAAAAGAATGAGATTCTGAGTTTGGACATGATAGTTACTCATATCGTTCAAATTGTTTGAATTAATTTTGAAAATTTGCAATATGTGGTAATTTTGGCATTATAACGGCTTTATTTAAGAAATAAATTCAAGAAATAAAATAGGCATTATAAAGGCTTAATAAATAGATATTTTCTACCAAAATTTGGGTAGAGTAACAGCAGCACTTGGGTTTTGGCCTAGAAACTCGGATAGAGTTTCCTCATATTCTGGATTTTATACCTCTACCTGCGAGCTTATTTACACATCATAGTTTAAGTGGCTCCAGTGGCTGACTTAACCAGAGAAATGGAATGCAATGTGCAGTAAGAAAAGTAATAAAAATGGATTTTAAAGTTGGGCTTAGAGCCAATTACCCTTAGTTACCTTTTCGTCTGTCCAGGATGACTTGAGAGCCGGTGCGGGAGTGAAGTTGTGAGGAGAGATTGTGATTTGGTTGGAAAACAGGTTTAACCCAAGTTATGACTATAATCTTGGATTATTCCTAAAGAAAATGCGGGTTTTTTTAAAGATTGAGTAGTTTTTAGACTAAAGATCACGGCGAGATCTTGATCTAAAAAGACTGTAAACCGAGGGTATACCTAGTGTAGGTGATAATGCTTGAATTTAGAAGTGTTTTGACAGAGTTTCGGTGCTTTTAGGACTCCCGGAACTGAAAAAGGACACAATGGTAATTTTGGGATTTTCCAAATTTTGTCCACTGTTGAAAATGAGGGGGCGAGTCCCCTATTTATAATGGGGAGGTAATTAGCCGATGGGCTAATTACATAGGTAATTAGCCGGTGGGCTAATTACTTGTCTAACAAGATTTTACATCAGATCCTGTAAAATCTTGAAAGATCTTGGTAAAATTTCATTTTTTTACTATAGATAGGTAAATAGCCGGCGGGCTGATTACCGATGTTTGACCAAATTTTGACTTTTTGACTTTTTAGCAGAAAATGCTTTATCGGAGCTTGCCTAGAATGTTGATTTTGGAATTTCAGATTTTGGATGACAATTCGGTCCTTTTTGGCACTTTTGTCTGATCACTGAATGAAATAGGCATAATTTGTCATCGGGTCGGAACGGACCTGTGCTAATACCGGTGTTAACTAGTCCTCACAGATTTTCAAGTTAACATCTTACTATTTTTCTCTCGTGCTTTAAAGCTTACCTAAACCGCCCTTTTCGGGTTTTCGATTCTGCGGGCGATTTTCAGAAGAGATTCCCTAATTTTTGCCCAACTGGTTTGCAAGATACCAACCATCGAGTGTCACCCTAATTTTTGCCCGATCGGTAGAGGACCAAACGACGGGTTATTTATTATATATATATTTTTTATTGTGCCGCTCTTCTGATTTATTTCTTTTGATTTCGATATGATAACACTTAAGCCTATCTTGGTTGATTAGGTCAATGAATTTGTTCTTGTCAATGCTCGTTGTTTTGGTTGATCACCTCTTCGACCAGGTACCTGCAAGGTCTTTCTAAACTCAGTCGGAATTAGTTTGACTTCCTTCAAAATCAGATCATTGGCCTTTAACAGACACCTATGATGCTTGACTCGGTTGTTTGTATATCCTTACCTAGCCCTTAATATACTTGAGAGTTGTTTGAGACTTTTAATCATTTATTCATCCATGGCATTTGTTTGGATCTTATCTACGTCCATTCAGGTTCTTCTAATTTGGATCTCAAAGCGACTCTCAATGATTTCATCTTGGATCCAACTGTAGCTCATTTAGCTGGTTTGCTTGATAGGCTGTTTTGCAACTTTAGTTGCGTGATTAGTTTGTGGCTTATGGAGTAAAGGTCCACGATACTTGATCCCATACTTTATGCTCTTAGTGGCGGTTGCGCCTTATAACGAGTTAAGTCATGCTCGGTGAAGATATATCTCTCTGCGAATTTGGTCATTTTCTTGGTGGTAATGATGGTGTGAGATTCAGCTTCTTTTATAGCTACAGTGTTTATTTGATGAAGGCCAGAGTTCACCAATTGTATACGCCACCATGCCAAGAATGACTAAGGAGCAGGGAAGTGTTGGGCAAGTATTGAGAAGTGAGAGGGGGTGGGAAGTGGGTAGGGTAAAAATTTATGCCATGATTTTTTTTTCATTCCACAAACACAAGTCGACACTTCTTTAGTAACTAGAAGGTGGGTTTGCGCATAGTTGTGAGGTTACCGAGGTGATCCTAAGAGAGACCACACTTCTTTTTTCCGTGATGTTCAACAATCTGACTATCGATCTTGGGCATTTCTTGTAGGGCCCAACTAGATGAAAGCTTTATCATGGTATTTAAGCACTTTTGTTATCTCACATGTGTTTTAACAGGAGTTAAATGATTAGAAATGATTACCACTTGGGAGATTCCATGCGTACTCAAATTAATTTCATGCAATAAAGTATCTTGAATACTGAAAGCATCATGCGTATGTTCATATGAATCCGTGGATCAAATGGGTAAAACATGGAGTAAGTAACAAAATAGAAGGTCGCTCATGGTGCTAAAAGTTTCAGAAACAAAATTGTTCAAAATGAAAGCGTGAAGAAATCTAAAGATTACACATCAAAGATTGTCATTCTCGACAGGCGGAGGGTCTTCATTGTTGATGTCGGCAATAAGACCATCCTTAGTAGGTTCCATCAATGTGTTGCCCTAGTTGAAAGCTAGAGTCTCATGCTGCTCAGCGGTATGTGAGATGTCCTTCATTTGGCTTAACCTTCCAGTGAGGACCTTGGTGAACTGCTTCATGGCATTGGTTAATGGGTTGCTCATTTTGCCTTTTCTGTGCTTCTGCCCTTTCTTTGTGAATGCTATCATGTGAACGCTATCATGGCCTTGATCATCGCGATAGTCACTTCCTTAACTTCTTCATCATTTGACTCCTCGTCCTCGTTGATGGAACATGACTTTTCCTTTCCTTTCAACTTGCCTTTAGAGCAGATGGCCTTGATGAGTTCCTATAGGCCATTCCCTTGTTTAGGTAAGCTAGAATTTGTTATTCCTATCTGGTTGTTGAACTCTAGTAATGGGAAATTCATAATGCTAAGCGCTCTTTTGGGTTCAATAATCTTTCCTTCCTTTACCAAATGGCAGATGGCGCGAACCAGGGTCTTACATTCATTGGTGTGGTGAGATGGCATGACATAATACTTACAAAAGCTTCTCGTTTCATCACTCATGAGGGGTTTGTACTCTCGAAGGGATTTGAGAAGGGAGACCTCTTTTAACCCGACAATGATTACATTAAGCGGCTGCTTCCATGAGTTTATGCTATTCGTAGGATTATTGTTTAGTTGGATAATGGCAGTTGGGGTCGGTTTCAGAGAGTTCCCTTAGTATATACTAACTTGAGATGGGGATGCACCCGATTTATCATGGCCCACCAATGGATGCATGCTAGAGTTAAGAGGTACCTGACCTTCATTTCTTTGGAGTTCCCCTTCTTTCTAACCATAATTAGCTGCTGCCAAGAAGATTTTAATTTCAAGTGTCATTCTCGGAGGTTGCATGACCTGGTCTTACGGAGGAGGCATCGGGGTTGCAGATAACATAAATTGTGATGGAGTGACCAACATCGGAGGCAAGATGCCAGAGAATGACAAAGTAATTGAACTCTGGGCTCTTTTCCTTTGCCTGTGGTAAGCAGATAATGATGATTGCAAGAGTGCTCCATCATTGGGGGTCATGCCAGGAGACTGAATGACCTAGTCGCTAGCTCGGGGGACAAATGACTATCGTAAGGTAGCTACAGCCACGGATGTCACGCCCAGAGGTTGCGTGACCTGGTCGAAGTTCTTGCTTTCCAGGACCTTCTTGACGGTCATCTGAATAGCTATCTGAATTAGTTCCCCAATAATATTTCGGAATAGATCCGAACTCAAAAATTGGATGATGGTGGCAGTAATTTCAAAGCCAAGGGATGTAGGATAAGTCACTCTCGAAGCAAGGGTAGGATCGGTCTAATCTTCGGGCAGGGTAGTGTCCTTATTGATGTGAGGAAGAGAGATGGCTAGTTACGAAGGTTTGAATTCTAGACTAATCAGAATCATGAATTGAAGGTTAGAGGATGAGTGGGCTGTGAATGGTATGGATGGTATGCATGACTTTACTTTAATAATTGATGTGTGATATGCTTATTTGTGGTTAGAGATGATGCGAAGGCTTATCCCTCCAACATACGAGGGATGTTTGTGCCCCTCGTCACGCATAGTGATATGTCGTGACTCAACGGGAGCACAAAAGAAGTCCCACAGATGTTACTAAACCTCTTCCACGAATGGAGATCGGTAAGGGTAAGTTGTTTGACTTTTGGCCCTAGAAGTCGATGCATGGGCAATGCATGTAGCACATAGCACAAAAAATGTCCCTCTTCCGACCTAATAACTCCCGTATAATGCCTCTTTGAAAAGGATGGAGGTTAGCTTCTTCACCAAAAATGGCAAAGAAGTGTGTCCCAATTATTTTTTGTTGTTTTGGTAGTCCTAAGGGAGTGAAGTGCTAAGGCTTTTTCTAGCGCAGCTTTGGTATAGGGTTATTGATGTAGAAAGTTCTCGTTTACCTTGATTTCACATTACTCAACCACTTCCCAAATAGGTGTTATCGCAGGATTTCACCTGTTGGTTCAAACAAGTGATCCACCTATTAGTCATCCTCAATTCCAAATAGGGCATGAGTGATACTTTCGCGAGCTTCTCGGGTAAAATGGGGCACCTAATCTTACAAAACTATCTACATGCGTAAGGATAAAACGTTATAAAATAAGAATGAAGTTTTAATTTGGCCAATGATTTCAATACATCATTAAAGAGTTTTAAACTTATTGAAAATGTTAAGTTCAAGTTTAAAGAGATCGATCCCCAGCAAAGTTGCCACTGTGAGCAGATGACATTTTCGAAAGGCTGTGAAGCCTGGCCGGCGGACCGATCCCTAAAAATAAAGTGTGATGTGATCGTACAAAATGGTTTAGCATATTTTTATGTTCAAAAGATACGAGATCGAAATCCCGTACTTAAAATAGAGTTCCCACTCGGTTCAGCTTAACCAGGAAATTTTTTGTACGATTTTCCCACTGGGTGATAGACCATACCTTAAGTTGAGATTCCGAGTTTGGATGATGTTATCTATTTTACATCGGTCAAGTTAAAGGATTTCATTCCTTCTTAATTGGTTTTAATCCACCCTATTTATTGTGTTTTTGATTTATATTTTGTTATCACGTTATCAAGCATTCACAGCGGTAAATAAATAAATTATTACAGTCATCCCAAATAAAATGCGGAAATTAAAATAATAATTAAAAGGCTTTCCAAATCTTATACATTTTTCTATACATTAAATAAAATACCCGAAGGCCTAGCATACATCTATCCTAAATCTACCTGCCCCAAAATGGTTAGCGCAGATACGGCATGTTGTACGAGGTATATCATGTTACATGCATAGTTAGTAGACCAAACAAGACCCCAGTTAGCGTGAACATGGCATATTCATTTTACAATTTATGGAGCCCAGTTTGATGGCTAAAAATGGGGTTTGAACGACGTTTGCGGGAAAATTTCATTATATCTAGATTTTAGAC
The DNA here is from genome assembly GCA_947683365.1 of Euphorbia pulcherrima. Lineage (NCBI taxonomy): Eukaryota > Viridiplantae > Streptophyta > Magnoliopsida > Malpighiales > Euphorbiaceae > Euphorbia > Euphorbia pulcherrima. The sequence continues at coordinate 21,849,049 of CANTUS010000007.1, read as the reverse complement.
TCAATTGTTATTTTAACCGGATTACTAGTGAAAATCCCACATGTTATGGGGTGAGGTATGTTTTTAGAAGGTTCTGGACCCCCGTCATTGCACTGTACATCCTAGCTTCGGAAATTAAACTAGGTTGAAAATAAAATGAAAACTAACCTGCTGTCTAGAACCCCATACCACCGGCGGTATAAATGAGGCCGTCGGCGACATCAGTGATTCGGCTGGCGATCTCATTTACACAGGTAGGCTGCATGACATTCTGGATACCATAAAGAAAGGGTCCTACAAGAAAATACAGCTGTTGAGGACAAATGAGGCCACTAGCGATATCATTGATGCTGCTGGCAGTGTGAGTGATATCGCCGGTGACCTCAAGTATCTCCGGTGACTTCCATTTCTTGCAGCTGTAGTTTTCAGCCAAAAAGCAACCGAAAACCCAAAAGTAAGCACACAATAGCAAGCAAACACAACAAACAACTAAAATGAAAGCCAAAGAGCTATAAGACTTAGAATTTTTACCTTGGGGCCATGAATCCACCTCTTCGTGATCCCAATGACCCCTCCGGGGAGCTCAAGTGATGATTTGATTAGTAAATGGGGGATTTAAGGTTCTAAATCCTATTTTGGTGACTCTAAACCTAAAAATTCACCTAAATATTAGAGAGTTTAGTAAAGAAAAACCAAGAAAAGATGAGTTGGTGCCGCCAACTCAAAATGCTTACTTTTCAAACTGGCAGAGGTTGATGCCGCCAGCGGCATCAGCGATACCACTAGAAGTATCAGTCATGCCGCCGACGGCTTGATTTCTGCAGGCAGACAACTTTTTGTAGAAATTTGTTCGATATCCGCCAAATAATTGATCAAAGTCAATTTTCCACCAGATTTTGGCCTATATAAAGAGCCATTTCAGCTGTAATAAAGGGGAGACATTCGCCACTTGAAATCTTAAGGAGATTTTGAGCATTTTTAGTTGGTTCTAGTGGGATAAAGTCTGGCGGCATCAACCTCTGCCAGTTTGAAAAGTAAGCATGGCCTAGCCTAAAAAGGTGAAAAGGTGGGTCAAATTCGCCTAAAAAGGTGTTTTAGCGGGATTAATTTGAATAATTAGGGTGTATTTGACTTTTTATGGGTATTTAGGACTAAATTAATTTTTGGGTGCAAATCATCGGTTTGAGCTATCACCGGACATGTTATCGGGCATGTCGAACTGAATTTTTCCGAAAATAAAATTTGTAAAGAATTTTTTATCAGTAATAAAAATTCCAAAAAAGAATTCTTATCATGAGGAATAAAATCGGGAATACATCATCATCGTCTCACGAGAGGAACTGTAAAATCTCTTGCTCACAATGGGTAAATGACATGTTTTCCGATAGAAAACTCTGTAAGGTGACACCGATAGGGGCTTTCCATGCGGACTGCCTAGAGAGCTTCAAAGTGGGATTGACTGTTTTCTCCAAGATGAGCTTGACCTCTCTATTACTCACTTCAGCCTGTCCGTTTGTCTACGACCGGTATGCCGTGGAAGTCATATGCTTGACTCCCTATTTTGCTAGTAACATCGAGATCATTTTATTCTAAAAATGTGTACCATAATCACTAATAAGTAGTCTCAGTGTCCCATATCTGGAGATGATGTTGTCCTTTGTAAAGTCTGTTATGATCCTCCCATCATTATTCCCGGTTGCCTTGGCTTCTATCCACTTAAAGACATAATCAACTACTAGGAGGATGTATTTAAACCCATAAGAAGCAGGAAAAGGGTCCATGAAATTGATACCCCAGACATCAATGATCTCGACAACTAAAATAGGGGTCACTGGGAGCTGATCTCGACGTCCAAGATTGCAAACTCAATTGACAGTTGTCACATGCCTTACAAAACATATAGGAATCATGGAAGATGTGAGGCCAATTAAATCCACACTCAAGAATAAGTTGTACTGTTATCCTTGGCCCACTGTGACCTCTGTTTACTTCAGAATGACATGCTTGTAGGTATCTCTTCCCTGTAAACTTATCTCCTCAAAACCATATCATTCCCTTATCTCTATAAACAAGGATTATCCTAGAAATACCTGCCAGCTTCCCTCTTCATTTTCTCCTTGTCATTACGTGCAAAATCCTCTGGAAACCTCCCGGTGGTAAGAAAGTTAAAAAGATCTGTGTACCATGGTGTCTCGGTGATGGCAAAGAGACTTTCCCTAGGATATTCATCCTGGACTTCCCTAGGTTCTTCTGAATTGGTCAGCCTACTAAGATGATCGGCCACGAGGTTCTATGTCCCCTTCTTATCTCTCATCTCGATGTTAAATTCTTGAAGTTAAAGGATCGATCGAATCAGCCTCGACCTAGCGTCTTTCTTGGTCTTAAGGTACCTCAGAGCAGCATGGTCTGAGTATACAATGACCTTGGAATAGAGAAGGTAGGAACGAAACTTCTCTAATGCAAATATGATAGCAAGGAGCTCTTTCTTAGTTGTGGTGTAGTTCTGCTGAGCTGTATCGAGAGTTCGGGAGGCATAATAAATGACATAAGGCTCTCGGCTAACCTATTGTCCCAATATTGCTCCTACTGCCATATCGCTTGCATCATACATGATCTTAAAAGGCTGGTCCTAGTTGGGTGCTTAGATAATAGGTACAGAGACCAATTTCTTCTTGATAGTATCAAAGGCTTCTTTGCAATGATCTCCAAACTCAAAGTCAGCGTGTTTCTGGAGTAGCCTACATAGGGGCTCGGCAATCTCCGAAAAGTTCTTGATGAAGCTGCGATAAAAACCCGCATGTCTAAGAAAAGACCTAACTTCCTTTACAGAATTAGGGTAAGGCAATGATTGAATAACATCAATGTCTACCTTGATACCCTTCTTAGATACAACATGGCCCAATATCATACCTTGGTCTACCAAGAAGTGACATTTTACATAGCTAAGTGCTAAGTCATACTCGATACAACGTTTAAGAATCTTACCAAGGTTATTGAGACATGCATCAAAAGGATCACCATACATAGTAAAATCATCCATGAATACCACAATGATGTTCTCCATGTAACAGAGAAGAAACTCATCATACACCTCTGAAATATAGCGGGGGCATTGCAGAGACCAAAAGGCATCCTTCTATAAGTAAAGGTGCCCAAGGGGCATATAAATGTTGTTTTTCTTGGTCTTCTTGTGCCACCGGGATCTGTAGAAACCTGACATTCAATTGAGACAACAGAGTTGAGATTTTCCTTCTTAGTCATGGCATTCATCTTATGGTAGTCAATGCAAACTCTCCACCTATTCTACATTCTCGTAAGGACTGCTTCTCCTGCTTCATTTGTTATCACCGTGATCGCTGTCTTTTTTAGGATAGCTTGTACTGGGCTAACCCATTCATTGTCAGAGATAGGGTAAATGAGGTTAGCCTCTATGAGCTTGATCACCTCTTTCTTCACAACTTCCATCATTAGAGGATTGAGTCGTCTATGAGGTTGGCGATAGGTCTTGGCATTCTCCTCTAGCTTGATCTTGTGCTTGCAAGTGCATGGACTAAGCCCTTTGATATCAGCTATAGTCCATCCAAATAAGCCCTTTGATATCAGCTATAGTCCATCCAAATGCCTCCTTGTATTGCTGGAGTGAGGAGATCAGCTGTTTTTCTTCATCGGGACTCAATTTACTTGAAATAATTACTAGGAGTGTATCATTATCCCCTAAGAAAGCATACTTAAGGTGACTCAGTAGGTTCTTGAGTTCAAGCTTTGGTGGTTGGATGATGGAAGGAGTGAGTTTCTTAAAAGGTGGTAGAGCGAGCTTTGGTCCAGATCTTGATGTAGGTTGAGGTGATTTGATATCATGAATAGCCTCTTGCACCTTTTCATCCAAATCAGTAGCATCGAGACTCTCGGTGTCAAGTGCTTCATTCAACGCGACCAAATACTCATTTAAGAGATTAAGCTCAAAAATATATTGGATGATGGGATCAAGACTGTCGATGATGCATAGGCTCGAATCTTATTCAATGGTCTTCATGGCATCATAGACATTGAAAGTGGCTACCTCGCCCATTGAATTCCATAGTGAGGGAACCATTGTGTACATTGATTTTAGTCTTGACAGTCCTCAAGAATGGTCTCCCTAACAACAAATCTGAGTTTCCTTTTCTATCTGCATCACACATATCAAGAACATAAAAGTCAATAGGAAAGACAAAATCATTTACCTTGGCTAACACATCCTCTAAAATTCCCTCAGGGTAAACAACAGAGTGATTCGGATGTTGCAAGATAGTCCTGGTCTCCTTAAGAGGCATATTGTGGTTGGCTGATATCTGCTAGTAGATAGAGGAAGGCATGATGTTTATAGATGCACCAAGATCACACATAGCCTTTTGAATTCCAACCTGGCCTATGGTGCAATTAATTGAAAACATTCCTTGGTCCTTCAGCTTAGGGGGTAGTTTACCTTGGTTCGCGGTAGATACATTCTCCCCCATCACGACTTTATCCAAGTCATGTCGCTTCTTCCTATTGGTGCATAACTCCTTAAGGAATTTTGCATATTTGGGTATCTATCTAATCACATCAAGCAATGGGATGTTGATCTCGACTTTCCTCAAGGTCTCAAAGATCTCTTCTTTTAGTTTCTTGGTTTTTTCCAATCTTTCTAGACTAGGAGGTCTGGTCTTGGTAGAAATCACTGGTTCCTCTATGTCATCGAGAATCACAATGACTTCATCCTCCATTTCTACTCTGGGTGGTTCTAGTTGAATCTCTTTCATTTCCCTCAGCATGAGCATGCTGACATTCTCCCTTAGATTGTCCTCCATTTAAGATGGAACTCTCCTATATTCTTGATCTTGGAGAGAGTGCTAGCTATCTAGGCCATCTATTTTTCCAAATTTGAGAAGTTACCCTGGAGTCCTTGTATCTGATCGTCTACCAACTCAAAATGCTTATTAGAACACCCAGCGAGAGCAGCAAAAAGTCCATAAGGATTGTGATGCAGCTGATGAGGTGGGTTGGGTTGTACTTGTTAAGGAGGTCTCGGTACGATCGTATTCTGCTGATTTCTCACCACGAGTTGATTCTTTGGTCCCTATGGCTATTGGCGGTCATTATTTCCCCAAGCAAGTGCTGGAAGATCTCGCCATTCTATCTGATTTCTCTGTGGTGGGATGTATGGCTTCTTGTTCCCCTAATTAACATAGTTATTATAGTTACCGTAGTTTCTATAGTTACCATAGTTGCCATAGTTTCCTATAGCATTGACTTGCCTAAACTCAGGGTCTCCTATGTGAGGGCATTCATCAGTAGCATGAGTGGTCCTTTTGCAAAGTTTGCACTCCTTCACGACCACGGTCTAGATAGCTATCTTGTGCACAAGTTTAGAGAGTCTTTCTATTTTATCATTGAGATCATAAGAATTAATCTTATTGACTGCTCTTGAAGTAAATTTTCCTTCATGATCGCCAAATTGTTGAGCAGTTTCTGCCATAGTATTGATGATTTCCCAAGCCTGAGTTAGGATCTTATTGATGAGAGCACCCCCACTAGCAACATCCATCATGGACAATATAGAGAACGGGAGTCCCTTATAGAAGGTCTGGACTAAGGCTTGATCAGTAAATCCATATGGTGGACACGCAGCCAAAAGGTGTTGGAATCTTTCATAATACTCATGGAGACTCTCCGTGTCTTTCATCTTGGACGAACAGATCTACCCCTTCAGAGTGGTAACTCTCGATGCTGGAAAATACTTGTCAAGAAAGACTCTTGACATCTATTCCCAAGATGTGATTGATCTTGGTTTCAAATGACAAAACTAGTCATTGGCTGAGTCCTCAAGAGAAAAAGCAAAGGACTTCAATTTTACGAGGTTTAGATTGACCTCGGATGGCTTCATGGACACACCGTTAAATGGAATTTCTGCAAGTGTTTATAAGGGTCATCAGTGGCTCTTCTGACAAATTTGGGTAGGCTATGAACAAACCCAGATCTTATCTCAAAGTTGTTATCATCAGTCTCAGCTGGATAAGTGATGCAGAAAGGTTGTTGGTTCACCAGGACCCGTGTAAGGTCTCGGATTAGCTGCTCTTAATCAGCCATAGTCATGATGGCTATTTCAGGTTCTGAATCTAAATCAGTCGAATCTTTAGATAGTCCTTTTATGTTGATTGGATCATCCTTAGGCCCACTTGAAGTTTCTTCCTAATGTTTAGAGTCTCTATGCTCTCGAGGTTGCTTAGCACAAGCTCTATTGGATCTTTCGATTTCTGGATCGTTGAGAAATTCGCCACCATGACCTATGGCTCTAGTCATCCACGTCAAATAACTAGTCAAAAGAAATTGTTCCCCGGTAATGGCGCAAAAATTTGATGGGTGTCGAGACCACCAAAATAAATCCCTACATAAAATGAACTGGTAGTTAGTAGCAAGCAGGGGTCGAATCCAAAAGGAACGATATTTGACAATGTTATTCCTAGAACATAACACACAGCGTGACCTAAAAGTACTCTTGATGGGAATTTGTAGATTAGAACTAAATAAATCAGGTAATAAAATAATGAGAAACAATGACTCAACCAAAGTAGAGCAAGACTGAATATCATGGTGATCATGGGACAAGGAATTAATAGCAGCGAGACCAAGATCTAGTTATACTAGTACTCATGCACCATACAACACTAAAAACTTTTCCTTATAGTGTATAGAGACCAAACTTCGAGCCACGACCTCCCTCTTACTCATTGTGTCTCTCGACTTTGGGCCAAAGAGCTCACTAATAAATAGCAATAAATAATAGAAAAGCCTAAATCCTTACTGACAGGTAGTGAAGCACTCCCAATAGGCGTAAGATTACCTTTCTCCAATCTCGATGAAAACTGTTGTTACTTTATTCCTTTTCAGGCACAATCACGGATGCAAGAATTAGAATTAACAATAATCACAAAGACTTACCAATTGGTTAATCAGGCCAAACAGCGAGACTAGATGATATCCTTACCATAAAACCCTTTAAGTACCGAGATTGGCAAATAGGTCACCTTGCAGATTTCTGTATTTAATTGCGGTCCTCACACCATTTAAACTTAGTCTTGACCATTATTTGTCAAGCCATGATGATTTTAGCTAGACATGACTGAATTTAAATGCAAGAAATTATAAAGAGAATGAAAGTAAATCGTGGTGAAATCTAAAGACTTGAAATTGAAATAAAGCAATAGAAATGAAAAATGAACTTGCAATTAAACTTAAAAAGGTTCAAAAACTAAAACTGTAGTTCGAAATGTACTTGAAACTAAGAACACAAATACTGAAAACTAGACTAGAAAGACTGAAAATGGCGAATGGTAGATGCCCCTTTGAAATGCATCGGCCTTGGTAATTATAGTTGAATGCCTCTTCTCTTGCTTCTTCTTTAGTGACAAAATAGGACTCTTTGCATTTATCTCGTTGGATTCATTTCCTTTTAGTCTTGGTCTTCAGATGGTAGTAAAATCCTTGCCTTTATGGAATTAGGAAAGAGATTTATACTTACTTCTTGAATTGGACTCTTCCCGAATAGGACTTGCCCGGATTGGGCAACTTCTAGATCTTGGTCATTCTGAAATGCTCTGGAGTCACTGGGACCAGCTATTGCTCCTATTGTCTGCTTTAGGTATTGGTAAAAGGCTCTTTTCTTCTAAATATTGCATGTTTTCTCCAAATTACCTTCAAAACCTGAAAAGACAGAAAAGGAAGTAATAACGGTCATAAAGACTAAAAACATGGTCTCAATGATATGAAAATAAGCATAAAATCATGCCGAAAATATAACCCATCATTACATTTTAATAAAGGTGACTTTAAATCTTATGCGATTTGAATCCTCCTAATTAGAGTTTTCGGTTAATATAATACATACATCACGCGGCGAATCATGCGATAAAGCAATAAATAAAGCAAATAAATTAATTGTTATATGGCTTTACAAATTCCTATACATTTTTCTAGTACGGGAAAATAAATAAAGTAAATAAAGAGAAACCCATATCAGGTCTCAACCGGGCTTACCAACTGCAAAGCAACTCCAAATATAATAAATCACCCACAAATAAATTGAAAATAATGCACAAATAATCATAGGGCGGAAAAATAAATTAAACACGGAGGAAATCATTTTTTTGGGGAATTTTCGGGATAAAAAATGCGTTATTTAGGCATTAATTAATTATCTAAGCAACCTAATAATTAGTTAAATAAACAAAAAAATCCTAAGATTAAATAACATATTTACAGAAAATTTATGGATTTTTATTTATGATAACAAGATGTATTAAGGATTTATTTAGTAAAAAGTCATTTTTAAGCCATTAAATAGACATTAAACCAATTAAATAATTAATAAATTAATTACAGCAGATTAAAAATTATTTTAATTAATTCCATGTTATTTAGCATTTTTAGGAATTTTTCGGGGTGTTAAACGGGATTAAAATTTGCATTAAAACGATAAAATAGAGCCAAAAATGCAAAGCGGGGACCTTCTGCCATTTTTGCAAATTTGACCGCTGTGGAGGCCATCTGACCACTGCCATTGCAGCGGTGATTGCTGCCGTTGCAGTGGTCAGATCCCCTAAGGAGCGGTCATACCAAAAAAATGCCAAACGGACAAAAATTGATGTTTTTGCACCCGAAAACTCAAGATTACATAAATTTAATTCGATTCCTACAATATATCAGCAGATTTGGACATAAAATGAGAAAATAACTTTGATTTTTCGAATCGGGGGAGAAAAGGACCGAAAACATCGGAAAAGGTGTTTTGCAAAAAAATCGAAGGGAACGGGTGAAAAACCCCCCAAAAGCAACCAAAACGGCAACAAAAATGACTAAATAATTAAAGCAAAAGGATTGGAACTCAGTTTTGTTACCTTTACGCTGTGAATCCACATTTTGAGACTTGAACCGGTCGTTTAGCAAGCTTTTTGACGAATTTGTGACGAAAATCCGACGAAATAGTGACAAACAATAGCGACGATTTTAGGTAGTATTGAGACGAAAGTCACTAAAAACATATTTAAATCGATTCTAACCTAAGATTTCTAGGATATTTAAGCGTTAAACCTAAGTGATTAGGCTTGAGAAGGATTAAGAGCCCAAATTAAGGTGTATTAAATTGGATTTCTACCTCTTTCTCTCACTTTCTTACTCTAAAACTTAAGAATTCTCTAAGTTGATTTTTCTTTTCAAATTGGCTAAAGTCCCGAAATCAGGTGATTTAATGGGCTTGTATAGACTTTACTCAACCCAAATAGCTCGATAAGTCCTTCGAATTGTTACAATTCACCGAAAAAATGATCTAATCTAGCTTAGAGAGAGAAAACGTAGAAGTGGCAACGAGCAGGATGACCTGCACAGCGATGAAAATTTCAACCGCTGTCATGGGCGCGATCACCACGCCGGTGGCGCAGTGAACCGCGCCAAGGGCGCAGTTAAGCTACGTGGCCACGTCGTGGCCTCACGCGATGAGGCCATAACGGCCGCTGCCGGCACCGCCACTGGTAGCGGCTCTAGCGAGGACTAAGAGGGAGCAGGGATTTCTGAACCATTTAAGATTTTTGCATTTTGAATTTTATTAATTTTCATTAATTAATCGGTGATGGAAAACAACGCGATTAAAGTCCCAAATCGTCAGAAGAGTACTTGCCAAACACGATTCGATTCCAAAAATTAGGACAACGGGCCCACAAAAAGGTTAGAGCAAAAAGTCATTATCGTTCCGCAGAGGCAACCGAAAAGTCCATGCTCACAAATGGCCTAATTAATACTTTGGAGACAGTTAACTTATTGTGGATCTCAGAGATAAGGAAACTGAAGTTTGTAAGCTGATTGATGGCCATATTATTAAATTTTCTAATGAGTCTAATCACTTCATGAATGCTTCGGATGACATTGAACAAGAGGACTTATTCACAACCTGAGAGAGGTGTCCCAGGCTCTTGGACAGATTCTACCGAACAAGAAGAGGCAAAAATGAAAAACAAGGCCAAGCCGTTTACACCTATCATGCAAGGTTATTTGTTCTCTTCCTACGATGACAATTTTTGGCGTGAGATGGATGAGGGAGATAATATCCAACTCCCAAGGAAACGAAGGGTTTTGGTTACTGCCAAAGAACACGCCAAACGAGAGCGCATGGAGCTAGCTAAGCGGGAACGCAAACCTCCACACGAGTTTACTCCTTAGTTGATAGTCTTTTGTTTTCTGCCATCATGGTTGTTTGAATTTTTTTATTTTTTCTTTTTTTTAATAAAACGGGCTTATGGGAGAATTTTTAACGACGGTGGGGTGATGTGAAACCTCCGCTTGCCTTTTTCCTCTCACTGGGTAAATTCAAACAAAAAAAGATATCTAATTTGTTCCTTTCCTTTCTTTTCTTATACTTTTATTTTATGCAATTAAACTTTTCATTGAATAAAAAGTAATAAAAATAACATTAATTAAAAAAACAGATTTATATTTAATATTTACTCACAAAGGAATATAATATCTTCCTTTTACGGTTCTTAATTATAATGAAAGAAATATAACTAATATAGAAAAAAAATTAATTAATCCTTAATTAGGAAAAATCAAAAATTCTCATGAAATCATTTGATCTAATAACCATAAATCAATCATATGGTAAAAACAACTTTAATTTCATGAGAATCTATTCAACTTTGAAATCTCTAAAATTTTCTCATGAACCGTAATTCAATAAAACTTTCATACAAGGAATCCTAGGACAAGATGGGTTAGATACCAATTGTAACCAATTTTATAATCCCATAATGATTTCGACAATGAAATCAGTATCAACTATAAGCCATAAAATTTAATCGGGATAAAATCCCAAGACCAACTTGTCTTGAATCGATTGATGAATATAGTAAATAGACTATTAAGTGAAAGCGTACCTTAAAACGTGATAAACAATGGCTGAGAAATTGTACCGTTCTTTCTCCTCTACTTTTCACAATTGACCTCTTGATGATAAGAGAACAAAGGATTGAAATATTTTCATAATTGGGCATGAGAAAGCCATTCAACTGATAACGAACACAAATTAACATTTCATTTGTTTTCCCTTTATATGAGAACTTTCATGTTGAACATAATGGAGACTTTTGGGACGCGAGTCTGGGGACTTAGCTAAGGTATCTAGGGTTCTCTCCTGAACCCTAGCCGGTTAGATGCCTTCTCTTATCGGTGATTTGACCGGTAGTTCGATAGGGGATTGCTACTCCATCTAAGATTTGTTTCTAACACAATGGATGACTTGTTTGGCATCTCCTCCTTCAGATCGTGAAGGAGCAGACGGCTAAGCTGCTTAGGTTTTTCTCTTTTTACCGGAGTTGTTTTCAGCAGTCCTTCAAAGGACAGATGCCCCTCATCTATATGCTTTCTTTGACCAGTGTTTTGGCCGACAGTTCGTTAAGGGGATATTCCACGTAACTCTTCCTTAGGAGCATTTATGAGCAGGCGGCTAGGGCTCTCATCTATTCCCTAGTCACTAAGATTTTTTTTTACCAGTGATGGTCTCTCAGACAATAGTGATTGTGAACCTTACAATCTTGATTTACTTGGCTGCAGCCCCCCTTGCATGAGTTAGGCAGTTTTGGTCTTGCCGAGCTTTGTTTCCTCATTGGACGGTCATACTTCAAGACCTTTCTCTTGAAGTGATTTTGATTACCGACTTGGGCCTCGAGAGTGAACACATTTCGAATGATGTTTCTTCCTTGGAAGGTGAATTTGTTTATCGGTTTGGATCTGGGTTTTGATCTTAGTCTACAGTTTGATGTTTCGACATTGTACCTATACGACCTCGAAATTGCTTTGAATTTTACGATGATGTTGTCATCATCGCTGCCGTTAGGCCTCATCATCTCAGCCTTCTCGCCGGGATTGAGTTTGTTGCATCATGGGGAATTTCCTTATCATGCCGACTACAATTCAGTTGTTGCTATAGATCTTTAGATGATTACGATCATACGGTGTTGTGATTAAGTTCTTTAGTTCATTATTATTGCACTAGATTGCAAATGGCTTTGTTAACATCCTAGAGATGTTTTTATTTTTCTTTTTTCTTTTAATTTTAATAAATTGAGTCGGTATTCATCGAACTCTGCCTTTAAAAAAATGTTTAATATAATGGACAAAAACACTACATTCCATATGTAAGAAGAATCCATCGTGGTTTTTCTTTTATTTTCTTTATTGGTCTAATTTTTTTGGTCCCTTAATTTTGTCCAATGTCGTTTCCCTTTTATATGTACATAATAAAAAATTAAAAGATAGTTATTATGCATTTAATATTTCTTATGTACAACTTCTTCCTATTCTATCAATTTTTATTATTTAATGCCATATTATATGACATTTAATTAACAAACAGTTATATTAATTAATTAACCAATTGAAAACGGTCATTATTATTAATTAGTTATTTATAACAAATAACTTCTTCAATGATCATCAATTTATGCATTGTACCTTTTACATTAATTTTTTATTTTTATGTCAATTTATTCATACAGGGAAGATAATTTAAATCTCATCCGATATGATACTCATAAGATTTTGCGACCATCATACGAAGCTATATATAATCATTAAATTCGGAATCATAATATATATAAGCCACAATGATTATATTAAATAATCTTACATTATGGTTATGGGTCTTGGATATGGGTTATTGATATGGGCATTGAATATGGATCATAGCCATGGTCATACGTCATGGATATTGTTATTGTTCATGGGCATTGGTAATTGATCATGGGCATTAGTCATTGGTTAAGGTTATGCGGCCTGTGCTTCGAATGAAAAGCTTATTTCTGTTGATGTTGCAATTTCTTTGGATGAAGTATACAGGTCCCGTAAAAAGGTAGCTCTAATTCCACTATTGTAGAATATGAACATAGATTATAGTAAAGAAATACTGCAGGTGCAGTATCCTGAAGTACATATATATATAGCACATATGAGCTCACTTATTAGTGAAATATGAATGCCTATTTATAGGCTTAGAAGGATATAACTTGTAAAACTAACATATATTGATTTTAATTTCAAATATGATTCTATCTACTGAAATCAAATCTAACACTATCAAATATTATTTTCTAATACATATGATATGTTGGATCTTTCAAATACGAACTATAAAAGCTATAAATCTACTTGTAAACTATGGGATAATTATTGCATAACTATTGTATTATAGTTGCAGTAGTTGTTTCATACTCTCTCCTTATTTTTTACTTATTTTTCTGCAAGTTTCACGATTCTTAATAAACTAATTTATTACGGGTATGAAAATACTGGGTTGCCCTTGTATTTAAATTAATGCTTTAATATTTCAACCCAAATACAATTCATACTAAGGATATAGTTGGAAGGATAATGGATAAAGTAGCTAAAAATGTCTATTTTGAAAATATAGACTTGCAAGACACTTTCAAAGGATAGACGCCCCTCATCTATATGCTTTCTTTCACTGGTGTTTTAGCTGGCAGTTCGTTAAGGGGATTGCCCTCGTAACTCTTCCTTAGAAGCGTTTATGAGCAGGCAGCTAGGGCTCTCATCTATTCCCTAGTCGCTTAGATTTTTTTTCTTACTGGCGACCGTCTCTCGGGCAATAGTGATTGTGAACCTTACAGTCGTGATTTCTTTGGCTGCAGCCCCCCTTGCATGGGTTTGGCAGTTTCGGTCTTGTCGGGCTTTGGTTCCTCATCGGACGGTACTACTTCTAGACCTTTCTCTTGAAGTGATTTTGATTACCAACTTGGGTCTCGAGAGTGGACACATTTCGAATGATGTTTCTTCCTTCGAAGGTGAATTTGGTTATTGGTTTGGATCTGGATTTTGATCTTAGTCGACAGTTTGATGTTTCGACATTTTGCATATACGACCTCGAAATTGCTTTGAAGCTTACGATGATGTTGTTGTCATCGCTATCGTTAGGCCTTATCATCTCAGCCTTCTTATCGGGATTGAATTTGTTGCATCATGGGGAATTTCCTTATCATGCCGGCTACAATCCAGTGGCTGCTATGGATATTTAGATCATTACGATCACACGCTGTTGTGATTGAGTTCTTTAATTCGTTATTATTGCACTAGATTGCAAATGATTTTGTTAACATCCTAGAGGTGTTTTTATTTTTGTTTTATTTTTCTTTTTTTTTATTTCTTTTTTCTTTTCATTTTAATAAATTGAATTGGTATTCGCCGAGCTCTCCCTAAAAAAGATGTTGAATATAATGGACCAAAACACTACATTCCATACGTAAAAAGAATCCATCATGTTTTTTTCTTTTATTTTCTTTATTGGTCTCATTTTTTTGGTTCCTAAATTTTGTCCAATGTCGTTTCCCTTTTATATGTACATAATAGAAAATTAAAAGGTAGTTATTATCCATTTAATATTTCTTATGTACAACTTCTTCCTATATTATCAATTTTTATTATTTAATGCCATATTATATGACACTTAATTAATAAATAATTATATTAATTTATTAACCAATTGAAAACGGTCATTATTATTAATTAGTTATTTATAAATGCTCATTAATTTATGGATTGTACATTTTACATTAATTCTTTACTTTTACGTCAATTTATTCATAGAGGGAAGGAAATTTAAACCTCATCCGATTTGATGTTAATAAGGCTTTGTGACAATCATACGAAGCTACATATAATCATTAAATTGGGAACCATAATACATATGAGCCACAATGATTATATTAAATAAACTTACATTATGGTTATGGGTCTTGGATATGGGTCATAGCCATGGTCATATGTCATGGATATCGTTATTATTCATGGGCATTAGTCTCATGGGCATTAGTCATTGGTTATGGTTATGCGGCCTGAGCTTCGATCGAAACGCGCATTTCTGTTGGTGTTGCAATTTCTTTGGATGAAGCATATAGGTCCCGTAGAAAGGTAGCTCTGATTCCACTGATGTAGAATATGAACATAGATTATAGTAAAGAAATACTACAGGTGCAGTATCCTGGAGTACATATGCATATATCACATATGAGCTCACTTATTAGTGAAATATGAATGCCTATTTATAGGCTTGCAAGGATATAACTTGTAAAACTAACATATATTAAATTAGATTTCAAATATGATTCTATCTACTGAAATCAAATCTAACACTATCAAACATTATTTTCTAATATATCTGATATGTTGGATCTTTCAAATACGAACTACAAAAGCTATAAATCTACTAGTAAACTATAGGACAACTATTGCATAACTATTGTATTGTAGTTGCAGTAGTTGTTTTATACTCCCTCCATTTTTTTACTTATTTTCCTACAAGTTTCACGCTTCTTAATAAATAAATTTATTACGGGTATGAAAACACTAGGTTGCCCTTGTATCTAAATTAATGCCTTAATATTTCAACCCAAATACAATTCATGCTAAGGACATAGTTGGAAGGATAATGGACAAAGTACCTAAAAAATATCTATTTTGAAAATATAGAGAATTGCAAGACACCTTCAAAGGATAGATGCCCCTCATCTATTTGCTTTCTTTCATCGGTGTTTTGGCCGACAGTTCGTTAAAGGGATACCCCTCGTAACTCTTCCTTAGGAGCGTTTATGAGCAGGCGGCTAGGGCTCTCATCTATTCCCTAGTCACTCAGATTTTTTTTCTTACCGGCGATGGTCTCTCAGGCAATAGTGATTGTGAACCTTACAGTCATGATTTCTTTAGCTACAGCCCCCCTCGGATGAGTTGGGCAGTTTCGGTCTTGGCGGGCTTTGGTTCATCATCGGACGGGACTACTTCAAGACCTTTCTCTTGAAGTGATTTTGATTACCTACTTGGGTCTCGAGAGTGGACACATTTCGAATGATGTTTCTTCCTCAGAAGGTGAATTTGGTTATCGGTTTGGATCTGGGTTTTGATCTTAGTCGACAGCTTGATGTTTCAAAGTTGTGCTTATGCGAATCTTACGATGATGTTGTCGTCATCGCTGCTGTTAAGCCTCATCATGTTAGCCTTCTCGCCGGGATTGAATTTGTTGCATCATGGGGAATTTCCTTATCATGCCGGGTACAATCTAGTTGCTGCTATGGATATTTAGATCATTACGATCACACGCTGTTATGAATGAGTTCTTAGGTTCGTTATTGTTGCACTAGATTGCAAATGACTTTATTAACATCCTAGAGATATTTTTATTTTTCTTTTGTTTTTTTTCTTCTTTCTTTTTATTTTAATAAATTGAGTGGGTATTCGCCGAGCTCTGCCTTTAAAAAAATGCTATAATGTACCAAAACACTACATTCCATATGTAAAAAGAATCCACCATGTTTTTTCTTTTATTTTCTTTATTGGTCTCTTTTTTTTGGTCCCTTAATTTTGTCCAATGTCGTTTCCCTTTTATATGTACATAATAGAAAATTAAAAGATAGTTATTATCCATCTAATATTTCGTATGGACAACTTCTTCGTATTCTATCAATTTTTATTATTTAATGCCATATTATATGACACTTAATTAACAAACAGTTATATTAATTAATTAACCAATTGAAAACGGTCATTATTATTAATTAGTTATTTATAACAAATAACTTCTCTAATGCTCATCAATTTATGCATTGCAACTTTTACATTAATCCTCTATTTTTATGTCAATTTATTTATAGAGGGAAAGAAATTTAAACCTCATTCGATTTGATGTTCATAAGGTTTTGCGACTATCATACGAAGTTACATATAATTATTAAATTAGGAACCATAATACATATGAGTCACAATGATTATATTAAATAATCTTACATTATGGTTATGGGTCTTGGATATGGGTTATTGATATGGGCATTGGATATGGGTCATAGCCATGGTCATATGTCATGGATATTGTTATTGTTCATGGGCATTAGTCATTGGTTATGGTTATGCGGCCTGAGCTTCGAACGAAAAGTGCGTTTCTGTTGGTGTTACAATTTCTTTGGATGAAGCATACAAGTCCCGTAAAAAGGTAGCTCTGATTCCACTGTTGTAGAATATGAACATAGATTATAGTAAAAGAATACTGCAGGTGCAATATCCTAGAGTACATATACATATAGCACATATGAGCTCACTTATTATTGAAATATGAATGCATATTTATAGGCTTACAAGTATATAACTTATAAAATTAACATATATTAATTTAAATTTCAAATATAATTCTATCTACTGAAATCAAATCTAACACTATCAAATATTATTTTCTAATATATCTGATATGTTGGATCTTTCAAATATGAACTATAAAAGCTATAAATCTACTTGTAAACTATCGGACAAGTGTATTGTAGTTGCAGTAGTTTTTTTTATATTCCCTCTATATTTTTTACTTGTTTTCCTGTAAGTTTCATGCTTCTTAATAAACTAATTTATTACAGGTATGAAAATACTAGATTACCCTTGTATCTAAATTAATGGCTTAATATTTTAACTCAAATATAATTAATACTAAGAATATAGTTAGAAGAATAATGGATAAAGTACCTAAAAAATATCTATTTTGAAAATATAGAGAAGTGCAAGACACCCACCCACTGTATAATTGCATTATAGTGGATATATATATGTATATATATATATATATATATATATATATATATATATATATATCATGGATCTCTTTTTTAAGAGGAATAGAAATTCGAAAAAAAAACTCTAAAACAATGTATTAAAAAAATTAATAGTTTGTGAAATAATAAAAAAAAAACAGAGAAAAGGAAAAGAATGTTGAAGTAAAATTCAAAATCTGGAAAGTAGACCATTGATAATTAACTAAGCAGAGACCAAGTTGATAATTATTAAACATAAATGTGGTATTTGTGTATATATCCGTTTTAAAACTATTCGATCCATTTTAGTCATCATATTGGAGTTTTTGTCACAACACTGGCTATGCGAGCTATGTCTCACAATTAAGGATGGCGATTGAGCGGATTTTAATATATTTGGGTTAAATTCATTTTTATTTTTAAAAATTTAAATTCGCTTCAAATTCGTTGGATATAATCCAGATAAGGATACAAAACAGATCTAAAACAGATTTTTTCTATTCTTCGTATTATGTGTAAATACATTTGAAGGTCCGGTTTCGTAAAAAATAAAAAATTTCTAAAAAATTATGGAAAATCCAGAAAATAAATCTGGTGCAAGAAATTTTCAAAAAATATTTCTGGAAGGTCTCGAAAATGTGAAAATACATTTCAGGGTCCCGTTTCGTAAAAATTCAAAAACTCACAAAAAATTATAAAATATCCAAGAAATTTTTAGAAAATGTTTCTGGAATAGCTCGAAAATGTGAAAATACGTTTCAGAACCTGATTTCGTAAAAAAATTTATTGGATCCATATCCGGACCCAAATCCAATCCATATCCGTGTTATTGTATTCAAATTCAATCCATATCCAATGTATCTAAAAAAATGTGGATATAAATTTCATAAAATGAATATGGATGCACGAATTTGAATTGAATATCCTATCCATCGCAATCCCTAATCACAGTACTCTCTAACCCAAAAGGACCCAAAAATAGTTAGAGGTCGTTTTGTCTTGAAAATAATTGATTGGGAAACTACAGGGAGAAGGAAAATTCAAAGACTGGAAGTCTATAAATGGATTATGGCAATATAATATAAGTAATTAAAAATATGAAAAGAAAAGAGGTTTAAAAAAATGGTCCCAAAACGAATGTTAGGAGTGAAAAGTAGGGGTCTGGTGACTGTCTCGAGACAGTTGATTTAATCTCGACCCAAGTGCCTGCTTGGTCAGGAGTCCGGACTGACTCAGTCTTTTTGCTTTTTCAATCTATCAGGGTAATTTTGGAATTGTACAATTTATCATGTGCTTTACAGAAAATAAAAAAACAGCATATATGTCTGGCCACTTATAGAGATTAGTTTATCAGATTATGTATCAAACAATTTTAAATTTTAGGATCAACCATCCTGTTCTTTAAGGTATTTGTAAATTGGCGATCGAATATTAATTTGAATATGAGCCTGCATGATACTCTCCTATAATTAAAATCCGTCCAAAACCACACAATTAAAAAAAACAGCACAGGCTGCTTCCGCAAATCTTGCTAATATGCGAATAAATTTTCAATAAATAAGTAAAAAAAGCAATAAGTTAAAAAATAATAGAAGTTACACATTCAAAGTTGATTTCTTTTTTCTCGTCTCATAGAAATTTCATTTCCTTTCATAAAT
The DNA here is from genome assembly GCA_947683365.1 of Euphorbia pulcherrima. NCBI lineage: Eukaryota > Viridiplantae > Streptophyta > Magnoliopsida > Malpighiales > Euphorbiaceae > Euphorbia > Euphorbia pulcherrima. Next base: position 21,829,773 of record CANTUS010000007.1, on the reverse strand, counting down.
GAACGTACCAATAATTTTAACATATGACATCAGAAAGTACTCATTTAATTAAAAATATAAAAATAATTATTCAAAATTAAGATTCAGTTTTAGAGTAAATTATTTTATATCTCTTCTTGTCACGGGACAGAGAGTGAAACGATTACTGTTAACTGATATCTTTTATTTTAAAATAGTAATTCAGGGTCGATTCTATACATAGAGATTTGGATACATGGACCCACTAATTTTAATAAATAATATTATTTTATTATAGATAAAAATAGACTTGTTCAACTAATCTGAGGCCCACCAAGCCCGCTCAGATCCGCTCTCTGTGGGTCGGGTTTGGAAAAATATATTACGATAAAAGCTCGGCTCGGTCCAAGCCTGTGTTGGCCCGAAAATATGTTGGGTTGGGCTTGGATTTTGTATAAAAACCCAGGCCGCGCCCTGAGCTTCTTCAAGAAGTGGTACGAGGAGATCCGTACTGCGGGGGATATTGAGTTGTTGGCCTGCATTGATTCTTTTGGCTTTAGCGACATCATCAAGGCCATCCCTCAGGCTCCGAAGATGTTGGCCCCAGGGCCATTTCAGCCCTGGCAGAGAGGTGGTCGGAGATGACCCATACTTTCCATCTACCGATTGGGGAGGTCACTATCACTCCCTCAGATGTGTGCGCCACGACGGGATTGGACTGGAGCGGGGATATCGTCCATTTCGATTTTTATGCCGATAGATGGCATTCCCAGCCTGAGGTGAAGGCCTATATTGCGAGATTACTTGGGCTTCTTCTGGGGGGGGGGGGGGGGGGGGACAAACAAGCTCAAGTATGGGGACTTGCATACTTATTGGATCGGGCAGTTGAGTCCTGTTGCTACGGATAGGAGGGATCAGTACGCCCGGTCTTTCCTGTTTACATTCCTTACTACCATCTTCTTTCTGGTCTATTCGAGCAACCTCAATTACGGTTTGCTCTCTGTTGTAGAGGATCTTGCTGCTGTGCCAGGCAAGAACTGGTGTCGGGCCATTATAGCGCACTTATATTATGGATTAGATGTTGGAGTTCAGGGACAGCAGTCCGAGCTCAACATCTGCCACTTGATTCTACTGGTAAATCTCGGGCCAATCTCTTGTGCTTTAGCCTTTTATTCGAATTGTGTTGCAACTAATCCTTATTTTGTCTTGCAGATTTAGGCCTTTGAGCACCGATTTATCCCTAGGCCGAGTTTGCCTATGTAGCCTGAGACACCGCACATTATATCCAGGTGGATGGGGCTTTGGCAGGGTCAGCCTTTGACCACAATGTAGTACAGAGAGTTCCTTCGCCAGTTGAGCTCAGATCGGGTAGACTTCTTCCCTACTAAACCTGCATTTTACATTTCAACAAACCATTAGTAGAAACTGTATCCACGAGGTTGTGATACTTCAATGCATTTATTTCATGCAGGTCATCCGAGACCCTTGGGAGAGATTGGATATACATGGGGATATTGAGCATTTACGGGGCCGACATGAATGACCGTCGCTTCCTCATGGAGTCACCACTCTCCTTCGAGTGGTATTTTAGTGAGCGGGTCTGAGGGTGGAGGACCAGTGCCATGGTAGAGAGACCGATCCCTCCCCCAATCCCAGCGGGCATCTTCTAGCCGCACTTGATGCCAAGGACCAACCAGGGGCTGTACTTACTAGGCGAGGGAGCTTGAGTGCTATCGGTAGAGGGTTCCTACACATAGTTCATCTATTCCTTGGTTCTTCCACCCTACTAGAGGATCCACCACGATGACCTTCCCCTCGAGTTCCATTGGTGCAATAGTGAGGATGATGATGACGATGATGACGATGACGATGGACCGAGGGGTGACCGTGAGGGCTCATCTATAGTTCGGGGCACCAAGGGCTCAGCGAGGTCCGCTACCACTTCTTCTTAGGTATTTTCTTAACTTAACCCTTGCGAATACCTTGTTGTTTCTTTAAATTGATTGTGATCCTAAGTGCAATTGTTTATTTTTACAGCCTCTCGTTTCCACACAGAAGAGGCATGCCACTATTGCTGCTGAGCCACCGACGAAGTGGTCTCGCTCTTCTGGGTCCGTGAGAGAGGGGGTCCTCTGACCAGGGCTAGATACTTTCTTTTAGCTCCTTGATCATTTGGGGAAGAAAGCTTTCAAGGAGCTCGAGAAGTCGGTCCAGCCATTGGTTTCACTCATTCCAGCTCTATCCATGTAAGGAATTGTCTGCTTTAATTTTACCCTTCATAGTGGCTGCTTAGAATGTCTTATCCTGATGTGACTTTCTCTTTCAGGTGACTATTTTTGAGGCTGAGAGGATTGCCAGGGGATACTTCTCCGTGAGGGATCTGCTACTGGCCCAGGATGATCTAGCCTTGGTAAGCTTCTTTTACCTGCAAAATTTAACAAACTATGCATGATGTATGCTATGACATTCATATATGCACTAATCTTATGATTCCATTTCAGACGCTGCTGGCCATAGAGTGCAGTAAGTCTACTCGGGACTTGGATGATTCAAAGGAGAAAGCCAGATTCATGGAGGAGCAGCTGCGAGCAGCCATTGCTGACGCTGACTAGGCTAGGACTGAGACCTCTCGGGTGAGGGGCAAGATTGAGATATTGTAGGGCCAGCTAGTGAGGATGACTGAGGACAAAAAGACACCAGATCCATCTGATTTTGAGTCCGAGGATGATCTATCTGCCTACCGAGTGACTCAAATGGGTGGAGATCAGCATGTTGAGGGAGCTGATGCTACTAGGGCCACCATAGGGACTTCAGAGACTATGGCCCCTGCCCAACCAGCTATCGGCATCGGTGAAGTCGAGGATGATATGGTGAAAGATGTGGATTATCTGCTGGCGGATACATAGGATCAGACTTCAGAGGATTGCCAGTGATAACATCCTCCAGCAGCTTAGATCATGGTGTGCTTTCATTATTTTCTGAACTGTTAATACTTTTGGGCCCTGCGTGGCTTGTTTTGAATGTAAACTTGGATTGGTTTTTTTGAAATTAAGTTTTTATGCATGCTATTTTTTCTTCTTTTGAATTGAGATCATTAAGTATTGCAGCTTTGCAAACCCGTATTACTTCCATCTAGTGATTTCGTAGCGAGGGGACAAAGTGACGTTCTAACTTTTGCATAGGCCATTCGATGTGAGATGACCTAATTTTTGCCTGAACTGTCCTTAACTACTCAGTCCAGGATACTTTTTCTTTTTAGCTTTAACTTTTGCCTAGACGTCCCTTTCTGGTTTTCAATCTAGCAAGTTTTTTCTTTAATTTTTGCCTTAATTTTTACCTGGACCGCCCTTTCGGGTTTTTAATCCAGCAGGCTTTTTCTTTCTTTTTCTTTGCCTTAATTTTTACCGGGACCGCCCTTTCAGGTTTTCGACCCCGCAGGCTTTTTCACTTCCTTTACTTTTGTCTTAACTTTTGCCTGGACAACCCTTTCGGGTTTTCAATCCAGCAGACTATCTTAATTTTCGCCTGAATTGTCCTTGACGACTCAATCCAGCAGACTTTCCTTGAACTTAGAATATGCCTGATTTCTTTGGTACTTTTATCTTTATTGGATTACATGTACAGTGAAAGGAATAACATTGATGCATAACATGTAGAGAAAAATTGATGTTCACAAACCTGTGGCTATTTCACCTAAAGACACGCATGCATTCACAAGACCAAGATTCTTAGCAAAATCATAACATGTTCATTAGTGAGATTATTTTGAATATATAAGCAATGGTAACAATTTCTAATGGTTAACTCCTACTGCCTACTGGTCTTTTACAGATTTTCCAGAAAGCAACTAACATTTTTCTCTCAATGCCCTAACTTTGCCCTAAGCCGCCCTTTTCAGGTTTTCAACTTAGCAGGCTTTATTTGCATTGGAGTACATTAAGTTTTACCTGACCGATTTGTGGAATACCGACCAGCGGGCTGCACCCTAATTTTTGCTCGAGCAGTATAGGACCCTCGTTGGGTGATTTGTTCTTTATTTCTTTTATTCTTTGTGCTGCATTTTTATGATTTAATTCTTTTTGACCTAGACATGATAACGCTTAAGCCTATCTTGATTTACTAAATTCAAACTCATTCCCATCCATATCCATAAGCTTGATTCCTCCTTTGCCAAGGACTTTCTTAACTACGAACGGTCCTTCCCCATTAGGCCTGAACTTGCCCCTAGCATCAGTGTTGACCTGGTGTATCTGCTTGAGAACGAGATCACCCACTTTGAGAGGTTGTTTCAGGTATCTGACTCTATTATTGTAAGCTCAAGCCATACGTTGCTGGTACATTTGTAGATGGTCAAGTGCTTTGATTTGACTCTTTTAACTAAGCTTTGAGTGCCACTCTTAGAGATCTTACTTCTATATCAACCAGTAACATAGCTTCCATTCCATATACCAAGGAGAATGGCATCTGATTAGTGGGGGTTCTTAGGCTGGTTCTATACCCCTAAATCTCAAAAGGAAGTTTATCAGCCCAGTCTCTGTAGGTAGCTACCATCTTGGACTAAATCTTCTTGATTGATTTATTGGTAGCCTCAACTGCCCCATTAGCTTGTGGCTTATATGGAGAAGATCTGTGATGCTCGACATTGAACCTCTCAAATAATTCCATTATGGCACCTTGAAACTGAACCCTATTATCGGATACCACATGATGTAGAACCCCATATCGAGCAAAAATATAATTCTCTATGAACTTGGCCATTTTCTTGGCGGTGATACTGGTGTCCATTTTGAAAAATAAATCAACTATGACTATAATGAATCGGTGCCCATTGGTTGATGACGGCCAAATTTCACCGATTATATCTATCCCCCATGTTGAGAAAGGCTAAGGAGTAGACAAATTGTGAAGTTCGGACGGGGGTAAATCCTGCATATCCCCATGAATCTGGCACTCATGACATTTCCTAACCTTGTCGACGCAGTCGGGGTTCATTATGGTCCAGAAGTACCCTATTCTCTAGCTAAAGCCATCCTATTCATATGCGGGCCGCAATCCCCTAAGTGTACCTTATTCATTACCCTTTTTGCTTCCTCTACTATTAAACATCTCAATAGTAATCCTTCAGTCGTCCTCTTAAAGAGATCCTCATTAACTAGTCTGAATTGTGTTGCTAATCTTTTGAGAGTCAGGAGATCTGAACCTGATGACCCTCTAGGACACTTCCCTTATTTCAGGATCCTTTTGATGTCATCATACCAACAATCCTTTTGCTCCTCAATGGTCATAACTCGAACCTTCTCATAAAATGGGGAACGAGCAGTTTTTGTTATGATCGGACGGATGTTGAGCCTCTTCTCCCTCCTATATCGAGGCTAAGGTAGCTAAAGAATCTGCCATATGATTCTCATCCCTCGGTATATATTGGAAGAAGCATTGACTAAACTGCACTGAAAAGTCCCAAACTGCTTCCACATATGGCTCGAGTGATTCTTCCTTGATTTCTCATTCCTCTACAACATGCTTTATCACCAATGCAGAATCTCCCATCACCCTGACTTCCTTTGGCCCTACTTTTAGAAGAGCATCCAGACCAAAGAGACAAGCTTTATATTTAGCTCCATTATTGGTGACTGGAAATTCCAATCGCTTGCTTAGCGGGATAACCTGACCTTCTGGCGTGATGATGATTAACCCATGATGGCCACCCTTTCGGTTTATAGCCCCATCAAAATACATGATCCATTTGGCCTTCTCCACTTCTACTGCTGCTAATCGCTCATCAGGAAAGTCCAAATTTTCAACATAATAAGGCTTTATAGGTTGACTCGCAAAAAATTCAGCCATTGCTCTCCCCTTAATGACCTTCTTTGTGACATACTCAATATCAAATTTAGATAATAATAGGAGCCAACAAGAGAGCTTCCCTACCAAAGTGGGGGAATGACAAAGATACTTCATTGGGTTCACTTTTGCAAACGCTTGGATTTTGTAGGACTAGAAGTAATGCCTCAACTTCTTGGTAACTATACCATTGATGTGCACGTCTTCTCTACTACCGTGTATTTTGTCTCATTCTCTAACAACTTCTTACTCAAATAGTACATGGAATGTTCACTTTTATTGTCTTGATCTTTGACCAAAATTGCCCCTACGGACGACTCCTCTATGGCTGAATAGAGAATCAGTGGCTTACCGAGCATCGGAGGCTTCAAAACTGCAGGGTTCAGGAGATAAGCCTTTATCTTATCGAAGGCTATCTGATAATTCTCATTCCATTCTATCAACCGTTCCTTTCTCAATAACCTAAAGATTGGCTCACACACTGTTGATAACTTGGTAATAAAATGGCTCACATACTAAAGTGATCCAAGAAATGACCTAACTTCCCTTTCAGTTCTAGAAATAAGCATTTCTTGAATGGCTTTAACTTTGTTGGGGACAGCTTCAATCCCCTGTTGACTGACGATATGGCCTAGGAGTTTCCCGGAAGTCACTCCAAATACACATTGCTTTGGATTCAAACGTAGGTTGTATTTCTCAATTCTGGTCAAGAACCTCTCCAAAATCTCGGGGTGCTCTTCCCCGGTGTTTGACTTTACTAACATATCATCTACATAAACCTTAAACTCTTTGTTGATCATGTCACGTAGCAAACCTATCACAGCTCTTTGGTAAGTTGCCCCTGCATTCTTCAACCCAAAAGGCATTACCTTATAATAATATATCCCTCATTCAGTGATGATGTCCATTAAGATCTGATTGTACCTAGAAAACCCATCTAAGAATGAATACGTAGCAGCCCTGGCAGCACTATCTATCATTACATTGATACGAGGCAATAGGAAATCATCTTTTGGGGAGGCCTTATTTAAATTGCGAAAGTTCGACATACATTCTGACTTTTCCATCTTTCTTGGGGACTAGGACAACATTTGCTAAACATGTCGGATACTAAATTACTTCGATGAATTTGGCCTCTAATAATCTAGCAACTTTAGCTTTGATTTTATCTGCCCATTCTGAATACAGTCTTCTTAACTTTTGTTTGACTAGATTGAACCTGGGGTCGATTGGGATACGATGCTCAGCTATTTGGTGATCTACCCCGAGCATGTACTCGTAGGACCAGGTGAAAGCATTAACATATTTTCTAAGCACTTTTATCATCTCTCTTTTGTCGATAGGAGTTAAGTCATTGGATTTTGTTACCATTTTTGGATCTTCCTTAGTTCCCAAATTAATGTCATGCAATGAAATATCATGAATGCTAAAAATGTTATGCGTATGGTCAGATGAATGCATGGTGCCGTCAAGAAAAAACATCAAACAAGTAAGCAAAATCACTATCATTATTATTAGGATGCCTGAAGGCTATATCATTTTCATTACATATTATTGCATTATCATCCTCCACAGGCGAAGGATCTTCTTGGTCACTCATCAAGATGTGAGTCTGGTCGCGATCCAGATCTTGTAACTGCTTCTCTGTCAATGTGTCATCCACGGTTTCTCTTATGACTTGGGCCAGGTTCTTCAAGGCTTTTCTGAATAGGTGTCTTCTTGTTATCCTCCAAGCATAATATGATCTATATCAAAGTAGTGAGGGCATTTATAGCTTTTTCCACTTCAATCTTTGATGGGTCATTGTCTTCCATTTTCTTAAAACATTTTTCTGCTTCTATAGCGACTTCATAATTCTTAAAAATGGTCTTGCAAGATTTTATAAATGCCATTTTACAGAGGTGAGGAGATAATCCGAAGATGAATCGATCAGCTAGTTCTTTCTTATGAGGTTTCCTCTTAATAGCTACCAAGACTGTCAACCGTCTCTTAAAGTAATCATGGATAAGTTCCCTACTCCATTGCCTGATTGCTATAAGGTCAAATATGGATGGTTCTTCACTTACTTCCTTGGCTTCTACGATGCACTTCTAGACCTCATCTTCTTCTAATCCTGAATTGATCATGTCTACTTCCTCCCCTCTTCACCGGGGTTTACATACTTTGCCTTTGTCAATGAGTACTGTGATGGCTTTGAGGAGATCCTCACATACTTTAGTCGGATGATCAGAGCTGACATGGTATACAAAGAAATTGCCCCTCTCCTCAGGCTTTGGCTGAACATATGGTTGGAGATGATCAATCAACTTGTACTTCTTCAGCTTCTTGAAAAGGCTAAGAAGAGGAGTACCCAAAGGTGAGATATTATCAAGAGTCATGGGATAAACCTTTTGGTCGTGAGATATACCACAGGGTAATCCCATAAAATAAGGGAAGATTATCCCCTTTGGTATAACCACAAAGTCGGGTAACTGAATTAGATCCTTGCTACGGTCAACTTGCAACATGGCCTCTTGACGAAGCAGATGGGACCTATTACTAGCTGTGAGGAGCGTTCGGTTCGTTGACTGAATAGACCCTCTAAATTGAGCCATGGATGAGCTGGGAGTGAGGAAACTTGTTGAATCTTAAACTGAGGTGGTAACCAAAAGATTAGCATATCATGGGATGCGTTATGCATGCACAAATTACAACGATGCATGGTTAGGTTGATAAAAGGCGAACATAATACAACACATGCAAAACAATCGATTTTGTCCTTATTTCTCCCACTAGTTCCGAGGGTATTATTCCTTAGTCTAATCTCACACAGAAAGGGGTACCTAGAAGGTAAAATTCTAAGGCTTTTGACAAGAATGGCATATGGACATATCAGAAGTTTGATGTAGAAGGTTCCCATCGCATCAAGCCTCTTTTTAAGGGAGATAGTAATGAGTGCTCCACCCACTAGAGTGTCCCCAATTCCTGTAGGCATAGGTGACACTTTTGTAAGTTTTGCAAAAATAATAGGGCACCTTAACTTAGCTCTAGAAGAAGAGCGCGTCTAACTAAAGAGAGAAGGAGATGAGAAGATAGAGTGTGATAATTTTTCCAAATGATGAAACAGATAACGGGTTGAATCAAATAAATGATTTTCGGTTCTCATCTTAATCTTTTAAGCTTTTAAAATAAACTAAAATTTTACAAGTTAAAAGATTATTTCCCCAACAAAGTCGCCACTGTGAGGTGTTGATAACGTGTGGGTCTCCCTAAGCGTCTGTGTGAGAGGTGGGGCCCACTAGGGGTTGGTTGGATTTAGGCGTGAAAAAACCTTTTTAGTTCAAGTTTTCACAAATAGCCAATTTTAATGAATAAAAGAATTGAGACCCAAATCTCGATACATATGATAGAGTCGCCATCCAAGTTGTCTACTTAGGAAAGAGTTTTGGTACAGTTCCTATTAGGTGGGAGACTCATACCTATTGGATCAGAGATTTGAGTATCGGACGAGTCACTTATTTCTTATTTAGTTGATTCAAAATTACATTCACCGCGTAAAACCATTTTCGTTTTCATCATTTGGGGAATTATCACAAAAATCCTATTTTTCTACACTCTTTCACACTCGTTACATGCATTTACAGATTACAATAAAGCACAAGCAATAAGTGGGGGAATAAAAAGTACAACCGGGGGAAGATGGTGGAATTGCAAGAGAATCTATGCATTTGTTCTAAGTTATAAAACAAAATAAAAATAAATTCCCCTGCATCCACAAAGATTAGCATAGTTTATGGCAAGTCATAATTCAACATTTTATTAGGAAAAATGTGATTATGTTATGTGGCGGTTTTACGATCGATAGGGCGGCTTATAGGATTGGAGAGAAATAATAGGTCTTCAACGTATTTTGTTATGAAAACACATTTTAACTTTTGTGGGTTGATTTACCAGATTATTAGTGAAAGTGATTACATGGCAAATGGTTAGTTGGGTTGACTTTTAACCGAATTAAAATGAATTCTAGGTTCTGCCTGGGGTCTGGTACCTTTATGGGTGGGTGGAACCCGTATGGGTACTAGGGAGGACCGGTACTGGTATGGGGGACCCGTACGGGTCCTATCTAATACCAGGCAGAAACTCAGTCCGAAATTGAAACATTAATGGAGGAGAAATTAAATAAAACTGGGATTTCCATTTGTATGAGTATGACGCACCGATTTAATATCCCAAATGATATATGGTGCTAACAAGGCTCATATGGGTTAGGACCATACCCAAAGAAGAAATAAAAGAACAGATATAATAGAGGAGGTAGAGAATAATAATAAAATAACTAAGACATGAGTCTCCTTGAAACTCAGGAGCGTTACCTTTACAACGTGAATCCACTTTGAGGCGATCCCTTTGCTGTTGACAGAGTCTAGCCAAAGCAGATGAAATAGGACTATTTAGGCGAGTGTTTATGCGGATAGAACCTCCCCCAAATCCTAATAAATGAAGCTAAGAATGAATAAAAAGTGGATAAAAGCTCAAGGAATGGGTTTTCTACCTATTTTATACCTCCTATACCTCCACTATACCCTTTCTATACCTATAGAAACTCTTAGAATTTGTGTATAGTATACTTACTATGTTGTATATGGGTTGTCTTCTGAAAATGTGAGGAAATGACCTTATTTATATGTGAAAGGAAGTCTGAATGCAATAAATCACATTCATGACCTGCCTTTTCCCAAAATAGGAAAGGATTCCCTTCCAAAAGAGCCTGATCAGACAACAAGAGGACCTGTACGGGTCTGCTCGCTGGCGCACTGAAGGAATGACCTGTACGGGTCCGCCACTGGATCTGTACCACCAGGCATCACCTGTACGGGTCCCTAAGGGGAGACTAGGTCTCCAAACTTTGGCTAAACTTAACTCTACACCAGTAAGAACACCTCTGATGGATAACACCTGCAAGAGAATGCATCATATAGCTCTCATCATTATTTTATGAGAAGGATTGTTAAAATCCAATGCTCTTAGCGTTCATCCAGATCTTTCCTGGTCGGATATCGATGACATGGACTTCCCATCCTATGATGATCTGGCTGCTCACAAGACCACCCAGGCGGAGGGGGAGAAAGAGGATGAAGAGATTGCAGACTAGGGGGGTCTGCAGGATGGCAAGGCTCCAGGGTCTGATTCGTTGGCAGATGGTACCAATGAAACAAACGAGAAGGCTGCCAATAAGGATCTTAACACCGGATCAAAGGATGCCCCTCCTTCCGCTGAGTGAAAATTTGTTGTATTGATTTTGTAACATTCATACAATTGCCCTTTGTGGCATTTATTTATAATATGCTTCCAATTTTCTCTTCATTGTCAAGCTTGCCGAATGATTTTACTTGAGTTTTTCTTTGAATATTTCTTCTATGGTTGCTTGTCTCCCCGATCTATTACATGAATGAATGTTTACATTCAGTCATAAGGATGGTTATTGTAGATTTTCTTTTAGTGTTTGATGGAGCTTTATTCGGTCTTAGAGACGAATGCTTTGATGTTTTATTCATTCTTTGCGATGAATATTTTTTGTTTGAGATTTGCTTAAGTATACTACACTCGGTCTTGGGGATGAATGGTTGAACTTAAGATCTTCCTTTGCATGTACTATGCATTGTATTCTTTCATTCGGTCTTGGTGACGAATGAAATGTCTTATGTGTTTGGTAGTGTCATAAGGCTTATTATTTGCTCAGATCTTATAGGTGCCTGAGGGCTTATGGGTTGCCTAAGTCTTTGTAAATACGCGTGCGGGCTTATGAATGGCCTATGACTTTTGATTTGCCTGATGGTTTTTGGGGCCTAGGACTTTTTGTTACGCCTGTGGTCTTATGAGTTTAGCCTAGGACTTTTAATATGCCTGAGAGCTCAAGTGTGGTGTAGGACTTTTTATTATGCATGAAGGCTTAAGTGGCCTATGGCTTTTTGCAAAGACGGGTCTGTGTAGCCAGTCTGATGCCGACTCTGTGGTCGAGAGAAGTGCTAAGAGAGTTTGATTAGAACTTCTAAGGTGCATAAGTGTGTAAGAAAAATTGAATCTTTGTTTATTAGAAAAATAGAAAGATTACAATATCCGAGCTTATAGCATGATGCCGGATGGAAGTCAGCTTAGGGAGTGCTACCTCGTTAAAAACCTTGTTAAAGAAAAAACCCAGGGGGAAAAAATCTATAGCAAGGGAAAAAGAGTGCAGACAGTTGGCCCCTAAGGGTTTGCAGCTGCATAATATTTTCTAAGGCTAGCTATGTTCCATATCCTATGGAGTTCTTTTCCATCCATTTGACTGAGTTGGTAAGTAGCGGTCCCCACGACTTGAATAACTCTGTAGAGTCCTACCCAGTTAGCTCCTAGCTTGCCTTGACCTTTCTAGCTCTGTGAAGCTATCGCGTCTCTGAGTACTAAGTTGCCTTTTTTAAGTCTCACTTCTTTAACCTTCTTGCCATGGTACTTGGCAATTTGGGATTTGTATGTGGCCATTAGGATGTAGGCTCTATCTCTTCATTCTTCTAAATTGTCTAAGTGGTGTCTTAGGTTGATATCGTTTTCTTCTTCTATGTGATAGACTGCTTGGTTCGAAGGAGCGCCAATTTCTACTGATACAACTGATTCCACCCCGTGGACTAGGGAAAATGGGGTTTCTCTAATCGGTCGGTAAGGAGTCATTCTATATGACCCGTGGACATTGTTCAACTCTTTTGGCCATGCGCCTTTCTTTCCTTCCAATCATTTTCTTAGTCCTTCTCCAAGTGTCTTATTGGTTCTTTCCATCTGCCCATTCATCCGTGGGTGTGCTACGGAGGTGAATCAGTTCCGGATCTTCAGACCTTTGCAGAACTTTTGAAATTTCACAGAGATGAACTATGACCCGTTGTCTGAGATGATCTCATTTGGAATGCCAAAACGGATGCATGAGCACTGGATTTTAACTATCATTCTCAAGAAATGATGATGAGAGCTATATGATGCAATATCTTGTAGGTATTGTCCATCAGAGGTGTTCCTACTGATGTAGAGTTGAGTTTGGCCAAAGTCTAGAGACCTAGTCTGACCTTAGGTACCTATACGGGTTTTATCTAGTGGTGCGGATCCACTATCAGACCCGTAGGGGTGATTACCTTCTGTACATGTGGAGGGGACCTATACGGGTCCCCTAGTACCCATATAGGTGGGGCCCATCAAAACGGGTCCTCTAATTGTCCAATCAGCCTTTTTCAGAAGTAATCTCTTACAATTTTTGGGAAAAGATAGGTCTTGAATGCGGTTTATTGCATTTAGACCTAACTCTTACCCTATAAATAGGGCCTTTTCCCCTCATTTCATAACACACATTCATATTAGAAGAAAAACTATAGAAAAATTATAGTAAAAGTTCCAGCAATTTCTATAGGTATAGAAAAGGTATAGTGGAGGTATATGAGGTATAAAATAGGGAGAAAACCCATTCCTCGAGGTTTGTGCACATTTTATTCATTCCTAACTTCATTTATTAGGATTTTGGGGAGGTTCTGTCCACACAAATACTCACCTAGATAGTACTATTTTACCATCTACTTTGGCCGGACTCTCAATAATAAAGGGATCACCTCAAAGTGGATTCACGCCACAAAGGTAGCGTTCCTAAGTTTCAAAGAGACTCACATTTCAGTTATTTCATTATTGTTATTTTTTTCCTCCTCTATTATATCTGCTCTTTCTATTTCTTGTTTTGGGTTTGGTCCTAACTCGTATGAGCCTTGTTGGCACCTTGTATCATCGAGATATTAGATCGGTGTGCCATACTCATACGGGGGGAACTACTTTTTTATTTTATTTTTCTGCCATCAATCTATTAATCTGTAAATTAATCTGAACAAAGTTTATATCAGACCAAAGAGGACCCGTACGGGTGCACCATACCTGTACCGGTCCTCCCTGGTAGACGTACAGGTCCCACCCACCTGTACGAGTACCAGCCCCAGGCAGAATCCAGAACTCATTTTAATTTGGTTAAAAATTAATCCAACTCACCACATGCCACGCGATAACTTTCACTAATAATCCAGTAAATCAACCTACAAAAGTTAAAATATGTTTTCATAACAAAATATGTTGACGACCGGTTATTTCTCTCCAATCTTAGAAGCCACCCGGGCATTGTCGATCGTAAAACCACCATGCTAACATAATCACATTTTTCCTGATAAAATGCTGACTTATGATGTGCTATAAATTTTGCTAATCTTTGTGGATGCAGGGGAACTTATTTTTATTTTGTTTTATAACTTAGAAAAAATATATAGGTTCACTTACAATTCCCTCATTTTTCCCTCGGTTATAATTTTTATTCCGACATTTATTGCTTGTGGTTTTGTAATATGTAAACACATAACGAGTGTGAAAGACTGTAGAAATAGGATTTCTATGATAATTCCCTAAATGATGAAAATGAACACAGTTTTATGCGGTGAATGTTATTTTAAATCAACTAAATGCGAAATAAGTGACTCATTCAATACCCGAATCTCTGATCTAATAGGAATGACTCTCCCGTCAAGAGGGAAGCGTACCAAAACTCTTTCCCAAGTAGACAACTTGGGTGACGACTCTATCATTTGTATCGAGATTTGGGTCTCAATTCTTTTATTCATTACAATTGGCTTATTGTGCAGACTTGTACTAAAAATGTTTTGTCGCGCCTAAATCCAACCAACCACCGGTGGGCCCCACCTCTCACACAGGCGCCACAGGAGACCCACACGTCATTGACTCCTTATAGTGACAACTTTGCTGAGGACATTAATCTTTTAACTTGCAAAATTTTGGCTTGTTTTAAAAGCTTAAAAGATTAAGATGAGCACCAAAAATCATTTACTTGATTCAACCCGTTTTCTTTTTTATCATTTAGGAAAATTGTCACACACTATCTTCTCATCTCCTTCTCTCTTTAGTTAGATGAGCTCTTCCTATAGCACTAGCTTAAGGTACCCTATTATTTCTGTGACACTCATGAAAGTGTTACCTATGCCCGCCAGGAATTGAGGACACTCTAATGGGTGGAGCACTCATTGCTATCTCCCTCCAAACGAGGCTTGATAAAATGGAAACCTTCTACATCAAACTTCTGATATGTCCCTATGCCATTCTTATCAAAAGCCTTAGAATTTTACCTTCTAGGTATCCTGATTTCTGTGTGAGATTAGACTAAGCACTAATATCCTCAGACTCATCGGGAGAAATAAGGATGGAATCGATCGCTTCACATTTGTTGTGTTATATTCCACTGTAATTAACCCAGTCATGCATCGTTGTAATTTGTGCATGCATAATGTATCCCATGTATGTACTGATCTTTTGGTTATCACCTCAGCCAAAGCTCAAAGGGTTAAAACCTGGCAACATTCTCAGGTTTATTTGGTTCGAATTTCGGCTCATTCTCCTCCTCTTCCAGTTCAGTTATTTGGTTCAAATTTTGGCTCCTTCTCCTCCTCCTCTTCTAGTTCAGTTAAGGGTTGCTCTGCTTCCATCTACAGGTATTTTATCCAGCGGTTAGTTTAGTCCGATTGATCTTTCTATCTATCATACTGAGGGAATGTCTCGTATCCTGACTCCAGAGGGCCAGATTGATGTTGAGGTTAAGAATGTTGCTACTGGCAAGGAGGAAAATGCATCGAGGGCCGAGGTTATGTCAAAGAATGCAAATGCCATCTCACAGTACTTGGAAAGTGATCAATTCTTAGATCGAATGAATGATAAGTTGTTGGTCTCCATCAAGGAGATCATGGTCGAAGAGAGAATGGTCAATGCCCCATATAGCATACCTATTAGTGCCCCAGTAGTGAATGTAGTGATTAGTGATCAGGTATCAAGGGTTACTCATAATCCTTTCATGCAGTTTCAGTTGCCACCTATGCGAACTCGCGGTGATGCTTCTAGTAAGTTTGGTCAATTGGGTTCTATGGGTCCATTTGGTTCAGTTAGCTAGTCATTCCAGTCATTGGTTACAGTGGTTCCATTAGCCATCAGTCAGTTTGCTCAGCCTAGTCAGGGGTTTGTACTGCCTCCATTTCAGTTTGAGGCATCTGGCCTAATCCCCAATTTTATAGTCATACCTAAGGGGGCAACCTTTCCTCAGTAAGCAGGTTTACCCTTGGGTGCAGTTACTCAATCAAAGGGTGGCCATCCTTGTCTGTGGAATTGCGTGATCTTCTTTAAAAATTGCTTGCTAATCCTAGCTCTCAGCCATCATCACTATCAGTTCAAGCCACTACAGAGGAGGACTGGGTCTCTGAAAACTTTAGTATTCCTAGCATAGCGAAGTATAAAGGAACTAGTCCACCTCAATCTCACATCACCACTATCAAAGAGTTATGAGAATTAGAAAGTTGAGTGATAAGGTCCTAGCCGAAATGTTCCCTTGCACCCTAGAAGGTCCTGCTATCCAATGGTACAATACTCTATCAGATGAGGTGACTAAAACTTGGAAAGTTTATCTAAAGCTTTCATTGAACAATATGGTTTCAATGAACCATACAGAATTTAGAAGCAATCAAGCAAGCCCCCATTGAGAAATTCAAGCCCTATTTTGAAAGATGGAAGACCACTCAAGTTTTGTTGAAGGATAGACCAAGTCTCCCAGAGATGATCGTAAAGCTAATGGATGGTGCCCTACTTGCTTATCGTAAGGTTCTTAGTATGGTTAAATTCTCTAGCTACGTTGACGTCTTTGAGAAAGCCGAGAAATAGGAGAGAATCGAGGAATTAGAAAAGGCCAGTGTACCGGCCAAACCTTGGTTCAAAAAGAATGACCCTTTAGCCACGACCCAGGCTTCTAAATCAAAGTCTGGCTCTCATCCTAAAACAGCGGTAGTGCAAGAAGAAATGGCTGCAGTCCATAACATCAAAGATGACATTTCCCCTTGAAAAGCATCTCTGCCCACCATCTTCACTAAGTTAAGGGAACTTGGCATTCTTCAGAGTATCAAGCCTTATGTCCCACCCAAACCTGAAGATAAGGATCGATTTTGTGCTTATCACGTCACTAAGGGGCATCGCACTGGTGCCTATAGAGACCTACTTGAGGCTATTCATGGTTTGATTAGGGTTAGAAGATACAAGAACCTGAGCTTAAGCCTAGCATCATGAATAACCCCCTGCCAAATTTTGAGAAATAGGTTGCAGATGTTGAGTAAGGGTTACCCTCCTACCATGTCTTTAATATGATCTCGCAGGCTAATCCTGTGGTTCACTTAGTAGTGGCTTTACTTGATGAACCAATCCCCATTGACATCGATACATTCGAGTTAGAAGGAATTCATGATGAGGAAGCTATGTTGGTTCAACCAGAGCTAATTGATATCGATGCTTATGTATTGGAAAGTGACAAGCTCAAAGAACCCGTCTTGTTAGTGGAAACTTCCGAAGGAAGAAGTTATATGAAAAATAGGGTTCTGCACGTTACTCGAAGTGGGAGGATTTCTCCCAATCCTCTTCCAAAAAGAAGAAATGGCATAGATGTGGATATCTAGGTTATTCCAAATATCAATCAAGGTCCAATCTTTACGCCTGCCATTAGGACTCAAACTCCGATCGATATTGAAAAGAAAGTCACCCCTCTCATCCAATAGTTGCAAGTTACCCCTGCTAAGTACAACATTTGGTAGCTTCTCATTGACTTCGAAGATCACTGCAAAGGTCTAATAGAAAAGTTATTAAGCATGGAGGCTACAACATCTACCACTCTGGTTGAAGTATTTTCAGTTATTGGGGGATCTTCTCCCAATCAAGTTGAACCCATTAAACTTTATCCGTTAGACCTCCCGGTCGAAGAGGATAAGCACAATATGGCACTTTTCATTAAGGTGCAGATCCTAGATCATTCTATCCCATGTGTTATGGTGGACGATGGTCCCACCCTTAATCTTTGTCATGCCAAGATCCTTCCTCATTTAGGGCTGGATAAATCCATGTTGGAAAAATCCTTCAAATATTATTATAAGGGCATATAATGATACAAAGAGGAGTGTCATTGGGGTCTTTAAAGCTGAAGTTATAGTTAGGGGAGTAAAATCCAAAGTCTCGTTCACTATCCTCGACATTCACGTCACCTACTCGTTATTGTTGGGTCGACCTTCGCTCCATGCAGTAGGAGTCATCCCTTCCATGGTCCATCAAAAAGTTAAGCTTATCAATAATGGCAAGTTAGTAACCATTGAAGTTGACAAACCATCTGTCATAGCAACTATGGAAGCTGAAGAAAAAGAATCTAGGGTGGCTGTAGCTCACCAGGATACAAAATTTTTTGTTAGGAAGTACATATCACTTAAAATTAAAAAGATCATGATGAAACAAGGTTATGTGAAAGGTAAGGGGCACGAAAGGAATCTACACGGTATGTTGGAACCCATTTTGCCTTTTCTATGGCCATTCAGGCTCAATTTGGGGAGTCGCCTAGGTGCTAAGAAGTCTAAACCCCAGTCCTGCCTCATGATAGGGGCTGAGGTCAAACAAAAGACATTCACGAGTGAGGAAGAACCTATTGAGGTGTGGGGGAAAAAGGTCCCTAGTTTTGAGATCTTCAATTATGTATACGATTTTAGGAAAGGCTGCATGATTGAAACCTCAGTTTCTGTGGAAGTATGTAGGAATGCTAAAGAAGATGAAATGAAGGAAGCAATCGAGTCCATCACAAAGGCACTAGCAGTACTTATGAGGAAGAATTGAAAGGGAAGTAAGAAGGGAAATCCTATCAGCAAGGCTGTCAAAAACTTAGCAAGAGCAGTGGCTTAAGAAGAACATGCAAACCTGCACACCAGAGCTACAAGTTTAGCTACCAGTATTGCTCAGGTTAACTAATAGGGCCCTCTGCCTATGGAGGATAATTCAAATAATGTAATTTTTAATGTTGCAAATATTTTTGATGCAAATAATGCTGCTTATAAAGCATATCATGAATAATTTGTAACATCAGTACTTTTTTAGCATGTCATGAATAAATTGATGAATATCTCATTCACATTTCACTCGAGTATTTCATTCTAATTACACCATGTACTCATAACAACAACATTCTTAAGATATCATCATATTCATTAATGAAGTTGACTTTGAATACATCACAATGGTATAAATATCCAATGGTTAAAACCTATCACCAAGTAAAATAGAGATAATAAATGTGCTTAGCAAACGTGATAACGATAAGTCTTAGCTCATCTTTCTTCACGAAAAGGGGGAAAAGGCATAAAAGTACACATTGCAAAGAAAGAAGACCAAAAAGACTCATGAGAACATCAACAGCAGGCTAGCCCTGGTTATTAAAAAAAATAAAGCACATATTAGCTCACAAAAGATACTAAAATCCCACAGAAGCTCTAAAAGGAAGCTGATCATAAGTCAATTAAGAGAATCTTGTCAAAGATAGTGGCTACTTACAAGGACTGGGCTAATAAACTTCTATTCAAAGTTTGGGGGCATAGAACTAGTATAAGAACTCCCACCAATCAGATGCCATTCTCCTTGGTATATGGAATGGAAGCTGTGCTACCAGTAGACACAGAAGTAAGATCTCTATGAGTGGCACTCAAAGCTCAGTTGAAAGAATCAGATTAGGAAAGGGCCAAGTATGAAGAGTTGAATGCAATAGATGTAAAGCGACTCAAAGCACTTAACCACCTACAGTTGTATTAGCAGCGTACGGCTTGAGCTTACAATAATAGAGTCAGATACCCAAAACAACCTCTCAAAGCGGGTGATCTGGTTCTCAAGCAGCTACGCTAGGCAAACACTGACACTAGGGGCAAGTTTAGGCCTAACATGGAAGGACCATTCGTATTAAAGAAAAACCTAGGAAAATGAGGAATCAAGCTTATGGATATGGATAGAAATGAGTTTGTGAATCTAGTAAATCAAGCTAGGCTTAAGCGTTATCATGTCTAGGTTAAAAGCATTAAATCATAGAAAAGTAGCACAAAAAATAAAAGAAATATAGAATAAATCACCCCGCAAGCAGTCCTCTACTGCTCGAGAAAAAATTAGGGTGCAGCCCACTGATCGGTATTCTATAAATTGGTCAGGCAAAAATTAGGGCACTCTAACGAAAATAAAGCCCGCTAAGCTAAAAACCTGAAAAGGATGGCTTAGACAAAAGTTAGGGCATTGAGTGAAAAATGTTAGTTGCTTTTTAGAAAATCTGTAAAAGACCAGTAGGCAGTAGGGTTGACCATTGGAAATTGTTACCATTGCCTATGTACTCAAATTAATCTCATCGATGAACATGTTATGATTTTGCTAAGAATCTTGGTCTTATGAATACATGCATGTCTTTAGGTGAAATAATCCCTGGTATGTGAACATCAATTTTTTCTCTACATGTTATACGTCATTGTTATTTATTCCTTTTACCATGTAATCCAATAGAAATAAAAAGTTCTAAAGAAATCAAGCATAGAAAAGTCTGCTGGATTGATCCACCAAGGACAATTCAGGCAAAAATTAAGACGGTCTGCTGGATTGAAACCGAAAGGGAATTCCAGGAAAAAGTTAATACAAAAGAAAAGAAAAGCCTACGGGATTGAAAACTTATGGTCTTGGCAAAAATTAAGGCTAAAAGTAAAGAAAATGCTTGCTAGGTTGAAAACCTGAAAAGGCAGTCTACACAAAAGTTAAAGGTAAAAAGAAAAAGTTTGCTAGACTGAGCCACCAAGGACAGTTCGGGCAAAAATTAGGACAAAAAGAAAGAAAAATAAATGTGCGATAGGTCACCTCACTTCAAATGGCCTATGCAAAAGTTAGAACATCACTCGATCCCCTCACTATGAAATCACTAGATAAAATATGGGTTCGCAAAGCAGTAACACTCAATGGTCTCAATTAAAGAAAAATCCACATGCATGAAAGTCAAATCTGAAAAGTATCAATTGAAAGTTTACATCCAAAACAAGCAACACAGGGCCCAAAAGGTACCAACAGTTCAAAAAATAATCATAATCTAAGCTGCCAAGGGATCCTGCCCCTGGCGACCCTCTAGCACTTGATCCTGAGTTTCCCCCAGTAGATAATCCACATCCATAGTCATATGATCCTTAGCATCATCGGTATTAGTAGTTAGCTGAGCGGGGACCCTAATCTCTGAGGTCCCTACAGTGGCCCTAGTAGCATCATCCCCCTCAACAAATTGATCTCTATCCCTCTAAGTTACCCGAAATGTAGAAAAATCATCCTCAGTCTCATCATCAGAAGGAGCCGGCGTCTGCCTATCCTTAGTCATCCTCTCTAGCTGACCCCTCAACATCTCAATCTGGGTCCTTACATGAGCGGTCTCAGCCCTAGCCTAGTTAGCCTTAGCGATAGCCGCTCATAACTGCTCCTTCAAGAACCAGGCTCTCTCCTCTAAAGCATCCAAGTCCTGAGTGGACTTATTGCGCTCTATGGCCAGCAGAGTCTGCAATAAAAATCATAAGATCAGTACACATAAATAAATGTCATAGCATGCATGAATAGTTTGTTAAATTTTGTAGGAAAAAGAAACTTTTTGAGGCTAGGACATCTTGGGCTAGTAGCAAATCCAGCACAGAAAAGTAGCCCCTGGCAATCCTCTCGGCCTCAGAGATGGTGACCTGAAAGGAAAAGGTTACATTAGGATGGGATATTTTAAGCAATCACAGTAATGGATAAATGTTGAGGCAAGGGATTCCTTATATGAGTAGAGCTGGAAGGAGTGAAACCGATAGGCTGGACTGACTCCTTGAGCTCCTTGACAGCTTGCTTCCCCGAATGATCGAGGACCCGGAAGAAAGTATCTAACTCAACTTGAAGAATTCCCTCCCTCATAGATCCAGAAGCAAGAGACAGCTTCATCGGTGGCTCAAGGGTAGCAGCAGTAGCAGCGGCAGATCTCTTCTGTATGGAAGCTGAAGGCTACAACAATAAACAATCAGACTCAAGAACACTGTCAATTTTAGGAAATAGTATGGTATTCACAAAGGTTAAGTTAAGAAAATATCTCAGAAGAAGGGGTAGCAGACCTAGCTGAGCCTCAGGCACCCCGAACTATGGATGGCCCCCTACGGTTGCCCCTTAGCCCATCTTGATCATCGTCATCATCATCATCATCCTCACTGTTGCTCTAGTGGAACTTAAGATGGACATCCTCATGGTGGATCCTCTCATAAAGGGGAAGAAATGAGGAGTCGATGAACTCTATGTAGGAGCCCTCTACAGACAGCACGTGAGCCCCCGCACCCAATAAGTACAACCCCTGGTCAGTCCCTGATATAAGATAAGGCCAGAAGATACCGCTGGGATTAGGGGAAGGATTGGTCTCTCCATTATAGCACTAGTCCTCCACCCTCGGATGACTCACTAAAATACCACTCGAAGGAGATTGATGACTCCAAGACAAAGCGACGGTCATCCATGCCATCTCGCATCCACTTGATGGTCCTGTATATATCCAATCTCTCCTATGGATCTTGGATGGCCTGCACAAGATAAATTCAATGTGAGCATCATAACCTTGTAAATACAATTTTGACTAATGGTTTGTTGAAATGTAAAATGCAGGTTTTGTAAGGAAGAAGTCTACACGATCTGAGCACAGCTAGAGTAGGAACTCTTGGTACTACACTGTAGTCAAGGGCTGGCCCTGCCAGAGCCCCATCCACCTAGAAATGATATGCGGTGTCTTAGGCTATGTGGGCAAACCCGGCCTGGAGATGAACCGGTGCTCAAAGGCCTAAATCTGTAAAATAAAATAAGGATCAGTCACAGCACAATCTAAGTAAAAGAATAAAGCAGAAGAGATCATCCTGGGATTTATAAGTAGTATCAGGGGGTAGATCTTGAACTTGGACTGCTCACCCCAGACCCCAATGTCTAGCCAATAGTATAACTACGCTAGAATGTCCCAACACCAGTTCTTGCCTGGCACAGTGCCAAGGTTCTCCACAGTCGAGAGCAAGCCATAGTTGAGGTTGCTCGAATAAACGGGAAAGAAGATAGTGGTAAGGAACATCAGTAGGAAAGATCGGGTGTAATGATCCCTCCTATCAGCCTCAATAGGACTTGGCTACCTAATCCAGTAAGCATGCAGGTCCCCATACTTGAGCTTGTTCGTCCCGCCCGAACAAAGCCTAAGTAGTCTGGCAATGTAGGCCTTCACCTTAGGCCGGGAATGCCATCGGTCGGCATAAACATCGAAGTGGACTATATCCCCGCTCCACTCTAATCCTGCAGCAGCACACACATTGGAAGGAGTAACGGTAACCTCCCTAATCAATAGATCGAAGGTATGGATCATCTCCAAACATCTCTCTGCTAATGCTAAAATGGCCCCCGGGGGAAGCATCTTCGAAGCCTAAGGAATGGCCACGATAATGTCACTAAAGCCAAAGGAGTCGATGCGAGCTAGCAGCTTGATATCCCCTACAGTACGGATCTCTTCATACCATTTCCTGTAGAATCTCAGGGCTCCTATAGTCTTGTATTAAAACTGAGAAGACAGAATTAGAGTTTAGCAAGGTCAGAATATAGCAGGCAAATTAGAAATCAGAAAAGGATTGCAGAAATTTGAGTTTCAAACATTCTATCCTTGAGGATAGGACCCGTACAGGTAAACCCCACCCGTACGGGTCCGCAAGTGGTGCCCGTATCAAGATTAGGACCTATACTGGTCCCTCTCTCACCCGTATGGGTCCCCTACAACCAGTCCCTCTGCAAAAAATCTCCCAAAAAATCCAAATTCATCTAAAGCTCATCCAAAACTATCCTAAAAGCATCATAGGCTAAAGTTACATGCATCAGGCTCTTTTCCAAGGTCTAAAACACCCTAATTCATGCCAAAATTTGAGAAATTTTCAAAGGTTCAAAAATGGAAAATGGAGAATCAAGCAAAATTACCTGGAGTTTTGAGGCATGGGTCTTATGAGAAGGAATTAAGGGCACTTCGGAGACAGGAGTAAGCCCTAAAAAGGAGTCTCCCTCGCGAAAGGCATACCTAACAAAAGCCAGGCATTCTCGAAGCTCTGAATTGCCTATCGGAGGCAAGTCCTCAAGTCTAAGGGAAAAGCATCCAATCTTTTGGGATCTTTTTATACATTTTAGTTAATTTTAGGAAGAAAATCACTGGAGTTGCAAAATGGGAAGATTTTTGTGTGAGGCGGGATATGAGGGGACTGATCAGACTTTTGAAACCCCCATCAAGGACCCATATGGGTCCATCTCCACCCGTACGGGTCCTAATGTTTGAGTACCCCACCCATATAGGCCCTGGCCCACCCGTACAGGCTCTCTCTTGCCATCCAAGGGTGAATTTTGATCTAGCATTTCAGAATTGCAATAGAAATTCATCCAATCCGAGTTTGGGGCCAAACCCACTCCTCCTCAACCCTATATTTTAGTTATATTCGGGGCAAACCTAATGCTCACCTCGATCCTTGATTGAAGGGGAAAAAATATTTTTGTTTCCACAAAAGTCAATCTAGAATCAAGGTAAGCCGTTTCGAATTGATCACTAATAAGGATGATTTTTGTGTACAGGTCCATCCTAGCGCAAGAATGCTTCCCCAGCAAACAAATCTTGTTAGGAAAGACTTCCCCAGTAGAAGAGTTTTTACCAAGGGATATCTCCCTAGTAGCGGAATCAGTCAAGGGGCATCCCCTGATTCCCTAACAGTGCAATCAGTCAATCTAGGGGCATCCCCCCACCAATCTAGGGGCATCCCCCAATTCCCCAGTAGTAGAATCAATCAATCTAGGGGCATGCCCCCACCAATCTAGGGGCATCCCCCTATCCTCCAACTGTAGAATCGGTCAAGGGGCACCCTTCCATCATCACAAACCCTAGGGGCACCCACCCTAGAGGTATTCCCTTGAGAGGCACTCTCTAAGGGGGGCATTCCATCCCTAAAGCAATTGGGCCAAACCCAACATTTATCGTAGTTAGTTCTTAATTAATTTCAGGGGCTAATCCCCCATCCACACATCTTCATTCTTAATTGAAGGGGCAAAAATATTTCTTTTTTCACAAAAGTCAATTAAGAATAAAGATGTGTCTACTTGGACAATGACTAACTCGGTGTTTGATTATTTTATCTTTTTAGGTTATTCAAATTCCCTAGTAGGAGATTCATCAGCATCAAGATAGGGATACATCAGCTAGAAGAGTCATCCGCCTTAGGAAAGGGATACACCATCAGCTAGGAAAGTTGATCAGCCTTAGGAAAGGGATACATCAGTCAGGAAAGTCGATCCCCCTTAGGAAAGGGATACACCATCAGCCAGGAAAGTAATCCGCTTTAAGAAAGGGATACACCATCAGTTTGGAAAGTCGATCTGACTTAGGAAAGGGATACACCATTAGCCAAGAAAGTTGATCTACCTTAAGAAAGGGATACACACACCTTCCCTAGTAGAGTCTCATGGGATACACATTAGCAAAGGAAAGTCATCCGCATCAGGAAAGGGATACACATTAGCAGAGAAAGTAATCCGCCTTAGGAAAGGGATACGCATTGGTAAGGAAAGTCATCTGCCTCAGGAAAGGGATACACATTGTCAAGGAAAGTCATCTGCCTTAAGAAAGTGATACGCATCGACAAGGAAAGTCATCCACCTAAAGAAAAGGATATGCATTGGCAAAGTAAAGTCATCCGCCACAAGAAAGGGATATGTACTGGCAAAGGAAAGTCATTTGCCTCAAGAAAGGGATATGTATTAGTAAAGGAAAGTCATCTACCTTAAGAAAGGGATCCTCAGGAAAGGAGTTCACCTTAAGAAAGGAACTCACCCATGTCATCACCTCAAGTATAATTTCTAAACCCTCACTCACATTGTGAGATCATAAGATCCGTATCTGCAGTGATCCAATGTGGTGCAATCTGTGAGCACTAGATTTTAACGATCCTTCTAACAAAACGATGATGTGAGCTATATGATGCAATATCTTGTAGGTGTTGTCCATAAGAGGTGTTCCTACTACTGTAGAGTTAAGTTTGGCCAAAGTCCGGAGACCTAGTCTGACCTTACATACCTATACGGGCTCTATCTAGTGGTACGGATCTACTATCAGACCCGTACGAGTCCCCTAGTACCCATGCACATGGGCCCCACCCGTATAGGTCCTCTGATTACCTAATCACCCTCTTTCGGAAGTAATCTCTTACAATTTTTGGGAAAAGATCGGTCTTGAATGTGGTTGATTGCATTTAGACTAACTCTCACCCTATAAATAAGGCCTTTTCCCCTCATTTCATAACGCACATTAGAAAAAATACAGTAAAAGTTCTAGCAATTTATATAGGTTTAGAAAAGGTATAGTGGAGGTATAAAATGGGGAGAAAACCCATTCCTCGAGGTTTTGTCCACATTTTACTCATTCCTAACTTCATTTATTAGGATTTAGGGGAGGTTTTGTCCACATAAATACTCACCTAAATAGTCCTATTTCACCATCTACTTCGACCGGACTACCTTAACAATAAAGGGATCACATCAAAGTGGATTTATGCCGCAAAGGTAAAGCTCCTGAGTTTTAAAGAGACTCACGTTTCAATTATTTTATTACCCCCTCTATTATATCTGCTCTTTCTATTTCTTGTTTTGGGTCTGGTCCTAACCTATATGATCCTTGTTGGCACCTTGTATCATCGAGATATTAGATCGGTGCGCTATACTCAAACGGAGGGAAATCCCTTTTTATTTTATTTTTCTGCCAGCAATCTATTAATCTATAAATTAATCTGAACAAAGTTTCTATCTGGACTAGACAGGACCCATACGGGTGCACTATACCCGTACCGGTCCTCCTTAGTAGCTGTACAGGTCCCACCCACCCATATGGGTACTAGCCCCAGGCAGAATCCAGAACTCATTTTAATTCGGTTAAAAATCAATCCAACTCACCAGATGCCATGTGATCACTTTCACTAATAATTCGGTAAATCAAACCACAAAAGTTTAAATGTGTTTTCATAACAAAATATGTTGAATACCAGTTATTTCTGTCCGATCCTAGAAGCCACCTGGGCACTATCGATCATAAAACCGCCACGCTAACATAATCACATTTTTGCTGATAAAATGCTGACTTATGATGTGCTATAAACAGTGTTAATCTTTGTGGATGCAGGGAAACTTATTTTTATTTTGTTTTATAACTTAGAACAAATGTATAGGTTCTCTTACAATTCCCCCATTTTTCCCCTAGTTGTAATTTTTATTCCCCCATTTATTGGTTATGCTTTATTGTAATATGTAAACATATGTAATGAGTGTGAAAGAGTGTAGAAATAGGATTTATATGATAATTCCCTAAATGATGAAAATGAACACGGTTTTACGCAGTGAATGTAATTTTGAATCAACAAAATGAGAAATAAGTGACTCATCCAATACCATAATCTCTGATCCAATAGGTATGAATCTCCTACCCAGAGGGAACTATACTAAAATGCTTTCCTAAGTAGACAACTTGGGTGGCGACTCTATCATTTTTATCGAGATTTGGGTCTTAATTCTTTTATTCATTAAAATTGGTTTATTGTGCAAACTTAAACTAAAAATGTTTTGTCACACCTAAATCCAGCCAACCCTCTTAGGCCCCGCCTCTCACACAAGCACCAAGGGAGAACCATAAATTATCGACACCTCATAGAATGATTATATGCTCCCAAACAAAATTAATTACTTTCTTCTGAGTGATGGTGTTAACGGCCACTACTTCGACCCACTTTGAGAAGTCGTCAATCACAATGATAGTGAACTTCTTCTGTATGATGGCTTCAGGCATTGGTCCAGGAATATCAACTCCCCAAGTGGCGAATGGCTACCTTGTAAGTAGAGGTTTCTACATTGTATGCGGGACATGTGACTTTTCTGCATGAATCTACATTGGTGATAAAACTACACGTAATTGATTGAATCTGCTTCCATGGTTGGCCAGTAATATCCCAGGAGCTTGGCTCTTCATGTGATGGTGGAGGCTGCTTGATGGGAGCTACAGTTTCCCTCATGTATCTCATATATCATGTACTTTCCTTCTTTTGGAGTAATGCATTTAAGCAAAGCGTCTGAGTAGGACCATCTGTATAGCGCACCTTTAATAACCAGGTATCTTGATGAATTTTTTTACAATTCTTGACACTTTAATCTTGTCCTCAAGAAGGACGTCTTTATCAAAGTAGTCAATCATTGGCTGCATTCACTCAGGCTCTTTCTGTTCTACTAGCATCAGGCTCTGCTATTCTATTATTAGGGCATGAATAACTTCAAATGGGCAACTAAGCTTCTTCCATTGGTCTATACTAGCTGCATCTTTAGCCAGCTCATCTGCTTTCTCATTTTCCTCTCTGGGGATGTGTTCAAGTACCCACACAGTTCCTTCAGTAGGGCTTCTACTTTGGCCAAGTATTTCATCATTCCTTCCTCTTTTGTTGTGTAACACTTGTTGATTTGATTAGAAACTAGATTCGAATCACTTCTGATGCTTATTCTATTTGGAGCAATTTCCTTAGCCAATTCTAAGCCTTTGATCATAGCCTCGTATTTTGCAGCTTTATTGGTGACTAGAAAGGCTAGCTTTGCTGCCTAGCTCATCCATATCCTCTCTGACACTTCTATCCAAACTTTGACTCCAGATCCTTCATGGGAAGATGCCCCATCAACGTATATGTACCAAGACTCAGTCTTGAGACTGGGTGAAGGTTCAAGCCCTGTGAACTTAGTAATAATATCTTCCAAGACTTGGGCTTTTAGTGCCCTTCTTCCTTTAAACCATATGTCAAACTCTCCCAATCATATGGCCCATCCGGCTAGCCTTCTGGAGGTTTCTGGCCTTTACAATACCTTCTTTTAGGGGAAATTAGTTCTGACATTGACCGTGTGAGCTTGGAAATAGGGTCGAAGCCTTTCTACTACTGAGAATAAGGCTAAAGCCAACTACTCAATTTTTGGATATCTGATTTTGGCATTCTTTAGTACTTTGCTTATGTAGTAGACCGGGTGCTAGTTCCCTTCTGCTTCTCTAATCAACACTAATCCTATTGCTTCATCTGTGGCTGCTAAATACATAATCAATTCTTCATCCTTCTCTAGCCAACTCAAGAAAGGTGGTGTGCTTAAGAACTCTTTAATGTTTTCAAAGGCTTCCTGGCAGTGTTTGTCCCAACTAAATGCTTTGTCTTTCTTGATGGCTCTATAAAACGGGAGGCATCTCTTGGCTGAAATAGAGATGAATCGGCCAAGAGCATTCACCCTTCCATTTAGTCTTTGAACTTCGTTCAACATTATAGTTGGTTCCATCATCATGATAGCTACTATCTTTTTTGGGTTTGCCTTGATTCCCTTTTGGAAAATTAGAAAATCGAGGAATTTATCACCTCTTTACTCCAAAAGTGCACTTTTCTGGGTTTAATTTAAGCTGATACAGCTGTAGGGTTTTAAACACGGCTCTAATGTCTTCTGCGTGTTCCTCCAAGCTTCTACTTTTAGTGATCATATCATCAACGTAGACTTTTACTGTTTTGTCTATTTGGCCTTTGAACATGTCATTCACCTGGCGTTGATAGGTGGCTCCAGCATTCTTCAGGCCAAATGGCATAACCCTATAACAATACATTCCTCCATGCATTATGAAGGATGTCTTTTCTTCATCAGCCGTATCCAGGAGAATCTGGTGATACCCTGCTTCTACCTCTAGTAAGGAGTATATGGTGTAACCAGTTGTTGAGTCTACTAGTTAATCAATTCTGGGAAGTGAATAGTTATCTTTTGGTGTTGCTTTATTGAGATCTGTAAAATCCACACACAATTGCCAAGCCCCATTTGCATTCTTCACCAAGACCACATTCGCTAGCCACTTGGGGTAACGCAACACTCGAATGTGGTTAGCTTTTAAGAGCTTCAAGATCTCAGATTCAATTGCCTTCTGCCTGTCTGATGCGTGCTTGCACTTCTTTTGCTTCACCGAAGATGACACCGGGTCAAGGTTCAAGCTATGTTGAATTACTTTGGGTGTACCCCAGTCATATCTTCATTCATCCATGATAAGGTGTGTTGTTCTTCTATTAGCACTCGTCTGATGTCTGCTTTTACAGGTTCTACGAGATCAACAGCTATGCGCACTTGCCGATTAGGCCCTACAGTTAGCATTTTATGAGACTGACTAGCTTAGCGTTCTTCATTTCTCCTAGTTCCATGACTGCTTCATCCTTCTTCAGGGATGGTAATCCTTTGCCACTAGAGGGTTGCCTGCAACTACTGCAACTCCCTTTGTGATAAGAATCTACATGACTAAGTGCTTGATTGAGATCAGTGCGACTGACTTAGCCAAGAATGGTCTACCCAGGATGATGTTGTAGCCGATTGGTACATCAATGATTATGAAGTCCAGTTTTGCTCTCCATTTGGTTTTGTGTTCACCAAGCTCAACTTCTAGGGTGGTCTATTCGAGTGCTAGAACTAAGTGACCACTAAGGCTGAAGAGTGGTGAGCAGGCTAGCAGCATCCTACTATGGTGAACTTCTAGCTTATTGACCACCTCTTTTTTAATCAGATTGATGGAGCTGCTAGTGTCAACCATGATCCTCCTAATAGTGTACCCTTCTACTATGGCCTCTAGCACAAAGGGGTCCGCATGTACGTTCTTTACTAAGCTTTGTTTCTGGAAAGGTCTGCTGAGTTCTGAGTTATCTTCAGTATTTGATCTTTTATGATTAGAACTCTTTCCCTTTGAGGGGCATCCTTCAAATCATGGTCCACCTATGATAACCATTACAAGCCCCTTTGACTTCTGTAAGGACTTGTCTCCACCATCCTTCTTTGGTCTGGATCTACTTTCTTTAGTGATCCTCTTTACAAATTGTGAAAGCTTCCCTTGCTCAATTTGAGCATGGATCTCATCTGCTAGCATGAGGAATTCGTCTGTGTTATGGCCTTTAGACTTGTGGAATTCTCAGTACTTATTCGTGTCTTTCCCTATGAACTGCTCAGGCATTACCCTTGGATATTTGATGGATTTCTTGTCATCACTTTTTTGCACAGTTAGCAAGATGTCATGTAGGGGAGCGTTCAATTCTAGTTCGTGTCTACTTTGGGCGAAGGACTTCTGGAGGTAGTTCCCCCCTTTTTCCTAGCCTTCCAGCCTTCAGGCCGGGCTCTTTCAGACTTCTTGTGTGGCCTATCGACTTCATCCACTTCAATCAGGTTCTTCGTAATGGTGATCATCTGATCCAGCTTTTTAGGTTGCCTTTGAATGAGCTCTACACAAAGTCTGTCATTCCTCGTGCCTCTAATCATAGCTTCCTTGGTGGTGTTATAATCAAGGTCTCATATTTACAGGCATGCTTTATTGAACTGCTCAATGTAAGAGCGGAGTGATTCATCCGTCCTCTAAGTGATCTCATTGAGGGTACGAGTGGTGGTTCCTGCTGGAATGGAGTTGATGAATTGCATATAGAACTTCTGCCTTAAGTCATCCCATAAATCTATGGAATCACCTGGCAACGAGTCAAACCAGTAGGCTGCCGGACCAATTAATGTGTTGGGGAAGTTTCTATCATTTTATGCTTCCAAGGCATATGCTAAGTCCATCTTATTCTTGCAAGTTCAAACATAGGTCTGAGGGTCTGTGTCTCCACTATAGTTATCAATGAATGGTAGCTTGAGTTAGGGGTTCAACTGTTCTACAAGGATCTCCGCACTGAATAGGGAGTCAAGAATTTCCAATAGGGGGACTTGTAGAGAAATAACATAGCCATTAAGACCTTTCTTGAACATCTTCTAGAACTCCAGGTCATCCCAATATCTGAACTTCTTAGGCTTTGACTGTGAACCCAGTGATGATCATAGAGGAAGACAAGTGGAGTAAGTTGTACCTAAATACGGATTGCCCAGGTGGAAGAAGCCTGATGAAGTAGGTCCTCATGGGTAGTGTGCACCGTACTCAGGTTCAATTACCGCGGCCCATTTTGCTTGTCGTGCTTTTGACAAGCCAATCTGATCCCTTCAAGAGGGGGCTTTCATGCTTCTGTCCATAAAGGACACGTCTAGGTTGGCATTGTGTTGAGCTGTTTAGGATCCGCTTCCTACAATATTAGGACTCGAGTGAGCATTGTGTGGCCCCACCGAGTGAGTATTGAGAGATCCATGCTATTGGGCGGTGTGTGGTCCTTCGGGGTGAGCATTGTGCAGCTCAACCTGATTGGTGCTGGAGAGCCCTCCCGAGTTGGCGTCGTAAAGCCTAACCTAGTGGGTGATAGGACGGATGAGAGCATTCGTATAGTGCAACGTTCTGCTTGTTATGTGTCCAGCCATTCTCTCCTTGATCACTCTGAATAGATTCCTTTATAGCATATTTTGGTCTTCAGGGGAAACTTGATAGTGCTGAGCAAAACTTTCAAGGAACACCATTCCGGTTGCATAGTTTACCTGTGGTATTATGGTATAGTCCATGGCTGGGATTGTGGAAGAGAGTCTTACTGCTGCAGTTGATTGGGAGTTAATCACTGTCCTTGAGTCATCGGTGTTGTTATTGGTCTCTTGATCATGATTTTGGCTGTCGTCCATATGGTTAGATTTTTGTGTTCGTCGGAAGACAAAATTATTATTGGAGCAAGTAAGTTTGCCCACGCTTACCGCACCACTGAAAGATTGGTCAAAGAAAGGGTTCCTTAAGCTAACCTTCAAAGAAAGAGAGAGGGTATGCCTTCACCAGAGATGGTGGCTGCAAGATAGAAAGGGGTGTCAAAGTGACTAGCCATGTGAATGGCATAGCCTTTCTAATGCCTAAGTAAGCGACGCTGATAAAGAGGAGGCAAGTAAGTAAATAAGTTTTTAGGGTTTAGAATGTGATACCTGAATAGGGGGTGACCCCCTATCTATAGTTAATGGTGTCCTTGTTTCATCAGGAGCGTATTTCCTCTATTGGCGGTGAGGAGTCCTTATTAGCTAAGGATCCTATTTAGGCCTGATTTCCACCATAAGAGGTTTCTTCTCATTTATCCATGTAGGAAAGGATATTCAATGGGACTATATCTCCTAATAAGGCTAATGTGGCTAAGACTCTTTATACGGCTAGCCAGATGGTGACCTGGCTGCGAGTGTGTCTAGTGATGTGGCACCTTGTTGGTCCTCCACCTGGTATCTACAAAATACCGAGTCAACACTTATTCGATTTGTTTAGCCAATTTAAATTGAAATTCCAAAATTGTTTATTAAATGTCAAACATATTACCTAGATTTGTTTTAAGAAATGAGATGAGAAAAAGACCTATGCTAATCAAAACACCCCACCTCAATGTGACCATGGCATCATTTTAGGCAGATATCGCATGCTTATATCACGTAACATAAAACAAGTTGATTTTGGGCAATTATCCTGCAAATAAAAGGTTAAGCCAGGAGTATTATATTTTGGCCCAGAATAAATAACAATATTGACGTCAAAGATCATAGTACCATTCATCCAGCATAACGGCGCTGTGAGCACTGGATTTTAAAACCTTCTCACGAAACGATGATAAGAGCTATATGATACATTGTCTTACAAGTGTTTTCCATCAGAGATGTTCCTACTGATGTAGGGTTGAGTTTAGCCAGAGTTAGGAGACCTAATCTGCCCTTAGGGACCCCGTATGGGTGCTGCCTAGTGGTATGGATCCACTGGCATACCCGTATAGGTAGGTTCCTTTTGTATGCCTGGAGGGTACCCGTACGGGTCCCTTAGGATCCGTAAGGGTGGGGCCCCACCCGTATGGGTCCTCTTGTTGCATGATCAGGCTCTTTTAAAAGATATCTCTTACCTTTTTCGGGAAAAGGCAGGTCTTGAATGCAGTTTATTGCATTTAGGCCTGATTTTCACCCTATAAATAGGACCTTTTCCCCACCATTTCAACACACACAATTCATATGAAAAATATACTATAGAGAAATTATAGTAAGGTTCTAGTAACTTCTATAGGTATAGAAAAGGTATAGTGGAGGTATACGAGGTATAAAATAGGGAGAAAACAATTCCTTTTTGTCCACATTTTATTCATTCCTAACTTCAATTATTAGGATTTAGGGGAGGTTCTGCCAACACAAATACTCACATAATAGTCCTATTTCACCATCTAATTTGGCCAGACTCTCTCAATAGTAAGGGGATCGCCTCAAAGTGGATTCACGTCCAGAGTTTCAAAGAGACTCATCTCTCAGTTATTTTATTATTATTCTCCGCCTCTGTATTTATATTTGTTCTTGTTATCTTTCTGGGTCTGGTCCCAACCTATATGAGCCTCATTGGCACCGCATATCCCTAAGGGTATTAGATCGGTGCACCATACTTGTTGGATATGATGTATGCCCTTAAGGCAATTAGGGCAATATATCTTAATTACATAATAGTACGAATATTTTGTTTAATTAATAAAGGCATTCAATCTTTTTTTTATATCAATGTGTTTACAAATATACTATAGCTGGTTAAAATATTTTCATTGATGTATGTATAGAGAAGTCCTTGACATATCATAGCATGAAGTCAGAGAAATTATAGTTGGACTATATTTAGTAAGACATGCTTCATGTGCAATTATGATTATGTCTAAGTTATCCCTAGTCATATTTTCATCAAGAAAGGATATTGATGAAGCGGAAAGACTAGAATGTGGTCAACTTTCTTGGAAAGGGTCCAAGCGGTCAATCTCCTAAGGACTGAAGGTGGTGCCTTAAGTTTGACATATGGATATATCTGGGAGATATATAAGAGACCGCTGTAAGATGAACACTTGGTATATATCTATGTGTTAGTGTTTATCTTCGTGTAATAAGCTTTGTGAATATCCTCATACTTGAGATACTAGTTACCTTGTGTGGTACTATTGCTATACTTTGGGTCATTCCCATACACTCATTAATTTGGGGTGTCACGGGTGATTACGGGTATAGTGATGACAACACGTTGGTAAGCTGAGTAGTCGGAAAGGATCTATTGCTTTGGATATATTAAGGAGTTGTACCTAGCCGCTTGTTGAAGTGATGATTGCTATAAACCTCTGATCAAAGTATGTGTTTGATAGAAATAGTTTCTAGTCAAACACACTATGGTAAAAAGCAATATAATTCGGCAATAAGTTAATAACTGGGATAGCTTGGAGCAACCTTGCTATTAGTGGGTTAACACTTTAATCAAACCCTATAAACCAAATGGTACTAATATGAAAGAATGGAAGGAGTTCAATGCATTGGTCAACCATTGCATTAGCTGGGATTGAGTCATATGCATAACTGACGTTTCAAGTAACGGGGGATGGTAGACCCTTCCTAGAGGTGTACTACAGTTTTTTAAAGTAATTGAGTTCTATTCATGGTCTAGAACCTCGAGCAAATGGTTCCATTAGAACAAGGGCTGGTTAAGCCTTAACAGCTCAGTACTTTGGGATCCTATAAGGTCACACACTTTAAACCTTCATCGGACTAAGTAAAGAACTAATAGATTTATTCTGTTACGAAAATATAAAATAAATAATAATTGGATTATTATTTAATTGGTTAAAAGTGATTAGATCATTTTGGATAAACCAAGGAATTTATTTTTAACCGTTAACTAATTTATTAGGGTCGATAAAATAAATATTTATTTGAAAGGGATTAAAAGGGAATTTTGCCTTGGTGAGTTAAATTGGACCAAGAGTTTAAAATATATTTTGTACTGGCTCAGATGCGGAGAAATACACCAAAAAGTGCGCGAGTAATGCTAGGCATTGCTCGCGGTAGCCCATAGGGCGCGCCGCAAACTGGGCATCGCGGCAAGCTAGCAAGATCCTGCCTTGCGGCAGGATGCAGTGTGCTTAGCATGCTGCATGAGGGCACAACCCGCGGATCCATGTAGATCCGCAGGTCAAGCCCACGTGGGATGTGCAAATATGCACATCCCACATTATTGCTCCCCAAGCCTATATATAGGCTTTCCCTCACCCCTTTCAAAGTGCACCAAGTTTGAATAGTAATTCCTATGTTAAAGGTTATTTGAATAAGTTATATTTTGAGGAGCTTGATTTTATTTGAGCACCTCTAGTTTATATTTTTAGGTGGGGCTTCTAGAGTGGTCTAGCAGCTACTCAAGGCTCCTTAGTTCTTCCTCATGAGGAGGTTTTGGTTGGTAGGGTTTGTGTGGATTCTCATAGAGGCTATCATATGCATGGAGGCTTGTGCAAGGAGGTTCTGCTAAAGCACGCTTCAATTGGTAAGTTTTCTTTCTTTGTCTTTTAATTATTAGGTCTTTTTCTTTAAGCATTTTTAGACCGAATAATTATGCTTAGGTTGTTTTTCGTGCTTAGTTTATTTTATGCTTAGGTTATAACTTAGAGTTATAATATGCTTAGGTTATAGCTTAGAGTTATAACATGCTTAGGTTATAGCTTGGAGTTATAACATGCTTAGTATAAAATATATGTGCTAGGATATAATTTAGAATTATGGTATACCTAGCTCTTTGCATGCTAATCTAGGTAGAGAATTGTTTAGTTAAGGCTTTATTTAATTTATATGCATCTAATAGGAGTTTCTGGGGATAGGGATAAAATTTTGAATTTCGGCCATGCCTATTATGCATGTTCAATTTGACTGTCAGTTCATAACAGTGGTATCAGAGCCTGCCTATTTAGTGCATAATTAAGTTAGAAGCGAACTGAATATTATTTTCTATTTGAAATGATAATTATCTATTTAATTGATTGAAACAATATATATGAACTTGTGCCTTTCATTTCAAGGTTAGAAAATGGTTATGAATAATTTTGAATAAGCCTGCTCAACTTACTCAAATTACACAAGTTTCAATAATTTATTTAAATTATATGGGTTATAGATACTTTCAATTTACATTAATTGAAAGAACTAAATTTATTAGTTCAAGAGAATCCATTGGTTTTCGAGTTTGTCCCCGCATTTGTTCTGGCTAAGGATTGTACTTGGTGTTTACTCACTTCAAGGGCACCTCTCCTACCTGGGAACCTATATCGGTGCAGCCTGAATTGACCAACCGGGGGATTAAATATGGACTAATTTATTTCTAGTATATAAGATGGTGCTTATATATAATTTTATAACAAGGTAAAAATTATATTTATTGAATAAAAGCTTAAAGGAAATGCAATATAAATATAACAAATAAAAGTGTTATTTTTTTGCATATAATCTAGGTTGATGGAATAATTATAATAAAGAGCATGAACCCACCTAAGGTTGGACCTTATAAATTAATTCTAAAATTCCCTAAATTAATATAAGTTATTATAAATATGTCCATCTGATAAAATCCTAGATTGGGTGAGACGTTTAACACCAATAAAATCCCAAAGTTAATATATCAAGGCAAGTTATAGTCCTCCTTACTCAAATTTATAATATGGTCTCTTTGGGCTATCAAAGTGCTACGCAAAGCATTCCTTATAGTCCACATTGATTGGTTGTAAAATTTGGGATAGGTTTTGCCTTAACAGAACTGGGGTATTCCACCATAAAATTGGGGGCTAGGCTCAAATTTGAGATATATTCAAGGAGATGCTAAAATAAGAGCGCACGTCCCTAGGTATTAGGGAACTTGAATGTATTAGCAATTGCATACGATGCAAATGGAATGGGATTCCAACTATAACTTACTATTGTGACTTGACTCATAAAATTGGGGGTCATAATAGACTAGTTATAGAAGCTGCCTGCTAGGGAATTTAGCTGGGCTAAAATTCCCGAATTCAATAGAATGGGCTATTGTAAATTTCGAAGAAAATAGTAGGACTAATGTATTTAATTAAAAGTCATTATATTAAATACATGTACTTAAACTAATATCTAAACTCTTTTTCTTTTGTTATATCTTAGGCTAAAAATGACTTCCAACGTTAATCTCCGTATGTTACTTGACACCAAACTGAATGGCTCAAACTTTTCTGATTGATTCTGAGCTGTGATAATTATTCTCAGATCCAAGGGAATTGCCTATGTTCTAAGTGAAATTTTCCCTCTTGAACCTGATGACGAGGATCATGTGGAACATGAGGCCTAGTTGAAGCACAGGAAAGATCATGAGACTACCATATGTATCATGTTGGGGTCCATGAATCATGAGCTTCAGAAATAGCATGAGAACATGCCCTTAGAGGACATGGTTCTCCATCTTGAGCAGCTCTTTTTAGAGTAGGAAAGGACAGAGTGGTACGAGACCTCCAAGCTCCTTTTTGGAACCAAGATGCAGGCTGGCACCTCTACCTCTCAGCATGTACTGAAACTCTTGGGATACCTTGAGAAGCTGAATTGATTGAGACTCGAGATGAATCATGACTTGAGCATTGAACTTGTGTTCATGTCCTTGACAGATAGTTACTCAGGCTTCGTGACTAACTATTACATGAAGATGATTAATTCTACTATCCCTGAATTAATTAACATGCTAAAAATAGTAGAACCTCATATCAAGAAAGATCAGAAACCTCTACTATTGGTTAAGAAAGGCAAGGCTCCTAAGAAAAAGAAGCAAGAGCTAGTTGCTAAGAAAAGAATCAGTAGGAAGAAATAAAAGAAGACAACTAAGTATGTCAACTTCCATTGTATGAAATCGGGACATTGGAAGAGGGATTACAAAGCTCCTGCTTCTGAGCATTTTTAGAAGCCTGTAGAGGCATCTACTTCAGGTATGTTTGTAATTGAAAACTTTGCTACTTTTCCTCGTGAATCCACTTGGGTATTAGATACTGGTTGTGGTTCTCATATCTATACTTCTGTGCAGGGACTAAGGAACATTAGAAAACTTGCAAAAGGGGAGATTGACCTACGTATGGGAAATGGAGCCAGAGTTGTTGCATTAGCCGTAGGAAGCTTCAATCTTATTTTGCCAAGTGGACTTGTTTTAGTTTTGAATAATTATTACTACATTTCGAGTGTTACTAAGAATATTGTATCTGTTGCGTGTTTAGCAGCAGAATGATTTGAAATTTTATTTTTGAATAATAATTGTTAGATTAGTTTGAATAATGTTCTTTATGGTTATGGAATGTTGAACGGTGGCACTTATGTTCTTGACACTAAAATAGAAGTTTCTAATATAAACAAAGTGAAGAAAGTTAAATTAGATAAGGAGAATTCCTTCTAAGTATGGCATTGTCATTTAGGCCACATAAAAAAAGATCGCTTAACCAAGTTAAATAAGCATGGAGACTTAGGCCCAATAGACTTGTAGTCTTATGGTGATTGCGAATCTTGTTTAATAGGAAAAATGACAAAGTTACCCTTTCAAGGAAAGGGTGAACGGGCCACGAGTACATTGGAACTTATACATACTAATGTGTGTGGTCCATTGAGTGTTCAGGTACTAGGAGGATACTCCTACTTCATAACCTTTATTGATGATTATTCATGATACGGTTACTTGTACTTAATGAAGCACAAGTCTGAAAGTTTTGAAAAGTTCAAAATATTTAGAGTTGAAGTAGAGAAACAGCTTGAGAAAAGTATTAAAACACTTCGATCGGATAGAGGTGGAGAATACTTAAGTTAGGAGTTTCAGGATTATCTAAAGGAAAATGGGATAGTTCCCTAGTGGACCCCTCCTTATATGCCCCAAAACAATGGAGTGTTAGAAAGGAGGAATCAGACTTTATTAGATATGGTTCATTCCATGATGAGCCATGTAGATCTCAGTAAATCCTTTTGGGGATATGCACTAGAGAGCGCAGTTTATGTATTAAATAGAGTGCCCTCTAAATCAGTTGATTTTACACCTTACGAAAGATGGTGTAATAAAAAACCATCTCTAAGTCACTTAAGAGTATAGGGCGGTCGTGCTATGGTAAAAAGGATAGCGTCAGATAAGCTGAATGGCAAATCTGACAAGTGTCTGTTCATTGGATATCCAAAGGAAACTATTGCATGTCAATTTTACATACCCAAAGCATAGAAGGTATTTGTGTCACGGAATGCTCACTTTTTGGAAAAGGAACACTTACTTGCAAAATTCAGTGGGAGCAGTACTGAACTGGAAGTTCAAGAGGAAGAAACAGACAATCAACTGATTGACCCCATTCTAGATACACAAGAAAGTGTGATCCAAGAACAGCCTGTCGAAACACAATCATTTCAAAGACCAGGTCATGTTCATAAAGGTCCTGATAGATATGGTTTATCATCACTAATGATAAGGAACCATATTTCATGGAGGATGATGAACTAAGCACATATGATGAGGCAATGAAAAGCTCAGATTCTGATAAATGGCTGAAAGCCATGAAATCATAAATGGATTCCATGTATGAGAACCAAGTTTGGAATTTGGTTGATGCACCGCAAGAGGTTAGACCGATTGGGTGCAAGTGGGTCTTTAAGAAGAGGACTAACATGGATGGTAATGTAATTACCTATAAAGCAAGGTTGGTTGTGAAAGGTTGTAGTCAACGTGAAGGTATCGACTATGATAAAACTTTCTCGCTGGTAGCCATGCTTAAATCCATAAGGATACTCCTCGCCATTGCTGCTCATTACAATTGTAAGATCTGGCAGATGGATGTTAAAACAACATTCCTAAATGGGGATTTAGACTGGGATGTGTATATGACACAACCTGAGGGTTTTACATCTCAGAATGGCTTAAAGGTATACAACCTACAAAGATCCATTTATGGACGTAGTAGTCATCCAAGAGTTCGAATATAAGGTTTGATCAAACAATCCGTGAACTGCATTTCTGTCTAGACGTTAATGAGCCTTGTGTTTACAAGAAGGTTAGTGGGAGTGCAGTCATTTTCTTAATATTGTATGTCAATGACATTCTACTAATCAGAAATGATATTTCTCTTCTTCAAAATGTTAAAGTATGGTTGTCAAGAAAATTCTCCATGAAAGGCCTTTGTGAAGCAGCATTTATACTAGGTATAAAGATCTATAGGGATAGATCAAAGAAGCTCTTAGGTCTTTCTCAAAGTATGTATATAGACAAGGTATTGAATAGGTTTAACCTCGAGCATTCGAAGAAAGGTTATCTCCCGATGACAAAGGGGATCAACCTGTCTAAGGCTGAGTGCCCGAAGGTAGCTCAGGATAGAATGTACATGAAGGATATACCCTATGCATCCACGATAGGACCCATCATGTATGTTATGATATGTACTAGGCTAGATGTCTCTCAGGCTTTGAGCTTAATGAGCAGATATCAGTCAAATCTTGGTGAAAAGCACTGGATGGCCGTCAAGGCAATCCTTAAGTGTCTAAGAAGGACTAAGGATGAGTTCTTAATTTATGGAGAAGGTGACCTCACAATTAGAGGTTACACAGACGCGAGTTTTCAATCTGTCAAGGATGACTTTAAGTCTTAGTCAGGTTTTGTGTATGTGTTAATCGGAGGGGTGGTATATCGAAAGAGTTCCAAGTAAGAAACTACTGTTGATTCAACCATGGAATCTGAATGCATTGGTGCATGTGAAGCAGCAAAAGAAGCTATTTAGTTAAAGGGATTTATTGGCGATCTCGGTGTGGTGCCTGAGTCTATTGATCCAATTACTTTGTATGGCGATAACAATAGTGCTATAGCTCAGGCAAAGGAACCACAATCTCATAAGAAAAATAGACATGTATCCAGAAAGTATTACAATCAGGGAGATTATTGATGCGAAGATAATAAGACTATAATATGTACCCACTGATCAAAACCTCGCGGATGGTCTGAAGAAGCCATTGACTTAAGTCAAACATGACCAGCATGTTAATGCGTATGGATTAAGACATATGGCTAATTGGTCTTAGTGCAAGTGGGAGTTTGTTGGATATGATGTATGCCCTTAAGAAAATTAGGGCGATATATCAGAATTATGTAATAGTACGAATATTTTGTTTAATTAATAAAGGCATTCAATCTTTTGTTTATATCAATGTGTTTATAGATATATTATAGTTGGTTAAAATATATTCATTGATGTATCTATACAAAAGTCCTTGACGTATCATACCATGAAGTAACAAAAATTATAGTTGGACTATATTTAGTGAGACCTGCTTCATGTGCAATTATGATTATATCTAAACTATCCCTAGTCATAGTTTCATTAAGAAAGGATATTGATGAAGCGGAAACACTAGCATATGGTCAACTTTCTTGGAAAGGGTCCAACCAATCAATCTCGGGACTGAAGGTGGTGCCTTAAGTTTGACACAAGGATATACCTGGGAGATATATTGGAGACCGCAGTAAGATGAACACTTGGTATATATCAATGTTTTAGTGTTTATCTTCATGCAATAAGCTTTGCAAATAACCTCATACTTGAGATACTAGTTACCTTATATGGTACTATTGCTACACTTTGGGTCATTCCTATACACTCATTAATTTAGGGTGTCACGAGTGATTATGGGTATAATGATGACAACAAGTTGGTAAGCTGAGTAGTTGGAAAGGATCCATCGCTCTGGATATATTAAGGAGTTGTACCTAGCCGCTTATTGAAGTGATGATTGCTATAAACCTCTGGTCAGAGTATGTGTTTGACAGAAATAGTTTCTAGTCAAACACACTATGGTAAAAAGCAATATACTTCGGTAACAAGTTAATAACTGGGATAGCTTGGAGCAACCTTGCTATTAGTGGGTTAACACTTTAAACAAACCCTATAAACCAAATGGTACTAATATTAAAGAATGGAAGGAGTTCATCGCATTAGACAACTATTGCATTAACCGGGATTGAGTCATATGCTTAAATGTCGTTCTGAGTAATAGGGGATGGTAGACCCTTGCTAGAGGCATACTACAATCATTTAAGGTAATCGAGTTCTATTCACGGTCTAGAACCTCGAGCCAATGGTTCTATTAGCACAAGGGTTGGCTAAGCCTTAACGGCTCAATACTTAGGGATCCTATAAGGTCACACACTTTGAACCTTCATCGGATTAAGTAAAGAACTAATAGATTTATTCTATTATGAAAATATAATATAAATAATAATTGGATTATTATTTAATTGGTTAAAAGTGATTAGATCATTTTGGATAAACCAAGGAATTTATTTTTAACCGATAACTAATTTATTAGGGTCGAAAAACAAATATTTATTTGAAAGGGATTAAAAGGGAATTTTGCCTTGGCGAGTTAAATTGGATCGAGAGCACAAAATACATTTTGTACAGGCTCCGATGCATGAAAATACATCGAAAGGTGCACGAGCAATGCTAGGCATTGCACGCGGCAGCCCATGGGAATGGGTTGCCCAAACGCGCATCCCATGGGGTGCACCGTGTACTAGGATCGTGGCTTGGGTCGTGAGGCCCAGCTCACTCACAAGGCAGGCTCGCAAAAGCCTGCCTTGTGACTGGATGCAACGGATTAGCATGCTACATGCGGGCACAACCTGCATATCCATATAGACCCACGGGTCAATCCCACATGGGATGTGCAAATATGCACATCCCACATTGCTTTTTTGGGGAGCAATATTTTTCTCCCAAGCCTATATATAGGCTTTCCCTCACCGCTTTCAAAGTGCTCCAAGTTTGAATAGTAATTCTTATGATAAAGGTTATTTGAACAAGTTATATTTTGAGGAGCTTGATTTTATTCGAGCACCTCTAGTTTATATTTTCTGGTGGGGCTTCTGGAGTGTACTAGCAACTACTCGAGGCTCCTTAGTTCTTCCTCAAGAGGAGGTTTTGGTTGGTGGGGTTCGTGTGGATACTTATAGAGACTATCCTATGATTGGAGGCTTGTGCAAAGAGGTTCTGCTAAAGCATGCTTCAACTGGTAAGTTTTGTTTCTTTCTCTTTTAATTATTAAGTCTTTTTCTTTAAGCTTTT
The DNA here is from genome assembly GCA_947683365.1 of Euphorbia pulcherrima. Taxonomy (NCBI): domain Eukaryota; kingdom Viridiplantae; phylum Streptophyta; class Magnoliopsida; order Malpighiales; family Euphorbiaceae; genus Euphorbia; species Euphorbia pulcherrima. The sequence goes on along the minus strand of CANTUS010000007.1, from coordinate 21,786,166 downwards.
TTAGACTTAATAATTATACTTAGGCTGTTTTGCATGCTTAGTTTATTTTATGCTTAGGTTATAACTTAGAGTTATAATATGCTTAGTTTATAGCTTAGAGTTATAACATGCTTAGGTTATAGCTTAGAGTTATAACATGCTTAGTATAAAATATATGTGCTAGGATATAATTTAGGATGATGGTATGCCTAGCCCTTTGCATGTTGACCTTGGTAGAGAAATATTTAGTTAAGGCTTTATTTAATTTATATGCATCTAATATGAATTTTTGGGAACAGGGACAAAATATTGAATTTCTGCCATTCCTGTTATGCATGTTCAATTTGACTGTCAGTTCCCAACAATACTCATAAGGAGGTAAATCCTTTTTATTTCATTTTTCTACCATTAATCTATTTATCTGTAAGTTAAACTAAACAAAGCTTCTGTTTAGACTAGACAGGACCCGTTCGGGTATACCACACTCATATCAGTCCTCCCTAGTAGTCATACGGGTCCCACCCACCCGTACGAGTACCTGCCCCAGGCGGAGTCCAGAATTCATTTCTAATCCGGTTAAAATCAATCCAACTCACCATTTTCCATGCGATCACTTTCACTACTAAGCTGGTAAATCAACCCACAAAAGTTAAAATGTGTTTTCATAATAAAATACGTTGAAGACCTGTTATTTATTTCCGATCCTAGAAGCCGCCCGAGCACTATCAATCATAAAACCGCCACGCTAACATAATCACATTTTTCTAATGAAATGCTGACTCATGACGTGTTATAAACTGTGCTAATCTTTGTGAATGTAGGGGAATTTATTTTTATTTTATTTTATAACTTAGAACAAATGTATAGGTTCTCTTGCAGCTCCCCCATTTTCCCCCGGTTGTAATTTTATTGCCCCATTTATTCCTTGTGCTCTATTGTAATATGTAAATACATGTAACGAGTTTGAAAGAGTATAGAATTAGGATTTCTGTGACAATTCCCCAAATGATGAAAACAAAAACAGTTTTAGCGGTGAATGTAATTTTGAATCAACTAAATGAGAAATAAGTGACTCATCCGATACCCGAATCTCTGATCCAGTGAGTCTCTCGGCTAGAGGGAACCAAACCAAAACTCTTTCCTAAGTAGACAACTTGGGTGGCGACTCTATCATTTGTATCAAGATTTGGGTCTTGATTCTTTTATTCATTAAAATTGGCTTATTGTGCAAACTTTAACTAAAAATGTTTTGTCACGTCTAAATCCAACAACCCCCAGTGGGCCCCGCCTCTCACACAAGCGCTAAGGGAGACCCACACGTCATTGACACCTCATAGTGGCCACTCTGCTGGGGACAAAATCTTTTAACTTGAAAAGTTTGGGTTTGTTTTAAAAGCTTAAAAGATTAAGATGACCACCGAAAATCATTTACTTGATTCAACCCGTTTTCTTTTCATCATTTGGGAAAATTATCACACTCTATCTTCTCATTTCGTCCTTTCTTTAGTAAGATGTGCTCTTCTTCTAGCACTAGTTTAAAGTGCCCTATTATTTCTACAACACTTGCGAAAGTGTTACCCATGGCCACCAGGAATTGGGGAGACTCTAGTGGGTGGAGCACTCAATGCCATCTCCCTCCAAAAGAGTCTTGCTGCGATGGGAACCTTCTACATCAAACTTCTGGTATGTCCCTATATCATTCTTATAGCCTTAGAATTTTAACTTATAGGTACCCTAATTTTGTGTGAGAATAGACTAAGGAAGAATACCCTCAGAACCGACGGGAGAAATAAGGACGAAATCGATCGCTTCGCATCTGTTGTGATATATTCCCCAGTAATTAACCCAGCCATGCATCGTTGTAATTTATGCATGAATAACGCATCCCATGAATGTATTCATCTTTTGGTTATCACCTCAGCCAAAGCTCAAAGGGTTAAAACTAGGCGACATTCTCAGGTCTATTTGATTCGAATTCCGGCTCCTCCTCCTCCTCTTCCAGCTTAGTTAAGGGTTGCTCCACCTCTTTCTACGGGTATTTCATCCAGTAGTCAGTTTAGTCTGGTTGATCTTTCTACCTATCATCCTAAGGAAATATCTTGTATCCTGACACTAGAGGGCCAAATTGATGTTGAGGTTGAGAATGTTGCTACTGGTGAGGAGGCAAATGCATCAAGGGTCGAGGTTAGGTCGGAGATCACAAATGCCATCTCATAACACTAGGGAAGTGATCAATTCTTGGACTGAATGAATGATAAGATGTTAGCTTCCATCAGGGCAATCATGGCCGAAGAGAGAATGGTCAATGCTCCTCATAGTGCACATGTCAGTGCTACAGCAGTGAATGCAATGATTAGTGAGCAAGTATCAAGAGTTACTCATAATCCATTCACTCAGTTTCAGTTGCCACCTATGCGGACTTATGGGGATTCCTCCAGTTAGTTTGGTCAGTTAGGTTATGTGGGTCCATTTGGTTCAGTTAGGAAGTCATTCTAGTTAGCAAGTCATTCTAGTCAGTGGGTATAGTGGTTCCACCAGCTGTTAGTCAGTTCGCTCAGCCTAGTAAGGGGTTTGGACCAACTCCATTTTAGTTTGGAGCATCTGGCCCAACCCCCAATTTTATGGTCACACACCTTTCATCAATCAACAGGTTTACCCTTGGGTACTATTACTCAATCAGAGGGATCATCCTTGTCCATGGAATTGTGTGATCTACTTTAGAAATTGCTTGCTACCAATCCCGGCTTCCAACCATCATCACTCTCAATCCAAACTGCTAAAGAGGAGGATTCGGTCCCTGAAAACTTTAGTGTACCTAACATAGCAAAGTATGATGGAACTGGTCCACCTCAATCTCATATCACCACCTATTAGAGGGTTATGAGAATTAGAAATTTAAGTGATAAAGTCCTAGCCAAAATTTTCCCTTGCGCCCTGAAAGGTCATGCTATAGAGTGGTACAATACTATATCAGATGAAGTGACCAGAAAATGGAAAGCTTTATCTGAAGTTTTCATTGAGTAGTATGGTTTCAATGCCACCATTAAAACCATCGTACATAATTTAGAAGCAATCAAACAGGCCCCCAATGAGAAATTCAAGCCCTATTTTGAAAGAAGGATGGTCACTCAGGTTTTTTTGAAAGATAGACTAAGTCTCTCTGAGATGATTGTAAAGTTGATGGATGGTGCCCTGGCTGCTTATCATAAGATTCTTGGTATGGATAAATTATCTAGCTATGGAGGTCTTTGAAAAAGCTGGGAAATGGGAAAGAATCGAGGAATTAGAGAAGGTGAGTGTGTCGGCCAAACCTTGGTTCAAAAAGAACGACCCTTCAGCCCCAGCCTAGACTTCTAAGTCAAAGTCTGGCTTTGTTCCTAAAGCAGCGGTAGTATAAGAAGAAGTGGCTATAATCTGTACCATCGAAGATGACATTTTCCCTTGGAAAACATCTCTACCTGCCATCTTCACTTAAGTTAAGGGCACTTAGCCATCTTTAGAGTATCAAGCCCTATGTCCCACCTAAACCTAAAGACAAGGATTAGTTTTATGCTTATCACATCTATAAGGGCCATCGAACAGGTGCCTGTAGAGATCTGCTTGAGGCTATTCATGGTTTGATTATGGAAAAGAAGATTCATGAACCTAAGCTTAAACCCAGTACCATGAATAACCCCTTGCCAAATTTTGAGAAACAAGTTGCAGTTGTTGAGTCAGGGTTGCCCTCCTACCATGTCTTTAATATGATCTCGCAAGATTATCCTATGGTTCACTCAGTAATGGCTTTACCTAATGAACTAGTCCCCATTTACATCGATGCATTTGAGTTAGAAGGAACTCATGATGAGGAGGCTATATTGATTCAACCAGAACCAATTGATATCAATGCTCATGTGTTGGAGAATGATGAGCTCGAAGGGTCAACCTTGTTGGTGGAAACTTCTGAAGGGAGAAGTTATATGAAAAATGGGGTGTTTCATGTTAGCCAAAGTGGAAAAATTCCTTCTAATCCTCTCCTAAAATGAAGAAGGGGCAGAGATGTAGATATCCAAGTCATTCTAAATAACAATCAAGGTTCGATATTCATGCATGCTATTGAAACTCAAACATCAGTTGAGAATGGAAAGAAGGATTTAAAAGTCATTCCTCTCATCCAGCAATTACAGGTTACCCCAGCCAACTACAACATTTGGCAGCTTCTCATTGACTCTGAAGATCATCGCAAGGGTTTGATAGAAAAGTTATTTAGCATAGAGGCTATGCCTTCTACCACTTTGGTTGAAGTATTGTTGGTTATTGGGGTATCTCTTCCCGATCAAGTTGACCCATTAAGTTCTATCCGTCAGACCTCCTGGTCGAAGGGAACAAGCATATCAAGGCTCTTTTCATTAAGGTACAAATCTTTGATCATTCTATCCCATGTGTTATGGTGGATGATGGTTCTATCCTTAATCTCTGTCCTCCCAAGATCTTTCCTCACTTAGGGCTGGATGAATCCATGTTATAGAAATCCAATACTGTCGTAAGGGCATATTCTGATAAAAAGAGGAGTGGGTGTTTGTAGCTAAAGTTACAATTGGGGGAGTAAAGTCCAAAGTCTTGTTCACTGTCCTCGACATTCCTGTCACCTACTCATTATTGTTAGGTCGACCATAGCCCCATGCATTAGGAGTCATCCCTTCCATAGTCCATCAGAAAGTCAAGCTCATCCATAATGGCAGGCTAGTGACCATTAAAGTGGATGAGCGATCTGTCATAGCAGCTATGGAGAATGAAGAAAAGGAATCTAGGGTGGCTATAGCTCACCAAGGTACAAAGTTTTCAATTAGGAGATATATATTGCATAAAATCAAAAAGATCATGACAAAGCAAGGTTATGTGAAAGGTAAGGGGCCCGGGAAGAATCTGCAGGGAATGCTGGAACCCGTTCTACCTCTTTTATGGCCATTCAGGGTTAGTCTGGGGAATCGCCCAGGTGCTAAGAGATATAAACCCTAGTCTTGCCTCATGATTGGGGGTGAGGTCAAGCAAAAGATATTCACCGGCGAGGAAGAACCTATCAAAGTAAGGGGCAAGAGGGTCCCTGGTTTTGAGATCTTTAATGATGTATATGATTTCAAGAAAGGCTACATGATTGAAACCTCAGTTTCTGTGGAAGTATGCAGGGATGCTGAAGAAGACTAAATGAAAGAAGCAATCAAATCCATCACCAAGGCACTAATAGTACTTATGAGGGAGAATTGGAAGGGAAGTGAGAAGGGAAATCCCATCAGCAAGGCTATTAAAAATTTACCAAGAGCAGTGGCCGAGGAAGTGCACGCAAACCTGCACATCACAGCTACCAGTTCAGCTGTCAATATTGCCAAGGCTAACAAACAAGGCCCTCCACCTATGGAGGATGATTCAAATGATGTAATTTTTAATATTGCAAATATTTTTTATGCAAACAATGCCGCTTATAAGGTATATCATGGATAAGTTGTAACATCAGTACTTTTTACATGTCATGAATAAATTTATGCATCTCTCAGTCACATTTCACTCGAGTATTCAATTCTAATGACACCATGTACTCATAACAACAACATTATTAAAAATATCATCATATCCATTAATGAAGTTGACCTTGAATACATCGGAATGATATAAATATCCAATGGTTAAAACCTATCACCAAATAAAAGAGAGATAATAAAAGAGCTTAGCAAACATGATAACAACGAGTCTTGGCCCATCTTTTCTTCACGAAGGGGGAAAAGGATACAAGGGTACATGTCATCAAGAAAGAAGACCAAGAGTTCTCATAAGAGTATCAATAGTAGGTTGTCTCTAGTTATGAAAAATGAAAAGAATATCTTGGTTTATGAGGAAATACCCAAAATCCTTCAGAAGCTCTAAAGGGAAGCTGATCATTAATGCCAATAAGTCAATCAAGAGGATTTTATCAAAGACAGTGGCTACTTAGAGGGATTGAACTGAAAAACTTCCATTCGTAGTTTGGGGGTATAGAACTAGCATAAGAACTCCCACTGATCAGACGCCTTTCTCCCTGGTATATAGAATGGAAGTTGTGTTACCAGTTGAAATAGATGTAAGATCTCTAAGAGTGGCACTCGAAGCTTACTTAAAAGAGTCAGACTGGGCAAGGGCTAGGTACGAGCAATTAAATGCCATAGATGAGAAGCGGCTGAAAGCACTTGACCACCTACAGATGCACCAACAGCGTATGGCTCGAGCTTACAACAATAGAGTCAGGTACCTAAAAAAGTTGCTCAAAGAGAGTGATATGGTTCTCAAACAGATACGCCAAGTCAACACTAATGCTAGGGTAAAGTTCAGTCCTAATTGGGGAGGACCATTCGTGATAAAGAAAGTCCTTGGCAAAGGAGGAATCAAGCTTATGGATATGGATGGAAATGAGTTCGTAAATCTAGTAAATCAAGATAGACTTAAGCGTTATCATGTCTTGGTCAAAAGAATTAAATCACAAAAAAGCAGCACAAAGAATAATAGAAATAAAGAATGAATCACCTGACGAGTGGTCCTCAACTACTCGGGAAAAAATTAGGATGCAACCCATAAATCGGTATTCCGCAAGCCGGTCAGGCAAAAATTAGGGCATTCCAATGCAAACAAAGCCCGCTAAGCTGAAAACTCGAAAAGGGCACCTTAGGCAAAAGTTAGGGCATCAAGAGAAAAATGTTAGTTGCCGTCTAGAAAATCTGTAAAAGACCAGTAGGCAGTAGGGGTTGACCATTGGAAATTGTTTCCAATGCCTATTTACTCAAATTAATCTCATCAATGAACATGTTATGATTTTGCTAAGAATCTTGGTCTTATAAATGCATGCATGTCTTTAGGAGAAATAATTGTAGGTATGTGAACATCAATTTTTTCTCTACATGTTATGCATCATTGTTTTTCCTTTCACATGTAATCCAATAGAGATAAAGGTACTAAGGAAATCAGGAATATGCAAAGTTCAGAAAAAGTCTACTGTATTGAGCCGTCAAGGACAATTCAAGCAAAAACTAAGAAAGTTTGCTAGATTGAAAACCCGAAAGGGCGGTCCAGGCAAGAATTAAGATGAAATAAAAAGAAAAGTAAATCTTGCTGGATTGAAAACCTAAAAGGGCGGTCCAGGCAAAAATTAAGGCAAAAAATAAAGAAAAAGCCTTCTAGGTTGAAAACCCGAAAGGGCATCTAGGAAAAAGTTAAAGCTAAAAAGAAAAAGTCCACTAGACTATGCCGTCAAGGATAGTTCAGGAAAAAATTTGGAGAAAAAGAAAGATAAATAAAGGTTTGATAGGTCACCTCGCATCGAATGACCTATGCAAAAGTTTGAACATCACTCGGTCCCCTCACTACGAAATCCCTGGATAAAAGTAATATGGGTTCGCAAAGCAGCAATACTAAATGGTCTCTATTCGAAAAAAATTTGCAGGCATAAAAGTTAAATATCAAAAGTATCAATCCAAAGTTTACATCCAAAACCACCCGCGCAGGGCCCAAAAGTATCAATAGCTCAAAAAGCAATCATGATCTAAGCTGCCGGAGGATACTTTCCCTGGCAACCCTCTTGCATATGATTCTGAGTATCCACCAATAGATAATCTACATCTATGGTCGTATGGTCCTAGGCATCATCGATATCAGTAGCTAGCTGAGTAGAGGCTTTAGTCTTTGAGGTCCCTGCAGCAGCCTTAACAGCATTAGCCCCCTTAACAGACTGATCTTCACCCTTCTGAGTCACTCGGTATGCAAAAAGATTGTCCTTAGACTTATCATCAGAAGGATCTGATGTCTACCTATTCTTAGTCATCCTTGCCAGCCAGCCCTTTAGCATCTCAATCTTGGCCCTAGCTTGGTCAGCCTCAGTGGTGGCTACCCACAGCTTCTCCTCCAAGAATCGGGCTCTTTCCTTTGAAGCGTCCAAGTCCCAAGCGGACTTCCTACACTTCATGGCTAGTAGAGTCTGCAATTGAATCATAGGATCAGTACATATTCATGAATGTCATAGCATGCATCATGCATAGTTTGTTAAATTTTGCAGGAAAAAGAAACTTACCGAAGCTAGGCCAGTAATAGATCCCGCATGGAGAAGTAGCCCCTACCAATCCTCTCGGCCTTAGAGTTGGTCACCTAAAAGGAAAAGATCACATCAGGCTAGGACATTCTAAGCAATCACAGTAATGGATAAAGATTAAGGCAAGGGATTCCTTACATGGTTAGAGTTGGATGGAGTAAAACTAATAAGCTAGACTGACTCCTCGAGCTCCTTGACAGCTCACTTCCCCAAATGATCAAGGAGCTAGAAGAAAGTAGCTACCTCAGCTCGGAGGATACCCTCTCTCACGGACCCAAAAGCGCAAGACCACTTCAATGGCGGCTCAGGGGCAACAGCAGCAGGCCTCTTTCATGTGGAAGTGGAAGGCTATACCAATAAAGGATCATACTCAGAATCACAATCAATTTTAGGAAACAGTAAGATATTCATAAGGGTTAAGTTAAGAAAATACCTGAGAAGAAGGGGTAGCGGACCTAGTCGAGCCTCCGGTGCCTTGAACTATGGATGGCCCCCCATAGTTGCCCCTCGGTCCATCCTTATCATCGTCATCATCATCATCATCCTCACTATCACTCTAGTGGACCTCGAGAGGAACATCCTCATGATGGATCCTCTCGCAAGGAGGGAGAAGCGAGAAATCAATGAACTTTGTGTATGAGCCCTCTATAGACAGCACTTGGGCTCCCTCGCCTAGTAAGTACAGCCCCTGGTCAGTCCCTAGCATGAGATGAGGCCAGAAGACACCCGTTGGGATCAGGGGAGGGATCAATCTCTCTACTATGGAAATGGTCCTCCACCCTCGAACCCGCGCACCGAAATAATACTCGTAAGAAAGTCGTGACTATAGGTCAAAGCGGCGGTCATCAATGCCGACCCTCATCCACTCGATAGCCCCATGTATATTCAAACTCTACCATTGGTCTCAGATGACTTGCACAAAACAAATGCACTATGAGTATCAGAACCTCGTAAATACAATTTCTAATAATGGTTTGTTAAAATGTAAAATGCAGGTTTAGAAGGAAAGAAGTTTACCCGATCCGAGCGCAGTTGGCATAGGAACTCTCTATGATGCATTGTAGTCAAGTGCTGGCCCTGCCAAAGCCCCACCCACCTGGAAATGATGTGCAGCGTCTTTGGTTGCATGGGCAAACCTAACCTGGGGATAAACCGGTGCTCAAAGGCCCAGATCTGTAAGACAAAATAAAGATCAGTCACAACACAATTTGAACGAAAGGTTAAAGTACAAAAGATTAGTTCATGGTTTACCGGTAGTATGGTAGATCTTGAGCTTGGAATGCTCACCCCGGACTCGGATGTCCAATCCATGATATAGCAGTGCCAGAATGGCCCAACACCAGTTCTTTCCTAGCACAGTAGCAAGATCCTCCACAATGGTGAGAAAGCCATAATTGAGGTTGCTCGAGTAGACCAGGAAAAAGACGATAGTAAGGAACGTCAGCAGGAAAGATTGGGCATGCTGGTCCCTCTTATCCGCTGCAATAGGACTCGGCTGCCCAATCCAGTAAGCATGCAGATCCCCGTACTTGAGCTTGTTCTTCCCGCCCGGACGAAGCCCAAGTAATCCAGCAATGTAGGCCTCCACCTTAGGTCAGGAATGCCACATGTCGGCATAAATATCGAAGTGGACAATGTCATCGCTCCACTCCAATCCCATTGCGGCGCATACATCTAAGGGAGTGACAGTGACCTCCCTAATCGGTAGATGGAAGGTCTGGGGCATCTTCGACCATCTCTCTGCTAAGGCTGAAATGGCCCCTAGGGCCAGCATCTTTGGAGCCTGAGGAATGGTCCCAATAATTTCACTGAAGATAAAGGAATCAATGCAGGCCAGTAACTCAGTATCCCCCATGGTATATATCTCCTCATATCATTTCCTAAAGAAGCTCAGAGCTCCCACAGTCTTGTATTGAAACTGCAAAGACAAAATTATAGCTCAATAAGGTTAGAATACAATGGAAAGGTTGAAAATTAGAAAAGGATTGCAGTAATACAAGTTTCAAGCATTCTATCCTGAGAAGAAGGACCCGTATGGGGTCCGTAAGGTGTACTTGTATGAAATACGGGACCCAATGGGTCCCTTCTCACCTGTACAAGTCGCCTACGAACAGTCCCTCTATGAACAAACCCCCCAAAAATCCAAAATCAACCAAATTTAATCAAAGCTTATCCAAAACTATCCTCAAAACATCCTAGGCTAAAGTTACGTGCATCAAGCTCTACATCAAGGTCTAAAGCACCCTAAATCATGCCAAAAATTGAGAAATTATTTAAGAACTCAAAAATGGAAATTGGAGAATTATGGGAAATACCTGAGTTTAGAGGCATGAGTGTTAGGGGAAGGGATCAGAGGCACTTCGGAGATAGGAGTGATCCCCAGAAATGAGTCTCCTTCATGAAAGGCATACCCGATGGAAATCGGGCATTCTCGAAGCCCCAAATCTCCCACCAGGGGGAAATCCTTGAGTCTAAGGGAGAAACGGCCAGTCTTTAGGATCTTTTTATACATCTTGATTAGTTTTAGGGAGAAAATCATCGGAGAATGCAAAATGGGAAAACTTTGTGTAAGGAGGGATATGAGGAGTCTAATCAGCATTTAAAACCCTCGTAGGGGACCCGTACGGGTCCCACCCTACCCGTATAGGTCCTACCTTTCAAGCACCCCACTCGTACGGGTCTAGGCCTGCTCATACAGGCCTTCTCTTGCCATCCAGGGGCAGATTTTTTGAACCAATGTTTTAGAAAGCACAAGAAATTCATCTAGTCCGAGTTCAAGGCCAATCCCACTCCCTCTCAACCCTATATTTTAGTTATATTCGAGGCAAGCCCATGCTCACCTTGATCCTTGATTGAAGGGAAAAAATTATTTTTGTTTTTACAAAAGTCAATCAAGAACCAAGGTAAGCCATTTTCGAAATGATCACTAACAAGGAAAATGTTTGTATAGGTCCATCCTAGCATAGGAGTTCTTCCCCAGCAAATGAACCTTACCAAGAAAGGCTTCCATAGCAGAAGAGGCTCCACTCAAAAGGATATTACTTTACTCCCTAGCTGAGGAATCACTCAAGGGGCATACCCCTATCATCAAGAACCCTAGGGCACCCACCCTGGGGTCATTCCCTAATAAAGGAATCAGGTCTCAGGGGCATCCTCCCATTTCCTAATAGCAAAATCATAGGATCCCAAGGGCATCCCCCACCAACCCAGGGGTATCCCCCCATTTTCTAGTAATGAAATTGTTAGATCCCAGGGGCATCCCCCCACCAATCTAGAGACATCCCCCCATCTCCCAATGGTAGAATCAGTCAAGGGGCATACCCTCATCATTAAACACCTTAGGGGCACCCACCCTAGGGGCATTCCCAGGTAGAAAAACAAGTAGCGATCAGGCCAAACCCAATATTTCCCGCACATTATTTTTAGTTTATCTCATCCACACATCTTTATTCTTAATTGAAGGGGCAAAAATATTTTTTTTCACAAAAGTCAATCAAGAATAAAGATGTTTCTGCTTGGACAATGACTAACTCGATGTTCGATTATTATCTCTTTTCAGGTTATTCAAATTCCATAGTAGGAGAGTCATCCGCCTTAGGAAAGGGATAAATCACTAGTCAGGAAAGTCGATCCGCCTTAGGAAAGGGATAAACCAGTTAGGAGAGTCATCCGCCTTATAAAAGGGATACACTAGCAGCAATAGCAAAGTTGATCTGCCTTAGGAAAGGGATACACCAATCAGGAGAGAGTCATCTGCCTTAGGAAAGGCATACACCATCATCAGTTAGAGGAAATTTGATCTGCCTTAAGAAAGGGATACACCAGTCAGATGAGTCGTCCACCTTAGGAAAGGGATATGCCATCATCAGTCAGGAAAGTCGATCCGCCTCAAGAAAAGGATGCACCAGTCAGGAGAGTCATCCACCTTAGAAAAGTGATACACTATTAGTAGCAGGAAAGTCAATCTGCCTTAGAAAAGGGATACATCAGCCAGGAGGGTCGTTTCGCCTTAAGAAAGGGATATACACCTTCCCAATAGAGTCACTAGGGATGCACAGTAGCAAAGGAAAGTCATCCGCCTCAGGAAAGGGATACGCATTGGCAAGTTAAGTCGTCCGCCTCAAGCAAGGGACACCCAAGAAAGAGTTTGCCTTAAGAAAGGAACTTACCCATATAATCACCTCAGGTATGATTTCTAAAACATTGCTTACATCATGAGATTTTACAGATCCATATCTACAATGATCCCATTAGGGGCAGTCTGTGAGCACTGGATTTTCACGATCCTTCTCATGAAATAATGATGAGAGTTATATGATGCAATGTCTTATAGGTGTTGTCTATTAGAGATGTTCCTACTACTGTGGAGTTGATTTAGTCAGAGTTAGGAGACCTAGTTTCCCCTTAGGGACCCCGTAGGTGTGCTACCTAGTGGTACGGATCCACTGGCAGACCCATAAGGGTAGATTCCTTCCATATGGCTTGAGGGGACCCATAAGGGTCCCTTAGGATCTGTACGACTGAGGCCCCACCCATGCGGGTCCTCTTATTACTTGATCAGGCTCTTTCGGAAGCTATCTCTTACCTTTTTTGGGAAAAGGAAGGTCTTGAATGCGGTTTTTTGCATTCAGACCTGATTTTCACCCTATAAATAGGGCCTTTTCCCCACCATTTCAACACATATATCTAATATGAAAAATGTACTATAGAGAAATTATTGAAAGGTTCTAGAAATTTCTATAGGTATAGAAAAGGCATAGTGGAGGTATAGGAGGTATAAAATAGGGAGAAAACCCATTCCTTGAGGTTTTGTCTACATTTTATTCATTCCTAACTTCATTTATTAGGATTTAGGGGAGGTTTTGTCCACGCAAATAGTTACCTAAATAGTCCTATTTCACCATCTACTTTGGCCAGACTCACTCAACAGCAAAGGAATAGCCTCAAAGTAGATTCACGCCGCAAAGGTAACGATCCTGAGTTTCAAAGAGACTCATATCTCAGTTATTTTATTATTATTCTCCACCTCTGTTATTATATCTATTCTTGTTATCTTTTTGGGTCTGGTCCTAAACCATATGAGCCTTGTTGGCACTGCATATCCCTAAAGGTATTAGATCAGTGCGCCATACTCATATAGAGGGAAATCCCTTTTTATTTTATTTTTTTGCCATTAATCTGTTTATCTACAAGTTAAATAGAAGAAAGCTTATGTCTGGACAAGATAGGACCCGTATGGGTATACCACACCTGTACCGGTCCTCCCTAGTAGCTGTACGGGTCCCACCCACTCATATAGGTACTAGCCTCAGGCATAATCCAGAATTCATTTCTAATGTAGTTAAAATCAATCCGACTCACCATTTGCCATGCTATCACTTTCACTAATAATCTGGTAAATCAACCAACAAAAGTTAAAATGTGTTTTCATAAATTAAGACATTAAAGACCCGTTATTTCTTTCTGATCCTAGAAGCCGACCGAGCACTATTAACCGTAAAACCGCCACACTAACATAATCACATTTTTCTAACGAAATGCTCACTTATGACATGTTATAAATAGTGATAATCTTTGTGAATGTAGGGAAATTTATTTTTATTTTGTTTTATAACTAAGAACAAATTTATACGTTCTCTTGCAATTCCCCTATTTTCCCCCAGTTGTAATTTTTATTCCCCCATTTATTCCTTGTGCTCTATTGAAATATGTAAACGTATGTAATGAGTGTTAAAAAGTATAGAAATAGGAATTCTATGATAATTCCCTAAATGATGAAAACAAAAATGATTTTATGCAGTGAATGTAATTTTGAATCAACTAAATGAGGAATAAGTGACTCATCCGATACCCGAATCTCTAATCCATTAGGTATAAGTCTCCCACCCAGAGGGAACCATACAAAAACTCTTTCCTAAGTAGATAACTTGGGTGGTGACTCTCTCAATTATATCGAGATTTGGGTCTCGATTCTTTTATTCATTAAAATTGGCTTATTATGCAAACTTTAACTAAAAATGTTTTGTCATGCCTAAATCCAACCAATCCCTAGTGGGCCCCACCTCTCACACAGGCGCTAAGGGAGACCCACATGTCATCGACAAGCGTCTTGAGAAATTTAACAATTAAGAAGATGACATAATCGCAAGAAGAAATGGAAAGAGAGGTATAGAAAAGTGTACCAGGGGTTGCAAGCCAATCCCTAGAACAAAATCACCGCAAAGAGCACTTAACTGCTCAAATATGATTAATGAAATTGAAAGATAATGAAAAGTAGTGGGAAAAAAGAAAGTGATGTAAAATTAAGAAACAAAAATAAAGCATGGAATAAATGAGGATGGGATGTGAAACAATTATGACATAAAAATGAAGCATCAATTAATTGCCTAATTGAAAATGGAAATGAAATAAAATGAAACGGGAAATGAAACATAACATAATTATAATTGGAAATGAAATATGGATTATTTACATTTTGGGATGTGAATCAATTATGTTATGGAAAAGAAATATAAACTATTTATATCATGGAAATGAAATATAAATTATTTATATTATAGAAGCAGAATATAAGCAATTTATATTATGGAATATAAATAATTTATAAAATGGAATATAAATGACTCATATTATGGAAGTGAAATATAAGTAATATATATTATGAATTAATTGAATTATTATTGGTGATGGATCATGAAATGAAGATGAGACAGAAACAAAGTGGATTGATTTATAGTCAAGTTCAATTGCAAAAAGTTTAACTCAACCAATGTAGCATAAATTGAAACTTAATAAATTAAAGCAAGAAACTTTAGTCTCAGATTGTGTGACTTTTCATTCTGAATCCGTTGTTAGGTTTGAAATGAAATGGGAATAGACTCGTGAAGAATGATTGGATTTGAAAAAGATGTGTTAAAATTGGAAAAGAATAACTAGGCGAAAATAAATTCCCCTCTTTATTCTAAACTTAATGACTTGGTCGGAACTTTGAGAAGAACTTTCCTAGAGCTAATTTCACAAAATAGATTTGATAGATGTGAATTGTATATGAAAAATTGATTTTAGGCCTCAATTTATTGTAAAAAATGAGAGGTAAAATAGGGTAGAATAATTAATTTTCCAACTAAATGGGAAAATTGAATTAATTCAAAATTATATTCTGCCAAAAAAGTCGATACCGGTATCATTTTTAGGGATGTCGGTACTGGTTCTGGTTAATTTCTAAGAAGAAATTTTGAAATAAGTAGGTCAAAACTAACCAGGAAATAATAGATATCGGCACCGTTATAAGGGATAATGGTACTGTTATCTATCGAGAGCGGCATCGCCTTTTATGATAAGGGTACTATTTTTTAGGGTTTATGACAGGGGTGTGAGGGACTGGTCGTAATTTTTCGAGGCCTATTCCCATAAATCAATTTTAAACTTAACATATTAGGATATGATAAAGTATAGAGCAAAACTTTCATCATTGACTAGGGGCATGAGAAAATTTCGTGCTCACCCTCTCGCATGACATAATAGACCAGAGTCTTTATGATCATGCAAAAGAGAGTACCAAAGAAGGTAAGAGATTATACCTGAGATGTCTCTGAGGTAGATAGTATTTGACTGACTCTGCTTTGGAATGAGAATCTATCTCTCCATACAGGGTGAGAATTCGCTGAGAATACAACACTCTAATGGGGAAAGGAAACGATAAATATCCCTGCTGGGGAAAAAGAGAATAACTCTGTGGGGAGTAAAATGTTAGTGTTGTAATAAAATATTAACGCATCAATGGAAATTGGTTGTATGGTTAGGGGCCAAGCCAGTAGAAATTTGCTAAAGCTATGATTTCCATAAAAGGTAAAAATTGGTTATATGGTAAGGGGCCAATTCAGTAGAGATTTGCTGGAGCTATGATCTCTACAAGGGTAAAAATTGGCTGTATGGTCAGGGACCAAGCCGGTAGAAATTTTCTGGAGCTATGATTCCCTCAAGGTTAAAATTGGCTATATGGTCAGGGACCAAGCTAGAAGAGATTTGCCGAAGCTATGATCTCTGCAAAGGTAAAAATTGGCTATATGGTCAGGGACTAAGCCAGTGGGAATTTGTCGGAGATATGATTCCTACAAGGTAAAAATTAAAGTTTAGCATCGCTTTGGAAATGTCATACCTTGGAAGTGATGTAACTTCCTTGTGAAAATATTTACCTCATTTACGTTGAACAAGGATTATGCTTGGAAAGTTGGAGGAAATCTGCTAGAGACTTTATTGTTGGTACCATTGTTGAGTTATACCAGTACTAGGATCAAAAAATTCAAAAACTATAAATAGGTCAATTTGCCCAAAATGGCAGCTCACTTACATCTTGCGTTTTATTCGGATTTTTGACCTATTTACCTCAATTTTGCACCAATCTTTGTCTCGTTTGTCATAATGATTCATAAGGCGGGTTCTAAGAACACGAGGACCCCAAACTTCATTGGCCACTATTCCTAACTCAGAGCTACGGGTTATGTCTATTGCTAGAGCGTACTGTCTCAAGGATGAGGAGAAGCATCTAGGACTTGCTCGGGGATTCGAGCCTGCCATTGATCATGCCTATAGATCTCATGCTTAACATAAACCAGTTAGTAAATTGATTTTATGATTTATAATTCGCTAAACTCAAAATTTAAAGCCTTAGGTTAGAAAATTTGAAATAAACTTAAATTGTGCATGTTTGGTTAGGTTCTAGGATTGATTGAGACTCTCGAGTATTTAGAGAACCTTAGATGATGAAGTTCTAGGCCTCGGGAAGTTAATTTGGTAAGTTTTTGCATTTTTTGGGTTTTTTTATGGAAAGGGATTCGCTCATCTTCTACCGCTATTGATGTTGGTACCATTATCTAGGAATAGCAGTACCAACATCAATGAAACCCATACTGATATGAGCATGATCCGTACCAGTATTTATGTCAGAAATTGGTTTTTCTGATTTGCAATCTTTAAATACAATTCTGAGCAGAACAGAGCCTCATGTAAGTATATATAAGTGCATGAAATCGATAAATAAAGATACTTATCATGACTTTATTGTATAGGAGCATCCGAGAGAGGGCTCAGAATCCTTTTCCTTTAGTTAGAAGTGGTGGGACAAGGTTACTGATGCTGATGTTTGCTAGGGAGTGGTGGATGCCGGCTTTGGTCGCTTGATTGAGAGTCTCCGACTGAAGGGGACCCATAATTTGCTGCTTTGATGGTGCGTGGAGAGATGGTCGGACATCACCCATACCTTTCACTTGCCAGTTGGGGAGATGATGATCACCCCATCTGATATGGAGATGATGATGGGATTGACATTTCGAGGTGATGTAGTTCAGTTTGATGTTTGATAGGTTCCATTTGGAGGAGCTGGTTTTGGATTATGTTGAGGGGTTGCTAGGTATGAGACCCATTTCTTGCCACTTAGAGTACACCAAGCTACGTGATCACTAGTTGACACAACGAGAGTTGACTATTGATTCAAGGAAGCAATACATTAGAGCTTTCCTTATTGGCCTGCTGACCCTTATCCACATCCTATAGGGATCAAGCCACGTACACTATGGGCTCCTTTTAGCTTTTGAGGAACTTACTCTGATCCCCAAGCTGAATTGGTTTTGGGTGGCACTTGCTCAGCTCTATTTAGGACTCGATGCTAGTGCTCGGGGTAACCTATCGAAGCTAAAGTGCTATTATCTCTTCATTCTGGTATTTTCTAAACTTGATCTTTGTAATTTTCCTCCTCTAATGATGCTTGTTGTTTTGAAATACTCTAATTTCTGCAGATTTGGGCCTTTGAGTACAAGGTCCTTCCTTCACCTGAGCTGGCGGGTGAGATTGCCCTAGAGGGGACTATTCTCTTCTCCTAGACTCGGTCTTGGAAGAAGGTGCCTAGGGATACTACCGCTCTTCGAGCTTATATGAGGGGTCTTACTCTCGACCAGGTATCTACAAAATTTAAATTTGAGATTAGTAGAAACTGTATTAACACAAGGTTTTTAGAATTCTCTATCCTGACTTTGTTGATGTTTTTATTGCTTCTTCGAGAGCCATAGGAGGGCTCTAGTCACTGGATTTGGTCACAGCCACTTGAGAGCTATATGATGATGGACGCTTTGTGTTGGAGTGCTCTACGTGTCTGGAGTGGTATCTAGGCGAGAGAGTAAGGGGCTTTAGGACTCTAGCCTTTGTTGCTAAGAAGATGGTTCCTACTGATCCATCGATCGATCTATTCCACCCACATTTAGTGAGGGAGAAGGATCAGGCTGCTTTATGGGATGATACAAGATACCAGGCTAGTATTGCTTAGGGAGCTTATTCCAATTTTATGGTGAGGTTGATTCCCTTTCTTGCTACTCTTCTGGCTCCTTAGGTATAAATTTTGCAATTTTTGCTTTGTAGTTTGTTTCATTTGTTTGCTTGATTTGACATTTATGCTTTAATAGGTTCCCTCACGTAAGAGGGAGAGGACCTCAGGTAGTAGCGGGACTCTCCCTACAGCTCAGGTGGCTCCTGTTATTGATCAGCTGCCAGTGGCTCCACCTACTGGCCAAGCACAGATAGTTGAGGGTCCCATCAAAATAGCCCTGGATAATACTTTTATCATTATAATTGTAGTCGATAGACAGGTGACCCGGGGACTCCCTCCATCAACTCATCAGTTGGAGTTTATGCTAGCTGACACCACTCATATGAGATTCTAATCTTATTGAAAACTTATTTCCTTCAACTTTGAGTTTTTTTACTGGATTTTGATCTTGGTTTTAATTCATAGGTGCCTCGGGCCGTGGTGGAGTAGTTGGCTAGAGACTACCAGTCTCTTGGTGATCTCCTTTCCACTCAATAACACCTTATGGAGGTAAAGTACCTAAACCTATTAAAATCATTTATGTATGATGCATGATTAGTTGTATAATTAATGATGCATGATTCATTTGGATTTGCAACTAGCTTTAGAGGACATGACCGAGACATTAGCCAGAGCTGAGGAAGAGGCCAGGCTTGCCACTACTAGAGCTGAGGCTTCTGAGGTGGAGGCTGAGTGCTTAAGGAACCTTTGCTCAAAGTGGCTTGGTGATCCGGCTATGCAAGGAGGAGCAAAGGAGCCTGAGAGACCAAAGAGATCGGACTCTAGTGATTCCTTTCTGTAGATGGCTCATAGTAGATTAGGTACTTTTTGTATTTACACTTCTTTTTGGAACTTTTGACGTATCACTAATGTTCAGAATTTTGCCTTGATGAATAGAAATCAATTTTTATGATCTTTTTGTTGATTTTCTTGATTTTCACAGAAAATATGCACTGACTTGCTGTAGAATCCCGATACCCCTATTGAAAATGATCATGACTAAATAGTATGGATAACGATAAAGGCTAGGTGACAACGATATTGACGTTACTAATACCGGTACCCGTATCGATTTTGACATTCGGTAATTTTCTCTATTTTTTGAAATTCACTCAAATAATGGCTTTCTATAGCGTAGACATGAGGCAATTTCTAAAACAGTTGGGCAAGCAGGACTAGAAGAAGCTGAAATCATTTGGTTTATGGAATATCAGGTACTATATTGACGACTCTGTGAATTCTAGACTTCTTGGGGCAATTTATGCATTACGTGATCCAATCGACCGAGTATTTTATTTGGGTAGTATAGAATTGTGTCCAATGTTTGAATAATTCAGTGCTGTCTTAAATATCCCTTCTCCTTGATGAGTAAAGAGAGCAATTCCTCTGCCCACCATCAATTTAGAGGAGGATTTAGATCAAACTTTTGGGCTCAAAATTTTTGGGGATTTCTTATCTCATGCCCCAAACTTAGTTAGATTCCAGATTTGCTCGGTGTTTGAATGGTGTTGAAGTGCTTCTAGGGTTCACCCAGCTTGGCCTTCCATGGTTGTTATACCGATATCGAGTGAATACATATGCAGGTTAGGTGAGACTATGGTACCTTTTCAGTTGATTTCTTTGATATCACAAATGGCTAACGAGGCCTCTCCGGCTGCTTTTGTCTTGGCTGAGACCCTCATTCATTTGGATGCTGCTTCTAGGGACCAAAGCCTGATAGGGGACCACTTCACATTATTACAAGTAATTTATCGTGATGAGTTTACTTTTTTTCCAAGTTTTTATATATTGACAAATGCTTTCTTGTAGGTATGGATCTTAGAGATATGGGCTCTAAAGGAACCACCGCAGGGGAGTATCAAGAAGTATAACCTATCTAATTTCTCGGAGCGTGCTTTTACCACATCGAGCCACCAAATGCTATCATTAGCCGAGTGGGACTCCATTCTATGGGCTTATGCTGAATACTAGATTTGTTGGGTTTGTCCTTGGAGGAAGATTTCAGATGTCTTATTGGAGATGTTGCCAGACACAGTTTAGTTGCTTGGGTTACAAACGGTTATATCGTATTCTCCATCTAGATTATGCAGATCATATAGAAAAGTTTAGAATATCCCTATTAAGCTTTGTAAGACTGTGCTAGCTGAATATCCTCCTACTTGGCCAAACATTTTGCTGAGAGGTAGGAAAAATGTACGAAGTATGCTTGATTGAAGTACGAAGCTGAGAGGATTGTAATGATTGATGAGCTATACAAGGGTTGGATAGGTAAAATTCAAACTCTTCCTACTCGGGAAAAGTGATTGGTGGCTAGCATTGATTGGTACTATTATTCCAGAGAGGATGGACCAATGCTTCCTAAAGTGAGGAAAAGACGTGTAGTCCGACGTTTGATGTGATCATGTTAAACTTTTGAGACAATATTTCCATTTTTAGTTCTAATTTTTGCATAGGGAGTTTATATTTTGTCATCGACCTATCAAACTACACATGTCTTAATTTTTGCCTGGACCACCCTTTTCGAGTTTTCAATCTAGCGAACTAATTTGCTGGCTTTAGCATAGTCCTTTCTTTTTTTAGTCTATTGGATATTTTTGACTTTTTAGAAATATATATGTATATATTTTTTATTTTATTTTATTTTTTTATTTATATTGAGTCTAAACATGGGATGAGAGATGAGACGTGAGTAGAAAAATGGAACACATGCTAACTCGTGAATCAATCACTTTCACGTCAAAATACATTTATTATTGAATTCATATGAGAATTTTAGCAAGAATCATGCTTTTATTGTATGAGTTTAAATTGGTTACAAATGTTGGTAACAATTTCAAATAATATGTTTCCCATTGCGAACTATCAAGTTACGGTTTTATAGATAGCGACTCTCAACTGTTAAGTCGTAATTTTTGCTTGAACGCCTCACGATGGTCCAACAAACTTTATTAGCCTTAACTTTTGCATGACCCGCCCTTTTCAGGTTTTTGAATCATCAGGCTGCCCTAATTTTTTCCCAATCCGCCCTTTCCGGGCTTTCAAATTTGTTGTCTTATTCTTTATTTTGCCATTTAATTTTTTATTTACACTTGTAGCATTTGAGTTTGCTTGGTTGATAGGATTCACGAACTCATTGGATCCATATCCATGATCTTGACTGCACCTTTACCAAGGATCTTTTTGATGACATACAGACCTTCCCAATTAGGATGAACTTTGCTCCTAGTATCGGACCTTCCCAATTAGGACCTTCCCAATTAGGATGAAATTTTCTCAATTATTTGAGGACCAGGTCCCCTACTTTTAGTGGCTCTTTCGGCTGCCTAACTCGGTTGTTGTAAGCTCTATCCAAATCCTTCAATCATGCCTTGTTTATCATATTAAGTTATTCAAATCTAGCTCGAACCTAATTTATTTCTTTTAACTGAGGTTCTAAGGCAACCCTGAGCTATTTGGCTTTGATTTCTTCTGGTAGATCAACTTCCATCCCATAAACCAGAGAGAACGAAGTCTGAATCATCAAAGTACGCACACTCAACCTATATCCCCATACTACAAAAGGAAGTTTGTCGGCCCAATCATAGTATGTGACAACCATTTTGGACATGATTTTCTTGATTGCCTTGTTGGCTTCTTCAACCAATCCATTGGCCTATGGTTGGTAAGGAGATGATCTATGATGCTCTATTCCATATTTCTCAATCAAATATGTCGTTTCCACTTGGCACTGAACCCCATTATCGGAAATAATATGGTGAGGAATCCCGTATTGAGCAAATATTTGGCCATCTTCTTAGAGGTAATATTGGTGTAGGATTCAGCCTCAACCCATTTTAAGGAGTAATCAGTTGCCACTACCATGTATCAATGACCATTTGTGGAGGATGATCGAATCTCGCCAATTATATCTATCCTCCACGCTGAGAATGGCCAAAGAGTAGACAAATTTTGGAGTTCAATAGGCGGCAGGTGCGAGATTTCTCCATAAATCTGACATTCATGACATTTCTTTACTTTAGATTCGCAATTGACCATCATAGTAGTCTAATAGCAACCCTGCCATTGTATCTTATTTGATAAGGCCACTCCGTTCATATGCAACACACAATCACTTGAATGCATGTTCCTCATGATGTGAGTAGCTTCTTCTCTGGTTAAACACTTAAAAAGTAACCCATTATCGACTCTTTTGAATAGAACACCATCAACAATACTGAATTGGACTACCAATTTCCTTAATGTTGTACGATTTGACTGAGATGCGCCATCAGGGTAGCGGACATCTCTTAAGAACTAGACTATGTTAGAATACTAGGGGTCTTTCTATTGGGAATTGATAGTCACATTGAACATGCATAATAGGCATGGCAGAAATTCAAAAATTTTGTCCTTGTCCCCAGGAACTCCTATTTGTTGCATTTGAATTAAATAAAGCCTTAACTAAACAATTCTCTACCTATGTTAGCATGCATAGGCTAGGCATACCATAATTCTAAATTATAATCTAGCAGAAATATGTTATACTAAGCATGTTATAACTCTAAGCTATAACCTAAGCATGTTATAACTATAAGCTGACGACCAAATCCCCCGTCCGCAAGGTAAGCTCTAATGCTCTTCGGCGTGGGGTGGAGAAACAACGAGCGCTGTGAAGCTTTCTAAGGGATAGTCCTTATTTTAGCGTGATGAAAATGGATAATGAAAGTGATGTTGAAGTTGAAATTTAGTCCGATTTAAGTGTTAAGGGATACGAGACTTAGAATCCCGTATTTTAAGATAGAGTCACCACCCGGTTACGCTCCACCGGGAATTTAGGTACGATATTCCCATCGGGTGGTTGGACCGTACCTTAAAATAGAGATTCCGAGTCCGGATGATGTTGCTTACTTTTCAATTTTTAAATCAAGCCATTTATTTTAATAAATGCGACTTCGGTTCTTATGCGATTTAAATCCGATGATAGTTTGGAGTTTTCGATTTATATGCCATACATCACACTAAAAGTGATAAATAAAGCAAATAAAATAATTATTACAAGGCTTTACAAATACATATACATTTTTCTAACGCAAGAAAATGAGTAAAGCGATAAATAAATAAACGGGCAAAACCGGGTTTTAACCGAGCTTACCGATGTGGACCCGGCTCCAAACAAGGCAAGAGACATATGGGAATAATCATAAATAATTTATAAATAAATAAATGCGGAAAATAAACACATACCATGAAAAAAACATATTTTTAGATTTTTCGGGACAAAAACATAATTTTTGGGTGTTAATTAACAATCTAACAACCTTAAAAAAAGGTGAAATAAATCAACTAAGCACCCTAAGATCAGATTTAATATTTTCAAAATATTTTTGGAATTTTCAACCATGGCAAAAAGGTTCATTAGACATTTATTTAGCAAAAAGGTCATTTTTAAGCCATTAAATAGTCATTTAACCCATTAAATAAGAGATAAAATAATTTCACTAAAAATTAATTTAATTAGTTACAGA
The DNA here is from genome assembly GCA_947683365.1 of Euphorbia pulcherrima. Taxonomy (NCBI): domain Eukaryota; kingdom Viridiplantae; phylum Streptophyta; class Magnoliopsida; order Malpighiales; family Euphorbiaceae; genus Euphorbia; species Euphorbia pulcherrima. Next base: position 21,762,240 of record CANTUS010000007.1, on the reverse strand, counting down.
TTATTTGTCATTTTTAGATATCTTTCAGGTAAAAATCGGGACTAAAAACGCATTAAAATGACAAAACAGGGCCAAAAAAACAGAAACAGGGCCAAAAACAATAGAGTAAAGCAAACATGGACCATTTGGACATTTTTACTAGTAGGTCGACTCAGTGAGGTAGTAGGCCGACTCAACGAGGTGGCCTAGATGACACTCAGTCAGCCTTCGTTCCACTAAAGTGGGCTGCTGGAAAAAGTGTCTAAACAAGCCGGAATTGACATCTCTGTGCCTGAAAACCCAAGATTATTAAAATTTCAAGTCTTTTTCAACATTGTTACAGTAGATTCTGACTTAAAATGCTTAGATAACTTTGGTTTTTAAGTTTGGGGGAAAAACCCAGAAAATCTGACAAAACAACGATTGGCCGCTTGAGCGACCCATAGGCCAACTGAACGAAGTGGTAGGCCGACTCAGCAAGGTGGCCTAGGTGGCGTTCAGTCGGCCTGATGTTCGTCGGAATGGTCAACCGGAGTTTTGGCAGAAAATCACAAAAGGACGAAGAAATAGGGCCAAACACCTAGAAAAATAACAAAAAACACAGCAACAGAAATAAATAACAAAAAGAAATAGATTGAAACTCAAAAAATTACCTAAACACCGTGAATCCACTCTCGAGACTCAAACCGGACGCTTGGCAATCTTTGAGATGGATTTGAGACGAAAACCCGACGAAACAATAACCGATTTAGCAAGGGATTCAGTGATTTGTAGGGAAAAAGTCCCTAAATCCTATTTAAACCAATCTTTACCTAAGATTTCTAATAGATTTTAGAGATTTAAGCTAAGAGATTAAGCCTAATAAGGTTTAGAAATCAAGAACCAAGTGTGTTGATTTAGATTTCACCATATTATTAAGCTCTTTCTCCCTAAAACTTAGAAAATTCTAAGAATTCAATTCTATTGAAAATCAGCTAAAAAGACCTATAATCAGAATTTTAATGGGTTTTTATAGACTTCCTAAGTGCAAAATCTCAAAATTGATCCACCAAATGTAAAAATTTGATGGAAAAATCCCCAAACTCGACTTGTTGGCCAAGAAAACTCAAAAAAAACGTCGACTGCAGGGCTCCCTATACGAACCAGGCCACGTCACATGACCCCGCCCAATCTAGGCCGCGTCAAGTGACGCAGCCTAGAAGGCCGTGTGAGCCACATGGCCTTCTCCATGGCTCATGTGGCTTGGTACATGGACCATGCAGCCCAGCATTCCGGCGACGGCGCCGGCCGCCGCCGGATCAGGGGCACTAGTAGGGAGAGCGTTGGGCCTAAAACGCAAACAACCTTCACCATAGGCATCCGATCGGGGTGATTCTTGACATTTCAGAAAGCCTGGAGAGCACAAAATCCAACGATACAAAAGAGACTCACTAAAAATGTCTGGATTTTAAGGAAAAATCGTGAAACAAATTATTGCGCGCGAGGGGAAAGGAAGCGGTTAACATTTTAAACGCAATTCAATTGTTTTTAATCGGGGTCAAAAGCATAAATTCGTCAACAAATAACTTGCCAAGCGCAATTCGATTCTAAAAGGATGGAACAACTAGACCAATAAAAGGTTAGAGCAAAAAGTCATCATCGTTCCGAGGGTCACCGAAAAGCCCGTGCTTACAATAACTCTAAGCTATAACCTAAGCATAAAATAAACTAAGCATGCAAAACAACCTAAGCATAATTATTAAGTCTAAAAACTCTTAAAGAAAAATACTTAATAATTAAAAGAGAAAGAAAGAAAACTTACCAATTGAAGCATGCTTTAGCAGAACCTCCTTGCACAAGCCTCCAAGCCTAGGATAGCCTCTATGAACATCAACACGAACCCCACCAACCAAAACCTCTCCGAGAGGAAGAACTAAGGAGCCTTGAGTAGTTTCTTGACCACTCTAAAAGCCCCACCCAAAAATATTAACTAGAGGTTCCTCAAAAAATATTTGAGGCCCCTCAAAAATAGAAACTTGCTCAAGCAACCCGGGAGATTTTTCTTTAGGAATCTCTACTTAGGATTTATGCTTGAACTTGGTGCAATTTGAAAGGGGGAAATAAGGTGCCTATTTATAGGCTTGGGGGAGCAAAAATGCTCCCCATTTTCCTATATGGGATGTACAAAATACACATACCACAAACTGAGCTATGCTGGACACACCCAATGCTGCCCAGCAGCGCTGGTGTGACCTAGCATGTGGGCTCGGACAATTGCGGAGCCCAAAGCCCCTTAGCCACTTTATGTGGGGTCCTAAAATGTGGGCCCTATTTCTGTAGGGTTCGACCCTTTTACCTTGATTTGAAAAAAATACCCTTTTAATATCCCTCTTTCAAATATTAATTTATTTTACGACCCTAATAAATTAGTTACCGGTCAAAACTAAATTCATTGGCTCATCCAAAATGATCTAATCATTTTTAACCAATTAAATATTAATCCAATTATTATGTTATATTTTCGTAATAGAATAAATCTATTAGTTCTTTACTTAGTCCGATGAAGGTCCAATGTGTGTGACCCTATAGGGTCCCAAAGTATTAATCTGTCAAGGCTTAACCAACCCATGTTCTATTGGAACCTTTGGCTCGAGTATCTAGATCGTGAATAGAACTCGGTTACCAAAAACGACTACAGTACACTTCTAGCAAGGGTCTACCATCCCCCATTACTCAGAATATCATTTGTTCTTATGACTTAATCCCGGTTAATGCAATAGTTGCCCAATGCGATGAACTCCTTCCGTTCTTTAATATTCGTAACATCTAGTTTATAGGGTTCGGTAAAAGTGTTGACCCACAAATAGCAAGGTTGCTCCAAGCTATCTGAGTTATTAACTTATTACCAAAGTATATTGCCTTTTACCATAGTGTGTTTGACTAGAAACTATTTTAATCAAATATATACTCTGATCAGAGATTTATAGCAATCATCACTTCAACAAGCGGCCATGTACAACTCCTTAATATATCTGGAGCGATGGATTCTTTTCGACTACATAGCTTACCAATGTGCTGTCATCACTACACCCATGACACCCTAAATTAATGAGTGTATGGGAATGACCCAAAGTATAGCGATGTAACCACACAAGGTAACTAGTATCTCAAGTATGAGGATATTCGCAAAGCTTATTGCGTTAAGATAAACACTAACACATTGATATATACACCAAGTGTTTACCTTACTACGGTCTCCAATATATCTCCTGGATATATCCATGTGTCAAACTTAAGGCACCACCTTCAGTCCTTAGGAGATTCACTGCTTAGACCCTTTTCAAGAAAGTTGACCACATGCTAGTGTTACTGCTTTATCAATATCCTTTCTTGATGAAACTATGACTAGGGATAGTAATCATAATTGCACATGAAGTAGGTCTCACTGAATATAGTCCAACTATAATTTCTCTGACTTCATGTTATGATACATCATGGACTTTCGTATACATACATCAATGAATATATTTTAACCAGTCATAATATATTTATCAGCACATCAATATAAATAAAAGACTAAGTGCCTTTATTAACAAATTATTCCTACCATTACATGATTAAGATATATCGCCCTAATTGCCTTAAGGGCATACATCATATCTAACACTACCGTGATCTGTCCTACTATCAATACTGCTTCATCGAAGAAAGGCATCTTGGTGGATTGCATAACCAATGGTCTCATCAGTCTTTCTTGAGTATTTTCCCACATGGAAGCCAATGTTGCTAGTGAGTCTGGCATTTGATTTTCTTCTCTTAGTACATGTTGATATGAACATTGCCTAAACTTTATGTTAGGTCCCAAAACGCTTCAAGATAAGGATGAAGTGACTCTTCTTTTATCACCCAATCTCCTATGACTTGGCAAACTACCAGAGCTAAATCACCTACTACTGATACATTGGTTACCCAACTGAGAGGAGCACTTCTAACCCTAAAAAAATAGGCTTCGTGTTATGCTTCATTATTAGTGACGAGAATTCTAGGTATTTGGACGATGGGATTATCTCGTTATTGGGAGTGACGATGATAACACCAAGCCCAGCGCCTCCTTGGTTAACTACACCATCAAAATACATGGTCCATAAGGGTTTTGCTTCTTCTACCATAACTAATTGTTCCTCAGGAAATTCTAGGTTTTTCGCATAATAAGAGTTAATTGGCTGACTAACTAAGAATTCTACCACAGCACATCCTTTGATGACCTTCTTCGTGATATATTCAATATCAAACTCTGACAATAATAACAACTATCTTGGCAATTTCCCTACCAAAGTAGGAGATTCACACAAATACTTCACGGCATCAATCTTTGCGACAGCCTAGATCTAGTAAGACTTAAAGCAGTGTCTCAGTTTTTGGTTAGCCACACCATAGTAGCAAATGTTTTTTCCACTATAGTGTAGCAACTCTTGTACTTTAACAACTTCTCGCTGAGGTAATAGATCACGTGCTCTTTCTTATCCTTATGCTTTTAGACTAGCATTGCCCCTACTGACGTTTCCTCAATAGCCAAATATAAGGTCAAAGGTTTCCCTTGTATTGGAGGTTAATGGATTAGTGAATTCACAAGGTAAGCCTTGACTCTATCGAAGACTATTTGGCATTGATCATTCCACACTACTGGTTGTTTCTTTCTTAACAATTTGAATATGGGCTCACAAACTGTAGTAAGATGAGAAAAGAACCTACTAACATACTGTAAAGAACTCAACAATGATCGAACTTCTTTCTTAATTTTTGGTGTAGGCATTTCACAAATAGCCCTGATTTTGTCGGGATCCACTTCAATACCTCGCTGACTGACAATGTGCCCTAGCAATTTCTCGCATGTAACTTCGAATACACACTTCTTTGGATTCAGTTAGAGATTGTACTTCTTAATTCTAGTAAGGAACTTGTCCAAGAATGCTGGATGTTCTTCTCGGGTTGATGACTTCACTAACATATCATCGATATAGACTTTGACTTCTTTATGGATCATGTCATGTAATAAGGTAGCGGCGGCACTCTGGTATGTTTCCCCTGCATTTTTTAACTCGAATGGCATAACTCAAAAAAAGTAAACTCCCCATTAAGTGATGAAGGCAGTGTTGACCTTGTCGTAAATATTCATGAGAATTTGATTATAACCTAATTACCCATCCATAAAAAAATACACGGCAGCTCTAACTGCACTATCAACTAAAATATCAATATGGGTAACAAGAAATCATCTTTAGGCGTGGCTTTGTTGAGAACACGATAGTCGACGTAAACTCGGTCTCTTTCATCTTTCTTTGCTACCGAAACCACATGTGCTATCCAAGTTGTATACTCGGCTACTTCCAAGAACTTGGCTTCAATCTGCTTGAATATGTCGGCTTTAACCTTTGCACTCCACTCAAGTCTCAAGCGATAGAGTTTCTGCTTAACAGGCCTGAACTTAGGATCAGTCATAATTCTATATTTGGCTATCTCACGATCGACGCCTAGCATATCTTCATAGGACCAAGAGAACGCTATCACATGCTTTTTTAAGACTTTTGTTATTTAATTTTTCTCTATGGGAGACATATTTTTGGAGATATATTCCAATTTAGGATTATCATTTGTACCCAAGTTAAGTTCATGCATATAAGTATCATGTATGCTAAACACATTATATGAATGTTTAAAAAAATGCACAATGTCGTTAGGTGAGACATCAAACAAGTAAGCAAAATGATTATTTTTTATTGATAAATTAGCCTCATAGGCTATATCGTTCACAAAAAAATCAGAAATAGAAACAAGAAAGTCGTCCTCCTCTTTCTTAGTTGTATTGTTAGCACGGGTCTGCTCTGGCCCAATGAGGAATTATGCCTATTTCATTTAGTGATCAGAAAAATGAGCCAAAAAGAACCGAATTATCATCTAGAATCTGAACTTCAAAAATCCACATTCCAGGGAAGCTTCGATTTAGCATTTTCTATTAAAAATCAAAAAGTCAAAATTTGGTCAAACATAGGTAATATCCTGCCGGGTAGTTACCTATCTACAGTAAAAAAAATCAAATCTTACTGAGATCTGGCAAGATTTTACGGGATCTAATTTAAAATCTTGTTAGATAGGTAATTAGCTCGGCTAATTACCCTCCCATTATAAATAGGGGACTCGCCCCCTCATTCTGGAGAGACGAAAATTTTTCAGAATTTCTAAAATTAACTTTGAGTCTTTTTTTAGGTTCGGAAATCCTAAAAGCCCCGAAATTCTGTCAAAACACTTCCTAATCCAAGCTTTATCACCTACACTAGGTATAAAATTGATTTACTATCCTTTTAGATCAATATCCCATAGTGATCTTCAGTCTAAAAACAACGCAATCTCTCAAAATACCCACATTTCCTATAGAAATAATCCAAGATTATAGTCATAACTTGGGTTAAATCTATTTTCCACTAAATCACAATCTCTCTCCATAACTTCGGTCCCGCACCAACTCTCTAGTCATCTTGGACAGACGAAAAGGTAAACTAAGGGTAATTGGCTCTAAGCCCAACTTTAAAATTCATTAAAATTCATTTTTATTGCTTTATTACTATATATTGCATTTTGATTACACTGGTCAAGTGAGCCACTAGAGCCACTTAAACTATAATATGTGTAAATAAGTTCGCAGGTATGGATGAAACATCGAGAATGTGAGGAAACTCTATCCAAGTTCCCGGGCCAAAACCCAAGCACTACTATGAGGTGTTGATGACGAGTGGGTCTCCCTTGGCGCCTGTGTGAGAGGTGAGATTGGTTGGATTTAGGCGTGACAAAACATTTTTAGTTAAAGTTTGCACAATAAACCAATTTTAATAAATAAAAGAATTGAGTCCCAAATCTCAATACAAATGATAGTTGCCACCTAAGTTGTCTACTTGGGAAAGAGTTTTGGTATGGTTCCCTCTGGGCAGGAGACTCATACCTATTGGATCAAAAATTCGTGTATCAGATGAGTCACTTATTTCTCATTTAGTTGATTCAAAATTACATTCTCCGTGTAAAACCGTTTTTGTTTTCATCATTTAGGGAATTATCACAGAAATCCTATTTCTACACTCTTTCACACTCGTTACATGAGTTTACATATTATAATAAAGCACAAGAAATAAATGGGGGAATAAAAATTATAACCAGGGGAAAAATGGGGGAATGGCAAGTGAACCTATACATTTATTCTAAGTTATAAAACAAAATAAAAATAATTTCCCCTGCATCCACAAAGATTAGCACAGTTTATAGCACATGATAAGTCAGCATTTTATTAGAAAAAGGTGATTATGTTTGATTGGCGGTTTTGCGATTGATAGTGCCCAAGCGGCTTCTAGGATCAGAGAGAAATAACTGGTCTTCAACGTCTTTTGTTATGAAAACACGTTTTAACTTTTGTGGGTTGATTTACCGGATTATTAGTGAAAATGATCGCATGGTAAATGGTGAGTTGGAATGATTTTTTACCAGTTTAAAATGAGTTCTAGAATCTGCCTGGGACTGGTAGTTGTATGAGTGGGTGGGATCCTTATGGCTACTAGGGAGGACCGGTACAGGTATGGCGTACCCGTATGGTCTTGTATGGTCCTGGTAGAAACTTTGTTCAATTTAGTTTAAAGATTAATAGATTAATTGATTGGTGGCAGAAAAATAAAATAAAAAGGGATTTCCCTCCGTATGAGTATGGTGCACCGATCCAATATCTTGATGATACAAGGTGCCAACAAGGCTCATACGGGGTTAGGACCAGACCCAAAAAAAGAAATAGAAAGAGCAGATAAAATAGAAGAGGCAAAAAGTAACAACAATAATAAAACTGAAATGTGAATCTCTTTGAAACTCAGGAGTGTTACCTTTGCGGCGTGATTCCACTTTGAGGTGATCCCTTTACTGTTGAGAGAGTTCGGCCAAAGTAGATGGTGAAATAGGACTATTTAGGTGAGTATTCTAGTGGATATAACCTCCCATAAATCTTAATGAATGAAGTTAGGATTGAATAAAATGTGGACAAAACCTCAAAAAATGGGTTTTTTTCCCTATTTTATACCTCCTATACCCCATTATACCTTTTCTATACCTATAGAAATTGCTAGAACTTTTACTATAATTTTTCTATATTTTTTCTTCTAATATGAATGTGTGTTATGAAATGAAGGGAAAAGGCCCTATTTATATGGTGAAAGTCAGGTCTGAATGCAATATTCCACATTCAAGACCTGCCTTTTCCTGAAAATAGTAAGAGATTACTTTCGAAAGAGGCTGATTAGGCAATAAGAGGACCTGTATGGGTGGGACGCCACCCATATGGAGTACTAGGGACCTGTACAGGTCCCCTCTACACGTATAGAAGGTAATCCCTACACGGGCTATCAGTGGATCTCAACCACTAAACAGAACTCGTACGGGTACCTAAGGGCAGACTAGGTCTCTAGACTTCGGCCAAACTCAACTCTAGAGTAGTAGGAACACCTCTGATGGACAACACCTAAAAGACATTGCATCATATAGCTCTCATCATAGTTTTGTGAGAAGGATCATTAAAATCCAGTGCTCACAGACTGCCCCTCATGGGATCACTGCAGATACGGATCTGTATGATCTAACAATGTGTGCAGGGGTTTAGAAATTATACCTGAGGTGATGAAATGGGTGAGTTCCTTTCTTGAGGATAACTCCTTTCCCAAGGGTCCCTTTCTTGAGGCGGACGACTTTCCTCTGTTGATGTTATCCCTTTCTTGAGGTGGATGACTTTCCTTGCCAATGTATATCCCTTTCTTGAAGCGGATGACTTTTATTGCCAATCTGTATCCCTTTCCTGAGGTGGATGACTTTCCTTTGCTACTGTGCATCCCTGGTGACCCTATAGGGGAAGGTGTGTGTATCCCTTTCTTAAGGCGGATCGACTCTCCTGGCCGATGGTGTATCCCTTTCCTAAGGTGGATCGACTTTCCTAACTAATGTATCCCTTTCTTAAGGCAGATCAACTTTCTTGACTAGTGATGTATCCCTTTCCTAAGGTGGATCGACTTTCTTGCTAGTGGTGTATCCCTTTCCTAAGGTGGATCGACTTTCCTACTGGGGTTGTATCCCTTTCCTAAGGCAGATCAACTTTCTTGCTGGTGGTGTATCCATTTCCTAAGGTGGATTTACTTTCCCGACTAATGTATCCCTTTCCTAAGGCGGATGACTTTCTTGTTGGGGAATTTGAATAACCTAAAAAGAGACAACAATCAAACACCGAGTTAGTCATTCTCCAAGTAGACACCTCTTTATTCTTAATTGACTTTTGTGAAAACAAAAGTTTTTTTGCCCCTTCAATTAAGAATAAAGATGTATGGATGGGGGGTTAACCCCTAAAATAAACTAAAAACTAAGTGCAAGAAATGCCAGGTTTGGCCCGATTGTTGTTGGTCCCTCTACTGGGGAATGCCTCTAGGGCCGGTGCCCCTAGGGTTTTTGATGCTAGGGGTGTGCCCCATAACTGATTCTATCACTGGAGGATTGGGGGATGCCTTTGATTGACTGATTCCACTGCTGGGTAATAGGGGATATGCTCCTTAAGTGGCTGATTTCGTTGCTAGGGAGTAAAGTGATATCCTTTGGTAAAACTTCTTCTACTTGGGAAGTCCTTTCATATAGGATTTGTTTGCTGGGGAAGAACTCTTGTGCTAGGATGGTTTTGTACAAAAATTTTCCCGATTAGTGCTCAATTCAAAAATGGCTTACCTTAATTCTTGATTGACTTTTGTGGAGACAAAAATATTTTTGCCCCTTCAATCAAGGATCAAGGTGAGCATAGGGACTTATCCCGCATATAACTGAAATACATGAGTGAAGAAGAGCGGGGTTTGCCTCGGGCTTGGACTGGATGAATTTCTAGTGTTTTGTAAAACACTAGTTTGAAAATCTACTCCTAGATGGCAAGAGAGGCCCTGTACGTATGAGTTAGGACCCATACGGGTGGGGTGTATGACCCTTTGGACCCATACGGGTGGGGTGGGACCCGTACGGGTCCCCGATGGGGGGTTCAAAAGTCTGATTAGTCCCCTCATGTCCTGCCATATACCAAAACTTTCCTTTTTGAAACTCCGATGATTTTTATCCCAAAATCAACTAAAGATGTATAAGAAGATCCCATAGGCTAGTCGCTTTTCCCTTAGACTTGAGTACTTTCCCCAGGTGGGCAATTCGGAACTTCAAGAATGCCCGGTTTCCATCTGGTATGTGTTTCGTGGAGGAGATTCAATTTTGGGGCTCACTCTTGTCTCTAAAGTGCCACTAATCCCCTCTCCTAAGACCCACGCTTCGAAACTCCAGGTAATTTCGCTCGATTCTCCATTTTCCATTTTCAAACCTTTGAAAATTTCTCGAATTTTGGCATGAACTAGGGTGTTTTAGACCTTGGAATAGAGCCTGATGCATGTAACTTTAGCCAAGGATGCTTCTACGATAGTTTTAGATGAGCTTTGGATAAATTTGGATGAATTTTAATTTTTGCGAAGATTTACGTAGAGGGACTGCTTGTAGGGGACCTGTATTGGTGACGAGGGACCCGTACGGGTCTCATCTTTCATACGGGAGCTGCTACGGACCTATACGGGTGGGGCTTACCCGTACGGGTCCTGTCCTCATGGACATGGACAGAATACTTGCTACTTTTATGCTTGCAATCCTTTAATTATTTCTGACCGGTATGCTGTGTTCTAACCCGTTAAATTGTAATTTTGTATATAAGACTGTGGGGGCCCTGAGCTTCTACAGGAAATGGTTCGAAGAGATTCGTGCCATGGGGAATATGGAGTTGCTGACTCGCATCAATTCCTTCGGCTTAAGCAACACTATCAGGGCCATCTCTCAGGCCCCTAAGACTTTGGCCCCAGTGCTATTTCAGCTCTAACAGAGAGATGGTCGGAGAGAACCCATACTTTCCACTTGCCTATTGGGGAGGTTACTGTGAGCACTTGATTTTAACGATCCTTCTCATGAAATGATGATGAGAGCTATATAATGCATCCTTCAACAGGTGTTATCTACTTGGAGTGATTTCAATGCAGTTTGGTCAAGCTTTGTCAAATCTAAACCTCAAAAAACTAGCGTCTGAGCCCTAAAAGGTCTAAAATGGTCAAAACTGGTCAAAATCGATCATTTCGGGGAAGTTTCGGCAGTTCTAAGAAGTTTCAGGCAAAATCAGCAGTACTAGTTTGTACAGATCTATATCGGTCCGTACAGATCCGTATGGGTTGACCCAGATCTATACGGGTGGACCGGTTAGACTCGCACGGGTCCAACCCTTCCGTAACGGTTCGAAAGCTTCTCGAATTACCCAATTAGGCACCAACGGGACCCATATAGGTCCAAGCCACCCGCACCGGTCCCCTAGACGCCCAACAGTCAGTTTTAATGCCCAAATCTGCCATAAACGAATATATTCTGCCATAAAAGAATATAATTCGATATGGAAGAATATGATTTGCTATAAGCAGATATAATTTGCCATAAGCGAATATATTCCGCCATAAAAGAATATAATTCGATATAGTAAATATAATTTTCCATATAGCAAATATAGTTTGCCATAAAAGAATATATTTTGCCATAAAAGAATATAATTTGATATGGAAAAATATAATTTGCCATACAGTAAATATAATTTGCCATAAGCGAATATAATTTACCATAAACGCATAAAATCAGTCATTTAATGTGTTCAGACCTATTTTTCCCTATAAATAGAGGCTATGTTCCTCATTTCGAGACAATAAATACAACTGACAAATCATAATAGAAAGAAAATACTATTATAGGTAAGTAGTTCTAGCAAGTTCTTGAGGTTATAGTAAGGCCATAGAAGAGGTATAGAAGTTATAAAATAGGGGGGAAACCATCCCACATTGGTTTTGCCCACATTTTATTCCTTTCTAAATTCATATTTAGGATTGGGGGAGATTCTGTCCATACAAATACTCACCTAAACAATTTTAAATCCATCATTTCATCATCTACTTTGACAAAGTTTCAATTCGGCATTGGAATCGCTGTAAAGTGGATTCACCATGTGAAGGTACGCTCCTGAGTTTCAAAGAGACTCACATCTTAGTTATTTTATTATTATTCTCTGTCTCTTCTTTTCTGCCTTTTCTTTTATTCCTGTTTTGAGTCTGCCTTGTGGCACCTTGTGTCCTTGTGGATACTAAACTGGTGCGCCATACTCACACGGAAGAAAATCCCATTTTTATTTCGTTTCTTCTCCATTAATTTTCTTATTAAATCAAACTGAGTTTCTACCGGGGACCTAACAGGACCCCGTATGGGTCCCCCATACCTATACTGGTCCTCCCCGGTAGCCATACGGGTCCCACCCACCTGTACAGGTGCCGGCCCCCAGGTAGAACCCAGAATTCCATTTCAACTTGTTAAAATCAATCCAACTCACCATTTGCCGTGCGATCATTTTCACTAATAATCCGGTAAATCAAACCACAAAAGTTAAAATGTGTTTTTACAGCCAAATACGTTGAAGACCCATTATTTCTTTCCGATCCTAGAAGCCGCCCGGGCACTATCAATTGTTAAACCACCATGCTAACATAATCACATTTTTCCTAATGAAATGCTGACTTATGATGTACTATAAACTGTGCTAATCTTTGTGGATGTAGGGGAATTTATTTTCATTTTGTTTTATAACTTAGAACAAATGTATAGGTTCTCTTATAAGTCCCTCATTTTTCCGCCTATTGTATTGTTTATCCCCCCCATTTATTGCTTATGCTTTATTGTAATATGAAAACGCATGTAACGAGTGTGAAAGAGTGTAGAAAAATAGGATTTCTGTGACAATTTCCCAAATGATGAAAACAAAAACGGTTTTACGCAGTGAATGTAATTTTGAATCAACTAAATGAGAAATAAGTGACTCATCCGATAACTGAATCTCTGATCTAATAGGTACGAGTCTCCCACCCAATGGGAACCGTACCAAAACTCTTTCCCATGTAGACAACTTGGGTGGCGACTCTATCATTTGTATCGAGATTTGGGTCTCAATTCTTCTATTCATTAAAATTGGCTATTTGTACAAACCATAACTAAAAATGTTTTGTCACGCCTAAATCCAACCAACCCCTAATGGGCCCCACCTCTTACACCGGCGCCAAGAGAGACCCCCACATCATCGACACCTCTCAGTGGCGACTCTGCTGGGGATACAATCTTTTAACTTGCAAAATTTTGGTTTGTTTTTTAAAAGCTTAAAAGATTATGATGAGCACTGAAAATCATTTAGTTAATTCAAACCGGTTTCTTTTTCATCATTTGGGCAAATTATTACACTCTATCTTGGATGCACTCTATCTTTATATATTAACCTCACCATGCATCATTATACATGCCTCATGTATAATTAAACCTGCATGTATTGATCATTTGGTACTCACTTGAGCAAGAGTCAAAGCTTTGCAACAATCTCAAGTTCATTTGGTCCGCACTCAACCAAATTTAGTTCAGTTAAGGGACGAATCTCCACCTCTGTCTCCTAGTAATCCATTGTCCACTTGGTTCGGATAGTTGAGTTCATTTGGTCCTTATGATTCAGGGGGGTACGGCAGTTCCGCCAGCCGTCAGTCGATTTGTTCAGCCTAGCCAAGGATTCGTGCTGTTAGTGTTTTAGTTTGGGGAATCTAGCCAAGGTCCCAATTGCGTAGACACACCTAAGGGGACAACCTTCTATCATCCAAAAAGTTTACCCATTGGTGTGACTACAAATGCTCAACAACCTTCACCTTCAGTCCAAGTCACAAGAGGGGAATATTGGATCCCCAAAAAGTGGGAAATTGGAGTACATTGATGAAGTAGAAAGAGGACTAGTGCTAATACAAGTAGAAGCTTAGTATTGGGACACTACCATTTACCGGTGGATCCTACCAAGATTAAAGTTGAAGACCCTCCACATCAAGAGGATGATTTCAAGGATGAGGTAACCTTTTAAAGTTGCTGGTATTTTGATGCAAACAATGCCACTTATAAAGCATATCACAAATAAATTGATGCATTCACATTATGTTTGAGCATTTCATTCTTAAAGATATTGCGTACTCATAAAATCAATTTTCTTAAAAATTTCATCATGTTTATGAAAGAAATTAAATTTGAGTAATTCGCAATGGCATAAGGTTCCAATTGTTAAAACTTATCACAAAAAAAAGAGAGATGAAAAGTGATTAGAAAATATGATAGCCTTGGGTCTTAGCTCATCTTTTTCCATAAGGGGGGAGGAAGATACACATCACTAAAAAAGAAATCCAAAAAGAACAAAGAGGGCAAAAAATAGAGAAAGACATACTCCACATCAAAAATTGAAGGAAAAGATCTTACAACACAAATCCAAATTCAAGGCAAGCTTAAATCTAATGCTCTTCCAAAACCTTCAAAAGGGTAAACCATCACATTTAACAAATGAGAATTTCTTATCAATGTAGGTACCTCCCTTGGACCTATATTCCCACCAAAATATCCCTCCAAAAATGCTTTCTTCATTTGTTCAAAAGAAAGGAGACCCCTCACCCCACGTAATGGTCCTGAATCTTCCCCACAATGACATGACCTCATTCTTTCACAAAAGAGAAAAACATGTCCATTCTAACACTAAATGGCCCAAGATTACCAAAAATATAGTCAAATACCCAAAGCAACCCCTCAAGGCGGGCGATCTAGTTCCTAAACAGCTACGCCCAGTCAACACTAATACTTGGGGCAAGTTCAGGCCCAATTGGGAAGGGTCGTTCGTGGTTGAGAATGTCCTGGGTAAAGGAGGAATTAAAGCTCAGAGATATAGATGGAAATGAATTTGTGAATCTAGTAAATCAAGAAAGGCTTAAGCGCTATCATGTCTAGGTTAAAAGAACAAAATCACAAAAAAGTAGCATAATGAAAAAAAAGAAATAAAGAATAAATCACCCAGCGAGTGGTCCTCAACTACTCGGGCAAAAATTAGGGTGCAACTCACTGATCAGTATACCACAAATTGGTCAGGAAAAAGTTAGGGTACTCCAAAAAAATAAAGCTCGCCAAGTTGAAAACCCGAAAAGGGCAACTTAGGCAAAAGTTAGGGCATCGAGAGAAAAAATGTCGATTGCTTTCTGGAAAATCTGTAAAAAGACCAGAAAGTAGGTAAGGGTTAATCATTGGAAACTATTGCCATTTCCTATGCACTCAAATTTAATTTTATCAATGAACATGTTATGATTCGCTAAGAATCCCGGTCATTTAGGTGAAATAATCTTAAGTATGTGAACATCAGTTTTTCTACATCTTGTACTCTTTGTTGTTATCATTACTGCGTGTGTATTACTCAAAAAAAGATAAAAAAATTCCGATAGGTCAAAAAAAATAAGGCCTATGCAAAAGTCAGAAAAAGTCTGCTGAACTGAGCCGCCTAGGACAGTTCAGGCAAAAGTTAAGACAAAAGAAAAGAATGAGAAAGTCCGCTGAGTTAAGCCGCCAAGGAAAATTGAGGCAAAAATTAGGATGAGGAAAATACATAATAAGTTCGATAGACCGCATCAAATCAAGCGGTCTATGCAAAAGTTAGAACTCAATTCAAAAACGCCAGTATTTTGCACTTACTTTTGTTCTTCAAGCATCATTTGTTAAAGCAATGTTTCACAGTTGGGATCCCTCAAGTTTAGTTTCCCACTGTGAAGCTACTCGATAGCACACATCATTCGAAGTGCCAAGTGCTTCCACTAGCATCATCCAGCTTGCACCATGTTATAGTTTGGACACCTCAAGGATACATTCTCCTAATGTGCAAAAAATGAATCTCATCCAATCAAATCAAAGAAGTATAGCCATCCATATAAACCTGTATGACTCTACACAGGCATACGTATCTCATCCAAATCTTTGTAGTACTCATCAATCTCACTCGGGCCAGTCTCTCAGTACTTTAGAGCTTTGAAAGTTTGGTTACTAGTCAATTCACAAACAATCTAAGCCTTTATCAAAAAAGGACAAGACAACAATATCCACGAGGCAAAGGATCAATCAAGGACCCAGACAAGTAAGAAATGCACAACCTAATCTAAGCTACTAAGGGGTCAAATCCTTGGTACTCATCTTGAGTCTAGTCCTGTGCATCTGCCAGCAGGTCATCCCTGTCTATCATCATAAGATCCTCTGCCCCACCACCATCTATAGTAGGTAGATTAGGAACCCTAGACTCTAAAGCTCCTGCTATACTCCTAGAGGTAATACTGTTCTCCTTTACTCGTTGCTCTACCTCCTGCTCAGCTCCCACCACCTGAGTAGCCACCGGCGCCACCCGACAAGCCAAACTATCCTCTACCAAAGAAAGAAAAAGCATGTTAGATCAAAAATCTGAAAGGATAGTCCCGGCAAAAATTATGGCAAAGAAAAAAAAGGAAAAGGTTCACTGTACTGAGCCGTCAAGGATAGTTCGGGCAAAAATTAGGACAAAAAGAAATGAAAATAAATGTTTGATAGGTCATCTTAAATCAAACAGCTTATGCAAAAGTAAGAACATCAATCATTGCCCTCACTATGAAATCACTTGATGGCACATATCCCCAAGAGTGTTAATTTCAAACCAGCTAAACTTGGTCTCATTATTAGCTATACCAAGCAGTAATACGGGTCTATAACTGGCTGTACTATCTCCTCTACCTCCTACTCAGCTCCCACCACCTGAGTGGCCACCGACGCCACCCGATAAGCTGAACTATCGTCCTTTAGAGAAGAATTGGATGGCTCAATTATCTACTTACCCTCAATCATCCAGTCCAGCTGACCCCGCAACACCTCGACCTCGGTCTTTACCTAAACAGTCTCTGCTCTAGCCCACTCCAGTTCATCTTCTAGTGGCCTAACCCAGTCGGCCTTAGCAGTGGGTACTTGCAATTACTCCTCCAGGAACCAAGCTTGCTCCTCAGAGCCATCCAAATCCTGAGCGGACTTACCACGCTCCATAGCCAACTGAGTCTATAATAAAAATCATAAGATCGGAACACATATATAAATGTCATGGCATGCGTAGTTTGTTAAATTTTACAGGTAAAAGAAACTTGTCAAAGCTAGTGCATCCTGAGCTAACAGCAAGTCCCAAAAAAACAAGTACAACTCATGGTCAGTACCTGGCATTAGATGCGATCAAAAGACTCCTACTAGGATTGGGGGAGGGATCAATCTCCCTACCACAACACTGGTCATCCACCCTCAGACTCGTTTGTTGAAATACCACTTAAAGGAAAGTGGTGACTCCAAGACAAAGCAGCGGTCTTCTATGCCACCCCGCATCCGCTCAATGCCCCCATATGTATCCAACCTCTCCCACGAGTATCAGATGACCTGCATAAAATAAATACACTATAAGTATCACAACCTCTTAAATACAATTTTGACTAATGGTTTGTTGAAATGTAAAATGCAGGGTTAGTATAGAAGAAGTTTACTCGATCTCAGCGCAGCTGGCGAAGGAACTCCCTATACTACACTATAGTCATGGCCTGACCCTACCAAGTCCCCATCCACCTGGAAATAGTGTGCGGTATCTCCGGTTGCCCTGGCAAACGTAGCCTGGGGAATGGCCCTCACGATATCAGTGAACCCGAATGGGCCAATACGGGCCAGTAGCTCAGCATCCCCGATAGCTCGATTATCCTTGTGCCACTTTTTACAAAAGCTCAAGGCACTCACAGCCTTATACAGGAACTGCAAAGGCAAAACAACAAGGTTAGGATACAACAGACAAGTCAAAAAACAGAAAAAGGTCACAGAAAACCTAGATTTAGACATTATGTCCCTTAAGAAGGGACCCATACCGGTCCATCCCACCCATACGGGTCACCTCGGGGCAATTTTTCAAATAGAAGTAGGATTCCTCAAATAGCAAGCGCAAGCATCCCATCCAACAGCTTCTCAGCCATATGGGTCAGTATCAGGCGTACGGCTCCTACCTAGCCATTCAGGTCCCCCCTCCTATTTTAGAATGGTTTCCAAGCAAAACCAGAACTCCTCAAACAGCAAGGACACATCAGATATAAATTTAGGTAAACCCTACTTTTTAAACCCCAGTCTTTCAGCTAATTAGGGGCTAAACCCCAAGCTCACCTTGATCCTTGATTGAAAGGGAAAACCTTTTTGTCCGCACAAAGTCAATCAAGAATCAAGGTAAGCCATGTCAAAGCAATTGCTAATGTGGATACTTTTCATGTGCAGGTTCATTCAAGGGGAGGATCCCTAAAAGGTCAAAACATTAAGGGGCGATAATCCCCACAAGATAAGAGATTCTTGCCCGAATAAAGGAGATGTAATCCTAAAAGAAATCCCCAGTAGAAAAATCATTTAGGAGGACACCTCCTCAGTAAAGAAGTCAGTTGGAGGGCATCCCTCCATTCCCTAGTAGTGGATACCATCGAAGGGCATCCCTCCATCATCAAACACCCTAGAGGCACCCACCCTAGGGGCACTCTCCAAAGGGACAATGTTGAGGGGCATTCCCCCCATCATCAAGCACCCTAGGGGCACTCCCCAGCAGTGCTAGCCAGTAGAAGGGGCATACCAGGGGCACCCCGATTCAAGTTGGGACCAACCTAACATCATTAAACTCAGTCTTATCTTTTAATTGGGGCAAGTCCGGACCCGCATATCTCAAAGTTTTACTGACCAGTTCTATTATCATGTGCAAGAACCCAAGGAGAGGTATATGTAGGAAAAGAAGGAATTCCCCAGCCACACTGCCACCCAAGGAGCATCATTCAAAGGACATATCCAACAAAGGTGCCATCTGAGGGGCACCAGCCAAGGGGCATCTTCCTAAGAAGCATATCCAGCAACTAGACTATTGGAAGGATCATTTCCCAAATAAGCGAGCCATCCGAGGGGCATCACCCTAATTGGTCAAGCCACCCAAGGCAATTTCTAGGGGCACCCTCCAGCAACTAAGTTTCTCTTTCAAGAGCCCCCTAGCAATCCAAGTGGTCTAGGAGACTTGCTCCTAAGCAGTTAAGGCACTCATATGCTATTTTTCCCCCAGTAGTTAGGCCGTTCAAGGGGCATACCAAATTAGGATTGGGACCAACCCAACATCTCTTCAATCACTCTTTACAGTTAATTAGGGGCAGAACCCTAGTACATCTTAATACTTGATTGAAGGGACAAAAATCTTTGCTCCCCACAAAGTCAATCAAGAGTTAAGATGTACCTTTTCAGGTCATATTCTGATAAAACTTGTTTTTCCCCTGCAGGTCAGACAAGATGAAACCTGAATGCCAACCGAAAGGGTACTTCTCTCCAACAAAGCATCCACATCAGGATAGTTCGTTCCCCAGCAAATGAAGCATTCAAGGGGCATCCCCTCTATCCCCATAAGAAGCCAATCTCTATCCCCGATGACTGGATGGTTAAAGGAACCATTCCCTTAGTCAAAAGATTACCTGAGGAGCATCGACCCTAAGGCCTCCTAAGGGAAAAGTTATTGGGGAACCTCCCCAACTAGTCAAGCTCTCTTGAGATGGGTTCCAAAGACACTCCACAATAGCTATGATGTCCCATGAATGCCAACCTATAAATAAGTGAAATTGCCCCCAAGTAGTTTTTCCCCAGCAATCCAAATGGACTAGCCATTCATCGGCTATATCCTCAGCAGTTTGCTCCCCTAGGGGCACCCCCTGAGGAGCATTCCAGCTCAAAACAGTTGGGCCAAACCCAACATATCTAAACTTAGTTTATAGTTTATTCAGGGGCTAACCCCCATCCACACATCTTCATTCTTGATTGAAGGGGCATAAATTTTTGTTTACTATAAAGTCAATTAAGAATTAAGATGTATCATTTCAGACAAAAACTAATGCAACATTTTTCTATTACCTTTTTGGCAAGTAGCTTGAAACCACCAGTAGGATAGTCATCCACCTTAAGGAAGGGGTACACCATCCGCAAGAGAGTCATTCACCTTTAAAAAGGGATACATCAGCATCAGGAGAGTCATCTGCCTTATGAAATGGATAAAAAAGCAGCAGGAGAGTCATCCGCCTTAGGAAAGGGATACATCATTAGTAGGAGAGTCATCCGCCTTAGGAAAGAGATACATCAGCATCAAGAGAGTCATTTGCCTTTGGAAAGGGATACACTAGCAGTAGGAGAGTCATTCGCCTTCGGAAAAGGTACATGAGCATCAGGAGAATCATCTACCTTAATAAAGGGATGCAATATCAAACAAGAGAGTCATCTGCCTTAGGAAAGGGATACACCATCAACAGGAGAATCATCTGTCTTAGGAAAGGGATGCAATATCAACTAGGAAAGTCGACCCACCTTAAGAAAGGGATACAAGGAGAAGTCATCCGCCTTAGTAAAGGGATACACCAGCATCAGTTAAAGGAAAGTCATCCGCCTTAAGAAAGGGATACACACAGTAAAGGAGAGATGTTTGCCTTAACAAAAGAACACCAAGGAAAGGAGTTCACCTCAAGAAAGGA
The DNA here is from genome assembly GCA_947683365.1 of Euphorbia pulcherrima. Taxonomy (NCBI): domain Eukaryota; kingdom Viridiplantae; phylum Streptophyta; class Magnoliopsida; order Malpighiales; family Euphorbiaceae; genus Euphorbia; species Euphorbia pulcherrima. The sequence goes on along the minus strand of CANTUS010000007.1, from coordinate 21,741,727 downwards.
ACCCACCCGTGTCACAACATTGTAAAGGCCTTTACAAGCGTAAACTAGTTAGACTCACGCTCAACTCAAGCCCATCCCCAATAAATGTATAGGCACTCACTTCCATTTTCAAAGCTGGATTTCTTACTAAGAGGGAGTGCCAGCCAGTAGAAGGGGCACGCTAAGGGCACACCAAGTCAAGCTTGGACCAACCTAAACATCTCTTCACTCAATCATTACAATTAAATTCGGGGCAAACCCCTTGCTCACCGTGATCCTTGATTGAAGGGCTAAAAATATTTTTGTTTTCACAAAAGTCAATCAAAAATCAAGGTAAGCCATTTTTGAATTGATCACTAATAAGGATAATTTTTGTGTACAGGTCCATCCTGAGCACAGGAAATTTTCCCTAGCTAACAAATCTTACAAGAAGAGATTTCCCTAGTTGAAAAAAATTCACAAAATTACTATACTCCCCAGCCGCAAAGTCAATCTAGGGGCATCCCCTTATTTCCCAGTAGCAGAATCATTCAATCAAGGGGCAACCCCCTATTTCCCAGCAGTAAAATCAGATATTAGGGGCATCCCCCCATTTTCTAGTAGCAAAATCATTCCATCAAGGAGCACCCCCCATTTCCCAACAGCGGAATCAGATCCTAGGGGCTATCCCCCATTCTCCAGTAGCGGAACCAATCAATCTAGGGGTGTCCCCCCATTGTCGAGCCCTCAAACGGGCATTCTTTGAGAGGCACCCTTCCAAGGGGCATTTCATTCCAAAGTGATCGAGCCAAACCCGACAGTTCTTGTGCTTAGTTTTCAGTATATTTCAAGGGCTAAACCCCATTCACACATCTTTATTCTTAATTGAAGGGACAAAAATATTTTTTATTTTCAAAAAAGTCAATCAAGAATAAAGATGCGTCTACTTGGACAATGACTAACTCGGTGTTTGATTATCGTCTCTTTTCAGGTTATTCAAATTCCCCAATAGGAGAGTCATCCGCCTTAGGAAAGGTATACACCATTAGTAGGAAAGTCGATCAGCCTTAAGAAAGGGATACATCAGTCAGGAGAGTCATCCGCCTTAGGAAAGGGATACACCATAAGCTAGGAAAGTTGATCCGCCTTAGGAAAGGTATATATCACCAGTCAGGAAAGTCGATCCACCTCAAGAAAGGGATACATCAGTCAAGATAGTTGATCCACCTTAGGAAAGGGATACATCATCAGCCAGGAGAGTTAATCCGCCTTAAGAAAGGGATACACACACCTTCCCCAGTAGAGTCACTAGGGATGCATAGTAGCAAAGGAAAGTCATCCACCTCAAGAAAGGGATATACATTGGCAAGGAAAGTCATCCGCCTCAAGAAAGGGATACGCATTAGCAAGGAAAGTCATCTACCTCAATAGAGGGATACGAATCAGCAAAGGAAAGTCATCTACCTCAAGAAAGGGATACGCATCAGTAAAGGAAAGTCATCCACCTCAAGAAAGGGATAGCATCAGCAAATGAAAAAGTCTGCCTCAAGAAAGGGACCCTTGGGAAAGGAGTTCACCTCAAGAAAGGAACTCGTCCATGTCATCACCTCAGGTATAATTTCTACACCCTCGCTCACATTGTGACATCATATAGATATATATCTGCAGTGATCCTATGAGGGGCAGTCTATTAGCACTTGATTTTACTGATCCTTCGCACGAAACAATGATGAGAGCTATATAATGCATCCTTCTACAAGTGTTATCTACTTAGAGTGATTTTAATGCAGTTTGGTCAAGCTTTGTCAAATCTAAACCTCAAAAAACTAGCGCCTGAGCCCTAAAAGGTCTAAAATGGTCAAAACATGTTAAAACTAGTCGAAATCGATTGATTTCGGGCAGTTTCAGGCAATTCTAGGAAGTTTCGAGCAAAATCGGCCGTATCGGTCTGTACAAATCCATACGTGTTGACTCGGATCCGTATGGGAGGACCTATTGGACCCGTACGGGTCCTCTAGACTCGTACGGGTCCATCCCTTCCGTACTAGTCTGAAAGCTTCCTGAATTACCTAATTAGGTACCAATGAGACACGTACGGGTCCAGGCCACCCGTATCGGTCCCCCAAATGCCCAAACAGTTGGTTTTAATGCTCAAATCTGCCATAACTGAATATATTCTACCATAAAAGAATATAATTCGATATGGAAGAATATAATTTGCTATAAACAAATATTATTTGCCATAAGCGAATATATTCTGCCGCAAAAGAATATAATTTGATATGGTAAATATAATTTTCCATATAGCAAATATAATTTGCCATAAACGAATATATTTTGCCATAAAAGAATATAATTCGATATGGAAAAATATAATTTGCCATAAGTGAATATAATTTGAAAGAAAAGAATATAATTTACCATAAACACATAAAATCAGCCATTTAATGCGTTCAGTACTATTTTTCCTCTATAAATAGAGGCCATTTTCGTCAACAGATACAACTGAGAAATCATGATAGAAAGAAAATACTAGTATAGGGAAATAATTCTAGCATGTTCTTGAGGTTATAGTAAGGGTATAGAAGAGGTATAGAAGTTATAAAATAGGGGGAAAACCATTCCACATTGGTTTTGTCCACATTTCATTCCTTTCTAACTTCATATTTAGGATTGGGGGAGATTCTGTCCACACAAATACTCACCTAAAAATTCTAAATCCATCATTTCATCATCTACTTTGACAAAGTTTTCATTTGGCATTAGAATAGCTCTAAAGTGGATTCACCATATAAAGGTACGCTCCTGATTTTCAAAGAGACTCGCATCTCAGTTATTTTATTTTTATTCTCTGTCTCTTCTTTTCTACGTGTTCTTTTATTCCTATTTTGGGTTTGGTCCTAACCCATATGAGCCTTGTTGGCAGCTTATGTCCTTGAGGATATTAAACTGGTGTGCCATACTTATACGGAAGGAAATCCCATTTTCATTTCATTTCTCCTCCATTCATTTTCTTATTAAATCAAACTGAGTTTCTACCCAAGACCTGACAGGACCCGTACGGGTCCCCCATACCCATATTTGTCCTCCCCGATAGCCATACGGGTTCCACCCACTTGTATAGGTACCGGCCCCCAGGCAAAGCCCAGAATTCCATTTCAACAGGTTAAAATCAATCCAACTCGCCATTTGCCATGCGATCATTTTCACTAATAATTCGGTAAATCAATCTATAAAAGTTAAAATGTGTTTTTACAATAAAATACATTGAAGACCTGTTATTTCTTTTTAATCCTAGAAGCTGCCTAGGCACTATCGATTGTAAAACCACCACGCTAACATAATTACATTTTTCCTAATGAAATGCTGACTTATGATGTGCTATAAAATGTGCTAATCTTTGTGGATGCAGGGGAATTTATTTTCATTTTTTTCGTAACTTATAACAAATGTAAAGGTCCTCTTGTAATTCCCCCATTTTTCCTCAGGTTGTAATGTTTATTCCCCCATTTATTGCTTATGCTTTATTGTAATATGTAAACGGATGTAACGAGTGTGAAAGAGTATAGAAAAATAGGAATTCTGTGATAATTCCCAAATGATGAAAACAAAAATGGTTTTACGCGGTGAATGTAATTTTGAATCAACTAAATGAGAAATAAGAGACTCATCTGATACCTGAATCTCTGATCTAATAGGTATGAGTCTCCCACCCAATGGGAATTGTACCAAAACTCTTTCCTAAGTAGATAACTTGGGTGGCGACTCTATCATTTGTATCGAGATTTGGGTCTTGATTCTTTTATTCATTAAAATTGGCTATTTGTTCAAACTAGAACTAAAAATGTTTTGTCACACCTAAATCCTACCAACCCCCAGTGGGCCCTACCTCTCACACAGGCGCCAAGGGAGACCCACACATCATCTATACCTCACAATTACTATCACCCCATCAGATGTATGCACGATGGCGGGCCTGGAGTAGAGCAGGGATGTAGTCCACTTTGATGGTTATGCCGACTGATGGCATTCTCGGCCTGAGGTGAAGGTCTATATCGCCAGACTACTTAGGCTTTGTCCAGGAGGGATGAACAAGCTCAAGTATGAGGACTTGTATGCTTATTGGATCAAGCAGCTGAGTCCTGTTGCTGCTGATAGGAGGGACCAGTATGCCCAATCTTTTTTGCTAACATTTCTTACCACTATCTTCTTTCCTGTCTACTCGAGCAACCTCAACTATGGCTTCCTCTCTACTGTGGAGGATCTCACTGTTGTCCCAGGTAAGAACTAGTGTTGGGCCATTCTAGTATAGCTATACTATGGATTGGACATTGGAGTCCGAGGTGAGCAGTTTGAGTTCAAGATCTGCCATCTGATACTACTGGTAAATCCTAAATTGATCTCTTGTGCTTCAACCTTTCACTTGGATTGTACTATGACTGATCATTATTTGGTTTTATAGATTTGGGCCTTTAAGCATGGGTTCATCCCCAGGCCGGGTTTGCCCATGTAGCCGGAGACACCGTATATCATTTTTAGGTGGGCGGGGCTCTAGCAGGGCCAGCCGTTGACTATAGTGCAGTACAAGGAGTTCCTACGCCAGCTGTGTTTGGATCGGGTAAACTTCTTCCCTACTAAACCTGCATTTTACATTTCAACAAACCATTAGTCGAAACTATATTTATGAGGTTGCGATACTCATTGTCCGTTCATTCTGTATAGGCTATTCAAGACCCATGGAATAGATTAGCCATACATGGGGCTATCGAGAGGATGCAGGCTGGCATGGATGACCGCCGCTTTGTCTTAGAGTCATCACTCTCCTACAAGTGGTATTTTATTGAGTGAGTCTGAGGGTGGAGGACCAATGCAATGGTGGAGAGACCAATCCCTCCCCTGATCTTGGCGGGCATCTTCTAGCCTTATCTCATACCAGGGACCGACCAGGGGCTGTACTTATTGGGTGAGGGGGCTCGCGTGCTATCTGTAAAGGGCTCTTATATTGAGTTCATTGATTCTTCTCTTCTTCCTCCCTGTGGGAGGATCCACCACAAGGGTGTCCCTCTTGAGTTTCACTGGAGTGATGGTGAGGGTGATGATGATGATGATAAGGAGGAGGCTGGACCGAGGGGTGACCATTGGGGTCCATTCATAGTTTATGGCACCAGGGGCTCGGCTAGGTCTGCTACCCCTTCTTCTCAAGTATGCCTCTAACTTGGCCTTTTTGAATACTTTATTGCTTTCTGAAATTGACTGGGATCTTGAATCTGATTCTTTATTGCTACAGCTTTTAGTTTCCACACGGAAGAGATCTGTCGCCACTTCTGCTCTTACCCTTGAGCCGTCGGCGAAGTGGTCTCAAGCTTCCGGATCTGTGAGGAAGGGCGTCCTTCAAGCTAAGTTAGATAATTTCTTCTGGCTCTTCGATCATTCAGGGAAGCGAGCTGTCAAGGATCTCAAGGAGTCAGTCCAGCCTACTAGTTTCGCTCCTTCCAACTCTACTCATGTAAGGAATTTCTGACCTTAATCTTTGTTCATTATTGTGATTGCTTAGAATCTCTCATCCTGATGTGACCTTTCCCTTTTAAGTGACTATCTCTGACGCTGCGAGGATTGCTAGGGGCTACTTTTTAGTGCGAGATCTGGTATTGGCCCAGGATGCACTAGCTTCGGTAAGTTTCTTTTTCTTGCAAAATTTAACAAACTATGCATGCATGCTATAACATTTATATATGTGTGCTAATCTTATGATTTCAATTGCAGACCCTGCTGGCCATGGAGCACAGCAAGTCCGCCTAGGACTTAGATGCTTCAAAGAAGAGGGTCGGGTACTTGAAGGAGTAGCTGCAGATAGCTACCACTGAGGCTTACCAAGCTAGGGCTGAGACCGCTGGAGCGAGGGCCGAGATTAAGATGTTAAGGGGCCAGTGTGCTAGGATGACTGAGGATAGATAGATGTCGGTTCCTTTTGATAATGAGTCCAAGCATGATCGTTCTATATACCGGGTAACTCAGAGGGGTGGAGATCAGACTATTGAGGGTGCTAATGCTGCTGTGGTTGCTGCAGGGACATTGAAGACTAGGGCCCCTACTCAGCCAGCTGCCAATACTAAGGAGGTTGAGGATCACATCACCATAGATGTGGATTACTTACTGGATTTTACTTAGGACCAGACTGAGGAAGGTCACCAGGGGCAGGATCCCTTAGTAGCTTAGGTTATGATTACTTTCTGAACTATTGGTACTTTTGGGCCCTGCGTGGCTTGTTTTGATTATAAACTTTGGATTGGTACTTTTGACATTTGACTTTTATGCATGCTAACTTTCTTTGAATTGGGAGTATCGAGTATTGCCTCTTTGCGAACTCGTATTTTACCCAGTGATTTTATAGTGAGGGTACCAAGTGATGTTCTAACTTTTGCATAGGCCATTTGATGCGAGGTGACCTATCGAACATTTATTTTTTTCTTTCTTTTTGTCCTAATTTTTGCCTAAACTGTCCTTGACGGCTCAGTCTAGTGGACTTTTTCTCTTTTTTTAGCTTTAACTTTTGCCTAGACCGCTCTTTCGGGTTTTCAACCTAGCAAGCCTTTTTTTTCTTTTTTCCTTAATTTTTATCGAGACCACCCTTTCGGGTTTTCAATCCCGTAGGCTTTTCTTTTATTCTTGTCATAACTTTTGCATGGACTGCCCTTTTGGGTTTTCTATCTAGCAGACTTTTTATAAATTTACATATGCTTAATTTCTTTGAAATGTTTTATTTCTGCTGGATTACATGTGAAAGGAATAAATAATAATGATGCGTAACATGCAGAGAAAAATTGATGTGCACATACCAGCGATTATTTCACCTAAAGATATGCTTGCGTTCATAAGACTGAGATTCTTGGCAAAATCATAACATGTTCATTGATGAGATTAATTTGAGTAATAGGCAACGGTAATAATTTGCAATGGACAACCCCTAATGCTTACTGGTCTTTTACAAATTTTCCTGAAGGCAACTAACATTTTGCTCTCAATGCCATAACTTTTGCCTAAGCTGCCCTTTTCGGGTTTTTAGCTTAGTGGGATTTATTGCATTAGAGTGCCCTAATTTTTGCCTGACCGATTTGCGGAATATCGATCAGTGGGTTGCACCCTAATTATTACCCGAGTAGTAGAGGACTGCTGACCGGGTGATTTATTCTTTATTTCTTTTTTATGATTTAATTCTTTTAACCTAGACATGATAACGCTTGAGACTTTCTTGATTTACTAGATTCACGAACTCATTTCCATCCATATCCATAAGCTTGATTCCGTCCTCTCCCAAGATTTTCTTTACAACAAATAACCCTTCCCAGTTAGGCCTAAACTTGCCCCTTATGTTAGTGTTGATCTAGCGTAGCTGCTTGAGAACCAGATCACCCACTTTGAGAGGTTGCTTTGGGTATCTGACTCTATTGTTGTAAGCTCGAGCCATGCACTGCTAGTACTTCTGTAGATGGTCAAGTGCCTTGAGCCACTTTTCATCTATTACATTCAACTATTCATACCTGGCCCTTGCCTAATCTGATTCTTTTAACTGAGCTTTGAGTGCCACCCTTAGAGATCATACTTCTATTTCTACTGGTAGCACAACTTCCATTCCATATACCAAGGAGAATGGCATCTAATCGATAGGAATCCGTATACTGGTTCTATACCCCCAAATTATAAGTGGGAGTTTATCTACCTAGTCTATGTAGGTAGTCACTGCTTTAGATAGAATCTTCTTGATTGACTTATTGGCAGCCTCAATTGAACCATTTGCTTGTGGCCTATATGGAGAAAATCTGTGATGCTCGACATTGAACTTCTTGAATAATTCTGTTGTGGCCCTATGGAACTGAACTCCATTATCGGATACCACATTATGCAGAACCCCATATCGAGCGAAGATATGTTTCTCTATGAACTTGGCCATCTTCTTGGCGGTGATACTGGTGTAGGATTTGGCCTCCAACCATTTTGAAAAATAATCAGCTGTGACTATGATGAATCGGTGCACATTGGTTGATGATGGCTGAATTTCACCGATTATGTCTATCCCCTATGCTGAGAATAGCCAAGGAGTAGGCAAATTATGAAGCTCAAATGGAGGTAAATGTTGTATATCCCTATGGATCTGACACTCATGACATTTCCTAACCTTATCAATGTAGTCGGCATTTATTATGGTCTATAAGTATCCCATTCTCTGAATTTTTCTAGCTAAAGCCATCCCATTCATATACGGACCGCAATCCCCTTAATGTACCTGAGTCATTACTCTTTCTACTTCTTCTTCTATTAGACATCTTAATAATAAACCTTTAGCTGTCCTTTTGAAGAGATCCTCATCTACTAGTCTGAACTATATTGCTAACCTTTTGAGAGTCAGGCGATCAAACCCTGATGACCCTTTGGGGCACTTCCCTTCCTTCAGGATCCTTTTAATGTCACCGTATCAACAGACCTTTTGCTCCTCTATAATCATAACTCGAACCTTTTCATGAAATGGAGAACGAGCCGTTTCTATTATAAGTGGATGTATAGGCTGAGCCTCTTCTCCTTCCTATATTGAGGCTAGGGTAGCCAAGGAATTAGCCATCTGATTCTCATCCGTCCGTACATATTGGAAGAGGCATTGATTGAACTATGCTGACAAATGCCAAACTACTTCCACATACGGCCTAAGCGACTCTTATCTGATTTCCCATTCTCCCATGACATGTGTTATTACTAACACAGAATCTCCCATCACTCTGACTTCCCTTGCCCCTACTTTTGAAAGAGCATCAAGACCAAAGAGACCAGCTTCATATTCGGCCCCATTATTGGTGACTGGAAATTCCAGTCGTTTGCTCAAAGGGATAACTTCATCTTGCGGTGTGATGATGATTACCCCAAGACCTGTGCCTTTTTGATTCATAGCCCCATCAAAATACATTATCCATTCTGCCTTCCCTGCTTTTACTGCTGCTGACTGCTCATTAGGGAAATCTAGATTTTCAACATAATCAGACTTTATAGGTTGGCTTGCTAAGAATTCAGCCACTGCTCTCCCCTTAATGACCTTCCTCGTGACATACTCAATATCAAACTCAGATAGTAATAGGAACCAGTAAGAGAGTTGCCCTGCTAATGTAGGAGACTGACAAAGATACTTCATTGGGTCCACTTTTGCAATTGCTTTAATTTTGTAGGACTGAAAGTAATGCCTCAACTTTGTGGTTAACCATACCATTGTTGTACATGTCTTCTCTATCACCGTGTTTTTTTTCTCATATTCTAACAACTTTTTACTCAAATAGTATGGCATGATTGCTTTTATGCTCTTGCTCTTTGACCAGCATTGCCCCTACAGATGACTCTTCTATGGCTAAATAGAGGATTAGCAGTTTATCGGGCATCAGAGGTTTCAAAATTAGAGGGTTCATAAGATAATCCTTTATTTTATCGAAGGCTATTTGACATTGCTCATTCCATTCTATTGGCCACTTCCTTCTCAACAACTTAAAGATCGGCTCACACATTATTGTTAGCTTGGCGATAAAATGGCTCACATACTGAAGCGATCCAAGAAATGACCTAACTTCCCTTTAGGTTTTAGGAATAGGCATTTCTTGAATGGCTTTCATTTTATCAGGGTCAACCTCGATCCCTTGTTGACTAACAATATGGCCTAGAAGCTTCCCAAAAGTTACCCCAAATACACACTTCTTCAAATTCAGACGCAGGTTGTACTTCTCGATCCTTGTTAAGAACCTTTCCAAAATCTCAGGGTGCTCTTCCCTGGTGTTTGACTTTAATAACATATCATCCGCGTAAACCTCAACCTCTTTGTGGATCATGTCATGCAACAAAGTTTTCAGGGCTCTTTGATAAGTTTCCCCTGCATTCTTCAACCCAAAAGGCATTACCTTATAACAATAGACTCCTTATTCTATGATAACGGCTGTCTTGGCCTTGTCGATGATATCCATTAAGATTTGATTATATCCAAAAAACCCATCTAAGAATGAGTACATTGTGGCCCTAGTAGCACTATCCACCAGTATATCGATATGAGGCAATGGAAAATCATCTTTTGGGGAGGCCCTATTCAAGTTGCGAAAATCGACACACATTCTGACTTTCCCATTTTTCTTTGGGACTGGGACAACATTGGCTAACCATGTTGGATATTCAATTACTTCAATGAACTTGGCCTCCAATGACCTAGCAACCTCAGCTTTGATATTATCTGCCCATTTTGGATGCAATCTCCTCAACTTTTGTTTGACTTGTTTGAACCTGGGGTTGGTTAGGATACAATGTTCAGCGATTTAATGGTCTACCCCGGGCATGTCCTCTTAGGACTAGGCAAAAGCATTAACATGTTTTCTAAGCACTTTTATCATCTCTCTTTTTTTGATAGGGGTTAAGTTGTTGGATATTGTTACCATTTTTGGATTTTCCTTAGTTCCCAAATTAATGTTATGCAATGAAGTATCATGAATGCTAAAAATGTCATGCGTATGGTCAGATGAATGCATAATGCCATCAGACGAAACATCAAACAAGTAAGGAAAATCATTATCATTATCATTAGGATGCCCGAAGGCTACATCATTTTCATTACATATTATTGCATTGTTATCCTCCACAGGCAGAGGGCTTCCTTGGTCATTCATTAAGATGTGAGTCAGGTCGCGATCCAAATCTTATAACTATTCCTCTGTTAGTACGCCGTCCATGGTTTCCCTTATGATTTGGGCCAGAGTTTTCAAAGCTTCCTGGATATGTGTCTTCTTCTTGTCCCCCAAGCACAATATGGTGTATATAGAAGTAGTGAGGGTATCTATAGCTTTGTCTATTTCAATCTTTGACGGATCATTGTCTTCCATTTTCTTGAAACATTTTTCCGCTTCTATGGCTACTTCACTACTCTCAACGACGGTTTTAAAAGATTCCATGAATGCTATCTTATAGATATGAGGGGATAACCTAAATATTAATTGGTCAGCTAGCTCCTTCTCATGAGGTTTCCTCTTAATAGCTACAAAAATTGTCAACCATCTCTTAAAGTAGTCATGCACAGATTCCCCACTCCATTGCCTGATTGCTATAAGGTCAAGCATGGATGGTTCTTCTCTCACTTTTTTTACTTCTATAACGTGCTTCCAGATCTCTTCTTCTTCTAATTCTAAATTGATCATGCATAATTGTTCCCCCCTTCTTCGGGGTTCCCAAACTTTGCCTACATCAATGGGTACCGTAATGGCCTTAAGGAGATCCTCAGGCTTTAGTTGAACATATGGTTGGAGGTGATCAATCAACTTATAGTTTTTTAGCTTCTAGAAAAGGCTCAACAGAGGAGTACCCTAAGGCGAGATATCATCGAGAGTCATAGGATAAACCTTCTGATCGTGGGTCATACCATAGGGTAAACCCATGAAATAAGGGAGGATTGTCTCTTTTGGCTTAACCATGAAATCTGGTAACTAACTCAAATCCTTGCTATGGTGAACTTGCAACATGGCCTCTTGACAAAATAGATGGGACCCATTATCGACTGCAGGGAGCGTTGGGTTCGCTGGCTGAGTAGATTGACCTAGCTGAGCCATGGGTGAACTTGAGGGGAAGAAAACTTGTCGAATCTTGAACTGAGGGGGTAACCAAAATATAAGTACATGCATGAGATGCGTTATGCATGAGCAAATTACAACGATACATGGCTGGGTTAATCACAAGGGTATGTAACACAACACATTCAAAGCGATCGATTCCGTCCTTATTACTCCCACTGATTCTGAGGTTATTCTTCCTTAGTCTAATCTCACATAGAAATCAAGGTACCTAGAAGGTAAAATTCTAAGGCTTTATTTAAGAATGGCATAGGGACATATCGAAAGTTGATGTAGAAGGTTTCTATCGTATCAAGCCTCTTTTGGAGGGAGATGACAATGAGTGCTCCACCCATTAGGATGTCCCCAATTCCTGGAGGGCATGGGTAACACCTTCATGAGTGTCGCGGAAATAATAGGGCACCATAACCTAGTGCTAGAAGAAGAGTGCATCTAACAAAAGAGATAAGGAGGTGAGAAGATAGAGTGTGATAATTTTCCCTAATGATGAAAATAAAAGTGGGTTGAATCAAGTAAATGATTTTCAGTGCTCATCTTAATCTTTTAAGCTTTTAAAACAAACCAAAAAAAATTTGCAAGTTAAAAGATTACATCCCCAGCAGACTCACAATTGTGAGGTGTTGATGACGTGAGGGTCTCCCTTAGCGCTTGTGTGAGAGATGGGGCCCATTGGGGGTTGGTTGGATTTAGGTGTGACAAAACACTTTTAGTTAAAGTTTGCACAATAAACCAATTTTAATGAATAAAAGAATCGAGACCCAAATCTCGATACAATAGAGTCACCACCCACGTTGTCTACTTGGGAAAGAGTTTTGGTATGGTTCCCTCTGGGCGGGAGACTCATACCTATTGGATCAGAGATTCGGGTATCGAATAAGTCACTTAATTCTGATTTAGTTGATTCAAAATAATATTCACCGCATAAAACCGTTTTTGTTTTCATCATTTAGGGAATTATCACAGAAATCCTATTTCTACACACTTTCACACTCGGTACATGTGTTTAAATATTACAATAAAGCACAAACAATAAATGGGGGAATAAAAATTACAACCAGGGAAAAATGGGGGAATTGCAAGAGAACCTATACATTTATTCTAAGTTATAAATCGAAATAAAAATAAATTTCCCCTACATCCACAAAGATTAGCACAGTTTATAGCACATCATAAGTTAGCATTTTATTAAGAAAATGTGTTTATGTTCGAGTGGCAGTTTTGTAATCGATAGTGCCCGAGCGGTTTCTAGGATCGGAGAGAAAGAACTAGTCTTCAACATCTTTTGTTATGAAAACACGTTTTAACTTTTATGGGTTGATTTACCAGATTATTAGTGAAAATGATTGCATGGTAAATGGTGAGTTGGATTGATTTTTAACTAGTTTAAAATGAGTTCTGGAATCTGCCTGGGGCTGGTACCCATACGGGTGGGTGGGACCTGCACGACTACTAGGGAGGACCGGTACGGGTGTGGTGTACCCATACGGGGTCCTATCTGGTCTAGGCAGAAACTTTGTTCAATTAAGTTTACAGATTAATAGATTAATGGATTGGTGGCAGAAAAATAAAATAAAAAGGGATTTCCCTCCGTATAAGTATGGTGCACCGATCTAATACCTTGACGATACAAGGTGCCATTAAGGCTCATACGGGTTAGGACCAGACCCAAAACAAGAAATAGAAAGAGCAGATATTATAGAAGAGGCAGAAAGTAACAACAATAATAAAACTGAAATGTGAGTCTCTTTGAAACTCAAGAGCGTTACCTTTGCAGCGTGAATCCACTTTGAGGTGGTCCCTTTACTGTTGAGAGAGTCCGACCAAAGTAGATGGTGAAATAGGACTATTTAGGTGAGTATTTGTGTGGATAGAACCTCCCATAAATCCTAATGAATGAAGTTAGGAATGAATAAAATGTGGACAAAAGCTCAAAGAATGGGTTTTCTCCACATTTTATACCTCCTATATCCCCCACTATACCGTTTCTATACCTATAGAAATTGCTAGAACTTTTACTATAATTTTTCTATAGTTTTTCTTCTATTATGAATGTGTGTTATGAAATGAAGGGAAAAGCCCCTATTTATAGGGTGAAAGTCAGGTCTGAATGCAATAATCCGCGTTCAAGACCTGCCTTTTCTCGAAAATGGTAAGATATTACTTCCAAAGCGGCTGATTAGGCAATTAGAGGACCTGCACGGGTGGGGCCCCACCCATATGGGTACTAGGGGATCCGTACGGGTCCTCTCCACATTTATGGAAGGTAATCCCCGTACGGGTCTGTTAGTGGATTTGTACTACTAAATAGAACCCGTACGGGTACCTAAGGGCAGACTAGGTCTCCGGACTTCGGCCAAACTCAACTCTGCAGTAGTAGGAATACCTCTGATGGACAACACCTAAAAGACATTGCCTCATATAGCTCTCATCATAGTTTCATGAGAAGGATCGTTAAAATCCAGTGCTCACAACTGCCGTTACTCTGCCAAAATTTCGGTAGCAAATTTATATTTATTAAGCCATCATAATGCCCGTTTTATTTCTTGAATTTAATTCTTAAATAAAGCCGTTGTAATGCAGAAATTACTACAAATTCCAAAATTCAACAATTAATCCAAACAATTTGAACAATATGAGTAACTATTATGTCCAAACTCAGAAGCTCACTTTCTTTTCGGTATAAAATCCCATTTTGGATCAGTATACCACAATTCCCGGTGGAGCTGAACCTGGTGGCGACTCTATTTTATTTTTAAATAAAGTAAAAATATTTTATTTTAAAAATATTCTTTTCCCAATAAAATGTGTAAATATATTTGTTAATATAATCACATTTTTGGCTTATACAAAGCCACCGCATTTAAGCAAACCGAATTTTCTCAAACCAAACCGAATCGTGCGCCGAATGCCACACCCTGCGTGCATCCTATTAAAACCCCTCGCCCGCTCACATAGGTGACTCTGTTGGGAATCTATTTTTATAAAAATCCGATTTTTATAAAAAATCTTTTTTTGACATGATAATAAAAATATTGTTCAAATTAAATTTTGGAATTATGGAATATGTGGTCATTTCAACATTACACAAATTCTAGGGTTGCGTAGTATATGCATTTTTACCCCAAAACCTATTTAGGTGTCTTTTGGTGAAGTATCTCCAAGTTCGCTTAGGGCTTGAGGGGTATGCATCCAATCACACCCCTTGAGTAACGTACGAGGACCTTGCTTGCTTAAGGGCAAGACTACCATAGTATATCAGATGTAGAAAAGTTTCTTTTGGTTCGCTTAGGGCGACTGGGACTCGGTACACAAAGGCACAGAGTACCCAAATTGCACCCAATCCAGAGATTGAAACCCACATATAGATAAACTATAGACACTTCCCCATAGGTTTACCAAAAAACCATGAGTGCAAGTGAGTAGACTTCGCTAAGCCCCATTGGCTTTAAAGCGAAGTAACCAAATTGAGTTAAAAAGGCATTAGGCTCGTTCTAATTCATTTGATATCTCTGCAGGTTTATTAAATATAAATAAACTAAAAATGAACATCATGATTATCTGAAAACTAATCATATCTTTGTACAGCCACATTGATGTGTGCCATACCATTTCATTTCCATAAGTTATAGGAACCTAAATTATTCGAGACTAGTGAGTCTACCTAGGCTCAACCCATGAGCCAAAATAAACCAAGACCATTGAGTCCACCCAAGCTTACCCCTTAAGCCGAAATGCACAAACCCTTTTCGAGTGACCAGCGAGTCAGCTCACCCTTGGACCAATGAGTCAACCCTTTTCAAATGACCAGCGAGTCAGCTCATCCTTAGACCAATGAGTCAACCCTTTTCGAGTGGCCAGCGAGTCTGCTCACCCTTGGACCATTGAGTCAACCCTTTTTGAGTGACCAGTGAGTCAGCTCACCCTTGGACCAATTATTCAGCCCTTTTTGAGTAACCAGCAAGTCAGCTCACCCTTGGACCAATGTGTCAACCCCCTTCGAGTGACCAGCGAGTTAGCTCACCCTTGGACCAATGAGTCAACCCTTTTCGAGTGACCAGCAAGTCAGCTCACAATTGGACCAATGAGTCAACCCCCTTCGAGTGACCAGCGAGTTAGCTCACCCCTTGGACCAATGAGTCAACCCCCTTTGAGTGACCAGAGAGTTAGCTCACCCTTGGATCAATGAGTCAACCCCCTTTGAGTGACCAGAGAGTTAGCTCACCCTTGGACCAATGAGCCAACCCCTTTTCGAGTGACCAGTAAGTCAGCTCATCCTTGGACCAATGAGTCAAACCCTTTTCAAGTTACCAGCGGGTCAGCTCACCCTTGGACCAATGAGTTAACCCCCTTCGAGTGACTAACGAGTCAGCTCATCCTTGGACCAATGAGTCAACCCACCTTTGACCAGTGAATCAACTCACCCCTGGTTATCGAGTTAAATCTGACTCAAGACCTTGGGCTTCAAACCGCACGTTATTGATATTCCATGAATATCGTAGACTACCCTTGCCCATTGCTCCTCAAAAAATTAGCATGCACCCTACCCCCTATTATTTGGTCATATCCATTCATTCATTCATTCATACATTAATTCATCCATTCATGCATCCCAATAGGCCGAGGTAAGTAGGGCTCAGAGCCTCACTAGATACACTTACTAACACTTGATATCTTACATTTTCAGGTTGGATGCGGGAGAAAAGGAGGTTTATACATATATCAGGAAGCCCAAAAGTCACACTCCCACCACCAATCAAATATATGGCTGGATTTTTCTTCAATCCAGAACCTAAAACTGCCATAGCAGATAATGATACAGTTGGATAGTATGCTCTAGAATTTCATGATGTTTGGGAAAGGCTGAGCGCTGCTAATGGTCAGAAAACCCAAGAGCAAGTGGCCGAGATAGCGGCATTAAAGACGAAGATGGCAGACATGGGGAAGTTCTCCCCAAATTAAGATATATGTTGCTCCCTCCATTGAGCTATATGTAGTTATTGATTGATTCTTGCCAAAGGAATCAGAAGTCCTTCCAGCTAAGTTTATGATGCATTATATAGCCCTATATGTTGGTACTGGACCCCCTCACGTGCATGTAGAGAGTTATCTTTGGAATATGACTAGCATGAACATCCCTAAGGTTCATATAGTCAACCTTTTCTAAGCCACCCTATGAGGACCTGCCTCTAAGTGGTACATGAGCATGCCAACAGACGTGAAATATGATTAGAGAAAGCTATGGTTGGCATTCTTGGAGAATTATTCCTTTAATCTGAAGGTCAAGACTACTTTGCAAGACCCTGAACGGATCAAGCAACGGCCGAATGAGTCCTTCAAAAAATTTTACCTGAGATGGATGGTTGTTCGTGTACTTATAACTGGGGCACCCAACCAAGATGCCCTGATAGTGAAGCTTGTCAAAGGCTCTAACCCGAAATACTGGGAAAAAATGAAAATGAAAAGATTCGATACTTTCAACGATGTGGTGGACTATCCTAAGAGACTAGAAAAGTATGAGGAAGAAGATTGAACAAAGAAGCAAGAACATCAAGCTTATGCTAAACCTCGATAGTGGGAACAGGGCAGATCCTCCAAGCAAGGAAATTTTGACTCCCCAAAGGCTCCAGCCAATGTTGTAGCGGCCACTCAGGTGTAAACTCACCAATCTATCTCCCCATGGGTAGAATCACTGTCACAAATATTCACCAAACTAAGAAAGTCTGACCAACTCCAGAGCATCAAGCCATTCGCTCCACCTGTTGCGGCAAATAGAGACAACTTTTATGCTTACCATATAACCAAAGGGCATCGCACTAACAAATGCGCTTAGCTACTAAAAGAGCTACAGTATATGATAGCCGATGGGAGAATGAAAGAGCCTAAAAAGAAACCAAGAACTCAAACTAATCCCCTACCAAATTTTTAAGCTATCGTGAATGCCATTGGTATTCACTTGGAGACCGAAGAGCATGGCATTGGCATGACAGATGATTTCTGGCATGACATAAGATGGGGAGACAATATGATCTTTGATAACATTGATATCATCTACATGGTTGACCAGTCTGTCTTGAAAATGAGAAAAGAAGGGCTGGATCAATACCAAGTACCACTGCACCTCATATACCAGGGAGACTTTGACCCAAATGACCATGTAGAAGAATTCCTTTAGTTTATGCATGAACAAGGGATAGCCATGATGGGTTTTGCACCCCAATTCCCCAGATTCTTAGAAGGACCAACCATAGACTGGTATGACACAATACCGATGAAGGTCAATGGAACTAGTACTTTATGGAGAGGTCTTTCCTCCACTACTTTAGGGCATCTCAACCATACTCGAATATGCTTTGCTGGTGGTTGGCACCATAAGTATACTAATGAAATGCTGGTTAGTAAGATTTTCCTCCTCCACAACCCCCCATGTACACTCTCTCAGATTATATGAGTCTGAGTTATGTAGGAACGAGTTTGTTTAAATTTGGGAGCTCTTCCGGGATAGCACGCCCAGAAAATCAAGAGTTATACAACCCTGAACAGGCCTGGAGTGATCATAGGGACCAGCAAAGGTACTTCAGCATTAAACTAAATGAAGTGACACCGGACCCATTTGCCGGACTTCGTGCAGATGTAGCATCAGAAATAAACCACAGAAACTAAATGAGCATTGAATTATGAGATCTATTTGAAGGGATTTGTGCTGACATTACAGCATATAGTGCCCGTGTAGAGGAAACATTTGCCAGCATACGAGGTATGGTCTCTGACTTTCGCATGGCTATCATAGGGGTTGAATCTGAAATGAATAAAGAATATCTCGAGGAAGATCCCGAGGAAGATCTCGAGGAAGATCCTGAGGAAGATCCTGAAAAAGATCCAAAAGAAGATCCCAAGGAAGATTCGGATGATGGTATCCTAGCTCAGCATGCACCGAATTAGATCTTTGAACCATGGAATGGGCAATAATAGAAGAACTTATGGACTCCAGCGAATTGGTTCACAAAAATGAAAGTGAGGTGGATAACTTGGGATATAAATCAGAGACCTTTTCAGGCGATGAGCTAAATCACTTACTGAGAGATTTTGAGTACGAGGTTCCCTTCCCCAATGGTATGATGGTCGATTATGATGGATTCGAGAGCTATGCCTCATCTTAAGAGCATGACTCCCCAGGTGCCTTATGGTCTACAACAAGTAATGATTTAGGAGACTTTATGAACTTTGACTCAGGTAGCAAATATATCATTAATATGATTCGAGACGAAGGGCAAGAACCTTCTCCGTAACACTTCATGGAGAGAATCCGCGCTGAAAACAAGTTAGCTCGAGCCAGTTGTCGATCCAAAGTCCAGACTTAAGGGTGGTTTATCTCATATTTTATGACGGAAATACAAGGTCATGCCCTAGTATCTGTGATTTTGTGCAAATGATGAACGATGGGTACATTCACTATGCCTTTTGGCCCGAAAGGTTCCGCTGGACTCTCTGGGAGAAGGCAGTCATTTTGTATAAGGGACTGACATTTTACCAAAAGTCATTCTAGAATATTTTGGCTAGGCAATTCATCGACTACTTCACATGGGTCAATCCGCCAGAAAACTCAACCACTGAGTTAGATAGACACGGGAATCCCTTACGATACAGGGAGTGGAAAGCGACCAATGTTATCTTTCTAACGTCAATAGAATCAGCCAGGGAATACCCGTGGTACATGAATAAGCATAATGATGGATAAATCGCCTACTATAATACTCCATACATGCTCAATGACCACGAACAACCTGATGAAGTCTCCTCATCCATCCATATGATCAGACAGGAATCCAATCCTTTCCTATGCTAAATCCTACAAGAGACCCCCATTGTTCTGGAAAAATAGCCTAAAAAGGTTCCCTTCATGCAATGGCCCTTCACCACTAAAATCCCATCTTCTACAAATAAGTCAATCTACTTGGAAGAGATACCGCTTGATGAAGACTTTGATGAGTTTGAGGTCTTTGAAACAACAAACTCACCAACCCAGGTTGTTAGCCCTATCACCAGAGGAGGGAAAGTCACTGGGTCAATAGTCCCAACCTTGCCAAGGTCAAAACCTCCAGCACCTCCAACTTTGTTAAGACCTCAGAATAGATAGAGAGCCCAATTATAGATCAACTAAAAGCCACTACAACTAAGATGAGTATCTGGGACCCACTCCCTGGTTCTCAAGATCACAAGCTTGTTATTGTGAAAAAGCTTATGGAGATCGAGACATCTCCCCTAGCATCACCAGAATAGGTTTGTACGGTACTTAACAATGAGACTAGCAGTGTTATCCCTAACATTGTCTTTTCAAGCTTGGACCTGCCTGACGAAGGCATTTGCCATAATAAAGATCTCTACTTAAAGGCTAGTGTCTTCGGGTGAATCATGCCCTGTATAATGGTCGACGATGGTTCATCATTGAATGTTTGTCCTAAAGAGATTTTACCACTCCTAGGGCTAACTGAAAGGGACTTAAAGAGATCCACAATAGTCATTAAAGCCTAAGACAACTCCAAGAGAACCATCGTTGGCACGTTCAAAGCCGAAGTTATGATTGGCGAGATCTCATCTATAGTACTTTTCACGATCATAATTATCTCGGTAATCTTCTCTATACTGCTCGGACGGCCGTGGTTCTATGCTCTAGGAGGGGTTCCATCCACTCTTCACCAAAAGATCAAAATCCCATTCAGCGAAAAGATCGTTACCCTAGAGGCTAATGAGGCATCAGTGGTGGCAGCACTGAAAATGGAAGAAAGCCATATGAAAGGATTTACCACAACCATGATCGGGTATGAGTCAGACAAACAATCAGAGGTGTACTAGGGCCCATGGATTCAGAGATACATGCAAAAGCACCATACTCCTGGCAAGGGACTAGGTGTCCATGAACAAGAAATGCCGACCTTTAATATAGGGGTAGGAGAATGGAAGACTGCAGGACTCGGTTACATAGGCCCGAGAAGAATCGCCCACAAGAAGATCTTTTAGAAGAAGCTGCAACAACCTTTGAACGGAACCCCCGAGCCTGTTACTCACCAAGGGAAAACAGTACCAGGATTTAAGATATTCGCAGATGTGGTAAGCTACGATAATTATGGTAAAAGCTCCATAACATGTACATTGAAGGAAACAGGTCGCCAGCCAGATGCAGGGGCAATCTTAGACCAAATCAAGTCTGATGAATAGGTACACCCAAAGAAGGTCAAAAAGTTGAGTAAAGAGGAGGAAATCCTCGATAGCATAACCAAGCATCTTCAAGCGCAGCTCAAGATAGTGGAGGAAGCAAAAAGCAAGGGAGGTGGCTTGAGCCAAACTATCATAGACATGGTCACAACCATGAAGGGTAAGGCAAAGGTGTAAGAGGAAGACGATGAGGTTATCCTGTTGAAGCCGGCTGCCATAGGAGGATCATCTGCTGCGGACGAGTCTTTTATTTTTGTTTCCTGTTTGTTTGAAATGAATAATGTAATTATGATGATAATAAGATGAAGAAATTTGCTTATTTGGATTGTTTTTCTATTATGATTCCATGCATCCATTCCAGCATTCATCTAGCATCTTTGACATCAATAATGATATTACAAAAGAAATTAACTTAAATACGGAAGATGACACAAAAATGGTATACGTTTCTAATCAATTGCCCGTTGAACAAGAGAGAGAATTGATAAAAGTATTGAAAAATTACATTTTAGCCTTTGGATGGTCTCACGAAGACATGCCGGGACTTGATCGGTACATCGTCGAACACAAGATCCCCACGGACCTAAAAATATGGCCAATGAAGCAAAAGGTGAGAAGGATGCATCTGGAATGGGCCGAAACGATCAATGCAGAAGTGGCCAAACACATTAAGGCTAATTTTGTCAAGGTCGTCGAGTACCCCACTTTGTTGTCCAATGTAGTCTATGTATCCAAGAAAAATGATGATGTCCGAGTTTGTGTCGACTTTACGGACTTGAATAAGTTCACCCCTAAGGACGATTTGCCGCTACCACACATCGATATTCTAGTAGACAGCGCAGCAAGAGCCACCATGTATTCCTTTATAGATGGATTCTTGGGATATCACCAGATCCTCATGAACGTGATAGACAAGTTCAAAACTGCATTCATCTCAGAATGGGGGACCTACTATTTCAGGTTGATGCCTTTCAGACTAAAAAACGCACAACCTACCAACGAGCATTCATAACATTGCTACATGACCTGATCCACAAAGAAGTCAAGGTCTACATAGATGACATGCTTGTACAATCCACTATGCTAGAAGAGCACCCGATAGCGTTAGAGCGATTCCTTATAAGAATAGAAAAATACAATCTCCGCCTCAACCCAAAGAAGTGCATATTTGGATTTATATCAAGTAAGTTACTGGGACACATGGTTAGCAAGAGAGGCATAGAGATGGATCCTGATAAAGCTAATCCTATAAGGGAAATGCCTGCACTAATAACCGAGAAAGAAGTGAGAAGTTTCTTTGGATCCATACAGTACGTCAGTTGCTTTATAGCACGGTTGACCACCACATGTAAACCTATCTTCAAGCTCTTGAGGAAGCAGCAGCTAATAGAATGGAATTACCAGTGTCAGGAAGCCTTCGACAGAATTAAAGCTTACATAATGAACCCACCAGTGTTGAAGCCGCCAATTCTTGGAAAGCCACTCATTCTCTACTTAGCAATAGAAGAGACATTTGTGGGAGCTATGTTGGTTCGGGAACACAAAGATAAGAAGGAACACACGGTATATTACCTCAACAAGAAATTGCTAGAATACGGAACCCGGTACACCATCGTGGAGAAAACTTGCTCCGCCATGGTCTGGCTCACCAAGAAACTCTGGCATTACATCCAATCATATAGAATCCAAGTAGTCACAAAAGTGGATCCAATGAAGTATTTGTGCCACGTTCCCTCGCTAACTGGGAAATTGGCCAGATGGCTCCTATTATTATTAGAATTCGATATCGAGTACGTCATTAAGAAAACCATTAAAGGAAGGGTAGTGGCCAAATTCCTAGTAAATCAGCCACTCAAAGAAGGAGAACAGGAAAACCTAGAATTCCCTGACGAATGCTTTATAGCCACTACGGAGAATCCTAAAAAATGGACCATGTTCTTCGATGGTGCCGTTAACAAGCGAGGGGTTGGTTTCGGGGTCATCATCATAATGCCAGATGCTGTGCTCACACCTCTATTAAAGCGATTGTAATTTCTCACCATAAATAACAGGGCAGAGTATAAGCATGTTTCTTTGGAATGTCTGCCCTAATCACTCTCAGAGCGGATAAGGTAAAAATCATCGGCGATTTGGATTTGGTCATCAAACATGTCATAGGAGACTTGGAATTAAAGGGAGGAATCCCTCATACCTTACTTAGAGGCTGTATGGAGAAAAGCCATGATGTCCGGCGAATCTGAATTTCGTCACATGCCCCGCAAGGAGAATCAAATGGCAAATGCATTGGCCACTTTAGCCTCCATGTGGGAAGGACCCCAAAAGCAGCCAATCAAACCCCTTAATATAGAGATAACCCGATCTCTATAGTACGTACATGCAATAGAGGATACTGCGGAAGAAGGGAAGCCTTGGTATTCTAACATCGTTAAATTCCTTGAAAATGGCAAGTTTCTGGATGAGGCTACGGATTTCAACCGAAATACACTGAGAAAGCTTGTTTTACAGTTTTGCCTAGCCAAAGGAGACCTATTCAAGAGATCCTCTGATGGCCTGGTATTAAAATGCCTAACCCAACAAGAAGTGGAAAACATAGTGAAGGAGACACATTCAGGAGACTACGGTCCATACATGAATGGTATTATGATGGCAAAGAAAATCCAAAGAATGGGATTTTTTGGTTAGCTATGCTAGCTGACTGTATTCAAGAAGCAAAGACTTGCCATGCTTGTCAGATATACGGAGATTTGAGCCACTTGCCCCCAATAACATTGCAAAGCTTAACAATACCTTAGCCATTCTCAGCCTAGGGTATTGATATCATCGGTGAGATAAGACCATCCTCGACCAACGGCTATCGCTTCATCGTAGTGGTCGTCGATTACTTTTCCAAGTGGGTTGAAGCAGAATCGTACATGAGCAACACGGCCAAGAAAATGGCTTGGTTTATTTAGCGATATATCTTCGCCAGATACGGCATTCCTCATCACATAGTAAGTGACAGTGGCGTATAGTTTCAAGGGGAAGCAGCCAACCTTATTGAAAATCATAGAATTAAGCACCATCGCTCTTCACCCTATCGCCCCAAGCCAATGAAGCTATAGAAGCGGCCAATAAGGCAATTAAAAAGCCCTCTCCAAGATGATCTCTAACTACCAAGACTGGGCTGATCATCTGCCCTACGCCTTATAGGGATATAGAACTAGTGTCAAAACCCCTACAAGTCAAAATCCTTTTTCTCTTATCTATGGGATAGAGGCGGTGTTGCCCATCAAAATGGAAATGAAATCTTTATGCACAACTCTCAAAGATAGACTTCCCGAAGATGAATGGGCAAAAGCAAGACATAAGGAACTGACTCTAATCGATGAAAGATGACTAGCCGCACTGGAAAATCTACAGTTGTACCAACAGCGCATGGCCAGGGCTTACAACTATAAAGTCAAGGGGCAGGACCAACCCCTGAGAGTGGGTGATCTAGTCTTGAAGCAATCTTGTAAAATGCACACAGATGCTCAAGGAAAGTTCCATCCGAATTCGAAAGGTCTATATGTAGTAAGAAAGACTCTCAGTGAGGGGGCCGTAAAAATCTCAGATCTGGATGGCAATGAATTCAAGAATCCAGTAAATCGCGACAAGTTGAAGCATTATCTTCTGTGAAAAAAACAGAAAAAAGTGAAAAAAAATAAAATATAAAGGTCTGTCAAGAGCTAGTGAGGGTTCTTGAGCTAAAATAAAGAACCCAAAATAAAAGAGTAAGGCCTTAGGTAAAATCCATTTGGAACCTTAGGCAATGATGGACATTTCTTGGGAATAAATACCATTTACCCTTCCTTTTTAAATAATATTTCTTATAGTAACATGTTCATGTTAAAAATACTAAATAAGTGCATTAAATGGAAACTGCAAATTGTTTAATGAAACACACATCCAAACAAGATCATTTCATCTTTATTATATATAAAAGTACATTACAAACAGGAAATAAAAGCTGCAAGGATGAATGTTGTTTGGGCCTTTATTCTCCTACGGGAACGAAAGACACCTGATGGCAAGATCAAGGGCCCTTAAGGAAGCTACGGAGTCTCTGCATCTCGATAAGCCTCTCTCCAAGGGTAGGAAGCCCACGAGTACTCACAACCCAGATGCGATAAGCCTCGGAAGGATGGATGTCAAAAGGGACGGAGTAGTTAATCCCCACTTGAGTGCAACTAATCCACCTCACACTATGACGGTAAACTCAGGTATAAGAAAGCTTAGAGCCATACAAGGATGAAACCCCTAGGAACGGCCATACTGCCTGCACAAGTGACCAAGAGAGTAGGTAATGATCTCAAAAAGACTGATGAGGACCACGACACCTCTAGCACCATCGGTAGTCACATGTGTGATACCCCAACAAGGGCAAACCCAATGAGTATCCTCAGTAGCTCGGCTACCCATAAAATCAACCCACTCCTCGATAGTAAAATCTCTATGAGGATGATTTTCGATACAAACTATGAAGCCACGTGCCCAGTAGGCCTTCGGATGATAACCCATGCTCGTGGGAAGAGACAACACATAAAGCTTATCCCAAAGCCAAAGCTACAAAGGGCAACGCAAAAATAACACAAAAACACAAAAGAATGAAAAAGAAAAAAAAGAAAGAAAAAATAAAAAGATAGCTTGCTGGATTGAAAACCTGAAAAGGCAGTCCAGGCAAAAAAAATTAATGCAAGCCTAATGAATTGAAAACCTGAAAGGGCGGTTCATGCAAAAAGAAAGGCTCAAATGAAAGTTACCTAAAGAAGAAGCATGCTT
The DNA here is from genome assembly GCA_947683365.1 of Euphorbia pulcherrima. Classification (NCBI taxonomy): domain Eukaryota; kingdom Viridiplantae; phylum Streptophyta; class Magnoliopsida; order Malpighiales; family Euphorbiaceae; genus Euphorbia; species Euphorbia pulcherrima. Next base: position 21,716,126 of record CANTUS010000007.1, on the reverse strand, counting down.
CCCCTGGTAGTAGCTTTAGTCCCATTCCAGGAGGAAGGCACGAAAATCAGTGTCTCAGCCAAACTCACTATGACAGGAGATTTCCCCTCTAACATCTGATCAATGATGGTCAAGAAGGCGAAGCTACAAACCATAGGGGGAACCTCGCAAAGGAAGACCCCCAACAAGAGTAAATAAATGAGCGGAAGCCAACTTGTGTCATTAGGAAGAAGGCCCCTAACCATGTCAAAAGCAACATCCAACCTCAAGCCCTCATCATAGACCAGTCGACACCTGTCAAGTTGTTACAAATGGAAATGATTCATCAGCGGATCGAAAAACTCAAGATGATGCATTGGAATAGCTGGGGGCATGTCAGCTGAAGACCTTAGAAGCCAACAGAATTCCTCATTCAAGGGGCATAACTCATGATCTCCAAACTGAAACACATTATCAATAGGGTCAGCAACTTGAATCTCATTATCCTTGACAAAGATGCCACAGTATTCCTTCATATGCACCAGACCGCAGACCCCGAGACGGTCCCAACCGTCAGAATTCTTCAGACAAACATTCAAATCTGCACGAAAACTAATGTAGCTTTCCATGGCAAAATTTCATGAAAGTAGTAGTTCGCTATACGTAGTTTATAGGGCAATCTGCCAATATCTGGCAAATTGCCCTAACTCAATCAACGACAAAAGAAAGCACAAAGAAAAAGATAATGAAAAATTCTTTTATATATAAAAATGTGTTCATACAAGAAAAAGGCACTTAAAATGGCCCAGAAAAAAAAACAAACTAAAAGCCTATCTATTACTAAGGAAAGGATCCGAGAGGATGGCCTTGTCCCTGCTGCAGCTGCTACTATAGGTCATCCACCTGGAGCATCCCTAGTAGACCTCGGAGTCGTCAGATCTCCAACTGCAACACTTTAACATAGATAATTCATATGCATTTCATGACATGCCATGCATAATCATTAAAATAATAAATAATGAACGTACCATCATATCGAAGTTTTGGTTCATCATGAACAGTTGTTTCCCTTGAATATATCCCCAATCAAAGATGCTATCAGCGATGGGCACCTGCATGAATGAAAGATTAGGGACAAGTCAGAGCCATCTCAATCTTAGGAAAAATAAAATAAAGGGTGAAGGAAGCTCACATGAGTGGTATCGGTTGAATGGAAGGTCCCTGGATGCTTAGGACCCAAATAAGGCGGAATCGTCAACATATAAGTACTCAAGTCGGGACGATACATCAGAGACATAGGCGGCTGATACTAAAACCCCTGATGTCCCTCTACCATTGCCAAACCCTGAGACGGGATAGATGACACCAAAGAGCTACCCATGTGAGCAGAAGTGGTCACAGGTCTCTTCCTACCTTGGTGACCATACAAAGACAACAAACCAAAGGCAAGTCAATCTAACTAAGTGTAGCAAGAAAAATAAAACAAAGGAAAAATTCGAGTCGATAAAAGAAAAAGTACCATCATCCGGACAGTCCTAGGCGATCTAAATCTAGCCGGGCCGCTAGGGGCAGAAGTCGAAGTGGCATCACCCACGGAAAGGTTAAGGATGTCCGGCTCATGCTCGACAGGAATGGGATCCATCTCCGGCCATCCAATTAGCTATGAACGGCAAAACTCCTCATAACCCCCAACCCACTTCGGGAAGGCGCTAGGTAAATAGCCAAAGGCCAATCGCATAAAGTTAGGCCAGCAATGAGGTCAGAAAATCTAGTGAGACACCTCAAGAGGGATGAAATATGACCTGGGAGGAAGATGCCAACCCTGGATGCACTCTTCCATATACCACTCCAAAGAGAAAGGAGTCTCTATAATCAGTCCGGTTTTCACAAACTCCCTAGCTAGCCTTATGACCTTCGGCCAGTGAAGAGCATGACCCTAGGGCTGCTTTTTGATCTGCAAGAAAGAAAAAACCAAACAATGATACAACGATTTTAGTAAATATAGAAATTAAAGCAAATCAAGGAATGATAGAGTATACTCTCTCTGAGGATAGATTGCGGAGGTGAGTAGAAAGCACAGATCGAGACTCCATCTCCCAAACAAGCCAGTAATGCATAAGCGGAGGACCAAATGAATAGGTATCATCTCGCACAAGCTTGGTCCCTGAGAGGATCCCCATCTCAAAAATCCAGATCTACAAAAAGATAAAAGAAATCAGAAAGCCAAAAGACAAACCAAAAAGTGCTCATAAAGAAGAAAAACCGTTAAGCCCTTACGTAGACAATCTGAAGGCAAGATTTGAACTTGCCAATTGTTTTCCTTCCAAAATGATCGAGGGCCTAAAATAGATGCCCCAACATGGCTCGGTCCCAGGCATACTCATCAAAGTGAGATAGATCAATCAAAGTCGGTAGAATATGGAGATTTACAATCAAACCCCCAGTAGGAAAGCATAACCACAACAAAGTAGCGGCCATAAAAGCTCTAGCCTTGCATGCAGAAGTCAAGTGCCTCCTATCCCAAGTGGTCTAGTAGGTCATGAGTTTCTCGCAAGAAATTCACCTGGGCTTGTCCCTAGAATAGCCAATCAAAGCCTCGATGGTGTCCATATTGAAGTTGTGGTAAGTAAAGCAAGCATTGAAGTGGATCACATTACTGTGGAAAGGGAGACCTGTGATGGCGCAGTAATCCAATGGAGTGATGGTATATTCCCCACAACGGAAGTGGAAAGTATGGGTAGTGTCGGACCACCTACTCAGGATGTAGGTAGAAGTACAGGCTAGGATGTATGGGTACTTGTGAGATCTCGAGTGCCTACAATTCCTCACCATTCTCCCAAAAGACATCTCATTGACAATAGCACCGGGAGATAGCACCTTATGCCACTTATGAAAGTGGGTAGTGCTAGCGCCCTCAAGCTTGGTTACCTGAAATAATGCATGCACGCATATCACATACCATCTTTCAATAAATCACACGATTATCAAAAAGTCATTGCATTAAATAAATCATTGCGTAAAATAAATAAGCAATCAAATGGATAAGTCATTGTGCAATATAAAAGCAGCAGTAAGGCTTACTAGAATCCAAGAAAGATGATCGAAAGGCTTCAAGGCAGGCGGAATAAAATCCCTAGGATGAATACCGTGATACATCAGATTCGATGAGAGCCTGTATAAAGCGTCGGCATGAACCTTAGACAATTTTACTTTCTAACCGTCAATGAGCACGTTTCGAGTAGTCACTCGAACAGCCGATAAATTCGGGCAGATATTATAAAGCTTGAACCACATGGAGACCCCGCAAAATCTAAAGAGAAGGGGCAGAAAATGGAAGAAAATGAAAGAAATCATTGTCAAAAATAGGTTGGAAGCAAAAAATTTCAAAGGAGAAGAGCATAAAATGCAAAGAAAGAGGAGAGAATTTTCAATGTGGAGAAAATGGGAGCCAAGCTGCTGCTTTTATAGACCGCAGATTATTAGCCCGCCAGCTAATTATTTATGTAATTAGCCCGCCGACTAATTACCTATCCAGCTGTCAGACGTTTACGCGTCACATGCATTTACACGTAACAGCTATAAAAGTTACCATTACATAGGTAATTAGCCCACCGACTAATTACGTATATTTTGAAAATTTTTACAATTTTGCTTATTTCATCCATTTTCTACATTGTATATAAAATGAGTGGATCTAAAAGCTATTTTTACACAGTCATTCATGCATTAAGCACCTAAAAATATTTATTTTGACTCCCAGTCAATTTTAACCTCATGCAACTCATTAATAAATTTTTAATCAAAGGGACAAAATATATTTTGTTTCAATATTTATCGATTAAAAATATTTTAACTCATTGCATTCCACACGCACTGTTTTGTTTGTTTCGCATACGACAAAATTTCTAGCACGAAATTTATGTATGTGAGGGGCAAACTGTTAGCACAGGTCCGTTCCGGCCCGATGAGGAATTACGCCTATTTCGTTCAGTGATCAGACAAAAGAGCTAAAAAGGACCGAATTGTCATCTAGAATCTGAAATTCAAAAATTCACATTCTAGGGAAGCTTCGATTTAGCATTTTCTACGGAAAAATCAAAAAGTCAAAAATTGGTCAAGCATAGGTAATCCTCCCGCCGGGTAATTACCTATCTACAGTAAAAAAAAATAAATATTACCGAGATCTGGCAAGATTTTATGGGATCTGAAGTAAAATCTTGTCAGATAGGTAATTAGCCCGCCGGCTAAATACCTCCCCATTATAAATAGGGGACTCGTCCCCTCATTCTGGAGAGACAAAAAAATTTTCAGATTTTCCAAAATTACCTTTATGTCCATTTTCAATTTCGGGAATCCTAAAAGCCCTGAAACTCTGTCTAAACACTTCTAAATCCGAGCTTTACCACCTACACTAGGTATAAACTCGATTTACTGTCCTTTTAGATCAAGATCCCATAGTGATCTTCGGTCTAAAAATGACTCAATCTCTCAAAATACCTGCATTTCCTGCAGAAAGAATCCAAGACTATAGTCATAACTTGGGTTAAATCTATTTTCCAACTAAATCACAATCTCTCTCGACAACTTCGATCCCGCACCGACTCTCAAGTCATCCTAGACAGACAAAAAGGTAAACTGAGGGTAAGTAGCTCTAAACCCAACTTTAAAATTCATTTTTATTGCTTTATTACTACATATTGCATTTTCATTACACTGATCAAGTGAGCCACTGCAGCCACTTAAACTATAATATGTGTAAATAAGCTCGCAGGTACAGATGAAACATCCAGAATGTGGGAAACTCTATTTAAGTTTCTAGGCCAAAACCAAAGCATTGCTGTTACTCTGCCAAAATTTCGGTAGCAAATTTCTATTTATTAAGCCATTATAATACCCGTTTTATTTCTTGAATTTAATTCTTAAATAAAGCAGTTGTAATGGAGAAATTACCACAAATTCCAAAATTCCAAAATTAATCCAAATAATTTGAACAATATGAGTAACTATTATGTCCGAACTCAGAATCTCACTTTCTTTTCAGTATAAAAATCCCATTTTGGATTAGTATACCACAATTCCCGTTGGAGCTGAACCGGATACCAACTCTATTTTATTTTTTAATAAAGCAAAAATGCTTTATTTTAAAATATCCTTTCTCAATAAAATGTGTAAATATAGTTCTCAATATAATCATATTTTTTGCTTATGCAAAGCCACGACATTTAAGCAAATCGGATTTTCTTCAACCAAACCCAATCGAGCCCCGCGCGCCGTACCCTGCGTGCATCCCATTAAAACTCCTTGCTCGCTCACATGTATCCACGTAGACTAGACTAGCCATCTTTTCCTCCAAGCTCTTTTACGTCAGCTGTCAAAGGCTTGCGGTCTTATCAATTAGGCAGCATTTACTAAAGTAAAACACATCATTAAAGATCTCAAAACTAGGAACTAGTTTGCCTTCTATTTCCACAAAATTTTGGCTGACCATGGGAATTTCTTCTTCAGCCCTTGCATAGATGGAAACTATGTTGACCGGATACCCGTTACTCTTCTTTATCTTTTTGTTGACAAGACCCAAACCTTCTTTCCCTTTCTAAGAGATAATTCTCAGAGGAGATGAAATTCCCTAAAGGTCACTTCCCCAACCTCTTCCTCGCTTACAGCCTTTCCTTGCCATATATTTAACAACCCAAGGAGTATAGTGCTTAGTCAGGCTATCATTGAGGCTCTCATTTATCATGGCTACTCCCATATCTTCACTGGCCATTGCAACGATGACTAATTCTTCATTTACTTCTAAAGTAACCAGCTTTCCTTTATGAATCAGTTTAATCTTCTGGTGGAGAATAGATGGAACAACCCCTATTGAATGGAGCCAGGGAAGACCTAAGAGTAATGAGAATGTGATCAGAATATCAATGACTATGAAGGCCACAAGAGCTGTAACTTCCCCCACACTAACTTCAGCTTCAAATGTTCCTATAACCTCTCTGTTAGAGTTGTCATAGGCTTTGATCATGGTGCTTGATTTCTTCAACATTTCTGGAGAAAGACCAATGTGAGGGAGAACCTTAAGGGGACACAAATTCAGAGTAAACCCATCATCTACCATGACACACTGAATGACCTTATCGAATAAACATGCTTTGATGAAAAGAGCTTTATTATATTCAGGTCCTTTAGGAGGGTAATCAGATGGGGAGAAAGTAATTGACCCTTGTGAGCACGGTCCGTCCCAGGCCTAATGATGTCAAAGACCTTTTCAGGAGATGGCAAGTCGGTATTGACAGGGACCATGTTTCACCCAAACTACAAACCCCTCAGAGGAAACAGGATTCTAATGTCCTAAGCATTAATGTCAATCGACACTAATTATACCCCATATTGCGTCGATCGATGCTATCCCATTGCGACGATTGACGGTGACATATATCAGTTCACTCAATGACTCATCTAGCCTATAACTATGACTTAACAAAGCTACCACCTCTAACATTGCATCGATCAACGCTACCTATATGTGTCGATCAACACTTAGAGGGAACCTAGGCCTAATGACTCAGCAAAGCTATTTTGACACCCATTACGTCAATCCACACTCCCATTTGCGTCGATTGATGATCCTAAAATTCCTATAAAAGGAAAGCATGCTTCGGCCATTTCCAACAACAACAATGACAATGAAAAATACATTCAATCATCTGAAAAATAAGGAGAAAAGCATAAGCAAGTTCAAGCAATTTGTCCCTTAAAAGCCCCTCGTTGTATCAATCCCATACTACAATATCCCAAAACTATACTAAGGTATAGACACCCCTTCTTAAACTAGTTTTTAGCTAAAAAGCTACCCACATATCCTTAAACACTCGAACAAGCCCACTATAAAAATTCCTCAAGGTTATCTCCGCAGAAATCTTGAAGAAATCTAGAAGTAAACATGGTTCTAGTGAGTACCCGGGCCTTCTAGTCATCCTGCAACAAGTCAAAGGTAACTAAGGGTCAAAGTATTATTTCTAATCATGCATTCTCAACCATCGCATGAGGTAATCTAGTCACGTCGGGCCCACGCTCCAAGGGCTGGGCCTGCAAAGGTCGTATCTCCCCAACTCATCTCATTTGCTTATTAAAATAACAAAAGATTTTTCCAAAATATGATTTATTCAAATTCAAATGGCAAGTAACTATTTCATCCTGAACCAGAATCTCTCTTTTATCGGTATAGGAATAATACCCAAATCGGCTATACCACCAATTTCTCAGAAGAGCTGATATGGGTGGCGACTCTAATATTGCATAAAATTGGGACCCTACTCCCGCAATAAAAAGGCTAATCCCCAAAGGAGTCCTCAACCCTTTTGTCTAGTTGGAAATGCCAAGTATGTTCACACATACAACGAGCCCCACGCTCTAGCGGCGACTCCTTGCATTAAAACTCGGTAGTCCCGTATTGGCCATGCAAATCCAATCGATTATCTAAAAAGAGTCATACAAAAAGTTTGCCCGCTTATAATAGTGACTCTGTTGGGAATGGTCTGACCAGAATTGGCTTTTTATAATTTTAAACCAATTTTGTATAAAATAATGAAAGTATATTTGATTCAAGAATTGATGTTTAAAATATTTATCTACAAAAATTTATTTTGGATTTATTGCATAACATTTGCATCAGTCTACCCCGAACCCCGGTGCTCCCAATGCCATGTCTTTAGAACTTGACTCGAGTTTGTATAGTGGCACGAAGTTGGGAGGCACCAGCCATGTATAGTACGATATAATCTGGTCAGCTTGATTAAGGCCACTAGGTTTGAGTATATTAAACGTGGAAAATGGGCTCCTGAACTCGATTAGGGTTCTTAGGCTTAAGTACATAAGGCATGGTTACCTCTTCAAACCCTCCTCAGACTCAGCCCAGCATATAGAAAAGCCTTAGTAACTTCCCCTACGAATACCAAAGTTTTTTTTTCATAAAATCACAAAATGAGAGAACATCCTCATCTACCCCCAGTTGGTAATATAGGAAAAGCCCCCACCTAGGAAAGAAACTCACCCTGATGAAGTAATAAGGTTGGAAGGGAGAGATTAGAAAGTACATAATCTAACTATTTGCATGTTTTAATGCACATGGACCATGCATTACTAACCACATGTTTTGCAGCCATGACATTTTAACAATGAATAAACGTATACACACCATGTATTTCGTGATTATGCCATGATCACATCATGATAACCATATACATGTTCATATGCCACGTTGTAATCTATATTTTATATCTTGCTTATGATATTGTATACTCATACGACATATACCATGCCAAGGACAATAAGCCTTGCTTATTTCTAAATGCCCATTATGTCTTCACTATATATAACATGACATATCATGTGATAGATTTAGTATGTCATATTTGTACCATATAAATACCATGCAAGTTTCATATGTACACCATGATATGACATGCGATATTATGTTTATCCCATATATTTCCATGTTTACAACATGCAGCGCCATGTATTACCATGCCTATAACATGTAGCACCATGTATTCATATGCTTACAACATGTAGTGGCATGTATTACCATAACAAGTAGAACCATGTATTCCTATGCCTACAACATACAGTGCCATGGATTACCATGTATCATCATGTATCCCTATGCCTATATGCATGTATTACCATAACATGTCCGACCATGTATTTCCATGCTTGTACCATGTCATGCCATGTAATTTCATTCTTATAACATGCAGTGCCATGTAGTTTCATTCTTATAACATTTGATGGCATGCGAATTTATGAACGACATACAATGCCTTGCTTTGACATGCAATGTCATGTCATGCTATATTTTTATTATAACATGTAGCATCATGTTAGGTTATGTTATGCTTTTGACATGTAATGTCATGTCATATCTTTATTTGTTATGCCATGCTTTGACATGCAGCGTCATGTCATCTTGTGTTTTTCTTACGACATGCAGCGTCATGTCATCTTGTGATATGCTTACGACATGCAGCGTCATGTCATCTTATGTTTTATTTACAACACGCAGCATCATGTCATCTCGTGCTTTCCTTGCGACATGCAGCATCATGTCATCTTGTATTTTCCTTACGACATGCATCGTTATGTAATCTTGTGATTTCCTTGTAATATGTAGCATCATGTTATCTTGTATTTCCTTGCAACATGCAGTGTTATGTCATCTTGTGTTTTGCTTACAACGTGTAGCGTCATGTCTTCCTATGTTGTACTTATACGACATGCAGCATCATGCTATATTATGTTATGCTTACAAAATGCAGCGACATGTAATATTATGTTAGTCTTATTAGGATCCTAACCCCGATCCTGTAGGTACCCAGAATACATGTGTCGTTAGCATCTCTAGGATGTTAACCATGATCTTATATCTACCCAGATTGGATAAAAAAAGTAAAATACGTAAATGCATGGATAAATTACATTCATTCACTAAAGTTCATTCTTATAAATTCATTCATCACATCTTACCAATCGCTTCACCTCATGATATAAATACTTCTCCCTCATATCACTCATCTCGTATCAATCAACAAATAAAGATAGTTAATCTCATCAGTTAAATCATATTGCATCATATATGCCTAATCATTTTAAAAACATTTGTGACAAAAGATTGCTCCAAAATGTCTAAAGACGGTTAGCTGAAACACTTTGTTCCGGGCATTATAACATTTTGTTTTATGGTTTGAAAGGGATCACCTTCGGTCAACTTCAGTGCAAAGAACAATCCAATTGATCAACACTTTCTCTATGAATAGAATGGATAATCGTAACCAAGAAGAGATCATTGTAGCACTAGTATCCAAAGCCATGTCAGACTTTTTAAAATTGGATGCATTCTCAGAAATGGTCAATGATGCGGTAGCAAAAAGACTTTCTACAATACCAAACGTCCATACTCCAATAAGACAACACATCCAATCTCACCATGCTAACCAGACGAAGAGTTAAAATGTTGAAAATATTGGATGTTCAACCATGTACGACATACCTCCATCTAATCAAAGCCAAAACAGAAATGATGTACGTATTGGGGATAATGTTTTGAAAATAATTAAAGCTATTCCTAATCAACAAGTCATACGTTGCATATCCCAGTGGAAAGAATCATTGGTAATGTTATTTTCCAAGTGTAGAACTGTTGGTCTGCTTCAAAGCTTAAAGCCTTTCAAGAGGCTAAATAAAATATATAAGGATGACTTCTGCACCTACCATATCATAAAAGGGCACCGAACTAATGAGTGCACCCTCCTACTACATGATATAAAAAAATTGATAGATGAGGGCATAATGGAGGAACCTTGTAGACTCAACTCTTCATCCCAATTAGGACAAGCTCCGCTTTAGATAGAAAGAGAAATTCAAGCCTCAACTCAAGTATCCCAAGTTGATCCAATCAAGAGACAGAAGATATTTTGTGGCTCCATAGTCAAAAAGAGAGCATACCCAAGGACTACGACATCTAGAAAGAACTGCAAGAGGAATGTGAAGCAGTTGACAAATTGATGTTTGGACTCTAAGTTCCACATTTTGACTTATCAATCATATGCATCCTTGATGTAGTGAACAATCATGTCATAGTTGGCTTTGAATGAATAAACTTATTTTGTTTGTTTAAATGTTTTTCACATGAATATGCATTCATCAAATTGTTTAACATACATAATATTTCATAACATGGGACTAACTTGGAAACAATTTGAAGTCTTGAATGATGGCTATCTAAAGTGACACTACTCCTGTAGAAAAAGAGAGAACAAAAATACACTTGATGACATTTGCCCGGTTCCTAAACACAAATGATCATGCAAAAGCTTCAAAGCTCAGCTAACCCATGAAATGTTACTCTACGAGAACATTAGGAATAATGGAAAAATGCTATGCATAGGAGCTATAAACAAAAGCCAGAAAAACAAAGTCCATACCTTTCTAGTCTTTCCAACATAAAAAAAAACACCTGCCATCAATAAATTCCTCCAAAACAAAAGAGGGAAAAATCTAAGTCGTTAGCTAATGTTACCCTGACGAAATAATCAATCCTAAAGCATTATAAAAGCTCAATGAAGTCAATCATATATGATGTAATCCCATCCATATCCAGTGGCCAAATGCAAGGGGCATAGTTAATCCAAAGAGCCTCAATGTTGGGGCAACAACAAAGTCTTAAATGCCCTAAAGATCTACACAGGAATAATGCATCAATTAAACTTTGAAGCATACGTTGAGGCAAATCCAAGTCAAGACCTAAGTCATCAAGTCAACAAGTGTTAAAAGAAAAAGAAGAAGAAAAAACCTATCTGATGGGAACCCAAAAACCCATTGTGACAAAAGAAAACTCAAGATGGTGTGCTAAGTTGAAAACCAAAATGATGACTTAGGCAAAAGTTAAGACCGTAAGGCGAGAGATATTAGCTAGAAAACCTATCACGGCTAGTTGATAGCAGGAGTGAATCACTTGAGATAATTATCATCACTTGATTATTTCCACTTTCAATTTCATTAGTGAAATGTTTGCATGTTAGACAATTTCATAAACACTCAAATGCATGTGCAAATTCATTTGAAAAATGGCTAAACAAGCATAACATTCAAACCATCATATGCATGAATCATCGAAGTGATGTCTAGTCAAAGACAAACGCACAGATGAATCAAGCTTGCAAACAAATAGATCCAGAGTATTTCATCTTCTCCTGTACACTAGGGAAAGGTGAGAAAGGCAAAAGTCAACACCAAGTCTCTCATCCAAAAGAAAAAAAACAACAAAATAAAAAAACAACAAAAAAGAGCCTACTAGATTGAAAACCCGAAAGGGCGGTCTAGGCAAAAATTAAGGTGATCCGATAGATTAAAAACCTGAAAGGGTGGTCTATGCAAAAGTTAGGATCAAGCAAACAAATCGCTCAATCTGCATCAAATATCTAAATATTATTGATACTATGTGACATAATACGGACCCGATCGGCCATAAACCAGTACTACTTGAGGTATAACTCAGAATAAAGAAACTATAAGAGAGGCTCAAGCAAGCATATCACTAAAGGATGCATTCCCCCCGATCAGACTAGGGGAAAATGCTAACTTGAAGCATCATGCACTTGCATAGCTCATCATATAGCAATAACAATAAACGGGTTACATCACATGCACCATGATACAAGAATGCATAAAATCTTCACCTAAGTACATCGTAGCCTAACCTTAGATCTAGCAAGATCTTCACCTAGGCACATCATAGCCAAATCTTAGATCTAGTGGGATCTTCACAATGCACCAAATAAGACTTTAGATCCAATAAAATTCTTACCACAACCCATCCATAATATGCAGTATCATGTCTAGTTTTGTTGATAACATGTAGTGTCATGTTCTATTGTGTCATACTATGTTTGCGATATGTAGTGCCATGTCAAGTTGTATTTTGCAGGATATCTCAAATATAGGTCAATGGTGGTTGTTAATGCTACGCTCCTCGATGAGAAAATTGGTCAATGGTGGCTGACAGTGCCATGTAACCTGATGAGAAAACTGATCAACGGTGGCTGACAATGCCACGCTCCCTGATGAGAAAATTGATCGATGGTGGCTGATAGTGCCAGGCTCCCTAATGAGAAAACTGATCAATGGTGGCTGACAATGCCACGCTCCCTGATGAGAAAATTGATCGATAATGGATGACAGTACTACGCTGCCTGATGAGAAAACTGATCAATGGTGGTTGACAGTGCCACACTCCCTGATGAGAAAACTAGTCAATGGTGGCTGACAGTGCCATACTCCCGAATGAGAAAACTGATCAACGGTGGCTGATAGTGCCAGAAAACCGGTCAATGATGCTTGATAGTGCCACACTCCCTAATGAGAAAACTGGTCAATGGTGATAGAGAGTGCCCAAATCGATGGTGGGAAAATTGCTCATCGGTGGCAAACAGTGCCCACAGGTATAATTCTCTGCTTGCTCTTTGCATTATCTTAAAACCGTTTTGAAATTGGCGGACCAAAATTTTGTAAAACTATAACACACGTCACTAAGGGCACAAAACCTTTTGAAATGCTCTTAATTTTCATTTTCCCCAGAGAATGTTTTTTCCTTTCAATGCCTTCTTTGATTTTCTTTCTCATCCCCCATCAGGATTTTAAGTTAAAAAGATTTTCGTTAACATTCTTGATCGAAGGGGAAAAAACATTTTCGTTTTCAAAATTATCGATCAAGTAATGTCGACTCTTTCTAAACCCTTGTGTCCCTGTGAGTTACCACACACAAAAGCACCTGTTTTGTTCATCGTGCTCACTTTGCATATGCAAAATTTCCCACACGGTCGAAACTTTTGAAACGTGAGGGGCAACCTATGAGCACGGTCCGCACGGCCTGATGATGATTAATACCTATTCACATAGGTGTCCAAATGTCGAAAGTCCTATGAATTGAATGTCTCTTTCCTTGTCCAAAATCCCTTGAATAATCCTCAAAGTATCCTAAAGGAAAGAACCTCAAACCAGTAGTTTCATGTTCGAACTTTTGCCTTCGATAGAATTTTTCATGGAACTTCAAATAAAATTTCCAACAGTCAAAAGTTAGCTCTACATGCTAGGAATCATCTTCCAAAATTTCAGAAAAATCCAACGGTGGGATTTGCGTCGATCGATGATCCTTGCTACTAACACGTGTCAAGTCTAGCGATGACTCATCAAACCTACACATGTGTCGATCAACAGTCCCAGATGCATTGATCAACGGTTATTGGACACGTGTCGAGTCTAGTGATGACTCAGTGAAGCTACAACTATCTTAGATTCGTCGATCGATGCTCCCAAGATGTGTCAATCGATGCTGCCAAAATGCCTATGAAAAGAACGCGATCCCTGCTCATTTTCCACAACTTTCAGACGAAGAAAAATTTCAAAAACTCTCTGAAAAGTTCCTTTTTACAAATTCCCTAAATCCATACCAAAAAGCCCTTCCTTTATTCCAAAACTATACTCAGGTATAGAACCCTTCCCTGATAAGTTTTAGTTATAAACTGGCCTAGCCTTACTTCCCGAACCCCATCCCGATACTATAGTTCAATATTGTCGACGGGTTTTAGTTATAAACCCTCCTCATATTGCCCTTCAAACACCAACGGTACCTAGTTATAGTCCATTATTCTCGATGGGCTTTAGTTATAAACCATCTCCGCAAATCTCAAGGTCCTCAACCCTAATCTTCCAATCATTCGGTTCTAGCATGTACCGGCTTCAGGACACTCGAAAAGAAACTAAGGGTAATTGGATTCTATCCCACTTTTAATTGCATTCATTTTTATTTCATTAATATAAGCATTTATATTTATTAAATTTTCTGGAGCATCAAAGGCCGAGGAACTACTCACTCAGGTATAAACCTTATCCCTTTTGCTTCACTTTTTTTTATTATTTATTTCCTAAGTCTTATAAACAAAAAGACATAGGGAAATTATTTTAATAAACTAATTAAATATAATTACCTCGAATCAAATATATAACTAACTATTTTATCCGAGCTCAGAATCTCTATTCTATAGGTGTAGGAATCCAATCCGGATCGGCTATACCATTATTTTCTGGAAGAGCTGATCCGGGTGACGACTCTTATATGTTATAAAAAAGGGCTTTCGACTCTGTTTTAATTTACAAAGTTTTCATTACAGCAATTCTCTACAGACCAGTCATCAAGAGGGTCCCACAGTCCTTGTTGCCAAGCATCCAAAATGCAAATGAGCCCCGCGCTCGAACTGCAGCGGCTCCTGGCATAAAAACCCAGGAGCCCGCGCCCGTCGCATGAAAAGTTTGCCCTCTTACAGCCGTTAATAGAACTCGATGACTTTAATCGATTGTAGTAATCCTCTAGCAAGGGTTTAAAATCCCCCAATACTCAGAACATCATGTGCTTGTGACTTAATCCCTGGTTGTGCAATAGTTAACCAATGCAATGAGCTCATTCCATCCATTTATGTACCATCTGATTTATAGATTTGGTTAAAGTGTTAACCCACTAATAACGAGGTTGCTCCAAGATATCCCAATGTTTGAATTGTTAATAAAGTACATTGATCACCAAGATGTGTTAACTAAAAACCATTTCTATCAACACATACTCTAATCAGAGGTTTCGAGCAGTTGTTATTTCTATAAGTGCCCAGGTACAACTCCCAATCATATTAGAAGTGATAGATCTCATCTGACTACTCAGCTTACCAACGTGATGTTATTACTATACTTGTAATCATCCGTAGCACCCTAAAAGGATCACGTAAGTATGCCTCATGTATAGCAACAATGCCACACAAGGTAACTAGTATCTCTAGTATGAGTTTATTTGTAAGCTACTACAGTATGATAAACACCAACACTTAGATATAATTACCAAGTGTTTATCTTATAGCAGTCCCCAATGTATCTCCCTGGATACATCCATGTGTCAGCTCAAGGCACCACCTTCAGCCTAGGAGATCAGTTGCTTGGATCACATCGAAGTGAGTGTGACAACACATGCTAGTCTATTCGCTTTATCAAAGTCTCGTCTTGATGAAATTATGACTAAGGATAGTTAAATGTAAACATAATTGCACATGGAACAAATCTCTCTCAACATAGTCCCACTATGCTTTGCATTTCATGCTATGCTATATCAATGACTTTTGTACAGATATATCAATGAATATTTTAGCTAGTCATAATATATATTAACATATTTAAATAATGTCTTTATTAATAATCAGTAAGTTCGTACAAATATATAATGAAAACATATCGCCCTAATTGCCTATAGGGCATACATCATATCTACTAATACACGGTTTCACGTATATCCAGTGATCAAATTGGCGTTGCCACTATTTTTTTATTCTCCAGGGATCCATCAATACGGCTAACATCAGATTGCTCCTCAAATACCAATTGTAAAGACTCACGGAAGCACTTGGACACGATATGTCCCCGAACATGGTATGATGTTGCCCACTTTGAACCTAGACCCTTATGGATTTGCTCTTGGGATTTACCCCAAAAGGCTTCATACCATTGGGATATTGTCCACACTTATAAACCCATGAATCTCTTTCTTATTAACTAATAATCGATCCTTCTTATTAACCAATGTGAAATATTGTTCGCATCCTAATATGTAAAACTTTAATCAATGCAAATTCATAAACCGTCTTCGTATATCTTGAATTTTGGTGAGATGAAGTGGACTAATATAAACTGTATTTGGTTCAATTTTATTACGGTGTAAATTGATCACGACACAAAATTGATTTTCTAAATTTATTTTTTCTAGACTATACTAAGAGAACAATACCTTATAAGTAAATCTAATTTTTATTAAAAAATTTTATAATTTTTGCAATTGCATCTATATTAGTATAAAAAATTTACCACCCACTCTACATGTGATAGAATTATTGATTGTCTCAACTTATACGATCACTTGTAAGGTTTTATTTTTTGGTAATATTTGTAAGCCTTAAGCTTAACTAGACCTGTTCGTGGGCCGGGCGGACTCAATCTTATAAGTCGGGTTTGGACACCTATTTTTTTCTAACCCTGGCTCAAACCCGACCCGCTAAAGCCCAAAGTTTTATGGGTCGGACTTTTTTTTATAAATAATCAAGCTTTTTTTATATATTATATATTGTATTAAATAATTTTCAACTTTTATATTTTATACTATAAATTTAAATACAATAAGTTTTATGATATATTGTAGGTAAGCAGAGGAACCAACCTAGTTGGGTACTCTGCCCCGAAATTTTCACCCACTCCAATCTTTTAGCCGTTGGAGAGATACACTGTCTCTCCAAGGGTTTTTCAAAAAAAAGTTTTATGATATATTAAGAACTTTAAATAAATAATATAGTTATACATAATTTTTTCAATTTATTTTTAAAATCCGTAAAAAAATTATTAAAAAAGTATTTACGAGCCTTGGGTCGGGTTTGGGAATGACCTCATAAGTTCGACTGAGCCCGGCCCAAGCCCGAAGTTCTAAAGTGTGCACCGGACCAGACTTGGGTTGATGCTTTTTGTCAGAAGCCCGACGAAGCTCAGCAGCCCGATGAACAGGTCCAGGCTTAACCAATAAAAAGAGAACAAATATGGTGTGGTGTTCCTTTTTGTTGCTTTACAGCCACATTGACTGCTCTTTTCATCTTCTTCTTCTTGTTTTTCATCTGTGTAAAAAGACAAAGAACAAAACCCATTTCAGAGAAACCAAAGTAAGACAGGCAAACTGTCCCATCTTCTTCTTCTTCTTCTTCTTTCATTTCAACTTGAGCTTTCACTCATTGTTTGTTTTCTTCACAGATGGTCACCGGAGCTTTACTTCAGATCATGACTTCGGAAATTCAAGAAAAGGGTAATTTCAGCTTTCAAGATTCTACAAAAAAACTAAAATCTTCAACTGAAAGAAGCTCTACCGCTGTTCTTCTCATCTGCCTCAATGGCGTCTGCTAAAACGGTGTAGTTTTGTTTGATGATGGCTGGTGATATTGGCTAGACGGCTCAATCTTTTCATTTTTCACATTTGAATTTCTTTTAGTTATCAGTTTTTTTATTTTATTTTATTTCTTGATAATGCATTGCAACTACAGGTTTTGGTTTCTTCATGCTGTTAATTTCTTCGATTTATATTATTTTATTTTATTTCTCGGCTGTAGTAAATATGAATTTCCATGATAGAATAGTGTAAAATGATCCAATTTAGTTTTTGTGAACTCTTTTTTTTATACTAATTAATTCTTTCAATTTAAATTTTGATTACAGTTACTCTAAAACACAATACATAATTGGCAACAAGTTCATGTATATCACTGCAAATTAAATACATATTATGGTTATTAACTTTTATGAATTCAAAAATGATCCAAATTCACTATTTTATAACACTGTGGGCATCTCCAACCCTCCCAATTTGAAGCAGCTACAGTGTTTATTCTCCAATCCTATAATTAAAATTTTTACTTCAAAACATAAATATTATTATTTTATTCATCTCTATCTAACAAATAAATATTAATTTAATTAAATAAAATATAAAATCAAAAGTAAAAAAAAGAAATAATATAAAAATATATGAGGGAGCAACCGCGTACTCTAAATATGGAGCAACACTGTTGCACCCGTTATTTTTGGGCCAAAGCTCGATTATGCATCTCCAGCCCTAAAATAAGGCTGGGTTGCATGTCCTAAAGTAGTTGAGTGTTTATTTATTATAGAATAGTAAAATAATATATATATATATATATATATATATATATATATATATATATATATATATATATATATATATATATATAAACAAAATAGATAATAATAAGAATAAGAGTTGGTTCAAGTGGTAAGTGGCTTGGTGTCTTGAGTTCGAGTTTTAGTGAATACAAAAATTTTTTATTGAAAAACTCACCCACCATAACTTAGATGTGCATCGAGCATCAAAGAAAAAATAGATAATAGTAAAATTTGTTACATAATAAGTAACTTATCTTATTAGAACAAAAAAAAAAATTTGATAGATAAGAATTAAGATAAACTTTATTCCATAAAAAAGTAATACTAATATAATACATAAAATTGCAGGAAATTAGGGCAGAAGAGGCGTAAAGGAAAAAGAAAAAGGGAGGGTTGGTAGGTTAGATGGGTAAATAAATACTCCTAAATAACTTTGAATTTATTTAGTGGGACCCAAATGAAATGCAGACTTAAAGACTGTTGTAAATAAATATCGATAGAAATCAATGTCAGAAGTCTTTTGCTTCTGCTCTGCCCACTTTTTTGTTTTAATTAATTTCTTGGAGAACGTAATGTTTTGATTTGATTTTATATCATTTTGTTTCATATATAAATTACTCTATTATTACTTCGATCTCAAATTGTCCTGTCTTCTTCATCCACGTGCTTTTACATGTGCTTTCTCTTTTGTGCTTTTTTAATTAAAGGTAAACTTAATAAATATATAACGCTGTTGTTGGAAATATCCGGTTCGTTAGTGTCTGAATTAATTAGATTAAAAGATTCGATTTAATTTGAGTAATTAAATATAGTTAGAGAATAAAATAAATTTAGAAATTTAATTAAAAAATTATTAAATTTAAAAAATTTAATTATAAATAATTAAAAGTTTAAAAGCTTAATTACCATTAAATAAAATTACTATTCTTATATATACTTGCACGGACGTGCTTTGCAGAAAAATGAGTGGAAAATTCATTTTTTTCCCTTCTAAATATTACACCAACACATATTCTGTCTCTCGGTAACTTCATTACTCGGGTTTCATATCTGTTTTTGGCCTAATCTTGAAGAATTCGTGGAAACAACGACTTAATCCCAACATATCGTGGATTAGTCAACGACTTTGTATACAAACGGTGTTATTGCGGCGTTCTTCGATCTTGGGCACGGAAAAAGGTAAGTATCCGAATTCGTTTCTTTACGATTTCCGTCAGGTTGTTGTGCAATTTTTTTAAAATTGGCGTCTGTGATTTCAAAAGTTAGTAAAAAGATGTTATTGAAAATTAGCTTTCTTTTGTTAATGGTACACTAGTTATTTCAGTAAATTCAATATTCTGTTATTCTAATTATATTATCTGTGAATTATTTATCAAGATTTGAGTAAGATTAGGAAATTTTCCATTTTATTATGATTTTTTAAAGTTATCATTAATTTTAATTAATATAAATATTTGTACTTCTCAAAAATTCTAAAATTTATCACTGATATGTATTATATTTTTGTAAACAAAGCTGCAAAATTTCACTTCAAAATGGACAAGATTACCCTTCCAAATGTAGTTTCAAAATTTTGTGAATCCTCTTTTTTCTAACTTTGGAAACCACAAGCACCCATTTGAAAAAGAAAATTTCACAATGACCTTTTTACAAAACGGTCAAATCACAAGGCATATTTTTTGAGTTTATCCTTTAATTAATTGCCCAAATAGATATGTAGCCACATGACTTTACATTTTTTTTTGTCATAAGTGCCCAAATAGATATGTAGCCACATGACTTTACATTTTTTGTCATAAGTTTCACAACTTTCACTTGTGCATGTGAGTCCCATGAATTGGTAAGAATGCATCGAATTGCAGCTTGATGTGGCTAAGGAATGAGAAAATTCGATAAGTTGGTTTATTATAACAATTTGTTAGTAGTAAAATAAAAATTTAAAATAATTTATTCAAAATCAAATAAAACATTAGGGATGTGAGCGGCGGATGGTTTCGCGGGTTTAGCACGAGGGATGCAGCGCGTGGGGCTCGCTTCGGATTCGGTGCAGTTTGAGGAAACCGCGACGTTTGGTTTGGTTTGAAAAATCCAGTTTGCTTAAATGCGATGACTTTGTAAGCCAAAAATGTGGTTATGTTAAGAAACACGCATACACATTTTATTGAGAAAAGATATTTTTAAAATAAAGCGTTTTTACTGTATCTAAAAATAAAATAGAGTCGTCACCCGGTTCAGCTCCACCGGGAATTGAGGTATAATGATCCTCAATGGGATTTTGATACCGAAAAGAAAATGTGATTCTGACTTGGGACATAACTATTACTCATATTGTTCAAATTGTTTAGATTAATTTTGGAATTTTGGAATTCGTGGTGATTTCTGCATTACGATGGCTTTATTTATAAAAAATAAATTCAAGAAATAAAACGGGCATTATAACGGCTTAATAAATGGACATTTTCTACCGAATTTTTTGCAGAGTAACGGAAGCACTTGGGTCTGGGCCCGGAAACTCGGATAGACTTTCCTCACATTCTGGATGTTTATCCGTACCTGTGAGCTTATTTACACATATTATAATTTAAGTGGCACCAGTGGCTCACTTAACCAGAGAAATAGAAAGCAATATGTAATGATAAAGCAATAAAGATATTTTATAATGAATTTGAAAGTTGGGCTTAGAGCCAATTACCCTCAGTTTACCTTTTTGTCTGTCCATGATGACTTGAGAGCTGGTGCAGGACCGAAGTAGTCAAAGATTGTGATTTTGTTGGAAAATAGATTTAACCCAAGTTATGGCTATAATCTTGGATTATTTGTGAAGGAAAATGTTGAGGTCTGGTTGTTTTTAGACCAAAGATCACTGTAGGATCCTGATCTAAAAAGGCTATAAATTGAGTTTATACCGAATGTCGGTGATAGTACTCAGATCTGGGATTATTTTGATAGAGTTTCGGGGCTTCTGGGATTTCCGGAACTGAAAAATAACATAAAAGTAATTTTGGGATTTTTGAAATTTTGAAATCTCTCCTTGAAAAGAGGAGGGGTGCATCCCTTTATATAGAGGGTTAGTAAATAGCTGGTGGGCTACTTACCACTCTGACAGGATTTGACACCGAATCCCGTAAATCCTGACTGGATCTCGATAAGATTTAATTTTTTACTGTAGATCGGTAAATTGTTGGATATGATGTATGCCCTTAAGGCAATTAGGGCGATATATCTTAATTATGTAATAGTACGAATAATTTATTTAATCAATAAAGACATTTGTTCTTTTGTTTATATCAATGTGTTTTTATACATATATATTATAGCTGGTTAAAATATATTCATTGATGTATGTATACAAAAGTCCTTGACATATCATAGCATGAAGTCAGAGAAATTATAGTTGGACTATATTTGATGGAACCTACTTCATGTGCAATTATGATTATGTCTAAACTATCCCTAGTCACAGTGTCATCAAGAAAGGATATTAATGAAACGGAAAGACTAGCATGTGGTCAACTTTCTTGGAAAGGGTCCAAGCAGTTAATCTCCTAAATACTGAAGGTGGTGCCTTAAGCTTGACACATGGATATATCTGGGAGATATATTGGAGACCGCAGCAAGATAAACACTTGGTATAATATCAATGTGTTAGTGTTTATCTTCATGCAATAAGCTTTGCGAATGTCCTCATACTTGAGATTCTAGTTGCCTTGTGTGGTACTATTGCTATACTTTGGGTCATTGCTATGCACTCATTAATTTAGGGTGCTACGGGGTGATTACGGGTACAGTGATAACAACACGTTGGTAGACTGAGTAGTCAGAAAGAATCCATCGCTCCGGATATATTAAGGAGTTGTACCTGGCCACTTGTTGAAGTGATGATTGCCATAAACCTCTGATCAGAGTATGTGTTTGATAGAAATGGTTTCTAGTCAAACACACTATGGTAAAAGGCAATATACTTCGGTAACAAGTAAATAACTGGGATAGCTTGCAGCAACCTTGCTATTAGTGGTTTAACACTTTAACCGAACCCAATAAACCAGATGGTACTAATATTAAAGAATGGAAGGAATTTATCGCACTGGATAACTATTGCATTAACCGGTATTAAGTCATAAGCATAAATGACATTCCGAGTAACGGGGGATGGTAGACCCATGCTAGAGGCGTACTACAGTCGTTTAAGGTAATCGAGTTCTATTTACGGTCTAGAGCATCGAGCCAATGGTTCCGTTAGAACAAGGGTTGGTTAAGCCTTAACAGCTCAATACTTCGGGATCCTATAAGGTCACACACATTGGACCTTCATCGGACTAAGTAAAGAACTAATAGATTTATTCTATCACAAGAATATAATATAAATAATAATTGGATTATTATTTGATTGGTTAAAATTGATTAAATCAATTTTCGATAGACCAAGGAATTTATTTTGACCGGTAACTAATTACTTAGAGTCATAAATAAATTATAATTGATTAGATCAATTTTGGTTTGACCAAGAAATTTATTTTGACTGATAACTAATTTATTAGAGTCAAAAATAAATATTTATTTGAAAGGATTTAAAGGGGATTTTGCATTGGCGAGTTAAAACCGAAAAGTATAAAATATTTTGTACAATGTTCGGTTGCCTGAAATACACCAAAAGGTGCGCGAACACTGCTCAGTAGTGTTCGCGGTGGCCCATATACATGGGCTGCGCAAAGGCAACCCATGAATGCAAAGCAAGCCCAAATGGGCTTGCCTTACCATGTGCAGCACGTGCATGTCGCTAATGGGGAGCAAATTTTTGCTCCCCAAGCCTATATATAGGCTGTCCCTTCTCCTTTCAAAATGTACCAAGCTCAAAGCATAAATCCTAAGCGATATAATTAATCTCTCGGGTACTTGAGCAAGTTATTTTTTTGGAGCCTGAATTTATTCGGGCACCGCTAGTTTATATTTTTGGGTGAGGCTTCTAGAGTGGTCTAGCAACTACTCGAGGCTTCTTAGTTTTTCCTCCTGGGGAGGTTTTGGTTGGTGGGGTTCGTGTGGATACTGATAGAGGCTATCCTACGACTGGAGGCTTGTGCAAGAAGGTCCTACAAAAGCACGCTTCAACTGGTAAGTTCTTTTTCTTTCTCTTTTAATTGTTAAGTCTTTTTCTTTAAGTGTTTTTAGACTTAATAATTATGCTTAGGTTATTTTTGCATGCTTAGTTTATTTTATGCTTAGGTTATAACTTAGAGTTATAACATGCTTAGTATAAAATAAATATGCTAGGATATAATTTGGAATTATGGTATGCCTAGTCCTTTAGCATGCTAACCTAGGTAGAGAATTATTTAGTTAAGGCTTTATTTAATTTATGTGCAACTAATAAGAGTTCCTGGGACAGGGACAAAATTTTGAATTTCCGTCATGCCTCTTATGCATGTTCAATTTGACTGTCAGTTCCCAACAGTGGTATCAAAGCCTGCCTATTTAGTGCATAATTAAGTTAGAAGCAAACTAAATATTATTTTCTAAATGAGATGATTTGTTTATTTAATTGTTTGGAACAATATATATAAACTTCTGCCTTTCATTTCAAGGTTAGAAATTAGTTATGAATAATTTTGAATAAGCTTGCTCAACTTACTCAAATTATACAAGTGTCAATAATTTATTTAAATTACATGGGTTATAGATGCTCCCAATTTACATGAATTGGAAGAACGAAATTTATTAGTTCAAGAGAATCCATTGGTCTTCAAGTTTGTGCCCGTATTTGTTCTGGCTAAGGATTGGACTTGGTGTCTACTCCTCATAGGGCACCTCTCCTACCTGGGAACCTATATCGGTGCAATTTGAATTGACCAATCGGGGGATTAATATGAACTAATTTATTTCTAGTACATAAGATGATGCTTATATATGTTTCTATAACAAAGTAAAAAATTAAAATTATTGAATAAAAGCTTAAAGGAAATGCAATACAAATATAACAAATAAAAGCGTTAATTTTTTGCATATAATCTAGGTTGATGGAATGATTATAGTAAAGAGCTGAACCCACCTAAGGTTAGACCTTATAAATTTATTCTAAAATTCGGTGAATTAATACAAGTCATTATAATTTTGTCCATCTGATAAAATCCTAGATTGGGTGAGACGTTTAACACCAATAAAATCCCAAAGTAAATATATTAAGGCAAGTTATAGTCTTCCTTACTCAAATTTATAATACGGTCTTTTTGGGCTATCAAAGTGCTACGCAAAGCGTTCTTTCTAGTCCACATTGATTGGTTGTAAAGTTTGAGATAGGGTCTGCCTTAACAAAGCTGGGGTAGTCCACCATAAAATTGGGGGCTAGGCCCAGATCTGAGACATATTCAAGGAGATGCTAATATAAGAGCACACGTCCCTTGGGATTAGGGAACTTGAATGAATTAGCAATTGCATGCGATGCAAATGGAATTGGATTCCAACTATGACTGACTATTATGACTTGACTCATAAATTCGGGGGTTGTAATAGACTAGTTATAGATGCTACCTACTAGGAAATTTAGCTGGGCTAAAATTCACGAATTCAATAGAATGGGCTATTGTAAATTTCGAAGAAAATAGTAGGAAAATGTATTTAATTAAAAGTCCTCATATTAAATACATGTACTTAAACTAATATCTAAACACTTGTCTTTTCTTATGTCTTAGGTTGAAAATGGCTTCCAATTTTAATCTCTGTATGTTACTTGACACCAAATTGAATGGCTCGAACTTTTCTGATTGGTTCCGAGCAGCGAGAATAGTTCTTAGATATGAGGGAATTGCCTATGTCCTAAGTGAAATTTTCCCTGTAGAACCTGATGTTGAGGATCATGTGGAACATGATGCCTGGTTGAAGCACAGGAAAGATCGTGAGACTGCCATGTGTATTATGTTGGGGTCCATGAATCCTGAGCTTCAGAAACAACATGAGAACATGCCCTTAGAGGATATGGTTCTCCATCTTGAAGAACTCTTTTCGGAGAGGGAGAGGACAGAGAGGTATGAGACCTCCAAGCTCCTTTTCGGGACCAAGATGCAGGCTGGCACGTCTGCCTCTCAGCATGTACTGAAACTCTTGGGATACCTTGAGAAGCTGAATCGATTGGGATTCGAGATGAATCATGACTTGAGCATTGACCTTGAGTTGATGTCCTTGACAGATAGTTACTCAGGCTTCGTAACTAACTATTACATGAACAGGATTAATTCAACTATCCCTGAATTAATTAACATGCTGAAAACAGTAGAACCTCAGATTAAGAAAGATCAGAAACCTCCACTGTTGGTTGAAAAAGGCAAGGCTTCTAAGAAGAAGAAGTAGGCACTGGGTGCCAAGAAAAGAATCAGTAAGAAGAAGAATGAAAAGAAGGCATCTAAGTATGTCTGCTTCCAATGTGGGAAACCGGGACATTGGAAGAGGGATTGCAAAGCTCTTGCTTCTGAGCATTTGAAGAAGAAGCCTACAGAGGCATCTACTTCAGGTATATTTTTAATTGAAAACTTTGCTACTTTTCCACAAGAATCCACTTTGGTATTAGATACTGGTTGTGGTTCTCATATCTGTACTTCTGTGCAGGGACTAAGTAACTCTAGAAAAATTGCAAAAGGGGAGATGGACCTACGAGTGGGAAATGGAGCCAGAGTTGCTGCATTAGCCGTAGGGAGCTTTAGTCTTGTTTTGCCAAGTGGACTTGTTTTTGTTTTGAATAATTGTTATTACATTCCAAGTGTTACTAAGAATATTGTATCTGTTGCGTGTTTAGCAACGTAGGGATTTGAAATTTTATTTTCGAATAATAATTGTCAGATTCGTTTGAATAATATTCTTTATGGTTATGGAATGTTGAAAGGTGGCATTTATATGCTTGATACTAAAACAGAAGTTTTCAATATAAATAATGTGAAGAAAGTTAAATTAGATAATGAGAATTCCTTTTACTTATGGCATTGCCGTTTAGGCCACATAAACAAAGATCGGTTAACCAAGTTGCATAAGCGTGGAGACTTGGGCCCAATAGACTTGGAGTCTTATGGTGATTGCGAACCTTGTTTAAAAGGAAAAATGACAAAGTTACCCTTTAAAGGAAAGGGTGAATGAGCCACGAGTACATTGGAACTTATACACACTGATGTGTGTGGTCCAATGAGTGTTCAGGCATTAGGAGGATACTCCTACTTCATAACCTTTATTGATAATTAATCACGATACGGTTGTTTGTACTTAATGAAGCACAAGTCTGAAAGTTTTGAAAAATTCAAACTATTCAGAGCTGAAGTAGAGAAACAGCTTGAGAAAAGTATTAAAACACTTCGATCGGATCGAGGTGGAGAATACTTAAGTCAGGAGTTTCAGGATTATTTAAAGGAAAATGGGATAGTTCCCCATTAGACCCCTCCTTATACACCCCAACGCAATGGAGTGTCAAAAAGGAGGAATCGAACTTTATTAGATATGGTCAGGTCCATGATGAGCCATGCAGTTCTTAGTAAATCCTTTTGGGGATATGCACTTGAGAGCGCGGTTTATGTCTTAAACAGAGTGCCCTCTAAATCAGTTAGTTTTACACCTTATGAAAGGTGGTGTAACAAAAAGCCATCTCTAAATCACTTAAGAGTATGGGGTTGTCCTGCTATGGTAAAGAGGATAGCGTCAGATAAGCTAAATGCCAAGGCTGACAAATGTCTGTTCATTAGATATCCAAAGGAAACAATTGGATATCTGTTTTACCAACCCGAAGCACAAAAGGTATTTGTGTCTCGGAATGCTCACTTTTTGGAAAAGGAATACTTACTTGAAAAGGTCAGTGGGAGCAATATTGAACTGGAAGTTCAAGAGGAAGAAACAGATGATCAACTGATTGACCCCATTCTAGATACACAAGAGAGTGTGATCCAAGAATAAACTGTCAAAACACAATCATTGCGAAGATCAGGTCGTGTTCATAAGGGTCCCGATAGATATGGGTTTATCATCACTAATGATAAGGAACTATATCTTGTGGAGGATGATGAACCAAGGACATATGATGAGGTAATGAAAAGCTCAGATTCTGATAAATGGCAAAAGGCCATGAAATCAGAAATGGATTCCATGTACGAGAACCAAGTTTGGAATTTGGTTGATGCACACAAGAGGTTAGACCAATTGGTTGTAAATGGGTCTTCAAGAAGAAGACAGACATGGACGGTAATGTAATTACCTATAAAGCAAGGTTGGTTGCAAAATGTTATAGTCAACGGGAAGGTATTGACTATGATGAAACCTTCTCACCGATAGCCATGCTCAAATACATAAGGATACTCCTCGCCATTGCTACTCATTATGATTATGAGATCTGGCAGATGGATGTAAAAACAGCATTCCTGAATGGGGATTTAGACCGGGATGTGTATATGACACAACCTGAGGGTTTTACATCTCAGAATGGCTCGAAGGTATGCAAGCTACAAAGATCCATTTATGGACTTAAGCAGGCATCCAGGAGTTGGAATATAAGGTTTGATCAGACAATCCGGGAACTGGATTTCTGCCCAAATGCAAATGAGCCTTGTGTTTACAAGAAGGTTAGTGGGAGTGCAGTCGTTTTTCTAGTATTGTATGTTGATGACATTCTGCTAATAGGAAATGACATTTCTCTTCTTCAAAACGTTAAAATATGGTTGTCAAGAAAGTTCTCCATGAAAGACCTTGGTGAAGCAGCATTTATACTAGGTATAAAGATCTACAGGGATAGATCCAAGAGGCTGTTAGGTCTTTCTCAAAGTACATATATAGACAAGGTGTTGAATAGGTTCAACCTTGAGCATTCTAAGAAAGGTTATCTCCCGATGATAAAGGGGATTAACCTATCTAAAGCTGAGTGTCCGAAGATAGCTCAAGAGAGAATGTGCATGAAGGATATACCCTATGGATCCGCGATAGGATCCATCATGTATGCTATGATATGTACTAGGCTGGATGTCTCTCAGGCTTTGAGCTTTACGAGTAGATATCAGTCAAATCCAGGTGAAAAGCACTGGATGGCCGTCAAGACAATCCTTAAGTACTTGAGAAGGACTAAGGATGAGTTCTTGATTTATAGAGAAGGTGATCTCACTATCAAAGGTTACACTGACGGAAGCTTTCAATCTGACAAGGATGACTTTAAGTCTCAGTCAGGTTTTGTGTATGTGTTAAATGGAGGGGCGGTATGCTGGAAGAGTTACAAGCAAGAAACTACTGCTGATTCAACCACAGAATCTGAATACATTGCTGCATGCAAAGTAGCAAAAGAAGCTGTCTGGTTAAAGGGATTTATTGGTGATCTCGGTGTGGTGCCTGAGGCTATTGATCCAATTACTTTATATTGTGATAACAATGGTGCCATAGCTCAGGCAAAGGAACCATGGTCTCATCAGAAAAACAGACATGTATCCAGAAAGTATCATATAATTAGGGAGATTGTTGATGCTAAGATAATAAGATTAGAATATGTACCCACTGATCAGAACCTCGCGGATGGTCTGACAAAGCCATTGACTCAAGCCAAACATGACCAGCATGTTAAAGCATATGGATTAAAACATATGGCTAATTGGCCTTAGTGCAAGTGGGAGTTTGTTGGATATGATGTATGCCCTTAAGGCAATTAGGGCGATATATCTTAATTATGTAATAGTACGAATAATTTATTTAATCAATAAAGGCATTTGTTCTTTTGTTTATATCAATGTGTTTTTATACATATATATTATAGCTGGTTAAAATATATTCATTGATGTATGTATACAAAAGTCCTTGACATATCATAGCATGAAGTCAGAGAAATTATAGTTGGACTATATTTGGTGGAACCTACTTCATGTGCAATTATGATTATGTCTAAATCCCTAGTCACAGTGTCATCAAGAAAGGATATTGATGAAACGGAAAGACTAGCATGTGGTCAACTTTCTTGGAAAGGGTCCAAGCAGTTAATCTCCTAAATACTAAAGGTGGTGCCTTAAGCTTGACACATGGATATATCTAGGAGATATATTGGAGACCGCAGCAAGATAAACACTTGGTATAAATATCAATGTGTTAGTGTTTATCTTTATGCAATAAGCTTTGCGAATGTCCTCATACTTGAGATGTTAGTTGCCTTATGTGGTACTATTGCTATACTTTGGGTCATTGCTGTGCACTCATTAATTTAGGGTGCTACAGGGTGATTACGGGTACAGTGATAACAACACATTGGTAGACTGAGTAGTCGAAAAGAATCCATTGCTCCGGATATATTAAGTAGTTGTACCTGGCCACTTGTTGAAGTGATGATTGCCATAAACCTCTAATCAGAGTATGTATTCGATAGAAATGGTTTCTAGTCAAACACATTATGGTAAAAGGCAATATACTTCGGTAATAAGTAAATAACTGGGATAGCTTGGAGCAACCTTGCTATTAGTGGGTTAACACTTTAACCGAACCCAATAAACCAGATGGTACTAATATTAAAGAATGGAAGGAATTTATCGCACTGGATAACTATTGCATTAACCGGGATTAAGTCATAAGCATAAATGACGTTCTGAGTAATGGGGGATGGTAGACCCGTGCTAGAGGTGTACTATAGTCGTTTAAGGTAATCGAGTTCTATTTACGGTCTAGAGCATCGAGCCAATGGTTCCATTAGAACAAGGGTTGGTTAAGTCTTAACAGCTCAATACTTCGGGATCCTATAAGGTCACACACATTGGACCTTCACAAGTAAAGAACTAATAGATTTATTCTATTTCAAGAATATAACATAAATAATAATTGGATTATTATTTGATTGGTTAAAATTGATTAAATTAATTTTCGATAGACCAAGGAATTTATTTTGACCGGTAACTAATTACTTAGAGTCATAAATAAATTATAATTGATTAGATCAATTTTGGTTGGACCAAGAAATTTATTTTGACTGATAACTAATTTATTGGAGTCAAAAATAAATATTTATTTGAAAGGATTTAAAGGGGATTTTGCATTGGCGAGTTAAAACCGAAAAGTATAAAATATTTTGTACGATGTTCGATTGCGCGAAATACACGAAAAGGTGCGCGAACACTGCTGAGCAGTGTTCGCGGTGGCCCAAATTCATGGGCTGCACAAAGGCAGCCCATGAATGCAAAGCAAGCCCAAATGGGCTTGCCTTACCACATGCAGCACGTACATGTGGTAGGTGTGTGGATACTGATAGAGGCTATCCTACGACTGGAGGCTTGTGCAAGAAGGTCCTGCAAAAGCACGCTTCAACTGGTAAGTTCTTTTTCTTTCTCTTTTAATTGTTAAGTCTTTTTCTTTAAGTGTTTTTAGACTTAATAATTATGCTTAGGTTATTTTTGCATGCTTAGTTTATTTTATGCTTAGGTTATAACTTAGAGTTATAACATGCTTAGTATAAAATAAATATGCTAGGATATAATTTGGAATTATGGTATGCCTAGTCCTTTAGCATGCTAACCTAGGTAGAGAATTATTTAGTTAAGGCTTTATTTAATTTATATGAAACTAATAGGAGTTCCTGGGACAGGGACAAAATTTTGAATTTCTGTCATGCCTCTTATGCATGTTCAATTTGACTGTCAGTTCCCAACTTAAATAGCCGGCGGGCTGATTACTTGTGTTTGACCAAACTTTGACTTTTTGATTTTTCAGTAGGAAATGCTAAATCGGGGCTTCCCTAGTATGTGGATTTTCGAATTTTGGATTTTGGATGACAACTCGCTCCTTTTTGGCTCATTTTTCTGATCACTAAACAAAATAGGCATTATTCCTCATCGGGCTGGAATGGACTTGTGCTAACAGTTTGCCCCTCGCGTACATAAATTTCGCGCTAGAAATTTTGTCGTATGCGAAACAAACAAAATAGTGTGTGTAGGATGTAATGAGTTACAAACATTTTTAATCGACAAATTTTGAAACAAAATGTATTTTGCACATTCGATTAAATTTTTTATTAATGAGTTGTATGAGGTTAAAGAATTGACCAGGGGTTGAAATAAATATCTTTAGATGCTTGATTCATGGGTGACTGTGTAAAAACAACTTTTAGATCCGCTCATTTTGAAAATGATGTAGAAAATAGATGAAAAATGCAAAATTGCGAAAATTTTGAAAATACACTTAATTAGCCAACGAGCTAATTACCTATGTAATAGTAACTTTTAAAGCTGTTACACGTAAACCCGTGGGATGCTTAAACGGGTGACAGCTAGGTAGGTAATTAGTCGGCGAGCTAATTATATAGGTAATTAGTCGGCGGGCTAATTACCAGCGGTCTATAAAAATTGTAGCTTGGCTCCCATTTTCTTCACACCAATAATTCTCTCTTCTTTCTTTTACGTTTTCTGCTCACGATTTTCAAAAATTTCTGCCTCCGAGCTATTTTTGACAATGATTTCTTTTATCTTCTTCCCTTTTCTGCCCCTTCTTTTCAGATTCTACGGGGTCTCCTTGTGGTTCAAGCTTTATAACATCCGCTTGGATCTGCTAGCCGTTCAAGTGACTATTCAGAATGTGCTTATTGATGGAGACAAGTGGAACTTTCTGAGGTTCTGACCGAGGCTCTGTACGGGCTCCCTCCAAATTGGATGTATCACGGGGTATGTCCTGGGGATTTTATTCTGCCTTCCTTGAAGCCTTCCGACCATCTTTCTCGGATTTTGGTAAGCCTTACTACTGTTTTTATTTTGCGCAAAGACCTATCCATTTTATTGTTTATATTTATTATTTTATGCAAAAATTTATTTAATGCAATGATTTATTATTTTCGGTAATCATGTGACCTGTCAAAAATCAGTGTGTGATACATGTGTATGCATTATTCAGGTTACCACGCACGACGGTGCTAGCATTACCCACTTTTATAAGTGGTACAAGGTGCTATCCCCCGATGCCAGGGCCATTGTTGATGGTACATCTTTAGGGAGGATGGTCAAGAACTGCAAGTATGCCAGGCATCTCAAGTATCCATACATTCTAGTCGGCTACATCTTAAGCAGGTGGTCAGATACTACCCACATTTTCCATTTCTGTTACGGGGAGTATACCATCACTCTATTGGATTACTATACTATCACAGGCCTACCTTTCCATGGCAATGTGATTCATTTCAATGCTTACTTAGGATAATTTCAATATGGAGACCATCAAAGCTTTGATTGGATATTCCGGAGACAAGCTGGGGCAAGTTTCATGCGAGAAACTCATGACTTTTTAGACCTCTAGGGATAGAGGGTATCTGACTACTACCTACGAGGCTAGAGCTTTCATGGCCGCTACCTTGTCATGGCTGTGTTTTCCTACCGGGGGTTCGATCGTGAATCTCTATTCTACCGACTTTGATAGATCCATCCCGCTTTGATAAGTATGCATGGGGCTGAACCGCGCTCGATCACCTATATTGGGCCCTTGACTAGTGCGTGAGGAACAGGATTGACAAGTTTAAATCTTCTCTTTAGATTGTTTATGTAAGAATTCGATCCTTTTCCTTATGAGTATTTTGTTCATTTTTGGTGTTCTGATCTTTTCTTGACCGCTTGTAGATCTGGTTTTAAAAGATGGGGATCCTTCTAAGGACCATGCTCGTGCTAAGCTGTGGTTTCCCATTTTGCCCTCGATTGCCACACTACTTTCACGGTTGGGAGATGGAGTCTTGTTCTGCTCTTTCTGCCCATCTTCGTACCCTTTCTTTAGAGCAGGTATGTCTCATAATTTTCTTGGTTCATTCCAATTGCCATTTTTGCTACAACCGTTGTACCAATGTCTGGCTTTCTTTTCTCAGATTAGGACGCAGCCTTGGAGGCACGCTCTTCAATGGCCAAAGGTCATGAGATTAGCCGGGGAGTTTATGAACACCCGACTAATCATAAAGACCCCCTTCTCTTTAAAGTGGTACCTGGGAGATCGTATTCAGGGTTGGCATCTTCCTCCCAGGTCACATTTTATGCCTTCTGAGGTGCCTTTGTGGGTCTTTTGGCCTCGCAGTTCACCTAACTTTACACGATTGGCCTCCGAGGGTATCCCTAGCGCCTTCCTAGAGCATGTTGGGGGATACAAGGAGTTTTGCCATTTGCAGCTGGTTGGATGGCCGAATACGGATCCCATTCCTATTGCGCCTCAGCGGGATATCCACAACCCTCCTGAGGATGATGATCCTTCTGCTTCTATCCTAAGGCATCTGCCCATTCAACTTCTGTCCCTAGTGGCCATTCACCTGAGGCTGTCAGGATGACGGTACTTCCCCTTTCACTAGCATGAGCTTTTCTTTCTTTTATAATTATCGTTGTTTTGACTATTGCAGTTATTTAGACTGGCATGACCTCACTGTGTTATCTTTGCAGGATCACCAGGGTAGGAAGAGACTTGCGACTACCTCTACTTATGTGGGTAGCTCTTCGGCGTCATCTATCCTACTACAGGGTCCGACGATGGTGGAGGAGCATCAGGGGTTCGATTATTAGCCACCCCTGTTCATGATGTACTTCCCTAACCTGAGTACTTATACTCTGGTCATTTTGCCTTATCTAGATCCTGAGCATCCGATGGCTTTCCATCCTGATGGCACCACTCATGTTAGTCTCCTCTATCTTTTCTTCTTTTGCCTTTCAATTTTGGATTGTGACAATTCTGACTTATTTTGATCTTTCATTCTTGCAGGTGCCTATCACTGATAGCATCTCCGATTGGGGGTATATTCAAGGGCAGCAATGCTTCATGATGACCTAAAACTCAGATATGGCGGTATGTTGGTTACTTTATTATGTTAATGATGGTGCATGGCATGCTATGAAATGCATATGAATGATTCATGTTGGAATGTTGCAGCTGGAGATTTGACGGCTCTGAGCTCAGTTGGGGATTCTTCAGGTGGATGACCAGCAGTAGCAGCCGCGATAGGTATAAGGCAATCCTCCCAGATTCTTTTCATAGGGCGATTATGTAGGCTTTTTGTTTTTCTATTTTGCTTTCTTTTGGGCCATTTGTAGTGCCTCCTTTTGTATGAACACATTTTCATATAAATAAAATTTTCTTTATTCCCTCACTTTGTGTTTTCTTTTCATTATTGGTTGAGTTTATCGGGGTAATCTATCAGATATTGGCAGATTGCCCCCATAAACTATATATAGCGAACTATTACCCTTGTGAAATTATGCCATAGAAGGCAACATCCATTTTTATGCTAATCTAAATGTTTATCTGAAGAACTCCAATGGGTGGGATCATCTCGGGGTTTGTGGATTGGCGCACATAAAGGAGTACTACCGCGCCTTTGTTAAAGATAATGTAATCTAAGTTGCTGTGAGGTTTTAGGATCTTGTTGATAGTATGCTCTAGTTCAGGGATCATGAGCTATGCCCCTTGTATGAGGAGTTCTATGGGCTTCTCCGGTCCTTTGCTGATATACCTTCGATTATTCCGACACATCACCATGAAATTTCTAATTGGTTGATGAATCATTTTTAGCTTCAATGATTTGACAGGCACCGATTGATCTGTGACGAGGGCCTGAGGTTGGATGTGGCATTTGACATAGTTAGAAGTCTTGATTCTGACGATGCAAGCTGGTTGCCGCTCATATGCTTGCTTTTGTTGGGGGTTTTTCTCTACGAGGTCCCAACTATGGTTTGTAGTTTCGCTGTTTTGAGCATCATCAATAAGATTCTGGAGGGAAAGTCTCCCATTGCAGTGAGCTTAGCCGAGACACTGATCTTCATACGCTCTTTTCAGAATGGGACTAAAGCTGCTACTAGGGGCAGCAGGCTCCTTCTTCATGTAACTTTTATTTGAGCCTTTTTTTTGCATGAACCGCCCTTTTGGGTTTTCGATCCATCAGGCATGCCTAAATTTTTACCTGGACCGCCTTTTCAGGTTTTTAATCCAGCAGGCTATCTTTTTTTTTTCTTTTTTGTCTTTTTTATCGACTCTTTCTTCTTTTTTGTGCCTTTTCATGTAGCTCTGGCGCTAGGATAAGCTTTCTGTGATGCCTATTCCTACGAGCATGGACTATCATCTGAGGGCCTATTGGCCATGGTGCTCTATAGTTCACATCGATAATTGTTCCCACAGAGATTTCACCGTTGAGGAGTGGGTTGAGTTTATGGGGAGCCGAGCTACTGAGGATATCTGTTGGGTTTGCCCTTGGTGGTGAATCACTCATGTGACCACTGATGTTGCTAGAGATGGTGTGGTCCTTATTGGCCTTTTCGAGATCATCACTTATTCTCTCGATCACTTGTGCAGGCAGTACGGTTGATCTCAGGGGTTTCCTGCATTCCTGTGCACTGTTATTGGCCTGGATCTTTCCTATACTCGGGTCTATCATCATGACATGAGATGGATTAGTCACACTCAGGTGGAGATGAACTACTTTACCCCCTTCGATGTCTATCCTTCCTAGGCTTATCGCATATGGTTTGCGAGTGTTCGTGGACTGGCTACTCTTGAGGAGAGGCTTCGTGAGACTAGGAGGCTTCAAAGCTTCCTTAGGGTTTAGCGAGCTTGCCATTATGTGTCTTTCATTCCCTTGGGAGAATAAAGGCATAAGGCCTCATTTCTATTTCCTATTTGTAATGTACTTTTATGTGTAATAAAGATGAAATGATGTTGTTTGGATGCGTGTTTCAATAAACAATTCATAGTTTCCATTTAATGCACTCATGCAGTATTTTTAACATGATCATGTTACTACAAAAGATATTATTTAGCACGAAGGACAAGTGGGAATTATTTCCAAGAAATGCCCACCGTTGCCTAAGGCTCCGAACGGATTTTACCTAAGGCCCCACTCTTTTATTTTTTTTGGAGTCTTTATTTTTACTCAAGAGCCCTTACCAGCTCTTGACAAACTTTATTATTATCTTTTTATTTTTACATGAGATAGTGCTCTAGCTTGTCACGATTGACCGGATTCACGAATGCATTGCCGTCTAGATCTGAGATTTTTACAGCCTCTTTACTAAGAGTCTTCTTTACCACCTAAGGTCCTTCCTAGTTTGGCTGGAATTTCCCTTGAGCATCCGTGTGTGTTTTATGAGATTGCTTCAAGACTAAATCGCCTATCTTCAAAGGTTGGCATTGCCCCTTGACTTTGCGGTTGTAAGCTCTGGCCATGCGCTGTTGGTATAACTGTAGATTTTCCAATGTGACTAATTGCTTTTTGCCAATCAAGGTCAGTTCTTCATGCCTTGCTTTTGCCCATTTATCTTTGGGAAGTCTGGCTTCAAGGGCTATGCGTAAAGACTTGATTTCCATTTCAATGGGTAATACCGCCTCCATCCTACAAACAAGGGAAAAAGGAATTTAAGTCATAGGAGTCTGGACACTAGTTCTATATCCCCACAAGGCATAGGGCAAATGATCGTCCCAATCTCGGTAGTTAGAAATCATCTTGGAGAGGATTTTCTTGATTGCCTTATTGGCTGCTTCTACAACTCAATTGGCTTGAGGGCGATAAGGTGAAGAGCGATGATGCTCAATCCTATGCTTTTCAATAAGATTAGGTATTTCTCCTTAGAATTGCACACCACTGTCACTCACGACATGATGAGGAATGCCGTACCTGGCGAAGATGTGTCGCTAGATAAATCAAGCCATTTTCTTGGCCGTGATGCTTGTTTATGATTCCACTTTAACCCACTTAGAAAAGTAATCAACCGCTACTATAATGAAGCGATGATTGTTGGTCAAAGAAGGTCTTATTTCACCAATGATGTTGATGCCCCAGGCCAAGAATGGCCAAGGCGTTGTTAAGCTTTACAATGTTGTCGGAGGTAAATGGCTCACATCTCCGTATATCTAACAAGTGTGGCAAGTCCTCACTTCTTGAACACAATTAACTAACATGGTCAGTCAAAAGTACCCCATTCTCTAGATTTTCTTTGCCATTATGATGACGTTCATGTGTGGACTGCAGTCTTCCGAATGTACTTCTTTCATCACCTTTTTAGCCTCTTACTGTGTCAGGCATTTTAGCAGTAGGTCGTCAAAGGTCCTCTTGAATAGATCTCCTTTAACCAGGCAGAATTGCATAGCAAGGTTTTTGAGTGTATTTCTGTCGGAATCCGTAGCCTCAGCTGGGAATTTGCCATTTTCAATGAACCTGATGATGTCGAAATACCAGGGGGTTCCTTCTACCATGCTATCTTTTCTTGTGCAGACATAGTAAGGAGATCGGGTTGTTTCCATAACAAGGGGTCTGATTGGCTGCTTTTGGGGCCCTTCCCATATGGAGGTTAAAGTGGCCAATCAATCTTCCATCGAATTTTCCTCGTAGGGCATGTGACTGAATTCGTACTCGCTGAACATCGTGGCTTTTCTCCATACAGCTTCTAAGTAAGGCCTGAGGGATTCTTCCTTTAGTTCCTAGTCCCCTATAACATGCTTGATGCGCAAAGTCGAATCACTGATAATCTTGACTTTGTTTGCTCTAAGAGTGACTAGGTCAGACATTTCGAACAAACAAGCTTCATATTGTGCCCCGTTATTCATGGTGAGAAATTCTAAGCATTTTGACAGAGGTATGAGTGCTCCGTCTGGTATAAAGATGATAAATCCCAAACCGGCTCCTTACCTATTGATGGTGCCGTCGAAGAACATAGTCCATTTTCCAAGGTTCTTTATGGTTGCTGTGAGACATTCGTCGGGAAATTCTAGGTTTTCCTGTTCTCCTTCCTCGAGTGGTTGATTTGCTAGGAATTCGGCCATTGCTCTACCCTTGATGGTCTTTTTTGTTAGTTACTCAATATGGAATTCTGATAGCAATAAGAGCCACCTTGCCAGTTTTCCGGTTAGTGAGGGAGCCTGACATAAGTACTTCATCAGATCCACTTTTATGACTACTTAGATTCTGTACCATTAGAAGCAATGCCTGAGTTTTCTGGTGAACCAGACCATGGCAGAACAAGTCTTTTCCATGATGGTGTATCAAGTTTCATACTCTAGTAATTTCTTGCTGAGATAATAAACCGCGTGTTCCCTCTTGTCTTTATTTTCTTGAACTAGCATGGCCACCATAGAGGTTTCTTCTACCGCCAAGTAGAGAAGTGGCCTTCTAAGAATCGGCGGTTTCAGTACTGGAGGGTTCATTAGGTAAGCTTCAATTGTATCAAAGGTTTCCTGAAATTGGTCATTCCACTTTATCGGCTGTTGTTTCCTTAAGAGTTTGAAGATATGCTCACATGTGGTGGTCAACCGCGCTATAAAGTGCTGACATACTGTATGGATCCCAAGAAACTTCATGCTTCTTTCTCAGTTTTTGGCACATGCATTTCTATAATAGCATTAGCCTTGTTGGGATCCATTTTTATGCCTCTTTGGCTAACTATGTGCCCTAGTAATTTGCCTAATATTACGCCGAATATGCACTTTTTTGGGTTCAAATAAAGGTTGTACTTTTCAATCCTTGTGAGGATTCATTCTGACACTACCGGGTGTTCTTCTGGTGTAACGGATTTCACAAGCATGTCATCCATATAGACCTCGACTAGATCAAGTCATGTAGTAAGCTTATGACTCTTCACTGGTAGGTTGCCCCTGCATTCTTGAGTCCGAAAGGCATTACTCTAAAACAATAAGTTCCCCATTCTAAGATGAATGTGGTTTTGAATTTTTCTATTACATTCATGAGGATCTAGTGGTATCCTAAGAATCCATCCATAAAGGAATACATGGTTGCTCATACTGTGCTGTCTACCAGGACATCAATGTGCGGTAGTGAGAAATTGTCTTTAAGGGTGGCCTTATTCAAGTCCTTGAAGTCAATGCAAACTCGGATGTCACCATTCTTCTTAGGTATAGGAACTACATTGACAACCAAGTGGGATACTCGATGACTTCGATAAAATTTGCCTTGATCTATTTTGCCACCTTTGCTTTTGACCTTTTTGGCCCATTTTGGATGCATTCTTCTCATATTTTGCTTCACCGACTGAATTTTTGGGTCTGTGGGGATCTTGTGCTTGGTGATGTGCCGATCAAGTCCAGGCATATCCTCGTGAGACCCAGCGAAGGCTAAAACATGATCTTTTAGTACCTTTATCAATTCTCTCTCTTGTTCGATGGGAAATTGATTGGAAATGTATACCATTTTAGATCATCTTCCGTGTTTAAATTAATGTCTTTTGTAATACCATTATTGATGTTAAAAATGCTAGATGAGTGCTGTAATGGATGCATGGAATTGTAATCAGAAACACAATCTAAATAAGCAAAGTTCTTCATCATATTATCATTATAATGTACATTATTCATTTCAGACATGCTAGAAATGGAAACAAAAGACTCATCCTAATCAATAGGGTCTGGCTCCATTGTGGATGATTCTCCTATGGCAGCTGGCTTTAGCAGAATATCCTCATCATCCTCCTCCTATACCTTTGTTTTGCCCTTTATAGTCATGACCATGTCCATGACGGCCTGGTTCAAGCCATCTCCCTTGCTCCTTGCTTCCTCTACTATCTTGAGTTGTGCTTAAAGGTACTTGGTTAGGGTCTCGAGGATTTCTTCCTCTTTACTCAGCTTCTTGACCTTCTTCAGGTGTACCTATTCATCATTCTTGGTCTGATCAGGGATTGCCCCTACATCTGGCTGGCGACTGGCCTTCTTTACATAGGATATAAAGCTTTTGCCATTTTCGCTGTAGTTGACTATGTCTGAGAAAATCTTTAATCCTGGATTGGTCTTCCCCTGATGAGCAATAAGCTCGGGGGGTTCCTTTGTAGGGCTGTTGTAGCTTCTTTTAAAAGGTCATCTTATAAACAACTCTTTGAGAGCCCGTGTAACCAAGTCCCATGGGCTTCCATTCTTCTACCCCTATATTGAAGGTCGACATCCCCTATTCATGGGCACCTAGTCCTTTTCCAGGAGTGTGGTGCTTCTGCATATATCCCTGAATCCATGGGCCCCATTACACCTTTGATTACTTGTTTGCTTCCTGCCCAATTGTGGCTATGGTAAACCCTTTCATGTTGCTTTCTTCCATCTTTAGTGCTACAACCACTACTGTTTTATCAGCTTTCAGGGTAACAATCTTTCCACGGAATGGAATTTTGATCTTCTAGTGCAGGGTGGATGGGGACCCTCCCAAAGCATGGAGCCATGGTCTCCCAAGTAGCATAGAGAAAGTTACCGGGATATCTATGACCGTGAAGAGTACTATAGATGACATATCGCCGATAGTGACTTCAACTTTGAACGTACTGATGATGGTCCTTTTGGAGTTATAGTAAGATTTGATGACTATTGTGAATTTCTTCAGGTCCTTCTCGGTTAGTCCTTGGATTGGTAGAATATCCTTAGGACAGACATTCAATAATGAGCCATCATCGATCATTATGTAGGGCATGACACACCGAAGACACTAGCTTTCAAGTAGAGAGCCTTATTGTTGCAAATGCCTTCATTAGGCAGATTCGAGCTTGAGAAGACAATGTCGGGGATAACGGTGCTAGTCTCGTTATTGAGTAGCGCAAAGACCTGTTCTAGGGATGCTAGAGGAGATGTTTCGATTTCCATCAGCTTTTTAATGATGGTGAGCCTATGATCTTGAGAGCCCAAGAGTAGGTCCCAGATACTCATCTTAGTTATAGTGGCCTTTAGTTAATCCACAATTGGGTTTTCTACTTGTTTTGAGGACTTAACAAAAGTAGGAGGTATTGGGGGGCTCAGTTCTTGGTGCAACTAGGGCTACTGATCTAGTGAATTTTCCTGCTCTAGTGATTGGACTGACCACCTAGATTGGCGAGTTTATTGTTTTGAAGACCTCAAACTCGTCAAAATCCTC
This sequence comes from Euphorbia pulcherrima, assembly GCA_947683365.1. Lineage (NCBI taxonomy): Eukaryota > Viridiplantae > Streptophyta > Magnoliopsida > Malpighiales > Euphorbiaceae > Euphorbia > Euphorbia pulcherrima. The sequence continues at coordinate 21,675,058 of CANTUS010000007.1, read as the reverse complement.
ATCGAAGGGTATCTCTCCCAAGTTGATTGACTTGTTCCCAAAAAGAGGTGCCTAGGCGGCAAAGGGCCACTGCATAAAGAGAACCTTTTTAGGATGCTTTTTGGGAATGACGGGGTTCAGTTGTAGGATTTGGCACATGACAGGATTGGATTCCTGTCTAATCATATAGACGGATGAGGAGGCTCCATCAGTTAGTTCCTTTCCACAGAACAGATCTAACATATCCTCATAAAGGACTGGGGCGTCGCGGTATTTATTTGTATACCACAGTAATTCCTTGGCCGATTCCATTGATGTTAGGCAGGTGACATTGGTTGCTTCCTATTCCCAATACAATAAGGGGTTCCCATGGTTGTCTAGTTCGGGGGTTGTGTCTTTCGATGGGTCGACTGATATGAAGTAGTCGATGAATTGCTTGGGCAAAATATTCCAAAATGACTTCTGGTAAAACATATGCCCTTCATACCAAATGACTACCTTTTCTCGGAGAGTCCAGTGGAACCTTTCGGGGTTAATGGGCATAGTGAATGTACCCGTCACTCATTATTTGCATGAATTCACGGATGTGAGGGCGTGGCCTTGTATTCCCGTCGTAGAATATGGGGTAAACTTCCCTCAAGTCTGGACTTTGGATACGATAACTGTTTTGAGCTAGTTCATTCTCTGCACGAATTCTCTTCATAATGTATTTGCAGGATGGTTCTTACACCTCATCTCGAATCATATTAATTACATGTTTACAATCCGAGTCGAAGTCCGTAAAGTCTCTAAAATCGTCACTTGCTGCAAACCATAAGGCACCCGGGGAGTCATGCTCTAGAGAAGAGGCATAGCTCTTAGCACCGTTATAATCAACCATCATGCCATTGGGGAAGGGAGCCTCGTACTCGAAATCTCCAGGTAAGTGATTTAGCTCGTCATTCAAGAAAGTCTATGATTCATACCCTAAGTTATCCACTTTGCTTTCATCTTCATGATTTGATTCACTAGAGTCCACAAATTCTTCTACCTCTTCATCTGAATCCTTAAAAGGCTGTAGCTCAAAGATCGAGTTTTCTTCTGGATATCATTATCAAAATTTTCTTCTGGATCCTCTTTGGGGTCCTTCTCAAGATCTTCTTCAGGATCTTCCTCGAGATCTTCCTCAGGATCATCTTCTGGGTTTTTTTCTACCACATTTAGCTTGGCTTAAACCCCTTCTATGGCTATACGGAACTCGAAAACCATGGTTTATATACTGGCGAATGTTTCCTCCATACGGGCACCATATGCTATAATGTTGGTATGAATTTCTCTAAATGAGTCTCGTGCACCTCCATTTAGATTCAGGCCGAGATACCTCTACTAGTCTACATGGTTACTCCATGCCTGCTTAGGATCATATAGTTCTTGGGTTTCTAGATGTGCTACCCTAAAAGAGCTCCCGAGTTCAAATAGACTCATTCCGATATAGTTAGGACTCATGTAATCCAGATGAGTGTACATGGGAGGTTGTGGAGGAGGGATATCTTGCCATCCGATATTATGTCTATCTGCTTGTAGTGCAAACCACTAGCAAAGCCCATCTGGGTATAGCTGAGATGCCCTAAAGTAGTGGAGGAGAGATCTCTCCATAAAGTACGAGCTCCAACGTCGTTCCAGTGGCATTGCATCATACTAGTCCATGGCCGAGCCTCCTAAGAATTGGGGAAACTATGGTGCAAAACCCATCATGGCTATTCCTTGTTCATGCATAAATCAGAGGAATTCATCCAGATGTTCATTCAGATCTGAATCTCCACGATATATAAGATGTAGCGGTGCAAGATACTGGTCTAGCCCTTCTCTTCTCATCCTCAGGACGTACTGGTCAACCATGTAGATGATATCCATGTTGTCAAAGATCATGTTGTCCCCCCACCCTGGGTCATGTTGAAATTTATCTATTACGTCGACGCTGTATTCATCAGCCTCCACATGAACACTGATGGCATTTATCGTAGCTTGAAATTTTGGCAGCAGATTAGTCTGAGTGATTGGCTTCTTCTCAGGTTCTTTCATTTTCCCATCAGCTATCATCTGATGTAGATCTTTTAGTAGCCTAACTCATTCGATAGTGCAATGTCCCTTAGTCACATGATAAGCATAGAAATAGTCCCTATCTATCGCTATAGGCGAAGTGAACGGCTTAATGCTATGGAGTTGGTTGGACTTCCTAAGTTTGGTGAATATCTGGGATAGTGATTCCACCTATAGAGAGATAGGTTGGTGAGTCTGTACTTGGGTAACTGCTGCCACTTTAGGAGCGGCTTTCGAGGATTTAGAGGTGCCTTATTTCGAAGAATTGCCTTTCTCCCAATATCGAGGTTTAGTATAAGTTTGCTATTCTTGCTTCTTTGCTCGATCTTCTTCTTCATATTTTTCAAGCCTCTTGGCATAGTCTACCATGTCGTTGAAGGTGTAAAATCTTTTCATATTCATTTTGTCCCGATATTTTAGGCTAGAGCCTTCGACAAGCTTTACTATCAGGGCGTCTTGGTCAGGTGCCCCGGTTACAAGCACACACACAACCATCCACCTCAGATAAAACTCTTTGAAGGACTCATTTGGCTGTTGCTTAATTCTTTTGAGATCTTGCGGAGTAGTCTTGACCTTTAGATTGAAGGCATAGTTTTTAAGGAATGCAGAGCACAAGTTCTTCCAATCAGACATTACATCGGTTGGCATTCTTATGTACCACTCAGAGGCGGGTCCATGAAGAGTTGCTTGGAATAGATTGATTATGTGAACCTTAAGGATGTTTATGCTAGCAATAATTAGGAGGTAACTCTCCACGTGCGCATGGGGAGGTCCGGTGCCAGTTTATGGGGCCATGTAGGGCATCACAAAGTTAGCCGGAAGGGCTTCTAATTCCTTAGGTAGGAATCGATCAATATCCACGTATTGCTCCATAGAGGGGGCAATAGATTTGTCATTTGCCGAAGATAGTTGCTCCATGTCTACCATCTTTGCTTTGAGTGCGGCTATTTTGGTATCTTATTCTTGGGTTTTCTGAGCATTAGCAGCGCTCAGCCTTTCCCAAATATCATGAAATTTTGGGGCATCAAGAATCCTCCTAAGGGACTGGCCAACTGCATCATCATCTACTATCTCGATTTTGGGTTCTAGATCAGAGAAGAATCCAGCTAGAGATTCAACCGGTGGTAGGGGTACGACTTTTGGACTACCCATAATGCATCTCAACCTGCATCTCTCTCGCTTCTAACCTGAAAGGGCAAGAGATCAAGTGTTAGTAAGTGCATCGGGTATGGCTTTGAGTCTTTCTCACGTTGTTCGCGGGCGAATGAATGAATCTATGAGTGATTAAATGCATGGATGAATGACGGAGATGTATAATCAAATTAAAAAAAGGTTTAAGCATATGCCAATCGCTCGAGGAGCAATTGACAACTTGCAATATTCATGGAATATTGCAAACATACAGTTCAAAGACTAAGGGCCTAATCAGATCAGACTCCAAATTTCGAGGGCAAATTGACTCGTTGGTCAAAGGTGGGTTGACTCATTGGTCCAAGGGGTGAGCTGACACTAGGGTCACTCAAAGGGTTTTGAGGGGTTAGCTGACACTAGGGTCACTCAAAGGTGGTTTTGACTCAATGGTCCAAGGGGTGAGCTGACACTTAGGTCACTCAAAGGGTTTTGACTCATTCGTCCAAGGGGCGAGCTGACACTAGGGCCACACAAAAGGTTTTGACTCATTGGTCCAAGGGGTGAGCTGACACTAGGGTCACTCAAAGGGTTTTGACTTATTGGTTGAGCTGAAACTAGGGTCACTCAAAAGGTTTTGACTCATTGGTCCAAGGGGTGAGCTGACTGGAGGGTCACTCAAAAGGGTTTTGACTCATTAGTCCAAGGGGTGAGCTGACCCTAGGGTCACTCAAAAGGGTTTTAACTCATTGGTCCAAGAGGTGAGCTGACACTAGGGTCACTCAAAAGGGTTTTGACTCATTAGTCCAAGGGGTGAGCTGACACTAGGGTCACTTAAAAGGTTTTGACTCATTGGTCCAATAGGTGAGCTGACACTAGGGTCACTCAAAAGGGTTTTAATTCAATGGTCCAAGGGGTGAGCTGACACTAGGGTCACTCAAAGGGTTTTGACTCATTGGTCCAAGGGGAGAGCTAACATAAGGGTCACTCAAAGGGTTTTGACTTATTGGTCCAAGGGGTGAGCTAACACTAGGGTCACTCAAAGGGTTTTGACTCATTGGTCCAAAGGGGTGAGCTGACACTAGGGTCACTCAATAGGGTTTTGACTCATTGGTCTAAGGGGTGAGCTGGCACTAGGGTCACTCAAAAGGTTTTAACTCATTGGTCCAAGGGGTGAGCTGACACTAGGGGTCACTCAAAAGGGTTTTGACTCATTGGTCCAAGGGGTGAGCAGACACTAGGGTCACTCAAAGAATTTTGACTCATTGGTCTAAGGGGAAAGCTGACACTAGGGTCACTTCAAGGGTTTTGACTCATTGGTCCAAGGGGTGAGCTGTCACTAGGGTCACTCAAAGGGTTTTGTCTCATTGGTCCAAGGGGTGAGCTGACACTACGGTCACTCAAAGTGTTTTAACTCATGGGTCGAAGGGGTGAGCTGACACTAGGGTCACTCAAAGGTTTTTGACTCATTGGTCTAAGGGTTGAGCTGACACCGGGGTCACTCAAAGGGTTTATGTCTTTTAGCTTGCGGGTTGAGCCTCAGTGGACTTACTAGTCTTGGTTAATTTCAGCTCATGAGTTGAGCATAAGTGGACTCACATGTCTCGGTTTATTTCGGCTCATGGGTTGAGCCTAGGTGGACTCACTGGTCTCGATTAAGGGTATGAAATGGCATGGTACACATTAATGTCATGGCTGCATAAAGATGTGGTTAGTTTTCACACAATTGTGATGCTTATAATGTCCATTTTTAGTTTGTTTATATTTAATAAACCTGCACATGCAGCACACGGTTAGATCACCCTACCACCCTTTTAACTCCATTGGGTTACTTCTCTTTGAATCCAACGAGGGACTTGGCGAAGTCTGCTTGCGTGCACTCAAGGTTTCTGGGTAGACCTATGAGATAGTGTCTACGGTTCACCTATATATGGGTTTTGATCTCAGGATTGGGTGCGATTTGGGGTACCCTGCGCCTTTGTGTACCGAGTCCCAGTGGCCCTAAGTGAACCAAAGGAAACTTTTCCACATATAATATACGTAGGTACTCTTGCCCTTAGGCGAACAAGGTCCTCGTACGTTTCACAAGGGGTGTGATTAGATCCATACCCCTCAAGCCCTAAGCGAACTTCGAGATACTTCACCAAAAGACACCTAATTTGTTTTAGGGGTAAAGAATGCAGATACTATGCAGTCCTAAAATTTGCATAATGTAGAAATCATCATAAATTCCGTAATTTCAAAATTTAATTTGAACAATATTTTAATTATTATATGAAAAAAAGAATTTTTTTATAAAAATCGGGTTTTTATAAAAAAAATTTCCCCCAGCGAAGTCGCCACTGTGAGCGGGCGGACGGTTTCGCGGGTTTTGCGGGTTTCGCACGCGGGGTGCGATGCGCGGGGCGCACTTCGGGTTCGGTGCAGTTTGTAGAAACCGTGGCATTTGGTTTGGTTTGAGAAAATCCAGTTTGCTTAAATGCGATGGCTTTGTAAGCCAAAAATGTGATTATGTTAAGAAACACGCATACACATTTTATTGAGAAAAAATATTTTTAAAATAAAGCATTTTTACTTTATCTAAAAATAAAATAAAGTTGCCACCCGGTTCAGCTCCACCGGGAATTGTGGTATACTGATCCTCAATGGGATTTTTATATCGAAAAGAAAATGAGATTCTGAGTTTAGACATAATAGTTATTCATATTGTTCAAATTGTTTGGATTAATTTTGGAATTTTGGAATTTGTGGTGATTTCTGCATTACGACGGCTTTAGTTAAGAAATAAATTCAAGAAATAAAATGGGCATTATAACGGCTTAATAAATGGACATTTTCTACCGAATTTTCAGTAGAGTAACGGCAGCGCTTGGGTCTGGGCCCGGAAACTCGGATAGAGTTTCCCTCCATTTTGGATGTTTATCCGTACCTGCGAGCTTATTTACACATATTATAATTTAAGTGGCACCAGTGGCTCACTTAACCAGAGAAACGGAATGCAATATGTAATAATAAAGCAATAAAGATATGTTATAATGAATTTGAAAGTAGGGCTTAAAGCCAATTACCCTCAGTTTGCCTTTTCGTCTGTCCAGGATAACTTGAGAGTCGACGCGAGACTAAACTTGTTAGAGATTGTGATTTTGTTGAAAAATAGATTTAACCCAAGTTATGGCTATAATCTTGGATTATTTCTAAAGGAAAATGTGAGGTTTGGTCGTTTTTAGACCGAAGATCGCTGTGGGATGTTGATCTAAAAAGACCGTAAAGTGAGTTTATACCGAATGTCTGTGATAGAACTCGGATCTGGGATTATTTTGACAGAGTTTCAGGGCCTCTGGGATTCCCAGAACTAAAAAAGAACAGAAAAGTATTTTGGAATTTTTGAAATTTTTCGTCTCTCCTTGAAATGAGGGGGGTGCATCTCTTTATATAGAGGGTTGGTAAATAGTCGGCGAGCCATTTATATAGGTAAATAGTCGGCGGGCTAATTACCACACTGACAGGATTTGGCACCAGATCCTGTAAATCCTGGTTGGATCTCGGTAAGATTTGATTTTTTTACTCTAGATCGGTAAATAGTCGGCGGGCTGATTACCTATGTTTTACCAAACTTTGACTTTTTGATTTTTAGTAGGAAATGCTAAATCGGGGCTTCCCTAGAATGTGGATTTTTGAATTTTGGATTTTGGATGACAATTCAGTCCTTTTTGGCTCATTTGTCTGATCACTAAACGAAATAGGCATTATTCCTCATCGGGCTGGAACGGACCTGTACTAACAAGGGATAAAATTGATTTCACATATATTTTTTTCTTTCCTATATCTCTACAAATTCAAAATTTATTAATTACAAACCATTAAAAACTATTAAAAAATATTAGCAACTATCACTTTATATATTTGAGATTTTAAAAATAGAATTCAAAGAAATTTGTTAGAACATGTGTGAGCACAGTCCGTTCGATCTCATGATGTCTGAAAACCTTTCTCCAGGAATCGACCAATCAATACTGACAAAGAACACAATTCCAATCTTCTCGAGGCATGTCACATGTCACCTCCCTAAAAAACTTGTTTGTTAGAACCCTACACTAGATCAAAGCCACCAATCAGCTACTCCATAGACCAGATTATCGGCGGCTGCGTGTTAACCATATAAGAAAGTAGACATGCCCAGCAAACCAACCTATATCCCTAACCCGCTGATCGGCGCCTTCACCGCTAAGGACCGGTCGATCGACAACCACCTATCAATACCAAGGAGAAATAGGCCAACTCAACAAACCTATACCTTAACCCTACCCACCGATCGACACCTCCACCACTAAGGACCCACCGATCGATGCCTACATGTCATCACTAGGATAATTTAGGCTGGCGAGAAACCCTACACCTAGGGACAGCCACCGATCGACTAATCTCTAAAAGGCATCAATTAGTGGGTATATGACTAGTATAAAAGGGGCGAGCCCCTCCCCGTTTTACATCACTAATCAATCGATGAAAACACACTACCAAAAGCAAAAAAGAAAACCCCCTGCTTTTAAACCTATTTCGTCCAAAATCTATCCTTTCCAATCCAAAAATATACATTAGTATAGACCATCCCTTTTAGGTCATTTTCAGTAATCAACTACCTTTACCCCCACTCTTAAGACATTCCTAAAGCCAAGTACAACAACCTTCGAGTTTATATCTATAGAAATCTAAGGGTTCCTTAGCTCATATTTAAAAGTATTGCGGTTCTAGTCAATATCAGACCTTCTGAACATCCTAGAACGAAATAAAGGTAACCTAAAGGTCAGATATCCTTTTCAAAAATTCATTTATATCTATTAATCATGTAAGGTGGGGTTGACTCAACGCATGTCAATTTTCTATGGGCCAAGCCCATTAAGGTCGTATCCTCAATGTAAACCCTTTTTATCCATTATGATATTTGTGTAATGATAAAATAGTCCCAATCACTTCCCTGATTCAAATGATAAAATATTTTATATCTAATAATTTCAGATATATATTGTTAGAAATATGACATAAGTGATAATGATGTATATTATTAACTTTAGGCTAAATTATAATATAGAAAAAACTATGATTTGAATAAAATGAAATGCGTCATTTATTCTATGAATTGTGAGTTTTTCGCGATATATTATACACGTAAACCGTGTTATGGTGAATGAGAAATTGAAAGTTTAAAGTTTGAATATTTGTCAAACTTTGACATGCCACGTCGGTATTCTGATAAAAAGACAATTTGTCACTTCACTTCTCATATGCTTTAGTTTATGGATTAATGAGTTATAACTATACTGTTTCATAAGATACTGATAGCATATATGCGTTACTCACCATAAAAAGTTGTGGTTACATGTGTTTAATCTCCATTAAACACAATTAAACCATGTTAATGTCATATAATCCATATAAACTCCTTATCTTATAGCCTTCAAATTACTTTTAAAAAAAATGCTATTTTCTATTGATAAAAAATTCCAGCATTGGTACTTGTTCAATTGGTTATTTTGTGGTTCATTTTCTCTTTTATAAACTAAAAATTTCCCTCAAAGTTTTCATTCTTTTTCAAGTGAAGGCTACTTAGTATTAGGTTCTTGTGAATTCCTCTTCACAAGGTTAGAGTTCACCTAGGATTGCGGTTGTAACCTGGGAGAAAAATTCACCTATAGTGGACGAATAATAGTCTTAAGGTAAGAGTTTCAGGCTTTCGCAATAAACCTCTACTTCGGTAAAAAAAAGTTGTATATTTCTTTTATATTTGTTTGTAATAATTTATTATTCTATTAAGAAATCTTCATTTGTAATCTTGTACTTATTCTTATTGAAATATAGTATTATTCATTTATTTTAATACAACTTCTATCAACCTTAAGACAATTATATGTCTATATTTTTTTAAATTAAGTGCAGGTTACTCTGGATTCTTGAAGACTGTTTTTTTTGGACAAAACGTTGTTCATATAAAGAAAAAACTGTAAATTGCTTTTCATAAAAAAACTCTTTCTTCTTTTTCTTAGGTTTTCTTGTTTACAAGTATCTGACTTACTATATAGTATTTCAGATTTTGAATTGAGAAAATTATGGAAATTATTTTACCGACTGGAAGTAATGGTTTTGAAATGGATCCAAACCAGAATAGCCAAAATGGACAAATTGGTCCTATTGGTGCTGGACCTAATGGAAATGAACTTTCGAGTTTAACGATTGTTATGCCTAATGATCATGAGGTTGCTTTGGGATTATATCTTATTTCAACTCTTGAAAGATCGAAGAAATTTTGTGAATCAAATTTTAAAGTTTAACAATGTAAAATATTTTTCTATTTGACAAACATGAGACACTATAATATATTGAAAGATGACTCTCATGTTGGAATTGTTAATGGTTCTTTTCAATTATTTATGGAGGTTGGAATCATATGGATTTTCTTTGCAAAAATCTTATCTTAAATGACTTAGTCATTGACCTATATGAGGTGTGTACTATTAAACGTATTGCAAAAGAATTATGGGATTCCTTAAATAGAAATTTTTTTATTGCTAATAAAGTTTTTGCAAAAGCTAACGTGGTGGAGGTCTTTAGAGACTCCAAAAAGGGCAAGTAACATGTTAAACGTAAGTTAAAAATGGGACAATACAGAAGCATATCCAAGAGACAAATGTTAAATGTTAAATGTAAAATGATTGAATTGCAAGAAGATGAGAAAAAAGTCATTTGTTTGTAAATTGACAAAAAAATGGTCAATAAGATTGAGGTAAACTTTATGAAAGAAATTACAAAAGATGTATATGACATCAGTGTATGTGCTCTAATTTCTAAGGTCAATATGATTGACTCAAACCCAAAAGAGTGGTGGCTTAATACTAGTGCTACTCGTCATGTGTATTGTGATAAAGTGTTGGTCCCTGAGAGGGTTTATATAAGGTCAAAGGGGGGGGGGGGGGGTGGATGACCCTTTTCGTAGAATTAGCAGACTTTAAAAGTCTTGTGTAGCGCGTTTGATATGTTCCGGATATATTGGATCTAGATGATGCAAATATGAAATGTTGTGCAAATAAAGTAAAGAGTTAGAATATCAAACACAGAGTTTTATCCTGGTTTGACCCCGCCTACTACAGTCCCCGAAGTGTCCTTACTCTGAGCTTTTTCCACTAGTGAATTCCTTTTCAACTGGCAGAAATTAAGCCTTACAATTTGTCTTTGGATAGTAACCCTTTCTAGATGTAGGATATACCACTAGAAACTCTAACTCCTAGCTAAGTCCTCTTGTCTTTAGCAGGATATACCACTTTGATTTCTACCCAAACCTAAGCTGAGTCCTACAGGGAGATCCCTCTTAAAGCACTAACTCTAAGCTATATCCCAATCTTAATAGTCACCCAAGTATGAGATTTTTACAACTGATTTTTCTTTTGAAAGGGTTTTGAACTCTTCAAGGTTATAGTTTTTACTTGAGAGTTCTTACAAACTAATTTTAAATGGTTTGGTTCTAGGAGGGATTTTGTCACTAATTGCAATAGCAGATTTTCTTGTGTAATGCTTTTTTGAATCAACCAGCACCTTCTCAACTTGTGAAGTTTCTCTTTTATAGGCTTGCATAAAAAATGTAGCCGTTGTATTGAATTAAATCTTCACCATTGATGAGGTAAGATGTGACGCTTCCAGAGCCATTGATCAGTCCATTAGATTGAGTAATTGTCCCATTTGAATCCTTAGGATTGAGACTAAAAAGTTGTCAGTGATCATTTTCCTTGTATTTTAGTGATTCACCAACTTTTATGCCAGTAGTCTGGTGTGTGAGCTTAACGCGCCTGTCCTATTAGTCTAGGTAGAAAAGGTTATTATTTTTCTTCTTCAAACTTCTTCAAAGTTGATCTGGATCTATTCTTGGATTTGTTCTTCTGGATCATTGTTTCCCAACAAAAGAGTCTTTTGTTGGATTGACTCTAATTGATAATGGGGAGAAGCTCTTCATGGGCAATTCTTCTACGTCTAATGTCAAAGGACATGGAATGGTGATTCTAAAAATGACTTCCAAGAAAGAAGTAAAACTGCAAAATGTCTTGTACGTACCTGACATGAGAAAGAATCTAAATTCTACGAGCCTATTGAGTGTATAAGACTTCAAGATGGTATTTCAATCTCAGCAGTTTATTTTGTCTAAGAAAGACATGTATGTGGGAAAGGGATATGAATGTAATGGAATGTTTAAATTTTGTTGTATCTCTTGTAAGAAAAATTCTATTAATAAGAATAACGTTGTTGCTTATATAATTGAGTCTTCTAATTTATGACATTTTAGACTTGGACATGTCAATTTTGATACGTGATGACGCTTAATTAACTTGAATCATATACCCTAATTTCATATCGATAAATAACATAAATGTGAAACGTGTGCTGAGTCAAAATTGACAAGATCTTCATTTCAATTAGTTGAAAGAAATTCAAAATTACTTGGTCTAATAGATAACGATATTTATGACTTGAAATACTTTTGATCAATGGGAGGAAATAAATATTTTATTACCTTCATAGATGGTAGCACAAAATATTGTTATATGTATTTGCTAAAAAGTAAGAGACTTCAGAGAAATTTATACTCTATAAGCAAGAAGTAGGAAACCAACTTAATAAGAAAATTAAGAAGGTAAGAAGTGGTCGTGGTGGTGAATATGTTACACCATTTGACTAGTTTTGCTCCTAAAATGGAATTATTCATGAAGTAACACCACCTTACTCTCCACAATCAAATGGTTTGGCTAAATGCAATAATCGTACTCTAAAAGAGATGATGAATGCAATGTTAACCAGTTCTGGTTTACCACAAATTATGTGGGGTGCTGTATTGTCAGCAAATTATCTTTTGAACAAGATATCATGTAAGAAACAAGATAAAACCCTTTATGAATTATAGAAGGGTAGAAAACCTTTGTATAATTACTTGAAAGTGTGGGGGTGTCTCGCAAAGGTAATTGCACCATTACCTAAACGTATGAAAATAGGTCCAAAAATGATGGATTGTATTTTCATTGCTATGTTGGTAATAGCAATGCATATCGGTTTCTTATGCATGAATCTAAAAACCCAGATGTACACATGAACACTTTGATTGAGTCAAAGAACGCTTCATTTTTTGAAAACACGTTTCCATGTAAAGAAAAAGGTGAAGGGTTGGGAACTAAATGTAAATGACAATCAAGTTGATCAACAAGATGTTAATAACTATGACAACCTTCAATCAATAATTGAAGAAGATGATAAAAATTCTCAAGAAGAAAATAATACGGATCATTAGGTAGAACCTAGAAGAAGTAAATAGGCACAGGTTGAAAAATCCTTTGGTCCAAATTTCTTAACGTATATGGTTGAAGCGGAACCTCAAATGTACAAAGAAGCTATAAGCTCTATTAAAAGTCCTTTATGGAAAGAGGCCATAAGGAGTGAATTGATTCAATTTTGCAAAATCATACATGGGAACTAGTGGACCTTTCTCCCAAAACTAAGCCATTAAGTTCTAAATGTATTTTCAAACATAAGCTAAAAGCTGATGGAACAATTGATAAGTACAAGGCTTGTTTAGCCATAAAAGGTTGTAGACAAAAAGAAGGCATTACTTACTTTGATACGTATTCTCTAGTGTCGAGATCAACTTCCATTAGGATGATACTTGTAATTGCTACTTTGCAGAATCTTGAAGTACATCAAATGGATGTGAAAACTACTTTTCTAAACACAGATCTTGAAGAATAAATCCACTTGAAACAACCTGAGGTATAGCCTCTGGTCAAGAAAGAAAAGTATGTAAGTTGGTAAAGTCTTTATATAAGCTAAAGCAAGCAACGAAACAATGGCATAAGAAAGTTGATGATGCCATGATAGCAAATGGCTATAATATAAATGAGTGTGAGAAATGTATATATGCCAAAACTACAAATGAAGGATGTGTCATTTTATGTTTGTATATTGATGACATGCTCATTGTTAGAAGCAACGAGAATGGAAAAACATACCAAGGATATGTTAAATTCTAAATTTGACATAAAAGATATGACATTAGCTGATATAATTTTAGGCATCAAAGTTCAACGCTCACCTTACGGTCTCATATTGACGCAGTCACACTATAAGGACAAGATGCTTGACAAGTTTAACAAAGGTGATATTGGTATAGCTAAAACACTATTAGACATTAATCTACAGTTATCCAAGAAAAAGGTGAATGCATAGACCACGTGGGATATGCAAGGGTTATAGGCAGTCTAATGTGTTGGGAACTCACAACCAATTTGAACATGCTTAACAGGCACGACGAGGATTCAAAATTTTGTCCCTTGTCCCTAGGAACTCCTATTAGTTGCATATAAATTAATTAAAGCCTTAACTAAATTAATTCTCTACATAGATTAGTATGCATAGGCTAGGTGTACCATAATTCTGAATTATATCCTAGCATAAATATATTTATATTAAACATGTTATAATTCTAAGTTATAGTTTAAGTATAAAATAAACTAAGCATGCAAAAAAACTTAAGCATAATAATTATTAAGTCGTAAAAAGCTTAAACAAAAAGAACTTAATAATTAAAAGAGAATTAGAAGACTTACCAGTTGAAGCGTGTTTTAGCAGATGCTTCTTACACAAGACTCCAAGTATAGGATAGCCTCTATGAGTGTCCACATGAACCCCACCAACCGAAACCTCCCAACGAGGAAGAACCGCAGAGCTTTGAGTAGCTGCTAGACCACTCCAAAACCCACCAAAAATAAAAGTATTTGCTCTTAAGTTGACTTGAGAGATATCGAATTGGAATATCAAATCAAGACTCGAATGAGCTTGTGCTGCATTTGAGAAAGGGGAATGAGAGCTCTTTATATAGGAGGAGTAAAGACTCCCCGAATTGAATGTGGATTTAATGCGGATTAAATACGGATTAAATGCGGGATTACGTGCGGATTTGATATGAGATTTAATTTAATCCTCTTTTCTTTTAATTTATTTTATGACCCTAATAAAATGAGTTACCGGTCAAAATAATTTCTTGGCTTAACCATAAAATAATTTAAATATTTTAATCAACACTTTAAATTATGTATGACCCTAATAAAATTAGTTACTGGTCAAAATAAATTCCTAGCTTAACCATAAAATGATCTAATCATTTTAATCAACACTTTAATTTATTTATGACCCAAATAAAATTAGTTACCGGTCAATAAATAAAATATCTGGTCTAACTAGGTAATGGTCCAACCATTCAATACTTAATATGTTCGTAATAGATCAAGTCTATTAATTCTTCACTCGATCTGATGAAATTCCAATGTGTGTGACCTTATAAGATCCCGAAGTATTGAGTTGTTAAGGTTTGACCAATCCTTGTTCTACAGGAACTATTGGCTCGAGGTTTTTGATCGTGAATAGAATTCAATTACCTTAAATGACTATAGTATGCCTCTAGCAAGGGTCCACCATCTCCCATTACTCGGAGCGTCATTTGTGCTTATTACTTAATCCTGGTTTATGCAATAGTTGTCCAATGTGATGAACTCCTTCCATTCTTTAATCTTAGTACCATCTAGTTTGTTGGGCTTGATTAAAGTGTTAACCCACCAATAGCAATGTTGCTCCAAGCTATCCCAGTTATTTTCTTGTTACCGAAGTATATTACTTATTTATCATGATGTGTTTGACTAGAAACTATTTCTATCAATCACATACTCTAATAAGAGGTTTATAGTAATCATCACTTCAACAAGCGGCCAGGTAAAAACTCCTTAATATATCTGAAGTGATGGATTCTTTCCGACTACATAGCTTACCAACGTGTTGTCATCACCATATCCGTAATTACCCGTGGCACCCTAGATTAATGAGTGAATAACTATGACCCAAAGTATAGCAATAGTACCACACAAGGTAACTAATATCTAAAGTATGAGGATATTCGTAAAGCTACTACACGAAGATAAACACTAACACATTGATATATATACCAAGTGTATATATTACTGTGGTCTCCAATATATCTTCTAGATATATCTATGTATCATACTCAAGGCATCACCTTCAGTCTTAGGAGGTTAACTGCTTGGACCCTTTCTAAGAGAGTTTACCACATGCTAGTCTTACTGCTCCATCAATATCCTTTCTTGATGAAACTATGACTATGGATAGTTTAGACATAATCATAATTGCACATGAAGCAGGTCTCACTACACGTAGTCCCACTATAATATCTCTCACTTCATACTATGTATTATGTCAAGGACCTTTGTACAAAGACATCAATGAATATATTTTAACCAATCACAATATATATGAACACATCGATATAAACAAAAGATTGAATGCATTTATTAATTAAAACATTTTTTAGTACCAATACATAATTAAGATATATCGCCCTAATTGCCTTAAGGGCATACATCATATCTAACAAACTCCCACTTACACTAAGGCTAATTAGCCATAGGTCTTACTCCATATGCTTTCACATGCTGGTCATGTTTGACTTGCGTCAATGGCTTTGTCAGACCATCCGTAGTCATCTGATCAGTGGGCATATATTCTAATCTTATCATCTTAGTATCAATAATCTCCCTGATTATATGATACTTTCTTAGTACATGTCTATTTTTCTGGTGATACTATGGTTCCTTTGCCTGAGCTATAGCACCATTGTTATCACAATACAAAGTAATTGGATCAACAATCTCAGGCACCACACCGAGATCACCAGTAAATCCCTTTAAATAGATAGCTTCTTTTATTGCTTCACAGACTTAAAACTCGCATCAGTGTAACCTTTAATTGTGAGGTCACCATCTCCATATATCAAGAACTCATCTTTAGTCCTAATCAAGTACTTAAGAATTGCCTTGATGGGCATCTAGTTCTTTTCACCTAGATCTGATTGATATTTACTCATAAAGATCAAGGCTTGAGAGACATCTGTCCTAGTACATATCATAGCATACATGATGGATCCTATCGCGGATGCATAAGGTATATCCTTCATGCGCATTCTTTCCTGATCTATCTTCAGACACTCAGTCTTAGATAGGTTTATTCCCTTTGTCATCGGGAGATAACCTTTCTTTGAATGCGTAAGGCTGAACCTATTCAGTACCTTGTCTATATATGTACTTTGAAAAAGACCTAACAGCTTCTTGGATCTATCTCTGTAGATCTTTATACCTAGTATAAATGTTGCTTTTCCAAGGTCTTTCATGGAGAACCTTTTTGGCAACCATATTTTAATACTTTAAAGAAGAGAAACGTCATTTCCTATTAGCAGAATGTCATCAACATACAATACTAAGAAAACGACTGTACTTCCACTAACCTTCTTGTAAACACAAGGCTCTTTAATGTTTGGACTGAAATCCAGTTCATGGATTGTCTGATCAAACCTAATATTAAAACTCCTGGATGCTTGCTTAAGTCCATAAATGGACCTTTGTAGTTTGCATACCTTCGAGCCCTTCTGAGATGTAAAACCCTCAAGTTGTGTCATATACACACCCCGGTCCACATTCTTATTAAAGAATGTTGTTTTAACACCATCTTTCAGATCTCATAATCATGATGAGCAGTAATGGCAAGGAGTATTCTAATGGATTTAAGCATGGCTACTAGTGAGAAAGTTTCATCATAGTCAATACCTTCACGTTGACTATAACCTTTCTCAACCAACCTTGCCTTATAGGTAATTATGTTACCATCCACGTTAGTCTTTTTCTTGAAGACCCATTTTCACCCGATATGTCTAACCTCTTTTGGTGCATTGACCAATTTCCAAACTTGGTTTTCATACATTGAATCCATTTCCAATTTCATGGCTTCAAGCCACTTATCAGAATCTGAACTTTTCATGGCTTCATCAAAGTTTTTAGTTCATCATCCTCCATGAGATATAGTTCCCTATCATCCGTGCTGATAAAACTATATATTTCAGGACCTTTATGAACATGACTTGACCTTCGTAATGATTGTGTTTTGATAAGTTGTTCTTGGATCACACCTTCTTGTGTATCTAGAATAGGGTCAATTAGTTGATTTTCTGTTTCTTCCACTTGAACCTCCAGTTCAATATTGCTCCCATTAACTTTTGCAAATAAGTGGTCCTTTTCAAAAAAGTGAGCACTCCAAGACACAAATGCCTTCTATGTTTCAGGTTGGTAAAATAAATATCCAATAATTTCCTTTGGATATCCAATGAACAGACACTTGTTAGATTTAGCGTCCAGCTTATCTGATGCTATCCTCTTTACCATAGCATGACAGTCCCATACTCTTAGGTGACTCTGAGATGGACTTTTATTACACTACCTTTCATAAGGCGTAAAGTCAACTGATTTAGAGGGCACTATGTTTAATACATAAACTGCACTCTCTAGTTCGTATCCCCAATAGGATTTACTGAGATTTGCTTGGCTCATCATGGACCGGACCAAACCATATTCTGTAAAGTTTGATTCCTCCTTTCAAATACTCCATTGTGTTTGGGTGTATAAGAAGGGGTCCACTAGGGAACTATCCCATTTTCCTTTAGATAATCTTGAAACTCTTAACATAAGCATTCTCCACCTCGATCAGATCAAAGTGCTTTAATACTTTTCTCAAGCTATTTCTCTACTTCATTTCTGAATATTTTGAACTTCTCAAAACTTTTAGACTTGTACTTCATTAAGTACAGATAACCATATCATGAATAATCATCAATAAAGATTGTGAAGTAGGTGTATCCTCCTAGTGCATTGACACTCATTGGACCACACACATCTATATGTATTTTCCAATGTACTTGTGGCTCGTTCACCCTTTCCCTTAAAGGGTAGCTTTGTCATTTTTCCCTTTAAACAAGGTTCGTAATCACCATAAGACTCTAAGTCTATTGGGCCTAAGTCTCCAAGCTTGTATAACTTAGTTAAGCGATATTTGTTTATATGGTCTAAACGACAGTGCCATAAGTAGAAAGATTTCTCATTATCTAATTTTCTCTTAGCATCATCTATATTAAGAATATGATTTTTTATAATTACAAAATATTGTTTGTCATATTACAACAAAATATCATTCATAACTTTGATAACACTTTTTTTTATCAAATTGGAATAAAATTCCATCTACCGTGAAGCAGGAGGTACTCTATAATGACAATTGAATTTTGTCCTTTTACAATTTTAGTCAAATGGAGATTTTAAGTTCCTACATCATCAGCGGCTAGTAAGCCCTAATGATTTTCCATAGGTACAACTCTCCTTTTGCCAAACCTCTATTTCTCAATAATATCTATACCTTCATATGGATATATGATTCTAATTAGGTATTCCATACCAATTTAGAATTCCCTTGAGATGTAGAAATTCTCAATATCAATCATCTTAAAGTGGAAGCTTTAGGACTCCTCTTCTCATGCTTTGAGACTTTAGCCAATTTGATCTTATTTCCAATATTTCATGTTGAAATGAAGATCTTGTTTCCAATATTTCATATTAAAAACAATCATTTTATCTCCTAGATAAAATTCTCAGTATTCCTTTTACTTTTCTTCTCACTCTACTCCATCCTACTTCAAAACTAGACACCATGTGTCCCTTTACTTCTTTGATACATAAACCATTTAAATTTATAACTAATTGGTCCTACCAATTTTTATCAAAATATTTTGGTTCAAATTTTCCACCAAGGAAAATCCTTTCTCTAAGATGTAAAGACATAGACTTTCAAGTCCATTATTTTATGATGCTCTTGTAGCTAAGGTAACATGGATCCTAACAACTGACTTGATTTTTTATCCTTGTCTCTTGCCAGCTACTTACATAACATAACAGGGATGTTAACAACCCCCAAGGTGTTGTATCCTAGTTTCTTTCATGTATTTCATGCATATCTGTTTTAAGCAGAATTGCTTGCATCATGTTATTTAGATTCGTGCTTGTACAATGTACATGCCAAGCCCGAGGCTTTGAGGACTATCCTCACATTTCTAAACAAACCCTTGAAGCGTGAGCCAATCAAAATTAGTCATTAATAAAAAAACGTTTGTGTTTAAATAAAGATTTCAACCAAGATGTAAGAAAAGAAAAATTGTTTAGACTTTAGTATATAGTATATGTACTTAATATAAGGACTTTTAATTAATTACATTTATCCTACTATTTTATCGAAATTTACAATAACCCATACTATTGAATTCGAGAAGTCTAGTCTATCTAGATTTCCAAGTAGGCAACATCTGTAACTAGTCTAATATGACCCCAATTTTATGAGTCAAGCCGTACTAGTAAGTTGTAGTTGGAATCTCATTCCATTTGCATCCCATGTAATTGCTTATTTGTTCAAGTTCCCTAATTCCATGGGATGTGTGCTCTTGTATTAGCATCTCCTTGAACGTGTCTCAGTTCTGCAGCTAGCCTCCAATTTTATGGTGGACTACCTAGTCCTGTTAAGGCTGACCCTATCTCAATTTTTTATAATCGATCGATGTAGACAAAAAGGAACGCTTTGCACAACACTTTTATGGCTGAAAAAGACCATATTATAAATTTGGGTAAGGAAGACTATAACTTGCCTTAATATATTTACTTTGGGATTTTATTGGTGTTAGACGTCTCACCCAATCTAGGATTTATTATGTGGACATAGTTATAATAATTTATATTAATTCAGGGAATTTTAGAATTAATTTATAAGGTCTAACCTTAGGTGGGTTCAAGCTCTTTATTATAATTATTCCATCAACCTAAATTATATGCAAAATAATTAAGATTTTTTATTTGTTTTATTTATATTGCATTTCCTTTAAGCTTTTATTCAATAATTTAATATTTACTTTGTTATAGAATCATATATAAGAACCCGTCTTATATACTAGAAATAAATCAGTCCGTATTTAATCCCCTCTTTGTTAACTCAAGCTGCACTGATATATATTCCCAGGTAGGAGAGGTGCCCTATGAGGAGTAGACACCAAGTCCAATCCTTGCCAGAACATATACAGACACAAGCTTGAAAAAACATGGATTCTCTTGGACTAATAAATTTTGCTCTTTCAATTCATGTAAATTGAAAGCCTAAGTTCATCTATTGTTCCAAACAAAATAATAAACTTTAAATCATTTCATATAGAAAATAAAATTCAGTTTGCTTCTAACTTAATTATACTCTAAATAGGCAGGCTAATGATACCACTGTTGGGAACTGAAAGTCAATTTGAACATGCATAACAGGCACAGTGGAAATTCAAAATTTTGTCCCTTGTCCCTAGGAACTCCTATTAGTTACATATAAATTAATTAAAAGCCTTAACTAAATTAATTCTCTACCCAGATTAGCATGCATAGGCTTGGCGTACCATAATTCTGAATTGTATCCTAGCACACATATATTTTATATTAAACATATTATAACTCTAAGTTATAGTTTAAGTGCAAAATTAACTAAGCATGCAAAACAACCTAAGCATAATAATTATTAAGTCTTAAAACG
The DNA here is from genome assembly GCA_947683365.1 of Euphorbia pulcherrima. Lineage (NCBI taxonomy): Eukaryota > Viridiplantae > Streptophyta > Magnoliopsida > Malpighiales > Euphorbiaceae > Euphorbia > Euphorbia pulcherrima. The sequence goes on along the minus strand of CANTUS010000007.1, from coordinate 21,654,349 downwards.
CTTAAAGAAAAAGGACTTAATAATTAAAAGAGAATTGGAAGACTTACCAGTTGAAGCGTGCTTTAGCAGAACCTTCTTACACAAGCCTCCTAGTATAGGATAGCCTCTATGAGTATCCACACGAACCCCACCACCCAAAATCTTCCAACGAGGAAGAACCGCAGAGCTTTGAGTAGCTGCTAGACCACTCCAAAACCTACCCGAAAATAAAAATATTTGCTCTTGAGTTGACTTGAGAGATGTCGCGTTGGAATCTCAAATCAAGACTCGAATGAGCTTGTGGTGCATTAGAGAAAGGGGAATGTGAGCTCTTTATATAGGGGGAGCAAAGGCTCCCTAAATTTAATGCGGATTTAATGCAAATTTAATGCAGGATTTAATGCGGATTTAATGCGGGGTTAAATGCAGATTTAATATGAGATTAAATTTAATCCTCCTTTCTTTTAATTTATTTTATGACCCTAATAAAATTAGTTACCTTTCAAAATAAATTATTGGCTTAATCATGAAATGATTTAATCATTTTAATCAACACTTTAATTTATTTAGGACCCTAATAAAATTAGTTACTCGTCAAAATAAATTCGTAGCTTATCCATAAAATGATCTAATCATTTTAATCAACACTTTAATTTATTTATGACCCTAATAAAATTAGTTACCGGTCAATAAATAAAACCTCTGTACTAACCATGTAATGGTCCAACCATTCAATACTTAATATTTTCGTAATAGATCAAGTCTATTAATTCTTTACTCAGTCCGATGAAAGTCCAATGTGTGTGACCTAATAGGATTCCGAAGTATTGAGCTGTTAATTTTTGACCAATCCTTGTTCTACAGGAACTATTAGCTCGAGGTTCTAGACCGTGAATAGAATTTGATTAGCTTAAACGACTATAGTATCCCTCTAGCAAGGGTCCACCATCCCCCATTACTCGGAACGTCATTTTCGCTTATGACTTAATCCTGGTTTATGCAATTGTTGTCCAATGCGATGAGCTCCTTCCATTGTTTAATCTTAGTACCATCTGGTATGTTGGGCTTGATTAAGGTGTTAACCCACCAATAGCGAGGTTGCTCCAAGCTATCCCAGTTATTTGCTTGTTACCGAAGTATACTACTTTTTACCATAATGTGTTTGACTAGAAACTATTTCTATCAATCACATACTCTGATCAGAGGTTTATAGTGATCATCACTTCAACAAGCAGCCAGGTAAAAACTACTTAATATATCCGAAGCAATGGATTCTTTCTCCGTGATCACTCGTGGAACCTTAAATTAATGAGTGAATATGTATGACCCAAAGTATAGCAATAGTACCACACAAGGTAACTAATATCTTAAGTGTAAGGATATTCGCAAAGCTACTTCACGAAGATAAACACTAACACATTGACATATATACCAAGTGTTTATCTTACTGCGGTCTCTAATACATCTTCCAGATATATCCATATGTCAAACTTAGGAGGTTAACTGCTTGGACCCTTTCCAAGAGAGTTGACCATATGATAGTCTTACTGCTTCATCAATATCCTTTCTTGATGAAAGTATGACTTGGAATAGTTTAGACATAATCATAATTGAACATGAAGTAGGTCACTACATATAGTTCTATTATAATATCTCTCACTTCATGCTATATATTATGTCAAGGACCTTTGTACAAAGATATCAATGAATATATTTTAACCTGTTTCAATATGTATGAACACATCTATATAAACAAAAGATTAAATACCTTTATTAATTAAACAAATTGTTTGTACCAATACATAATTAAGATATGTCTACCTAATTGCCTTAAGATCATACATCATATCTAACAAAATGTACCTTACAAGTTGTACAAGGCCTGATATTGCTTATACTGTAAGTAGTTTAAGCAGATTTACGAGTAACCCAAGTAAAAGCCATTAGGATGCAAATCATGAGAATACTAAGGTATTTGTGGCATACTCGTAATGATAGATTGCACTATACAAGGGAACCTAGTGTACTAGTAGCATATTCTGATGCTAGTTGGATAGCGAACATCAAGAATTCTAACGGTATAAGTGGGTACGTATTCACTCTAGGAGGAGGAGTGTCTTGAAAATCCTCAAGGCAAATGATTATAACTCATTCCACAATGGAAGCTGAGTTTATAGCCTTAGATAAAAGAGGAGAAGAAGCTGAATGGCTACTTAACTTCTTAGAGAATATTCTAGAATGGCCTAAGCCTATGCCTGCAATTTGTGTATATTGCGATAATCAAGTAGCGATTAAAAGAACACAAAACGTTATGTATAATGGTAAGTCGAGACACATGCATCGTCGACATAATACCATTAAACAACTTATCTCAACATCAGTTATCTCTATTGATTTTGTACGACCAAAGGATAATATTACGAATCCGCTAACCAAAGGGTTAAATTGAGATCAAGTTAAAAAGACATCTATATTGGTCCCTTAGTGATTAATAACTAGGGTAAGAGGGGGATGAATGACCCTTTTTGCGGAATTTTAGACTATAAAAATTCTAAGTGTAACATTGTGAGCGGGCGAGGTTTTGGCGGCAGCACACAGGGTGCGACGCGCGTGGCGCGTCTAGTTCGATTTGAGAAAATCCAATTCGCTGAGATGCGTGCGCCTCTTCGATAATAAAATGCTTGATTTTATTAAAAGGAAAATGATTTTTATTATTTTTCACGTAAACTTATTGAATGTGAAAAACATGGCTTTTATAAGCCAAAAATTTAATTATATTGAGAAATATGTTTGCACATTTTATTTAGAAAAGATATTTTTAAAATAAAGCATTTTTACTTTATTTAAAAATAAAATAGAGTCGCCACCTAATTCAGCTCCACCGGGAATTGTGGTATACTGATCCAAAATGGGATTTTTATACCAAAAAGAAAATGAGATTCTGAGTACAGACATAATAGGTACTAATATTGTTCAAATTGTTTGGAATAACTTCAGAACTTTGGAACTTTTGGTTATTTCTTCATTACGATGGCTTTATTTGACAAATAAATTCAAGAAATTAAACATGCATTTTAATGGCATAATAAATAGATATTTTCTAACTAAATTTTGGCAGAGTAACATCAGCGTTTGGGTTTTGACCCGGAAACTCGGATAGTGTTTCCTCACATTCTAGATGTTTGTCCGTACCTGTGAGCTTATTTACACATATTATAGCTTAAGTGGCACCAGATTCTCACTTAACCAGAGAAATGGAATGCAATGTGCAATAATAAAAGTAATAAAGATGGATTTTAAAGTTGGGCTTAGAGCCAATTACCCATCAGTTTACCTTTTCGTCTGTCTAGGATGACTTGAGAGCCGTTGAAGGACCAAAGTTGTCAAAGATTGTGATTTCGTTGGAAAATAGGTTTCACCCAAGTTAAAGAAAGTGCTAGGTTTTTGAGAAATTCAGTTGTTTTTAGACCGAAGATCACTGTGAGATATTGATCTTAAAAGATAGGAAAATGAGTTTATACCAATGTCGGTGATAAAGCTAGGATTTGGGGGTGTTTTGACAAAGTTTTGGGGCTTTTGGGACTCTCGGAACAAAAGGGGATGAAATAGATTTTTCTTACTCTTTCTGTCTATTGAAAATGAGGGGGGAGGGGGGGGGGGGGGGGGGGGTGAGCCCTTATTTATAGAAGGGAGCTAGCTGGCGGACTACTTACCATTCTAACAAGATTTTACTTTAAATCCGGTAAATCCTTACCAGATCTCGGTAAGATTTGTTTTTTTTGCTGTAGATAGGTAATTAGCCAGCAGGGTGATTACCTATGTTTGACCAAATTTTGACTTTTTGATTTTTCAGTAGAAAATGCTAAATCGAAGCTTCACTGGGATGTGGATTTTTGAATTTCGGATGATAATTTGGTCCTTTTTGGCTTTTTTTGTCTAATTACTAAATGAAATAGGCATAATTCCTCATCGGGCCGGAACAAACTTGTGGTAACAGTTTGCCCCTCGCATACATAAATTTTGTGCTAGAAATTTTGTCATATGCGAAACAAACAAAACAACGCGTGTGTGGAATGCAATGAGTTAAAATATTTTTTATCGACAAATTTTGAAATAAAATATATTTTTCCCCTTCGATTAAAAATTTAATAATGAGTTGCATAAAATTAAAATTAACACAGGTTCGGAATAAATATTTTCAGGTGCTTAATGCATGAGTGACTGTGTAAAAACAACTTTTAGGTCTGCTCATTTTATAAACAATGCAGAAAATGGATGAAATATGGAAAATTGTAAAAATTTTCAAAATATACATAATTAGTCGGTGGGCTAATTACCTATGTAACAGTAACTTTTATAGCCGTTACGCGTTGCACGTGTAAATGTGTCACAACTGGATAGGTTATTGGTCGGCAAACTAATTACATATGTAATTAGCCGGCAGGCTAATTACATGTGGGCTATAAAAACAGTAGCTTGGCTCCCATTTTCTTCACACCAACAATTCCTCTTCTTCCTTTCTTGCAATTTTTGCTTCTTTGCTTCGAAATTTTTTGCCTCCTAGCTATTTTCGAAGATGATTTCTTTTGTCCGTTTTCCTTTCTGCCCCTTTTGCTTCGACTTTGTGGGGTCTCGATGTGGTATAAGCTCTGCAATGTCTGCTTGGACTTACCAGCCGTCCAAGTGTCTACTTGCAACGTGGTTATCGACGGCCAACAAGTGGAACTTTTCAAGGTTCCTGTCGAGGCATTATACGGGGATTCAATCGACTTGGATGTATCAAGGGATTGCTCCGGGGGATTTTATTCCGCCTGCTTTGAAGCCTTCCGATCACCTTTCTCGGATTCTGGTAAACTTTATCGCTATTATTATTTTATTATTATTTATTATTTTGATAATGCTTTTATTCGTCACTTGTTCATGTATCGTCGTATATTCATTTTATTGCTTTTTTAATTGTAGCATGAATTTATTAAGTGGAACGACTTTTCGATAATCGTGTGATTTATCAAAAATTGGCGTGTGATTAGTGTGCATGCATTATTTCTTTCGCAAGTCACTGGTCATGAGGGCGGCAATATTTCCGACTTTTACAAGTGGTACAATGTATTGTCTCCTGGCGCCAAGACCATCATTGATAGGACATCTTTAGGGATGATGGTGAGGAACTGCAAGTACGTGAGGTCCCACAGGTATCCGTACATCCGAGCCGGTACTTCTACCGATATTTTGAGCAGATGGTCTGACACATCCTACACTTTTGACTTTCACTGTAGGGAGTACACTATCACTCTGCTGGATTACTGCACCATCACAGGTCTCCCTTTCCACTGTAATGTGATCCATTTCAACGCCTACTTTACTTACGATAGCTTTAATGTGGAGACCAATGAGGCTTTGATTGGATATTCTAGGGATAAGCCCGGATGAGTTTCTTGTGAGAAACTCATGACCTTTGAGACCACTGGGGATAGAAGGCACCTAACTTCTGCCTGTGAGGCTATAGCCTTTATGGCCACTGCCTTGTCCTGGTTGTGTTTTCCTACCGGGGGTTCGATTGTGATTCTCCACATCCTACCTACTTTGATCGATCCGACCCACTTTGACGAGTACGCTTAGGGCCGAACCGCGCTGGGTCATTTGTATTGGGCAAGTTCAAGTCTTATCTTCAGATTGTCTACGTGAGGACCTGACTCCCTCTTCTCTTTTTATAGGCGTTTTTCACTTATCTTTTGTTGTTCTGGTCTTTTTGACTTTTTGCAGATCTAGTTTTTTGAGATGGGGATCCTTCCTAGAACTAAGCTGGTGTGGAACAACAACTATCTGTTCTCTCCCTATTTGCCACACTTCTAGCACAGTTGGTAGATCGAGCCTTATTCTGCTATTTCTACCTGCCTTCGCACTTTGTCTTCGAAGCAGGTATGTTTTTCAACGTTTTTGGCTTATTATAATCGCTATATCTGCTATAATTGCTATATCAATGCTTGGTTTCTTATCTTTCTTATAGATCAAAAAGCGGCCTTGGGGCACAAGCTTCATTGGCTAGAGGCTATGAGATTAGTTGGGGAAGCCGTGCATACTCAGCTGATTTTAGAGACTCCCTTTTCTTTAGAGTGGTACCTCAGGGAACGTATTCAGGGTTGGCATCTTCCTCCTAGATCCTACTCTATCCCTCCTGATGTACCCCGATGGATCTTCTGGTCTCGCAGCTCACCTAAGTTTGCATGACTGGCTTCTGATGGCTTACCTAGCGCCTTCTTGGAGCAGATTGGTGGGTACAAGCAGTTTTGCCATTTGCAGCTTCTGAGATGGCCAGAGATAGACCCTATTCTCATAGCACCTCAGCCAGACATTCACTGCCCTTTTGAGGGTGATGGCCTTTCGACTTCTGCCCCTAGCGGGCGAGCTAGATTAGGTTCACCAGGGACTGTTCGGATGATGGTATCTTATCGACTCAAATTTCTTCCTTATTTTTTTGACTTTTATGCTTAGTTTACCTAATTTTCCTTTGGATTCAAATTTCTACAGGATCAACAAGGTAGGAAGAGGCATGCGTCTACGTCCACCAATGTTAGGAGCTCATCGGCTTCATCGGTCTCGCCTCAGAGTCCAGTGATGATGTAGGGACATCGAGGGTTTTAGTATCAGCCTTCTATGCTCCTGATGTACCATCTTGACCTGAGTACTTATGTGCCGGTGATTCAGCCTTACCTAGATCTTGAGCATCTGGTGACTTTCCACCCTGCCGGTGCCACTCATGTGAGTTCTTCTTGTTTATTTCCTTTTTATTAGATCATACCAGTTCTGACTCATCCCGACCCCTTATTTTCTTCTTTGCAGGTGCCTATTACTGATAGCATCTCCGACTAGGGATACATCTAAGGGCAGCAGCGGTTCATGATGAACTAAAATTCTGAGATGGCGGTATGTTTATTATTTTAAGGTTTTGATGATGATGCATGACATGTCGTGAAATTCATATGAATGATCTATGTTAAAATATAATAATTAGAGATCCGACGGCTTTGGGCTGAGTTAGGGATGCTCAAGATGGATGACTAGTAGCAGCCTCTACATGACCAGGGTGATCCTTCGTGGTTCTTTCCATAGGGCGGCTATCCTTCTACTCTATTGTCTCTTGATCCCAGTCATCCGAGTTCCAGTGCAGATAGTAGATAGGCTTTTTTTTCTTTTTTTTTTGTTCTTCTCTTCTTTCAGGCTGTTTGTAGAGCCTTCTTTTGTATGAACTCATTTTTTATTTATGAAAGAATTTTGCATCATTATTGCACTTCGTGCTTCCTTTCTTTTATTGATAATCAAGTTTATCGGGGCAATCTGCCAGATATTCATAGATTGCCCTATAAACTACGTATAGCAGACTGCTACCCTTTGAAATTTTTCCATGGAGGGCTACATCTATTTTCATGTAGATTTGAATGTGTATCTAAAAAACTCAGATGGTTGGGACCATCTCGGGATCTATAGTTTGTTGTATATGAAGGAATATTATCGCATCTTTGCCAAGGATAATGTGATCCAGGCTGCTGCCAGGTTTTGGGATCCTATTGACAACGTGTTCTAATTTAAAGATCACGAGCTATGCCCCTTGTATGAGAAATTCTATGGGCTTCCGAGATCTTGGGCTGATATGCCTCCAGTTATTCTGATGGATCACCCTGAGTTTTATGATCCATTGATGAATCATTTTTAGTTGCAATGATTTGACAGGAACCGAATGATTTACAACAAGGGCTTGAGGTTGGATGTGGCATTCGACAAAGTTAGGAGCCTTTCTCCTGATTATTCGAGTTGGCTTTTGCTTATCCGCTTACCTTTGGTGGGGGTCTTTCTTTGTTGCCCCAACTTCGGTTTGCAATTTCGCCTTCTTGACCATTGTTGATCAAATGTTAGAGGGTAAATCTCCTGTTGCTTTGAGCTTAGCCGAGACTCTGATCTTTGTGTGTTCTTCCCGGAATGGGACTAAAGCTACTACTTGGGGTAGCAGGCTTCTCCTTTAGGTAAATTTTATTTGGGCCTTTCTTTTTGCATGAACCGCCCTTTTGGGTTTTTGATTCATCAGGCTTGCCTAAATTTTTGCCTGGGCTGCCTTTTAGGTTTTTAATCTAGTAGACTTCCCTTTTTTTTCTTTTCTTTTTTTATTATTTTTTTTCTTATTTTGTTTTGTGTTGCTTTTGTAGCTTTGGCTTTGGGACAAGCTTTTCGTATTGTCAGTTCCCTCGATCATGGATTATTATTTGAAGGCCTACTAGGCACGGGGTTCTGTAGTATGTATCGATAACCATCCTCAGAGAGACCTCACTATCGAGGAGTGGGTTGAATTCATGGGGAGTCGAGCTGCTGAGGGTATCTGTTGGGTTTTGCCCTTGGTGGGGAATCACGCATGTGACTACTGATGTTGCTAGAGATAGCGTGGTCCTCATTGGTCTTTCCGAAGCTATTACTTACTCTCATGGCCTCTTATGTAAGCAGTATGGTCACCCTTAGGGGTTCCCGACATCCTTGTGCACCCTTATCGGCTCTAAGCTTTCTTACACTTGGGTTGATCTTCATGACAAGAGGTTGATCAATCGCTTACGAGAGGAGGTGAACTATTTTGTGCCTTTTGACATCCACCCTTCTGAGGCTTATCGCATCTGGGTTGTGAGTACTTGTGGGTTGGCCACTCTTGAGGAGAGGCTTATTGAGACTAAGAGACTCCGCAGTTTCTTTGGAGATCATTGAGCTTGCTATTATGTGTCTTTCATCTATGTAAGAGAATAAAGGCTTTTGGCCTCGTTGTTTGCCTTTGTTGTTTCCATTTCCTATTTGTAAAGCATTTTATATGTGATAAAAGTGAAAAGATGCTATTTGAATACATGTTTCATTAAACAATTTGCAATTTCCATTTAATGCACTCATGCAGTATTTTTAACTCGAATACATTATTATAAAAGATATTACTTATGTAGGGAGGACAAATGGTACTTATTCCTAAGAAATGCCCATCGTTGCCTAAGGTTCCAAATGGATTTTACCTAAAGCTTCACTCTTTTTGTTTTGGGGTCTTTATTTTTGCTCTCTAGCTCCTGACAGACCTTTACATTTTTTACATGAGATAGCGCTTTAGCTTGTTGCAATTTATTGGATTCACAAATTCGTTGTCATTCGGATCTGAGATCTTGACTACCCCTTTGACGAGACTCTTCTTTACTATGTATGGTCCTTCCCAGTTTGGTTGGAATTTGCCTCGAGCATCCTTGTGCATCTTATGAGATTGTTTTAAGACCAGACCATCTATTCTTAGGGGTTGATCTTGCCTTCTAATTTGTAAGTTCTGGCCATGTGTTATTGGTATAATTGTAGATTTTTAAATGAAGTCAAGCATTTCTTGTCGATCAAAGTCAATTCTTTTTGCCTCGCCTTTGCCCATTCCTCTTTAGAAAGTCTTCCTTTGAGGGCTATGCGTAAAGACTTGATCTCCATTTCAATGGGCAATACTGCCTCCATCCTATAGACGAGAGAAAATGGAGTCTAACCTGTAGGAGTTTTGACGCTGGTTCTGTATACCCATAAGGCATAAGGAAAATGGTTAGCCCAATCTCGGTAGTTGGTGATCATTTTGGAGAGGATTTTTTAATGGCCTTATTAGCTGCTTCTATAGCTCTATTGGCTTGAGGGCGATAGGGTGAAGAGCGATGATGTTTAATTCCATGTTTCTCAATAAGATCAGTTGTATACCTCTGAAATTGCACACCATTTTCACTTACTATATGATGAGGAATGCCATATCTAGCGAAGATATATTGTTGAATAAACTGAGCCATTTTCTTGGCCGTGATGTTCGTATATGATTCTGCTTTAACCCATTTAGAAAAGTAATCGACAACCATAAGTGACTTACATCTCTATATATCAGACATTCATGGCAAGTCTTTGCTTCCTAAATACAGACAACTAACATGGTTAGCTAAAAGTACCCCATTCTTTGAATTTTCTTTTCCATCATGATATCGTTCATGTGAGGACCACAGTCTCCTGAATGTACCTCTTTCACCACCTTTTTTGTTTCTTGTTGGGTCAGGCACTTTAATAGTAGGTCGCCAGATGACATTTTATAAAGATCCCCTCTAATTAGGCAGAACTGCACAGCGAGCTTCCTTAGCGTATTTCTATCAAAATCTGTGACTTCAGTCGAGAATTCACCGCTTTCAAGGAACTTGACGATGTTAGAGTACCAGGGTTCTTGCTTATCCGTGATGCCTTTTATTGTAAGGACGTAGTATGGGGATCAGGTTATCTCCATAACAAGGGGTTTGATTGGCTGTCTCTAAGGCCCTTCCCACATGGAGGCTAGAGTGGCCAATGCATCCGCCATCTGGTTCTCCTCTTGGGGCATATGATAAAATTTGCGTTCACTGAATATGGCAACTTTCCTCCATATGGCCTCTAGGTAAGGTCTGAGGGATTCCTCCTTCAGCTTCCAGTCTTCTATGACGTGCCTGATGACAATGGTCAAATCACTAATAATTTTTACTTTTTCTGCTCTAAGAGTGATTAGGGCAGACATTTCGAATAGACAGGCTTTATATTCTGCACCGTTATTTATGGTGAGAAATTCCAATCGCTTTAATAGAAGTTTGAGTGCTCCATCTGGTGTGATGATGATAACTCTCAAGCCAGCTCCTCACTTGTTAATAGCGCCATCGAAGAACATAGCCCACTTTCTGGGGTTTTCTTTAGTCGTTGCAAAACATTTGTCAGGGAATTATAGGTTTTTTAGTTCTCCTTCCTTAAGTGGTTTATTTTCTAGGAATTTAGCCACTGCTTTTCCTTTGATGGTCTTCTTAGGGACATACTCGATATCAAATTTTGACAGCAATAAGAGCCATCGTGCTAGTTTTTTGATCAGCAAGGGAGCCTAGCACAAGTACTTCATCGGATCCACCTTGGCCACTACTTGGATTCAGTAAGATTGGAAGTAATGTCTAAGTTTCTTAGTGAGCCAGACCATGGCAGCACACGTTTTCTCCATGATGGTATACCGAGTCTCATACTCTAGTAATTTCTTTCTGAGATAATAGACTGCATCTTCCTTCTTATCTTCGTGCTCCTGAACCAGCATGGCACCTATAGATGTTTCTTCTACCGCTAAGTAGAGAATGAGTGGTTTTCTGAGAATCAATGGCTTTAGCACGGGAGGGTTCATTAGGTAGGCCTTGATCCTATCGAAGGCTTCTTGACATTGGTCATTCCATTCTATTAGTTGCTACTTCCTCAAGAGGTTGAAGATAGGCTCGCATGTGGTGGTTAATCGTGATATAAAGTGGCTGATGTACTGTATGGACCCTAAAAAGCTCCTCACTTCTTTCTCGGTCTTTGGTACGGGCATTTCCCTGATGGCATTAGCTTCATCGGGATCCATCTCTATGCCACTCTTGCTTACTATGTGCCCTAATAATTTGCCTAATATGACACCGAATATACACTTCTTCGAGATAAGATGGAGATTGTACTTCTCAATTCTTGTAAGGAATCATTTTAACACCGCTGGGTGTTCTTCTAGCGTGGCAAACTTTACAAGCATGTCATCCACGTAGACTTCCACTTCTTTGTGGATCAAGTCATATAGTAGTGTGATGAATGCTTGCTAGTAGTTTGCCCTTGTGTTATTGAGTCCGAAAGGCATTACTCTAAAATAATAAGTTCCTCATTCTGAGATGAATGCAGTCTTAAAGTTGGTGGTTGCCAGAGAACCTATGAAGGAATACATGGCTACTCTTACTGTGCTATCTACCAAAACATCAATGTGTGGCAGCAGAAAATCATTCTTAGGGTAGCCTTATTGAAGTCCCTAAAGTCGATACACACTCTGACATTGCCATTTTTTTGGGCACAGGAACTATATTGGATAGCTAAGTGGGATACTCGATGACCCCTACGAAGTTAGCCTTGATCTGTTTGGCTACTTCTGCTTTGACATTTTTTGCCCATTCTGGACGCATCCTTCTCATCTTTTGCTTTACTAGACATATCTTTGGGTCCGTGGGAATCTTATGCTCAGCGATTTGTCGATCGAGTCTTGGCATGTCCTCGTGAGACCAAGCGAAGGCTAAAATGTGATTTTTTAGTACTTTTATTAATTCTCTCTCTTGTTTCATGGGCAATTGATTGGAAATGTATACCATTTTTGTAATGTCATCATTAATGTTAAAGATGCTAGATGAATGCTGGAAAGGATGCATAGAATCGTAATCAGAAACAGAATCCAAATAATCAAAGTTCTACATCTTATTATCATCATAAAGCCCATTATTCATTCCAAACATATTGGAAATGGAAATGAAAGACTCATCCTGAGTAGTAAGGTCCGAATTTGCAGCAAATTCCATGGTTGCCGGCTTCAGCAAGATGTCCTCATTATCTTCCTCTTCTACCTTCGCCTTGCCCTTCATGGTTTTGACCATGTCTGTGACGGCCTGGCTTAAGCGACCTCTCTTGCTCCTTGCTTCCTCCACTATATTGAGTTGTGCTTGGAGGTGTTTGGGTAGAGTATCAAGGATTTCCTCTTCTTTCCGCAACTTCTTAACTTTCTTTGGGTGTACCTGTTCATCAGGCTAGGTCTGATCGGGAATTGCCCAAGCATCTAGTTGATGATCTACTTTCTCTATCACACAGGCAATGTAGCTTTTATTGTGCTTGCCATAGTCGACTATATCTGAGAAAATCTCAAATCTAAAAACTGTCCTCCCCTAGTGAGTAACAGGTTTAGGGTTTGCACTATTGGGTTACTCTAATTTCTTCTTAAAGATCGTCTTATTGGTGATTCTTCTGGCGCCTTTATAGCCTAGTCCTGCAAGTTTCCATTCTCCTACCCCTATATTGAAAGTTAGCATTCCTTGCTAATGGGTACCTAGTCCTCTTCCTAGAGTATGATGGTTCTATATGTAACCCTGAATCTAAGGGCCCCAATGTACTTCTAGTTGCTTACCTGATCCCTAACTAATGGCGGTTGTGATAAACCCTTTCGTATGGCTTTCTTCTATCTTTAGTGCCACCACCACCGATGCTTCATCAGCCTCTAAGTGATGATCTTTTCGTGGAACAGGATCTTGATTTTCTGGTGAAGAGTATATAGAAACCCTCCCAGAGCATGAAACCATGGTCGTCCGATCAGCATAGAGAAAGTCATCGGGATGTCTATGACCGCAAATAGCACGATAGACAAGATTTCTCCGATAGTGACTTTGGCTTTAAATGTATCGATGACGATTCTCTTAGAATTGTCATAGGCCTTGATGACCGTTGTGGATCTCTTCAAGTCCCTCTCGTTTAGTCCTACGATTGGCAGAATATCCTTAGGACAGACATTCAGCGATGAGCCGTCGTCAACCATTATACATGGCATGATGCGCCCCAAAACACTTGCCTTCAAGTAGAGAGTCTTGCTATGGTAAATGCCTTCATTGGGTAAATTCGAGCTTGAGAAAATAATATCGGGGATAATAGTGCTAGTTTCAGCTTTAAGTAGCGCACAAACTTATTTTGGTGATGCAGGGTAGATGTTTCAATTTCCATTAGCTTTTTCACAATAGCAAGCCTGTAATCTAGGGAGCCGAGGAGAAGGTCCCAAAACTATTCCACAATTGGACTTTCTATCTATTTTGAGGACTTGACAAAAGTAGGAGGTGTAAAAGGCTCCGTTCTTGGCATAGCAAGGACTACTGATCCAGTGATTTTCCCTCCTCTGGTGACGACACTAACGACCTGGGTAGGCGAGTTTATTTTTTCGAAGACTTTAAACTCTTCAAAATCTTCATTGAGTGGTATTTCTCTCAAGTCAATCGGCTTGTTCATGGAAGATGGCGCTTTGGTGGTAAAGGGCTATTGCATAAAGGGAGTCGTTTTAGGCTATCTTTCGAAACTCCAGGGTTTTCCTGTAGGATTTGGGATTGAATGGGATTAGAGTCTTGCCCAATCATGTGAATGGATGAGGAAGCTCCATCAGCTAGATCTTGACCATTATCTTATGCGATCGATTCTTCTGGATCATCGGAGTGCTTATCCATATACCAAGGATATTCTTTGGCGAATTTCGTCAATGTCGAGTAGACTACGTTAGTTTCTCTCCATTCCCAATAAAACAACGGGTTTCCATGTTTATCCAGCTCGGGAGCTGTATCCTCTGATGGGTCCATCCATGTGAAGTAATTGATGAATTGTCTAGCCAAAGTATTCCAGAATGATTTCTGGTAGAATTTCAACCCCTCATACAAGACGACTGCTTCCTCTCGGAGGGTTAGGAGGAATCTCTCGATCCAATGGGCATAGTGAATGTACCCATCATTCATCATCTCCACAAATTCACGGATGTGAGAGCATGGCCTTGTGTTTCCATTGTAGAATATGGGATAAACCTTTATTAGCGGATGACCTTTTTCCCGATCCGAAGGACCACGTGAGATGCGTAGCACGGGGGGTGGAAATTAACGGGCGCTGTGAAGCGTGCTAAGGGATAACCCTTATTTTAGCGTGATAAAAATGATAATGGAAAATGATGTTGATGTTGAATCTAAGTCCAATTTGCATGTCAAGGGATACGAGACTTGAAATCTCGTATTTCATGATAGAGTCACCACCCGGTTAAGCTCCACTGGGAATTTGGGCATGATATTCCCACCTGGTGGTTGGACCGTATCTTAAAACAGAGATTCCAAGTTTGGATGATGTTGCTTACTTTTCAATTTTTAAATCAAAATGTTCACATTTAAATAAGCGCGACTTCAGTTCTTATGCGATTTAAATCATATTAATATTTGGCGTTTTCGGTTTATATGTCATTCATCACACAAAAGCGGTAAATAAAGCAAATAAAATAATTATTACAAGGCTTTACAAATTCCTATACATTTTTCTAATGCGGGAAAATAAATAAAGTGGACATAAAAATAAAAGCGTGAAACCGAATCTCAACCAAACTTACCAAAATGGACCTGGCTCTAAACAAGGCAAAATATATACCGATAATCATAAATAAAGCACGAAAAAAATAAATGCAGAAAATAAAGTAATCAAAAGATAAAAGCATATTTTTGGATTTTTCGGAGCTAAAACACAAATATTGGGCATTTAAATGAGCATCTGAACAACCTAATAATGAATAAAATAAACTAAACAACCTAAAATAATTAATGAAAGTGGCAGAAAATATTTTTAGAATTTTATATTATTATAAAAAGATTTATTTAGATTTATTTGGTAGAAAACATATTTTTAAGCCATTAAATGAAGATTTAATCAATTAAAATAATAAATAAAACCAAGAATAGATTAAAAATTAATTAAAATTAAATTACAGATTATATAAATTTTGGAAATTTTTAGGGTAGAAATCAGGATAAAAAACGCAAGCAAATAATAAGAAAGGATAAAAAAACACAAAATTGGGGCTTTTTAGCCTTTTTGCCAATCCAAATGCTGTATTGGGACTTGAGATGCTGCAGTGGTAGCCTGAGATGCTGCCGTTGCAGCATCTCAGGTTACGCCGAAGCATCTCAAAGCTCACTGGAGCATCTGGCTCAGAAAAACGTCAAGAAGCCCGAAATAACAACCAAGAACAGCCAAATAACGAACAATAATGAATAAAAAAATAGATTGAAACTCAGTTTTGTTACCTAGAGGCCGTGAATCCACATTTTGAGACTCGAACCGGTCGTTTGACAAGTTTTGTGATGAATTTGTGATGAAATCCGACGAAATAGTGATAAAAATAGCGACAAACGTAGAGACGGAATTTAGTGATTTTTGAGGAAAAAGTCGACAAATCCTATTTAAGCCCGTTTTAACTTAAGATTTCTAATCATTTTTAATGATTAAGCTAAAAGGTTAAACTAAATAACCCTTAAGAATCCGGATTAACCAGATTTCTCAAGTTTTAAATGGCTTTCTCTCTCTAAAGCCTAAGGAATTGTAAATGTTAAATTAAGCTTTCAATTTGGCAAAAAGTCCCAAGATAGGTGATTTAGTGAGTTTATATAGACCTAACTTACTCCAAATAACTCAATCAGTCCCTAGAAATGTAAAGATTCCTAGAAAATTTGAGTAAATTTGAATTTAGAGAGAGAAAGATGGACTTGCAACGGACAGCCAGAGCCCCCGCAGCGTCCCTGGCCGAGACGATGCAACGGCAGCGTCTCACCGCACTCCTGCTCGGTGAGGCGACGTATGTAGCCGTGAGACCCTGCATGTGCAGTATCACGCACGCTGAGATGCAGGGGCATGGCGCGAGACGCGTAAGGTGGCGCGTCTCGCGCGCTTCCCCCGTGTCTTGTCACCCACCGGAGCATCACGACGCTCCGGCGGCAGCGCCGGTGAGGGCAATACATTTTTATTTTTATTTCATTTTTTATTTATTTAATTTAATTATTCTTAATTTTTTTTGGTATTTTCAAAGCATCTATTTTAATTAACCGGTTTAAAGGGAACTGAACGATTAAATCCCAACTTCGTCACGAGAATACTCTCCAAACGCAATTTGACTCCGAAATAATGGAATAACAGGCCAAATATTAGGTCCAAGAAAAATGTCATCATCGTTCAACGGGTCACCAAAAAGCCCATGCTCACAGGCTACCCCTCGGGAGATTATAACTTGGCGGGGCAAGTGTGATCTCATGAAAGAGCGAGGGATAGGAGGTTATACCTGAGGCGCGGATTCTCAAACCGATTATCTTTTGGGATTGCCATGAACATACCTATCAAGAACCAGATTGACTTAAAAATTCTAATTCGGTATTGCCTTCATTGCCCCTAGCAGATTTGAGGTAGATTACTGGTTATTTACGGTTGAATTTGCCAAGAGTGCCAAAAGAGTCCCTCGAACCTTGAGCATTGCCGAGAGCATCTGAAGAGATCCTTAGACTAAATTGATTGCCGAAAGCATCTAAGGAAACCCTTGGACTTCAAAGACGATTGTCGGGGAAATCCAAAGAGACCCTTGGACTAAAAATGATTTGCTTAGACTGAAACACACGCTGAGAATGTCTTACGAGATCATCAGACTAGGAAGACCTGCTTGGATTGGGGATGGCTAACGAGATCCCTAGACTGGGATCCATACCAAGAAAGCCGCAGTATTATGCCGAGGATGTCTAACAAGATCATTGAACTGAAAGGTTTGCTTGTATTAAAACACATGCCGGGGATGACTAATGAGATCCCTAGACTAGGACGAATACCAAGAACGCCGAAATAATATGCTGAGGATGTCTAACGAGATCATCAAACTAAAATGTTTTCTTGGATTAAAACACATCCTGAGGATGACTAGCGAATTCCTGGACTAGAACGCATACCAAGAATGCCGTTGAAAGATGCCGAGAATGCCTAATGAGATCATCGGATTGGGGAGACTTATTTGGATTGAAATGCATGTCGAGGATGACTAACGAGATCCCTGGGCTAGAATGCATACCAAAAACACCACTAAAAGATGCCAAGAACGTCTAACGAGATCCTTAGACTAGAGGATTTACCGAAAATGCCTGAGGAGACTGTCGGACTGAAAACATTGTGCCTATCAAGGAAGCTTTAAGACATTAGTAATTGACAAGAGTTGCATTTTTATTGCTTAATTGAGTTCGTAGAATAAAAATATTTTTGCCCCTTCAATTAACCAATAAAAACGAAAGAATGAAACATAAATTGGGTTAGGATTTCTAGGAGTCCAAAAAAACTATTGATCTGTCCGTCTGGTCTAGCTTATATGCCCCTTGGATTCTCTATCTTTGAATGTAGCTTAGAAGACAATTCTGAGATGCCCCTGATGATTACATTTAGGTGCCCTTGGGCATTTCCATCAAGGTGCCCCTGTGAGAAAATCTGAGTTCTAATTTTAAGATATATCAGGTTGGTTGTCCATCTGGATTGCAACATGGTTACCTGTCAAGGAAACTTTGAAGCATTAGTAAATGATATGAATTGCATTTTTATTGCTTAATTGATTTTGTGGAACAAAAATATTTTTGCCCCTTCAATTAAGCAATAAAAATAGAAGAATGAAATATAAATAGAATTAGGATTTCCGAGAGTCTAAAGAAACTGCTGAGGCCGAGCATCGAGTCCGGCTGATATGCCCCTTTTAGCACTGCCTAGAATATAGGATTGAAAACAATTCTGAGAAGCCCCTTGATATGGGTTCCTTCTTTGAGGTCGAGCGTATAGCTCGATGATATTTTTCTTTGCTTTATTTCCTACAGAATTCAGCATAGACTAATAGATATGTCACTTATGAATATTATGCATGAATGCATGAGATGCTCAAGCTGATCATCTTCAAGATAGCTGATTGACTTGCTTGATCGACTTTACTTGGAGAGAGGTTGACTTTTTTGAAAAGAGAGAACATACAGAATTACATCATGGGACAGACAAGATAAGAATGTCCCTAGCGGAGGACTAGGGATGTTGTACAGATTAGGTGGGAATGCCCATGGCGAAGGATTAGGGATGTTGCAGCGTACACATGGGTTCGTGTGGTCGGATATTGAGGCTTAGAAGGATTACTTTCTATTCATCCTTATCGCTTGTTGACAAAGGAAATGAATCAGCTGCATAAACGATTGTTGAATTAGCCTTATCAAAGATAAGTAGGAGCACGAAGTGAAGTTCAAGATTCTAGATAACGAACGACTAGACGCTATCACTACCAATGATTTCTACCAAGGATGGTTTGAGGAGATTACAGAATCAAGTTGCTTGGTCGTGGTCAAGATTGAAGTGGACACGCATTGAGGACAAATATGAGCCCTTCGAAACCACTAGACCGAAGAATGTATTTAGGCACTCTGATTATGATGACAATAATGCAGATATCTCGATGTGATTGATGGCGGTCATTTATCTTTGCTTTGATTGTCTTAATGTTTGCATAGACCCGAACATTGTGTTAGGCCCATCAAACTTTGATCATTTTACTTTTATGTCCTAATTTTTTCCTAGACCTCCCTTTTTGGGTTTTCAATTCAGCGGACTTTCTCAGCTTTTGCATAGACCCTGCTTGTCTATCAGGATTTTGCCTTTTGTTATCTTTCTTTTCTTTTGAGGAATTGAATTGACTGCACGGAACCCTACGTTCGACTTACTTGCAATATTTCGCCTTTAGGGCCCAATATACTCATTCAAGCACAAACTTAATGGATTCAGTAAAATGGCATTTCTATCAAATGAATTAAGTTTGAGTACATAATGATGATAACCATTTCTATTGACCCAAACTCTGGTGTTAACTAGCCTATACAGGTTTTCTAGCCTACACGCTCTCTTGGCTCACTTTACCTTGAATTTTGCCTAGACCGCCCTTTTCGGGTTTCCAGTGTAGTGGGCTATTTTTGCACCATAACTTTTGCCTGACCGATTTGTAGAATATCAATTAGCAGGATACATCGTAATTTTTGCCCGAGCAGTAGAAGACCACTCGCCGGGTGATTGATTTTACTTATTTTTTTTATGTGCCACTTTTCTGGATTTGATCCTTTTTGGTTAGATATGATAACGCTTCAACCTAATTTTATTGATAGGGTTTACAAACTCGTTACCATCCATATCCATGATTTTCATTCCGCCTTTACTAAGAACTTTCTTAATCACATAAGTTCCCCCAATTTAGCCGAAACTTCCCCCTTGGATTAGTGTTGGTAGGCTTTGCTCGCTTTAGAATTAGATTATAGGCCGTTGATGAGAGCTTTCTGATGCTTGACACGGTCATTTTTTGGCCTCGTTATGCACTCTTGATACATATAAAGATCATTTAAGTCGTTAAAACTGCGCATTAGTCCATGGGGGTCCCTTTGACTGCGACTCTTAAGGACATCATCTTAGTTTTGGTTGGTAGCACGGTTTCCATTTCACAGATAAGGAGAAAGGTGTTCGATTTGCAAGAATTCAGACATCTATTTGACATCTTTGAAGGGTGAATGATAGCTCATCAGCTCAATATTTGATCCTTGCGATAGTCTTGGAGAGAAAATTCTTGATAAGCTGGTTTGTGGCTTCGGTTGCTCCATTAACTCGTGGTCAGTGAGGCAAAACCTTGTGATGCTCAGTTCCCTATTTCTTAACTAGATTAGTAGTTTCCCCTTGGGACTGAAATGTGTTGTGAAGATGTGTTTCTCAATGAACTTGACCATCTTCTCAGTGGTGATGTTGGCAAAAGACTCAGCTTCCCCCTATTTTGGGAAGTAACCTGCCCCTATGATGATGAAGCAGTGTTCATTTATTGATGAAGGTTGAATCTCATCGATCATATTTGTCCCCCTAGTCGAGAATGGCCAATGAGGAGAGAAATGTAAGATGGTGTAGGAAATTGGATATTGGTAAGGATTAATGTTTTATCAGGGTGGGGAAGTTCGAGAATGGGTGGGCGAAAAAATGTGACCCAAAAGTCTTTCAAAGATGACCTGGTGATGCTCTTACCCCATAATCGGCCGACACTTCTTCGGTGCTTTGAAAATAGGTTTGCATACAGTGGCATGTAATGAACCTACTGACATATTGAACCTATCCAAGGGAGAATCAAGCTTCTTTTTCTATTTTAGGCGTGAAGATGTGATGCTTGGCAATTCGATGATGAACCCTCGGTATATCGAGGTATGACTAAGCGAAAGCGTTATTATGATCTTTTAGCACTTGTATCTCTCTTTTCTTTCAGAGGTTAGGTCATTAGAAAATGGTTACCGTTTTAGGTTATCGTCTATACTCAAACTTATTTTAGTTAAAGAAACATTATGAATACTAAACATGTTATGCTTATGATAAAATGAATGCATGGACCCATTGGGAGAAGCATTAAGTAGGTAATCAAAAAGAGAGTCTATAATTGAATAAGAAAATGCCTTAAAGGCAAAGTTGTTCACATCTAAATACTAGAAAAAGAAAATTACATAAATAGATAGTCATCCTCCACAGGCGGAGGGTCTTGATTGGTAGAGTTGGCAGATTAGGCTTCCTTGGTAGCTTTCATCGGTAAGTCATCCAGGATGAGATAAAATTGGATTGCATAGTGATGCTGGTTGAACTGGAGAGGACCAAAGCCAACACAAATTCTTCGAGTAGACTGGAATTGATCACACCTACCTCATCGCTCGAGTTCGGTGATGGTTTCTCCTTCATATCTTTCTTTCTAGCTGGCTGAGCCATTTTCCCTTCTCTCACCAAGCGCCAAATGGCCCTAGCCAGAGGTTTGCATTGGTATGTTGTGTGCCCTACCTGAACATGATAGCGACAAAAGTTTCCTCTTTCTTTAGGCGTAGGACCACAATATTCATAAAGAGAGCTAAGCATGCCTTTCGCAAGCAACTTGGCAAATAGGACACTAAGAGGGAGCTTCCACGGGGATGCAAACACTTTCTGACCAGGTGTCCGATTGGGTGTGACTTGAACTGTGAACACATTCTCTTGATCAATGACTTGAACTGTAGCTCTCTTCTCCTCGATCGGAACTAGAGTAACTTCAAAAGATTGAGAATTGTTGTTCTTATTAAACTAGGGTTTGCCACCACTTGACTTGTTAGGTTTCTCTTTCTCCTCACGACGCTCGATTTTCTCAGCTTTTTTAAAGACATTTTGATAAGATTCGAATGAGTCAGTTTCCATTTCCTTACAGAGAACCAGGAGAGCCCCATCGAGCAGCTTTGGAATCATTTCCTTTAAACTGAGCTTCTGTTTCAATAGGACTTGAGTGGCCATCCATAGATTAAAGTATAACTTAAAGGGCTCGTCTTGCTTTTGATTAATCACCTCAAGGTGCTAAATAGTGGTTTCCATTGTGGAATTAAAACCATATTGACCAATCGGGGCCTCAGAAAGGAGCTTCCAATCTTGAATTATTGACTTCGGGAGGGTATTATACCATTCGAGAGCTGGTCCTGATAAAGAGCATGGAAACAATTTAGCAAGAACTTTGACCCTGATTTTCTAAACACGTATAATTTGCTCATACATCATAATGTGGGATTTCGAAGGTCCCTTATAGGAGTAGGATTCCATTCGAGGCTTCAAAAAGTTCTTTGGAACCCAATCTTCATCCCTCACCACTTCCTTATCTGCATTCCTATGAAGAAGCTTCTTAAAGAACGCTACCATTTCGAGTGTCACGCCTGGAGGCTACGTGACCTAGTCGTATGATGTCACACTCAGAGGCTATAAGACCTGGTCACTAAGCACAGAAGAGGCCCTGAATTGAAATTTCGGAGGGGGAGTAGGAAACTCAACTTGGAGATGAGTTTGAAAGTTAGGAGCGAAAGGGTTTGGAGGATAAACAGTTTCCCTTGGGAAGATCGTGAAACTAGGAGGAGAGGGGGTAAACGACATCAAGGGTGTTGGAGGTAGGGTAAAATCACTTGAAGGTACAATCCTCTATGGAGTAAATACCTCTGAGAAAGCAGGGAAAGCAGGAGCTAGAGGGGAAGGCCTCGGGGTTCAAAGGAGGAAAACCAAAGGTTGGTGGAACAAAGGACGAGGGTGTCTGAGAGGAACCCTAACCAAACTGAAACTTGCTCTATTGGATAGGTCAGACAGGTGGTACTGGGTTAAAGATAGGCGGAGCTTGAACTGACGGAATTTGACCCAAACTATTCTAACCTAAACCGTCTTAAACTGCCTCATTCTGTATGATGCCATACTGTCCCTGAGCTTGAGAAAATGACCCTGATGGTCCCTGAACATTCCTTTCTTCATGCAAAGCTGAACGGACCTGACCCTAGATGGTGTTTTTGAAGAGATTAAATTTTAGAAACTGAGCTATGGCATTCGCAAACTCTGCACCCATCTAAGACTGACCCTGACCCTGACTCTGATGAGGCAAAGAACGAGAAGGGAAGGAGTACTCTCATGAGGTGCATCATTCAAACACAGATCAGACATGGTGGAAAGAACAGATTATGATACTGAACTCATTGGCCGGTGAATCAAACAGTGATCAAGTGAAATCCAAGGACGACTGTGGTGATGAGGACATCTTGACCTAACTAGAAACTAGAAGATAATCAGCTCGAATCGAACCATGGATGAAGTGAATGATTACATAAATATTCGAGTTATGAATGCCATGTATACGGGGGTGGTTTAGAGAGGTAGAGAGTAGAAGAGCTCATGATGCAAAGCTTAACCCCAAAATATGTGAGACGTACAAATTCCTCGCCATGCCTAGCAAACTAGATACGGGGTCGTCGGGACTCACACGATCTCAGGCATTTTGTTAAATTCCCCCTTTCAAGCGAGGGAAGAGTAGAGGTAAGAAAAAATTAAAATCAAAAGGGCAACCACATGCAGCCGATGCATGAGGTGCGTATGCATGAGCACAACACAAGTAGCACAGGAAAAGTAAATGAATCCCTTCCAACCTTATGACACCTGCGTAACACCAATTTAGAATCTGGGTTTAACTCTAGCGCCAGACAACGGCAAGAGAGTGTGTGGCCTAGTTCTAAAATATCTTTGGTGAACCTAAGGGGAAGTTGCTACTGCTAAATTTATTGTGTTTCATAGTCTTAAACTACTGGTATTGTGGAAAGACTGTAGAAGGGTCTCGTTTACCTTGATTCCGTGTAACTCAACCACTCCTTAAATAAGTGTGATCGCGGGAATTACACGTTGGTTGAAACTAGTGATCCACCCATAAATATCCCCAATTCCTTGCGAGCATGAGGTATACAAGTGAGCTTCATGGGGGTAAAGTAATGGCACCTTAAAACTTAGAAACTAACTAACCGGTGGATTAAAAAGGCATAAGAAATAAAGCATTGATTTAAAAAATGATTTAGGCACATCATCAAAATCCTTGAACCAATTTTGAAAATGAAAGCAGTTTTCCAAATTTTAAGTTAATAGGAAATCCCCAGCAGAGTCACCACTGTGAGCGGATGACCTCTTTCCAGACCCTAAGGACAGCGTGAGATGCATAGCATAGGGGGTGGAAAATAATTGGCTCTGTGAAGCATGCTAACGGATAATCCTTATTTTAGCGTTGTGAGCATGGGCTTTTCGGTGACCCGTGAAACGATCATTACGTTTTGCTCGGACCAAATAATTGGCATGTTATTCTATTATTTCGGAGTCGAACTGCACTTGGCAAGTATTCCTGTTCCAAAGTTGGGATTTCAGCCGTCCAGTTCCTTTTAACCAGTTAATTAAATAGATGCTTTGAAAATATATATATATATATATACATGTATATATATATATATTAAAATATTAAAAAAATAATTAAAAAAATAGTAATAGATCCGCCGACGCTGCCGCCCGTGGCGGCGCCACCATATGGGTGCTGAGACGCCCTAGAGGGCGGGCCAGATGCAGGGGGGCGCACGAGACGCGCCCCCTTGCGCGTCTCATGCCACGCCCCCACGTCTCAGCGCGTGTGGCCATGGTGTGGCCACATCGCCAAGACGCACCGTGGCACTGTGAGACATTGTGCTTGTAGCATCTCGCGGCGGGGCGCGACGTCTCACCATGCCTGAGACGCTGCGCGGGCTCTGGCTGTCCGTCGCCAGTCCATCTTTCTCTCTTTAAGTCCAAATTTTCTCAATTTTTTTGGGAATCTTTGGATTTCTAGGGACTAATTGAGTTATTTGGAGCTAGTTATGCTTATATAAACTCATTAAATCATTTGTTAAAGGGTTTTTTGCCAAATTGAAAACTGAATTTAACATTTTAGAATTCCATAGGCTTTAGAGAGAGAAAGCCATTTAAAACTTGAGATATCCAGTTAATCCGAATTCTTAAGGGTTACTTAGCTTAATCTTTTAGCTTAATCACTAAAATTAATTAGAAATCTTAAGTTAAAACGGGGTTAAATAGGATTTAGAGACTTTCCCCAAAAATCACTAAATTCCGTCGCAAAATTCATCGCTATTTTTGTCACTATTTCGTCAGATTTCATCACAAGTTAGTCACAAAGCTTGCCAAATGACCGGTTTGAGTCAAAACGTGGATTCGAGGCCTCTAGGTAACAAAACTGAGTTGTGAGCATGGGATTATGCAGTCCCTCTCGCGAGACGATGATGACATATATTCGAATTTTAATCCTCATTAAAAAATTCTTTTCGAATTTTTATTAACGTTTGAATTCAGTTCAGCGTGTCCGATTACGCGTCCTGTGGAAGCTCGAACCGATGATTCTCACCCAAAATATCTCAAAATACTCCAAAATATATTTAAAAATCTTTAAAAGTTCAAAAAAAATCAGCTTTTGACCCACTTTGACCCGTTTTCCCCCTTTTTCAGCTTTTTCAGGCTATGGGCCCTGTTTGGCAGTCTGCCAGCAGGGGCCTGAAGTCGCCGCTAGTGACTTCACTCAAGCCGCCGGTGGCCTGAGCCATGCTGCCGGCGGTATGAGCCCCTGCGGGCAGTTTGTACTTTTTCCCTATTAACTGAGTTTTTTGCCATTTCGGTGAAAACTTCGTCCAACTCACCCAGATTCGTTTCCATCCCTATAAAAGACCTAATTTAGGGCTAGAAGAAGGGGGACTTAGCTGAAATTTGGATTGAGAGCTTTATGAGAGATAAAGGGAGAGTTTTAGTGAGAGAAAGTAGAGAAAAGGTAAGAAAATTGTTATTGGATCATATTTTCTTGGTTTTTCTTCTCTTAATCTCATAGGAAAACATTAAAACTTGTAGAAATCCTAGGTTAAAATCAATCTAATAGGATTTTTAGAGACAAACATTGCTTAATCTTCAAATCACTACCCAAATAGTCATTCGAGCTTCCCAGAGGTGCATTTGGATCACAAAGAGGTTGATTCACGGCCCTGAGGTAAATTCCTGAGTCTCTTGAGCTCTTTGGCATTTTTTCCTATTGTTTGTTGTGCTATTTAATGTTTTGGGTTCATTTTTGGAGTTTTCGGTCGTTTGAGACTTTCTGAATCTGTTCCTTTAAATTTTAAAATTGTCGGCGGTATCACCTATGCCACTGGCGGCTCCACTATAGTCACCGTCATGTGAAGCCACCAGCGGTCTCACCATGCCACCGACGGCATGAGTTTCCAGGCAGCAGCCCCGTTGTTATCCTTTTGACCTAGTTACTCGTTTTTTGTGTTTTGTATGTACAGTATCACGACGGGAATCCAGAATTCCCCAAAAATGATCCAAACCCTATAACATGGGGCATTTTCACTAATAATTTGGTTAAAATAATAATCGTGTCCAAAATGGACTTTTCCCTAAAATTCGTTCGGAAAATGAATTTTTCAAAGGGAACTTACATTCAAAAATCAAAAATTGACCCAGCTCGGGGCTCTGCCCCTGGACCCCGCCAGGGACGCTGCCCCTGGACCCCTTTGAGGGGCTGCCGCCTCTCTACCCCACCGCCGAGGATGCCGCTTTATGTGATATACCTCGTATAATATGCCATATGTGTGCTAACCCTGTTGTGCAGGTAGATTTAGGTTAGATGTATGTTAGACCTTCAGGCTTTTTATTTATCGCATAGAAAATGTATGTGATTTGAAAATCCTTGTAATATTTTTAATTTTTGTATTTATTTTTGGATGGCTGTAATAATTTATTTATCGCTTTGATTGCTTGATAAGCGCGAAAATAACATGTAAACCGAAAACACAATAAATGGGGTGGATTAAAACCGATTAAGAAAGAATGAAGTATTTTAACTTGGCCTAATGTAAAATAGATAACATCATCCGAACTTGGAATCTCTATTTTAAGTTATGGTCTAACTATCCAGTGGGAAAATCGTATCAAAATTTCCCGATTGAGCTGAACCGGGTGGCGACTCTATTTTAAAATACGGGATTTCAAGTCTTGTATCCCTCAACATGCAAATTGGATTTAAATTCAACATCAACTTTACCAATCCATGTTTTCATCACCCTAAAATGAGGATCAATCCCTCGGCTCGCTTCATAGTGCCTTGTAAGTTTTCTGCCCCCCGTGCTACGCATCTTACGTGGTCCTCTTGGGCGGGAAAGGGTCGTCCGCTTACAGTGGCGACTCTGTTGGGGATTGATCTCTTTAAACTTGAACTTGAAATTTTCAAAAAGTTTAAAGGATTTTGATGATGTATTAAAATCATTGGCCAAATTAAAACTTCATTCTTTTTTATAAAGTTTTTATCCTCAAAACAAGCATGTAGATAGTTCGGTAATTTTTTTAGGTGCCCTATTATACCCAAAAAGCTCACAAAAGTATCACTCATGCCCTGTTTGGAATTGAGGATGCCTAGTGGGTGGACACTCATTTTAACCAACACGTAAACTCATGCGATCACACCTATTTGGGGAGTGGTTGAGTAACGTGGAATCAAGGTAAACGAGAACCTTCTACATCAACAACCCTAAACCAAAGCTGCGCTAGAAAAAGCCTAAGCACTTCATCCCTTAGGATTACCAAAACAATCAAAATAATTGGGACGCACTTCTCTCACCATTACCCGTAAAGAAGCCAAAACTCCATCCTTCCAAAGAGGCATTATGTGGGAGTGATAAGGTTGGAAGAGGGACATTTTGTATGCTATGTGCTACGTGCTCATGCATCCACCATGCATCGGCCTCAAGGGCAAAAAATAAATCAACTCACCCTTACTAATTCCACCCATGAAAGAAGCCTAGCAACATCTATAGGACTTCTTTTGTACCTCCGTTGGCTCACCACATATCACTATGTGTGGCACGAGGTACAAACATCTCGCGTATGTTGGAGGGATAAGCCGTCACATTATTGCTAACCACATCTACGTATAGCCATACATGCCACACATCGGTTATTGAATAAAGACCATTCACCCATCTATGGCATCACATAACCTATGCATGGTCTGATCCGCTGCCTACCATTTTAGCTAGGAGAAGGCAGAGTTATCGTCACACCCCAGTTTGGAAAAGGCTAGAGCACCATTTGATTCATCGTTCTCTCACCCCAATTGTCACCACGAAAGTTGAGGGAGTTCCGTATACCGATTCTAGTGAGGAGTTAGATTCAGAACAAGTTTAGTTGGGTCACAATTTCTCTCAGTTAGTCATTTCTTTTCCAAGCAACGAAGGAAACCATCCTCCACCCTGGGAGCAAGTTGGTCCTACTCCCACCTCGGGGGCAGGATCTCAGCCACCTCCGGACTTTGACTTTGCCACTGCTATGGCCTAATTTTTAAACTTATATGTATTCCGAGCTTCAATCCAAGCAGTCGTCAAGCAAGCCCTTGAGGATAAGAATTCAGATCGGGTTTCTGAGTCTGACATGCAAGCCCAGATCGGTAAGGGCAAGGCCAGTTGCACCTGTTTCTCACCTAACGCCCTCGACTCAACCTATGAAAAGCCCATTTTGATATAGGCAAACTTCTACTTTTTGCAAACCTCGACACCCGGGGGAACGACTTACCTCCAGAATCCTTTTGACAACCAGCTGATTACTCACCCTCACTTGGATATTTCTCCACCATCATCTCGGGTTCCAAATTATGACCAGATCATGCAACCTCTGAGTGTGACACCTGAGTTGGAGGCTTTCGTGTGGCAAATGATGAGCTCTCAAATCAATGACCAGGTCACGCAGCCTTCGGGGATGTCACCCAAAGCCGACACACTCGTAAGCCAGCTGATCTACGACCATGTCATGCAACCTTCGGGCATGACACCCAAGATCCAACCATATAACAATTAATTAATGACTGCCAACACAAATTGAGACAAAGAACCCAAACGGGATGAGGATTTAGTTCCCGACAATTTCACCATGCCTAGCATGGCACACAATAATTGGCCCGGTGCCCTGACTTCTTACGTCATTATATATGAAAGGGTCATGAATGTGAAGAAGTTAAGAGACATGGTCCTTGCTTAAATGTTTCTATGCTCTTTACAAGGCCCAGCACTCGAATGGTACTATACCCTGCCTTACCATGTGGTCACCAATTGGAAGCTTCTCTCAGAGGCCTTAATTGAGCACCACGATTTTAATACCATGATGGAAATAACCATTCAACACCTTGCGGCTTTCTGCCAGTTGCCTAGTGAGACCTTTAAGAAATACTTCCACCTTTGGATGTCCGCTCAGGTGTTGATGAAATCCAAGCTGAGTTTGGAAGATATGATTGCTAAGCTTATTTGCTACAGACTAATTCCCCTTATACAAGGCAGTTTTTGAGAAGGCCGAAAAGGTCAAACGCGAGAATGAGCGCGAACGAGCCAGGAAGGCAAAAAAAATCTTTATTTAAGAAGAACAATGAAGCCTCTAGTGCCATCCTTGAATCTCCTCGGTTCAACCTGGCAAGGACCCTATGTTTAGTGTAAGTCCATACAAGCTGCCACTCAATGTGATCTTCACCAAGTTAAGAAAGGTCAACCTCCTTAAACTCCTTCAAGAGTATAAGCCACCCGGGAAGGACGAAAGGAAGAATTTTTACGGTATTACGTCCAGCTGGGTCACCGCACCAATGAATGTCAGGCTTTGATTCTCTCCATCCAGGAACTGGTGGAGGAGGGTAAGATGGTCGAACCAGAAAAGGCACCCAGCATAATGAAAAATCCCATACCAGAATTCAGTAACAAGTAGATCGAGTCCGACCTCCCTACTGACCGTTAAAGACCCTTCGCATATGGAGGATGACTGTATAAATATGTAATTTTCTTTTGTTTTGAACAATTTCACCTTTGAAACTTTCAGCTTAATGAGCAGCCTTTGTTCTATTTGTTTCATGTTTTGACCAAATGATCCACGAATTCATATGAGCATGCGCATGATGTTTTCAGTATTCATAGTACTTCATTTCCTAAAATTAATTCGAGTACAAATGGAACTTCTCAAGTGGTAACCATTTCCAATGATTTAGCTCCTTTTAAAAAATGAGAGATAATAAAAGTGCTTAAAGATCGTGATAACGCTTATGCCTGGTCATATGAAGATACGCTTAGAATAGGCCACCAAATTTCCAAACATCCCTTGACCAAGTGCAAGCCAATCAAATAGGAGCTTCACCGTTTGTGACCACTACATGGACAACCTTAGAAAGAAGATTCAGTATGTTGTCTGTACCTTGCAAAATCCAAACGGCCCATTGCATCGCCAAGACAAAAAAGCGCCATCAATGACAGATTCAGGGGAATTTATGACACCTTCTTCCTATCAGGCTTCACAGTCTCTCCACTCTCTAGCCATTCCCATCATAAAGGATAAATATGATCAACAAGATTCAACCATCTCCAACTCATGGATGAAAGTTCACCGAAATGGTCATAGAGTGCTCCTTAAGACAGCCAAAAGCCAAATCCTACGCCTGTTAAAACATCAAGAAGACGGACAAATTCGTAAAGGAACGTGTATTGGATCATTACGATACATCTTATCACATTGCCTTGCACAACGAAATCCAATTTCAAAGGGCAGGTTCTTAAACAATCGAGGGAAAGTAATATCTTTTAGCTTGGTAGGACCCATTTTGTTGTATCGCCTCAGATGGAAGAGTTCCATTTCAAAGGACAATTTCCGAATTGGTTAAGAGGTGTGCAATTGAACACAACCCCCTCCACACAAACAACGGTTATAAAATAGTCAAAACGACAAACAAGCCAATCAAGAAGGAGCTTCATACGCATCAAAACTACCACGACCCAACCCCTCGCGTTATCACCAATTGAAATCAGAATGAAGCCCTTATGATCAGGAAAGTACTCTACAAATGAGGCAATCAAGATCATAGATAAGAGCGAGTTCATCAACCTAATCGACTAAGATAGGCTTAAGCATTACCAGATCTAAAATAGAAGAAATAAATCAAAAAAGCGGCACACAAAAAATTAGATATAATAATCACCCGCCTTTCGGTCTTCCACTGATAGGGCAAAAATTAGGGTGACACCCAACGGTTGGTATTCTGCAAACCAGCCGAGCAAAAATTAGGGTATCTCTTCAA
The DNA here is from genome assembly GCA_947683365.1 of Euphorbia pulcherrima. Taxonomy (NCBI): domain Eukaryota; kingdom Viridiplantae; phylum Streptophyta; class Magnoliopsida; order Malpighiales; family Euphorbiaceae; genus Euphorbia; species Euphorbia pulcherrima. The sequence goes on along the minus strand of CANTUS010000007.1, from coordinate 21,623,457 downwards.
AAAATCTCCCGCTAAACTGAAAATCTGAAACAGACGGTTCAGGCAATTTAGGGAACGAGAGAAAAATAGTGAGATGTTAACTTGAAAATCTGTAAAGACTGGTTAACACCAGGAGTTCGATTAATGGAAATGGTTACCAACATCTTAAACTCTAGTTAAATTCATTCACTGAAAGTGTCTTTCGTACTGAAATCTTTATGCTTGTGATCGTATGAATGCCTGGCAGCCAAATGATGAAAACATTGCAAGTAGACTTAACAAAGGGTACTCAAAGCCTATCCATAATAAGTGAAAAAAATATAAAAAATGTGTCTACTGGATTGAAAACCCGAAAAGGGCGATCCAGGCAAAAATAAAGACAAAAAAAGAAAGAATAAAGAAAATAAAGAAAAAAGAGAAAAAACAAACAAAAATGTCTGCTAGATTGAAAACCTAAAAGGGCGGTCCAGGCAAAAATTAAGACAAGGTTCGATAGATTAAAAACCCTTAGGGGTAGTCTATGCAAAATTTAGAACCAAAATAAAAAAAAATGAGGATACACCGTCACTGAAAAAGACAAACATCGTTCGTGCTCCCCGGAAAAGGATTGAACCTCAAACAGGACCCAAACTCAGAATCAAGCCTTTGTCATAATCGTCCTTAAGGAATTTCACTCCTATTACACGAACGTGCCTACCTGGTCACTATAGAAGCACCATTTGCCCATCCAACGTGATTTAACCGAAAAGCGCATAATCATGCATCTTTAATACATGCATTTCATGCATACACTCTTGCACTTCCTGTTTCCCAGCACATCCAAAGGGAAGTTATCAAGGCATGGCCTAGAATGTAGGATTGAAAATAATTTTGAGATGCCCCTTTATATGGGTTCCTGCTTGGAGGTCGAGCATATAGCTCGATGATATTTCTCTTTACTTTGTTTCCTGCAAAATTCAGCATAGACTAATAGATATGGCACTTATGAATATTATGCATGAATGTATGAATGCATGAGATGCTCGAGCTGATCATCTTCAAGATGGCTGATTGACTTAATTGATCGACTTTACTCGGAGAGAGGTTGACTTGCTTGAAGAGAGAGAACATACGGAATTGCATCGCGGCATGGATAAGACAAGAATGTCCCTAGCAGAGGACTAGGGATGTTGTACAGATTAGGTGGGAATGCCCATGGCGAAGGATTAGGGATGTTGCAGCGTACACATGGGTTTGTGTGGTCGGATATTGAGGCTTAGGAGGATTACTTTCTATTCATCCTTATCGCTTGTTTATAAAGGAAACAAATTAGCTACATAAATGATTGTTGAATTGAGCGTATCGAAGACAAGTGGGAGCAAGAAATGAAGTTCAAGATTATAGATAACGAACGACTAGACGCTATCACTACCAATGATTTCTACCAAGGATGGTTTGAGGAGATTACAGACTCGAGTTGCTTGGTTGAGGTTGAGATTGGAGTGAACACGCGTTGAGGACAGATATGAGCCCTTCGAATCCACTAGACTAGAGAATGTATTCATGCACGAAACTCTACGTTCGACTTACTTGGAACATTTCACCTTTAAGACCCAATATACTCATTCAAGCACAAACTTAAAGGATTCGGTAAAATGACATATCTATCAAATGAATTAAGTTTAAGTACATAATGATGATAACCATTTCTATTGACCCAAACTCTAGTGTTAACTAGCCTATACAGGTTTTCTAGCCAACACGCTCTCTTAGCTCACTATACCTTGAATTTTGCCTAGACCGCCCTATTTGGGTTTTCAGTCTAGCGGGCTATTTTTGCACCCTAACTTTTTCTTGACCAATTTATGGTACATCGATCAGCAAGATAAACCCTAATTTTTACCCAAGTAGTAGAAGACCACTCGCTGGGTGATTGATTTTACTTATATTTTTTATGTGCCGCTTTTCTGGATTTGATCCTTTTTGGTTAGATATGATAAAGCTTCAACCTACTTTGATTGATAGGGTTTGCAAACTCGTTACCTTCCATATACATGATTTTCATTCCGCCTTTACCGAGAACTTTCTTAATCACATAAGGTCCCCCCAATTTGGCTGACACTTCCCCCTTAGATCAGTGTTGGTAGGCTTCACTCACTTTAGAATCAGATTATTGGCCTTTGATGAGAGCTTTCTAATGCTCGACATGGTTGTTTTTCGGCCTCGTTATGCACTCTTGATACATCTGAAGACCGTTTAAGTCGTTCAAACCGCGCATTAGTCCATGGGGGTCCCTTTGACTCTGACTCTTAAGGACCTCATCTCGATTTTGGTTGGTAGCACGGTTTCCATTTCGTAGACAAATGAGAAAGGTGTTTGGTTTGCAAGAATTCTGACATTTGTTTGACATCTTTGAAGGGTGAATGATAGCTCATCAGCTCAATAGTTGATCCTTGTGATAGTCTTGGAGAGAAACTTCTTGATAAGCTGGTTTGTAGCTTCGGTTGCCCCATTAACTTGCGGTTAGTGAGGTAAAACCCTGTGGTGTTCGGTTCCCTATTTCGTGATAGATCAGTAGTTGCCCCTTGGGATTGAAATATGATGTGAAGAGATAATCCATACCAAGTGAAGATGTGTTTCTCAATGAACTTGGCCATCTTCTCGGCGGTGATGTTACCAAAAGACTCAGCTTCCCCCTATTTTGAGAAGTAACCTGCCATTCATTTGTTGATGAAGGTTGAATCTCGCCGATCATATTTGTCCCACTCGCCGAGAATGGTCAATGAAGAGAGAAATGTAAGATGGTTTAGGAAATTGGATATTGGTAAGGGTTAATGTTTTGTTGGGGTGGGGAAGTTCGAGAATGGGTGGGCAAAAAAATGTAAGCCATAATTCTATCAAAGATGACCTGGTTTGAAAATAGGTTTGCATACAGTGGCATGCGATGAACCTATTGACATATTGAACCATCCAAGGGAGAATCGAGCTTCTTTTTTTGTTTTAGGCGTGAAGATGTGATCGTTGGCAATCTGTCGATGAACCCTGGGTATGTCAAGGTATGACTAGGTGAAAGCATTATCATGATCTTTTAGCACTTGTATCTCTCTTTTCTTTCAAAGGTTAGGTCATTAGAAAATGGTTACCTTTTCAGGTTATCATCTGTACTCAAACATATTTCAATTAAAGAAACATTATGAATACTGAACACGTTATGCTTATGAACAAATGAATGCATAGACCCATCGGGCGAAACATCAAGCAAATTAGCAAAAAGAGTCGTTGATTGAACAAGAAAATGTCTTAAAGGCAGAGTTGTTCATATCTAAATACTAGAAAAAGAAAATTACATGAATAGATAGTCATCCTCCATAGGTGGAGGGTCTTGATTGGTAGAGTTGGTGGATTAGGCATCCTTGGTAGCTTTCATCGGTATGTCATCTAGGATGAGATCTAGAACTTTCACTTGCTCGGCTAATGACTTGTCTCCTTCATTCACTAGAGACCTCACGATATTCTTGTTAGCTTCAGCAGCAAAATTGGCTTCCATAGTGATGCCGGCTGAACTAGAGACGATCGAAGCCAACACAAATTCTTTGAGTAGACCTAAATTAATCGCACCTACCTCATCGCTCGTGTTAGGTGATGGTTTCTCCTTAGTATCGGTCTTTCTAGCTGGCTAAGCCATTTTCCCTTCTCTCACCAAGTGCTAAATGGCCCTACACAGAGGTTTGCATTGGTCAATTGTGTGCCCTAACTGAATATGATAGGGACAAAAGTTTCCTCTTTCTTCAGGTGTAGGAGCATGATATTCACGAAGAGAGCTAAGCATGCCTTTCTCAAGCAACTTGGCAAATAGGACACTAAGAGGGAGCTTCCACAGAGATACAAATGCTTTCTGACCAGGTATCCGAGTGGGTACGGCTTGAACTGCGGACACATTCTCTTAATCGATGACTTAAACTACGGCTGTCTTCTCCTCGATCAGAACCAAAGTAACTTCAAAAGATTGAGAATTCTTGTTCTTGTTAAACTAGGGTTTGCCGCCACTTGACTTGTTAGCTTTCTCTTTCTCCTCAAACCGCTCGATTTTCTCGGCTTTTTCAAAGACCTTTTGATAAGATTCGAACCAGTCGATTTCCATTTCCTTACGAAGAACCAGGAGAGCCCCATCGAGTAGCTTTGGAATTATTTCCTTTAAACTAAGCTTCTATTTCAACAGGACTTGAGTGGCCATCCATAGATTAAAGTACGACTTAAAGGGCTTGCCTTGCTTTTGCTTAATCGCCTCAAGGTGCTGAATAGTGGTTTCCATTGTGGAATTGAAACCATATTGACCAATCTGGGCCTTAGAAAGGAGCTACCAATCTAGCATTGTTGACTCCGAGAGGGTATTATACCATTTGAGAGTTGGTCCTAATAAAGTACATGGAAACAATTTAGCAAGAACTTTGACCCCGATTTTCTGAACACACATAATCCGCTCATACATCATAATGTGGGATTTGGGAGGTCCCTCACTAGAGTAGGCATTAATTCGAGGCATCAAAAAGTTCTCTGAAACCCAATCTTCATCCCACACCTCTACCTTATCTTCATTCTTACCCAGAAGCGGCTTAAAGAACGTTGCCATTTCGGGTGTCATGCCTAGAGGCTACGTGACCTAGTCATATGATGTCACACCCGGAGGCTGTGTGACCTGGTCATTGAGCATAGAAGAGGCCCCAAATTGAAATGGCAGAGGGGGAGTGGGAAACTAAACCTGGGGATGAGTTTCAAAGTTAGGAGTAAAAGGGTTTGGAGGATAAACAGTCACCCTTGGGGAGATCATGAAACTAGGAGGAGAGGGGGTAAACGACATCAGGGGTGTCGGAGGAAGGGTAAAACTACTTGAAGGTACAGTCATCTGTGCAGTAAATCCCTTTGAGAAATTGGGGAAAGTAGGAGCTAGAGGGGAAGGCCTCCGGTTCAAAAGGGGAAGGCCAAAGGTTGGTAGAACAAAGGATGAGGGTGGCTGAGAGGAACTCTGACCAAACTAAAATTTGCTCTATTAGACAGGCCAGACAAGCAATACTGGGTGAAAGATAAGCGGAACTTAAACTGATGAAATTTAACCCAAACTATTCTGACATGAACCACCTTAAACTGCCTCATTCTGTATGATCCCATACTGTCCTTGAGCTTGAAAAAATGACCCTGATGGTCCCTGAACATTCCTTTCTTCACGCAAAGCTGAATGGACCTAATTCTGGATCGCATTTCTAAAGAGATCAGATTTTAGAAACTGAGCCATAGCATTGGCAAATTTTGCACCCATCTAAGACTGACCCTGACCCTGACTTTGATGAGGCGGAGAATGAGAAGGTGAAGGAGTACTCTCATAAGGTGCATCAATCAAACACGGATCAGACATGGTGGAAAGAGCATATTTTGACACTGAACTCACTAGCCGGTGAATCAAACGGTGATCAAATCAAAGCTAAAGAGGACTGCGGTGATAAGAACGTCTTGACCTAATTAGAAACCTGAAGATAATCAGCCCGAATTGAACCATGGATGAAGTGAATGATTATATAAATATTCGAGTGATGAATGCCACATATACATGGGTGGTTTAGAGAGGTAGAGAGTAGAAGAGCTCATGATGCAAAGCTTAACCCCAAAATATGTGAGACGTACGAATTCCTCGCCATGCCTAGCAAACTAGATACTGGTCGTCGGGACTCACACGATCTCAGTCATTTTGTTAAATTCCCCCTTTCAAGCAAGGGGAGAGTAGAGGTAAGCAAAAATTGAAATTAAAAAGGCAGCCACAGGCAGTCGATGCATGAGGCGCGTATGCATGAGCATAACACAAGTAGCACACGAAAAGTGAATAAATCCCTTCCAACCTTATGACTCCTGCACAACACCAATTTAGAATCTGGGTTTAACTCTAGTGCTAGGGAACGGCAAGAGAGTATGCGGCCTGGTTCTAAATTATTTTTGGTGAACCTAAGGGGAAGTTGTTATTGCTAAATTTATCATGGTTCGTAGTCTCAAACTGCTAGTGTCGTGGAACGACACAGTAGAAGGGTCATGTTTACCTTGATTCCGTGTAACTCAACCACTCCTCAAATGAGTGCGATCATGGGAATTACACATTGGTTGAAACGAGTGATCCACCCACAAATATCCCTAATTCCTGGCGGGCATGAGGTATACGAGTGAGCTTTAAGGGGGTAAAGTAATGGCGCCTTAAAACTTAGAAAATAACTAAGTGGTGGATTCAAAAGGCATACGAAATAAAGCGTTGATTTAAAAATTATTTAGGAACATCATCAAAATCCTTGAACCAATTTTGAAAATGAAAGCGATTTTCCAAATTTTAAGTTAAAAGGAAATCCCCAACAGAGTCGCCACTGTGAGCGGACGACCTGTTTCCCGACCCTAAGGACTGTGTGAGATGCGTAGCATGGGAGGTGGAAAATAACAGGCGTTGTGAAGCGTGCTAAGGGATAATCTTTATTTTAGCATTGTGAGCATGGGCTTTTTGGTGTCCCACAGAACGATGATGACGTTTTGCTCGGACCTAACAATTGGCCTGTTATTCTATTATTTCGGAGTCGAACTGCGTTTGGCAAGTATTCCCGTAACAAAGTTGGGATTTAACCATCCAGTTCCCTTTAACTAGTTAATTAAATAGATGCTTTGAATATATATGTATATATATATATATATTAAAATATTAAAAGATAATAATAATAAAAAAATAAAAAAAATAGTAATAGATCCGCCGATGCAGCCTTCCGTGGCGGCGCCATCGCCAGGGCCGAGACGCTCTGGTGGGGGGTGAAACATGGTGGGGGCGCAAGAGAGGCACCCCTTTGCCCGTCTCGCGCCACGCCTTAGCGTCTCAACCAACGTGGCCACGATGTGGCCACATCGCCGAGATGCGCTGAGACGTGCCGTGGTGCCGCGAGATGTTGCGCTTGCAACATCTTGCGGTGAGGCACGGCATCCCACATTGCCAGACACTGCCGTTGCAGCGTCTCGACTTGAGAAGTTGCGCGGGCTCTAACTGTCCATCGCCAGTCCGTCTTTCTCTCTCTAAGTCCTTTTCTCGATTTTTTCGGGAATCTTAGGGTTTCTAGGGACTAATTGAGTTATTTGGAGTTAGTTATGCCTATATAAACCCATTAAATCATCTGTTAAAGGGTTTTTTGCCAAATTGAAAACTGAATTCAACATTTTAGAATTCCCTAGCCTTTAGAGAGAGAAAGCATTTAAAACTTGAGAAATCCATGTAATCCGAATTCTTAAGGGTTACTTAGCTTAATCTTTTAGCTTAACTACTAAAATTAATTAGAAATCTTAAGTTAAAATGGGCTTAAAAAGGATTTAGAGACTTTTTCCCCAAAAATCTTTAAATTTTCGTCGCAAAGTTCATCACTATTTTCATCACTATTTCGTCGGATTTCGTCACAAAGCTTGCCAAACGACCGGTTCGAGTCAAAACGTGGATTCATGGCCTCTAGGTAACAAAACTGAGTTCCAATCTACTTTTTATTCATTATTGTTCGTTACTTGATTGTTCTTGGTTATTATTTTCGGGCCAGTGAGCCTTGAGATGCTCCAGCGTAACTTGAGATGCTGCAACTGGAGCATCTCAAATTACCACTGCAGCATCTGAAGTCCCACTAAAGCATCTGGATGGGTAAAAATACCAAAAAGCTAATGTTTTGTGTTTTTTGTCCATTTTTATCGCTTTCTTGCGTTTTTTACCCCGATTTTCTCCTGAAAAATTCTCAAAAAATTTTATACAATCTGTAACTCTTTTTTTATTTAATTTTTGACCTGTTTTTGTTTTTATTAATTATTAAATCAATTAAATCACTTTTTAATGACTTAAAAATGGATTTTTCATCGAATAAATCTAAATAAATCGTTTTATACTAATCAAAAATCCCAAAATTATTTCTGTAATTTTCAGTTATTATTTTAGGTTGTTTAGTTTATTTTATTAATTATTAGGTTGTTTATATACTCATTTAAATGCCCGAAAATTATGTTTTGGCCCTGAAAAATCAAAAAAATATGTTTTCTCCATGTTATGTGTTTTTTTATGCCTTTTATTTATTTATGCTTTATTTGTAATTATTTGTATATGTTTTGCCTCATTTGGAGCCGGGTCCGATTTGGTAAGATCGGTTAAGACCCGGTTTCGCCCTTTTATTCATTTATCCGCTTTATTTACTTTTCCGCATTAGAAAAAATGTATATAGGTATTTGTAAAGCCTTGTAATAATTATTTATTTGCTTTATTTACTGCTTTTGTGTGATGTATGGCATATAAACTGAAAACTCCAAACAATAACCGGATTTAAATCGCATAAGAACTAAAGTCGCATTTATTAAGATATAAATGGTTTGATTTAAAAATTAAAAAGTAAGCAACATCATCCAAACTTGGAATCTCTGTTATAAGGTACGGTCCAACCACCCGGTGGGAATATCTTACCCAAATTCAGGGTGGAGCTAAACCGGGTGGCGACTCTGTCTTAAAATAAGGGATTTCAAGTCTCGTATCCCTTAACATGTAAATTGGACTTAAATTCAACATCAACATCGTTTTCCATTATCATTTTCATCACGCCTAAAGTAAGGATTCTCTGTTAGCACGCTTCACATCGCCTTGTTATTTTCCACCCCCCGTGCTACGCATCTCATGGGGTCCTCGCAGGTGGGAAAAAGGTCATCTGCTCACAGTGGCGACTCTGTTGGGGATTTCCTTTTAACGTAGAACTGGAAAATCGCTCTCATTTTCACAATTTAGTTAAAGGATTTTGATGATGTGCCTGAATCATTTTTGAATCAACGCTTTATTTCTTATGTCTTTTGAATCCACCTCTTAGTTTCTAAGTTTTAAGGTGCCATTATTTCACCCCCTTGAAGCTCACTTGTATAAATCATGCCTGCCAGGAATTGGGGATATTTGTGGGTAGAACACTCGTTTCAACCAATGTGTAACTCCCGCGATCACACTCATTTGAGGAGTGGTTGAGTCATACGGAATCAAGGTAAATGAGACCCTTCTATAGTATCATTCTATGATACCAACAGTTTGAGACTATGAACCGCAATAAATATAGCCACAGCAATTTCCCTTTAGGTTCACCAAAATAATTTAGAACTAGGTCACATACTCTCTTGCCATTCCGTAACACTAGAGTTAACCACAGATTCCAAATTGGCATTGCGCAGGAGTCATAAGGTCGGAAGAGGTTTTATTTGCTTTTGTGTGCTACTTCTGTTGTGCTATTCATGCAAAACTCATGCATAGGGAGCCTATGGCCGACCTTTATTTCAATTTTCACTTACCTCTACTCTTCCCTCTCTTAAAGGGGGAATTTAACAAAATTCCTGAGATCATCCGAGTCTCGACGACCCGTATCTAGTTTGCTAAGCACGGCAAAGAATCCATACATCTCCCATACTTTGAGGTTAAGCTTCACATCATTAGCTCTTCTGCTCTCTACCTCTCTAAACCACCCCGTATATATGGCACTCATCACTCGGAATATTGTGTAATCATTCATTTCATTCATGGTTTGATTCGGGCTAATCATCTTTTGGTTTCTCTAGTTAGGTCGAGACATCGCCGCAGTCCCCTTTGGTTAGACTAGATCGCCGATTGGTCCGCCAGCTAGTGAGTTCAATGACAGAATCTGTTCTTTCAACCATGTATGATATTCCTACGGTTAGTGGGGTCCTATCCGAGATTTCTCCTCCTATTTCTTCACCTTCGGCTAATCAAGGGCAATCCCAGTTGGGTTCTGAATTGGCTAATATGATGGCTATGTTCTTACAATTGGATCTATTTTAGGTCACTATTCAAGAGCAAGTTCGATCGGCTCTTAGGGAGGAAAGAGATATTCAGAGGCTAGCTAGGCCTGTTATTTAAGCTTAGGGAGAAATTGCTCAGAATATGTCTAGTCAGTCTCCACTGATTCAGAATCGGTCTTCAATTCTGCCGGTTTAGAATCAGTTTTTAGTTCCGCCACCACCGCCTATTTGGTCGGTTTAGTTTGGTCAAAGCTCCTCAGTTCAGCCTACCCCAGCTTTTGCTTCACCGGTGTTTACTTTTCCTCCTCCGATACCTTCTAGTCCTATCAGCTAGGCTCTTATATTCCCCGCTCTATTCCTTCCAGTGGTTTTATCATCTCTTCAATGCCGCCCACACATTTTGCTCTATCACCTCCTAATTTTGTGGTTACTCCGTACGGGACCTCTTACCCCGAGAATCCTTTTGCTTGCTCTTAGATCGAGATCCCTACTCCTTTCCCATTTTATTTTGGAACATCCTCAATGTATAACGACCAGGTCAAGCAGCCTCCGGGCGTGACACCATATGACCAGGTCACGCAGCCTCTGGGCATGACATCCGAAATGGCAGCTTTCCTTAAGCAGCTTCTGAGTAGGAATGAAGAGAAGGAAGAGGCGAGAGATGATGATTGGGTACCCAAGAATTTTTTCAGTACCCTGAATGGAAGTGTACTTTGGTGAGGGACCTCCTAAATCCCACATCGTGATGTACGAGCAAATTATGCATGTCTAGAAGATTGGGGATAAAGTTCTAGCTAAGTTGTTCCCGTGTACCCTATCAGGACCTGCTCTCGAGTGATATAATACTCTTTCGGAGTCAATATTCCTAGATTGGAAACTCATGTCTGAAGCTTTAATTGCCTACTATGGTTTTAATTCTACAATGAAAACCACCATTCACCACCTTTAGGCAGTCAAGCAAAAGCAAGGTGAATCCTTTTAGTCATATTTCAATAGGTGGACGGCCACTCAGGTTCTATTAAAGCAAAAGCTCATTCTAAAAGAAATGATCCCAAAGTTGCTCGACGGGGCTCTCCTGATGCTCCAAAAAGAAATGGAAACTGACTCTTTTAAATCCTATCAAAAGGTTTTTTAGAAAGCCGAGAAAATCGAGCATCGGGAGGAGAAAGAAAAGGCAAGCAAGCAATGTGGGAACCAGCTATGGTTTAAGAAGAATGAATCAACTGAAATTGCGTTAACTCCTACTAGGGGTAAGTCGCCCGCGGTGCAAACTATGGCTCAAGGGGAGGTATCTGTAGCTCAAGCTGCTTCTCCTCCTCCTTCTCAATAGTTGTTTCTATCCTCATGGAAATTACCCCTTGGAGTCATATTTGCTAAGATGTATGAAGTGGGCCAGTTAAAGCCTCTGCGTAATGTTAGGGCTCCTCGATCGGATGAAAAGGGAAACTTTTGCAAGTTCCATGTACAAGATAGGCATCAAACCAATCAGCGTAGGACTCTAGCTTCTTCTATCGCTCGTATGGTCAAGGAAAGAAAGATGGCTGAACCCGCTAGAAAGCCGAGCACTATGGAAAACCCTTTACCTAATTTTGGAGCCAAAGTCTCTATGATTAGTTCTGCCATTAAGGAAGAATATATTATAGGAAATGATATCCAAGGAGTTTATGATGGTTATCGGCTCTGGGCTTCCTTCAAACTTCATATTTGATATGATATCACCGTCTAATCATGTAGTAAGCTCTATGGAAAATGAAGAAATGGGCCAAGAAGATGAGACCAAGGCTGAAGACGTGGAAATGGTTTAAACAGCACTGTTCAATGTCGATGACTATGTTTTGAAAGGAGAGTATTCTGATGAAGAGTTTCAAGCTTTCAATGTGGATGAGTATGAGCTTCAGGACTCGTCATTAGTCTATGAGGAGGCACCGTATCCATTTGAAACCCTAGCCACCAAGAGCGTATTGATTGATGGAATTCTGAATGTCACCCGTAGAAGTCGGGTGTACCAACCTAAGGACAACAGTCTCCACATCAAGAATGACCCAATCTCGAACCCTATTAAGGTCGTAGCTAAGCTATAGGTGTCATCTCCTCAAGTTTAAACAAGCCCTAATATTGATCCTTTGATTACTTAATTAAAGATGACTCAATCCCATTTCAGCATTTGGCAGTTAGTTTTGGGTTCAGATGATTGTTGTAGGGCTTTAATTAAGAGGCTTCTGGAACTTGAAGTGAAGCCTACAACTTCTAGTATTGAGATGTGTAACCTGGTGGGGAAAGGAATGCCACTCCCAAGAGGGGATGATTTGATAATGTTCTCCAATCAAGATCTTCCACCTGAGGCAGTAGTCATAATCGAGCCTTATTCATCTGCGCCCAAGTCCTCGATAGAACTATCTCGTGCATTATGGTTGATAATGGTTCCTCCCTGAATTTGTGTCCTCTGAAAGTTCTTCCTTATTTGGGCCTATCTGGGGAGATGCTCGAGAAATCTAACACTATCATCCGAGCCTATGATGATTCAAAGAGGGATGTGATTGGGGTTTTTGAAGCCAAAGTGACTAGGGGGAAATTTCTACCAAGGTCTAGTTCACGGCTATTGATATTCCCATCACTTACTCTTTGCTCCTAGGTCAACATTGGCTTCATTCTGTAAGAGCATTCTCATTGACACTCCATCAAAAGATCAAAGCTGTGGGGAAAGATGGAAAGGTTAAGGTTATTGAAGCTGATCATGCCTCGGTCATAGCCATCATGAAAGCTAAGGAGGAGTCCGGATTTTGAATGGCTGTTGTCGGTAATGAGAAACCTAAGGCCCCTTTCTATAAGAGCTACTCGTCTATAGCAAGGAAGGTGATGAAGAAGCATGGCCATATGTCGGGTCAGTGTCTAGGTAAGCGCTTTAGTGGAATAGTTGATTCAATCCAAATCAAGAAGCATCCATAGCAAGCTTGCTTTGGATACACTCCAAAGAAAGTTTATAGGCATGTTCACCCGGTATACTGCAACATGGTGACTATTTATGAGGTTCAAGGGAAAAGTGTCTACAAAGGGGAAAGCCAGCCTCTTAAGCATGATGGTCAGATTTGGCCAAGTTTTGAGATCTTCAAGGATGTGTATGACTTCGAAAAGAGTTGCTTTATTGAGAAGGGGGAGAACCCGGTCCATCCCCTATCTACTGTTGCATCCGATGAGAAAGTTAAGGGGCAGCTATTTTCAGATTTAGATGAAGAGAAGCATGTGGACCCAGAAATTGAAGATGATGTCGCTGCTATATCAAAAGCTATGTCTGTTCTGCTTAAGAAGAAGTGGAAGAAGAGTGACAAAGTCAATCCTTTGGCTGAAGCCATGAAAAAGCTTGTCCAATCTCTCGCTACTGAAGAAGGTATGATGTCTGCCGATCAAGTGAAAGCACTAGATCATGATCTAGATGACATGCTCATGGAATTTACTTAGGTTGTCAACTCTGCTAATGCCGCTGGTCAAGGCCCTCCGCCTGTGGAGGATGACTCTATCTATGAAGATGTAACTTTTAATATTTCCAGTGTTTTTTAAGAGAACAATGTAGCTTATAAGGCCTTTAATTTAATGAAAGATTCTGATTTTGCTTATTTGCTTGATGTTTTGCCCGACGGGCCCATGCATTCATTTAATCATAAGTATAATGTGTTCAGTATTCATGATGTTTCTTTAACTGAAATAAACTTGAGTACAGATGATAACCCTAAAATGGTAACCCTTTCTAATGACTTAACCCCTAAGATAAAAAGTGAGATAATTAAAGTGCTAAAAGATCATGTTACCTCTTTTGCTTGGTCACATATGGACATGCCTGGTGTCAATCGCCATATCACCGAGCATCAAATCCCAACTGGGCCAACAAGGTTAGGGCAAAAGTTGCTAACATGATTGAAGCTAAGCATGTTGAAGTCGTTGAGTATCTGACCTGATTATCGAATATTGTCCCGATTGTGAAGAAAGATGAAAGAGTAAGGGTTTGTTTGGATTATCGGGATCTGAACAAGGCTTCACCGAAAGATAACTTTCCTCTATCTCAGATCAATATATTAATTAATAGCGCTGCCAGAGCCACAATGTACTCATTCATGGACGGATTCTAGGGGTACAACCAGATTCTATTGGACATAATTGATAAAGTTAAGACGGCTTTCATCAAGGAATGGGGACTCTACTGTTATCGAGTCATGCCCTTTGGTCTTAGGAATGCTGGGGCAACCTATCAGCGTCCCCGTACCACTCTCTTGTATGAAATGATCCATAAAGAAGTAGAGTTCTATGTGGATGACATATTGGTTAAGTCTTGTACCAGGGAAGAGCACCCCGCGGTTTTGGATAAGTTTATGACTCGCATTGAGAAATACAACTTACGCCTTAACCCGAAGAAGTGCATCTTCGGGGTTATATCGGGAAAGCTTTTGGGTCACGTGGTAAGTTAGAGAGGAATTAAAATACATCTAGATAAGATTAAAGTGATCAGCGATATGCCCGCTCGGAAGACAGAAAAAGAAGTCTGGTCTTTCCATGGTTCTATTCAGTATGTCAGCAGGTTCATTTCTCGCCTCACTACCATTTGTGAGCCAATTTTTAAGCTGTTAAGGAAGCGTCAGCCGATTGTGTGGGATGAGCAGTGTCTGATTGCCTTTGATGAGATCAAGCCCTAGCTTCTTCACCCAACTATGAGCGAACAACCTTTTTCCCTCCCGCGAGGATCGCGTGAGATGCGTAGCATGGGGTTGGAAAATTACGAGCGTGGTGAAGTGTTCTAAGGGAGAATCCTTATTTTAGGCGTGATGAAAATAATAAGGAAAATGAAGTTGATGTTGAATTTAAGTCCAATTTGTGTGTTAAGGGATAGGAGACTTAAAATCCCGTATTTTAAGATAGAGTCACCACCCGGTTTAGCTCTACCTGGAATTTTGGGTATGATATTCCCGCCGGGTGGTTGGACTGTACCTTAAAACAGAGATTCTAAGTTCGGATGATGTTGCTTACTTTTCAATTTTTAAAGCAAATCATTTATATTTTAATAAACGTGACTTAAGTTCTTATGCGATTTAAATCCAGTCATTGTTTGAAAATTTCGATTTACATAGCCATACATCACACAAAAGCAGTAAATAAATCAAATAAAATAAATTATTACATGGCTTTACAAATACCTACACATTTTTCTAATGCAAAAAAGTAAATAAAGCGAATAAATAAATAAAAGGGCAAAACCAGATCCTAACCGAGCTTACCAAAGTGGACCCGGCTCCAAACGAGATAAAATATTTATGAGTAACCACAAATTATGCATAAATAAATGAAATACAGGAAATAGATCAAACAAGGAAGAAAACACATTTTTTAGGATTTTTTGGAGGCTAAAAACATAATTTTTGGGCATTTATTAAATATCTAAACAACCTAAAATATTACTTAAATAAGCTAATCAACCTAAAATAAGTTAAGGAAATTATAGAATATTTTAGTATTTTTTGTTGTTCTAAAAAGATTTATTTAGATTTATTAGGTGAAAAACTCATTTTTAAGCCATTAAATGAAGATTTCAACAAATTAAATAAACAATAAAATCTGAAACAGATTAGAAAATTAATTTAAATTAATTTCAGATTATATAAAAAATTTTTGATAGAAATCGGGGTCAAAAACGCAGAAAAATGATAAAAAAAAAGGGACCAAAAACACAAAACATGGGCTTTTTGGCATTTTTGCCAGTTCAGATGCTGTAGTTGGACTTGAGATGCTACAGTGGCAGCCTGAGATGTTGCCGTTGCAGCATCTCAAGCTACGCCGGAGCATCTCAAGCTACGCCGGAGCATCTCAAGACTCACCAGAGCATCTGGCTCGGAAAAACATCAAAAAGGTCCGAAATAATAACCAAGACCAGCCGAATAATGAGCAATATTGAATAAAAAGTAGATTGGAACTCAGATTTGTTACCTATAGTCTGTGAATCTGCTCTTTGGAGACTCGAATCAACCCTAGGTGGAATCCTTTTTGATGATTTTGAATATTTGGGTAGTGTTTTTGGGGAAAAGTCACTAAAAACCTATTTAATCCATTTTTAACCTAAGATTTTTAACCGATTTTAGTTTAAATTTAAGAGATTAATTAAGATAAAGACCTAATAAATTGATTTGGAGAAATTCTTTAGCCTTTATCAAGTTTTCTCTCCCTAGTTCTTAAGATTTTTCACTAAAAAATGAGTTTTTTAATCTGATAAAAATTACTAAAAATCCTAAAATATTCGGTAATTTCCTTAATTTATTTTAGGATATTTAGCTTATTTAAGTAATATTTTAGGTTGTTTAGATATTTAATGAATGTCCAAAAATTGTGTTTTCAACCTCGAAAAAAGTCCTAAAAAATGTGTTTTCTACCTTGTTTGATCTATTTCCTGTATTTTATTTATTTATGCATTATTTGTGGTTACTCGTGAATATTTCGTCTCGTTTGGAGCCGGGTCCATTTTGGTAAGCTCGGTTAGGACTCGGTTTCGCGCTTTTATTTATTTATTTGCTTTATTTACTTTTCCGCATTAGAAAAATGTATAGGTACTTGTAAAGCCATGTAATAATTTATTTTATTTGCTTTATTTACTGCTTTTGTGTGATGTCTGGCTATGTAAACCGAAAACTCCAAACAATGACCGGAATTAAATTGCATAAGAACCGAAGTCGCATTTATTAAAATATAAAGGATTTGATTTAAAAATTGAAAAGTAAGCAACATCATCCAAACTTGGAATCTCTGTTTTAAGATACGGTCCAACCACCCGGTGGGAATATAGTACCCAAAATTCCCGATAGAGCTAAACCGGGTGGCGACTCTATCTTAAAATATTGGATTTCAAGTCTCATATCCCTTAACACACAAATTGGACTTAAATTCAACATCAACTTCATTTTCCTTATTATTTTCATCACGCCTAAATTAAGGATTCTCCCTTAGAATGCTTCACTGCGCTAGTTATCTTCCACCCCCCATGCTACATATCTCACACGGACCTCGTGGGTGGGAAAAAGGTCGTCCGCTCATAGTGGTGACTCCGTTGGGGACTATTTTGATCAGTATCTACGGTCATTCCCTAGGATATTATTGACATTCCTTTTCTTTCCTTCAAGTGCAAGTCAAGTCACTCTCGGATTGCTATATGCCTTGGAGAGACCGACTGATTTTAAGATGTGGAATTGGCCGAGAGCCATCCTTGGGCAGATATATTATGCGGTTGATTGCTCAGCCCGAAGAGGTCCAATGAGTTCAAGGCCTTGTAGCTGTGGGTCTTGGTGAGCGACTTTACTTTTCGATATTAGCCACATTGCTTATTTGGTTTACTGATGCTTTCATTTTCATGCCTTCGCAGATGTGGGCATTTGAGTATTCAATAGTTCCTCCCCCTGCACTCGATGTACGACTGCCTCCGAGATCACATGCTATCGCCCGCTGGATGTGCGGGTGGTATAATATAGAACTAGTGGATGCACACGCATGGTATTGGGAGTATTTACGGCAGCTCAGACACCATCAGGTAACATTATTTCATGCGGATTTTTACCCATTAGTGTGAAACTAATGGACAAATGAGAGGATACTTATAGCGATTTATTGTGATGTTTCTTGCAGCTTGTTGCCAAACCATGGAAGAGATTGTCCTACTATCGAGATTTCAAGAATATCCGATATATAGTGGATGGATGTCAATTTATCTTAAAGTGCCCCTCCTCCAAGGAGTGGTATTTCGGGGAGCGAGCCTATCGCTGGAGGACGAGCACGATGGCTTAGAGGAGGGTTCCCGCCGATGTGCCAGTTGGAGTTTTCTGGCCCCATCTCATGCCCGTTGGTATACGAGCCCAATTTCTGGATGGTGACAACTATAGGGTGCCTTTGGTCAGCCGAGATTATACTATTTTTAGAGGCACCTCATTCTACAATGCCCGTGGAAGTCTAGGACTGACATTCTTTAGGACTTTAAATTCGAGGATAATGACGTCATGACCGAGGGTAGTGAGGGATTCGACAGTGGTGATGACTATGATGATGAGCTTCCCTTAGAGAATGATGGGCGATGTGATGCCGCAAGATACGATGATGCCAGAGATATTGATTCAAGCTTTAATTCGAACGCTCTCTACCAGGGGCAATGGAGCAGGGTAACTCCTCAAATCCTCCTCAACCTTGGTAACATTGTTTGCAATTTCTGACTCACCTTACTTATCTGACATTATGATTCCCCTTTTTTGCGATTTTAGGGAGCCCGCAAGAAGAGGAGGGGAGGTCCTGCTGCCAGCACAGAGGGACTCGCCTTCCTAGTGATGCACTATTGACCCTGAGATCATTTCTATGAAGCCAGCCCTGCCTACTCAGGAAGCTTCATCACTAGGTATAGTTTACGGGATCATGGTGAATCAACTAGAGACCTCATTCTCACCAATGTGTCAGCCAAGGGTTCACGAGGAGATGCCTATCAGGGAGTTGAGGGTGCCCCTATACTATGTTCCACTGGACACTATGCAAGTAAGAATGCTAACTTATATACTTTACTTAACCTTGCTTACTGATGTTTGATCGGGCTGATCGGTTGGTTCCGCCTTTATATTGGATCACACAGGTACCCATTTCTGAGATTGAGCGCATGGCTTGGGAGTATTATAGCATGAGGTATCTGTTACTTACATAGGATTCCATGAACTGGGTGATGACTTTCTTTTCCCTTCTATATAAAATAGAGAAAGAGATACGAAATATTTGTTAGAATTATGCATGTATGAATGAATGCATGACTTATCGGGTTGATATCCCTTTTGATTGTCCATTTTTGCAGGCTTTTGTTGCTATAGAGTAGGACAAATACCATGCTGAGCATGAGGAGTGAGTGACGGTGGAGGGCGAGCTAGCAGATTACCGAAGCCAGATACCTGGCTACTAGAGCCAGAGAGTTCAGGATAAGGCGTGACTCGCAACCTTACCTGAGATATAGATAGATTTTGCGATTGCCTTCATGTCATGGAGAGCCAAAGGGATGGATTTTAGGCCCAGCTCTAGGATTATGAGCGTGTGAGGGGCAAAGGTACACCTAAGCTTGGTGATATCTTAGCTGATATGGGAGTCCCCGAGCCCTTCAGACCTACAGCCGCCATGCTGGTAGATTCTATAAAGCAGCTTGTAGGGGCAATCTTCCCACCAGCGCCAGGCATTTGGAGGATGCCCACTCCTCCACATAATGAGGAAGTGGATGATGATGTCAGCCATTATTTCAATACCGAGCATGGAGACCAGACTGATGATCACTACCTCATCTTGCCTTACTTTTCTCATCTGCTTTATTTTGCTGACTTTGATGGTTATCTGATGTGATAATTTGACACTTTGGCTATTTATCTAATGTGATTGCTTTGATTGTTTTATTTTGCTTACTCGCTAAATGGATGCTAGGCATGATAGATGCTTGACTAGGGACATACTGATTAATTCTTACAATCATCTGAATTAACGATAGTGACCCTAATTGATAGGTGATTAGCAGGTAGAGGCTACTGATGGAGACCCACAATGCTAGGCTGAGGCAGTTTTTGCGTACTTTAGTGTACCCTGATTGGGAGAGGCTGGAGTTTTCAGACTGGTAGGTCTTTGATATATTGCTAGCAGGCCGGTGAATGTGGCCTTCCTTCATACAACATTCCTCTATTGGGATCCGATTGAGCATGTGTTTTGCTTCTCAGGCTTTGATTTGTGCCCGATGGTGGAGGAGTACCACGCTATTCTCGGGTGATCTACACTTCGGGATATAATTTGCTATGCCGGAGGTGCATTTTGGGGCCAAGGATCAGCTAATCGGGTTATAGAACCTGGATACCCCTACTACTTTTCTTTCCCAGACTCTTGGATCACCAGGATTTGATGTCCACCGGGTACTTGATTGGTGTATGACCACCCCCCAGATCGCACATTTCATACCCTTATATGGTAGCTCTACTTATTATGGCCGAGTTTATTTGCGGAGTCAGCACGTTGCCCCATTTTGGCTAGTTTCGGTCATTGGTCAGGCCTCGACGGGCATATCTCCATTGTTTATAGGGTTAGCTGAGACCCTATTCCATCTAGATGGAGCTTTCGATGATCCTGACCTTATCAGGGATCATTTCTCCTTACTACAAGTATTCCTCTGACCCTGAACCCAAAACTGACACTGAAACTGAATCTGAATCTGAGACAAAATCTGAAATGGAATCTGAAACTAACTCTGAATCAGAAACTGACTCTGACTCTAAATCTGAATCTAAATCTAAATCTAAAACCAAATCTAAAACTGACTCTGAATCTGAAACTAGCTCTAAAACTGGCTATAAATCTGAAACTGATATGAAGGTTTAGCTCTTAGAGAAGCTAGCTCTGCTCTAGGATCCTCGGGGTGATCCAATATGATACGGGCTTAGGAATTGTCATGGCAGGGCTCATATCACTGCTGGAAATGTCACCTTGACAATTAATAATTGGACGGCAATCATGGAGGGTTTATCCGATGCGGACATTTAATGGGTCTACCGGTGGTGGAAGATTTTTTATATTCTAGTGGATACCGATGGTGGCAAGGTTCAGCTTGCGGGGCTATAGTACTTCATGCATTACACGCCTTATCGCCTATGTCGATAGTGGGGACGAGGGCAGAGGGTCCCACTACATTTGGATGACTTTGAGGTTGAGCTGTTCTTAGCCTATCTTCTTGATCACGCTAAGAGAGTTTTGGGCCTGTCGAGTGAGCTATAAGACCCTAGATTATGATCGGTTGGATGCTAACACTACTGATGGATTCTACCGAGGATGGCTTTCATAGGTCGGGAGATTGTGGAGTCAGGCAAAGCGCCTACGCTTGTAGTTAAAGTAGAGACAGGTAGGCGGGATGTGATCCTTAATTAGCGAAGGAGAAGCTGGTTTGAGCTTTTGATTCTGACTATGACGATGATGACGAGGATGATGATGATGAGGGCGTAGGCCCCTCCGAGTGATTGATGATCTCGCTATCTTCATTTGCATTTGTCTTTACTTTTGCATAGGCCCGAACATTGTGTTGGGCCCATCAGACTTCTATTTATTTCTTTCATGTCCAAACTTTTGCTTGGACCACCCTTTTGGGTTTTCAATCTAGTGGACTTTCCGGCTCTTGCATAGACCTAGATGTTTACAGCTTATCAGAATTTATGTCTCTTTATTATATTATATTTCTATTTTTACTTGTGTGTAAGCATTTGAACTAAATGGCATCACAAATTCAACTTATCTGCAATATTTTACCGTTAGGGCCCAATATATTCATTTACACACAAACATAAGAGCTCAGTAAAAGTGACATTTCCATTAATTGAATTAAGCTTGAGTACATAATGATGATAACCATTTCTAACGACTCAAACGCTAGAGTTAACTAGCCTAGGAAGGTTTTCTAGTCAACAAGCTCTCCTGACTCACTATTACCCTAACTTTTGCCTAGACCGTCCTTTTCAGTTTTTCAGTCTAGCGGGCCATTCTTTCACCCTAACTTTTGCCTAAATGGTTTGCAGAATACAAAACAGCAGGATACACCCTAATTTTTGCCCGAGCAGTAGAAGACCACTCCTCGGGTGATTTATTTTATTTATTTTTTATGTGTCACTTTTCTAGATTTGATTCTTTTAATTTAGATATGATAGCGCTTTAACCGATCCTAATTGATAGGGTTGGTCAACTCATTACCATCCATATCCATGATTTTCATTATGCCTTTACTGAGAACTTTCTTAATCATATAAGGTCGTTCCCAATTTGGTCAAAACTTCCCCCTTAGATTAGTTTTGGTAGGCTTCACTTGCTTCAGAACCAAGTCAATGGCTTTCAGCGGATATCGGAGATGCTTGACCCGACTATTGTAAGCCCTTGCCATACGCTGCTGGTACATTTGGAGGCTAACCAAGGCTCTTAAGTGTTGTTCATCCATGGTATTCAACTGTACGAACCTTGCTCTTATCCATTCAGTCTCTTTGAGTTTGGATTAAGCGCCACTCACAGAGATTTCATCTCAATCTCAACTGGCAAGACTGCTTCCATGTCGTAAACTAAAGAGAATGGGGTTTGACTTATAGGAGTTCTGATGCTTGTTCTGTACCCCTAAAGAGCGAATGCTAACTTATCAGTGCAATCCCGATAACCAGTGAGGGTTTTAGAAAGGATCTTCTTTATTGACTTGTTAGCCGCTTCTACTGCACTGTTTTCTTGAGGACGGTATGGCGAAGATCTATGATGCTCGATACCATATTTTTTGATCAACTCTGCGGTTGCCCCTTGGAACTGAACCCCATTATCTGATATAATATGATAAGGGAGACCATACCGAACAAAAATGTGTTTCTCAATGAACTTGGCCATTTTCTTGGCGGTGATATTGGTGTAGGATTCGGCTTCCACCCATTTTGAGAAATAATCCACTGCTATAATGATAAAGCGGTGGATGAATCCCACTAATTATATCTATCCCCCACGCCAAGAATGGCCAAGGAGTAAATAAATTATGATGTTTGGTGGGGATAAGATGCTGAATATCTGCGTAAATCGGACAATGGTGACACCTCTTAACCTCGGAGACACAATCGGCTATCAGAGTTAACCAAAACTACCCCATTCACTGAATCTTCTTAGCTAAGGGCAAGCCATTCTTGTGCGGTCCACAATCACCTGCATGAACTTCCCCTACAATGGGCTTTGGATTCAGTCAATCATTGGAGTAACAAACCATTGGAGGTTTGCTTGAAGAGATCATTGTCGATGATTCTAAATTGAAAGGCCAACTTTCAAAGTGTAGTGCAATCGGAATTGGTAGCATACTCGGGATACTAACCATGCCGGAGAAATTGCACAATGTCTGAGTACCAGCAGGGTACATCATAAATGGTAAAAACTTGGGCAAAGTCATGCAAATGGTAAGGAACCTTCATGGAAACTAAGATCAGAGGGCAAATGGGTTGGCGCTGAGGACCTTCTACATTGAAGCTAGTGTAGCTAACAAATTGACCATCTTATTTTTGGCTTGAGGGACATACTGATATAGACATGTCTCAAAGAAAGCTGATAAATCCCAAATGGCATTGACATAAGGACGAAGAGACTCTTCCTTGATATCCCAATCCCCCACAACCTGACGGATTATCAAAGCTGAATCCCCAATCACAAAAAACATGCCTTGCCCCAATAAGCAATAGGGCTTCAAGACCAAATAGACAAGCTTCTTATTCTACCTCATTATTAGTAGTGGGAAACTCCAATCACTTAGACAGAGGGATAACGTCATTGTCGGGTGTGAACAAGATAACTCCGAGGCCCGCTCCGAATCTGTTTACGGCATCATCGAAATACATGGTCCACATGGGTTTGGCTACATCGAGCATAGCTAATTGCTCATTGGGAAAGTCTAAGTTCTTTACATAATCAAAGTTGAGAGCTTGATTTGCCAAAAATTCTGCAACCGCTCTACCCTTGATAACCTTCTTTGTGATATACTCAATATCGAACTCCAAGAGCAACAGTAACCATCTTGATAACTTCCTGGCTAATGATGGTGACTAACAGAGATATTTCATAGGATCAACCTTAGCAACGGCCTAAATAGCGCAATTTCTTAGTTAACCAAACCATGGCGGCACAAGTCTTTACAACAATCGAATACCGAGTTTTGTAATCCAAAAATTTCTTACTCAAGTAGTACACTGTATGCTTACGCTTACTGTCACCCTCCTAAAACAACATTGCCCCTATGGTGGAATCGTCGACCGCTAAGTACAAGATCAACAGCTTGCTGGGGGTGGGGGGTCGAAGAACGGGTGGGTGAAAAAGATATGCCTTGATCTTGTCAAAGGCTATCTGACAATGCTCATCCCACACAATCGGCTAGTGCTTCCTTAATAGCTTGAAGATTGGCTCACAAATACTGGTGAGGTGAGAGATGAAGATTGGGTACCCAAGAATTTTTCAATGCCTCGAATGGAAGGGTACTCTGGTGAAAGACCTGCCAAATCCCACATCGTGATATATGAGCTGATTTTGATCAGTATCTATGGTCATTCCTTGCGACATTACTGACATGCCTCTTCTTTCCTTCTAGTGCAATTCGAGTCACTCTCGGATTGCTATGTGCCTTGGAGAGACCGACTGATTTCAAGATGTAGAACTACCCGAGAGCCACCTCGAGCAGATATATTATGAGCTTGACTGCTTGGCCAGAGGGAGGTCCAATGTATTTAAGGCCTTGCAGTTATTGGTCTTGGTGAGCGGCTTTACTTTTCAATATTAGCCACATAGCTTATTTGGTTTACTGATGCTTTCATTTTCATGCCTTTACAGATGTGGGCATTTGAGCATTCAATAGTTCCTCCCCCTACACTCGACTCGCGACCGCCCCCGGGATGGCATGCTATTGCCCGCTGGATGTGCGGGTTATCCGATGTGGAACTAGTTGATGTACATGCATTGTATTGGGAGTATTTGCGGCAGCTCAGACGCTATCGGGTAACATTATTTCCTACGGATTTTTACCCATTCGTGCAAAACTGTATGGACAAATGAGAGGATACTTACAACAATTTATTTTGATGTTTCTTGCAGCTTATTGCAAAATCATAGAAGAGATTGTCCTATAATCGAGACATCAAGAATATCCAATGCACAGTGGTTGGATGCCGGTTTGTCTTAGAGTGCCCCTCCTCCCAGGAGTGGTATTTTGGGGAGCGAGTCCTTTGGTGGAGGACGAACACGATGGCTCGAAGGAGGGTTCCCGTCGATGTGCCAGTTGGAGTTTTCTGGCCCCATCTCATGCCCGTTGGTATACGTGCCCGATTTTTGGATGGCAATAGCTATAGGGTGCCTTTGGTCAGTCAAGATTATACTAATTTTTAGAGGCACCTCATTCTTGAATGCCCGAGGAAGTCCAGGGCCGATGTTCTTTGGGACTTCAAATTTAAGGATAATGACGTCGTGACCTAGGGTAGAGAGGGATTTGACAGTGGTGATGATGATGATGATGAGCTTCCCTCAGAAGATGATGGGGGAGGAGATGCCGCGAGATACGATGATGCTGGAGACGCTGATTTGAGTTTCGATCCGAATGCTCTCTACTAGGGGCGACTGAGCAGGGTAACTCCTTGAATCCTTCTCAATTTTGGTAACATTTTTTGCAATTTCTGACCCACCTTGCTTGTCTGATATTATGCTTCCCCTTTTTTGGTAATTTTAGGGAGCCTGTAAGAAGAGGAGAGGAGGTTCCGCTGCCAGTACAAAGGGACTTGGAGAGCCTTCCCAACGATGCACTACTAAACCTGAGACCGTTTCCATGGAGCTGGTCCCGTCTACCCGGGGTCAGGTGAATTTAATGATAGATGTTTGTTGTCATTCCAGCCCTCCTTCATCGGGATAGAGATAAATAGAAAAGAAATTTTCGTCGTTTATGGGTCACTTGGATAAATGCAGTAATTCGCGAAAATACAGTATCCTATAATTATAGCAGATTAATAAATAATTTGTACAAGAGACAATTGGTTCTTAATCATAAAATACTTGCACATATAGCTATATTAAATAGGAATTGTCTTTATTCGATTTCCAATAACATTCAAAAATAAGGAAATTGGAAGGAATCCATAGAATTGTTTACACGGAATTTCTAGGAAATAAATTCCGGGATGGTAGAATAGAATTTCGTACGATAAAATATGATGATAATATGATCAATCAAGTAAAGTAGTCAAACTAAACTAAACATTCAATAAAAATCGTTTCTTCTCCCCTAAGTCATTTTGTTTTTTACGACGACAAGAAAATCCAATTTTGATTTGCAGATTTTTTGAACTTCAATCTATAGTTGAATTCGAATTGTAATTTTGATCCAATTTGAGTAAGCCTACTTCTTTTTTTTTTGCTAGTTCTAAGATCAGTAGTTAGAGTGACCAACTCGCTTTTTTTCAAATTGTTTTTCATTATTAAGAAAAGGTAACAAAGATAAAATACGAGCTTGTTTTATAGCAATAGTAATTAATCGTTGTTGTTTTAAACTCAATCTACTCACCCGTCTAGATAATATTTTTCCTTGTTCACTAATAAATCGACTAATTAAACTCATGTCTCTATAATCAATTCGATCTCCCGATTGGATCGGGGGCAAACGCCTACGAAAAGATCGCTTGGACTTAGGGAAAAGTCGTTTAGATTATCCATGATTTGTTTATTCCTTATTTCCAAAATCTTATTTCGTTCAATTGGATCAAAAATGATTTCGAATTCAGAAATAGGATCTTTTTGTTTATTTTATATTTAATAGTTAGAGTATTGAATATATATTGAATATTGTTTTTATCTTTTTATAGATTTTATTTATTATTGAATATGTTTTTTTAATTATATTTTTAATTATTTTTAATTATATTCATTTTTAATTAACTATTTAATTAACTATTTAATTAATATTAATATTGAATTCTTTATTATTTTAACTAATATTCGATTTAATATAAAATTTT
The DNA here is from genome assembly GCA_947683365.1 of Euphorbia pulcherrima. Classification (NCBI taxonomy): domain Eukaryota; kingdom Viridiplantae; phylum Streptophyta; class Magnoliopsida; order Malpighiales; family Euphorbiaceae; genus Euphorbia; species Euphorbia pulcherrima. The sequence goes on along the minus strand of CANTUS010000007.1, from coordinate 21,597,118 downwards.
ATTAATATAATATTTTAATAAAATATATTCCTATTTAATAGAATTATTTCTCCATTTATTTAATATATTTCTTTAAATCTATTTATTTATATAGAATTAGATAGAATTCGAATTTCGAATATATATTACCATAATATATTCTATATAGTAAGATATTTTATCTATTCGATAAGATTCTATAGTATTCTTTCTATACTCTATTATTATATTCTCTACTATATTATTATATATAGAATATGTTCTTTATATCAGTTTCATCTTCCTTGAAAAGGTAACACGCAAGCGGTCGATTCCATCTATTTCTTTATCTCCCAGTGAATTATATGTTTGGAACAGTAGGAATAGAATTTTCTCAATTCCAATCGACTGGGCGTATTGTGTCGATTCTTTTGAGTAATATATCTTGAAATGCCTGTTGATTATTATTAACACTCTTTCGAACACAACCGGTACATTCTAAAATAATCCTTACTCGAACATCTTTCCCCTTGGCCATAAACCACCTAAGGATTTTTTGGATTTTTTATTCATTCAACTCTGCGATCTGAAGTGACGAAGAAAAGAAGGAAAAAGAAGTGAAGTTGCTAACTCGAAATCCAAATTATGCAAAATTTCATTACAACTAATATAGTTCGAATTATAGTAATAATAAGTAATACAAAAGTAATAATAAGTAATACAAAGATTTTAAACCCTATCTCAATGAAAAGTTTCGATGAGAATCACAGTAATTCATTTAATCGTCTTGTAGAATACTATTGCACTAACTACATTTCTACCTCCCTTCTCTGAATTCTTAATTTTAATTCAATTGACGTTAATTTACTGGAAGCGTGGATCCCGAGTTCCCAGTTTTATTGAAGTTGAATCCACGTTTTTTCTTTTCTAACTTATTCAAATTAAATAAAAAAAGGAGGGGAGTCATAGTCACAGATATTGAATTATATCTCTAATCTTCTTGACCCTCTCCCCCACGCTTTGATAACTAGAATGAAAAAAAAGGCAATGTCAAGCCATCTGGGAAAAAAATTATTGATCTCTATCAACAGGCCTACTAAAGACACAAACTATAAAGTACTTATTATCGGTGCCACGGAGAGATATGTTTTTAGATCTCGCATTTTGTTTTGAATCCTCCTTCTTTATTATTTATTATTTCTTTATTGTAATAACTACTTTTTTCTAATACATAATGATAATAGATATAGAATCTGATTCTATGTAATTCAAGTCAACTTGGATTTGTTTTGTACACGGACTCTCTAATTCTAATTAAAAAAATGTACAACAATCTCATATCCTTTTTGTAAAACAAAGACGCGCCCCTTTTCTTTTTCCCGAGCATTCGGAAAATTTGCACAAGTTTCTTATTATATAATATGGGATATCAGATCGAAAATAAAAATAATGATAATGTATATCAATGGAAAAAATGAAATAAATTATGTGGAAAACAAAACGGGTATTCTTTATAATAACATTGTAAATGAATTACAAAGGGATGTAGCGCAGCTTGGTAGCGCGTTTGTTTTGGGTACAAAATGTCACGGGTTCAAATCATGTCATCCCTATTTATTACTTCGTCTTCTCTATATATAGTATAAGCATTCCAAATGGAGTGCGAGTGGAGGTAAAAAAAGACTCTTTTTTACTTATAGTTTACTTTTTTGTAATTTTTTTGATAAGTAAAGCGCTCTTAGTTCAGTTCGGTAGAACGTGGGTCTCCAAAGCCCAATGTCATAGGTTCAAATCCTACAGAGTGTGATTCTCTTTTTGGTTTGTTAGGTCAAAATTTATACTAAAAAAGCGAAGAGCACTATGACTTTGACCCCCTCCTTTCTTTAAACCGAAGGAAGGAGGTCAAAAAAACAAGGTGTTAATGAATATTAATCATACTTAATATTAATCAAAGGTCCAACTGATCACCACATCTATATTGTAAATATGCAGTTACGAATAATCCCGCCAAAGTAATAGGAATTAGCCCCAAGACAATTCCAAAGAGAAAAACTTCAATCATTTAAATTGTTTTGTTTTTGAAAAAGGTAAAAAGAGAGGTAATATCGATCCTTAAATATTAATCCATATTGAACAGAAATCTCAATAACCAAGAATTGGAAACGAATAGGGTAAAGAATTATATAATAGATGGAATGCTACAAAAAAAATTTGTTTTTCTTTTAATTTTAGAAACTGTTGATTCAATTAATTTCAAATAAGTCGTATCTTGCTCAGACCAATAAATATAGTTAAAGCTGCTAGTAGAAAACCGAAAAAACTAGTTATAGTAGGCATGAAGGAGCTAAATAAACTTTTTTATACGTATGCTTGTAAAGCAAAAGCACTTTCCTAAGTTAAATTTTTTGAAATATAGGAGGATAAAGAAAAATACCAAATGAAAGAATAAGTTCAATTGCAAATTTTTTTAATTATTTTTCTTTATCAATCATTTTTTAATCATTATCATAATAAATTTTTCACGGCACTAATCAAATAAGAGGGGTACTGGTCTAGATAAAAAAGGAAATTAATTTCTCATCTGTATCATCTACTTAGACTGTCATGATTATGAATCGAATTAAGAGATTCGTTAGCCAATTTCAAATAGAAAATAAATATTCTTAATATTATAATAAATACTCTATCTTACTATATTCGATTAGTAGAATTAGATAATTAGTTAAATATATTCTATTTCTATTAAATTCAAATTTATTATATTTCTATTTTTTATTATATTCAATTAAAAATGGAAACTCTATTTTTATTCTATTTCTAGTAAATTCTATTAATATAGAATTACATTAAAATATTAATATTAAAATATTTCTAACTAAAATTTTCTATTAGAAATTTTAACTAATTCTATTTTCAATTCTATTACTTACTTATTATTCAAATTTATTATTATAAAATAAAATGAAATTAAATCAAATTCTATTATTCTATATATTAAATATTAATTATATTATTAATTATTTAATTCTATTAATTAGATTAGTAAAATTAAATTATTAAATTAATTTAATAATAAGTTGAATAACTTACTAAATGAATTACTAAGTAATAAAATAATTAACTTAAAACTTAATAAGTAATAAAAACTGTGGTGTAGAACTTCATCAAAAAAATGTTCGTTGAATAACTAAGAAAATTACTCCAAAATAAAATTGCAAAATCGTTTCTATTTCCATAGTTTCTTTTATTCTTTTAGTTTATGTTTATTTAGTGTCTATTTACTATTTACTTATATGTTTGTATAAAATTTTTATGGTTTTTCGATTTTCAAATTCGATCGAAAATCGAAAAGAATAAAAGGTATTCTAGTAAAATAGTAAAAGGTCTTATAAAGAGGTCATGTGCAATTTGAATTTAACTTATTAAATTTATTACTCGATTCATTCACAGAATATCCCAAATAAAATAAGAAGAAAAAAATATCACACGGCAAAATCGGTCAAAAAAATCCAAATTTTATTTTGTTTTTGTACAACTAGGTCCTACGATTACTAATCGTGATTATCCTTTTTGTAGTTAAGTGACATGAAAGACCTTTTTTCTCAAATACCTAAATATGTGCATCACGAATATTGACTATTCCAATTTTTTTTGGTTGTTCTCCCTCTTTCATCGAATATTCCCTAGTACGGGTAATTTGACTAACCGGTTCGTTAAAATGAAAAAAAAAACAAGAAAAAACTCTTCTTCTAGAACAAAAAAAATGGGAGAGTTAATATCTAATTGAATTACGGAAATATTAGAATCTCTTTCATGAATTATTAATTGCAACCCGTCGAATTCGCATTTTACCTGATTTAGAATACATAGTTCTACAACAAAATAAAAAAAGAAGAAAGAGATTCTCTAGGACTTCATTTCGATACTGATTAAAATTGCCTTGCTGCATCCGAAGAAGGATAGCTATACTGATTCGGCATATTTAAAAGAAACCTTTGGTACAATATTGACGATCTCACAAAGATAAAATTTCAGTGAAATTTCATTTACTGATTTCATCTTTTACAGAATTGATCCCTTTTGATTGTACAAGAATATGTAGATCATTATGAATTAGCTGGAGACCTCATTCTCATTGATGTGTTGGTCGGGGGTTCGCGAGGAGATGCCTATCAGGGAGTCGAGGGTGCTCCTGTACTATGTTCAGCAAGACACTATGCATGTAAGAATGCCAACTTATACAATTTACTCAACCTTGCTTGCTGATGTCTGATTGGGCTAATCGATTCGTTCTACCTTTATATTGGATCACACAAGTACCCATTTCTGAGATCAAGCGCATGGCTCGGAGGTATTACGGCACGAGGGATCTATTGTTTGCACAGGATTCTATGAACAAGGTGATGACTTTCTTTTCCCTTCTGCACAGAATAGAGAAAGATATATGAAATATTTGTTAGAATTATGCATGTATGAATGAATGCATGACTTATCGGGCTGATATCCCTTTTTATTGTCCATTTTTGCAAGCTTTTATCATGATGGAGCAGGATAGATACTATGTTGAGCATGAGAAGCGAGGGAGGGTGGAGCGCGAGCTAGTAGATTACCGGAGCCAGATAGTTGGGTACCAAAGACGGAGAGTCCAGGATGAGGTGTGACTCACAACCCTAGCCCGAGATATAGATAGCTTGCGTGATTGCCTTCATGTCATGGAAAGCCAAAGGGATGGATTTCAGGCCCAACTCCGGGATTATGAGCATGCAAGGGGTAGAGGCACACCTGAGCTCGATGATATCTTAGCTGATATGGGAGTCCCCGAGCCCTTCAGACCTACAGCCGCCATGCTGGAGGATTCCATGGAGCAGCTTGCGGGGGAAATATTCCCACTAGCACTAGGCATTAGGAGGATGCCCACTCCTCCACGCGACGAGGAAGTGGATGGCGATGTCAGCCATTATTTCAATACCGAGCATCGAGACCAGACCAGATGATCACTACCTCATCTTGCCTTATTTTGCTCATTTGCTTTATTTTGATGACATTGATGATTATCTAATTCGATGACTTTTGGCTATTTATCTGATGTGATTGTTCTGGTTGCTTTGATTGCTTTATTTTGCTTATTCGCTAGATGGATTCTAGGCGCGATAGATGCTTGATTAGGGACACACTAATTAATTCTTATAATCATCTGAATTCATGATGGTGACCTTATTTGAGAGGCGATTAGCAGGTAGAGATTACTGATGGAGGTACACAATGCTAGGTTGAGGTAGTTTTTGCGCACTTTAGGGAGCTCCGATTGAAGGAGATTGGAGGTTTTCGGACTGGCAGGTCGTTGATATATTGCTAGCTGGCCGGTGAACGTGGCCTTCCTTCATGCAGCATTCCTCTACTGGGATCTGTTGGAACATGTGTTCCGCTTTTCAGGCTTTTAGCTATGTCTTATGGTGGAGGAGTACCACGCTATTCTCGGGGTGATCTGCACTCACGGGATGCGATTTGCTATATTGGAGGTACATTTTAGGGCCGAGGAATAGCTGAGCAGGTTATGGAACTTGGATGCCCCTACTAATTTTCTTTCCCAGACTCCCGGATCACCAGGATTTGATCTCTATTGGGTGCTTGATTAGTGTATGACCACCCTCAGATGGCACATTTCATACCCTTACATGGTAGCTCTACTTCTTATGGCTAAGTTTATTTGTGGAGTCAGCCCCGTTGCCCTATTCCGGCTAGTTTCAGTCATTGGGTAGGCCTCAATAGGAATCTCTTCATTGTTCATAGGGTTAGTTGAGACCCTATTCCATCTAGACAGAGCTGCGGTGATCCTGACCTCATTGGGGATCATTTCTCCGTACTACAGTTATTCCTTTGACCCTAAACCTAAAACTGACACTGAAACTGAATCTGAATTTGAGACTGAATCTAAAATTGACACTGACTCTGAACCCAAAATTGAAACTGAAACAGACTCTGATGCGAAATTAAAACTAAATCTAAATCTAAATCTTAAACTAACTCTGAATCTGAAACTGATATGTAAGTTTGGCTCTTAGAGAAGCTAGCTCTACTCCAGGATCCTCAGGGTGATCCGAGATGATAGTGGCCTAGGAATTATCATGGCAGGGCTTGTATCACTGCTAGCCACGGTACCTTAACAGTTGATAATTAGACGGCAATTATGGAGGGTTTATCCGATGTAGACATTCACTAGGTCTACCACTGGTGGGAGATTTTTGATGTTCTGGTGGATATAGTGGAGGCAAGGTTCAGCTTGCGGGGCTATGGTACTTCATGCATTACTCGCCTTAACACCTATAACGACAATGGGGATGACAACAGAGGGTCTACTGCATTTGGATGACTTTAATGTTGGGTCATTCTTAGCCCATCTTCTTAATCATGCTAGAGAGGTTTGGGCTAGCTGAGTAATCTTTGAGACCCTAGATTATGACCAGCTAGATGCTATCACTACTGATGGATTCTATCGAGGATGGCTTCGATAGGTCGATAGATTGTGGAGTCAGGTGAAGCCCCTGTGCTTGTGGTTTGAGTGGAGAGATAGGCAGGCGGGATGCGATCCTTTATCAATAGAGGAGAAGCTGGTTTGAGCTTTTGATTCTGTCTATGACGTTGATGACGATGATGAGGGCGTAGGCCCCTCCGAGTGATTGATTATCATGCTATCTTCATTTGCATTTTTCTTTACTTTTGCATAGGCCTAAACATTGTGTTAGGCCCATCAGACTTCTATTTATTTCTTTTACATCCTAACTTTTGCCTGGACCGCCCTTTCGGGTTTTCAATCCAGCGAACTTTTCGGCTTTTGCATAGACCTAGATGTTTACAACCTATGAGAATTTATGCCTCTTTATTATATTATATTTCTATTTTTACTGGTGTGTAAGTATTTAAACTAAATGGCATTCCAAATTGAGCTTATCTGCAACATTTCGCCTTTAGGGCCCAATATATTCACTTGCACACAAATATAAGAGCTCAGTAAAAGTGACATTTCCATTAATTGAATTCAGCTTGAGTACACAATGATGATAACCATTTCTAATGACTCAAACTCTAGTGTTAACTAGCCTATAAAGGTTTACTAGTCAACAAGCTCTCATGACTCGCTTTTACCCTAACTTTTGCGTAGACCATCCTTTTCAGATTTTCAGTCTAGCGGGCCATTCTTTCACTCTAACTTTTGCCTGAATGGTTTGCAGAATACCAAACAAAGTGATACACCCTAATTTTTGCCTGATCAGTAGAAGACCACTCACCGGGTGATTTATTTTATTTATTATTTATGTACCTCTTTTCTGGATTTGATTCTTTTGATTTAGATATGATAGTGCTTTAACCGATCCTAATTGATAGGGTTGGTGAACTCATTACCATCCATATCCATGATTTTCATTCTGCCTTTGCTGAGAACTTTTTTAATCACATAAGGTCCTTCCCAATTGGCCAAAACTTCCCCCTTAGATCAGTGTTGGTAGGCTTCACTTGCTTCAGAATGAAGTCACCGACTTTCAGCGGATACAGGAGATGTTTGACCCGACTATTATAAGCCCTTGCCATAAATTGTTGGTACATTTGGGGGTTATCCAAGGCTCTTAAGCGTTGTTCATCCATGGTATTTAGTTGTTCGAACCTTGCTCTTGTCAATTCAGTCTCTTCGAGTTTGAATTCGAGCGCCACTCGCAAAGATTTCATCTCAATCTCAACTGGTAAGATTGTTTCCATACCGTAAACCAAAGAGAATGGGGTTTGACTTGTAGGAGTTTTGATGCTTGTTCTATACTCCCAAAGAGCAAATGGTAACTTATCCGCCTAATTCTAGTAACCAGAGATGGTTTTAGAAAGGATCTTTTTTATGGACTTGTTAGCCGCTTCTACTGCACTATTTGCTTGAGGATGGTATGGCGAAGATCTATGATGCTCAATACCATATTTTTCAATCAACTCCACAGTTGCCCCTTGGAACTAAACCCCATTATCTGATACAATATAATGAGGGAGACCATACCGAATGTGTTTCTCAATGAACTTGGCCATTTTCTTAGCGGTGATATTGGTGTAGGATTCGGCTTCCACCCATTTTGAGAAATAATCTACTACCACAATGATGAAGAGGTGACCGTTAGTTGACGATGGCCGAATCTTGCTAATCATATCTAAATCCTGCTATTTGGTATTCTACAAACCACTCAGGCAAAAGTTAGGGTGAATGAATGGCCCGCTAGACTAAAAATCCAAAATGGACGGTCTGGGCAAAAGTTAGGGTAAAAGTGAGTCATAGGAGCTTGTTGACTAGAAAACTTTCATAGGCTAGTTAACACCAGAGTTTGAGTTATTAGAAATGGTTATCACCATTATGTACTCAATCTTAATTCAATTAATGGAAATGTCACTTTTACTGAGCTCTTATGTTTGTGTGCAAATGGATATATTGGGCCCTAAAGGCAAAATGTTGTGGATAAGTTGAATTTAGGATGCCATTTAGTTCAAATGCTTACACACTAGTAAAAATAGAAATATAATATAATAAAGAGGCATAAATTCCGATAGGCTGTAAACATCTAAGTCTATGTAAAAGCCAGAAAGTCTGCTGGATTGAAAACCCGAAAAGGGCAGTCAATGCAAAAGTTAGGACGTAAAAGAAATAAGTAGAAGTCTGATGGGCCTAACACAATGTTTAGGCCTATGTAAAAGTAAATATAAATGCAAATGAAGATAGCGTGATCATCAATCACCCGGAGGGGCCTGTGCACTCATCATTGTCATTGTCATTGTCATCATCATCGTCATAGTCAGAATCAAAAGCTCGAACCTGCTTCTTCTCTACTGATAAAGGATCGCGTCCCACCTGCCTTTCTCTCCACTCGAACAACAAGTGTAGGCACTTCACCCAACTCCATAATCCCCTGACCTATCGAAGCCATCCTTGATAGAATCCATCAGTAGTGATAGCGTCCAGCCGGTCATAATCTAGGGTCTCGTAGCTCGCTCAGCAGGTCCAAACTTCTCGAGCATAATCAAGAAGATAGGATGAGAATGGCCCGGCCTCTAAGTCATCCAAATGTAGTGGAACCCTCTATTGTTGTCCCCATTATCGGTATAGGCGATAAGCTGAGTAATGCATGAAGTTCCATAGCCCCGCAAGCTGAACCTTGCCCCCGTCGGTATCCACCAGAACATCATAAATCTCCCACCAGCGACAGACCCAGTGAATGTCTGCATCAGATAAACCCTCCATGATCGCCGTCCAATTGTCAACTATTAGGGTATCATGGCCAGCAGTGATACGAGCCCTGCCATGATAATTCCTAGGCCCGTATTGTCTTGGATCGCCCCGAGGATCCTAGAGCAGAGCTAGCTTCTCTAAGAGCCAACTGTATATCAGTTTTAGATTCAGAGTCAGTTTCAAATTTAGATTCAAATTTAGATTCAGAGTCAATTTCAGATTCAGTTTCAGATTCAGTTTCAAATTCAGTTTCAAATTCAGTTTTAGATTCAGATTCAGAGTTAGTTTCAGATTTAGTTTGGAATCAAAGTCAAATTCAATTTCAGTTTCGGGTTTAAAGTTAGTTTTAGATTCAGATTCAGTTTTAGTGCCAGTTTCGGGTTCACGGTTAGAGGAATACCTGTAGTACGCATAAATGATCCCTGATGAGGTCAGGATCACCAACAACTTTGTCTAGATGGAATAAGGTCTCAGCTAACCCTATGAACAATGGAAAGATGCCCCCAAAGGCTTGCCCAATGACCCAAACTAGCCAGAATGGGGCAACGGTGCTGACTCCGCAAATAAACTTGGCTATAAGAAGTAGAGCTACCATGTAAGGGTATGAAATGTGTGATCTGGGGGTGGTCATACACCAATCAAGCACCCAGTGAAGATTAAATCCTGGTGATCTGAGAGTCTGGGAAAGAAAAGTAGTAGGGGCATCCAGGTTCCAAAACCCGGTCAGTTGATCCTTAGCCCCAAAATGCACCTCGGGCATAGCAAATCGCATCCCACGGGTTCATATCACCCCGAGAATAGCGTGGTACTCCTCCACCATCGGACACAGCTCAAAGCCCAAGAAGTGGAACACATGGTCAATCAGATCCCAATTGAGGAATGTTGTGTGAAGGAAGGCCACGTTCACCGGCCAGCTAGCAATATATTAAAGACTTGCCAGTCTGACAACCTCCATTCTCTCCCAATTGGAACTTGCTAAAGTGCACAAAAACTTCCTCAACCTAGCATTATGTGTCTCCATTAGTAACCTCTACCTACTAATCGCCTCTCATATACAGTCACCATCGTTAATTCAGATGATTGTAAGAATTAATTAGTGTATCCCTAGTCAAGCATCTATCACGCCTAGCATCCATCTAGCGAGTAAGTGAAATAAAGCAATCAAAGTAACCAAAGTAATCACATCAGATAAATAGCCAAAGTGTCAAATCATCGCATCAGATAAACATCAAAGTCAGCAAAATAAAGCAGATGAGCAAAATAAGGCTAGATGAGGTAGTAATCATCAGGTCTAGTCTCCATTCTTGGTATTGAAATAATGGCTGACATTGTCATCCACTTCCTCATCGCGTGGAGGGGTGGGTATCCTCCTAATGCCTGGTATTAGTGGGAATATCTCCCCTATAAGTTGCTCCATAGAATCTGCCAGTATGGCAGCTGTAGGTCTGAAGGGCTAGGGGACTCCCGTATCAGCTAAGATATCATCAAGCTTGGGTGTGCCTTTGCCTCTTGTGCGCTCATAATCCCAAAGCTGGGCCTGAAATCCATCCCTCTAGCTCTCCATGACATGAAGGCAATCGCGCAAGCTATCTATGTCTCGGGTCAGGGTTGTGAGTCGCGCCTTATCCTTGACTCTTCGACTCTAGTAGCCAGCTATCTGGCTCTAGTAATCTACTAGTTTACGCTCCATCCTCACTCACTCTTCATGCTCAATGCGGTATCTATCCTACTCCATCACAATAAAAGCCTGCAAAAATGGACAATCAAAAGGGAGATCAGCCCGATAAGTCAAGCATTCATTCATACATGCATAATTCTAACAAATATTTTGTATACCTTTCTCTATTTTGTGCAGAAGGGAAAAGAAAGTCATCACCCAATTCATAGAATCCTTCACAAGCAATAGATCCCTCGTGCCATAATACCCCCAAGCCATGCGCTCGATCTCAAAAATGGGTACCTGTGTGATCTAATATAAAGGCAAAACCAACTGATCAGCCTGATCAGACATCAGCAAGCAAGGTTGAGTAAAGTGTATAAGTTGGCATTCTTACATGCATAGTGTCCTGTGAAACATAGTACAGGGGCACTCTCGACTCCCTAATAGGCATCTCCTCACGAACCCTCGGCTAACACATTAGGGAGAATGAGGTCTCCAGCTAATTCATCATGATCCCATCAATAGTACCTAGTGAAGAAGCACCCCGGGTAGGCAAGATAGGCTCCATAGAAACGGTCTTAGGGTTAGTAGTGCATCGCTGGGAAGGCTCTCTGAGTCCCTTTATACTAGCAGTAGGACCTCCCCTCCTCTTATTGCGGGCTCCCTGAAATCACAAAAAAAGGGGGCATAATATCAGACAAGCATGGTGAGTCAGAAATTGCGAAAAATGTTACCAAAGTTGAGAAGGATTCAAGGAGTTACCCTGCTCTGTCGCCCCTAATAGAGAGCATTCGGATCAAAACTCAAATTAGTGTCTCTGGCATCATCGTGTCTCGCGGCATCTCCTTCCCTATTAGCTTCTGAGGGAAGCTCACCATCATCGTCCTCATCGCTGTCGAATCCCTCACTACCCTCGGTCACGATGTCATTATCCTTGAATTTGAAGTCCTAAAGAATGTCGGTCTTGGACTTCCTCGGGCATTCTGGAATGAGTTGCCTTTGAAAATCAGTATAATCTCTACTGACCGAAGGCACTCTATAGTTGTCGTCATCCAAAAATCGAGTGCGTATACCAATGATCATGAGATGGGGCCAGAAAACTCCAACTGGCACATTGGCAGGAACCTTCCTCCGAGCCATCGTGTTCGTCCTCCACCGACGGACTCGCTCCCCAAAATACCACTCCTAGGAGGAGGGGCACTCTAAGATGAACTGGCATCCATCCACTATGAGCTGGATATTCTTTATGTCTCGATAGTAGGACAATCTCTTCCATGGTTCGGCAACAAGCTGCAAGAAACATCATAATAAATCGCTGTAAGTATCCTCTCATTTGTCCATATAGTTTTGCACTAATGGGTAAAAATCTGTAGGAAATAATGTTACCTGATGGCGTCTGAGCTGCCATAAATACTCCCGATACCATGTGCTTGCATCTACTAGTTCCACATCGGACCACCCGTACATCCAGCAGGCAATAGCATGCAATCCCGGGGGTAGTCACTCGTCAAGTGTAGGGGGAGGAACTATCAAATGCTAAAATGCCCACATCTGCAAAGGCATGAAAATGAAAGCATCAGTAAACCAAATAAGCAACGTGGCTAATATCGAAAAGTAAAGCCGCTCACCAAGACCCACAACTGTGAGGCCTTGAACACATTGGACACCCTTTGGGCCGAGCAGTTAAGCACATAATATATCTACTCAATGATGGCTCTCGGCCAGTTTCAAATCTTGATCATGGTCGGTCTCTCCAAGGCACATAGCAATCCGAGAGTGACTCGACTTGCACCGAAAGGAAAGAAGAGGCATGTCAGTAATGTCGCAAGGAATGACCGTAGATACTAATCAAAATAGTCCCAGCTGATATCAGTCGCCTTAATCCAATGATCATGTAGCTGACTGTACCTCACCACTCCGTCAGCCGCAACGGGGACCCCAAGCAAGCTCAAGATCTGGGTAAGGAAAGCCGGCTCTATGCGAAATCGCTCTAAATAGACATCAAAATGTATGGCTTGGCCCTTCCAAGGTAGCTCGGTCATAGAACCTATATCCAATGGAGTGATCGTCAGCTCACCCACCGTTAAATGAAAAGTGTGTGTGGTCTCGCTCAACTGCTCGACCAAGCTAGCTAAGATAGTGGGGCTCATCGGCCGGTTATTAGTCTGTAGTGCATACAACAATCGGTCTAAGCCCATGTCCTAAATGTTCCAAACATTCGAATCATCACTCAATACCATGGCTTGTGTCTTAATATCCTACCACCAATCACCGCACCGTTAGAGTGACCCCTATGGTTTAACCTTGGTCGACTGTAAAATAAATGCAAGAATGATTTAGATCGGTTAAAGTTTGCTAAATTAGCAAAAATTCAAATTTTAGAATGTAAATAGCCTCGGATTTAATTTTTGACTGCAAATTCGGAATCAGTGTAAAAATCGGAGTGGGAAAGCACTCCCCGAAATTTTTTTCAGGCCTCCCCGGTGGTCAGCCGCCAGCGCTGCCAGCAATGGCAAGACTCTGTGACAGCAGCGTCTGAGACACCGTCGCAGCATCTCACCAGCCATCGAAGCGTTTCGCCACTCCTACCGGCACCACTGACCAGATCTTCCCTTACATCCAAAGAATTTCAGTTTTGGCCCTTTTTAAGTACAAATTTGACCCAAAATCCAACCAACTCAGTCCCAAAACACCAATTAATACGTTCTACGCATATTCATAGACCCGATTTCACCAAATATTTGAGCCTTAAAAATCCAAAGTTCAAGTTTGGGCTTTATGGCATAATAATAGTCCTCTTTCAACAAAAATGAAGCAAAGCTTGGATTTTGATGGGATTACCTGGCACACATAAGCGTGTTTTCCTTGTTGTGTAAATATCCGGATTTGGGAGGTCGGTGTGTAACCCATGTAAGTATTGATGTCTCTGAGGCCTTATGCCCAAGGGACCCGGGCACGCTCGTAATCCACGTCGGCCATCGGGTAGTGAATCATGGGCGATCCTGTAAGGCTTTCTATCTCCTTTCTTAGCATACATCTTCCCTTTGGTGAAATGTGGAATGGATAAGAAAAAGATGGAAAAAGGAATATATAGGAAGAAAGGAAGGGAATATATTCTTTTGCTTTGGCATATTCTCTGGAATATTTCTTTCAGCAAGGGGCAAAACTCTCCGATCGGTTATTCTTTCTAGCTCTTGGATACCTCTAAATCTCAGTTATTTTATACTTCACCCTTTTTATTGTTAATTGAAGGGGCAAAAATCTTTGTTTCCACAAAATCAATTAAGCAATAAAAAGGTGAACATATTTACAAATGCTAACTTCTTGATTTTTTTATTCTTGATAGGTCTGTCGATGGCAAGCCCAAGAAACAACCCATTCAAAATTTCACAACTCAGAAAAATTTCGTCTTCATAAGTTCATTGATGGTGCATTCTCAAACCGCCAGTAAACAACTGATTCAAGGTTTTCGACTTTTAGAGGTCTATTGATGATGCGTCCCCATGCCTTCCGTAGACAACCAACTCAAAGAATTTCCTATCCTCGATTGGTCCATTGATGACGCGTCTCTGTACCGTCAGTAAACAACCATGTAAAGAATCCCCGTTATCCATGTTTTATTTCTCCTGAAAGATCATTAGTGGCAATCCCAGTAGACAATCGGCTCAGGAATTCGAGACTCAGGTATAACCTCTTATCCCTCGCTCTTTCGTGAAATCACATTTGACCCGTCAAATGATAATCTCACGAGGGGCAGCCTATGACCACAGCTTTTCGGTGACCCGCGGAACGATGATGATATTTTGCTCCTACCTAACAATTGGCCTGTTATTCTATTATTTCGGAGTTGAACTACGTTTGGCAAGTATTCTCGTGACGAAGTTAGGATTTTAACTGTCTAGTTCCCTTTAACCAGTTCATTAAATAGATGCTTTGAAAAAATAAAAATATATATACATGAAAATATTAAAAAAATAATAAAAAAAAGTAATAGATCCCCCGGGGCATCGAGACGCCCCGGCGGGGGCGCGCGAGATGCGTTGTGGCTCCATGAGACGCTGCGCTTGCAGCGTCTCACGGCGGGGCGAGGCATCTCGCCATGCCAGACGCTGCACCTGAGAAGTTGCGCAGGCTCTGGCTGTTCGTCGCCAGTCCGTCTCTCTCTCTAAGTCCAAATTTTGTAGATTTTTTCGGGAGTCTTTGGATTTATAGGGACTAATTGAGTTATTTGGAGTTATTTATGCCTATATAAACCCATTAAATCATCTGTTAAAGGGTTTTTTGCCAAATTGATAACTGAATTTAACATTTTAGAATTCCCTAGGCTTTTGAGAGAGAAAGCCATTTAAAACTTGAGGAATCCAGTTAATTTGGATTCTTAAGGGTTACTTAGCTTAATCACTAAAATTATTTAGAAATCTTAAGTTAAAACGGGCTTAAATAGGATTCAGAGACTTTTTCCCCAAAAATCACTAAATTTTGTCGCTATTTTCGTCACTGTTTGGTCGGATTTCATCACAAATTCATCACAAAGCTTGCCAAACGACCAGTTCGAGTCTCAAAATGTGGATTCACTGCCTCTAGGTAACAAAACTGAGTTACATTCTACTTTTTATTCATTATTGTTTGTTATTTAACTGTTCTTAGTTATTATTTCATGCTTCTTGGTGTTTTTCAGAGCCAGATGCTCTGGTGAGCCTTGAGATGCTCCAGCGTAACTTGAGATGCTGCAACTGCAGCATCTCAAGTCCCACTACAGCATCTGGATGGGTAAAAATGCCAAAAAGCCCATGATTTGTGTTTTTGGTCCTTTTTTATTGTTTTCTTGAGTTTTTAAACCCTATTTTCTCCTGAAAAATTCTTGAAAAATTTTATATAATCTGTAACTCTTTTTTTAATTAATTTTTTACTTGTTTTAGAATTTATTAATTATTTAATTAATTAAATCACCTTTTAATGGCTTGAAAATGGGTTTTTTATCAAATAAATCTAAATAAATCTTTTTATACTAATCAAAAATCCCAAAATTATTTCTGTAATTTTCAGTTATTATTGTGGATTGTTTAGTTTATTTTATTAATTATTAGGTTGTTTAGATGCTCATTTAAATGCCCAAAAATTGTGTTTTAGCCCCGAAAAATCCAAAAAAATATGTTTTCTCCGTGTTATGTGTTTATATTCTGCCTTTTATTTATTTATGTTTTATTCATAATTATTTGTATATGTTTTGCCTCGTTTGGAGTTGGGTCCGATTTGGTAAGATCGATTAAGACCCGGTTTTGCCCTTTTATTCATTTATCCGCTTTATTTACTTTTCCGCATTAGAAAAAATGTATAGGTATTTGTAACGCCTTTTAATAATTATTTATTTGCTTTATTTACCGCTTTTGTGTGATGTATAACATATAAACCAAAAACTCCAAACAATAACCGGATTTAAATAGCATAAGAACTAAAGTTACGTTTATTAAAATATAAATGGTTTGATTTAAAAATTGAAAAGTAAGCAACATCATCCGAACTTGGAATCTCTGTTTTAAGGTACGGTCCAACCAACCAGTGGGAATATCGCACCCAAATTCTCGGTGGAGCTAATCCGGGTGGCGACTCTATCTTAAAATACAGGATTTCAAGTCTCGTATCCCTTAACACGTAAATTGGACTTAAATTCAACATCAACATTATTTTCCTTTATCGTTTTCATCACGCCTAAAATAAGGATTCTCCCTTAGCACGCTACACAGCGCCTCGTTATTTTCCTCCCCCCGTGCTACGCATCTCACGCGGTCCTCGCGAGTGGGAAAAAGGTCGTCCACTCACAAGCGTGATAAAAATGATAATGGAACATGATGTTGATGTTGAATTTAAGTCCAATTTGCGTGTCAAGGGATACGAGACTTGAAATCCCGTATTTCAAGATAGAGTCGCCACCCGGTTAAGCTCCACCGGGAATTTGGGTACGATATTTCCACCGGGTAGTTGGACCGTACCTTAAAATAGAGATTCCAATTTCAAATGATGTTGCTTACTTTTCAATTTTTAAATCAAAACATTTACATTTAAATAAGTGCGACTTCAGTTCTTATGTGATTTAAATCCGGTTAATATATGGAGTTTTCAGTTTATATGCCATACATCACACAAAAGCGGTAAATAAAGCAAATAAAACAATTATTACAAGGCTTTACAAATTCCTATACATTTTTCTAGTGCAGGAAAATAAATAAAGCGAACAAATAAATAAAAGGGCAAAACCGGGTCTTAACCGAACTTACCAAAACGGACCCGGCACCAAACAAGGCACAATATATACCAATAATCATAAATAAAGCATGAAAAATAAATAAATGCAGAAAATAAAGCAATCAAAAGATAAAAAAACATATTTTTGGATTTTTTAGGGCTTAAACATAATTATCGGGTATTTAAATGAGCATCTAAACAACCTAATAATCAATAAAATAAACTAAACAACCTAAAATAATTAATGAAAATGGCAGAAATTATTTTTGGAATTTTATATTATTATAAAAAGATTTATTTGGTAGAAAACATGTTTTAAGCCATTAAATGATGATTTAATCAATTAAAATAATATATAAAACCTAGAACAGATTAAAAATTAATTAAAATTAAATTACAGATTATATGAAATTTGGAAATTTTTCGGGTAGTAATCGGGGTAAAAAATCCAAGCAAATGATAAGAAAGGACCAAAAACACAAAACAGGGCTTTTTGGCATTTTTGCCGATCCAGATGCTGTAGTGGGACTTGAGATGCTGCAGTGGTAGCCTGAGATGCTTCCGTTGCAGCATCTCAGGTTACGCTAGAGCATCTCAAAGCTCACCGGAGTATCTGGCTCGGAAAAACATCAAGAACCCCGAAATAACAACCAAGAACAGCCAAATAACGAACAATAATGAATAAAAAATAGATTGGAACTCAATTTTGTTACCTAGAGGCTGTGAATCCATGTTTTGAGACTCAAACTGGTCGTTTGGCAAGTTTTGTGACGAATTTGTGACGGAATTCGATGAAACAGTGATGAAAATAGCGACGAACTTAGCTACGGAATTTAATGATTTTTGAGGAAAAAGTTTCTAAATCCTATTTAAGCCCGTTTTAACTTAAGATTTCTAATTGTTTTTAATGATTAAGCTAAAAGATTAAGCTAAATAACCCTTAAGAATCCGGATTAACCATATTTCACAACTTTTAAATGGCTTTCTCTCTCTAAAGCCTAGGGAATTCTAAATGTTAAATTAAGCTTTCAATTTGGCAAAAAGTCCCAAATTAGGTGATTTAGTGGGTTTATATAGACCTAACTCACTCCAAATAACTCAATTAGTCCCTAGGAATGAAAGATTCCTGGAAATATTGAGTAAATTTGAATTTAGAGAGAGAAATATGGACTAGCGACGGACAGCCAGAGCCCGCGCAGCGTCTCAGGCCGAGACGCTAGAACACCACGCTCCTGCGCGGTGAGATGCCTCGCGCCGCTGTAAGACGCTGCAAGTGTAGCGTCTTGCAGCACCATGGCACGTCGGTAATGTGGCCACTCTGTGGCCACGTAAGCCGAGACGCGGGGGCGCGGCGCGAGATGCACAAGGGAGCGCGTCTCGTGCGCCTCCCTGGCATCTCGCCACCCACCGGAGCATCTCAGCGCTCTGGCGGCGGCACCGGCGAGGGCAAGACATTTTTATTTTTATTTTTTATTTATTTAATTTAATTATTTTAATATTTTTTAGTATTTTAAAAGCATCTATTTTAATTAACCGGTTTAAAGGGAACTAAACAGTTAAAATCCCAACTTCATCACGAGAATACTTGCCAAACACAATTCGACTCCAAAATAATAGAATAAAAGGCCAAATATTAGGTCCGAGCAAAATGTCATCATCGTTTTGCGGGTCACCAAAAAGGTCGTGCTCACAACCTCCCTCAAGTCTGGACTTTGGATTCGATAACTGGCTCTAAATAACTCATTTTCTTCACGGATCCTCTCCATGATGTACTACTGAGAAGGTTCTTGCCCCTCATCTCGGATTATATTAATGAAGTGCTCACTGCCAAAATCAAAGTCTATAAAGTCTCACGAATCATCACTTACCACAGACCATAAGGCGCCCAGGGAGTCGTGTTCTAAAGACGAGGCATAGCTCTCAGCACCATCATAGTTGATTGTCATGCCATTAGGAAAAGGAGCCTCGTATTTGAAATCCCCTGATAAGTGGTTTAGCTCATCATCTAAAAAGATCTCAGGTTCATATCCTAAATTATCCACTTTGCTTTCATCTTCATGATCTGACTCATCGGAGTCCTCAAATTTTTCTACTTCTTCATCTGAATTGTCAAAAGGTTGTGGTTCGAAGACCCAATTTGGCAAGTGTTGAATTGGCACATCGTTATCAGAATCTTCCTCCTGATCTTCCTCAGGGCCTTCCTCAAGATCTTCCTAGGGATCTTCCTCGGGATCTTCCTTAGGGTCCTCCTCAGGATCTTCCTCAGGGTCTTCCTCAGGATCTTCCTCTATTGCATTCTACCGGAAACAATGATCCGGAAGAATTAATTCCAGAACAATCTGGATCAAGTTTGAAGAAAACAAAAACTATATAAACAAAATGCTAAGGAACAAAACATGTAATCTCCTTAATCCAAAATGGAAGCATCAGGTCCAAAGCAAGTCATCAAGACATATATTGAAGACCACAAATACATCAGCTCATATTGGAAGCATCCGGTTAAAGTTTGGAAAAGAAACAAACTTTAAACCACACTATAGCAGCATCCTACAGAGGAACTGGTTAAAATAGCATCTAGATACAATAAGACAAATTCATCCAGAGGATACAGTTATCGAGACAAGGGAAATTTTCCAAAAATAACTTTTCCCTCCACCCTTTGGTCTGAAAGTCAAAGATCCTTTTCCCTTTAGCTAGACAAAAATGACAGCTTACGCACTTTTTTGGAAAGGACAAAAGGACTGACACAGGAAAGAGAAAAGATAACAACCTTTTCTACCTAGAACAATAGGAAAGGCGCGAAAAGCACACACTCCGAATTTTTGGAATAAAAGGTGGTGGATCACAAAAAAATAAGAAAATGATCACTGACATCTTTTAGGTCTCAATCCCAAGGATTTAGTGGGACATTTAATCAGTCTAATGGATTAATCAACGGATCCGGAAGCACAATATATTAATTGATCAATAGTGAAGATTTAATTCAACTTCCATAACTCACAATGGCTACATTTATGACATAAGCCTATAAAATGAAAGCTTCACAAGTTGAGAAGGTGTTTGTTGTTTTGAGAAAGCATACACAAGAGCATTCGCTATTACAATCAATAATATAATCCCTCCAAGAATCAAACAATTCCAAATTAGTTTGTAAGGATTCCCAAGTGAGTTATAAACTTGAGGAGATCCAAAACTAAAATCTTTGAGAAAAACAAAGTGTGAAATCTCATACTTGGATGAGTATTAAGATCGGGATCTAGCTTAGAGTTGGTGCTTTAAGTGGAACCCCCTGTAGGACTTAGCTTAGGTTTGGGTAGAAATCTAAGTGGTATATCCTGCTAACGACAAGAGGACTCAGCTAGGAGTTGGTGCTTCTAGTGGTATATCCTAAATTCGGAAGGGGTTGCTATCCAAAGACAAATTGTAAGGCTTAATTCCTGCCAGTTGGAAAGGAATCCACTAGTGGAAAGCTCAGAGGAAGGAAACTCCGGGGACTGGAGTAGGCGGGGCCGAACTAGGATAAAATTGTTGTGTTTGATTTTCTAACTCATTACATTATTGCATAACATTTCATATTTGCATCATCCGAATCCATTATATCTGGAATATAATCAAACACGCTACAAAAGACTTTTTAAATTCTACCTATTTTCGTGAAAAAGGGTCATTCACTCCCCTCTGGCCTTATTCAGACCCTTCCAGGGACAAACAAGTGGTATCAGAGCAAGTGCTCAAAACTAGAGATCTAACAATCTCGAGCTAAAGGTTCAAATTTTGATTCAAGAATCAAAATGAGTTTCCAAAACTCATAACTCCTTCCCGAGGGTATGCCTATTACCCGTCCTTCACACTTCACTGATGAACACTACACGTTTTAGAAGAATTGGATAAAGAACTTCATTCAAGCACAAAGCATGATGCATGGATGGCCATTGAAGATGGCCCATATGAACTTGTTCACGAAGTAGAGGGTATGACTACCCGAAAGCCCTCAAGTGCATGGGATGATAATGATTATAAAAGATTATGTGAAAATGCAAATGCTACTGATATGCTACATTATACTCTTAGTGCAGGTGAATTGAACATAATATCCGTATGTGAGATTGTGCAAGAAATTTGGTTGAAGCTGGAAGTGACTTATGAAGGAACAAACAAGGTCAAAGAAGCTAAAATTGATCTGCTACAGCAAAAGCTAGAATCCTTCAAGATAGAGCCCAAAGAATCCATCAACAGCATGAATACTAGATACACCAATCTAGTAAATGAGATGAAAAGGCTTCGGAAGGGGATCTCAGAAGTAGATATGGTTAAGAAAATACTTCGGAGTCTCACCAAGGAATGGGACAACACAAGACTGCCATTGAGGAAGCTCGTGACTTAAACTTCTATAGTTATGATGAACTCATTGATAATCTTCTAACTTAAGAGTTATCCTTGGAGAGATATAGCCAATAGGAGAAAAAGCCTAAAGAAAGAAAGAAGGCTATAGTGCTCAAAGCAGATTCTGTCGGGTCAGCCTCCTCCGGATTAGATAAGCTACTAAAGGAATTTAATTACAGCAAAGAAGATAAGGCTATGCTAGCCAAATACTTTGGTAGATTCCTGAAGAAAAATGATAGGAGGAGATTCAGAAGGTATGAATCAAAAAGATCAAAAGAAGGCATTTCAAGAAGGGATAATCCAAGAATGGCTCTAGAAGAAAAGAAAGATCCAGAGAAAGATGTTGCCTAATTTGAATGTTGATAAAAAGGCACTTCAGAACTAAATACCCCAAGCTCAAAAGAGACAATAAATATGAGAAGAAAGCTATGGTGGCCACATAGAGCAATAGTGAAGAAAGTAGCAGTTCATCCTCCACAGAAGAAGAAGAAGAAGAAGAAGAAGAAGAAGAAGAAGAAGAAGAAGAAGAAACATCTAACTATGCATTCATGGCACTAACAGATCTGAAAGAAGATCAATCTAGAAGAAATCCATCTAATCAAGATACAGAGCAAACTGAGGATTCAGAATTAGAGACAGCAAACACTGAGATAAACTCTCAGTCTAATTATATTTCAAACCTTGATCTTGCTAGAGCTTTATGGGTGGTGATCCATAATATGAGGAAGAAAACCAAAGCCATAAAATCCCTACAAAGACAAGTTATGGAGCTAGCTGAAAATGCTGAAGCAATGTCATAAGACATCAATCTAATAAGAACCACAAAGCATATGGATATGGTTGAAGAGAATTTCCTAAGGAGTCAAGTGCATATCTTAAGTCCTAACTTGACAGGGCTAGATAGGGAGCTAACCCTGATAAAGGAAGTATCCGGAAGGAAATTAGACCCTTCACAAAGAGAGAGAAATCAAGGGTAAGCAGCACCAAGAAATCCAAATTAAAAGAATTTGGTGCCCTCAAATCTAAAGGAAAGGAAAGTTAGCATGCAACCTCAAGCACAGAGATTCACAGCTGTTCAAAAGGGAAAAGCTAAGGCTGTATCAAAGGAGCAACCTGCCAAGCAAAGAAAGAATCATAGAGCAGAAATTGCACCTTACACCAGCTTCCGGATACACACCGAACAAACAAGTATATAAGAAGCTGGATATGTTGGAAACTATAGAAAGGAGGATCTCAAGAAGATCCAGAAGAAGCATGAGCAGAGTAGACCCATCTCAAGGTGCAGGTTTGTGGGAAAAACAATCATATTACTAAATTATGTACACTAAAAAATGGTTATTATGATGTTTAAACTTAGCCTAAAATGGTTGATAACCCGGGAGGACCCAAATCGGATTGGGTACCCAAACCCACTTGATCTGTTTTGTATGTATGCCTTAGATCTACAGTAGATCAACACACATGGTACATTGATAGTGGATGCTCAAGGCTTGTGACTGGTGATGAGAAAGCCTTCATAACCTTAATCCGGAGGAGAGGTGGAAAAGTAAGCTTTAGAGACAACCAAAAGGGACAGATCATTGGACAAGGAACCATTGGATTTGAAATAAGGTTAGAAGATGTCTCTCTAGTTGATGGACTGAAGTTCAACTTGCTGAGTGTAGTAAAACTTTGTGATAATGGAAGAAAAGTCACCTTTGATTCTAGAGGATGTTAAATCTATGATAGTAAGTCAAATCAACTCATTCTTTATGCACCTAGAGTAAATAATGTTTATTGTGTTAACATTAAAAATGAGAAAAGGAATATATTCTTGGTGTTTAAGGAAGAAGAATCATGGCTATGGCACCAGAGGTTGGGACATGTAAGCATAAACCTCCTATCCAAATTAGCTAAAAAGGAATTGGTTATGGGTTTGCCTAAGGTAGCTTTTGGTAAGGATCACATATGCACTGCATGCCAACTAGGTAAACAACATAGAAAAAGCTTCCCTTCTATCTCATATATACCTTCCAAAAGAGTTCTTGAACTCTTACATATTGATCTCTTTGGTCCAATCAAACAAATGAGTTTGGGTAGAAGAGAATACACCATGGTCGTAGTGGATGATTATTCTAGCCATACCTGGGTTGCTTTGCTAACTAGCAAAGATGAAGCCTTTGACCAATTCTCAAAAATATTCATCCGGATAGAAGTAGAACAAGGCATAAGCATTGCACATATCCGGATTGATAATGGAGGAGAGTTCAAAAATAAGCTCTTAGCTGAATTGTGTGACTCCAAGGGCATTTGAGCATAACTTTTATGCTCCTCATACACCTTAACAAAATAGGGTTATTGAAAGGAAAAATAGAACCTTAGTTGAGATGGCCCGGACAATGCTAAGTGAGAACAATTTGCCTAAGTATTTTGGGGTGAGGCTATAAACACAGCATGCTACATCATAAATAGGGCTTTCATTAGAAAGACCATTGAAGAGACCGCATATGAAATCTGGAAGGGAAGGAAACCCAAAATTGGGTATTTCAAAGCCTTTGGATGTAAATGTTACATCCTGAATGATAGAGAGCAATTAGGAAAATTTGATCCTGAATCTGCTGAAGCAATTTTCCTTAGCTACTCAACACATAGCAAAGCTTACAGAGTCTATAACAAATGAACACATACTATAGTAAAGTCAATACATGTAAATTTTGATGACACTAACAGTGCAGGAAAAAGAAGTTCAAATCTGAAAGATTTAACTCTGGAAGCTGAAATACTGGAGAAAAAGAAGAAGTGCGGATTCCTGATTCCTTCCAGATCAAGAAGTACAAGAAAGAAGATGAAGGAATCCCTCTCGAATCAGAAGTCCCATAAGAGTATCCCATCAATCATAAGATAAATTTTATGGATGATCAAGAAGAAGGAGCTGAAGAAGCTGAGGAACAAGTTCCAGATTAGCATGCAGACCTCTGAAGAGAGATCCGGACTCGCAGAAATCATCTAGTTGAAGCCATTTTGGATAATGTCCAAGATCCAGTCAGAACTAGAGGATAACTTAACAGGATGATAAGCCATGTAGCTTTTGTCTCTCTCATTGAGCCAAAGAAATTCCAAGATTCAGAAGGAGATGAAAGTTGGACGATGGCAATGCAAGAAGAACTAGATCAATTCATCAAGAATGATGTTTGGGATCTAGTATCACCACCAAAGGTGAAGTCAATCATCAGCACCAAATGGGTATTCCAGAATAAACTAAATGAATCAAGAATTGTGGTGAGAAAAAAGGCAAGATTAGTTGCCCAAGGGTACAATCAACAGGAAGGTATTGACTTTGGATAAATCTTTGCTCCAGTAGCAAGATTAGAAGCAATCCAAATTCTATGTGCTTTTGCATCATTCATGGGATTCACATTGTTCTAAATGGATGTCAAAAGTGCATTTCTCAATGGAGTCATTCAGGAAGAGGCCTATGTCAAGCAGCCACCTGGATTTGAAGATTCAAGACATCCAGATCATATGTACAAGCTGAAGAAAGCCCTCTATGGATTAAAGCAAGCACTAAGAGCTTGGTATGAGAGACTCACTACATTTCTCGTTTCCAAGTGATATATCCGGGGTAAGGTAGATACAACCCTTTTCATCAAGAAGAAGAAGGATGATGTTATTCTAGTCCAAATCCATGTAGATGACATCATCTTTGGGGCAACAGATGAAAAGATGTGTGAGGAATTCAGCACTCAAATGCAGAACGAATTTGAGATGTCCATGATGGGAGAATTAAATTTCTTCCTTGGTTTATAAATCAAGCAAAGTCCGGATGAGATTTTCATCTATCAATCCAAGTAAACCAAGGAGATTCTAAAGAAATTTGAAATGGACAAAAGCAAGCCAATGTCCACTCCTATAGGATCAGATACTCTTCTATCAAAGGACTGTGAAGGAGAAGAAGTAGATCAAAAGCTCTATGGAGGAATGATTGGATCACTATTGTACTTGACAGCTAGCAGACCTGACATACATTATGCAGGTTGTTACTGCGTAAGATACCAATCCAAACCTAATGGTTCACAACTCAAAGTAGTAAAGAGAATCCTTAAATATCTCCTAAGAACCACTGAAGTTGGGTTATGGTATCCTAGTAATGGGAATTTCACACTCCAAGGCTTCACAAATGCAGATTATGGTAGAGACACTCTTGAAAGAAAAAGTACATCCGGAGGCTGTCACTTTCTTAGAGATTTCTTGGTATCTTAGTACAGCAAGAAGCAAACTTCAGTTGCATTATCAACTACTGAAGTAGAATATATGGCAGCAGGAAGCTGTGTAGCTCAACTTCTATAGATCAAACAATAGTTAGAAGATTATGGAGTTCAATCCGTATGTGTTGAAGTAATGTGTGACAACAAAAGTGTCAATGATGTGTCAAAAAATCCAGTGCTCCACAACAGGATGAAGCATCTTAACATCAGACACCATTTCATCCAGGATCATATAATGAAGAAGGATGTTGCACTAGTATATATTCTAACAAATGATCAAAGGGCAGATATCTTTACTAAGCCATTAAGTAAAGATCAATTCAATAGGCTAAGGGAGTCAATTGGAATGTCTAATCCAATTTGAAAAAGAATCTAGAAGACAATCGGGGTTTAATTTGGACTTTTATAAGTCAAGAAGTCAAGAACAAAAGAAGAAAAGAAACAGTAAAGTTGACTGTGGATCTGGAGAAAAGACTGCCAGCTCAGCAGACAAAAAAGACAAATGGTAGTAAAAGCGCAAGAAAAGTAACTGTACACATTTTGAATTTCAAATGTTTATTGAGCATCACACGAAGGAAAAAACAGCAGTTATTTTGGAAAATAAACTATTCCAATTCTTCGGTTAAACCCCATTTATTTCTTTCCTCAAATTTAACTGCCACCTTATCAATCCGGTAAATTTAACTATGTCCGAATTACCATTATACCCTTACCTTGGGAATTCTAAAAAAAGCCCCCCAAAATCCATCTCCTTCTTCATGCAAGTAATTTTGTATTGTTACTATACTAAATTCCATTCTCAGAACCCTAAATCCCCAAATTTAGATCTTCAAGCTACAACAATGGCAAGAACCAAAGATCAAGTCATTGTCTTACCAAAACACCTACCTCCAGTAGATTCACTTAAAGAGGAAGATTTTATTCCATTGAATCTCAAAGATTCAGACTCTATTCCTCCATCAGATTATCTAGATAATGAGTATCTTTTCACCATCGAACACCTTACACACATCTCCTTTTAAAAGACCAACATTTGGAGATCTTTCTCCAGATGAAAAACCCAACCTATCTTACTTTGTTAAAAGAGTTTTACAAGAACCTCAAAACCCACAAATACTACGATGCACTCAGAACCACAGTGAAAGGGAAGGAGATTACAATTACTTCAGAATTCTTTGTCACTCACTATGAGATAAAGAACAGTGGAGTTATTATGAGGAACGAAGGAGATGAGCTCAAAGTCAAATATGATCCAAAAATGTGGCTACCTAAGAGATTCTTCGGAGATAAAATAGCTACTCACTAGCCTCAAACTCCTAGAACTCTCCATTTTTTGATGGCTAGATTAGTCCTAATCTAGAGGGGATCTCTTAACACTGCCTCTTCATTCCAGCACTGTGTCATTCAACACTAGTTTGAAAGCAGAGAAGTCAACATGCTTATTTTGCTACTATCTAAAGTAGTATCAACATTCTCATGGTGCTCTCATCATAAAAATCTTAACTCAGAATCAAGTAGACTTCACCAGAGAAGAGTCCATTGAAGGAAAAGCCATTTTGAAGAAGAATTTTTTGAATCTTACCTTTAATGAGAAATAGGATGAAGAAAAAAGCGATTAGGCAGAGAGAAGAAAGGAAAGAGAAGGGCAAAGTCTGGAAGGGTGGAGTAGAGATTTCTCTAGAGGCTAAAAGAGCCAGAACAACTAAACCTAAGGCTCAAAGAAAAATAAACCTCAAGCCAGTTGTTGAGGAAGTTGATGAAGATAGAATACCCCTCACTCAACTCATGAAAACCACACTTGAAAAGCCTAAGAGAAGGGGAAGGCTCATCTAAGCAGTTGATAAAAAGAAGAAGCTAGTTTGTTAACTGAAGGCAAGTAAGAACATTGCAGTAGTCGCCGCTATAATCAGAGAGGGATATAAGAAGGGGCAGAAATAAAGTATTGAAGATATCCTAGCAGAGGATGATGGGTCTTACAGTGAAGAAACCGGAGATGGGGAACCCGTACCTAAGAAAAGATAACTCCATAAGAAGAGGTTAACTTTCCATGAGGTATTAAAGGCAGAAAGAGCTAAGCTTTCCATCAAAAAGGCTGCTGCTAGAGTTACACTTCATGAATTAACTCCCAAATCAGCCACAGCGGCAGACTTGAGCAAGGGAAAGGAACTGGTAGTGTTCACTAAAAAGCCAGTTCTTCCGGATAACATGTTTTTGGAAGATCCTTAGTTTGATAAGATGATGTCAGCAGTCCGGGACAGTCAAAAGCAAAATAAACTGACCAAAGAAGGACCCCGAGGCTCATCCAGAGCAGCAGCCATAGATAGCCCACCTGTCCTAATAGCTTTAAATGATTTGGTACTTCTCAAAGAAGCCAAGTATCCAGATGAGGACTTATCTCTCTTCCAAGCAAGATCAGGGCCTCTCCTGGAAAATTTGTTGAACGTGGAAGAAGTGGTAGAGCTGGAAAGTCCTAAAAAGGGCTTGGAAGGGGATGGTGAGGACAATTCCACCATTCTAGGGAATGAAATAATGGTTGTTACAAGTCCTATCTAGGAAATAGAAGGGGAGACTAAGGATAATTCCAGTCTTCCAGATGTTGGGTTAGTAGAGCAAAACGAAGAAGAACATCCAGAGCCTCAACAAACTAATATGGTAATCATTCTACCTAACATCTTTATTGCTGATGAAATTTCAGCTATTGATGTCATTGAAAAAAAGGACAACGTAGGTGCAGACTCCCAAACTACATCTAAGGACAACCAGTCCATCCCGAAACACAATGTTTCAGAGGAGGGAACTAGTATGGGATCTAAAGAGCATGCTTCTAAAGTGGACTCAAAGGGCGAGGCTAGTTCAGAGGTTAGGTTGGAAGAGAAGGAGAAAGAAGAAAAATCTGTTGATAAAGAATTAAGTGATGAGGATCCATCCGGATCTGAGGAATTGAGTAGCAGCTCTAAATTAGAAGAATCATCCTCATCTGAAGTGAAAAAGAAGCCAAAGAAAAAATCATTTATTGACTAAAATGTCTCCAGTAATGAGAAAATCTCGCTGGGATTAACACTGCTAGAATAAGCTGCTCTACAAGGACAAAAGGATGATGAGTTCAAGCCTCTACTTCAGAACATCTGCGCCCAACTCAGATCAGTTGAGAGCCTAATGAAAAATAGAACACTGACTTTAGATTTTAGAACTGAATTGGGGTGACTCCAGATCTTAGAACTGAATTGGGGGAGATAAAGAGCAGTGTTCAGTATATTGAGAAGAAGGTAGAGGCTTTCCCAACTGCTGAAATTGTAGTTGAAATCTCTCTCTCAAAGATTACTCCGGTGAGTGAAAAAATAAATACAAGTATTGCAGGAGCAAATCTCTCTACAGATCAAGCACCCACCGGCGGCAACAACAACTGTGCTACCTTGATGGATAAAATCACCTCTGCCTCCATAGATATCACCACTGAGCTTAAAGTGTACCTGGATCAGAAGTTTGAAAACTTAGAAAAATTCATTTCTAGCGCAATTACAGAAGTAGGAAAAGGAATTACCTCAAGACTTACTTTACTTAACGAGGAACATCAAGCTGCAAAGAAGAAGCTAACAAATTTTCTTGATGAAGGATTGCCCAAACTCCTCCCCAAACACATGGAAACTGTAAGTGTTGAATTTGTTGGCCAAATTAATGGTACAGATACCTTGATAAATAAATTAAAGGAGTAATTTCACAAGGATCTTACCACTCTCAACTCTAGTCTCCATAACATCCGGAGAGATATTTGCCAGGATATTGATCTTCTAAAGTCAGGTATGGCTAATCTATCCATCTCCCCTTCCGGATCTTCATCATCTACTCCGGATAGTCTTCTCATCTCAAACTTTAATGACTTGGTCAAACACATTGGAGACACTAGCTTCTTTGGCTATAAATATGGTTTAACCCTCCTGAAGTCCCTTTTCCCGTACTTTAAAAAGGAGGACCAAGCTCATGCCTTGAAGATGATCCTTAAAATGACCAAATCCTATAGAGATCTCTAGAATCTGCTAAGGCCAGTCCATCTTCTTCTAACAATGGTTGAAACAATTATTGGAAAGCGCTTACAAGGTAATGTAGACTACTCTGTCTACTCAGAGGCATGGCAAGAGAGTTGGGATGGCAGATCTTCCATGGTCATAGAACCCCAGGTTGATGAAAACCAAAAGGGGGAGAAAAGCAAAGGCAAGGGAAAAGAGGGAGAATCATCCAAACGAGGAAGTAAATGAAAAGATCATCATTTAGAATGGCTATTTTGTATCAATGTAAAAATCTGTAATAGCTAGTTCTAGTTTCACTTATATATTTCTATAATTGTAATCCAAAACTTTATGAGGCTAGCTATTATTAACAATAGAAGTATATATAGTGAAAAATTTATACTCAAAATTGCTTCTAATTACAATCTGTAATTGTACTTTAAAAAAAACTTAGAAGCTAGAAATCAAAAATATTGGGGGAGTAAGGATGCTTAGATTATGGGGGAGTAAAACTTATAAATGACTAAGTATCAATAATCATACTTAGATCATAAAACCCTTTTCCATGTGCTTAGTTTTATTTCCATCAAACGGGGGAGATTGCTAGAAACAATGATCCAGAAGAATTAATTCCAGAACAAACCGGATCAAGTTTGAAGAAAATAAAAACTATAGAAACAAAATGTTAAGGAACAAAATATGTAATCTCCGTAATCCAAAATGGAAGCATCATGTTATGAAGACATATATTAAAGACCACAAATACCTTAGAACATAATGGAAGCATCCGGTTAAAGTTTGGAAAGAAAATAAACTTTAAACTGTACTAGATTAGCATTTAGAAGAGGAACTAGTTGAAATAGCATTGGATACAATAAGACAAATTCATCCAGAAGATACAGTTATTGAGACAAGGGAAAAATTTTAAAAATAACTTTAGCCTCCACCCTTTGGTCTGAAAGTCAAAGATCCTTTCCCCTTGAGCAAGATAAAAGTGACAGCTTGCACACTTTTTAGGAAAGGACAAAAGGACTAATACAGGAAAGAGAAAAGGTAACAACCTTTTCTACCTAGACCAATAGGAAAGGCACGTAGAGCACACACTCTAAATTTCTAGCATAAAAGTTAGTGGATCATAAAAATACAAGAAAATGATCACATACATGTTTCAGTCCTCAATCCTAAGGATTCAACGTGACATTTTATCAGTCTAACAGATTGATCAACGGATCTGAAAGCGCCACATATTACCTTATCAATGGTGAAGATTTAATTCAACTTCAATAACTCACAACGGCTACATTTATGACAGAAGCCTATAATAGGAAAGATTCACAAGTTGAGAAGGTGTTGTTGTTTTGAGAAAGCATACACAAGAGAATTTGGTATTACAATCAATAATATAATCCCTCCAAGAATCAAACAATTCCAAATCAGTTTGTAACGATTCCTAAGTGAGTTATAAACTTGAGGAGATCTAAAAATAAAATCTTTGAGAAAAACAAAGTGCAAAATCTTATACTTGGGTGAGTATTGAGATCGGGATCTAGCTTAGAATTGGTGCTTTAAGTGGAACCCCTATAGGACTCAACTTAGGTTTGGGTAGAAATCTAAGTGGTATATCCTACTAAAGACAAGAGGACTTAGCTAGGAGTTAGTGCTTCTAGTGGTATATCCCATATCCGAAAGGGGTTACCATTCGGAGACAAATTGTAAGGCTTGATTCCTACCAGTTGGAAAGGAATCCACTAGTGCAAAGCTCGGCGAAAGGAAACTCTAGGGACTGGAGTAGATGGGGCCAAACCAGGATAAAATTGTTGTGTTTGATTTTCTATCTCATTACATTATTGCATAACATTTCATATTTGCATCATTCAGATTCATTATATCCGTAACATAATCAAACATGCTACACAAGACTTTTTAAAGTCTGCCTATTTCCATAAAAAAGGGTCATTCACCCCCCACCCCCCTCTAACCTTGTTTAGACCCTTACACGAACCTACCCATTCCCTACTACATTTACTCCAGCCTCAACTCTTGCGATGGTCGTGCAAAGGTCAGAGATCATACCTCACATACTGGCAAATGTCTCCTCTACACGGGCACCATATGCTGTAATGTTTGCATAGACCCCTTCAAATGAGTCGCGCAGCTTGATGTTCACTTGGTTTCTATGGCCCATTTTTGATGCTATATTTGCAAGGAGTTTGACAAATGGGTCTTGTGCCACCTCATCTAGGTTAATGTCGAGGTACCTTTGCTGATCCCTGTGATCATTCCAGGCTTATACAGGATTATACAACTCTTAATTTCCTAGGCATTCCATCCCAGAAGAGCTCCCAAATTTAAATAGAATGGTCCTGACATAGTTGGGACTCATGTAATCTAGGGGAGTATACATGAGGGGTTATGGAGGAGGAACATCCTGCCAACTAGCGTTATGTTGATCTACTTGAGGCGCCAACCACTGGCAAAGCATATTTGGGTATGGTTGAGAAGCCACAAAGAAGTGGAGGAAAGATCTCTCCATAAAGTTCTAGCTCCAACGTCCTTCAAGCGGCATTGTGTTATACTAGTCCATGGCCGGACCTTCCAAGAAACGGGAGAATTAAGGTGCAAATCATATCATAGCAATCTCTCATTCATGCATGAATTGGAAAAATTCTTCTACATGCTCATTTAGGTCAAAATCCCCTCGAAACATGAGGTGTGGTGGCACTCGATACTAGTCTAGTCCTTCTCTGCTCATTGTTAAGACAAATTGATCAACCATGTAGATGATGTCCACATTATCAAAAATCATATTATCTTCCCATCCTAGGCCATGTAGGAAGTTATCCGTCACGTCAATACCATACTCGTCGACCCCTACCTAAATATTGATGGCATTTACCGTGGCCTCAAAGTTTGGTAGGGGAGTAGTCTGTGTGCTCGATTTCTTCTTAGGATCTTTCATCCTCCCATCGACTATCATTTGCTGCAGATCTTTTAGCAGCTGGGTACATTCATTAGTATGATGCCCTTTTGTCATATGATAGGCATAAAAGTTATCTATATCTACTATAGCATGGGGAATGAATAGTTTGATGCTCTAAATCTGGTTGAACTTCCTCAACTTGGCAAATATTTATGGCAGTGACTCTACCCATGGGGAGATAGATTGATGAGTCTGCACTTGAATGGCTGCTACAACTTTAGATAGAGCTTTTGAGGACTCAGAGCTGCCTTGTTTAGAAGACCTGCCCTTTTCCCAATATCTGGGCTTAGTATAAGCCTGTTGTTCTTACTTCTTTATTCGGTCTTCCTCCTCATACTTTTCTAGTCTTTTAGCATAGTCTACCACATCATTAAAGGTATCAACCCTTTTCATCTTCATGTCACCTTGGTACCTCTGGCCGGATCCTTTGACAAGCTTTACGATCAAAGCTTCTTGGTCAGTGCCTCAGTCACAAGTACCCGGACAGTTATCCATCTCAAGTAGATTCTTTGAATGATTCATTTGGGCATTGTGTAACCCTTTTAAGATCTTGTAGAGTAGTTTTGACCTTCAGATTGAAAGCATAGTTCTCCAGAAATGCAGAACATAGCTTCTTCCAATCAGATTTTACATTTGTCGGCATTCTCATGTACCATTCAGAAGCCAACCCATGTAGAGTAGCTTGAAATAGATTGACTATATGAACCTTAGGGATATTCATACTAGTCATAATTTGAAGATAACTCTCCACATGCTCATGAGGAGGTCTAGTGCCAGTATATGGGGCTACATGAGGCATCACAAAGTTAGCCGGGAGGGGTTTTGATTCCTTTGGCAAGAACCGGTCAATGTCTACATATTGCTCGATGGAGGGAGCAACAGTCTTGTCTTTTATCGGGGATAGCTTCTCCATGTCTGCCATCTTTGCCTTCAACACCGCTATTTTCACCTCTTATTCTTGAGCTTTCTGAGCATTAGAAGCGCTCAGCCTTTCCCAAACATCACAGAATTTTAGAGTCTCTAGAATCCTTCTAAGGGACTTTCAAACTGCATCATCGTCTACCATTGCGGTTTCAGGTTCTAGATTGGAGAAAAATCTGGTCAGAGATTCTACTAGTGGTAGGGGTCTGACTTTTGGGCTACCCGTAATGCATCTTAAACTCCTTCTCTCTTGCTTTTGACCTGAAAAATGCAAGAGATCGAATGTTAGTAAGTGTATAGGGCATGGCTTTGAGCCTTACTTACCTTATTTGTCGGAATGAATGAGTGAATGATAAATGAATGAATGGATGGATGGATAGATGTGTATAAATAGTAGGGAGTTGGGTGTATGTCAACTATTCATGGAACAACTAGCAAGGGCAGCCTGTAATATTTATAGAACATTAAGAAATGTGGTTCAAAGACCAGGGTTTGAATCTGGTTTGACTCGATGGTCGGGGTGAGCTGACTCGCTGGTCATTCGGGGATTGACTCTATGGTCCGAAATGAGCTGACTCGCTGGTCACTCGAGGACTGACTCTATGGTCCAAGGTGAACTGACTCGCCGGTCGCTCGAGGGTTGACTCTATGGTCCAAGGTGAGCTGACTCGCTGGTCACTCGAAGGTTGACTCTATGGTCTAAGGTGAGCTAACTCGCTGGCCACTCGAAGACTGACTCTATAGTCTAAGGTGAGCTGACTCACTAGTCACTCGAGGGTTGACTCTATGGTCTAAGGTGAGCTAACTCACTGGTCACTTGGGGGTTGACTCGATGGTCCAAGGTGAGCTGACTCGCTGGTCACTCGAGGGTTGACTCTATGGTCCAAGGTGAGCTGACTCACTGGTCACTTGGGGGTTGACTCGATGGTCTAAGGTGAGCTGACTCCCTGGTCACTCGAGGGTTGAATTTATGGTCTAAGGTTAGTTGACTCGCTGGTCACTCAGGGTTGACTTTATGGTCCAAGGTGAGCTGACTCATTGGCCACTAAAGGACTGACTCTATGGTCCAAGGTGAGCTGACTTACGGGTCACTCGAGGGTTGACTCTATGGTCCAAGGTGTTGAGCCTAGGTGGGCTTCTTGGTCTTGATTATTTCAGCTCATAGGTTGAGCCTAAATGGACTCTTTGGTCTAGGTTTGTTTTGGGTTCCTATGACTAAGGAAGTAAAATGAGATTCCACACATAAATGTCATGGCTGCATAAAGATGTGGTTAGTTTACACACAACCATGATGCTTATGATGTCCATTTTTAGTTTATTTATATTTTAATAAACCTGCACATGTAGCAAATGGTGAGATTGTGCCTACCACCTTTTAACTCTATTGGGTTACTTCGCTTTAAAGCCAGTGGGGGACTTAGCGAAGTCTACTCACGTGCACTCAAGATTTTGGGGTAAACCTATGGGGAAGTGTTTATGGTTCATCTATATGTAGGTTTCGATCTTAGGATTGGGTGAAATTGGGTACCCTGCGCCTTTATGTACCGAGTCCCAATGGCTCTAAGCGAACAAAAGGAAATTTTCCACATATAATATACTCAGGTAGTCTTGCCCTTAAGCGAGCAAGGCCCTCGTACATTATGCAAAGGGTGCGATTGGATCCCCTCAAGCCCTAAGCGAACTTGGAGATACATCACTAAAAGACACCTAAATTAGTTTAGGCGTAAAGAATGCAGATGCTATGTAACCCTAAAATTGTGCAATGTCAAAATTACCACATATTTCGTAATTCCAAAATTTAATCTGAACAACATTTTAATTATTATGTCAAAAAAGAATTTTTATAAAAAAACTAGGTTTTTATGAAATAATCTATCCCCAACGGAGTCGCCATTGTGAGCGGGCGAGGTTTCGGCTGGAGCATGCAGGGCGCGTCTGGTTCGGTTTGCGAAAATCCGGTTTGCTTAGATGCGTGTGCCTCTTCGATAATAAAATGCTTGATTTAATTAAAGGGAAAATGATTTTTATTATTTTTCACGTAAACTTATTGAATGTGAGAAACATAGCTTTTTATAAGCCAAAAATGTGATGATATTGAGAAATATATTTACACATTTTATTTAGACAATATATTTTTAAAATAAAGCATTTTTACCTTATTTAAAAATAAAATAGAGTCACCACCCAGTTCAGCTCCAATTGGAATTGTGGTATACTAATCCAAAATGGGATTTTTATACCGAAAATAAAATGAGATTCTGAGTTCGGACATAATAGGTACTCATATTGTTCAAACTGCTTGGATTAATTTTGGAACTTTGGAACTTGTGGTAATTTCTGCATGACAACAGCTTTATTTAAGAAATAAATTCAACAAATAAAACAGGCATTACAACGGCATAATAAATAGATATTTTCTACTGAAATTTCGGCAGAGTAACAGCAGTGTTTGGGTTTTGGCCCGAAAAATCGAATAGAGTTTCCTCATATTCTAGATGTTCGTCCATACCTGCGAGCTTATTTACACATATTATAGCTTAAGTGGCACTATTGGCTCACTTAACCAGAGAAATGGAATGCAATGTAAAATAATAAAATTAATAAAGATGGATTTTAAAGTTGGGCTTAGAGCCAATTACCCTCAGTTTACCTTTTCTTCTGTCTAGGATGACTTGAGAGCTGGTGCAGGCCCAAAGTTGTCAGAGATTGTGATTTGGTTGGAAAATAGGTTTAACCCAAGTTATGTCTATAATCTTGGATTATTCCTAAAGAAAATGTTGGGTTTTTGAGAAATTAAGTGGTTTTTGGATCGAAGATCACTGTGAGATCTTGATCTACAAAGACAGGAAAATGAGTTTATACCAAATGTCAGTGATAAAGCTCGGATTTGGAGGTGTTTTGACAGAGTTTCGGGGCTTTTGGGACTCCTAGAACAAAAGGGGATGAAATAGATTTTTCTTACTCTTTCTGTCTGTTGAAAATGAGGGGGGGGGGGGGGGGGTGCCCTTATTTATAGAAGGGAGGTAATTAGCCGGCGGGCTAATTACCTATCTGGCAAGATTTTACTTTAAATTCCGTAAATCCTTGCAAGATCTAGGTAAGATTTGATTTTTTTTACTGTAGATGGGTAATTAGCTGGCGAGCTGATTACCTATGTTTGACCAAATTTTGACTTTTTTATTTTTCAGTAGAAAATGCTACACTGGAATGTGGATTTTTGAATTTTGAATTTCGGTTGACAATTCAGTCCTTTTTGGCTTTTTTTGTCTGATCACTAAACGAAATAGGCATAATTCATCATCGGGCCAGAACGAGCCTGTGCTAACAAGCGTGCTTGAAATGAGCCGGAGTAAATGGATCCGGATTATGCAAATATTAAATAAAATGCACAAAAATGAAAGATTAAAGTAAAAGAGATCAAACACGGTCATTTTATACGAGTTCGGGCCCGCCTACATCTAGTCCCCGGAGTTTCCTCCTCCGAGCTTAAATCCACTAGTGACTTGTGATTTCTTTCATGGGCAGAAATCAAGCCTTTACAGTTTGTCTCCAGAGATTTCTTCTCCTCCGAATGTAGGATATACCACAACAGCTAACACCTAGCTTGGGTAAGTCCTTTCCAAGTTGTCTATGGAAAATCCTTCTCTTCCTGATATAGGATATACCACCATAACTAACACCTAGCTTGGCCAAGTCCTTTTCTCTTTGGGATATACCACACAAACTCTTCCTAGTTCAAGCTAAGTCCCCAATCTCAATACTCACCCAAGTATGAGATCTTACATTGGCTGTCTTATCGCAGATTGGTTTTTGAATTCTTCAAGTTTATAACTTGACTTGATAATTCTTACAAACAGATTTTAAGTGTGTGGGTCTTGGAGGGATTTTGAAACTGAATAGCAAATTTCTCAAGATGATAGTTTTCTCAAATCAACCAGCATCTTTTGAACTTGTGAAGCTTCCCTTTTATAGGCTTGGATCATAATGTAGCCGTTGACTAATCTTAAATCCTCACCGTTAATCAGATATGTGTTAGCGCATCCGGAGCCTTTGATCTTTCCGTTAGACCCAATAAATGTCTCATTTGAATTTGTTGGGATTGGTGATCAAAAGATGTCAGACATCACTTATTTGGCTTTTTGTGCTCTGCAAATTTTGTGCAAAGTTTGTCTCTATTTGAGCTCCACACGCCTTGTGATTGGTCTAGGTTAAAAAGGTAGTTACCTTTTTCTCTCTCTGTGTCAATCCTTTTTGTCCTTTGCTGAAATTGTGCAAGCTGTATCTTTTTGCTTTATCCAAGGCAAAAAGCGATTTTGACTTCAGATCAATTTGGAGGGAAAAGTTAAGTTTTGAATATTCCCTTTTGTCTTATGAAATGTGTCTTCCAGATTTCTTTAAGTTTTAGCTTTGTCGGATTCTCTTCCAAATGTGATCTTCTCCGGATGTTATCTTCTTGGGCTTAGGGGTTTGTCTTCTTTTGAACCTTTAATCGGATGCAATCTTCTTAGACTTAGGGATTTGTTTTCTTCAAAACCTTATCCGGATGCTTTTCTTCTTGGACTTGGGTCGTTTTCTTCAAAACTCAATCTGGATGCTTGTGTTGAGTTTTCTTCTAGATCATTGTTTTCCAACATTCTAAAGGAATGGGATTAAAGCCTATGAATATTTAAGGCGCTATGTGAAGGAAAACCCAACCATGTTTGACTGGAGATCCTAAGATCTTGGTTTAATGGGACAACCTAATTGTATAGACCTTGTGTGGTCAATGTGGGGGTAACCCCGTGTCCATTCCTATGATGTGAATAGTGAAAAAATGGTTTAAGGTTAAGCTACATGCTTTTAATCATCCTTTGTGCATCAACGATTGAGCACAAGAGATCACCTATGTGAGAGTGAAGTGGGGTCGCTTCAAAGGATACTATTAGGGCATAGTAATCTAAAACTCTTGCAGAACTAGGAGATGTTCATGACCATAACGAACATAACCATGAGAACCAAAAACCTGATGTGCTGATATTTGTGTGGGGTATATCATCATTTACACAAACAACAGAATAGTTCAAGGACATCGTGTCTACTAGTCAGCTAGTAAAGTAAATATGCTTTCACAAGGGAAGGTTCAAATGTTGTACCCTACCTATCCTATGCAAATATTGGCCGAAGAGCGTTTCACCCTTTGAATTTTGGAAAATGTCCTTATCATTTTCAATTTCCATTCATGTGGGGGATTGTTGGAAATATGACATAAGTGATAATGATATGCATTTTCAACTTTAGGCTAAATTATAATATGGAAAAAACCATGATTTGAATAAAATGAAATATGTCATTTATTCTATGAATTGTGAGTTTTTCATGATATATTATACGTCTAAAATGTGTTATGGTGAATGAGAAATTGAAAGTTTAAAGTTTGAATGTTTGTCATACTTTTGCCACGTCGGTATTTTGATAGAAAGTCTGTCACTTCACTTTCTCATATGTTTTAGTTTATGGATTAATGAGTTATAACTCTATTATTCAATAAGATACTCATAACATATATGAGTTACTCACCATAAAAAGTTGTGGTTACATGTGTTTAATCTCCATTAAACACAATTAAACCATGTTAATGTCATATAATCCATATAAACTCCTTCTCTTGTAGCCTTCAAATTACTTTTAAAAAATACTATTTTCTATTGATAAAAAAATCTAGTCCTGGTACTTGTTCAATTGGTTAATTTGTGATTCATTTTCTGTTTTATGAAATAAAAATATTCCTCAAAGTTTTCTTTCTTTTTCAAGTGAAGGCTACTTAGTATTAAGTTCTTGTGAATTGCTCTTCACACGGTTAGATTTCGCTTACGATTGCGGTTGTATCCTGGGAGAAAAATTCACCGGTAACGGACAAATAATTGTCTTAAGGAAACTGAGTTTCAGGCCTCTGCAATAAACTTCTACTTCGGTAAAAAAGTTGAATATTTCTTTTATATTTGTTTGTAATAATTTATTATTCTATTAAGAAATTATCATTTGTAATATTGTACTTATTCTTATTGAAATATAGTATTATTCATTAATTTTAATACCGCTTCTAACATATACTTGAGTTTCTGTTCTTGTTCCAGTCAATTCGATTGAAGAAGCTGTTTAATTTTGAAAGGAGCTCCAAGTATCCTTTAAGGATAGTTTCGTTTGATATGACTCAATTTATCGGTATTTAATTTCCTTTAATTTGTTTATGATTTCCATTATGTTTCTATATTATTTATACTGATCATATTTTTCTTTTTGATTGAAGGTGGATACTAGAGTTCGATATGGCGACACTCTCGACAAAATTGGCACTTCCATATCCGAGAGAGAAATATCGGGATTGAAGATATTTTAATATTTTGTCACTATTGTCTTACATATTTTATTGGGTATATTTATCAATTTGTTTATCTAATGGCTGACATTTTCTTATTTTGTAATTGTTAGTGAAGGGGCAAGTCATCCGGACTCGAACCTCTGTATCGCAGTTTAGATTTGTCAGTTGCGTACTAGACTAAACTAGGATTTAAATTCCTAGATTAACTGATCCATGTGGCGACTCTAAACCAACATTCAAGTAATGTTGATATGTTTGTCTTTAAAACAACTCTATCTTCAAAATACTTTTTCAGTTTTCAATAAAAACCTGGTCCGCTTCACTGCGTCCGTCGTCCGCTAACACACGTAGTCCGTTCAGTGCTTGATTATGGAACATATTGAGTAAAGAAATAGATTCAAAGGGAAGCATTACTATTTCCTACTACCGAAGATTGATAGTCAGCTACGATGTAGTAAACCTCTAGCTTTCATTCTTAGGACTATTGAATTGTAAGCAAATAAGTTTTTTAAAATAATTCAAAAACAATAAAACTCAGAATTGAACATCATACATACTACTATTCATTTGAATAGAAAACTCAAATAGAAAATTAAGCAAATGTCTAGTGGAACATTTTTTATTTGTTTCTATGGTGACTTTGGTTCCATGTTATAGGTCCTTAGAAATTTGTTTTGAATAGAAACGAGCTGAGCTAGAACATCACTTATTCTCATTCGTTCTTCGGGAAATTCAGCTGAGCAAGCAACTCCAATATCAAGTATCAAAACGACGCCGTCCGTTGTTCCATTATTCTTGTTAATATTTCCATTTTGTATACTTTCCCTAACAAGGTCTGGATCCAATATTTCCACCACTTTTTCTGGCAAAGCTGCCTTAACATAGTGACGAAAACATAGGGATTCGCTAAACATGTCATCCGTTGGCCGTTTCCCTGTAAACATCTCCAACAACATAACTCCAAAACTATACACATCGCCATTTGTCGACACCTCATTGCCCATTCCATACTCTGCATTTGAACCCCGATAGACACAATAAGATTAATGTAAAGCAAGATAGCATTTTCTAAATGCCTTTTTCGTTTGCTCGTTCGGTCCCTCTTCTATTCATGTTACCCATTTTATCCCTTTGTTATTCAGTTTGTTACCTTTTTGCAACCATTGCCAATTACGTTCCTATACTATGCAATTTGTTACCTTTTTAGGCCCTACATTGCAGAATTTATATTGATGTAACTACGCATAATATGCACTTAAGAGATCAAAAAGGTAACATATTGGATAGCAGAAAGGCCAAATAAGTAACATGTATACTGAAGGGACCAAATGGGTAAATAAACTATACCACAGGGTTCAAAAAGGTGGTTCTGACATTTTCAAAGAAGTATAAATATAATATTTACCGGGTGGAGCATAACCGACGGTCCCTCTTACTCCAATAGAGCTCAACTGGTTGATGGTATCGTTAAACTTAGCTAACCCGAAGTCACCTATACGAGCTGTCATTTCTTCGTCGAGAAGAATATTACTCGGTTTGAGATCACAATGAATTATCGGTGTTTCACTCATATTATGAAGATAGTCTAGTGCATTCGCTATGTCAATAGCAATATTCAACCTTTGTAGCATGTTCAAGGCTTTATCGGCTCGTTGATGCAACCAATCTTTGAGGCTTCCATTGACCATGAACTCATAAATCAAAGCCTTGAAATCATTTCCCTGGTAGTCAATGCTTGAGCAGGCAGTAAGTACCTTAACTAGGTTTTGATGTTTGATGTTCCTTAGGGCTTCACATTCTATTAAAAAACTCTTGAAAGCTCCATGTCGGACTAGATTAAACACCTTCACAGCAATACAAGTTGTTCCCTCTTCGAGTGTTCCTTTATAGACAGATCCAAAACTACCCGAACCAATCATGTTGGCCGATGAGAACCCGTTAGTAGCATTATACAAAGTTTGATAAGATAGTTCCAAAAGCTTTCCAGGCAAAAATTCTGAAACAGGTTCTTTTATTTTCCTCTGTTTAAACCGAAGATAAAGTAAAACAGACAAGACAATTGCGACCACAAAAAGACTACAAGTAATGGTAATAACTAACTTGAATTTACGTGTTTGCCCTCTTTTTTCGATGATCTAGAAACACAACGAGGCAAGTGAAAAACGGGGTTTCCACCGCAAATTCTCTCGTTTCCTTGGATCGAAGTAGAATTCAAGTTTCCAAATACACTGTCAATAGGAACCGAACCCTCGAAGTTATTATATGACAAGTTCAAATGCTTTAACAAGACAAAGCTGGACAAAAAGTCAGGAATTTCCCTTGACAAATCGTTATGCGACAAGTCTAAAACCTGAATAACCTTTAAGGACTTGAACGAGTCAGGAATTGTCCCCTGGAAGTTGTTGCTACTCATGTTTAGTACTTCTAAAGTTACACAACTACCAAGAGCCCTTGGAATATTTCCGGATAATTCATTACCTGAAACATCAAATCTGCCTAGAGTTCTCAAGTTTCCTACTTCGCTAGGTAACACCCCAGTCAACTTGTTTTGGGATAAATCAAGAATGATTGACAATGAAGAGAGACTTACAACTTCTTTAGGAATATTACTAATGAAGTTGTTTATGGAAAGATCCAACGCGATTAATCTCTTGCAACTTCCTAGATTCACGGGAATTTTACCTCCAATATTATTTCGACTCACATTCAATTGAATCAACTCGGTCAAATTACCGAAATAGGGTGGTAAATCTCCAAAAAAATTGTTCATACTCAAATCCAATGACTTCAAATTTCGAAGATTCCCAAAACCATTGTTAATCCTACCAGACATTTTATTGAATGACACATCAAAATACTCCAAGTTAACCAATTTCCCTATCCCAGTCGGTATCCCTCCCTGGATATTATTGAAAGATACTTTAAATCTAGTGAGATTTATGGGGAAATTCGACACGAAATCAGGCAAAACCCCTCCAAAGTTATTCCCACTTATTTCTATCAACACCAATCCAGTACTTGTGTTGAACAAAGTATGGATAAATTTCAAATCATCAGTTTTCTTGAATCCAAGATAGTTGTCACTAAGAACAAGCCATCCTAGACCAGGCAAATGATCTAAAGATGGAACTTTACCAGTGAATTGGTTTACAGGGAATTGAAGCTCCATTAGATTGGATGCGTTCGATATAGAATCGGGGATCTTTCCTGTGAGATTATTAATCCCAACAGAAAAATATTGGATACTTGAAAGAGTAAGCCCTAGATCTGAAGGTAAACTACCCTCCAATTTATTACTTCCAATGTCCAAAATCTCGAGGAACGAAAGATTAAAGAGAGAAGGAGGTATAGTACCAGATAGATTATTAACAGACAAACTTAAGAACGTAAGATTTTTGAGTTGACCAATCGATTCAGGTATTTGACCAACCAAGTTATTGCTAAGGAAAGACAAGGTATAGAGAGAGGATAAATTGGTAATGGAATGAGGAATACTTCCTGTCAAAAAGTTGTTCTGAATGGCAACATATTGGAGATTTAACAAATCACCAAAATTTACCGGAATTTCTCCTTGGAGTTTGTTGCCATTGAAATTGATGAACTTAAGATTCAAGCATCTCGTCAAATTCGTTGGAATTTTCCCAGTGATCGAATTATTTTTCAAAAGAATTTGCTCCAAACGACGCAAATTGCCAATCTCAGGAGGGATTTGGTTAGTTAAGAGATTGTCTCTGAGCCTTAAAATTCGGAGAAAAGTTAAGTTTCCAACAGAAGGGGATATCGAACCTTTGAAACTAAGGCCATTGAGCTCTAACCGAGCCACTCTCTTGTGTTTTACGCCACAAAAAACTCCGTACCATTGGCAGAAATGGAGTGAACTATTCCATGAAGTTAGAACAGTAGAGGGATGGTTAGTTATTTTGGCTTTGAAGTCAAGTAAGGCAAGATAATCAGTTTCATTACCAGAGATTGATGATCCATTGTACAAAAGAAAAAGGGTAATGTAAAAAGAGAGGATTGAGAAATTTGAGGACCAAATTTGCATTTTCTTTATTATAGAATATGTGAAGTTTTGTGTATGAATGATGTATAGTTGTAATGTAAAAGGAGAGGATTGTATATTTTTGGCTATTTGCTGATGTATAGTTGTCAATGTGGTTACAATTATTGTTAGCATTGATAGTCTAAGTCTTCCCTTATAGTTAGCAAGTTGCATTAAAATTATAACGATTGGGCATTCAATTGCTTATAAAAATCACTAAAATAACAAAATCTTTTAAATATAATAATGACTTCATTATTATACAATGAGGGCTTACATTTTTTCGGAATATTTACTAGTATCTTTATTAAGATAATCTTGTTTGGGGCTTAATCATAGTTAAAGCTCTTCACCCCTTCCAACAAGTATATTTAGTGAGATTCGAATATATTTTTTCTCCAACTTACTCAACTTATGTTGTCTATTGAGCTATACCTTATTGGTTGATGAGAACTTAGATAAGTATAGTCTAAGTAGCACCCAATTTGGAACGGGTGTTAAAATGAATTGGAACAATGAGGAAATATTAAAATAATGAAAATACATGTATATATTATTAGATTTATTTTCAATAAATTATAAAATGTGGGTTTACATGGTAATAAATGTGCATGATAGTCATAATATGATAATTAAATAAAGGGTAAATTTTAAAAAAGTACCTAGTAGTTCAGTCATTTGTAAAATGAGGTTTGAGAAATTTTTTTTGCAAAACAGGATCTATGGTCTCAAAAAATTTACAAAATGGGGCATATGGATTCAAAATAGTGGTGTTACATCAAATATTTTGAACAATT
Organism: Euphorbia pulcherrima; assembly: GCA_947683365.1. Classification (NCBI taxonomy): domain Eukaryota; kingdom Viridiplantae; phylum Streptophyta; class Magnoliopsida; order Malpighiales; family Euphorbiaceae; genus Euphorbia; species Euphorbia pulcherrima. The sequence goes on along the minus strand of CANTUS010000007.1, from coordinate 21,552,275 downwards.
CAACATTCTAATAATTTATCCTTATTATTTAAAAATTATACGTCATATTTGAGTAATTTTCGGAGATTTTTTTTATTTTATTTTTTAAAGTTTGTTATCATAATTTAATATAAAAAATATTTGCACTATTCAAAAAAATTCACCGATGTGTATTGTATTTTTAATAACCATCCTGCAAAAATTCAGATAAAAAAGAACAAGATTACTTATTTTTGTGACATAATTTAATATTGTGAATCATTTATTTACAAATTTTTTGAAACCATAGACTTTGTTTTGTAAAAAAAAAAATTCTTCAACCCCATTTTATAAATTAGTAAAAATACAAGATACTTTTTTTAAGTTTACCGTTGACTATTGAAGTACCATCTATTTAGAAATAGTTTCTTGTTAGGGATAGAAAGTATGTTACCTTTTTAATTAATATTTACCTTAATAAGGATTTTTTTAAGTTCCGAAGTTTACTATTTAGGATTATATATTTAAAAAATTTGGTATATCTGTAACTTTTTATATAATTTATGAGATTTTATTTTATTCTTTTTTTAGAAAAATGAATTTTTAAAGAGGTTGAGTATTGAACTCAATACCTCTCACATTATCTTCTTTTTTATTGGGAGATGTAACAATTAAGGTACACCCAATAAGTATTTATATTTATTTTGAACAATTTGTCTATTAAATGCATTGATGAAACTTATAATTCAATTTTTTTATTATGATGATCTTTTAATAAGAATGTTGCGTAATTGGGTGTAGCTCAATTAGTACACCACTTAATGTAAGTGGTGTGGGGTCCTAAGTTTAAGAGAAATGATCTTTTCAATTAATACCTAACTTCTTCAAAATCCATAATTATAAGAGAAAAAAAGTTGTTGCGATTTCTCAGATTTTCAGAAAGATCAGTTTCTATGAATGTTGGAATGTTAATGAATTTCAATGACATTATGGTTCGCCATCATGAGTATGATCAACGAATTGTAGTCTTAGATCATGGTTTTGTAGTATATAGGCGGTATTAATGGATCTCGATATTATTATTTTCTAGTATCTTACATGATCGACGGGATCTAATATCTATAATGTGTTCATCTGCAGCATCAATAACAAAATTCGTCTAATCTATAACATGGCCAATTTCAGGTAGTAAGAAGTGGGGTTCATGTACCTCACTTTTATGAAAAAAATATAATATTATAAATGATCTAATATATAAACTAGTGTTATTAATATCATATCGTGTCTTATATTGGTAAAATTATTGATACAAATTCAATCGGTATTACTGATATAATTGGTGAATTTATCGGTTTTTAATTTTAAAAGAATATACATTATTTATGGTTTTTAGTGACTATTGCAACTCTTTTTGGGTGTATTGCAACGCTTCTGCGTTTTGCCAAAGGAATTTTGGAAAGAATATATATCATTTAGGATTTTCAATGGCTATTTCAACCCTTTATAAGTCTTTAGCAACCCTTTTCTAGGTATTTAGCAACGCTTTTACTTCTTGCCAGAAGGTTTTTGTGAAAACCGGATTGAACCGGTACACTGATTTAACGGATTTTTACCATTCAACTCGGTTTTCTCTGATTTTTTACTGAAACCATTTTTTAAACATACCGTACTGTAGTCATAACCGATTTATGATAAAACTGATCGAACCATCCGGTACGATACGATTACCGATATAAACACTTGAAAAATATGTGATGGGACTCCTCATCTTGATTAACTTGTACCGAAAGGTTTCTATCAAAAAGTTTCCATTAGCAAATGAATTTTACCAGTCAAATTCTATCATCTTACTTTTACTATTTTCTAACTTCTTACTCGTACAGTAAAAATATAAATGACTTTACATGTTATAATAATATTATTAGAATGAGTATTTGTACAAATATGTTTATCAAAATTTATTCATATATTAAAATTTGAACCCATGCAAAAATAAGTATTGATTCGCAACTGATCTTCGACTCGACGAGCTTAGTAAGATTCACTGGGATCTCGTAATATATGGAAGAAAGTTCTAATAAATTCCAAAAAGTTATTTTCCCTAACTGGCCAAAAGATTTAACGCATTTATTAGTTGGTGCGAAAATTAATACCATAATAATACTATGGCAAAAGTCAAAATTAAAGGCCATGTGTAGAAATTTACCCCTCCTATAATCTAATTTGTTTCATTTGGTGCCACAATTTATTTATTACTACCATTAGACCTATTATTACTATAATTGTCCACTAGTATTTCTTGTGCAGCATTTTCTTTATCCCTTGAATTAATTAGTGATTGAGAATGATGTTAATAATAAATTAAACAATATAACGTCCATTTCATTTTGAAATTTGATGTATTCTCAAGCAAATATTCAAATTTTTAACTCTGTACAACAAAAACAAACTTCCAAGAAAAATAATTTTAAAAAAAAAGTGATTAGTCACAAAACTAGAACTGGAAATCAAACACATTAAAAATGACAGAACTTTGATTACTACAGAAATCACTCATAATCTTTGAACACTATTATTCTAAAATTCATTCCCTTTTCCCATCTTCAATGAAAATTGCCACAATTGCATTCTTTTGTACATCTGAATATGCACATAAAGCAGCTCAACCCTCTACTTTCATATTAATCTAAATAACCCTTCTATAAGATGCAAAATTGTTCATTGTTGTCTATGGCTGCTTCATGTACTTCCGTCTCGTCGCTTTTTCTTGTCATTACTACCTTAATGACCGGAAATATTATCGGAATCTCTTCTTCAGAAACTCGACGATTGTTTACTCGATTAATTCACCGAAATTCTATTTTTTCTCCATATTACAACCCAAATGAAACAGTTGCTGACTGCATAGACCGAGCTATGAAATCCTCGGCCACCCGAATTGCCCATTTATATTTGCAAACTAGAAGAAATATCAATGTGAATGATTTTCAGCTCAATCTTCTTCCAAGTTCATCAGAACCTTTGTTTTTGGTCAATTTTTCTATGGGGCAACCTCCTGTACCACAGCTGAACATAATGGACACTGGCAGTAACCTCTTGTGGGTACGATGTAATCCTTGCCTAGGTTGTTACAGTCAAACTAGTTCGATGTTTGATCCCTCCAAGTCTTCGACATATGTTAGTTTGTCTTGCAAAAACGTCGCGTGCCACCACGCCCCTGGTAGTAATTGTAACTGGATGAATCAATGTGTTTATAATCAAAGTTACGTAAATGGTGTAGCCTCACTAGGAATTCTCGCGACTGAACAAATCATATTTCAGGGTTTAGATGAAGGCGAAAATGTTGTCCAAGAAGTGGTATTTGGGTGCAGCTATGAGAATGGGATGTACAGAGACGGGCGTTTCACTGGTGTCTTTGGACTGGGAGCAGGAATCACATCTTTGGTATCTCAAATGGGTTCAAAATTTTCGTATTGCCTTGGCAATCTAGCCGATCCTAACTATAAATACAATTGGCTAGTTTTAGGAGATGATGCAAAGATTGAAGGGTACTCAACGCCTCTAGAAGTAGTTAATAGCCATTACTATGTGACCCTAGAAGGCATTAGCGTAGGGGAAAAAAGACTCGAGACGAGTTGCACTTCATTTAGTAGAAGACGATCAGGAGATGCGGTGATTATTGATTCGGGAACTGCAGTAACTTGGTTGGCTGATAATTTATATTTGGCTCTAGCCAATGAAGTTCGGAATCTCTTGGACGGAATTCTAACACCGTTTTGGAGGGGCCCGTTTCTTTGTTACAGAGGGAGAGTTAGGCAAGACCTAACGGGGTTTCCGGTCGTGACATTTCACTTTAGAGGGGGAGCAGATCTCGCGTTAGAAAGTGAAAGCCTATTCTATCAAGCCACACCCGAAGTTCTTTGTATGGCTGTGAGACAAGTTAACAACTACGGCAGTGACTTTATCGATTTCTCTGTAATTGGGTTGATGGCTCAGCAGTATTACAATGTTGCTTATGATCTCTCTAACTACAAGTTATTTTTCCAGAGAATTGATTGTGAACTACTTTCTGATTGAAGTAGTACAATCATGTTGAAATCTTTCCTTGTAATATTTTTGACAATAGTCGAACAAAATCCGATTTCTGATTTCTGATTTCTTTTGTGACGTAACTAAAAAAATGATTAACAAAAGTAATTACAAATATCCTCATTTTCCACTAGATTGTCTAAGTCTATGCAGAAGCACTAACATCAATCTCAAAGAAGTTAACATGTTAAGAAAAGTCTGAAGACTGAGGCACAAGGGTTGCATCAGAACGTGTCATAGCCATAGTTGTCAAGGAGCTAGGTGCAGTTCAGGCACGTAGAGGCCAGGCGAGACGCGCCTGAGATACGCTAAGCGTAAAAAATTAACAAAAAAATATTTGCTTGAAAAGTGAAGTTAAATGCAATAACAGTACCAAAAAAAAGAACTAAGAAAGTTATTAGATGTACATGTATATGTAAAATTTACATATTGCACTACGAATATCTATATCATTGCATTAATCTAGCCATAATAGGAATTGAATTAGAAATATCTAGCCTGGAATTGAATTACAGTAAGTTAAATCCTGAGGAAAAAAGTGTCCTTGAGATGCGCCTGAGGCACACACCAAAAGGCGTGCCAGAGGAATGGCGAGGCGCATGACCCCCGCGCCATGCGTGAGGCTTATCTAGTAAAAGCAGAACTTACCTTTTTAGTTACAGAAACTGTCAACAAATAACATGACCTGAACGAAGCTTGTAATATAGATAGCATCGTACAGATAACTGCAAAAATAGCCTAAGAAAATAGCCTAAGTGTGAGATATTATCTAGTGTAAGCTCGCAATCAAAACAAATTGGAGGAATAACAATGACTTTAGAACTTCATCCAAATTATTATTTTAACTAACCTAACTGCATTAATAAAGATTGTAAGCATCCCTGTTGGTACAAACCAAGAAAGTTATTTTCACTGTTTTAAAAATCTCCGCCTAACTGTTATTTTGGAGCTTGCCGTCCAACTTTTTGTTCCTAAGGCACTATCAGGCGCTTGGCCTATTTATTGCCGCCTAGACAGCGCCTAATCCGATTTTTTTCGCATAGGCACCGCATAAACCAATATTTATAATAATTATGATTTACTTTTTTACCCACAAAAAGTAGCTCAATTGGAAAAAAAAATTTTGTTAATATTTACAAGTATCTTCATTGAGATAATCTTGTTCGGGGCTTAGTAATAGTTAAGGCTCCTCACCCCTCCCAACAAGTGTATTTAGTGGGATTTGAACCTTGTTCTCCTCCAACTTGCTCAACCTGCTTAGCCAACTGCTCAGTAGGGAAAACTAAAGTATCTTGAAGTGTTCCCACAATAGAATTATCGTTTTGCGTCTCAAATCAAGAAACATTGTGCTCTATGCCACAAATAGAATTTTCTAAATTATGTTTTCTAATATTTTATTTTATTATATTTTATATTTTTAGTTAAATTTATATTTTTATATAGCAATAAATATTAAAACATTGTAAAATACATATCCACCCCTTACTAACAGCAACGAATGATTAAGGAGGAACAAATAAGATTAGGCTTAATGCATCAACCAACTTGTCCATAAAAGTCAATTTTCAAAAGTTCCTGAACTTCACAAAATGTACCAGTCCCTCATCCCCCTTAAATGCTATGTATCCGCTTCTGGTTGGACAGAGAGAAATCAAAAAAATCACATCTTTCAAAAGTCAAACGAACCAAAACTTGACATGCGGCATTGAGGGCGTAAAATGGTGCACTTTAAACAAGTTCAGTGGGAATCTGACACTTTTGAAAGTTCAGGGTGGTAAGTGACTTTTTTGAAAAAGTTCGGGGATGGAGTGATTGATGCATTAAGCCATAAGATTACATACCCACAAATTCCACCTGTGCTCACATCAAAACCACCATCTTATTCGCCATCATCTGCATTAGCAGGTTTGACCATGGAAGCAAGTTGTTGACCAGTAGAGGTGACAATCAGACCAACCCAATGCTTCCACGTAAAAGAGGAGTGGAAAACCAACATCCTCACAGCAACATAAATAATCCAGATGGCACAAATTATAGAACTATAATCAATAAATCAGACACAGCAAACAAAACCTAATGAGTTGTGGATAATACATACAACACTTTGATAAGTTCAAGCTAAAATGCATCAACACCCTTTAAACTTGACAACTTTTGCCGGATGCCACCTGAGCTTTCAAAACTTGGCAAAAGTTCACCGGTTTACCTCCTCAATGCCACATGTCAACTTTTGGTTGGAGAGAGAAAAATCAGAAAAAAAAATAACATCTTTGAAAAGTCAAACCAACCATAATCTGACATGTAGGGTTGAGGGGGCAAATTGGTGCACTTTTGCCAAGTTCAAAGGTTTAATTGTAATTTTTGAAAGTTCAGGATGGCATCCGACGAAAGTTGCCAATGCATTTAGCCAAAATTCAATAGAAGGGTAAACCATTATACACTCTTAATGAGTGGGAAATAATTAAAGACAACGACAAGTGCTTACATTGCAAAAGATAATAAGCTTTTTCATGTGACGTGAGTTCTCTTACTTGCACTTCTTGGCTCCCTGATTCGCCATTGCTTTCTTCTCTTAGCAGAACAATATTTTTGTTACTGGATACAGGAAGAGAAAATTCAACTATAGAACTAGCAGGTATAATTCCAAAACTCTATTATAAACACTATTATCGTTGGTTTTCTTCATTTGGAAACTTTCTTTTTCGAAGAATTTAATTCGTTTGAAATCATTTTACATACAAAAATTAAATATTTTATACGTAAAGCGATTTGAAATAAATTGAATTTCTTTGAAATGAATGTTTCCAAACACACCCTTGTGGATCCTGCAGGGAAAAAGAAAATTACGTCAACTAGTTTTTACGGTTTACATTAACTAACCTAGCAACAAGCATAGTTTTTACGGGCGCAAGGCGCATTGAGGCACCGGGGGGCCAGGCGGGCCCCGAGGAACTTAAGGCGCACACAGGAAAAAGTGCAATATTAATTACCACCATAAACAAACTTAAAATGCAATAATTAGTAAAAAAACACTAATCATAATCACACTCTTATAATTAAACCCTTATAAATGCAAAATCTAGATGATAAGTTCAATCAAACTACAAAAGTTACCAAATAATACCTTCAATTTAGATTGTAGACTCCATGGATAAACTAATTATTATATAAAGTTTTAATTCTAATTGCTAATCACTATCGACGCATATTCTATATCCAACATTTCGTTACCATCATCTTTATACTCGTTCTCCTCAAAGTCATCCTCTTATTCATCATCATTTAGAGAGAATGAAGCAACATTTCAACACTACTTTATCATTTTCCCCTTACTCCTTTAGCAGTACAAGAAATGATGAAATTGTGATTTGAGTTGGTTAATTTCTTTCCTTTTCGTCAAGAAAATTTTGATTGATGATATGGTATCTAATGAAATAGATATTGCTTCTTAATCTTATTTTTATCTCTCTTTACTAATATATTATTATATTATAATAATGGTCAATATCATATATGTGAAAAAATGCTAAAAAAATAAAATAAAAACCTTTTTTCTTAAGGTGTACCGGAAGCGCAAAAGGCGGGAGGCGTAAGGCCCGCCTAGGCGCGTCCCTGATGAACCGAGCCTCGCCTGCCCCTCTGCTAGGGGTTGCGCCCGAGGCGCGCCACAACTATGGCAAGAAGTCATAGAATAAGAAGTATACACAAACATGTCAGGTATAATAGCATAATTCTATCAAGCGCCTCTCGCCATATGAACACAATTATCTTAGAGTTTCTGATATTGTTTATAGATCTGCTAAACTTTATGGAATTCATCAAGTAATCTAGCCAGAAGTCATAGAATACAAAGCATACAATTAATTATAAACAAAATAAAGTGGTGTTGGTGGCGGTGGACATAAACTAAAGGAACAGTAATGCATAATTGATAATCCAAACAAAATATGTGCTTGTACCCATGTTTCAGTCACATATACCATGGAAAATCAATTAAAATACCCATAGAAAATCCTCGTTTGGAAGAGAAAGATTAAATTTTTATAAATAAAAACAATATCTCACGTACACCATGTAAGACTCTAACTAAACTATATCAATTGAAAGTTGTCTGCAAGAGTGTGTATTCAACGCGCTAGAATTTGAGAAAATTGATTAGGACGTCAATTAGGAATGGAACCTGCAAAACAATCAAAGGTCAAAGGATAGGGGCTTGTCCCCGGGGGGAACCTCCAATGCCTAAGTCAGTAACTTGAAAAAATATGTTGTAATTAGAAAATGGCAGAGTTTAGGTAAAAAGTGTAGGAATTGATTACCATTTCAGTAGTAGGCCTTTGGTATTTATAGGCCTCCTTATGACCGTTACCCATGATCTGGTAGTTACGGATTTGAGTGTGGGATCATGATCCCGAGATTGTAGGAAGACTTGGTCAAATTCTGTTACTTCCTCATTTTTAGGGAGTGGGAAATTATTACCTTCATTAGGAAGATGACATTCTTGCGTGTGTCGTCTCGCTCTCGAGACGGATAACAATAGCATGTGGCTCAATATTGATACGATATAGCGGTTGGTGATCCGAGGCGGTTTCACCAGTGAGGGGTGTACGCCTCGAGCATATGGCTAGTTATCAAAAGTCCCCCCGCAAGTACGGGAAGTCTTCAGGCTTCTGTCGCTTCAATACGGGTGTCGTCTCAAGGCGGATGCCGTTTCGAGGATGGCGTGGTCTGGCGTTTACGATTCGTGTAACAACTGTTAAAGCTCCTCGTGCAGTGTGCCATACTATAGAAATGCGCCACGTGTGCTTCTGGATCTTTCCCCAAGATGGCCGTTCAAATTCAAAAAATTCTTATAAAAGCCGCTATTTTCAACAGTTACCACTTTACACTCAATTCTCTTATCGGCTTAGCATTTTCCGGCGAAGAAATTTCAAAATTTTCCCGGTGCTTTCTCCATTTCTTCTACAATGGCATGGGCTTTTTCTTTTGCTCCTAATTACAAGTAAGCATTCGTTTACTCTCAATTGCTTTGATTTACGCTGTGTTTGCAAATTCTATAAAATGCGATGATTCATGCTTCGGAGTAGTTGTAGCGTGCCTTTTTCGCAATGAGCGTTTATAGATTTTTCTGTTCGTTGTCATGGTTCCTGTGTCTTTCAATGTATTCCTTTAGCTAAGCTTTTCTAGGGATGAATATGTATTTCGCGCACTTTTGTATGGACTGGGAATAGACATAGGTTTGAACATTGAACTGACAGGTGTTTTGGGCAAAGAGGTATTTTTAGGCCCTCACTAATTTAGTTCGGCGGCCTCAAGGTCGTGCCCCTTTTGGTCTCGAGCCCAGGGCTTGACTTTCTTTCATTTGTTTCCTAGGATGAGCTCATCTAGTGGTTCAAGTGGTGATGCCCTTTTTGTCGAGATCATGGGCCGTCTTATGAGGCTTGATCAGGATTTGGACCGTCTCCTGGATCAGCTGATAACTATTGATAGAACTAACCAGCGTCCCTTTATTAGGACTAAGCGAAGGGCACATAGGATAATGACTAGTCAGGCGAGATCAACTTCTAAGTCATGGACCCCTGTCAATTCGGACGACACGGAGATCCGGGCCATAGAGGAGTATGATGGGGTTGATGGCCCCATAGACATGGGGGGCATAGATCCATGCAAGAGGTTGGGACGTCGTCTCTCCAGCCGACTCTCAATCAAAGGAGGACTAAGGTGGTGGATGCCCCCAAGAGGGCGAGGAAGAGCCGCGTCAGGGGTCCCACTCCTTGAATCAGGAGTATGGTGTCTATCTCCAATGAGTTGGACATCAGGTTCGAGGAGCAAGTGCATAAGTGGCTGATTGAAAAGCCATGTCTGTTGCCGGCTCGCCATGAATGGGTTCATACTCCCCCGGATGGCTATTTCAATATATATATGGAGCAAGTTTGGGCCGACTTCACGTATCTGCTCCCTGAGGAGATTGCCAAACTCTTGACCGACTGGGGTGTGTGTCCGGCTCAAATACATCCTAATTATTGGTCGGACATCGTGGGGCACTACCATCTATGTCGAGGCCTCGATTTTAGGTTCGACTTGATCTTCTTCCGTTAGCTAGCTTCCTTTAGGCGAAAACATTCCGAGGACCACCTACACTTCAGCCACAAGGACGGGTTCTACCACTTCTCAGATTGGCCGCAATCGGTTCAAAACTTCAAGCAGTTCTACTTCTACATGAAGATAAACCAGCTGTATCCGCCTTTTCCAACTCGGTAGAGGGAAGATATTCTTGAAGCGTTGCCCATGAGAGGGCTTGAGTTGGACAACCGCCTTAGCGTCTTCAGCCGGTTGGAGCAGGGGCAATGATCACTGCCGACCATTGCCTGGGCCTATTTGAGTAATATTAAGGTCATTGGGTGGGACGGCCTTAACATTGTATACTACAACAGTATTTCTGGTAAGCTCATCTTTTTATTTTCTTTGTTAGGATGTCATCGTCTCGTCTTAATGCTGCCCTTAATAAACATCTAGCAAAAGGTACCAAAGATCTAAGCCGGGAGAACCAGAAGAGAAAGCAGAGACAGTTGACCTAACCAAGGACGACGCCTCAAAGCTTGCCCTTTCTAAAAAGACCGGGGATAGGAAGAGGCCGAGGGACGAGGTTCCTCCTTCCGATAAAGCCGCCTCGTCGGCTGACACACTGCCCAAAAAGGGGAGTGAGGTAACCAGCTACCTTTTTAACTTTTGTTTCCTTTGTATGCCTTGATGCTAATTTGCTTTCTTTCTTCGTAGGGCCAAGAGCTATCGGGCCCAACCCACCGTTAGAGGTTACCGATTACGCTGGTCTCTACTGCCACCATCTCTCCTTCTGTTCGTTTTAAGGAGAGCTGCCTGGAGCTTGCTGGTCCTTAAGGGGGGATAAACAGCCCTCAAGTCCAATTGGCACTCCGAATCATCCTCCCTCTGCCAAGGGAGAAGGAGGTTTACAAAGAGGAGTCTAGCATGTGCGCGACTAGAAATATACTAGACCAGCTTTCTGAGGTATGTGATACCAATTTTATCTTACATTATTTCTTTTGTACAACCTGTAACATTGCGTATACTTTTGTAGGTTATGTCTTGGTGCATTGAGATGCATCGGAGGGCCTCCAACCATGCAAAGGTCAAGGCGGACCTCCAAGTGGCAAAGGCTGACCTCTAGGCGGCTGGCGGTGGCCAAGCAAAGGGAAGCTGAGGCCATAAAGGCTAAGGAAGGGGCCAATGTGGCGGCTGCCAAGCAACAAGAGACCGAGGCGACGTTGGCCGAGGTCAAGAAAGAGCTCGAGAACTTGCCCGACGCCCATACCCAAATCCTCTTCCGTAACACCCTTTTGGAGAAGGATTTAGGGTCGTCGCAGGGAAAGGTTGTGAAGCTCGAGGCAGAGATTGTTGAACGATTGGTGGGGATGGGTCGTATGTTTGGCCAGAGGTTGCTCAAGGCGGTCCGTCAGCATTGACCAGAGCTTTCTGAGGAGATGGTGAGCAATGTTAACTTACTCACCTTTTAGGAAGTTACTGATTGCCCTCCTGCTGACCAAGCGGATCCTTCTGTAGGAAGTGAGGTTCGCGAGGCGTTACCAGTGAGTTTGTCTGAAGTGCCACATGAAGACCCTCCTGCCGCATAGCTTAGATTTTTCCTTCTTTTTTTTGTTCTCTTTTGGGCTTGAGGCCTTGTAATCATTGACTTTTGTATTTAATGGCAAAGTATATTTTGATTTGTGCTTTAGTTATTGAATTATTATGTTGTTGCCACTTTCTCTAGCATGCTTTATACTATTTTTGCTTGGATGAATGTTTTTATTTTGCATTTACATGCGTGGTTACTCGCTTAGGGGTTTCATGACTTAGATTTATCTAAGAATTGCTTTTTATGCTTTGTCTAAGGCTCATTAGCATAGGTATGAGACTTTTGGTGCCAAGTCTTACGGGTTTAGTTATAACCATTGTTTATTAGTTAAGGCCTGTTAGCTTAGTTGTAGTCACGTATTTAGATTATCTAAGGCTTGTTGGCTTAGTTATGGGATAATGGTAGCTGGCTAAGGCTAGGTTGCGCTGCTTGGGGGTGAAGTAGTGTCCATTGTTGGGCCTTTAAAGGCTAAGCAAAGATAATAGCAAACACAACATAAAATCAAATAAAGTGCTTTTATTAATGAGCATAAATAGATTACAAGTAATTACATTATCTGGTGCTTTGTTAGCCGGCGAAGGCTTAGGGGACACCGCCTCATTAAAAACCTTCCCAAGGAAAATATCCAGTGGGAAAAAATCTAAGGGGAGGAAAACAGTGCGGTCGTCTGGTTTCCTAGCCGTTAGATGATATGTAGTATGACTCAAATTGGAAATGTTCCATGTTCTGGGTAATTCTCTGTCATTGGGGTCGCTGAGGCGATATGTTGCATGGCCTAGGGCTTCGGTTATCTTGTATGGTCCTTCCCAGTTAGCTCCAACTCTGCCCTTACCCTCGCGAGACTGAGAGGCGGTAGTGTCTTTGAGGACTAGGTCTCCGTCTCTGAGTTGTAGGCTTCTGACCTTCCTGTCATGATACTTGGCAATTTTGGCTTTATAGGCGACCATTCTGATGCAAGCTCGCTCTCTTCTTTCTTCGAGGTTATCTAAATGGTGTCTTAGGTTGATATCATTCTGCTCTTTAGAGTGATAGACAACTCTTTCTGTTGGGGCCGCGATTTTTACTAGGATCATGGGTTCTATCCCGTGTACATGGGAGTAGGGCGTCTCACTAGTTGGTTTGCATGGGGTAGTCCGATTGGACCACAGTACACTTATGAGCTAGTCTGGCCAAGATCCTTTCTTTCCTCTTTCGAGGTGTTTCTTTAACCCCTCTCCAAGCATCCTATTGGTGACCTCCGTCTGGCCGTTCATCTGTGGATGTGTTACGGAGGAAAAATAGTTCTTTATCTTCAGCCCTTGGAAAAATTCTATGAACTTCTTAGACCTGAATTGGGTGTCATTGTCTGCCATAATTTTCTTTGGTACCCCAAACCGTGTGTTAATGTTTTTCCAGACGAAGTCAATGACTTTTTCGGGGGTGATTGCGTTCACAGCTACAGCCTCAACCCATTTAGTGAAGTGGTAAATGGTGACGATCACAAACTTCCTTTGTCCGCTGGCTTCTGGCAGAGGTCTGACTATGTCGATTCTCAATTTTGAGAAAGGCCAAGCAGTCATGATGGGCCGCTGGTTCGCCTGGGGGATGTGTGTTTTTCTAGCATGCACTTGGCATGGGCGGCAGCTTTGAACATAGCTTGCGGCGTCCACCTCTATTATTTCCCAATAATAGCCGGCTAAGCTGACTCTTCTAAGTAGTGTGGATGCCACTTGGTAAGACCCGCAAATACCTTCATGTAGCTCCTCCAAGATGTTCTTGCCTTAAGACAGAGTCACACATTTTTGCCATGCATCTACGTAAGACTTTCTGTAGAGCTCGTCATTCCTAAGGGAGTATCACATGGATTTTTGAACAATCCTAGAGGCCTCTTCCTCGTCAGCTGGGAGTTTGTTTTCTTTGAGATAGGTGATTATGGGTTGACGCCAGTCGTTGTTTCCTTCCTTAATGCAAAACACCTCTTCTTCGCAGCTTGTGTTGACAAGAACTTCATATGGACAGCTTAGCTTCTTGTAATCGTCTGGGCTAGCTGTGGCTTTTGCTAACTCGTCTGATGTCTCATTTTGAGCTATGGGGATGTGCTCAACTTTCCACTCCATCCCTTTCTTCTCTAGATTCTCCATTAAAGTTTGTACTCTGCTTAAATATTTAACCATGCTTCCTTCCTTTGTCTCGAAGTTTCTATTGATTTGGTTGAACACCAACCATAAGTCGCTTCGAATAATTACCCTATTGGGAGCAATTTCAGTCACCAGCTCGAGACCTTTGATCATAGCCACTTATTCCACGGTGTTATTGGTTGCCAGAAAGGTGAGTTTGGCAGCATACTTTAGGCAGATGCAATCAGGCCCCTTTATCAATACCCTGATGCCAACTCCATTGTTTGAGGATACTCCATCTACATATACAACCCAGGGTTCCATTTTGACTATCTCCGTCGGCTTGAGGCCCACAAATTCGACCATAAAATTGGCCAGTATTTGTGCTTTTAGAGCCGTCCTTCCCTCGAACCTGATATCAAACTCTCCTAGTCTTACCGCCCATTCGGCCATTCTGCCTGATGTCTTAGGCTGTTGGAGTACCTTTTTCAAAGGAAAACTGGTTCTTACGATTATGGTGTGCACTTAGAAGTAGGGCCTTAACCTCACCGATGCAGAGATTAGGCTTAAGGCTAGCTTCTCGATCTTCGGGTACCTTAGCTCCGCATTTTTCAGTACCTTACTAGTGTAGTAGATGGGGTGCTGCTCATTGTCTTGCTCTTTTACTAGGACTACTCCGACCGCTTCATTAGTATAGCTGCCAAATAGATGTATAGTGGTTCCCCCTAGACTAGACGACTGAGCAATGGGGGCGAATCTAGGAATTTCTTCAAGCTTTCAAAAGCTAGGTCGCAGCACTTATCCTATTTAAAGGCTTTGTCTTGCTTAATCTCCTTGTAGAAAGGTAGGCATCTCTTTGCAGAAAATGAGATAAACCGTCCCAAGGCGTTAATCTGGCCATTGAGACATTGCACCTTATTTAGATTTCGAGGCGGTATCATCTTGATGATAGCTTCAATTTTCTTGGGGTTGGCTTCTATGCCCCTTTCAGAGATGAGGAACCCTAGAAACTTGCCGCTTTTCACCCCAAAGGTGCACTTCTCTGGGTTTAGCTTTCAACCGGTACTTCTATAGCACTTTAAAGACTTTCTCAATATCAGCTGCGTGGCTGGCCTCATTCTTGCTTTTTACTATCATGTCGTCTACATATACCTCGATGTTTTCACCTATCTGCCCTTTGAACATCTCATTAATGAGCTGCTGGTAAGTGGCTCCTGCATTTTTGAGCCTAAATGGCATCACCTTATAACAATACATTCCCTCATGTATAATAAAGGACATCTTCTCTTCATCCTTGGGGTCCATCGATATATGATGATATCCCGCCTTGGTATCCAACAGGGAGTAGACTGCAAATCCAGCCGTTAAATCTATGAGTTGGTTGATGCTTGGCAAAGGATAGCTATCCTTGGGGCAGACTTTGTTCAAGTCCGTGAAGTCCACACACATTCGCCAAGAGTCGTTGGGCTTTCTCACCAGTACCACATTGGCCAGCCATTTGAGGTAGTTTAGTTTTTGTATATGACCTGCTTCAAGCAGCTTTTTGATTTCCGCTTCAATTTCCTTTTACCTCTCAAGGGTGTGCTTACGTTTCTTTTGTTTTACTAGGGGGCTGAAGGATCTATGTTCAGCTTGTGACTCATGACCTCGGGACGCACACCCTCAATATCGTCTGGAGACCATGAGAAAGTGTGTTGTTGTTCTCTCAATACCTTTATTATGGCGGCTTTTGTATCTTCTCTCAAATCCTTCGCGAGCTTGAGCGTTCTATTCTAGCCTATGGTAAGGACTTCCAGATCTCTCACTAGCTTTGCTCTTTCTCGCTTCTCTGCCTCGATAGAGACAATTTTAGTCTGCTAGGATGTTAAATATGTCTCCTGGGCCACTTGTGGGTTTCCCACTGCTAATGTTATTCCTTTCTTGGTTGGAATTTGGAGTGTCAAATATTTCATGGAGATGATGGCTTCTGACTCGATCAGGAATGGTCGTCCTAAAATGATGTTGTATCCAACTAAGATGTCAGCTATGGTGAACTCTACTTCCCCACTCCAATTCAAGTCCTTGTCTCCTATCTCCATCTCTAGTGTGACTTATCCTATTGATGGGATAGTTTGCCCCCCGAGTCCTACAAGGGGATTGTGTCCTGGCCAGGCTCTACTGTGGTGGATGTCTAGCTGCCATAGTGTTAATTGGGTTATCAAGTTGACTAAGCTTCCTGTGTCCATCAGGACCCTTTTAACTATATATCCTTTGGTTAGTGTCTTAATGACCAGGGGTTCCGTATGGTCCTTTACCAACAAATGCCTTTGACAGGCCTTGAATAGTTCAACGTCTTGGCCCGTTAAATCTACTACCTTGGATCTCTTTGGGAGGTGACTCAAATCCTGATCCTCCTGCTATTACCATTACCAGTCCTTTAGCTTTTTGTGTTCTACCATCTCCGGCTTTTGACGTCTTCGGGGCGGTTTTCTTTTCTTCCCTTGTGACCCCTCTAGCAAACTGACTGAATTTCCCGGCTTGAATCAAGGCATGTACTTTATCTGCCAACACCCTACACTCATCCGTGTGATGTCCTCTTGCCTGGTGGAATTCACAATATTTTTCTAGGTCGAGGCCCACCTTCTGGCCCCTCGAGAATATTTGGGAACCTCAAGTTTTTCCTCTCGTTGGTCTTTTCTATTGCAACCAGTATTTGACTAAGCGGGGCGTTTAGGGCCGGCTGGTTGATGTCGGCTCGAGGGATAGTGCTTCTACCCGAGCCGCCGAAAGGCTATCTAGGGTGGCGGTCATCTCTTCGGTCGCCAGATCTTTCTTCAACTTTCCTCTTTCTGGATCTATTCATTTCATCCACCTCAATCATGCTCTTGGCCATGGCTATCATTTGTGTAGTGTCTCAAGGCCTCCTTGTAATGATTTTCGTACAGATTCTGTCGTTTCTTATGCCTCGGATGAGGGCTTCCTTAGTGGTGCAGAAATCGAGATCATCAGTGCTAATGCATACTTCATTGAAGCGATGGATGTAAGATCGGAGTGATTTGTTGAGTTCCTGGACAACTTTATATAGTTGTCAGCTCACATACGAGGCGGGGGTGGAACCGAGGAAGTGCTTACAGAACATCTCGCTCAATTGGTCCCAGGAGCTGATAGAATTGGGCTTCAATTTATGGAACCAATACGCGGCTGGACCGGTGAGTGTCTGTTCAAAGTAGCGGCATATGTAGGCTTCCGGGGTGTAGACCATCTCCATCCTGTTTACATAATGCCTTACATGAACAATCGGGTCGTCGCGGCCATCGTATAGCTTTGTGAAGATGGGAGCAATGAAGTACGGATTCAATTGGATGCCTAAGATCTTCTTGGTGAATGGTGAGAGCCTCTTCTCCACTAGCGCCTCCTGGTATGGTACTGCTAGGTCTTTCAGCAGCTTTTTAAGGTTTCCTCTGAGCTTGGGGTCAATTTTCGTGTTGATGTCTCCTTTATCCGCATTGTCCACCGGCTCGACGTTTGAAGGATGAAGTGATGATGGCTCTCCTAGAGCTTGGGAGAAAGGGTTCAGCCAGGCGGACGGAGCCGCTCCATATGAATATGGCATATGCATGCCCATTGTCTGTGCCGGCACTCCAGCCGGGAAGTAGGGGTTACCGCCTGGGGAATTGAAGGCTTGGAGCATCGCCAACATCTGTGCTTGAATCACCGGGTTCGTGGCGAAGCTACCTTAAGGAATCGTCAGCGCCGGGTGAGGAGCCGCGGTGACTAGGACGACGAGAAATGTCTCTGTAGTGGTGATTGTTTAACGATTGTCATTAGAGGGAAACAGCTCTCTTACTAGACCTTGGCAATTGGGTTCGTCATCGGGGATTCCCTGGAGGGTAGTCCCCACCATGTTGTACTACTCTGCAAACCCTATTCTGATGATTTATTGCTGCTCCAGTGGAATGTTGTAATCCCTGAAGATTTTTAGCATATGTTCCACTCCATTCCGTAGTGGGGGTGTTGTAGAGGAGCCTCCAAGACCGGTAAGACCCTCGGGGGTGCCTTGGAGAGTACGGTTTCAGAAGGATGGCTGTCGTTGATTTCCACCATTTTCGTGTTCAAGGTAGACCAAAAATCTCGATTGAACCAAGTAAATTTGGTCCACGCTCACCGCACCACTGACAGTTCTCCGTAAGAGTGTGTATTCAATGCGCTAGAACTTTAGAAAATTGATTATGACATCAATTAGGAATAGGTCCTGCAAAACAATCAAAGGTCAAAGGATCGGGGCTTGTCCCTGGGGGAAACCTCCGATGCCTAAGTCAGTAACTTGAAAAAATATGTTGTAATTAGAAAATGGCAGAGTTTAGGTAAAAAGTGTAGGAAATGATTACCATTTCAGTAGTAGGCCTTCGGTATTTATAGGCCTCCTTATGACCGTTACCCATGATCTGGTAGTTACGGATTTGAGTGGGGGATCATGATTCCGAGATTATAGGAAGACTTGGTCAAATTCTGTTAGTTCCTCATTTTTAGGGAGTGGGAAGTTATTGCTTTGATTAGGCAGATAACATTCTTACGTGTGTCATCTCGCTCTCAAGACAGATACCAATAGCATATGGCTCAATATTGCTACGACATAGAGGTTGGTGAGCCGAGGCAGTGTCACCAGTGAGGGGTGTACGCCTTGAGCATATGGCCAGTCATCATCGACTATATCTAGTTCAATTTTAATAAAACCCCAATTTCAGTAAAAAGTGTAAAACACTCAATCAATTTTATCTCAATATTATTATTAATTTCAATACAAATCATGAACAAAAACCCCTAATTCTATAACCATAAAAGTATATAACCGTGACTAAATTCTCAATTCCATGATTAAGTTCAATTCAAAATGTTATTTCCATAAAGCTTACACAAATCTCTAATGTTATAATATATTTGAATTTGTAATTATAAACTAATTCATCCTAAAATACCAATAATTGCAATGGAGAAGTTGAAGAATAGAGGGCTTCACTGTAGCAACAGATGGATGGCGCCACGGCGCGGCGGAAACGACACAACAGCAGCTCTGGCTACGGTTGGAGAGCAGAAAAAATTTCGACGATGTGCAAAGGATAGAATAAACTGATGATTGATCGATGTAAAGGACAAAAAAATAGAGACAACTAATTTGCCTGCTAGATTTAATCGGGAATATTCATTATTGTTAGGCTAGGTTCTAATTCTTAGGCTTTGCTTGGGACCAAGTTTTCTAAGGCTTTGCTTGGATCATGGTTTTCGGTTGGATGGTAAATATGAGAAACTGAAATCCACTGCTTGGGAAGAAAGTATAGGGGGGTTTGGATAGAATTTGGAAGGAGCCCCTTCCTTCCATTTAGAGCCTTTAAACTCATTTAACTTCCCCCAATTTGGTGGGTTTTGAGGGGAAGGTAGTACAATTTTACATTTTTAACCCCATTCTTTTAATTTTTACACACATTTTTATAAATAAGGGTAATTAAGTAATTTACATGCTTATTTTACTTTATAAATTCATTCCTTCTTCTCAAACACAATAATATTCTTTCCTTTATGATTCTATCAAATACTATAATTTAAATTACTGTCCTTTAGTTTCCTTTCCTTTTTAATTCTTAAAAAGCTTGCTCCCAAGCAAAGCCTAAAGGAAAGGAAGGGAAAGCATTTTGATTCATCTACTTGGGACCAAGAATTTGTAAAAGTAGGTGGAATATGAAGGAAGTCAATTCTGCCTCATTCCCCTCATTTTATGATTTTATGATCCGATCAATTTGGTGGGATTCGAGGGGATTGGGTTATGAATTTACTTTTATAACCTCATATTTATAATTTATTTATACACACCCTTACTTATAAGGGTATTTAAGTAATTTTATATCCAATTTCCTTTAAAAATCCATTCTTTCTTTCCAAGTACCATAATTTTAAAAAAATGTCATTCCCTTAAAATTCCATCCTTTCTTTTCTTTTCCTCTTCATTCCACTCCTTTATGATTCTCCACTACTTTGCTCCCAAGCAAAGCCTTAAAGGGGTCTTTACACAATTGCTCACAAGATCTAAAGTAATTTGGCCAAACAATCTTCAGAAAAGTCAAAACAGGGAAAACTATTATAAGGATACGGTCCAATTCAAAAATATTTACCCAGCTCCCTTTCTCTCATTCAAAGAAGCGATATACTAGATGTTTAATGGAAATCTGCTAAATATAATTTTTTATAAAATAATCATCGTAAATTATGTATTGTAAACTGTTAAAATTAACTAAATAATGGATCTATTATATATCTATTAAATATATGCTAGATGTCATTAAATTTCATAAAAACTATTAAAATTAAGATATATTAGATATTTACTAGACATCTAACAGTGATCTACTAGATATTTAGTATATATATACTAGATGTTAAATAATCATCATAAAAAAGATACGGATCTATTTATAAAATATGAAATTGTCATATACATATCTACTATATATATATGTTAGATGTCATTAGATTTCAGAAAAAACTGCTAAAATTAAGATATACCAGGTATTTACTAGATATCTTAAACTAGATAAATACTAGATAAAAAATTTCGACAATGTCACAGTGGATATTATTTCGAAAATAAAAATAACACGAACAAAAATTTTTAAAGTGACATGTCAAAAAATTAAACGTTTTGATAGATAAATGAAAAATTAGAAATAAAATCAAAACAAAAAAAGGGAGAAAGAGGTGAAAGGTGTGGTTTGTAAATAGATTAGAAAGAAAATATAGATATGTAATTAGGGCCAGTTTGGTATTGCTTATTAACCTACTATCAAAATAAGTTGCTCTCACAAACTTTGAATATAACTACATATTTTAGCTTTGAACAACACATTTTGGTTATTCATATTAATTTATTAGGAACTGTCTGACTTGTTTTTTTCAAAATCAAATTTGCTGCTTATAGAAAAAGCTTGAAAATTGAGCTTCCAAAACAAGCAGCTTGAGAAAGCAATCTCAAACTGACCCTTAGTTTTTACTTGGTGATGAATTTGTAATATTTTAGTGAGACATGGAGGTTCTTTACAGTTTCCCTTCTTAAAACGAGCTCTAAAACAAAGATTAGCTAAGCTTCGATATCTCCTTCCATAAAATAACTTGGATCAATGCTAGATAAACATATGCATATTGTTCACTTTTTACAGACACGTGTGCATACTGTTCACTTTTTTAAAAAAAAATCTTTGATTTGTTTTGCATTTATCTCTCAAATCGTTCATTTTTTCAACTTATCGCTTTAGAGTATTTTGTTGGTCTCTTTTTTATCTTCAAAACGACATCCACTGTGATATTTTCAAACTTTTTCAACTGGTAGACATCGGGTAGATGTCTGGTAAATATCCAATAGATGCCCAATCGCCTATGGCTACAATTGCTAAAAACCAAATATATATATGCTGATATTGTATGATTTTTTGCAATTAATTTGCTTCAAATTATGAGGGTTAATGCAGAATCTTTGTCAATAGATGCAAAACCCAATTTGGTGAGTTCTGGGGGAAGGTGTTAAAATTTTACCTCTTTAACCCTATTATTTTAATCCTGTACACACATTTGTAAAAACTAAGAATATTGAAGTAATTTACATACTTACTTTACTTTATTATTTCATCCATTCTTCCCAAACACAATTATTCATTCAGATACTATCCTTTGAATTACCACCTTTCATTTCATTTCCTTTTATAAATTTACCAAACTTGCTCCCAAGCGAAGCCTTAGAGCAAGTCTAACCATATTCCCTATTTTCCGTTCTCTAAACTCTATTTTACAGGATTTACAGTGTTTTTACTCCAATTATCTTCCGTATTTTTCATTCTCTATATTACATTCCCAAAAAAATAATAATATTCTATTATTATTATTATATTAATTCTTTTACATCATTTTTATTCTAATCAACCAACAAAAAAATTTAAAAACAAAAAGTAAAAATAAATAATATCAATATATATATATATATATATATATATATATATATATATATATATATAGAGAGAGAGAGAGAGAGAGAGAGAGAGAGAGAGAGAGAGACTTATTTTAGGGATATAGGAATAATTGAATTCAACCATTCCCCATATTTATTCCCTATTTTAGATTAATGCCTGGAATAGAGAATGGTTGGATTTCGTATTAGCTAAAAAAATAAAATTGCATAACACACATAAATGGGCCAAAAGGTAAATCGTTTGCAATTGAGGCTCTTACAAAAATCACTCATCTTTACAAAATAATTTAAACTACAAGATAAACTTTTTAAAAAAAAACACTCTTCTACATTAATTAATAAAAAAAACAGCTCAAATTAATTATAAAGTTACAGCCCTTCCCCCCACATGCGACAGTTCATGATTATTATTATTTTCTTTACGTTCTTTTCCATTTATCTTTTAAATCGTTCATTTTTTCGACATGCCGCTTTAAAGTTTTTTGTTCGTCTCTTTTTTATCTTCGAAATGACATCCACTATGACTTTTTTGAACTTTTTCAACTGATAGACAAGTGGTAGATGTCTGGTAGATGTGTGGAATCTATTTTTTTCATTAGCCTTTTTTCTCATATGATATGTATACTGTACTTTCTCTCTATTGGATATGCTCTTGCATTCTTTTCTTGATTTAGAAATCGTATCTCGATTCTCTTCTCTTCTTGGCATTTGTTTGATTTTTGCGACTAATTTATCATTGTTTAGCTGGTGGTTTGATTTGAAGGTTTACACAAACTAACATAACGATTCCATAAAAAAACCATAAAAAACTAATATCTACCATATGTCTACCAGATTTCTATCACATGTCTATTGGACATCTATCAGATGTCTACTAGTTTAAAAAATTCGAAAATGTCTCAATTATGTCATTTCGAAGATGAAAATAAGACGAGTAAAAAACTCTAAAGCGGCATGTCGAAAAAATAAACGGTTTAAGAGATAAATGAAAAATAAGAAAAAAATCAAAAGAGATTCAGAATGAAGAACGACAGTCAAAGCTTCTCAATTAAGCAATAAATAGACCAATATCCCACACCCTAAAACCAGAGCGACACTAGATCTAGTCAAGAAACAGCAGCACAAAACTAATATAAACGATTCCGTAAAAACATTGTCAAAACTAGGATCTACCACTTATCTATTAGATATCTATCATGTGACTATTGGGTGTCAAATTTTGAAGAATCACAGTGAATATCATTTTAAAGATAAAAATAAGACAAAAAAAAATACTAAAACGACGTGTTAAAAAAATAAATAATTTAAAATATAAATAAAAAAATTTAAAAAAAAAAAGATAAAAACAAGTAAATGATACAATTATAAATAAAATTAAAGGCTAAAAAAATATGTATTTATAAATAATTTAATTTAATAATAAATTTATAAATAATTTATTATGTTTTCAATTGAAGCTCATGGATGACAATTTGTTCTCGATGAATTGTAAAAGAAAACCATAAATATAAAATGCAGTCAAAAATTAAATATAAAACACGAATTAATGATAGTAAAATAAATAAATTGAGATGAAAGGAAGAAGATTGTAGATTATATTGTGATCACAGTAATTCCGGCGAAGAGAAATGAATGTTTGAATCGATGGGATCAACGTCTCCGCCACTTTGGTGGGTTGGAGTTGGAGTTGGGCCGTCTTCCGCCGCTGCTTCTCTTCTTCTCCGTACTTCCTTCCAGGTTTCTTTCTTTCTTTTGCTGAACTCTCCAACCCTAACAAGTTTCTGTAATTTCGAACCCAATTATAATTGAATTGACTGTTTTTCATTTCTTTTTGAAAACTCAAGTTTCTCACCTGCTATACACAAGTTGTATTGGATCCAAGTACTGCACACATTTCTTTTCTTCTATAGTTTGAAATGCCTTTATTTCTTATCCTTCCATTCTGTTATAAACCCTAGATTTTGTGACCCTTTCTGTCATCTGTTTTAATTGATAGAACTGGACCCATTTCAAAAACTGAATTTCAGTTCTGAAATCTGAAATTTTTGTTCCACCAATTGATGACTAAGGCCCTGTTCTTTTGGACTTTTGGACTGCAATTTTCTGAATTGAACTGAACTTATTTCAGTGTAAATTTATAACTATGCATAACTAAACTGAACTGAAGTGGACTGAACTGAATTGTAGTCCAAAAGAATAGGGCCTAAATAGGCAGCCAATACAGCTCTTTACTGAGAAATAATCCTGTTTTGAGAACACCTAATTACTTGGTGATTGCAGCAATATGCTGAAATATATAGTTGTTATCGGTTCGTCTTTATATGAATTCCCAATATGCTGAATGAATTGAAAATTGCCTTTATAGATGCTATGTCAATTTGAGATAAGGATCATTGATCATCCTTGTTGTATTGAATTCCTTGTTATATCCATTTAGCAACTAGTAAATAAAGATCATTTTTATAGTGGAAAAGATGAATTAATGGACTTAAATACCTTTTTGGGTCCTGTTCTATAACTCAAATGCCCTTTTGGTATCTGGCATATTGAAATCGCCATCTATTCAAGTCAAGCCTATCCGAATTTAATACGATAACTTAACGGACCATTTATGGTTTTGGGGTGTTAAAGACAGTCGAAAATTACTTGTTATAGTCGGTGTAAAAGACATTTCTGCCCCCTACTAAAATACCATACTATGCAGATTTTTTGTCATAAAGCCTCCGCCACTGCAGAGGCTTTTTGACAAAAAGTCGCTGAAGTGGCAGGGGCGTTTTGACAAGTCGTCTCTGCAGTGGTGGGGGCTTTTTGACAAAAAGTCTTTGCATACCAATGGATTTTGAATTTTTTGAGTTTTTTTAATTGTTTTTGTTAATTTCATATGAAAATAGTTAAAACACATACCCGGTTATGATTTCCACATCTAACTTGTTTGATTTGTCTTTTGAATGGAGAAAATGGTGATATGGATGTTTTTAGGGTTTATGGATAATTTGCGATGGTCTTTAACAACACCCATTATGGTTGACTTGTCCATGCATGTTTAACTACATGTGTTCATGTAATTATTGGTATTTCACGTCTTTGCATTGTTGGATGGATATTTAATATACTGAAATTGGATAGGTCATGTATTAAATAGAAAAAAAAGTTGGATAGTTCAGATATCAAATAGGCAAAAACTGAATCGGCCAGACACCAAATAGACAATATCAATAGGTCAGACACCTAGAGTTATAAAACAAAATCCGAAAAGGTGTTTCAATCTAAACAAATGACTTGTAATCCATACTTTCATTTTCATTAATCATTAATGACATTCAGTTACCATCATCAAAAGCTTTAAGAAAGTGAGTAGCATTTTTTATTCTATCATGGGATCATTTAGTTGAAGAAATTTGATATCTATTCTGCAATATTTGCTCTTTCATCTATACTGTTGGACAGAGCCTCTTTCTTGGCTACCGAATTCCTAGTTTGAAGGATTTATGGTGCAAAAATGCTTCAAGATTCAAAGGAGTTGATTTTATTCAGCTTACCAATGATGTATTTACACGAACATGTTCAAAGCACTACAGTTTTTTCGGCATTGGGGAAATTGGGAAAGGCCACAGCATCAAGGGAGAATCAAACATACAGTCATCTGGAAGAAATTCATTGAATAACAGGAAGTGGACAAATGTTCTTCTCGGTATTAATATCCTGTGAGTAATTCTATATCTGGACTAAAAATCGTTCTTCGTTCTTCAGTTGTGATGCAATCATAGTTGTGAAGGCGCAAGGCGCACCAACTTAGAAAACCCATAAATTATGCTGAACAAAAATAAAAGGTTCATCACTTATATTATTTTATGTTTTCAGATCAATTAAATTGATCATTTTTTCTAAGATGCAGTGATCATTTTATAATTAATAATAATAATATTGTTAGTATTTTATTATCATTGAAGAGAGAAACTTTCATAAGTAATATTTTTCCCCTTATTTTTCTTCCGTAGTTCCTTTTCTTTCCTAAACTCTAAACTTACCTAAATCATTACAATTCCTGTGACAAACCTAATTTTGGTATCAGGCGTCCCTAGGCGCACGCCTGGAGCCTAGAGCCTAGAGCCTGGTGCATCCAGGCACACGCCTTTTGAATGTGAGGAGCTTTGGTAGGCTCCTAGGCGATGAGCTAGCCTAAGGCGCGCCGGAGGCACGCCTTTGACAACTATGGATGCAATAGCTAATGAGAAAACTTTACTTTTTCAAACATGCCTCTGATTCCTCTGCTTTTGTTGGCCTTATACTTTTTAATTCGTTTATGCAGAGTTTTCGTTGGACAAATGGCCACACAAGGGAAGCTGTTATTGTGGGGAGCCAAGGTTAGACAAATAGGAAATGGATAAATCAGGCGTTAGCCTTTGTACACAAATTTCTAATTTGTGGATTTTATACATTATTTTATATTATTTCCAGGTCAATAGTCTTATTGACAAGGGACAATTTTGGAGGCTGCTCACTTCTTCGGTTCTGCATGCAAATGTCGGGCACCTTATGGTCTGTTCTGAGTTTTCGAGACTTAAATTTCTACTTAATGGTTGTTTAAGGGCGAAATGCATCAAGACCCCCTTGAACTTTGGCAATTTTCTCTGGATGCCACCTGAATTATCAAAAGTTTCATTTAACCCCTTAAACTTGGCAAAAGTGCAATAGTTTGCCCCGTCAATGCCACGTGTCAGCTCTTGGTTGGTTTGACTTTTCAAATATGTCATTTTTTTACATGTGCAACTGAGGGGGCAAATTGCTGCGCTTGTGCCAAGTTTGAGGAGGTGACTGGAACTTTTGAAACTTGAGGGGGACATCCAACAAAAGTTGTCAAGTGTCGGGGGTTGTTGATACATATGGCCTTGTTTTTGAAGTATCAAGTGCTGAAAAACATTTCTCTTCTTTTTTAGGTGAATTGTTATTCCTTGAATTCTATTGGTCCTTCTGTTGAAAACCTTATCGGTCCAAAGAGATTCCTCGCAGTTTACACTGCCTCTGCAATTGCAAGTAATGATACATACAAGATCAAAATAGACTTAAATACCTTTTTGGGTCCTGTTCGATATCTCAAATGCCCTTTTGGTGTCTAACCTATCAAAATTGCCTATTTGGTGCATTATGTATTCACTTTTCACCTATTTGGTAAATGATGTATTCAATATCAGCCTATTAGGTGCATGCCCTATTTAATTTTAGTATCTCAAGCGTCAATCTAACAACACAAAAAACGTAAAATACCTATATCGTCAGTTGGAGCATAGTATATTTTTCCGCATGCATAGAATTGTCGACCCTTGGTAATTCGTTAGATTGTCGAGCTAAAATTAAACATGTCAGGTATCAAATAGGCAAAAATTGAACACGTCAATATATAAGACACCAAAAGGGTATTTGAGTTATAGAACATGATCCAAAAAGGTATTTAAGTCGATGAAAATATGATTTGTGATTTTGTATGTTGGGGTTAGCCAGGTTCAACAACAAGTTATTGGTTATGCAAAGCCCCTGCAGTTGGTGCCTCTGGAGCAGTTTTTGGATTAGTAGGCCATCCTGCTCAATTTACTTAGTTTTTCTTTTGGCTTGATCCATCTTCAGGTCCCACCCTTGAACTTTCAAAGTGACCCCGTAGCTCCCTCAACTTTTAAAAAGTGCACCACTTTGCTCCTTGAATGCTCCGTGTTGGATTTTGGTTTGACTTTTCAAAGAAGTCATTTTCTGATTTTCACTCTCCAGTAATAAGTTCACACGCGGCGCAAAGTGATGCACTTTTCGAAAGTTGAGGGGAGCTACATGGTCGCTTTGAAAGTTCAAGGGGACAATAGGTTTTTTTGGAACAAGTTCAGGTAGCTGGAGATGCATTAGGCCATTTATTTTTGTGTATTTGCATAGTATGTGTTCTAAAATGCCTCAATTCTCGTTGCGGATTGTATAGGTAGGATCTCTTGCTGTGTTTGTGCTAAGGCATAGAGGCATGATTAGAGGAGGTGGAAAGGAGGATCTGCAGCATATAGCACGAGTGATAGCACTAAATATGGTAAGATATAAGGCTCATTTAGGGCCAGTTTGGGATTGCTTTCCCATATTGCTGTCATGAAAAGCTTCATTTTTAAGCTTTCCCTGTAGATTTTGACATCTGGAAATTATAACAGCAAACAAATCCTAATTAATTAGTATTAAGAGTCAAAATTTTGACAAGACCAAAATTTGTTGTTATGTGGAAAGGTTGTGGATGGACCTTTTCAGTACAACAGTTGGGTTTGCTAGTTATAGACTAGGTTGCACGGACACGCCTCAACTGTCCGACACGACACGGACACGCAGACACGGCAATTTTGAAAAAATATGCATTTGGACACGGCAGCTAAAATAAATTTTCAAATATAAATGTCATACATGGTAAAATCTATATCATCCATGGTCATTTGATCAACTACAAAATAACAAAAAAAAAACAAATCTAAAGTAGTTTCTATGTCATGTCCTGTGACTTTATTGCACATGCTAATATCTTTACCAGCTATGTGCAACAAATGAGCTTTAACTCAAGTGTATGACCATTTCTTTTTTGCCCATATCGTTGCATTTAAATTTTGTATTACCCCACCTCCACCACATTTTTCTATTTTTGACACATTTCCACAAAGGAGATTCATTAACTTCTACGTGGAGTGTCCAAAGTGTGTCTGCTGAGTGTCCGAGAAGTGTCCATCCTACGTGGAGTGTCCATTTCAAATTTGGAGTGTCTGAGACGTTTCAAACGAGTGTCTGGAGAGTGTCGGTATCCGACACGTGTCCGACAAGGGGACACTCCATGTTTTGGAGTGTTCATGCATCATAGGTTATAGACTGGTTTCAGGTCAATTTAGCTTCAGTTATTACCCAGAAAGTTTTGTAATTAAAAGAGATTTGGTGCAGGTAATTGGTCTTTTGTCCAGAGGCATTGATAACTGGGGACATGTAAGCTCAACTTTCACCCTTTAATATCTAAATTATATATGTAGCAATTATGGGAGCGAGTAAATAAAAAAAGGTAAAATTCAAAAGCATAGCATGTGGTTTCGGTCGAGTGACCCTAAAAACCTGCTGCATAGTGACCCGTTAATTGCCCATTTGACCCGGCTACCCATAATGGGTTATTGGGTCAATAATTTGGAAAGTTTTTTTAGTTTATTGTTTAAATAAAAACCTAGTCTCTAAAGTTTAATTTAAGTGAATTTAATTGGAATGCGTTTATTGTTATTTGATCTCCATTCTTCAATTTTAATTTTAAAAATTTGTGTAATAACTTTATAATTTTTATAGTTATATTTATATATAAACAACCATTGTAATACTTCTTTTTATTTTAACCATTGATTATAGGGTTTTTTCTTTGCTTTGTTTTCTTTTCTTTTCTTTTTTTACTGTTTTAATCTTGCTATATATTAACTTTATTTAGTTTTTTTACGTATGAAAAACTTTATTTATTTTTCAATATCAAACAATTAGTTTGCTAGTTAATGAATAATGAAAATTAATTATGTGTAAATATCAAAATGTTAAGTAAATATTTTTTACACTAATTTTGATCTTAACTTTAATACAAGACAATTGTTTGTTGGTTATTATATCATATTTTAATATTCTTAAGTATTAAAAATTATATTTCTAACAGATTTGTTTTAAACGGCTGAACCCTGGTTCAACTCCAGCCATCGACCCTTGACCCTCTCCTATCACCCGTTCGAGGTGTCGGGCCAGATTTGACAACCATGGTTTTGGTCATTTCCGAAAAGATGATCATAAAATTTTTGTTTTCGATTGAGGTGTAAAACATTATCAAAGTAAAAGATTTACAAAATGTCTCTTTTCTAATGTTACAAATTGTATTTTAATCATATTATTTTTTTGAATTATATATTTGGATTTGAATATAAGCTTTGGAGATTTTTCATTTTATTATGATTTTTCAAAATTAATCTTTTAATTAAAAACTATTTACACTTTTAAAAAAATTTCAAAAATTATAATGGAGGTTAATTGTATTTTTATTAATCAACTTGCAAAATTTCAGTTCAAGTGATATAATTTCAAATTCAGGATATTTTTTTGTCATTTGCTTGCTAACTTTAAAACCATAAACCCCATTTTGACACAAAAAAAACTTTGATCCTCTTTTTAAAAATGAGTTAAATCATATGGCATATTTTTGAATCTTACCCTGAAAAAAACTACTCTGTCTACTTTCATTAAGTTTTTTATAACCAGGATAAAAGTTTTTTATTAAACTATTAAAAAGACTAATTTGTCTTTTAGATTTTTGTATAAACTTAAAAAAAGTACCATGTGGTTTTACTCATTTGCAAAACGGGTTTTGAGAAAATCTTTTTTGCAAAAAGGGGCGTGAAGTTTGTAACAATTAGCAATTTAGAGTTTTTCCGTCCATTCCGTTAATCGGCAATGGGTGAAATGGTAGACCCACATTTTTTCTCTTCTCCTTCTCTTTACATTGTAAGAGATGAAATAGCATAGAAGAAACATAATCCCATAGAGATGAAGCGTATGAAAGCTATTTCCAGTGTAAAAATCCATTAACGAAAAACATCTTAGCTAACTTGAAATTGGAATTGAACAAAAACCCATATTGGGAAGCCAACAATATAACCCAACAATCTTGATAATTTCATGTTGAAGCAAGAAAACAAAAGAAATGCGGAAAAGAATCACATAATTCGTCAAAACTCAGTTAGCTAGTTTGAAATCTATAGAAAAAGAATAGCCTTTTCACCTGTAGAAAAACAAATAAGAAACAACTCAAAATGAAAGTATATGTACAGGGCATAGTAATGTAATGTGAATCAGAGAAAATTGAAATCTAGGCTAAAACATCGTTGCGGTGGTTGGCGGTGACTCTGCTCCTTTCCCCTAAAAACCTCTGGCCCAGGCTTCGCCTCCCTCCATTCAAAACAAAATATATAGACAGTCGTACTGACCTCGAAGGAGGGATGGTGAGTGCGGATATGAAAAAAGGCAAAAAAATAGAGTTGGACAAAAACCAAGAGGCTGCTAGGTCTTTCTCAAAGTACATATATAGACAAACATATATAGACCTACCAAAAAGAGATGCAGCGGAACAAAGTCGTCAGATTTGGAAGACAACCACTTTCTCCCTTCTCGCCACCAAATCCGTCGACACACCGGCTGCCCTGTTTGACCCAAAGACTCGAGAGAAATCGGGTCTGATTCGGGTGTATACCTTGAATTATCTTGAGAGAGGAAGTAGAAAGATGGTGTTTGTAAGAATTTGCATATGAAATTACAAAAATGAACCCATTGGGAGATGAAGAAGGGTGTTTGAATTGATTATTGGAAGTGCTGTTGGGTTTTCTGGTTAGGGATTTGCCGTTAACAAGGCATAGAGAAGAAAGAAGAGAAAAACTTGGGTTTCCTGTCTTACCCCTTGCCACGTCAGCTTAATTGATGGACAAGCTCTATTACTAACGGTTACAAACCTTAGACCCCTTTATTACCAACTTATAATTTCATGGAATAATACATAATATTAGCAACAGCCCCTGTCAATTACTATTCTGCCCTTAGTTTAAAAATAAAAACTGAATTTTATGCCCAGGAGTTTTGGAAGAACGTCCACACCTCTAGTGGCATTTTGCTAAGATGCCCGGAAAAGTTCAAAGCGATTCGAAAAATATTCGTCCGTTGGTTTTTCGATTTGTGATTTGAAAAGTTTTGAATGAATGGATGGATGAAAGAAGAAATTGGTAGTTATGGGCACAATCGTCATTTCATGGGCTGTACCAAGTATTTTGTTTGGCAGCATTTAACAATTTACTTTTTACATTGTATTTGTAGTAAGCAGTGATTATCAGCGTTATCAAAACCATACGGTACTGACTGGTTTGACCGATTATATCACGAATTGGCTGTAGTTATGGTATGGTTCAGTTAAAAATGGTTTTTTAAGAGGGCTATGACGACACTCAAAAAGTGTTGTAATAGACATAAAAAGTGTTGCAAAAGAACAAAAAAAATTACAGTGGCTATTGGAAACACGCTGAAGCGTTTCAAAACTTATCTGGCAACACGTAAAAGCGTTGTAAAAGACCAAAAAAGTGTTGCAATAGCCATTGAAAGTTCTAAATAATACATATTCTTTTAAAAATAAAAAATCGGTAAATCACTAATATATCGGTAATATTGTATACCATTAATTTCGCTGGTATGATGTTCAGTCCGGTACCCGTGATTATAGTGAGTTAATTTGTGAATAAATTGTTGAAATGGGACAGATGGGGGGACTTGTGGGTGGAGCAGTGACAGCATGGGCTATTGGACCTGCTTGGAAGTATGAATCTTCAACAAAAGATGGCTCGAGGATTTTAGTGGACACGCCTCCTATCAATTGTCCTACCAACCCTAAAAGGTCTTAAAAATAAGGAAAATTTTGTATGAAATACTTTTTTTAATGTTTTATTTCAACAATACATACTTTTTCAATGGTAATTTTATTCTTTTTCTTCCTCCTTTTTTATTTTGTATTTATTTCACAAATATTTATATATTTTGACATGTGTTTTTCTTTTCAAAATGACAGTTTATTGGTCTCAGAAGGAAAAATTAAGTAACGAACAAGGAAAGTGATTCTATACTAAAATGGTAAAATGTTGCGACGTGTATTCTTCATTTGATTCAATGCAAGTTAAACTTGTTATAACAATAACCAAGTATCAAGTTTAATACGTGGCAAAGGGTGGTTGTGGTCCTAGAGGTTACAGATTTGAGTCCACATACGGGCGGGGTGAAATGAGGTTTTTCTGGTAAGTTAAACAAGGCAATTTGTTTTTGAAAAAAAGTATCAAGTTTAATATTATATGGGTTAAAGAATCTGTTCTATTCATGGAGACATAAGTTGATATGATTGTATATTCAAAGTAGGAATATCGTATCATACATTTTTTTTTCCCAACTGGTTCATCGGAACTTTGCTCCGACTACATTCAGGCCCGACCCGGGTAGCGCACCTGGTTGTGATGGGTGAGCCTCTTAATAAAGATTTTTTACATTTATTAGGACTCAAACTTGAGACTTTACTTAAACAATATCAAGTCGCTTACCATTTAAACCAACCCTTATTAGTACACCATAAACATACGTTACCAAAGTAGATTAGGACTTAGTTTTATGTAGAGTAAATAAAGTCAATTTTCATTGTGCAACTTGGATGGAAATATGTTATTATGTTCAATTTTAATTCTTATATGAATTTAAAAGGACTGGAAAACTAATTTCATAATATCTTAAAAAAATTTTTTTTTCCCTCACGGATTACATTAAATGAAAAGAAAAATCCTCAGCCCGCCCTAAAAATGACTTGAACCTGAATCTCTAAAGGTCGCAATTTTAATGTTAATCACTAAACTAATACCTTAGTCTAATATATTATAATATCTTATGGGCGGATTGGTTCGCACAATAAGGTAACAAGTAAAAGAAAGAAAGGGAAAGGAAAGGAATTGATTTTGACTGCCCAACCTGTTCGGATATATTAGAGTTCCCTTTCATTCTATGTTCAAATGGGTAAATCCAATTTTTAATCAGTCAACGACTGCAAATACTGCAATGGCATTACAATCCACAACCAATTAATTGAGAATTAGGATAATAGGAGCTTCCATATCCTTTTAAATTTGTAAAATCCTTCGACACTTCCATTGTTAAACCTAAACTAGCAAAAGCTGCTAATTTGCAAATGGATGTCTCCATCACTTTCACCTACTACTTCTTAATATTAGGTGTGGTTATTTACCGCCCACTTTTACTTAAAAGCGCTTGCCTCATTATCAAATACAACCTTAATGAAATATCCGTGGTTTACTCTTAATTCACGTATTTACTCTCCACCTCCACTAAACAATAAATAAAAAAAAAATCAGAAATTAAAATATGAACTAAAAGAAAATGCCCAAAAGCCCAAACCTCCATTAACACCCACCTTGGAAACAATACTTTCATCTCTTCATCACCATTAATTTTTATTCTAAAACGTCTAGCCCTATTCAACACAAAAAAAATCAAAATTAAAATCCTGGGATGTTGAATATTGCCGGAAACAATGGAAAGTCAGCCGAGTCTAAGGTCCACAATGCTACCGCCAGGAATAATGGCTTCAGTTCTAGTGATGGCAGCGGCACCGACAGTAACTCTCCTAGTCCTCGTAGTCTACCCCGTCAGTACCACCAGGTTATCATTTTGCACTGCCGTCGCCGTCGACACGATTGAAAGTTCAGTCTCAGTTTCGCCGAGAGAACCTGTTGGAAACATTTGCTCTTTAAAACATAGTTACGGAGTTGCTTCCGGAGTTGCAGATTAATGGGCAACGCTTTTCTGATAAGAAACCGTTGTAGAAACTAAGAAACTGGATCTGAGGCAACACTTACGGAGGCAACACTTCCGAAGGCAACACTTTCAGAGGCAGTCTAATCCGGATTGATCCGAAGGCAAACTGATCCGGATTGATCCGGAGGCATGCTGGATGAAAGGCAACCCTTTTTTAGAAATTGTTGAATTAGCTTTGAAACTGGACCAAAGGCAACGTTTTATTGTTCAGAATATGTTGCAATAGATCCAGATGCACAACTTAGGCAACGGTTTACTCAGATGACGCAACACTTTCTGCTGAAACCGAAAATGACCTTCAAAAGTTGTAAATAATGATCTTAACTACTTGGGATATCACTGAAACAACAAGAACAAACTTTTAAGTGTTAGGAGGAGTTGAGTCGAGTAGGAGACTCTGTCCTTAAAGGATACTTCGTAGTTCCTCCTAGGATTAAATAACTCCTTCAAACTCGATTTGAGTTTGGGTACAGGAATCAGAAATGTTTATCATATCCAGAAAAGAGGGAGAGAGAAGAGAGTAAAAATTACATACATATCTCACATGAAAAACCCGACCAACCTTTTTATAGGCAAACAAAAGAGTTTATGGTCATAAAAGTTTAGTTGTTACAAAATAATAAGTATGGTGCCTTTAAAACCATAACCGACGGGGGTTACAAATATTTAATCAAAATAGAGCTATTATAGAATTAATCACAATTAAAACTCTCTTTTATGAAAGAGTTAAAACCAATAACGGTCATAATTAAATATTTTGACTAAAGATATTTTCTCAATAGAAATATCATAAAATAATTTCTTTTGAAAGTAACATAAAACTCTTGTTTTTCCAACAATCCCCCACAGCTTTCAAAAGAAGTTTAAATAAAAATAATTTTCTGGATATGTCGAGTTTGACATATAATGCATAGAACTGGTGTCTTGTGGACTATGAATCAGAACTTGATAGATAAAATTTAACTTACGGAATATTTGGTGAAAAATTTAGTTTCTATGAACCAAATAAGCGCTATTGTAAGATAGGGATTTTACCATATCGCATTATGCCAAGTACATTTCTGTTCATCGCAGTTTTGCGCGAATAGGCTGTGCACGTGCTTGGTCTTTGATGAGTGCTCTAGAGATATTGCCAATATTATATCTCATGGAAGCGGCCCCACTTCACACTCACATAGGTGATATCATCAAGTATATATTGCACTTTATACACCACTCATAAGAGCTATGTAATCTCATTAAGAGTCCTTTTGACTCAACCTCTTAAGATATGCAACATAGAACTTTTCTCACATCTAGGATTGGAGACAATATTTATAGTGCTAGCAGAACTAACGGAAGGCTTGTTAGTACCCATATGAACCTATTCTGTGGGATCTCCACTCATGTAGGTTGGGTTCCCACCCTTCATTAATTTCAAATTGGCTTAAGTCCCATCCTCTCTGATGTATCAAAAATAAATTTCTTTTTCAAAATTTATTTCTCAAATGTTAGTCAGATGATTTGACCAGAATCACTCTAGACTCAAATGGATAAAATTCCATCTCAATAATATGTCTCAAACATATACGTATACTTTTGCCATTATAGGTCTTATTTCTCAAAATATATATTGTATCTTGGCATTCTCAATATATTTTGCAATCTCAATACATTGCATGTGTTATAACACTTACTAAGAAAGTTTTTCCAACTACTTAGTCTCATTGTACATTCCAACTCTCAAGCAACTAACTCTTAACATAGCTTGCTTAGTTGGTTTTCATGTTATTGTTCTACCACCAAATGTGAGAACATAAACACTAATGAAATTATTCCCATATGAATTAAAAATTCACTCGACGTCATTGTTCCCCTCAAGAACAATGGGAAATTCACTACTGAATTTCTTCTCATATGAATCATAGATTCATTTAACATTATTGTTCCTCTCAAGAACAATGGGAAATTCATTATATAGAATACCATATTTAATGGTTTCTCTCAAACATTTCTTAAGCCTCAATATGGCTTCTCTATAATCAATGATTAGGTTATGTGTATACTTGCTCAGATAGCATATGCTATGTCTCAATGTGTAAAACCCATCAAGTACAAATGGATACTTGGATTTAGCCACTAGATTATGATTATCTTCCCTTGAGTATTGGAATCATAAGGGATACTTACATGATTTACATCATATAGTTCAAACTTCTTAAGAAGTTTCTCAATATAGTGTTCTTGTGTTAACAAGACACTCTCATTCATCCTCATGATTCACATACCCAATATCACGTTGGCTTCTCTTATGTCTTTTTTTAATGAAATTACCCGAAAACAACCATTGTGGCTTTTCCAGAGCTCGCACAACTTGAGAATTTGGCATCATCTATTCAATCTGTTTGGGATCTCGATTACTATACCATACTGGCCTTAGGAATTCTTGGAACTTTGGGGCTCGCATTTCAGTGTTGGGCCGAAAAGGGATTTTGCTATCTCATTATGGTTTGTGATTACATGGTCAATATGGAAGCGAAGAAACAAGTTAGTCTTTGAAGGCATCACCACCTCGGAAGACATCAGCCATTGTGGCTATTTCAGGCATTGTATTAATTCAAAAAGGCCAATCACAAGATGTGATCAATAAGTCAATTACAAGAAAGAAGAAATTGCGGAAAAGTAAATACATTCGAGATGACAAAACCCATATTACGCTTCTTACACGTAAATAAAAACCAGCAAAAGTAAATGCTTGACGTGAGAATG
Organism: Euphorbia pulcherrima; assembly: GCA_947683365.1. NCBI lineage: Eukaryota > Viridiplantae > Streptophyta > Magnoliopsida > Malpighiales > Euphorbiaceae > Euphorbia > Euphorbia pulcherrima. Next base: position 21,515,329 of record CANTUS010000007.1, on the reverse strand, counting down.
TCTTCCGAGGTGGTGACGCCTTCAAAGACTAACTTGTTTCTTCGCTTCCATATTGACCATGTAATCACAAACCATAATGAGATAGCAAAATCCCTTTTCGACCTAACATTGAAATGCGAGCCCCAAAGTTCCAAGAATTCCTAAGGCCAATATGGTATAGTAATCGAGATCCCAAATAGATTAAATAGATGATGCCAAATTCTCAAGTTGTGCGAGCAAAAAAATAAGGCATGACTTATGGTCTCTCTCTCGCTACAAAGGGGACAATCATCATTTTCCACAGCCCTACAACCCCGCCTGAGTAGAAAATATTTTCTTGGGATGCTCCCATGAAACATAAGCCATCCAAAGAAATGATTTTTTGATAACAAGTTAGATTCCCAAATCCATCTAAAATTCATCAGAGGGGCAATCCATCTTGGTAGACAATAAAAGTTCTGACAAAACGATTTAGCCGAATATACATTACTTGCCTCACCTCTCCATACTCAACGATCTACAATCCACAGAAATACACACACCAATTGAGCTTCCCTATCTGTATTCGATACTACCTCTTGAAAAAGAGATGGGCATGCATCAATTATCCATGTTTTCAGTTGCCCACATCCTTCCCTAGTAGAAATTCGTAAGTTTCATTTCCAGAAGGGTCTTCCAAAAGCCTCCGTCACAAACAAATTCTCATAACCTTGCTTAACCGTGCAGAATTTTCTATTGCAAAGTGGGTATAAGTCCGAAAAAAGCACATTAAGAGGCTGATCCGATGTCCAATTATCATGCTAAAAGGATGTTGCATAGCCATTTCCTGTATCCATACGAGTTTTATTTTTAAATAAGGTCCAATACCGCTCCTCTCGTATGCATAGCGAGTGCACACCCTTCCAAATAAGGGACAACCTCCTGGAATCCATGCTCTTAAAATCAGCTCACTCTCCAATACCATATCGAGAGACACAAATTTTATACCACATCAATTGGTGACATATGGTACATAACCTCCAAAGCCATTTCAAAATTAAACTACAATTGACAAGTCTGAAATCTCTTATGTATAGTCCTCCCAATTCTTTTGGTAAAATCATGGTATTCCAGGCTACTTTACATAACCCTCGAGCGTTTGAATCCCCTCTCCATAAAAAATTGCTCATCAAGTGAGTAAGCCTATCATTGATTGCTCCTGGCATTTTATACAAGGCCATAAAATATATGGGCAACGAAGCTAGTACAGATTTAATTAATACTACACGACCCTTTGTACGATAAGCAATTTCCTTTCCACCCTACCAATCTATTCTGAAATTTTATCACTAATGGATTCTAAGCTGTAATCGGCAATCGTTTCCAACTAAGTGGGGCTCCCAAATAAGTAATTGGAAATTTTTCTACCTTGCACCCAATCAAATCTACACATGAAGTTAAGACTTGATCTTGTATATTGATACCTATTATTGAACTCTTATTGAAGTTAATACGTAGGCCTGAAATCAACTCGAAGCATCGTAGTACTCTAATAAAAATAGGCAATACATCCAAATTCAAGGGTAAAAATTAAATTGTATCATCTGCAAACTGTAGTACCGAAACATCTCTTGTCAACCCCTCTAACCTAAACCCTGGAAGAAATTCTTCTCTGACAATAGCATCTCTTAATTGTTTCAACCCCTCCACAGCCAATAAGAAAATAAGCGGCGACATCGGATCCCCTTGCTTTTCTCCCCGACGCAAACAGATTTGGTTACACGAAACCCCGTTAACGAGAATAGAAGTAGAGGATTATTTTCAGCAGTTCCTCAACTACGAAATCCACTTAGCATTAAACTTCATTCTCTTCATAACCTCATCAATATAGGTCCACAAAACACTATCATAGGCATTATGAAAGTCTAATTTCAACATAAAACATGACTGTCTGATTGAATACACCGAATGTAGCACTTTTGATGCTATAAACGAACACTCATGAATGCTCCTCCCTCTGATAAATCCAAATTGAGATTATGAAATTAATTCCGCCAAATAGGTATGCATACGGTTAGCTAGAACCTTTGCAACTAGCTTATAAACACCATGAATCAAGGCAATTAGCCTAAAATTATTCAGCGAACACGAGCCTGGAATTTTTAGAATCAGGACCGTGTGTGATGTTTTAATTGTCTCCAGCAGTCTATTTATTGTATGAAAAGTCTCGAACAAGCCCATTATCTCTATTTTAAGATCAACCCAAAATCTTTTGTAAAAATAAAAGTTAAACCCATCAGGTCCTGGAGCCTTATTCTCATTACATTCGCACAATGCACTCTAAATTTCCTCTTTTGAAAACACACCTGTAAGTCTATTATTTGAGGCGATGTCAACAGACTTGAAATTCAAGGACCTCAATGAGAAGGGTACCACCTGTTATTTCCCAAATAAATCAGAATAAAACCCCCTCACTCTAGATACAATCATTTCCGGGTCATTTATTAATTCACCATCCACTTCTAGCTGACTTATAATATTACTCCGAGCTCTAGTAGAAGCTATTTTGTGGAAGAAGCTAGTGTTCTCGTCACCCAACATCGACCACGATGCTCTAGATTGTTGGTGTTTTATGTTTTCAAGGTTTTTCGGTTGATCAAACAAATCAGCCCTAACACCATATAATTTCAACCCTATAGTAGAATCCACAGGCCGTGAAACATAGCTCGCTGTAAGGTTGATCAACCGTCCCTCAAGTTCCTTAATTTTCTCTTCTATCCGTCCAAAATTCACCGTGTGCCATGGCCGAATAAACTAGCTCAACTTATATAGCTTGAAGTGAATATCCCTATCTGTGTAATATGTTCTAATCAGCTCCCATTTCTGACGTATAAATGGTAAAAAGGAATTGTTCTCCCACTAAACATTAAGAGACCGAAAAGGTCTCCTCTTTCCATTCCCAAGACCATGTGATGTAAATATAATCAGTAGATGATCCAAAAGTGTTGAGTCAACTGTCGAAAGACGTATATATGCCTAAAGATCTAAAATCTCACATGAAACAAGAACACGATCAATTCTCGAGAAGGATAGAGAATTAGCCCACGTATAATCTCTCCCATGTAGTGGTAAATTATAGAGGTCACAGTTGTCCACAAAATTCCAAAACTCCAACATTGAGTTTGTTATTTCCCCTCCACACCTCTTCATAACATGTAGTACCTCATTGAAATCTCCATAAAGTATGATTGACTGTAATCCCAAAATAATTGGAGCTAATTCCTGCAACAATTATCTCCTATTTTCTTGGTTATTGTAAGCATAAACACAAACTAGATGTACTTCCACCAGGCTAGAAATCAATCGAATCACAATCCATCTCTTAGACTCCTGAAAAACCGAACCTTGGAATAATAATGAATTCCAAGAAGCCACGATACCCCCTGATAGACTAATAGCCAAAACACAATGAGATTGAAAATCATTATGTCCCCAATAGAAGGACGAAGGCATGTAAATTCCATTTTCGAACCAGTGATTTTACTAACATCTATTTTCCCCCCATTGTGTAGGCCCCCCAGCAATTCCAATTTAGAAAATTAAATGACATTAACAAATGACAAAACACCTTGGAATGAAATCTAGTAATCCCTTACATGATCCCAGTGTCTACAGGATAATCTTAGCATGTTTATCCTTGAAAACACCTAGCTTCTTCCCTACTTCAAGTGTTGCCCTACTTTCTAACACTATTGGTAGTTTTCCTCTGGATTGGGTTATAACTTTGTTTCTATTGGCAATATCTGGTCTTGAGGTTTCTGATAATCTAGACGTTCTCGATGAAGTTTCCTATCTAGCCGAATTAATTGTTGGTCTAATACTCTGTGAACGTAAGTCTAGACCTAAAGGGGCCCCCTGTGATTGTCCAATTTTTTCTGGATCTTGTCGAAGTAGAGCCTATAGGTGGAGCTGGCAAAAGTTCCCATCAGTAGCCTGTTAATTGATTTGAGATGCGATTTTTTGAGGGACAAAAATTTCAGCTATATCTTCTCCCGTTATAGAAATCCGAGAGACCGAGTTAGAGACTCTTGAGGTCTCAGATGACTTATTTTTGCCTACAAGGGAGGGACCGCCAAGGACACTATTAGTTAACCTGATTCAATGAGGGGATTAAGAAGCTTCCCTCCTTAAGGCAGAAGTTTCAGCTATATCCCCCTTTGTAATATGAGGTGAGCTGGGGACACTGTCAGTCAACCCATCCGCGTCTATGACCTGATTATTGATAGAAATTTTAGATCCATCCTTATTGTATGAGGTAGAACTGGGGACACTATCAGTTAACCCAATTAATCCTAGAATATGCTGCTTGAAAGAAATTTCAGCTCCAGCTATATTGTGTGGAGCGGAGCTGGGGACACTGTCAGTCGACCTAACTAGACCCATACCATGCTGCTTGATAGAAATTTCAGCTCCATCCTTGTTGTGAGGAGTGAAGCTGGGGAGACTGTCAGTCAACCCAACTAAACTTGGGGCCTGCTGCTTGACAGAAATTTCAGTTCCAACCATATGAAGTGGATTGGAGCTGGGGGCACTGTTAGTCAACCCAAGTAGAGCTGGATCGTGATGTTTAGCAAAAATTTCAGTTCCATCATTCTTATGTGAGTTGGAACTGGGGACACTGTCAATGAACCCAATATCGCCTGAACCCAATAGCTTAACAGAAATTTCAGCTCCATCTTTCTTTAGTAACCTGAAATTGGGGACACTGTCAGTTAACCTAATTAGAACCTGATCCTGCTGTTTGACAAAAATTTCAACATCGCCCTTTCTCAAACGTTGTTGAAGGGGTGAGCTGGGGACACTGTCAGTTAACCCTACATCATCAACATGTGTTGTATTCCTTGGGTAAGTATGAGGAGGTGAGCGAAAGGCTATATTTTCCAAATTATTATCACTGGTGATCGAGTCGGTATTACCAGAATCTATTCTGTAGTCCCTAGTGTATGCTATGGCCTGTCTGAAATTGATACTGATCGTATATTCATCGTCACCCCACTTCAACGAAACTTGATGACTGGTACTATCAATTAGCATAGATATCAGATAAGAGGCAACATCAAGACGATCAGGGCGAAGGTAATTAAAGTTATGAGACACTAGAGACCCTATTTCTGAAGCAAATCTCTCAATAAGTTGTCCAGAAATCATGATAGAAGGCAATCCTAAAAAATCCACATAGAATAGGCATTCCGTAGGAGCAAAGTTTACCTGGAAATCAACACACTCCAAAAATATATCCTGAACATGTAACCAATCCCCCTCTAGGAAAGCTAATTTTGCATCATGAGAATGAAATGCCATAACCACAAGATTACCCCCAGCTGGAGCTATAAAATCAAATGCAAACTGTCTATTCGAAACCATATCCATTAAATCAGGAATAACTGAGATCTTCCTAACTCAAAGGAGACAAGCTAACTAAGATCAACTGGATACAGGATATTTGTTAACTGTGTTTACCTGGGTTATTTCCTGAGTAGGTGTAACCACTCTAGCATAAGTTCTATTATCTCTGGGCGAGTCTCTGAAAATCAGTTTTGGTGCAATTTGAGTCTGAGTTAAGTTCCGTATCAGGAGGATCTATTTATTTGGAGGTGGGTATTTAGCCTTGAAATCTCTCATTCTGACATAGCCAATCATCACTGCATTCAGTCTATACAATGCATCATGCATCGGAATGGAGCCAATGATAGTAACAAAACCGAAATTTAAGTTTTTGGCATTTCTTTTCCTTGCGACAAAAACTTCTCCTGAAACTCCATACTTAGAAAAGACTGACGTTAGAGCTGATGCATCATGGCTATTTGGGAAATTCTTAAAATAGATCCGATTACTATTGATGAGAGGGCGATCCTGGCCATGTTTACCTTGATGCATCCTCCTATTGTGAATTGAGGTAGCCATTGTTGTAGTGAGATCGTGAAGTTGCACTTGCAGATGTCCAAATCAGTAGCTTGCAAATATATAGGTGGGTTCGGCAAGAAGGGAGGAGTCTCTGGCGAGATGAGTAGGCGGCTGAACGACGGAAGACTGTTACCATAGGGCGGCAGCATCTAAGGTTCTCATCCTGACGGTGACATACGAGTCAAGCTCTTATTGAACTAGCTAGATCTTCTCTTATGTCTTTCATGACAAATATTGATAATAAGATTATCTTTGTTCTATTGACAACATCAATACTCGGAATAAAGATAGCTATATCATCCACATATAATCACATATATATCATTAATCACTTTAGTATACACACATATATCCACCTTAAAAGATCAAACTTGTCAACTCATTATTTAGGTGCTTGTCACTAAATCATATAAAGACTTTATCAACTTTTTCATCCATGTCCAGGCTCTACATACCCCTCAAGTTGCACCATATAAAAAAACTTTATTGAAAAAATTCACAAAGAATTTGTGTTCTTTGTCTCAAAGATATTACTTCCAAGCACATCACTATGTTCAACATAACTTATGAACACATCAACATAAACTTTTGTACCTATTTCTCTTTATATAGGTTCAAGAATAATAACCTTAATAAGACACCCCTACACTTTTGAATATTTCAAGTTAGGATGATAATCCTCTCATTTCTCATTTGGTGTCTTATCGGTTTCTCATGTGAAATTCTATTTGTATAAAAATCTTAACAAATAGTTCCACCAACAAATATCTCAAGTATATATCTAACATATTAAATATGAAACTCATATATATATTTAATAATACATAACATGTTCTCATATGTCTCTAATTCACTAAGAACTTAGAGTCGTCAAATTTCAAGGCTAACACACCAAAAAAATGTCCATTAAAACACATTATAGTTAAAAAAATCTGCACAGTACCAGATTTCATGAGCCCACTTTGACTCAAAATTTGAATATGTTAGTGCGGTTATTTGAAAAAACTTTGTTCTAAACACAAGTACATACCTTTCTTAAGTTTCCAACACCACTGAAAACACTCAAAACCGATTTATATATCTCAAGTTATGCTACAAACAATCAGTTGCGCTCAAAGCTGAAATTCCAGAAAAATAAGATTCTTATCTCAACTTCAATAAATTTTTCAAACCACTAAATGAAAGAATTTGAAAAACATTCCTTCTAAAAATATCTTCATCTATGTCTCATAAAATCATAAAAATAAGAATCACTCAAAACGGAATTGTATAACTCAAGAAAACTCATAAATAGCCAAGGGTGTTCAAAGCTGAAAAATTTCCAGCAAACATAAAACAAAAGTTTTATCACAAATAGGCTATCAACCAACTCCAATAAACTTGAAATCAAGATGTCTCAAAAGAACTTAGTTCAAAATATATTGATTCACATAAAACATATCAAAACCTCATTTATTTCTCAACAAATAAATATTTTGATTCAACACAATTTTCAAAACTTGAAAGCTCGAACTTATAGAAATAAAACTACTCATATACCTTAACTATCGCATGGCAAATCTCATTAACAAATAGCCAAAAGAAGAGCAAGCATTTAATTCATAATATCAAAAACATCTAGGAAATTTTATAGTTCATATAGCTCATTCCGACATCGCACTATCTTTGGTTATTAAAACCTTGTCGGACTCAAAAGTTACCTTCACTCCATTTTTGCCTAAAAGGCTCACTCAAAACCAATTCGATTTAAACATTGGGAACAAGTAGCAACTCATTATGTGCTAAAGATGTGAGCTTGAGGATAACCTTTATTCTCCACTTCCAACTTTGGTGTATATGACTAGGGAGCATTTTTATTTCTCATAAACGTGTCTCATTACTCTATAGTCAATAACCCACTCATTCACATCAATCACCATGTTTACTTGTGAAATGACTATAAAAATAATATCATCTACTTAACTATAAGTTGAGTAGGATTGTCATATTTCAAAACCCTTTTCCTCCATTTAGGAGCATGGTGGTCACATGTATAAAATTTCCCCTTTTTATATTATTGAAGGTTTTATTACTTTTGAGCATATAACCATAGAGAAATCCTTACCTTTTTCCTTAGCGAGGATTGGTCTCCATGACGTTTGCCTTCGAGACTATCTCATTCCCTTTGGTCATTTTCTTCTCTTTCCAGTATGGAATATCATTTAAGAGTGTTGGAAACATTTGCTCTTTAAAACATAGTTACAGAGTTACTTCTGGAGTCGCAGATTAATAGGCAATGCTTTTCTGATACAAAACTATTTCAGAAACTAAGAAACTAGATCTGATGCAACACTTCTAGAGGCAACACTTTCGAAGGCAACACTCCCAAAGGCAACACTTTCAGAGGCAGACTGATCAAACTGATCCAGATTGATCCGGAAGCAAACTGGATTAACATCAACCCTTTTTTAAAAACTGTTGTAGCTTTGAAATTGGACAAAGGCAATGCGTCATTGTTTAGAATTTGTTGCAATAGATCTAGATGCACAACTTAGGCAACGGTTTACTAAGATGAGGCAACACTTTCTGCTAAAACCGAAAATGACCTTCAAAAGCTGTAAATAATGATCTTAACTACTTGAAACATCAATGAAACAACAAGAACAAACTTTTAAGTGTTAGGATGAGTTGAGTCGAGTAGGAGACTCTGTCCTTAAAGGATACTTCGTAGTTCCTCCCAGGATTAAACAACTCCTTCAAACTCGATTTGAATTGGGGTACAGGAATAAAAAATGCCTATCATATTCAGAAAAGAGGGAGAGAGAAGAGAGTAAAAATTAGATACATATCTCACATGGAAAACCCAGCCAACCTTTTTATAAGTAAACAAAAGAGTTTATGGCCATAAAAGTTTAGTTGTTACAAAATAATAAGTATGGTGCCTTTAAAACCATAACCGATGGGGGTTACAAATATTTAATCAAAATAGAGCCGTTATAGAATTAATTACAATTAAAACTCTCTTTTTATGAAAGAGTTAAAACCAATAACGGTCACAATTAAATATTTTGAGTAAAAATATTTTCTCAATAGAAATATCATAAAATAATTTCTTTTGAAAGTAACATAAAACTCTTATTTTTCCAATAGAACCTCCCCGCCAGGATCTTTCTCCTGTGGATTAGTTGGCAGGCCCGACCTTGTGGTGGGCAACGGGTGCTACCGCCTAGGGCCCACAGTCGAAAGGGGTCCAAAATTTATTTTTTTGCTTAAAGATTTAGTTATTATTATTTAAAAGATAAAAATAGACAGAAATTGATGTTAGTAGAATTGGTAAGATGCTTGTTAAAGTTGTAATAGGGCAAGAGTATAATTCCTAGATTTTACAAAAAATATGTTTTATTACATAAATTTTTTTATTGAAGGCCCCATGTTACTACCTTTAATATTAATTTGCTTAGGGCCCCCAAATTGTCAGGGTCGGGCGTGCGGTACTTGCTGCTGTTGGCGCTGTTGTATGTTTGTGGTTTAATTTTGGAAAATTCTGCGGTACAATGTATTCTAAATTTGATATCATAATATTATACCCATTGTATTTTCATGTTTTCAAATCCTTACCATCATGTATGCTCACAAATAAACGGTGTAAAGTTAATCAAACATAAAAAAACTTATCTTTGATTCTTGGCAACTGAGCACAGAACCATCTTTTATTACTTCTTTCCCAAATATGTTTTTGTTATTTTGAACTGTAAAATACCTGAACTGAAACCTGAATCTCCACTGACTATGGTGTCATTCATGTCTAACTTACCAATTGGGATTCTAAATCAAAGCTCAAGCTCAAATCTTCATCTATCGAATCATTTCAAATCAGAATTCGGGCTTCCATGGTTAATTTCAAGAACTGGTTTTGAAATCATAATTGTTTTCAATTTTATCTCTGAATCAACTTGGCTTATGATATTACGAGAGCAAAAGGATTTTGTTTCATTGTTTTAGTTAAATTCAATGGAAATTTATTTATGAGGTTTGTTAATGTGTTAGGTTATTCCTGCGTTGATTTCGATGGCGACTAAAGGTTTAAATTAAACTTCGCATGTTTATTAACCAGATCAATCAAAATCTTAATGATCTGTGCAATTGAATTCTTAGAATAATAAGCCATTGTTAGAGAAGTTTGTCAATTTAAATGCAACAGAAGTGATTAAATCCATGATTAAAGAGAATCTAATTGAAATTTGATGGAGATACAGATAAAAGGTTGTGATTTGAAATTCAGAAATTATATAAACGAAGAACCGATCTGAGTGTTATATGAAAAAACAATAAGCTTTTGAAACAATTATTTGTCGGGTATACAATGAAACCAATGAGAAAAGGAAAGAGAAAGAGGAAGATAAGGTAATTAATTAAAGCATTAAACATATGGAATTGGAAAGGTGAAAGGATAAAAGATGGAAGATGTTTTTGTTGGTTATTAATTAGATAAAACTGAGAGGAGATTAATTGAGTTTTACATTTCCTTCGCCATGTTTAAATTTTAAATTTTTAAAAAGGAAGTTATATAACCACAACTCTACTTTTTGATTGGATATTAGGTTGTAGGAAAAATTAAGAGATTAACTTACAGTACATTGCAGTACATTGTCATGTTGTAGAGTCCTCCTTTAATTATATGTGAATATTTGTGGTTTAATTATGTGAGGTAGTTAAAGGTAAATGAGGAATATTTCATTAAGGGTATTATTGATATTAATGCGAGCATTTTTAAGTAAAAACGAGCTGCAAATAATTAAACCAAGTCGAGGAAATTTTTTTTATAATTAAACCAAGTCGAGGAAGTTGAATAATGATAATGAAGCACAACCGACAGCAAGCCATATGATAATGATGGAAGTTTGATTGGCTGGAGAAGATGGGCAAAGATGATGAAGCTTTACCGTCTGTGAGCTTGATAATGACGGTGGAAGTTTGACTGGTCGGGGAAGATGGATATACTCAACGCTCACAAGAAAACGGAGGCAGAGGTGAGAAAGGGGTAGAAGAACAAAGGGGAATACAAATACCTTATAAATTGGGGGTAATCAATAAGAGGACTTATGGGTAATTGGAATCGGAAAAGTGGGTAATGAAATTTATTAAATAGTTGAAACAAACACTAATAAAGGGAATAGTTGTTTTTTATTGGCTTAATACATCAAAACCTCTCTGAACTTGTCCAAAAAGGCCTATCTACCTCCTAAACTTTAAAGTGCCTTAACCAACCTCCTGAACTTATTTAAAGTGCACCTCCTAACCCCTTAATCAACATAGAACCAAACAACTCATGGAGAGTGAATTACATTCTCACTATTGAAAAGTCAATCGAATGAAAAAGTGACATGTGGCTTGTATCTAACAAAAATGCAAAAACAGCCTTACCAATTTTTGTTTTAGCCCAAATTGAATTTCTACTTTCAATGGTACCATCTTCTCCATTTCTAAATAAGCTACTTTCAGAATTTCACAACCGATATCTTCCATTCGAAAAATCAAAACCAGTTTATGCATCGTACCTTTCCTACCCCGAATTTTCTAATCTCTAATTTTTTCAGCAAATCAAATGACAAGGAAAAGAAATTATGGAATTCAATCAAGAATTAAAAAAACCTAAAATATCAAATTCTACAACTATCCATCTTAGGGGTTTTAACTATTAGATCAGAGGCTCACTTAATCTGCTACCTCTAAATTCCATAGACCTAAACTTCCAGAATCCATAACAATCGCCAATCCACTTCTTCCCACAGTCCCCTCATCTTTCTGTTTCTATTCCATTGTTAAAAGCTTAAAACAACGATTTTAAAGTCGTCTAGGAGAGGAATAGTAATCGCTGTTGGAATTACCCAGTCCGCCCGTGAGCGGGTCAATTGGGTCAAAGGATCCGATCCAATTTAGGTAATTGGATTTAGTTTGAGAATTAAATAATTCTAAGGACTTAATTGAAAAGTTATTAAACTTTAAGGATTTAGCTGCAAATAATTAAGAGTTCAAGGGCTTGATTGTAATTATTAAATTCAATACCTATATACATAGCAATGGACGTGTATATGCAGTGGCATTAATAATTAGATTTTTCCATTTTCAATATAATCATTCTCTCTCCTGCGAAATACTTCCAAACTTGATTTTTCCATTGTTCTTCACCGAATTCCTGAAGAAGTTGTGAACAATGACTTAATCCCGACGTACCGTGGGTTAGTCAACTTCTTAGCATTCAAACGGTTTGCAACGCGGCATTCTTCTATCTCGGGCACGGAAAAGGTAAGTATTCAAATCGGTTTCTTTACGATTTCCTTCATTGGTATCCGAGCGAGTATTTTGTCAATGCTTTTATGTGTTATTTGTGATTATATGATGTGTTTTTCTTCTCTTACTCTGATTTTCATGAATTCTATGTTTGAGAATTCATTTCCGTGGAATTTGAGTTTATTTCACGGGTAAATATGACTTTGGTGAAATATTGATAGTTCTGGTGGGATTTGGACGTTACTTCATGATTTTGGATGGAGTGTATATTGTTTTGAACAATATTTTCGTCCATATAATGACCATTTGAGTTTTGGTTGTTAATGATGCGAAAACCATTGCTTTTCTACCGAAAAAGTTTATGTATAAGTGTCCTTTCGTAAAAACGACGAGTTTAGGTTTGTTATTTCATAAAACGGGCATCACCATTGGACTCAAGACGCCAAAAAACTTTAGGAAGGGTCTGGTCGGAGGCCGGAATCATTTTCAAAACATTTTAAAAAGTGGAAGTCAATTTTCTTAATCCTGCAAGGAATTCTGGATCCGTTGCAGATGAAAAGTGGCGATGATTAGTTTTGTGACAACCATTATCCATGACGGTTCATGAAAAATGGTGACCGTGGATTAAGCGATCTATTGCGACGTTTGCGTTAACTGTCGCTATAAGCGATCTGTTGCGACGGTTTGTATAAGTGTTGCCATAAAGGTGGTAACGATAGCTCCTACGGAGCGTTGCCAGGATTTTTTTTCTCTTATCCATATAACTTCCTGCCACGTGGCAGTCAAAGTCTACTTTGTGGATTGACCACTACACGTGGCATGATACTAATGGTCTAATATGTATTTTTACGATTTAAGGCCCTGAACAATGTCGTTTTGCTCCAAAATTTTTCCCACCCCACCATTATCATATTTTTTGGATTTAATGGTAATTTTTTCAGAAATTTTTGAGGTCCATAAAAGTTAGTTTTTGATTTATTTTATGTAAATAAATTCATAAAATTTATAGAAATTAGTTTCTGAGTTTTATAAAAATTTCTATTATGTTAGAAATTGTTTCTAGGACCTAATGGTGATTTTTTATGAAATTTTTATTGATTAATTTGGAAAATCAAATTCACATGATTATGTATAAGTTACATATATTCATTATATTGGAAAAATACCATTAAATTCCCTAAGTTAATTATTAATATATGTTGACTATGATTATACTTTAATTGTATAATTCAATAAATATATTTTGATAATAAATATGTGAGTTATTAATTAACTTTGTGATAATTCAAGTGAAATTTATATTTATGTAACATAAATTCGATATTAAATATGTTTTAGTTACATATTTAATATAGTCAATTATTTATTAAATGATTAACTTACTTTATACCTGTGGGTGTATATATATTATTGTAATATATTTGAGTTAATTATTTGTATGATAATTATATAATTTATATTTATGTAATATAAATTTATGATAAATATATTTTTGTAATATATTTAAGTTAATAATTTGTGCAATTATTAACATTGACTTATGACATATGTTGCAGATGGTCATAAAGGTGCGAACCCCACGTCATCAAGAAGACCTTTTCAATGGACAAGAGTCACGCATACGATGAAAAGTTTGAGAAAATAGATTCTCGACAGTGTACTCGTTTTGATTACATGTAATACTTAAGGTGTATTATATGATTAAGATTGCATAGCGAAATGCAAATTTTATTTTTTATTAATAGCTTATAACATGAGTAGTTATTAGCAAACTTGTTATGTATTTATGATTACGTTTTTTAGCTACATGATTTATGAAACATATTATTCAATTTGTTTGAATGATCAAATGATTATGTTAAAGAACATTCAGGTTCGTTTATATCATTTGATATTTATCATCAAGTTCGGACAGAGGAAAGAACATCAATACCTAAAGAATGGGCCAATGATGATTTATAGAAAGAGCATCATAACAAGATGATGTATCACTTTTCGGATTTATTGTACTTAATGTATAATTAAATTCCAAAGAGACGTATAATTAATACACACGATAAGTATATTGTGGTGGTTAACAATATAAGACTGTTGTTTGTTTAACATAATTATTGTATTTGTTTGTTTGTGTTTATTTGGATAAAAAGTTTATTGCATGCTATTTATTGAATAGTTTTGGGATTATGTTTTATTTTGAAATCTATGTAATTCTTGGTTTATTTGGTATTATTTATTTATATTTTATATATTTGTTTGAAGAAATTTTAAATAACATAATTTATTTAAGCCACAGTAAAACCCTTATGACTAAAGTGCCCTATTTTTAATCCCAAATAGTTTCAATAATGCATAATAAATTTTTCCAATACATATTCTTAAATGTCTTTAGTTAAGTGAACTAATTTAAGGCAATATGTCTAAAGTGCATTTAAAGATATACTTTATAGTTAAAGAGAACTATATAACAAACAATTAAACACATATTATTACTATTACATGACGGAATGAACTGAGTAAATATGAGTGTTATCACCTGGTTGATGATTGGGTATACGTACTTCTTTCAAAACTAGGGTTAGTGCCTATATTTTTCAGATAGTTTATTCTTAAGTGAATAGTAATTAACACACAATTGCTCATAATTATTGACCTAAATCCTTAAATTCGTGTTTAGTCTTACCATTACTGATAAAGAAGACCAGTAATGGTTACTACTTCAAAGTATTTGTAGCAGACTTAAAAACTTTATAGTAAATATTAGCAAATCTGGAATTTCTAAATTGGTTTTGTGCGGATTAACGCCGTCCTTTTATGCTTTGGGAACTATTGTGTATGAGTTCAAAGAAAGCAGCACAAGCAAACTCCTGAATGACAAGAATATGTTTCTTGCATTGGGGAGGAATAATTCACTGACCCGAATCATTTTGCTAAGTGTTATTAATGATTATTACAAAGGGATTACATGTATGTGGGACATGTATTTTTTGATTACCAATATGAAAAAAGTTCTAATTGGTGATCTGTTCTTTGCTTCGATTGGGAGCATATATGATGCATCTAACTCATTTTTTATAGATTAACTTCTTTTGACGATATCACTAGCTCTTTGGATCTGGAAGAATGTTGTCCTCTGCCAGCTAAATTTTATCTTAAATGCATTCGGTGTTGGTCCTTGTGAGGGTCTTTATAAAGTCAGTGGGGGTGAATGACCCTTTTTCGTGGAATATACAGACTTTAAGAAGTCTTAGTGTAGTGTGTTTGATTATGATCCAGATTATGCAGTTATGACAATATAGTACAATAATTAAAGAATTAAAGAAATCAAACACATAGGATTTTATCCTGGTTCGGCCCTGCCTACTCCAGTCCTCAGAGTTTCCTTCCTCCGAGCTTTTCCACTAATGGATTCCTTTCCAACTGTCAGGAATCAAGCCTTACAATTTATCTCCGGATGGTAACCCCTTCAGGATGTAGGATATACCACTAGAAGCACCAACTCCTAGCTGAGTCCTTCAGTCTTTAGTAGGATATACCACTTAGACTTCTACCCTGAATCTAAGCTGAGTCCTACAGGGAGTTCCCACTCAAAGCACTAACTTTAAGTTATATCCCGATCTCACAACTTACCCAAGTTAAAGATCCTTACACTCTTGTTTTCACCAAGGTTTTGGTTTTTGGATTTCCTTAAGTTTATAGCTCACTTAGGAATCCTTACAACAGATTTGGAATTAATTGATTCTTTATGGGATTTGTAAGCTGATTGAATGCTCGTTCTTTGCTACTTATTTTTGTCAATCAAACAACCAACCTTCTCATTTGGTGAAGCTTCCCTTTTATAGGCTTCCATTATAAATGTAGCCGTTGTGGGTTGTTGAACTTGTAATAAATCTTCACCCTTGATTAGGTTATAGGTAGTTCTTTCAGAGCTGTTGATCAATCCGTTAGACTGTAATTTGACCCGTTTGAATTCTAGGGATTGATGCTGAAAAGTTGTCAGTGATCGTTTTACTTGGCTTTTTATGATGCACCAACTTTAACACCATTAGCTTTTTTGTGTGAGCTCCACGTGCCTCCTTATTGTTCTAGGTGAAAAAGAATGTTAGCTTTTTCAGTTCGGTGTCAGTCCTTTTGTCCTTTTACTGAAAAGTACAAGATGTCACTTTTGTCTTATTCATGGGGAAAGGATCTTTGACAATGTAGACCAAAAAGGTGAAGGGAAAAGTTATCTTTAAAACTTTTCCCATTGTCTTTAAGTATGAGTCTTTCGGATGTCTTTAGAGTCATATTCTCCGGATCTGCCTTCTTCCAGAGATAGGGCAATCTATTCTTTCAGATGCTGTTCTTGAGGGATCAAACCTTGTTTCATTTCTAAGCTTTATTCTGATGATTCCATGTGCTTAGGTATTTGATATCTTCAATAGACAACCTTGTAGCTGGATCTTTGTCCGGATGTTTTCATTTGGATTTGGGATTTACATAGTTTAAGTTTTTATTTCTTTCAAACCTGATCCAGATAGTTTAGTTTAATTTATGGTCCGGATCATAGTTTCCCAACAATCTCCCCCATTTGATGGAAACAAAAACTAAGTACAAGGGAATGGAGTATATATGAACTAAGTATGATTCTTGATACTTAGATATTTACAAATTTTACTCCCCCATAATTCTAGCATCCTAACTCCCCTAATATTTTCAAATTATAGCTTCTAAGTTTATTTTAGTACAATTGCAGATTGTACTTTAGAAGCAACATTTTGAGAATTAGATATTTTCACTATATATACTTCTGCTGTTAACAATAGTTAACATTAATGAAGTTCAGATTACAAATTACAGAAACATATAATAGTGAATCTAGATATTACAAGATTTTACAAGATTATTGCAAAACATAGCTAGTCTAATTCCCTCCGGATGGACCTTCTTCCTTTTTGTAGACTTATCTCCCCCTTTTTATTGCCATCTTGGGGATCAATCACCATATGTCTTGTTATCCCAGGCCTCTTGCCAAGCATTTGAGCAGATTGAGTTATTAGGATTACCCTTGAATCTTTCAACAATAATATGGTCAATAGTAGGAGGAGTAAGATAGTAAGGTCAGATGGTCTTCTTCAAATTGTCATAGGATTGCTTGATGGATAGATGAATCTGTAACACAAACTCTTGATCCTTTGGGTCGTAGTAAGGGAAGAGGACCTTTAGGAGAGTTGTCATTCCTTTTTGACCAAAGAAGCTAGAATCTCCAATTGCTTGAATAAGGTTATGGAAGACCGAAAGGAGTTGGCCTTCCAAAATAGCAGGAGAGGAAGAGGATCCGGATATTGAAAGATTATTTATTTCGGTCTGGAGCAGGGTGATTTCTTCACTAATCCCTTTCCGGGTATATGAATGGATTCCGTTTGAAGAGAGAGTTCTTTTGTGATGGATGCCTTCCATTCACTTATTTGCTTCTCTAATCCAGATATATGGCTTTGCAGTTCATCTCCCATATCATCTAGGATTTTATTTTGGATCTTGGGAACTGTCTTCTTAATAAAATGTACCAGCATTTCCTAGGTGACTTGCTGATCTACTCCCAGATCTTTTATGGCAGGTGTGGGGTCTTTCTCAGCCATGAATTTTGATAAGTTTTCAAACTTGGTATCCAAATAAGCTTTGATTTCTTCTGAGAGCTCTGATGAGGAGGAAGTGATCTTGTTAAGTACAATTCCACAGTTGTTTGAAGCTAGGTATTGGCTTGATCAGCGATCTGGTTGGCTGTGGAACCATTTTCCTGAAGCTCATTTAATGTTGGCATTATTAGAGAGAGAGAAGCTTATGCTATCGCTCCTGGAATTGGTAAATCCAAGACCTTGTCTTCTATTTTCTTTACTGAATTTTTGATTTCACCCAACTCCTTCTTTACATCCGATTTAGCAACTTATCTTAGTAGTTCCTTTTCAACACCTCTTAGATAGGTACAGATAGTCCGGAGGCTCTATTTGATATATCCTTACTCATTCTCCTTTTAGGTAGCCTCTTTTAGTAGATGAAGTGTTGCTAAAACCTTGGCTTTAACTATGTTATTTGCAAGCACTCTTATGGGGCTTACTTTTGGAGAAAATTCTTCTTCAGAGGGGTTAGAGGATTCATCTCTGGAACTAAAGCTGCTTTTAAAGGGTTTATCATTAGCTTCATTATTGGTCTCCTATGAATGGGACTTAACTTATTCTTCTCTCCTTTCTTCCAACCTTTCCCCTAGACTGGCCTCGCCTTTAGAATTTGCTTTAGAAGCATGCTCATCGGATCTTAGACTGTGTCCCTCCTCTGGAGTGATATTATGCCGGTTGGGCTCACCTTTCTTGGATACATTTAGGGCATGTGTATCCAAGTTTTCCCTTGTCTCAACTGCTGTGTCTTCACCAGTAGTAATATTAGCGTTAATATGTAAAGTAGCATTGATAGGAAGTACCTCACTGAGTTGTGGTTGGGATAGGATGATTGTCTCTTCATGTGCTCCCACTTCAACCCCAGGATGACTGGAAGTGTCCTCAGCCATCCCTCTAAGCGCCTTTTCAAGACTTATTATAACTTCCCCAGGTGCATTGGTAATATCCTCAATGCCCTCTACTGTAGCCTTTATAGGACTTATATTTGCTTGATTTCTAGCTTTCAGGTTGTGCAAATTTTCTAGAACAGGCTCTGTGATGGGCAGGAAGTTGAATGATTCGGATTCCGGAATCTTTGAGACCTCAGCCAAGGTAGCTTGGTCTATGAGGATTGGGGCAGCTGAGGATCCTCTAGGTCCTTCTATAGCAAGATTGTTGATTCTATAGTTGTCTACCACAGAGGCCATCATTTCTTCATATTGAGGAACCTCCGGAAGGATATCCTCATTGGTTCCGGGAACATTTTTGCCCTTTGAGCTTTTGGCCTTAGCCAACTCCTCCACAACTACCCTCTTTGTGGCCTCCTCATAAATGACTATAGCAGTGGGCCTCTTGGCGGTTTTCTTTTGATGTTTCTGTGCCTTGACTGCTTCATCAAAAGTACACCCATTCAAGGTGAACTGCTTCTTTGGTGCTGGCATTTCATCTTCTGTTTCCTCTTCATCAGACCCATTTCCCCCTTTCAGTAATTTTGATGCTTTTCTTTTCTAGCCTTACTGATAGCCCTTTCTTATTGCAGCAACAGCTACTGTAATTTTTTCCCTTGCTTCCGGATCATATACCGGTCTTTTTAATAAATTAGCTGTCTTAATCAACCTTCCCCTTGGTTTTGGCTTTTCTGGAGATTTGTTAAGTAGCTGGGTGATTGTTTGAGAGTCTTCATTCTCCTCTTTATTCAAAATTATGGCCAATTGTTTCTGGGCCTTTGGTCTCACAGTCCTAGCCTTTTTAGGGACATGAACTATGGTATCTGGATTTGCTACTTTTTGGGTCTTATTCTTTCTGACATCCCTGAGCTTCTTTGCTTCTATTCTTCTCCCAAGGTCAATCTTCAAAAGTTCTTCTCAAGAATTTCTTTTCCATTTTCAGCATGGAAACCAGTCAGATTTACCTAATTAATTAAGAGGATCCGGGTGATTAGAGCCCCGTGGTAATTGACATGGTTCTTGAGATAACTGATTATTAGTACATGCCAGTTGATTTCCACACATCCAACCTAGTATTGTAAGATGCAATGTTGCAAGGCAGAGACTGTTGTCAGGGATCCCTTCCAGATTAGAATGAGCTTTGCCATGACATGCTGGAGAAATCATGGGGTTTCTGGGAAGTGAGTAGAAAATTTACCCCCAAAGTAATTGGGATGTAACCATAGCTTTGAATCATACTCCACTTCCACTTCATCTCCATCGGTCCGTAGTTGCAATCAGGAATTCTTCATATTGAGTTTCTCTTCAAGGAAATCAGGGATAATGGTGATTTCTTTCCCTTGAACCTTAGTTCGTAGGGCGTCAAACTCCTTGTGGATTTAGAGGTTGTCATAGAATTCTTTAACCAATTCTGGATACGTTGGGCAGTTGATCTTGAGAAAGTCACCCAAATACTGATCATCGATTAGCGTTGAGAAAGGGGGTGTTTCGAACAAAAAATTATCTCCCAAGAAATCCGTAGTAATGACTGAATTGCTAGATTTTAGTTTCGATGGCTCAAAATCAACATCTTTAAGGTTAGATTTTGAGAAGAGGTTTCGGGGTAGGGAAATTTTGGGTTTCTTCTTAGTTCACGATTGCTGCCATTTTGAGAGAACTTTTTTAAAGAGGAATTAGGGTTCTGGGTTTCAATTTTCGCATAGTAACAGTTTGTGAGGAAGAAGAGTAAATTTAAGGGGTTTATATAGAATTTTCAGAGTGAGGGTAGTTTGGTAATCCGAAAGCCAGTAGTTTGGCTAGATTGATGACATGGCAATCAGATTTTTAAGAGAGAGGTAAATTTAGTTTAATCAAAGAATGGGATCTATTTATTTTGAATGATAATTGTCAAATTTACCGTGTGTGTAACACCCAATAGACTTTTGAAATTCAAAAAGTAACTGTCACCTTTAAGTGCTTTTACTGCCATTTATCCTTCTTGTCTGCTGATGTGGTATCCTTCTAGAATAGATTTTTCCTAATACTTCTTCTCTTTTGGATTGAATTTTCTGCCAAGGATCCGGCTTGATTTCAAGCTATCTTCTGGATTAACCCTAAATTGGATTGGATATACCGATTGATTCCCTTAGCTTCCTAAATTGATCTTTACTTAATGGTTTAGTAAAGATGTCTGTTCTTTGCTCATTGGTTGGAATGTATACCAATGCAACATCCTTCTTCATCACATGATCTCTAATGAAATGATGCCTTATATTGACATGCTTCATTTGGCTATAGAGTACTGGATTCTTTAAGACATTAATAGCACTCTTGTTGTCACACATAACATCAACACATCCGGATTGAACTCCATAATCTTCTAGCTATTGCTTGATCTGTAGGATTTGAGCCGCACAACTTCTAGCTGCCATATATTCTACTTCAGTAGTGGATAAAGCAACTAAAGTTTGCTTCTTATTGTACCATGACACCAAGCAATCTCCAAGGAAGTGGTATCCTCCGGATGTACTCTTTCTGTCAAGAGTATCTCTCCCATAGTCTGCATCAGTGAACCCTTAGAGTGTGAAATCTCTGTTACTAGGATACCATAATCTAACTTCAGTGGTTCCTAGGAGCTATCTAAGGATTCTTTTTACTGCCTTGAGATGAGAATCCTTAGGATGGCTTGATACCTTGCACAGTAGCAAACTACATAGTGTATGTCAGGTCTGCTAGCTATCAAGTATAGAAGTGACCCAATCATCCCTCTATAGAGCTTTTGATCAACATCTTCTCCTTCATAATCCTTGGATAGGACTGTATTGTATCCCATGGGAGTGGACATATGCTTGTTCTGTCCATTTTAAACTTTTTCAAGATCTCCTTGGTGTACTTTGATTGATTAATGAAAATCCTATCCAGACTTTGCTTGATTTGTAGACCAAGGAAGAATTTGAGTTCTCCCATCATGGACATCTCAAATTCCTTCTGCATTTGAGAGCTGAATTCTTTACACATCCTTTCATCAATAGCTCCAAATATGATATCATCCACATAAATTTGGACTAGAACGATATCATTTTTCTTCTTTTTGATGAATAGTGTGGTGTCTGCTCTGCCTCTAATATAACCCTTGGATATGAGGAATGAGGTTAACCTCTCATACCAGGCTCTGGGAGCCTGCTTTGATCCATAGAGAGCCTTCTTCAGCTTGCACACATGATTCGAATGCTTTGGGTCTACAAATCTAGGTGGTTGCTTAACATAGACTTCTTCTTGGATCACACAATTTAGAAATGCACTTTTGACATCCATTTGGTATAGTGTGAACCCTATGAATGATGCAAAAGCATATAGAATCCGGATTGCTTCCAGCCTTGCTACGGGAGCAAAGGTTTCTTCAAAATCAATTCCTTCTTGTTGGTTATATCCTTGGGCAACCAATCTTGCTTTATTTCTCACCACTACTCCAGATTCATCTAGCTTGTTCCAGAAAACCTATTTGGTGCCAATGATTGATTTTCCTTTAGAAGGTGGTACTAGATTCCATACATCATTCCTGGTGAATTGATCAAGCTCTTCTTGCATTGCTATCATCCAACTTTCATCTCCTTCAGCATCTTAAAATTTCTTTGGCTGTATGAGAGAGACAAAAGCAGCATGGCTTATCATCTGATTGAGCTGACCTCTGGTTCTTACTAAATTTTGAACATTATCCAGAATATTTTCAATGGAATGATCTTTGTGTGTCCGGATCTCCCTTTACAGGTCTTCATGTTGAATTGGGACTTGCTCTACTTCAGCTTTAACGACTTCTTCTTAGCCTTCATTAAAGTCAATCTCCTGTGGGTTGAGATTAACTTGTTGTACTTCAGGATTAAAAGATATTCCTTCATCTTCCTCTTTGTATTTCTTAATTTGAAATGAATCAGGAATTCCTGCTTCCTTCTTTTCTCCAAATTTTTCAGCTTCCAGAACTGGATCTTCCAGAGTGTAGCTTTTCTTACTATCATAGATTGAGCAGCCTATGGAATCAAATGTGACTTTCTTCCTTTGTCACAGAGTTGGGCCACACTTATCAAGTTGAATTTTAGTCCATCAACCAATGAGACATCTTCTACCTTTAACTCAGATCCAATGGTTCCATGACCAATGATCTGTCCCTTTTGATTGTCTCTAAAGATTACTTTGTCTCCCTTCTTCTGGGTCAATATGATGAAGGCCTTCTCATCACCTGTCATGTGCCTTGAGCATCCACTATCAATGTACCAAGTGTGTTGATCAATTATAGATCTAAGGCATACCTACAAAATAGATCAAGTGGGTTTGAGTACCCAATTAGATTTGGGTCCTCTCGGGTTAATAACCATCTCAGGCCAGGGGTAAACATCATAATAACCATTTTTTAATCTACATGATTTAGTAACATGATTATTTTTCCCATAAAACCTGCACCCTGAGATGGGTCTGTTCTGCTTTTGCTTCTTGTTGATGTTCTCCAGATTCTCCTTCCTATAGTTCCCATTATATCCAGCCTTTTGCATACTAGTGGATGGTCCGGTGTGAATTCGGAAACTCGTTGGAGGTGCAACTTCTACTCCATAATTTCTTCTCTGTTTGATAGGCTGTTGGTTGTAAGCCACCTTAGCCTTTCCCTTTTGAGCAACAGTATATCTTTGGGCTTGTGGTTGCATGCTAACTTCCTTCATCCTTTCATTAGAGGTCTTTTGGAATCTGTTCTGAACAGGAGGATGATTATCTCTTCTTGGAGCTTTTATCTCTGGCCTCTTCCTGGATACCTTCTTTAATAAATTGATTTCTCTATCCAGTCCCATTACATTTGTATTTAGAATCTGGACTTGAGTCCTAAGGAAGTTCTCCTCCACAACATCAATATGCTTGGTTGCTCTAACCAGATTAATGTCTTGTGCCATTACTTCAGCATCTTCTTCCTACTCCATTACTGCTCTTTTAAGGGACTTGATTGCTTTTGCATTCTTCTTTACACCCTTGATTATAATAGATAGAGCTCTAGCAAGGTCAAAATTAGAAGTAGAATTGGAATAAGAATTTACCTCAGTATTTACTGTTTCTGATTCTGATTATTTGATTTGCATTGTTTCTTGCTTGGAGGCATTTCTTCCAGATTGGTCTGCTTCCAGATTAGTTAGAGCCATGAACGCGCAATTGGAAGTCTCCTCTTCTTCTGTTGAATATGAGTTGCTGCTTTCTTCACTGTTGCTCCAGGTAGCTACCATTGCCTTCTTTTTGAACTTCTTAATTTTCTTAAGCTTGGGACATTTTGTTCTGAAATGGCCTTTTTCTCCATATTCAAAATAGGCAGCATCTTTTTCTGAATCCTTCTTATCTTCCGGATTTCTTTTGCCTATCCCTTCTGGAAGTTCCTTCTCTTGATCTTCTGGATTCATATTTTCTAGACTTCTTTCTTTCTTTCTTTCTTTTATAGGAACCTGTTGAGCCTTCTGGTTAATAGAGCTAGTTTCTCCTTAGTATTTTAAGGTTCAATGGCTTTTTCTTCTTCTCCGATTGAAGCTGATCCAGTAGATTCGGTCTTCAGTGCAATGGCTTTCTATTTCTCTTCAGGCTTCTTTTCTTGTTGGCTGTATCTTTCCAAGGATAGCTCTTGAGTTAAGAGATTGCCAATAAGGTCATCATAACTATAGAAGTTTAGGTCATGAGCTTACTCAATCGCAGTCTTCTTGCTATCCTATTCCTCGGTGAGGCTCCAGAGTACTTTCTTCACCATCTCTACTTCAGGAATTTCCTTTCCAAGCCTCTACATCTCATTCACTAGATTGGTGTATCTAGTGTTTATATTACTGATGGATTCTTTTGGCTCTATTTTGAAAGCTTTAAACTTCTACTGGAGTAGGTCAAGCTTAGTTTCTCTTACTTTGGTGGTTCCTTCATAGGTTGCCTCCAGCTTCTCCCAAATCTCTTTTGTAGTCTCACATCCGGATATTCTATTAAATTCAGCTACACTAAGCGCACAATAAAGCATGTTAATAGCATTTGCATTTTCACGCAACTTTTTAAAGTCATTCTCATCCCACATACTTGAGGGCTTTCGGGTAGTCATACCCTCTACTTTAGAAGTAGGCTCATATGGGCCATTTTTAATGACTAACCATGCTTGCATGCTTTGTGATTGTATGAAGTTCTTCATCCGGTTCTTCCAGAATGTGTAATGTTCACCGGTGAAGAGTGAAGGATGGGTAATATACATACCCTCGGGAAGGAGTTATAAGTTTTGGAAACTCATTTTGATGTATAAATCAAAATATTGGACCTTTAGCTCGAGATTGTTAGATCTCTAGTTTTGAGCACTTGCTCTGATACCACTTGTTGGTCCCTATGAGGGTCTTTATAAGTCAGAGGGGGGTGAATAACCCTTTTCATGGAATATATAGACTTTAAGAAGTCTTAGTGTAGTGTGTTTAATTATGATCTGGATGATGGATCCGGATTATGCAGTTATGACAATATACGACAATAAATAAAGAATTAAAGAAATCAAACACAAAGGATTTTATGCTAATTCAGCCCCGCCTACTCCAGTCCCCGGAGTTTCCTTCCTCTGAGCTTTTCCACTAGTGGATTCCTTTCCAACTGGCAGGAATCAAGCCTTACAATTTATCTCCCCCCTTCCGGATGTAGGATATACCACTAGAGAGCACCAACTCCTAGCTGAGTCCTTTAGTCTTTAGTAGGATATACCACTTAGACTTCTACCCCGAATCTAAGTTGAGTCCTACAGGGAGTTCCCACTCAAAGCACCAACTTTAAGTTGTATCCCGATCTCACAACTCACCCAAGTTGGAGATCCTTACACTCTTATTTTCACAAAGGTTTTGGTTTTTGGTTTCCTTAAGTTTATAGCTCACTTAGGAATCCTTACAACAAATTTGGAATTAATTGATTCTTAGAGGGATTTGTAATCTGAATGAACACTCATTCTTTGTTACTTGTTTTTGTCAATCAAACAACCAACCTTCTTAGTTGGTGAAGCTTCCCTTTTATAGGCCTCCATCATAAATGTAGCCGTTGTGGGTTGTTGAACTTGTAATAAATCTTCACCCTTGATCAAGTTATAGGTGTCGCTTCCAGAGCCATTGATCAATCTGTTAGACTGTAATTTGACCCATTTGAATTCTAGAGATTGATGCTGAAAAGTTGTCACTGATCGTTTTACTTGACTTTTTGTGATGCACCAACTTTAACACCATTAGATTTTTGGTGTGAGTTCCACGCGCCTTCTTATTGGTCTAAGTGAAAAAGGTTGTTAGCTTTTTCAGTCCGGTGTCAGTCCTTTTATCCTTATACTAAAAAGTGCAAGCTGTCATTTTTGTCTTGTTCATGGGGAAAGGATCTTTGACAATGCAGACCAAAAAGATGAAGGGGAAAGTTATCTTTGAAACTTTTCCCATTGTCTTTAAGTATGAGTCTTCCGGATTTCTTTAGACTCATATTCTCCGGATCTGCCTTCTTCCGGAGATAGGGCAATCAGTTCTTCCGGATGCTGTTCTTAAGGGATTAATGCTTGTTTCCTTTCCAAGCTTTATTCTGATGATTCCATGTGCTTAAGGATTTGATATCTTCAATGGACAACCCTGTAGGTGGTTCTTTGTCCGGATGTTTCCATGTGCTTAAGGATTTGATATCTTCAATGGACAACATAAATTAAGAGGTTCATAGGCAATAAACAGTCAACATCACAGAGGTAATTTACTAACATTGCTACAGTAAAAGGAACTATATTATGGTGCATGGAACCTAGACTGGTATAAGTATTAAATTCTAATGTGAATTATACTTTCGTATCAAGCTCTATGTTGCTAATGGAATCTTATTCCTTGGGAACTGATTCAAGTGCAACATATAATATGAGCAAGGACCGAAGTATCTTTGTGAACTTCCGACAATTATCATGAGAGATATAAGTATCTATGTAGAAAACAACCATCGGGGTTAGAGTTCTGTGGATTGACACATGTAGATTAGATTTGCTACAAGAGCAAATCAAATATCTACATGATATGTTGTACTCTCCAATTATTTGTCAAAATTTAATTTATGATATAGTTTTACGATTGATCAGTTTATTCGTGAATTTTTCCAATTTTTAGTTTCTTCATTCCTAAAGTAGATTCTATGTGTCTAGTTCTTATAAGATTGATATTATTGTAACGAGTGTATATTACTAATTACCAAGTGGATGATGTTTGTTTTTCAATTAACTAACTCATCTTTAAAAGGATAATGTTAGTATATCGCATAGGCGATTATATCACAAATGCTAAGAAGATTGAGTTCTCCAGGCATTTTGTGACCGATAATTTAAAAATGTTAAATTTCCACCATGTGATGGGTTCCACAAAAGGAAAGCAAACAATGAATCAAATCTTAGAGATGAACTAGAGCATAATATATCTTTGTAACTTATTCATTATGACATTTGTGGTTTAATAGACGTGAGGGTAAGGCATGGACCTAATGTTTCATCAAATTGATTGATGACCATACTCATTATGGAATCAACTACTTGATTTCCCATAAATCTGAAGCTTTTAGCTATCAAAAGATTTATGAATCTTGTAGCAAATCAATTGGATTTGATTGTAAAGTATTGGAACTGAAGTGGTAAGGAGTTATTTTCAATTATATTTACGGCTTTATGTGATGTATAAAGGACTAAACATTAGTTGTTTGTTCCCTATGCTCCATAGTAATATGGCATTTATGAAAGAAGAATAAGCTTCTTCTCGAAATGGTTCGATATGTGTATCAACTAAATACCCTTGAAAATCTATTTCTTCCATCCCATATGAGATATGAATTGGAAGAATTGCGAGTTTATCCTATTTATAACTTTGTAGTTGTACAGTTTATATCCGCATACCTTTGATAAATTAGACTCACATGGTAGAAAGAGCATCTGTGAGCGGACGACCTTTTCCCCGCCTGCGAGGGCCGCGTGAAATACGCCGCACGGGGGAGAATAATAACTAGCATTGTAAAGCGTGCCGAGGGATTGATCCTCATTTTAGGCGTAATGAAAGCACTGATGTTGAAGTTGGATTTAAGTCCATTTTAGATGTTAAAGGATACGATATCAAAATCTCATACTTTTCGGGAAATTTTGGTACGATTTTCCCCACCGGGTGGTAGACCAAACCTTAAGTAGAGATTTCGAGTTCGAATGATGTTATCTATTTTTCATTTGGTCAAGTTAAAATATTTCATTCTTTCTTAATCAGTTTAATCCATCCTATTTATTTGTGTTTTCGGTTATTATGTTGTTATCCCATTTATCAAGCATCGACCAAATTATTACAGCCATCCAAAAGTAAATGCAGAAATTGAAATTATTACAGGGCTTTCAAATCCTATGCATTCTCTATGCGATAAATAAAATAGGCCTAACATACATCTAACCTAAATCTACTTGCAGAAGATGGTTAGCACAGATATGGCACGTCGTACGAGATATATCACGAATCATGTATAGCTAGCAAACCAAACAAGTTATCGCGAACATGGCATAAATGTTTATATCGTTGTGAAGCCCGGTTGGATGGCTAAAATGAGACTTGAACGGCGTTTGAGAAAAATTCCATTTTTAACCAAATTTTAAACTCGATTATTATTTTATCTAGATTATTAGTGAAAATGCCACATGGTATGGGGTGGGGCCTGTTTTCAAAAGGTTTTGGACCTCCATCGTTGCACTGTGTATCCTAGCTTCTGAAAAACAAACTAGGTCAGAAAAGAATGAAATAAAATGGCTATCCAGAAGGTCATGTCGCCGGCGAAATGGCTGATGCCACTGACGACATCAATGATGTCGCTAGAAGCATCAGTTTGTAAGTAGGTTGCATGGCTTTCTGAGTACTATAAAGAAAGGGTCCCATAAGAAAGAGAGGCCTCTAGGGAATGTGATGTCACTAGCAATATCAACGATGTCTTTGGCGACCTGAGTGATACCGCCAATGATATCACATGTCCCCGACGACTTCAATTTCTTGCAGCAGTAGTAGGTAAAGGTCGAAAAATGACCAAAAACCTGAAAACGAACACAAAGCAACAAGAATCAGCATAAACCAGCAATATTAATACCAAAGAGCTTTGAGACTCAAGATTTTTACCTCGGGGCTGAGAATCCACCTCTTTGTGAACAAAGGAACACCTCTGGGGAG
The DNA here is from genome assembly GCA_947683365.1 of Euphorbia pulcherrima. Taxonomy (NCBI): domain Eukaryota; kingdom Viridiplantae; phylum Streptophyta; class Magnoliopsida; order Malpighiales; family Euphorbiaceae; genus Euphorbia; species Euphorbia pulcherrima. The sequence continues at coordinate 21,486,367 of CANTUS010000007.1, read as the reverse complement.
CTTGTAATGATGATTTGGTAGTGAATTGGGTACTTAAGTTTCTAAGTTCCTATTTCGATTGATTTTAATCTAATGCTTACTGATTTTAAACTCACAATCAGAGAGTTCAAAGAAGAAAAACCAGGAAAAATGGATTCAAATCCTTTTTCCTACCTTTTCTAATTCTTATCTCACTAGAACTAGTTTCTCACTCTAGAATTCTGTAAGTTCAAATTTCAGATTAATCCTTGTCTTTTCTTTTTTTTAAACCTAAGGTGTGTTTTTATAGGCGAATTGGGGTGGTCTTCGAGACCTTTCAGCCATTTTCACCGAAATGGCAAAAAAGAGACTATTCCAAGGAGGAAGATGAAAGCTGTCTATAGAGCCTGATTTGGCCATGTCGCAGGTGACATGGATGATACCGCCGGTGGCATGGGGCGATGCTGCTAGCAGCATCAGCTTTTAAAAAGCTGACTGCCAGTTGGCCCACAAGCCTGAAAAGCTGCCAAACACGGGTCAAAGATTGGTGGAGTATAGTTCCTACAATAAGCAATAAGTAAAAGATAAGACCGATTCTTGAATTACGTTTTTACTGCTTGATCGATTTTGTGAAACAAAAATATTTTTGCCCCTTCAATCAACAGTAAAAACGTAATAATAAAAAGTACTAGGGTTTATAAGTCCTGGGATATCGGGGCTAGAGCCAGGATTTCGGCGAGGATGGCTAAAAAAATAGGGGGAGGAGTTGATATCATCGATGATATGGATGATGTCGCCAGCAATGTGAGTGCCACATGGTAGCTTTAACTGGTCAAACAAATTCAAAATTCAAATCGGTGGAGGTGATGTCGCCGGCGGCATAACTAATGTCGCTGGCGGTATGGACTGATGCCACCAGAGATATGGATCAGGCGGTTTTAGATAAATTAAAACTCCTCAAATTTTGCACGACAGTTTAAAAGGAAGTAAAACTCCTTTCTTTCTTCATTCTGCATATACAGAAACCGAACCCCCCTTGTCCCATTCTTCTCCAAATCTTTCGCTTTCTTCGATATTCTAATTATGAAGAGAATTGCCAAGGCTTTTAAGGGAAAATCTAGTAAGGTTAGGGAGAGCCTGCCTGATTCCTCCGTCGAGGGGCTAAAACTTCTCTCGGTTTCTGTTGCTTATGGATTAAAGGAGATGGCCAAGACGTATGGGTACGTGATCAATTCCCCCATCAATGACCTGACCTCAAAGAAGGAGAAACATCTTTCCTACATCCAGGTAATCCTGCAAAACTTGAAATTCTTCTTTTTGGTTGAGTTTCCATTCGGCCTTAGGCTCAAAATCATGCCGTGATAGTAGTTATAAGCTTTAAATAGATTGATTACAACTGATATTACATGTTTTAGGTTCGATTTTTACTATTTTTAGGCTTATGATTTGATTGATTGTGATTTTTGTGGTTTTGACGCGATGGGTGTGATTTTTGGGGCAAAACAGGTTCTGCCCGCAAGTTGTGATATCGTCGGCGACATGAGCAATGTCGCCAGTGGCGTCAGGCCTTAGAAAAAGGCCTAAGAAGATGTGATACCATTTTTGCTTAAGGTGATACCGCCAGCAGTATGGATGATATCGCCGGCGACATCGCTCCTAGCAGAAGCCACATAAGCAGCCTTCTAGTAGGTATCAGCGATGAGAAAATAAATAGGGACTTATCTATTTTGCTTCTAATTTTTACAGCTGCACAGACTGACCTACACTGGAGGTATGGGCACCATCGGCGAGTGGTGGCATCATATTTTGGAAAAGGATCCTGAACTTGCGCTAGCCATCAACGAGATGAGCTTTGGGTACTTGGCACAAATTATGCCCATGTTAATACCGAAGCTTTCCCATCTGGTTGTGAAGGCTCTTACAGAGAGGTGGTCCAAAATTACCCATACCTTTCACTTCTCATTTGGGGAGGTGATAATCACGCCTTCTGATGTTGTGGCTATGACCGGGCTCCCATAGACCGATGAGGTCATTCTGCCTACATGGATAAGTATCACACTGAGAAGCTCGTGGTGAGGTGAGTGAAGGAGCAATTTGGCTTGAAGCCCGTCTCAGGGTGGCTATCCTATAGTGAGCTGTACCAACACTGGACTAGAGCGGATGTAGTGTCAGAAGATAATAGGGATGCATGCGTCCTCTCCTTCATGATTTCCTTGCTCACTGTGCTGTTTTTTCAGTTTTGGGGAGCAAGATCAACTACGGGCCGATATCCGCCGTGGAGGATGTGGCGGACATCAAGAAGAAGAATTGGCCGAGGGCTATCTTAGCGCAGATGTATCATGGGCTAGATGCGGGCACTTGGAAGAAGGGGAAGGCCCTCCATCTCTGCCATCTGCTACTTCAGGTATACCTTTTTTGGAAGCATTTTACTTGATTGTGCATTCACTGTGGATATTTTTGAACTGATTAATTGTTACTTATGCAGGCCTAGGCTTTTGAGCCCTAGATCCTTCCACCAGTCGAGTTCAAGATGACTGTACCACCAGGTTCCTATTTTCTCACCCGTTGGTACAGTGGTATTAGCAGGAAGGCCAAGTACCCCCACAAAGTACAGGGAGGTCTTGAGGAGTGTGCAACTGAGCTCGATATGCAATCTTTTAATTTAGCCCCTATTTCACACTTAGAACAAAACATTAGTAACCAACAAGCGTTTATAAATTTACATTATACTTACATCGATTGTTTTGGTTGATTGTTGGTGCAGCTTATCCTGGACCCATTTGACGGGGTGGAGAACCTGCTGGAAGTTACGAGGGTCAGGAAGGAGGTGGATGACTGTCGGTTTATTGTAGAGTGCCTCTTGTCCCAGTAGTGGTACTTGGGGGAGCGCGTCTGGGGCTGGAGGTTTATTACTGCTGATAGACCGATGCTCGCCGATCCTCCCAAAGGTTTATGGTGGCCCCATCTAGTGATTACATCCGAGGCTGACCAAGTCAATTATATTAAGGGGAATGGTTGGGTCATTCCGAGCATTCCAGGCTTCTATGAGCGGCACCAGCAGCCCCTACTCCCCTTGTGCCCCCGCATCCATAGGAATGATACAATCGAGTACCATAATAAGCAAAGGCTGGAGGAGGAGAAGAGGCTGCTCAAAGGGATAGTAGATGTTGAGGAGGAGGAAGAATAAGAGGAAGAGGAGATTGAGATGGAGGTTGAAGACAATGTTGAGATCGAGCCTGAGGGAGAGGACGAGATAGGTGCGGATGTAGCTGGTGGGAGTGTTCCGATGTCCCAGGAGGGCGCCGATCTTTTGAGGTATAATTGCATTTATGTGCATGATTTGCAATTGTTTGGGTTAGGAATGTTGCTTATGTGTGTTTTTCGTGCTTTTCAGGAACCTACGAGGAAAAGAGGTCGGGACAACCAGAGCAGGACACAATACTATGATGTACCAGAGGGTATAAATTTTATGGAAGGGTGTCTGGTCAACCCGATGGAGACCCGATTCCTACTGATGAATTCCCAAGGTGAGTTCCATCCCAGGTATATAGGCCCGAGCCGGCATGCTTCGATCTTCATGCCAGAGAGCACTACTTATGTAAGGCTTGAGAATATGATAATTGCTTTCTTGCTTACCTTTGGATGAGGGTGCTTATTGACTTGCCTTTTGGATTTTTTAGGTTACACGGAGCCATGTAGAGCAACTGGCAGAGAATAATTTCACTCTTCAGGATATACTTATTAGGCAATCGCTGCTTGTTTAGGTATATTCCCTATTATGACATGCCAAAATAAGATAATATGTATGTATGGATGCTATGAATGAAGTGCATTAATGCTTTCCCTGGTTTGCAGGATTTCTTACCCTTTTCCCTATCAGATACCGATGCGGCCCGGCAGAGATATGAGGAGGAGACTGTAGCACTCCAATGTCATGTGAGCGACCTTGAGGGTCAACCGGAGGCCACCGTTCATGAGCGAAGGAGCAAGCAAAACTTGGATCATGCGTACCCCGGTAGCACCAGTCTCAGAGGAGTGAAGATGTCCGCTGGCCAACACCCATTTGCTACGGTTGAGGAGTCTAGAAGCATCCCGATGATTGAGGGAAGAGAGGAGGATAAGGTTGATGATTGGCTAGTGAGCCCTAAGGACTTTTCATCTCGCCCCGCCAGTAGTGGCGGGCATGCCTAAATTTATGCATTCATTTTACTTTTCATTTCGGATTTTGGTTTGTACCCTCGATACATTAGATTTGAATAATTTGGATTGTTATTTGGTTTTGGTTTGGTAGGCTAGATGTTCGAAATATTTGAATGGTTTGCACCCTCGGGCTTTCATTGAATAAAATTGATTGGCACTCGCACTAGATTTTGAAAATGTATTACAGGTTTGTTTACTGGTTTTGTATAGGTTTGAAATGATGAAATTGCTTCTGATGCCATTGGGAAAATTAATTCTATGCCACTGACGGCATGATTCATATCGCACTCAATCAGCTAAAATAATATAGAACGGGCTTCCCAAAGCCCATATCGCCGACGGCATCAATTAATACCGCCCAAATTGGTTCATATTACCGGCGGCATCACTCACATAGCCGATGGCATCACCTATCTAGAAATCTGATTCCAGCCTTTCTTCCATTTCCTGCCATGGCGTCCCATAACCAACAGCTGCGGGGTTTTCTGCAAAGTCTGGGAAATGCAGATTGGAAGAAGCTTGAAAAAATCAGGCTTTGGGGGTTTTGATATGTCGCGGCGTGGCCCGTAAGCCCCGAGTTCCTTCCAGCGGCGCTATCTTTTTGGGATTCAATGGACCACGTCTTCCGATTTTCATCATTCGAGCTATGCCCCTTGCTCGAAGAGTTCCACACTATATTGGGGTACCATGTCCTAAACGCATACCCCTAGCACTGCCAAAATTTCATTTTGGCGCGGATGGAATTCCTCGAGGGTTATAGAATTTGGACTCTGTGGACCAATTTCTATCCCGATTGTCTGACAAACCTGGGTTTCAGCTCGGAGCAGTTTTAGAGTGGTGCCGCGGGTCGCTCCAATCTCACCTTGCTTGGCCATCCATGGTGGAATTACTACTCATGGCGGAGTTTATGTGTGGAGTGGGCCCAATTTCTCTGCTTAGGCTGATTTCACTCATCAGTCCTATGTCGACAGGGGCTTCTTCCATAGTTGTGGGGTTGGTCAAGGTTCTGCTGAACATGGATGCCGCTTCCGTTGACCCGGCACTTATCAGAGATCAGTTCATATTACTACAGGTATCCTTTGTTCTTCCCAATTTTGCACATGATTTTCTCAATCCTTACCTGAATTTGAATTACAGGTATGGCTAATGGAGAAACTGAGGCTGAGGGAAGCACCACGAGGGAATCCGAAGAAGTACCTACCCATTCATCTGAAGGAGAGGGGGCTTATACGGGCCGATTTCGACCAGCTGACATATGATGATTGAGTGCCTATTTTGATGGGGTACACTGATGCACAGGTTCAGTGGGTTAGTCCATGGTGGAGGATCCTGGATGTGGTTGTGGAATCCTGGGGAGCCTATGTTCATTGATAGGTATGGAGAGATCTTCATTCTACACCCCTTACCGATTGTGCCGTCAGTGCAGCAAGAGGCAAAGAATTCCAATCAAGTTGCCCCATAATCAGATCGGAATCTACAAAGCTAGGTGGGTCAACCATATCCGAGAGAAGTGGTCTAGGGAAGCTGTATTCGAGATTCTGGATTATGACCATGTGGAGACCATTGAGACCGACACACATTATAGAGGATGGCTTGCTGAGATAACATGCTTGACGACCCATCGGGAGCGATCGTGGGCCCACTTCGAGGGGGAGCGTGTGGAGCAGGGAGAGGAGCCCTTTTTTACTACCATATTGAGGTGAATCTCTAGGTACTATGATGATGACTCAGGAAGCTCGGTTTGAGATGCCCTTTTGTCAGTTCTATCTTTTGCATAGGCTAGTCAGGGTGATAGACCTATCGAACTTTATACGTCTTTTATTTGGTTCTAACTTTTGCATAGACCGCCCTGAGGGGTTTTCAATCTATTGAACCTTGTCTTAATTTTTTCCTGGACCGCCCTCTTCGGGTTTTCGACCTAGCAGACTTATTCTGACTTTTGTATAGACCTTTTTTTAGCCTATTAGAATTATTTTTATATATTTTGATATGGAATAAAATGAACCATGTCCTAAGCTTACTGGAGCTATCTTAACCCTATGGACACAGGATTCACATAAGCATAAGCATTTAGAATTCAACAAAAGGGATACTTTCATTAATTGAGATAAAATAAAGTACGGGATGTTTTATTAACATTCCCATTGATTTAACTCCCGGTGCCAACTAGCCTAGATTGGTTTTCTAGAAGGCACTGGCTCTTTGCTCACATACCTTAACTTTTGCCTAGATCACCCTTTTTGGGTTTTCGATCTAGCGGGTTTGACTTATCCCCTAATTTTTACACGGCCGGTTTGCAGGATACCGACTGTCGAGTGTCACCTTAATTTTTGTCCGATCAGTAAAAGACCAAAAGGCATGTGATTATCATATATATTTTTTGGTGTGCCGCTTTTCCGATTTATTTCTTTTGAATCAAATATGATAACGCTTAAGCCTGTCTTGGTTTACGGGGTTCACAAACTCATTCCTATCCATGTCCATAGGCTTAACCGCCCTTTTACTAAGCATCTTTTTTTATCACATATGGTCCTTACCAATTTGGCCTAAATTTTCCCCTCACATTAGTGGTAGAATGTTTCAGCTGTTTAAGGACCAGATCACCAGCCTTCAGGGGGAACTTCTGGTGTCTTACCCGACTGTTATATGCTCGAGCCATACATTGCCGGTACATCTGAAGGTTGTCAAGGGCCCTTAACCTCTGCTCATCCATCATGTTCAACTGTTAAAATCTTGCCTGGGTCCGTTCAGATTCTTTTAACTTAGCCTCCAGGGCGACTATTAGGGAGGTCACCTTCAATTGGCAAGACTACTTCCATCCCGTAGACCAGGGAAAATGGAGTTTTGCCAGTTGGGGTACGAATGCTGGTGCAATATCCCCAAATAGCAAAAGTTAGCTTTTCTGCCCAATCCTTGTAACCGACTATCATCTTAGAAAGAATCTTCTTTACTGATTTGTTAGCTGCCTCAACAGCTTCATTAGCTTGCGGTCTGTATGGGGAAGATCTGTGGTGTTCAATTCCGTATTTCTCGATCAGATCAATGGTTGCTCCTTGAAACTGTACCCCGTTGTCCGAGACTATATGGTGTGGAAGTCCATACCAAGGCAAAATGTGCTTCTCTATGAACTTGGCCATCTGCTTGGCGGTGACATTGGTGAAGGATTCGGCCTCCACCCATTTTGAGAAGTAATCTACTGCTACCATAATGAATCCATGACCATTTGTTGAAGAAGGATGAATATCACCAATTATGTCTATCCCCCACGCCCAGAATGGCTAAGGGGTAGATAAATGATGGAGTTTGATAGGCGGCAGATGCTGCATATCCCCGTAAACCTGGCATTGGTGGCACCATTTGACCTAGGTGATGCAATCGGCTGTGAGAGTGAGCCAAAAATATCCCAATCGCTAAATTTTCTTTGCCAGAGCAAGACCATTCATGTGAGGGCCACAGTCAACGGCATGGACGTGGGCCATTACGTTCTAAGCCTCGGAGTCAGTTAGGCAACGGAGAAGTAGGCCATTGCTGGTGCACATGAATAGATTATTATCCATAATACAGTACTGGACAATAAGCCACTGTAGGGTGGTACGGTCTGAGTTAGAAAAACCTGTAGGATATAGGCAGGTTTGGAGGAATAGGATAATGTCAGAATACCAACAAGGTTCGGATGAGATCGTGAGGATTGGAGGAGCCGATTGAATATGGTAGGGGGTCTTGGTGGACAACATAACCAAAGGGCGGATAGGCTGCTGCTGAGGCCCTTCCTATAGGGTTGCGAGAGTGGCGAGAGCGTCAGCCATTTTATTCTCATCCCTGAAGGATATGGCGGTATAAGCACGAGGTGCATTTCGCAGATAATTCACGGACAACCTCGACATAAGAATGGAGAGAGTCCTCTTTAATTTCCTAATCTCTGATAACCTGACGAACTACAAGAACCGAATCCCCGATGATAGATATGCGACAAGCCCTAACCCGGAGGAGAGCCTCGGGACCAAATAGACAAGCTTCATACTCAGTGCCATTGCTGGTGATAGTGAATTCTAAGCTTTTGGACAACAGGATGATTTTGTTATCCAACGTGATGATGATGAATATGAGGCTTGCTCCCCGTCGGTTCACAACACCATCTAAGTACATCGTCCAGACGTGTTCAATGATTGTAACGGATTCGAGCAGCTCATCAGGAAACTCTAAGTTTTCTACATAGTCCGAGTCGAGGGATTGATTAGCTAAGAACTCGGCTACGGCCTGCCCCTTAATGAACTTTCAGGCCATATACTCAATGTCAAACTTAGACATGAGAAGCAACCATCGGGACAATTTACCAGCTAGAGTAGGAGATTGACAAAGATACTTTATTGGATCAATCTTGTACACGGATTGCACACGATAAGATTGGAAATAATGCCGTAACTTCTTAGTGAGCCAAACCATGGCGGCACAGATCTTTTCCACAACTGAATATCGAGTTTCATAATCTAATAACTTGTTACTCAAGTAGTAGATAGCGTGTTTGCACTTATCGGCTTGCTCTTGGACAAGCATAGCCCCGACGGAAGATTCCTCGATAGCCAGGTAAAGGATGAGCAGTTTTCCTGGGATGGGCAGTTTCAAAATGGGTGGGTCGACAAGGTACGCCTTGATTTTGTCAAACGCCACTTGGCAGTGATCATTCCATACTACGGGTTGTTGTTTTCTTAACATCTTAAAGATGGGTTCGCAAACAGTAGTGAGGCCGTCAATGAACCGACTAATATACTGCAAGGACCCTAAAAATGATCGAACTTCTTTCTCTATCTTAGGTGGAGGCATATCCCTGCTCGCTTTGGCTTTGTCTAGATCCATTTTAATTCCTTTCTGGCTAACCACGTACCCCAAAAATTTGCCTAAAGTAACCCTAAACATGCACTTCTTCGGATTCAAACGAAGGTTATACTTTTCAATGCGAGTCATGAACTTGTCAAGAATAGCAGGGTGCTCTTCCCAAGCAGTGGACTTCATAATTATATCATCCACATACACCTCCACTTCTTTACGGATCATATCATGCAAGAGGATAGTTAAGGCGCGCTGCTAAGTGGGCCCGACATTTTTTAACCCGAACGGCATTACCTTGTAGCAATACACCCCCTATTCAGTGATGAACGCTGTTTTGACTTTGTCAATAATATTAACCAAAATCTGATTATACCCCGAGAATCCATCCATGAATGAATACATAGTTGCCCTGGCAGCACTATCAATCAGGACATCGATGTGTGGGAATGGGAAGTTGTCTTTCGGTGAGGCTTTATTGAGATCTCAAAAATCTACACAGACCCAGAACCTACCATCTTTCTTCGGAACTGGGACTATATTGGACAACCAAGTCAGGTATTCCACAACTTTGACGAATTGAGCTACAATCAACCTCAAAACCTCTGCCTTAACCTGATCTGCCCATTCTGGTCTCAACCGGTGAAGCTTCTGCTTGATAAGCCAAAATTTAGGATCAGTTGGGATTCTGTGTTTGGTAATTTATCGATCAACCCCAGGCATGTCTTTGTATGACCAGGAAAAAGCGCTAACATGATATTTAAGCACTTTTATGATCTCTCGTTTTTCCACGGGAGTTAAATCTTTGGAAATGGTCACCATTTTAGGATTGTCATCTGTACTTAGGTTTATTTCACTTAATGATGTATCACTAATGCCAAAAATGTTATGCGTATTATTATGCAAATGCATGGATCCATCAGGAAAGGCATCAAACAAGTAAGCAAAATGAGAGTCATTCATTACATTAAAAGCCTCGTAGGCAGCATTGTTCGCATCAAACACATCAGAAATGATAAAAATCACATCATCCATGTCCTCCTCCACAGGTGGAGGGGCTTCAGTAGCAACATCAACAGGAGGAGTATCCTCTATATTGTCTGCCAGAATGGCTTCCAGGTCGTGCTCTAGAGTGGCCTTTTAGGCAATGGTGAGCGATGGTTCCCCAAATAGGTTGGCTTTCTCGATGAGGCCCCTGGCGATCTTCCTTACTATCTGTCATAGCATCTTCTTCCCTGGTTCTCACCCTTCCAGCCCTTCTTCATCAACAGCGCCATAGCTTCAGTCATGGTTGCTACAGCATTTTCAATTTCTGGATCGATAGACTCCTCATTACTTCCCCCAGGCTTATCTTTGGGATACATCTTACCCTTTTCCTTATCCTCAATAGAAACAACATTGACAGGTGTAACAGGCTCAGCGGGCTTGGGTTCAGTGGAAACTATCATGCAACCGGTCTCGAAGTCGTAGACATCCTTAAAGACCTTAAAGCCGGGCCACATTTTTCTGTCATACTCGATCGGCTCAGGTTCTCCCTTATAAGGCCTCTTGCTCTAGATTTCACAAACAGTGACCATGCAGTAGTAGCAGGAGGGGATGCAACGATAGGCTTTTCTAGGCTTATATCCCAATCCAGCTCGATGCACCGCCTCTGCCAGGCTTGTAACCGGATTTCTTCATCAGTTTTCCTATACTAGCATGAAGGTAGCTATGCCAAAGGGGAGGAGATTTCTAACCTTTGCTAATCACGATAATCTGAAGGCCTCCTTCTAAACTAGCTTCGGATTCCATAACAGCCATAACGAAAGCAAGATCGGCCTCTATAGTCACCAATCTGTCTTCATGAATAAGCTTGATTTTTTGGTGTAGAGTGGAGGGAACGGTGCCCAAGGCATGAAGCCACGGTCGGCCAAGCAACAGAGAATAGGTAATAGGAATGTCAAGTACAGTGAAGCGTACATTGCTCATCACACCTTCCACAGTGACTTCTGCCTTAAAGGTCCCAATTACACTATACTTCGAATCGTTATAAGCTCTAATAACAGTGCTAGATTTTTCAAGCATGTCCTTTGATAGCCCCAGATGAGGAATGACTTTTAGAGGGCACAGATTTAGAGTGGAGCCATCGTCCACCATGACATACGGGATAACGTTATCAAGGATTTGGATTCAGATGAATAAGGCCCGATTGTGATCCTTACCCTCGAGTGAAAGATCAAAATAGTCAAACACAATCTGAGGCCCTTTTCTCGGGGGAATTCCTTCTCCAACCATAATGCACATCTCAATGAGCGAGGTGGTCAGATTAGCTTCTAAATTGAGGAGCCGCTTAATCAACCCCTTGTGATACCCTTCAGAGTCAATCACTAGCTGCTAGATACTATATCGGACTTAGGTTTTTTTCAACTAAGTAATGAGATGGTCAACCTTGAGACTGGCTGGAGCAGCCGGAGGTGGAGAAGGGGGTCTAGCGGTAGTTCCAACCCTATTAGGAACCAGGTCTTTGCTTAAGCGAAGATATCGGTCTTAAGGTTGATATATACAACCACCCCGAGTAATGTTAAGAACATCATCGAGCAAGACACTCTTAATGGCTCGTGTTTCAAATAGATATTGTTGCTCCTCAGAGTCCGAATCTAGGTTCTACAACTCATACCCGTCTACGCTAAAAAGTTCCTTTTGATCAACCTTGAATAATCCACTTGGTTTCTCCTTGGCAGGTGAATCAACCCTAAATAACTCGGTGCTTATGACCTTGGTCTCCTGAGCTAGTCCCTCATCATCATTAAAGTAGTCGCCCTTTGAAACAAAGGAATCTACGCTAAACAACGGTCTTTTCTCAACCTTCATTCTTTTTGCCACAAATGGCTGAGACCTGTGACTTTCTTGCTTTGGCGGATCTGCATCAACTTTCATCCCCTAGATAGAGTAGGGTTGGCTTGACTGATTAGATGAAAAACCGAGTTAGATGAGAGACCCGAACCGATGACCAGGATAGAGTTACTACTTTCTAGCCTTCGATCAAGGAGAACAAAGATTGTAGCTTCAGATAAACCAGACTGGACCACGCCCACCTTGTTCCCAAAATTTGACAAAGGTTTACTCATAGTGCTCGGAATCTTATCAGGTTCAGTGATCTTCACTTCACTAACCAGATGCTGAATTACTGAGAGCAGGGTTTTGCAATTGTTGGTTTGGTGTCCTACCTAAACATGATAGTTACAGAAGTTATTCTTATCCTTGGGTCTAGGTGGTTTGTATTCCTGAAGGAACTGGATGAAACCTGCTTCCCTCAAACGCTGAAAGATGACCCGTAGAGGCAACTTATAAGGGTTAGCCAAAACAAAGGGGGGCGAGAAGTCTAGATTACGGCTACCGCCGACAGAGCCGGAGTGATTGCTAAGGGTGCAGCAGGGGGCTTGAGAAATGGCTTGAACTACAGCCGAAGCTTTAGGCTTAGCTGGTGCTAGAGCCGAGAGCTGAGTTTCATCGTTTTTTCTCAACCATGGCCTTCCCACTTTTTCGGCCTTTTCACGCTCTGCCTAACGCTCAATTTTCTCTGCTTTCTCGAATACAGCCTTATAGGATAGAAAAGAATCAGTAGCCATTTCTTTACAGAACAGAGAAAGAGACCCCTAGAGGAGCTTGACAATCATTTCCTCAAGACTTAACTTGGATTTCATCAAGACCTGGGTTAACATCCATCGGTTAAAGTATTGCTTGAAGGTTTCATTGGGCATTTAGCGGATCCCCTCGAGATGTTGGAGGGTTATTTCCATCATGGTATTAAAACCATAATGCACTTTTAACACCTCAGATAGAAGTTTCCAATCAGTGACAATATGCTATGGCAAGGTGTGACACCATTCAAGGGCAGGGCCCCGAAGGGAGCAAGGAAACATTTCATCAAGCACTTTATCACTTAATTTCTTTACACGCATAATCCTTTCATACATTATAATGTGAGAGGCAGGTGCTCTAGAACCATCATAATGAGCTATATTCGGCATGGTGAAATTATCAAGGACCCAGTCTTCATCTCTTTCAGGCTCTTTAGCAGCGATGAGGCGATTGATGTAAGCTTGAATCTCAAGTGTCATGCCCGGAGGTTGCGTGACCTAGTCGTTGACTGGCTTGTAAGAAAGAGCTAGGGCTTTAGGTGTCGCGCCCGGAGAATACGCGACCTAGTCGTTGACAGTCTGAGAAGCCATCATCTATCGAACAAAGGCAGCTACTTCAGGTGTCACGCCCGGCGGTGGCATGACTTGGTCGTAGACTAGTGGAGATAGCAGAGGATGAATGGTCAGCTGGCTAGTAAAAGGATTCTAGGGGTAGGTGGTACCCTTAGGAGTTACAACAAACTGCGGAGGAGTGAAAGAGGGCAGTGGCTGAGAAGCTGGGCATTGGTGAGCAAATGCTGGAGGAGCTGAGCTTTGGGCAAAAGGTCTTGGATTAAAAGGCATAATCGGTGGGGTAGTCGAAGTTGACAAAAAAGTCGAAGCTTGCCCAAACTGGAACGGGCTCGCCATAGGCTGGTTTGGTTGAAAGATAGTTGCTACAGGTCTTATCCCCACTGGACCGGCCAACATCTGTGCTAAACTATTTTGGGCTTGTATATCGGATTCTGATACTCGGTTGGAATTTCTATCTTTGAGAGCTTGCTTAACGGTAACCGGAATAGTTGTCTAGATAGAAGCCTAAAAAGCGTCCGAGTTTAGGAATTATGCTATAGCATTGGTAAAGTCAAAGCCGAGAGGTGGTTGGTATCCCGCCCCTGAGGTAGGAGTAGGGTTGGCTGGCTCTTTAGGAGGAGGGGTCCCTTCGTTGGTTGGAAAAGACATGGCTGGCTGAGAGGGATTCTGACCCAACTGAACTTGTTCTGAATCTGACTCCCCACTGGAATCAGAGTAAGGAATCCCCTCGACTTTTATGGCAACAGCCGGGATGAGAGAATGACGAATCAAATGGTGCTCTGGCCTTTTCTAGATCGGGGTGCGACGATAAGTCTGCCTCCTCCTTGCTGAAATGGTAGGCAGTGGATCATACCATGCATGGGTTGTATGATGTCATGGATGAATGTGCAATCACCGATGCATGGCATGTATGGTTGTATGTAGATGTGGTTAGAGATGATGCGATAGCTTATCCCTCCCATATACGTGGTACGTTTGTATCTCACATCATATATAGTGATATGTAGGGACGCAACGGAGGCACAAGAGAAGTCCCACTCATGTTGCTAAACCTCTTCCACGTACGAAAGTAGTAAGGGTAAGTTGATTCATTTTTGGCCCTTGAGGCTGATGCATGGTGGATGCATGAGCACGTAGCACATAGCATGCAATATGTCCCTCTTTCAACCTTATGACTCCCGCGTAACACCTCTTTGGGAGGATGGAGTTTGGCTCCTTCACTAGTAATGGCTAAAGGAGCACATCCCAAATGTTTTATTTGTTCTGGTGATCCTAAAGGAATGATGTGCTAAGGCTTTTTCTAGCGCGGCTTTGGTATAGGGTTGTTGATGTAGAAGGTTCTCGTTTACCTTGATTCCACGTTACTCAACCACTCCCCAAATAGGTGCGATTGCAGGAGTTTATATATTGGTTAAAATGATTGATCCACCCACTAGGTATCCTCAATTCCAATAGGGCATGAGTGATACTTTTGTGAGCTTCTCCGGTAAAATGAGGCACCTAAAAATTACCGAACTATCTACATACGTAAGTATAAAACGTTATAAAAAAGAATGAAGTTTTAATTTGGCCAATGATTTTAATACATCATCAAAATCCTTCAAACTTATTGAAAAACTTAAGTTTCATGTTTAAAGAGATAAGTCCCCAACAAAGTCGCCACTGTGAGCGGATGACCTTTTCCCCGCCCGCGAGGGCCGCGTGAGATGCGCCATACGGGGGAAAATAACGACTAGCGCTATGAAGCGTGCCGAGGGATTGATCCTCATTTTACACATGATGAAAGCACTAATGTTGAAGTTGGATTTAAGTCCATTTTAGATGTTGAAGGATACGAGATCAAAATCCCGTACTTAAAATAGAGTCGCCACCCGGTTCAGCTCAATCGGGAAATTTTGGTACGATTTTCCCCATCGGATGGTAGACCGTACGTTAAGTAGAGATTCTGAGTTCGGAT
The DNA here is from genome assembly GCA_947683365.1 of Euphorbia pulcherrima. Classification (NCBI taxonomy): domain Eukaryota; kingdom Viridiplantae; phylum Streptophyta; class Magnoliopsida; order Malpighiales; family Euphorbiaceae; genus Euphorbia; species Euphorbia pulcherrima. The sequence continues at coordinate 21,471,235 of CANTUS010000007.1, read as the reverse complement.
GATGTTATCTATTTTTCATTAGGCCAAGTTAATATTTCATTCTTTCTTAATCGGTTTAATCCATCCTATTTATTTATGTTTTCGGTTATTATGTTGTTATCGTATTTATCAAGCATCGACTAAATTATTACAGCCTTCCAAAAGTAAATGCAGAAATTGAAACTATTACAGGGCTTTCAAATCCTATAAATTCTCTATGCGATAAATAAAATACCCGAAGGTCTAACATACATCTAACCTAAATCTACCTGTAGAAGATGGTTAGTATAGATACAGCACGTCGTACGAGATATATTACAAATCATGTATAGTTACCAAACCAAACAAGACCCGAGTTAGCATGAACATGGCATAAATGTTTATATCATTATGAAGCTCGGTTGGATGGCTAAAATGAGACTTGAACGGCGTTTGAGAAAAATTCCGTTTTTAACCAAATTTTAAACTCGATTATTATTTTATCCGGGGTATTAGTGAAAATGCCATACGGTATGAGGTGGGGCCTATTTTCAGAAGGTTTTAGACCTCCATCGTTACACTGTGTATCCTAGCTTCAGAAAACAAACTAGGTCGTAAAAGAACGAAATAAAATGGCTGTCTAGAAGGTCATGCCACCGGCGACATGGCTGATGCCGCCGGCGACATCAATGATGTCGCTAGAGGCAGCACTCTATAGGTAGGTTGCATGGCTTTCTGAGTACCATAAAGAAAGGGTCCTACAATAAAGAGAGGCCTCTGGGGAATGTGATGTCACTAACGATATTAGTGATGTCTTTGGCAACATGAGTGATACTGCCAGCGACATCACATGTTCCCAGCGACTTTAATTTCTTGCAGTAGCAGTAGGTAACGGTCGAAAAATGACCGAAAACCCGAAAATGAACACAAACCAATAAGAATCAGCACAAACCAGCAATATTAATGCCAAAGAGCTTTGAGACTCAGGATTTTTACCTCGGGGTCATGAATCCACCTCTTCGTGAACCAAGGAACACCTCCGGGGAGCTTGTAATGATGTTTTGGTAGTGAATTGGGTACTTAAGTTTCTAAGTTCCTATTTAGATTGATTTTAATCTAATGTCTACTGATTTTAAAATTACAATCAGAGAGATCAAAGAAGAAAAACTAGGAAAAATGGATTCAAATCCTTTTTCCTACCTTTTCTAATTCTTATCTCACTAGAACTAGTTTCTCACTCTAGAATTCTATAAGTTCAAATTTCAGATTAATCCTTGTCTTTTCTTTTTTTTGAAACCTAAGGTTTGTTTTCATAGGCAAATTGGGGTGGTCTTCGAGACCTTTCAGCCATTTTCACCGAAATGGCAAAAAAGAGACTGTCCCAAGGAGGAAGATAAAAGCTGTCTGTAGAGCCTGATTTGGCAATGCCACAGGCAACATGGATGATCCCGCCAGCGGTATGTGGCAATGCCGCTGGCGGCATCAACTTTCAAAAAGCTGACTGCCAGCGGACCCACAAGCCTGAAAAGCTGCCAAACATGGGTCAAAGGGGTCAAAGCAGGATTTTTTGAATTGTAATGACATTTTAATGGGTATTTAGAGATTTATTTAATTTGGGTGTAAATCATCGGTTCAAGCTACTACCGGATGCATTATCAGCCACGCCGAACTGGATTCTACCAAGTATAAAGTTCGCAAGGAACATTATATTGGTAATAAAAATTCTAAAAGAACTTTTATTTTAAGGCATTAAAATCGGGTATACGTCATCATCGTCTCGCGAGAGTGACTACAAAATCCCATGCTTACAGCTTCTTTACAAGATACTCTGACATATCAAAAGGATATGTTTTATGGGGGAGAATGTGGAAGGATACATGACATAATTTGAATCACGAGATGTTAATTTCTTGGAAAATGAGTTTCAAAGATTGTGCGTATTAGGCAAAAACATTTCCTTTTAATAAGACTCTTAAATCTGATATTTAGGATGTATCTTCAAGTTGGAGTAATTCAAACAAAGTGGTTCATAATGATCATCTTAATCAAAGGGATCTTGTTCCATGGGGGAGCCAAGAACCTAAGAATGTTATTGATTCAAGTGGGAGTCAATGTTATTATTCCAAGTGGGAGTCAATGTTTTTAGCTCAAGTGGGAGCTTGGATCATTATAGTATTTCTGATCTAAGTGGGAGTAAAGAAATGAGCTTAAAGGAAAGAATTTTGAGTTACAATAAATATATGAGATATATTTATGAAGACTTGGAGCTTAAGTGATCAAAATGGAATATGTTCCACCTTGAAAATTAAGCATTTTAAGGGAGATGAATAGTTACATGTGATGGAAGAAGAATTACGTTGACATACATGAAGGACATAAAGTTAATGAGAAAAAGTGAATTCTCAAGATAAAGTGAAAGCACTGGGCTTATAATTAAGGAATACGTATACTCAAACTGATAAGAATATATTATGAGAATATTTTCTTTTCAGTTTCAACATTTACATATATAAGAATTGTATAGTTTTGGTAGTTATACTTACCCTTAGACTCACATCAAATGAATGTATTCTTTTCTCAATGGAGAATTATCATGAGATATCTATATGGCACAACTAAGAAGGTTTGTCTAAATTGTTTGCGAACATGAGGTTTGCATAATTGAATAAGTCAATTCGCAATCTCATGTGGTCTTAAGGTTATGGTATTCAATGGTAAATGAGGACCACTGAATATATACCATTGAGTGAAAGATTGGTTGTCGAGTAACTTCATATGTAAGACATGGGGGAGTTTGCATATATCTCAGGGCTTAAGATCTCAATGGATAGAGAGATAAATGAGTATCTTTACCTCAAGAATCTTGCACAAAAAAGAGTTTGACAAAGATTCTTTATGCATAACTATGAACCTATAAGTATTCCTATGACTAAGAGTATAGTTTCTTAGTTTAAACATTTGTCCTGGAACTCCTAAAAGTGTGAGGATATGGAAATAGTTCTATCTGATGGAAACATCATATATGTTATATCTTACCCCAGACCTAATATTTGTTATATCGTGGGCATTGCAAGTGAATATTGATCTATCCCAATAATAGAGAACTGGAACACTGTTAAGAAATAGTAAGATACTTGTAAAGGACTGTTGATTTTGCTATGATGTATCAGGCTAAGGAAGTAGACCTATAGGATAATCAAATGCATATTGGCTAAGGCCAAAGATGAATTTGTATTTTTCAGCCATGGTCCAACAGGTTGTTTGGCTAGAGAGACTAGTGAGTCTCTACATGCTAAGTGCTCCAAACAACAAATGGCTATTTATAAGTAATAGCCAAACATTGATAGCTTATACGACATACCCGAATTATCATTTAAGGTATAAGCATATCAAAATCAAGTATCAGTTAGTTATAGGCTTAAGTACACTAGGAGAGGTCAACATGAGATATCTGTCTACGTATTACATACTTGCAGATTCATTTACGAAGCATGTCCCTATAGATGTATATGTGAAATATATTCAAGGGTTAAATATATGTATATTATATTTAATTAATTACCTCATTTAACATACCCTTCAAATCGTGAATGATAACGTGATGATATAAATTAGTTTTGTACTAGGAGCAATGTATGTGTGTGTGTATATATGTTATGTACATATACTATTTATCGTTCATAGCATGTCGGACAAAGAAGTAGCCTACTCACATGGGTACTTACCCTAGTGTTACCACGTGGGTGTAGACTAGGATGATATTGATTTTGAGCATGTTGTGTGTGATTCGGGAACCTGTTCAAAATTGTGAATCGACTTATTTAAGTAATAAGGAAAGTCGCATTGTATGGAACAATGTGTACTAACTCCAAGAAGGAATCAGGTAAGAACTGTGTAGTTCACATGACGATGGGTCATGTTCTGTCTGAATAGCTAAAGGTAGTTCTTGAAGTAGAACAAGGTTAAATGCTAAGGTGCATTATAACTAAAACCTTCACATGGTGTTAGTTTATATTGATGAGAATAGACATGCGCTCCTTTATAAGGGTAAAAGGAAAGAACACCATGGCACATTATCAAAGTGGGAGAGGAGTGAGTCCTTGGGATAATGTGTGCTTAGCAACAAAGTGGGAGAGGAGTGATTCCTTGGGATAATGTGTGCTTAGCGACAAAGTGGGAGAGGAGTGAGTCCATAGGATAATGTGTGCTTAGCGACCATGAGATGAGAAGTTTGTACGCTGTACAAGGATCTCAACTTCTCTGATGTGAGACTCAGTCCATTAACAATGGGGTTATTGGACCTTACCCTTATTACTATTGTGTCATCTTGAGAAGTAAGACTAGCAAGGACAATTTGATCAATCACCGAGAGATTATGATTTGATTCGATCTGGGAGAGATACGGAATGAATAACTCAGAAGGAAGATATGGCCAATGAACATTCACTAGAGTTCTGTTAATTCACCGGCTAGCCTATCATTACATTTGATGTAAGATAGTGAACAACAGATTAAGGCTTCCGAGATCCCTAATGATGTGGAACTGGGTGATTGTCGACCAATCTAGGGTAAAGCATGCGCGCAATATATCAATTTGATATTATTAATAATACTATAGTTTAACTTATGTGGTTAAATATCCTTCAGAATCGTCTTGGCAGATCCTGACGGGTGAAAGATGTTCTAAATTCAAGATATTAATCTACTTGGTTAAGTACCACTCAGGATAGTCTTGGCAGACCCTAACGGGTGCAAGATAAAGTGTTCTTGATAGTATGCAGGTCGCACGACTTTGTAGGATAAAGAAGATACGATAACCTTGTATGGAATGTGACCCATCAAGTGCAAGTGGGAGATGTTGGAATTACCCGGTCCGCTAGTGAGCGGGTCAATTGGGTCAAAGGATCCGATCCAATTTAGATAATTGGATTTAGTTTGAGAATTAAATAAGTCTAAGGACTTAATTGAAAAAATTATTGAACTTTAAGGATTTGATTGTAAATAATTAAGAGTTCAAGGGCTTAATTGCAATTATTAAATTCCAATTCCTATATATATGGCAATGGACATGTATATGCAGTTGCATTAGTAGTTTGATTTTTCTATTTTCAATATAATCATTCCCCCGGGAAAAACTTCCAAACTCGATTTTCCCATCGTTCTTTGTCGAATTTTTAAAGTTGTGAATACCGACTTAATCCCGATGTACCGTAGGTTAGTCAACGACTTAACATTCAAACTATTTACAACGCGGTGTTCTTCAATTTCTGGCACGAAAAAAATAAGTACTCAAATCCATTTCTTTACGATTTCCTTCAATCGCCTCTAAGTGGATCTCATAGATGATGAACAAATTAATGAGATCCACTTTGCCGCGATTGACGGAAATAATTTACGATTTCCGTGTAGTTTAGGCCTAATATGAGATAATATGCGGACCAAAGCCATCTATAATAAGAATGATACTCTAACGCAATGGATACATCGTGATGCAACTCATCCTTTACAATAATAAGACTTGTTTATCTAAAATGCGAGAAAAAGAAAGAATTCATAAAAAAAAATACGTGAGTATGACAAGATAAATATATTAGATGGTGAGTATTTTATGGAGTTGCAAATTTTATTTTTTTATTACAATTATTTCCTTTTAGCACATTGTTATTTGGTTTTTTTTTTTCAAAATTTACTTTAATAGTTCCAAATTAGAATATCTAATTTTCACTTCTTAAAATGCAATTAAGTACTACCACTTACTAAAAAATAGTTGAGCAGTGGGTTCAAATTTTACGATTTCTTATGTAGGCAAAATCTCCCATGTTTATATATAGGTTTAATATATGTTTAGTCTTTTTAATTTGACAATTTTTATTATTTGGTGCTTTCAACTTTCATAAGTCTTTACTAGTGCCCTACACTTGATAAAGTATTCACTGCAACCCCTCAGTGCTTTTTATCACCTTATGATTGGTTTGATTTTTTTAAAATGTCAAATTCTTTATTTTCTTCTCTTCAATTAATAGATGACACGTGGCACTAATAGGACTCCAATAAGTACTTCTACCAATTTCAAATGATTGGTAAAGACATCAATAAGTTAAAAGCGCTAAATAATAAAAGTTGAAGTTGATGGACTATATATATATATATATATATATATATATATATATATATATATATATATATATAGACACACTTGTTGAGAATATTTGGTTTCCAGGTTTTTTTTTTTTTTTTGAGAGTCACTAGGTGACCCCACCCAACTCAAGCAATATAGTTGCTGAAAATGAATATATTTTTCATGGAAAAAAAATACGACAATGACTAAGGTGAGGTGTCAAAAAGGTAAAGGTTTTAGATGATGATAAATGACTTAGATCCACACCTTATAAAAGAAAGAGAATTATTCTATCCGCGGGGGATTTTGAAAAGACATGAAAATGAAAGAAAAAGATAGAATTTTAAATGCTTAGGATTAAGGAAGACAAGTGAAAGTGATGACGAGTGATGATTCATCATTTATCTATTCATAATATTTTCAATCTATGATTCATTCACATATTGATTTAGTATCATTCAGTAATTTGTATTATAAAATTTTATTCAAATAAGTATAATTTAGTGTACTTATTTATAAGTTAAAAATGATAAATTTTAAAAAAGTAATACGTGGTTTCACCCATTTATAAAATAGATTTTGAGGAATTTTTTTTACATGGGTAAATGGTTTAAAAAAATTACAAATAAAGAATGTTTAATATTAAATTATGTCAAGAAAATGAATAACCTTATTCGTTTTATCTGAATTTTTATGGGATGGTTATTAAAAATAAAATACACATAAGTAAAAAATTTTAAAATTTTTTAAATGATGCAAATATTTTTTAAAGTCAATTATTATAACAAACTTTAGAAAATCATAATAAATAAAAAAAATCTCTAAAAATTACTCAAATTCTGATTTATTATTTTTAAATAATAAGGTTAAATTATTAGAATGTTGAATTATTTAAAATATTCAATGTAACACCACTATTATGAACCACAAATCCCCTTTTACAAAATTTTTGAAATCACAAACCTCATTTTATAAAAAAAATTCCTTAAACCCTATTTTATAAATAAGTGAAATCATATATTACTTATTTTTTTTGAAGTAAACCGTTAGAAAAACATATAAATTTTGGATTTCGACGGCAAATTATGCATAATTCAATTCCTCAACAAATTTATTGATTCCTCGGCCAATTTATTGAATTCATGAAGTTTCACAACCTATCAATTTCCAATTCTTCATCAATTATTTGAATGAATCTGAGTCCGAAAATGGTTTCATTCATTTGCAATATTAAATTATATTATTAAAATAAGTAATTTTATTTGTTTTTATTTCATTTTTACGAGATGGTTATTAAAAATAAAATACACATCAGTGAAAAAATTTAAAATTTTTTGAATAGTGCAAATATCTTTTTTAAATAAATTATGATAACAAACTTTAAAAATTCATAAAAATAAAAAAAATCTCCCAAAATTACTCAAATTCTGACGTATAATTTTTAAATAATAAGGTTAAATTATTAGAATATTGAATTGTTTAAAATATTCAATGTTATACCACTATTCTGAAACCATATGCCCCCTTTGGCAAATTTTTTGAAACCACATGCCCTATTTTGCAAAAAAATTCCTCAGACTCCGTTTTGCAAATGAATGAAACCAGATGGTATTTTTTTTGAAGTGAACTCTTAAAACAACATATTCAAATTCTGGATTTCAACCGCAATTAAGCAGAATTCAATTGCTCAACCAATTTATTGATTTCTTAAATCTGCATACATCAGTCTAAGATCCATTAACATGAACCAAAGCAATAATGTTTCCCTTGTTCTAATTCGAATAAACATGAAATTTAAAAAGTAGAACAAATGCGCAAAACCAGAGGAGAATCAAATAACAATGCTTGATTACAAATAAGATTTCAATTACGATAAGTTTTTCAGATAACGAAAATGATGAACGGAAACAAGGACGAACAAAATCATCGAAGCCAAAAACAAAAGAAGAAAAGAGAGAATTTGATACAAAGAGAACAAAAATTCCTGAGCAATGAAATCGATTCAACGATATTTAAACAACGTGAGAAAGTTAGATAAAATTCAAAACAAAAAAAATAAATAAATAGAAAAACGAAAATAAATGAGCCAAATTAGTGAATAGTGTGCAACTTAAGACACAATTGACATAGTTATAGGAGATTTTAGGCTCAATATATTTGTGAGAGTTCCTACCTTCAATACATAGTTTTTTCAAAAATCCTTAATTATAAAAAAGCCACAATTCACATATTCCCGTCTAAATCTCGTATTAAGGCCAAACATGTTTTTTCATGTGTTGTTTGCTTTTTTTTTTTATTTACATATGAGTTATCTATTTTTTTCATAATAATGGATTTTAAATAAGCTATGTATTAAATATAGGACTTCACACCGTTATATTAAGTGGTATATCAATTGAATATAGCTCAATTGGTACATATGAGTTATCTATTGTTGATTGCTTTCGCTATATATCGCACCAATCCTATCAATTCTCGACTCAATAAACACAAATAATGTTAGATTTTTTAAAATTTTTTTGCCTTATTTAGGCTTATAATAATTACAAAGAAAAACCTTATCTCAACCCACCTAAATGTATACTCAAACCTACAACCTTTAAAATCACAACTTTATAATTTAATCAATAGATCAAACATCTACCATAATAATGCCAGATTTATGATAAGAAAACATCGAGCTTTTAAAAAATATTCAATAAAGACAAACAATTTGTAAAAAAGAACAGTATCAAACTTATAAATTTTTTAAATATTACTAAATGTTTGAAATGAAATTAGCACTTATTATAAAATGGTGTGTTTTATTTATTTATTTATTTATGTTATACTAATTGTTGAATCAAACACGAGTTTGACTGACTCAGTGGATGGACTCAGTAGTACTTAAGTTTTGATCATAATAATTAAGTTCAGTTTGAGTTAATTAAATAAATAATGATGTTAAAATAAATAATCTATGGTTGTACTGGAGTTAGTAAATTCAAGGGTAGAATTTCAAGTCTCTGCTAACCTAGTTATTTAGTTTAATTCTGAGTGATATGGGCTGAATATCTACTTTGGTTGCTGATTAAGTAATATACAATTAGCGCTTGATATTTAGATTTTGTTTTCAGTTGTGCTTTACAAGTCATAATTTTGCTGAGTTACTTTATGTCTGTTAAAGCTACTGATTTTACCATTTAAGGTAAAAAGGGATCTTTGCTTTTAGTATTCTTTTTAGCAGAACATTAATGAGACAAAGATAAAAAGAATTAATGCATTGACAAGACCCAGTTTAATGAACAAATATGACAAAGTCTTCCACATTCAAGCTGCAAAAAGTCATTTGCCATTTTGGACAATTCTGTAGATCAACAACCTTGTATCGCGCGCTCTGCAACATGTCAGAATACTAGAGGGAATGGGAAGAAGACACGTGGCAAGTCAGCGCGAGTTCTCTCTAACGGAAGACTGGCATCAAACGACAAAGGATTCAAATTGAAGCTCCAATCTCAGTCTAACGGATTGATTTTCTATCTCACAACAGTGTAATTCTATCTCTTAATGGATTGATTTGAAGAAGCAACGGGTGGATAGATAAGCTGCCTGTGAGCACGGGATTTTGCAGTCCCTCTCGCGAGACGATGATGACGTGTACCCGATTTTAATACCTCAAAATAAAAGTTCTCTTTAGAATTTTTATTACTAAAATAATATTCCTTGTGAATTTTATAATTGGTAGAATCCAGTTCGGCGTAGCCGATAACGCGTCCGGTAAGAGCTTGAACCGATGATTTACACCCAAATTAAATAATACCCATTAAAATATAATTAAAATTCAAAAAGATACCTTTCCACCCACTAATAAACCACTCTTCCCGACTTTTTAGGCTTTTTGACCCGTTGGTTGTCGGTATGCTGGAGAATGATGTCGCCACCGACATCATCCATGCCGCAAGCGGCATCACCATACCGCCGGCGGCATCAGCCATATCGCCGGCGACATCATCATGTCACCGGCGGCATGGCCTAAAATGGGTCCCTCCACAGACAACCTTTCGGCCACTTTCGGCGGAATAAGTCAAAAAGGTCTCGAAAAACACCCCAATTTGCCTATAAAAGGCACCTAAAACTGCAAAAATAGGGGAGGGGGGGGACTAAAATTATAGAGGGAAGGAGCTAAAATTGGGCAATTAAGAGGCTGAAATCGAGAGAATAGATTTTAGTGAGATAAGAACTAGAAAAGGCAGGAAAAAGGATTCTAATCCATTTTTCCCGATTTTTCTTATTCGAACTCTCTGATTGTGAGCTTAAATCAGTGGGTTTTTGGGTTAAATCAACTTGATAGGACTTAGAGGCCTAAAACCTTTAAATTAACAATCAAATTATCGTTGCAAGCTCCCCGGAGGTGTTATTGTTCAGTTCACGAAGAGTTGGATTCACTACCCCGAGGTGAAAATCCTGAGTCTCATAGCTCTTTGGCATCATTATTATTGGTTTGTGTTCATTTTTGAGTTTTCAGTCACTTTGACTGCAAACCGCTGCTGCTGCAAGAAATTGAAGTCGCCGGAGACATGCAATGTTGCCGGCTGTATCACCCAAGTCGCGAGAGACATCGTTGATACCGCCGTTAGAATCGCATTCCCCAGAGACCTCGCTTTCTTACGGAACCTTTTCTTTACGGTACTCAGAAGCCTTGTGCCTGTCTACATGCTGATGTCACCCATGACATAATCGATGTCGCCGGCGGCTTTATTGATGCCGCCAGCGACATCAACTGTGTCTTCGGCGGCATCAGATGCCCAACGGCGGTATGGCTTTCTGGACAGCAGTATTGTCTTTGTTTGTTTCCAAATTAATTTATTTTCTGAAGCTGTGACCTATAGTGTAACGATGGAGGTTCGAAACCTCCTAAAAACAGACCCGCCCCGCGACGAGTGGCATATTCACCTGTAATCCGATTAAAGCAACGATCGAATTTGAAATTTGGATAAAAATGAAATTTCCCCGCAAACGCCATTCGAACCTCATTTTAGCCATCCAATCAGGCTTTATGATATTATAAATAAAATATGTCATATTCGTGTCAACCATCCTCTACAGGTAGATGTATATCGGACATTCGGGTATTTCATTTATTACGTAGAAAATGTACAGGACTTGAAAACCTTGTAATAATTTTACTTTCCGCACTTACTTTTCTTTTACAATTGTAAATATTTTGTTTATCGCTTCAATTGCTTGATAAATGCGAAAATAACAAAATAACTAAAAATACAAATAAATAGGGTGGATTAAACCGATTAAGAAAGAATGAAGTATCCTAACTTGGCCTAATGAAAAGTAGATAACATCATCCGAACTCGGAATCTCTACTTGAGGTATGGTCCAACCACCCGGTGGGAAAATCGTACCGAAAATTTCCCGATTGAGCTGAACCGGGTGGCAACTCTATTCTAAGTACGGGATTTCGATCTCGTATCTTTTAAACATTAAAATACGCAAAATCATTTTTTTCAACCACATCACACTCATGTCCCCTCGACACAGCAAAACGGGCCGGCACGACCGAAACCGGCCCTGCGTCACAGCCGCGCGAATCGTCGTCCACTCTCAGTGGCGACTCTGCTGGGGACTTTCTTTAAACTTGAATCTTCTTTCATAGTTTAAAAGATTTTGATGGTGTATTGAAATCATTGGCCAAATTTAAACTTCATTCCTTTTCTTATGACGTCTTATCCTCACGCGCGTAGATAGTTTGGTAATTTTAGGTACCCTATTTCACCTGAGAAGCTCACAAAGTATCACTCATGCCCTGTTGGAATTAGGATGCCTAGTGGGTGGATCACTCGTTTTAACCAACACTTAAACTCCTATAATCGCGCCCATTTGGGTAGTGGTTGAGTAACGTGGAATCAAGGTAAACGAGAACCTTCTACATCAACAACCCTATACCAAAGTTGCGTTAGAAAAAAGCCTTAGCACATCATTCCCTTTAGGATTACCCAAAACGAATAAAATAATTAGGACGTGCTTCTTTCACCATTACCGGTGAAGCAGCCAAACTCCATCCTACCAAAGAACTGTTACGCAAGAGTCATAAGGTTGGAACAGGGCCGATTCGCATGCTATGTGCTTTATGATCATACACCCCCATGCATCGGCTTTAAGAGCCGAAAATAAATCAACTTACCCTTATCACTTCCACCTATGGAACTGGTTTAGCAACATATATAGGACTTCTCTTGTACCTCTATTGCGTCACCACATATCGCTATGTAAGACGTGAGGTACATACGTCCCACGTATGTTGAAGGGATAAGCCAACACATTATCCCTAATCACGTCTACGTGCAGCCATACATATCACGCACTGCTTCAAAAAAACAAAAAACAAAAAGAGGCATACATACATACCATCTATAACATTTACAACCCATTCATAGTCTGACCCACGGCTCATAATCCTAAACAGCCTTCCTCTTGAACCAAGACCTTCGCAACCAGCCATGTCTCTTCCTCACAATGACAACCGTACCTCATCCAGAGGATAGGCTAGTCTTCCCCCAACCGTAGGGGCAACAGCTCACCTACCATCTCTTGGATCAAAGATCACCGCTGCCATCATTCAGTTTCTGAACTCCGATCAGTTCTGAAACATCATTCAGGAGCTAGTGTGTGTCCATCAAGAAGGCCCTAGGAAGTCAGGACTTCGACCAGGTCATGCAATCTCCGGGCATGACACCCAATGGATATACACTCTAGCAATCACCGCCAACCGCTTACCCTGGACAAAGAGAAGGAGCCCAGAGTCCAATTCTTCCACCATTCTTTAACACCTTACCACCAACTTTGGTCACCCCATCACAATTTAAGGTCCCCGCTGCCCCGATGCTTTCTCAATACGACCAAGTCATGCAACACAAAGTTGAAGACTTCTCGTGTCAATTGATGACAGTAGGCTACTATCAGAAAGAGGGAAGGGTCCAATCAGAGGAAGACCAGATCCTTCAAAACACTGACTCGCCCACACCCCCACCTCAAATCATGGTGGACCAAGAGACCTCTCAGAAATTGGCAACAGCTGCCATTATTCAGCCAAACAACGGTCTTAAGTGTAGAATAAATCCGTGGAAACTACCGCTTAATGTAATCTTCACCGGATTAGAAGAAGCTGGCATTCTTAAACCTCTCCGCGAATTCAATCCCCCCAATGAGAGAAGAAGGAAAAGGCTTTTACAGGTATCACATGTTGTCGGGTCACAACACCAATCATTGCAAAGCTTTGGTCCGTACCATCCAACGTCTGGTGGATGATAAGAAGATTACCGACCCTGAAAGGGTATCCTGCCCCTTGCCAGAGTCTGGCAACCAGATACGGATGATTAATCCCGGCTTTTCCAAACAACGGAAAGCTCCTCAAGATCTCATCAAGGCCATCTACTCAAATGGTGGGGGAAAATCGCGCTCTAACAGTGAGGACGAAGAATCCCGATTTGCAATCCTTAGAGTTTAGACTTTTTAGCTCCATGAGCAACTTCCATTTTTCTTACTTATGTCATGTCTGTATCCTTTGATCAGCGTCTTCATATGAGCACACGTACGACCCTTTCAGTTATTTTTATTGAATGAAATTAAATTGAGTACATTATGTGGTAATCAAATCCAATAATTTAAACCCTGTCAAACACATGTGAGATAATAAAGTGCTTAAAGACCATGATAATGCTTTTGCTTAGCTCAATAATTGGATTGTTGAAACGCCATGGGTCTCTTCTAGAATTAACTCAACAACCCTGCAACGGTGCTCCTTCAAGCCATCAAAGAAGTATCAACCGGTCCCCCCCGAAATAGAGAATCAAGGCTTACACCCAACGGAGCCCAACCACCATCAAACAAACATCGTAGCCAAATCTCAGACCAATGTCACCACCAAGAATATGACCAAATTTTGAGAGAAACACATCTTCACCCGGTACAAATCAACCCCATTAAACCCTTCGACTAACAAAGGTTAGGGGGCAACCACTTCCAAGAACACCAAGTCTAAAGGCTAGCACCTTCATCTCACAAGCCACGAAGATGATCGCGCAACCAATATCGCAATTGGCTTGCCAAATAAACCAACAAAGCAAACAACCACTTCAAAAGCACCAAACAAAAGGTCCTCAAATGGAACATCACTTGTTCAAAACCTATCACCACCAATACAGAATGCAAATTCAGGACTAAACGAGAAGGGCTCTGCGGACCACAGACTGAAGGAGCAATCAGAATAGCGATCAGGACGACAATCAAACCAATTGATGAAGCTCTGGGTAAGCGCCGAAAACTCCCGCAACCTAAACAGCTCGCAATAAGGTTAACCAAAATCAAAACAAGATAGAATGAATTGGATGATCCAGGCGAAAATCGAGTGGACACCAAGAATATCTGTAAAGGCACAACCAGGCGTATAATAGTGAATCAGATACTCAACACCCTTGCCGAGAGTTAGGCCCGGCACTGAAGCATCCGAAGACGTCCAATACCTGTGAAAAGTCCAGACTAGATTGAGAAGGTTGTCATATGGCTAAGGATGGTTCCGAAGTCATAAGTATAGTCAAGGGTGAGTCCACCGATCTAGTCGACCAGAACAGGCTTAAGCATTATTATGTCTAAACAAAAGAAATAAATCAGAAAAAGCGGCACACTAAAAAAAATAATAATCGCCCGCCTGTCGGTCTTCTACTGACTGGGCAAAAATTAGGGTTACACCGACGGTCGGTATCCTGCAAACTGGCTGTACAAAAATTAGAGGATGAGTCAATAACTCCTGTTGAACTGAAAACCCGAAAAGGGCGATTCAGACAAAAATTAGGGCATGAGAGAAAAAAACAATGAGATGTTAACTCGAAAACCTGTAAAGGCTGGTTAACACCAGGGGTTCCCATTAATGGAAATGATTGCCAACATCTTGTACTCAAATTGGATTCACTCGATAAAAGTGTCTTTCGTGCTGAAACACCTGCGCTTGTGATTGTATGAATGTCTAGCGATCGAAGGATGGAAACATCACAAGTAAGCTTAATCGAAGACGCTACGCGCTCAAAGGTCGGAATAAGTCTGTTAGGGTAAAAACCCGAAAGAACAGTCTATGCAAACCATAGGGTCAAGTTGGAACCCAAAATCTGTGTTCCCCAGGCTCTGCAGAAAACCTCGCAACTTTTGATTATGGGTTGCCGTGACAGAAATGGACGGAATGGTCGAAATTAGGTTGCTGGAAGATTGAAGCCGTCAGCGATGTGGGTGAGATCGCCGGCGATATAGTGATACCGATGGCAATGCAATTAATGCCGCCGGTGATATAGGATCAATTTGGGCGATATGGGTGATGCCGCCAGCGGCATGGAGTTAATTTTCTGGGCGGCATCAGAAGAATTTCTGCCATTCCAGACCCGTACAAAACCTGTAAACAATCCTATGCTACATTTCCAATGACTTATCAAACAGCAAATCATTTTTGTATTCAAAATAAAAGCCCGGAGGCGCAAATTGCTCAAATTGTACCAAAGCGTCTAGCCCATGACAAAATCAAATTATCCAAACCCTAATGTATCGGGGGTACAAACCAAGAACTCAAAGGCAAAACGAAAATGAAAAATAAAACTAAGCATGCCCGCCACTACCGGCTGGGCAGGATGAAATGTCATCAAGACTTGCGGGCCAATCGTCAACATCGTCTTCCTCTCTTCCCTCTGTCATAGGAACACTACTGGACTCCTCAGCCGCGGTAAATGCACGTCGGTTGGCAGACATCTTGATCCCCCTATGACTGGTGCCTCCGGGGTGTGCGTGGTCCAAGTTTTGCTTACTCCTCCTTTCCTGGGCGGTGGCTGCCAGCTGACCCTCAAGATCACTCACGTGACACTGTAGGACTGCAGTCTCCTCCTCATACCGCCGCCGGGCTGCATCAGCATCAGACAAAGAAAGGGCTAAGAAATCCTATAAACCGGAGAAAATATCAGCCTTGCATGTCATGCATAACATCCATACATACATCCCATCTTAACATGTGCATAAAATACCTGAACGAGGAGGGACTGCCCAATAAGGGTATCCCGAAGAACAAAATTGTTCTCCGCAAGTTGCTCCACCTGACTCCGCGCCACCTGGAAAATCCAAAAGGCAAATCCTCAGACGACTGCATCCAGGGCTTGAAAAAGAAAATAATTATTAAGCCTTATGTAGGCAGTATTTTCAGGCATGAAAATTGGAGCTTGCCGACTCGAGCCAACGTTCCTATAGGAGAATTCACCTCAGGAGTTCATCAACAAAAAGGTGGTTTCCAACGGATTGACTAAACGCCCCTCCACAAAGTTTATGCCGACCGGCACACCATAGAGCCGGGTCCCACTTTGGTTGTCCCGGCCCCTCTTTCTCGCGGGTTCCTGCAAAACATGAAAGTCACACGTCAATAACGTCCCTAAACAACTTCAAAATCATACACACAAACACAATCACACCTCAAAAGAACGTTGCTCTCCTTGGGACATCGGCACACTCCAGCCAGCTGCGTTTGCACCCACCTTATCCTCTCCCTCAGGGTCGACCGCAACGTCCCCTTCCAGCACTTCATCCTCATCATCATCCTCCTCATCAATATCCATAACGCCTTTGAGGCGCCTCTTCTCGTCCTTCAACCGTTGCTCATTGTGATACTCAATTGTATCATTTCTATGGATGCGAGGACATACGAGGAGTAGACACTGAAGAAGCTGCTCATAGAGGCCAGGAACGCTAGGGATCACTCGGCCATTCCCTTCAATATAATCAGCTTTGTCGGCCTCGGCAGAGATCACCAAATGAGGCCACCATAAGCCCCGGGGAGGATCAGCAGGCACCGGTCTACCAGCAACCGAAAGGAACCTCCAGCCCCGAACGCGCTCGCCCAGATACCACTATTGGGACAAGGGGCACTCGATCACAAACCGGCAGTCATCCACCTCCTTCCGGACCCTTGCAACCTCAGCCAAGTTCTCCACCCCATCGAACGGGTCCAAGATGAGCTACATCAAAACAACCAACGTAAGTCCATAGACGAAAAAATAATATAAAATAAAATAAAATAAAATACAATACAATAAAATAAAAGAAAATAAAATTAAAATAAAAAAATTTGCATACCGAGCTCAACTGCGCGCTCCTTAGGACCTCCCTATACTGCGTAGGTAGTTGGCCTTCCCACCGATCCCTCCACACCAGCGAGCAAGGAAATGAGAGCCCGGCGGCACAACCTTCTTAAACTCCACTAGCGGGAGGATCTGATGCTCGCAAGCCCAGGTCTGCACAAATAACGATCGATCAATTCAAAAAACTCCATGCAATAAATGACAACACATGTTATCAAGGGAAATATTCCCGAAAGGCTATACCTAGAGTAGCAAGTGGCAAAGGTGAAGGGCTTTCTCATTCTTCCGGGCTCCCACGTCCAGACCATGGTACAACTGGGCCAAGATGGCCCTCGGCCAATTCTTCCTCCTGATTCCCGGCACATCTTCCACTGCAGTTATAAGCACGTAGTTGATCTTACTCCCCGAGATTGGGAAGAACAGCACAGTGAGTAGTGAGATCACGCAGGAACGGACGCAAGCCTCCCTCTCCTCCTCGGGCACCACATTCACCCGGGTCCAATGGTGGTACAACTCACTATAGGACAGCCGCCCAGAAACGGGCTTCAAACCGAACAACTCCTTTACCCGCCTCACCACGGGCCTCTCAACATGGTACCGGTCCATGTAGACGTCAAAATGTATAATCTCATCCGTCCAAGGAAGGCCAGTCATGGCTACCACATCAGAAGGGGTAATCGTAGCTTCCCCAAAGGAGAAATGGAAGGTATGGGTGGTCTCGGACCACCTTTCAGTCAAGGCCATTACTGCAGAATGAGGAAGCTTAGGCATCAACATGGGCATGATCCGCGCCAAATCCCCAAACCCTGTCTCGTTAATCGCAAGCGCGAGCTCAGGATCATTCTCTGAGATATGGTGCCACCATTCACCGATGGTGCCCATCCCCCCTGTGTGAGTCAGTTCGTATGGCTGCAAGGTTGAAAAACAAAACGGATCAGTCCTACTTATTTTTGTCAGAAAAGCTGCTGATGTCGCCTCTGTTGAAAGCCATATCGTCGGCGGCATCAACCCATACCGCCAGCGGCATGGTTCATGTCGCCTGCGGCATCACCTTAAACAGAAGTGACATCAGGCTCCCACAAAGCCTTTTGCAAGGACTGATGCAGCCAGCAACAACACTGATGTCGCCAGCGGCATCACTCATGCTGCCAGCGACATCACTCATGCCGCCAGCGGCATCACTATGTACGGGCAGAACCAGTTTTCTCCCTAAATCGTACCCATCGTGCCAAAAATCACAAAAATCACAATCAATCGAACAATAAACCCGAAAAGGTAGAAATCGATCCTAAAGCATGCAATGTGACTGATCTATTCCACATTTTAAACCCCTATCGTGACATGTTTTCAAATCTAAAGCAAAATCAAATTGAATTCAAAAAGAAGTAATTCGGGTTTTTTGTGAGATTACCTGGACATAACAGAGGTGTTTCTCCTTCTCCGGAGTCAGATTAGTGATAAGAGAGTTAATGCCATAGCCATACATTCTGGTCGTCTCCTTCAGGCCATATGCAGTAGGAACGGAAAGGATTTTCAATCCCTCATTGGAAGAATCGGGCAGGATCTCCCTAGCCTTGGATTTGCCCCTGAAAGCCTTGCTAATTCTCTTCATCATTTCAAAAACAAAGGAAGAAATCAAAAAGCTTTGGAAGAGAAGAAAGGGAGATGCGGTTTATGAATAGTGAGAAAGAAGGGAAGTTCCATTCCCTTTGATAAACTGCCGCGCGGAATTCGAGGAGTTTTTATTTATCTGAAACTGTTCGTCCATGCCGCCGGAGACATAAACCCATGCCGCCGGCAATATCCTTCATGTCGCCGGTGATATCGCCTCTTTCAGTTCAAATTTTGAAATTATCTGACCAGTCAAAGCTGCCACGTGGCATCCATGCCGCCGGCGATATTAACCCATGCCGCCGGCAATATCAATCATGCGGCCGGCAATATTGCCCCTCCGAATCAGATTTTCAAAGCGAGCCCAACCGAAGGGCAATCTCCTCATTCAAAGTGAGCCCAACTGAAGGGCAATCTCTTCAAAACAAGCCCAACCGAAGGGCGATCTCTTCAAAACAAGCCCAACCGGAGGGCAATCTCTTCAAAGTGAAAGTCCGGCCAAAGGACAATCACTGTACCAAACAAGAGCTCGACTAAAGGGCGACCTCATCAAAGTGAAAGTCCGGCCAAAGGACATTCACTATACCAAATGAGAGCCCGACTAAAGGGCGACCTCATCAAAGTGAAAGTCCAACCAAAGGACAATCAATATACCAAACACAAGCCCAGCCGAAGGGCGATCTCTTCAAAACAAGCCCAACCGAAGGGCGATCTCTTCAAAACAAGCCCAACCGGAGGGCAATCTCTTCAAAGTGAAAGTTCGGCCAAAGGACAATCACTGTACCAAACTAGAGCCCGACTAAAGGGCGACCTCATCAAAGTGAAAGTCCGGCCAAAGGACAATCATTGTACCAAATGAGAGCCCGACTAAAGGGCGACCTCATCAAAGTGAAAGTCCGACCAAAGGACAATCAATATACCAAACACAAGCCCAACCGAAGGGTGATCTCTTCAAAACAAGCCCAACCGAAGGGCGATCTCTTCAAAACGAGCCCAACCGAAGGGCGATCTCTTCAAAACAAGCCCTACCGAAGGGCGATCTCTTCAAAACAAGCCCAACCGAAGGGCGATCTCTTCAAAACAAGCCAACCGAAGGGCGATCTCTTCAAAATGAGCCCAACTGAAGGGCGACCTCACAAAATGAGAGCCCAACCGGAGGGCAATCTCTTCAAAGTGAAAGTCCGACCAAAGGACGATCACTATACAAAACAAGAGCCCAATCGAAAGGCGATCTCTTCAAAGTGAAAGTCCAACCGAAGGACAAATTCTCTATTCAAAGCAAAAGTCTGACCAAAGACAAATTCTTCATTCAAAGCAAAAGTCCGACCAAGGGACAAATTCTCTACGAAGCACAAGTCCGACCAAAGACAAATTCTCTACGAAGCACAAGTCCGACCGAAGACAAATTCTCTACGAAGCACAAGTCCGACCAAAGACAAATTCTCTACGAAGCACAAGTCTGACCAAAGGACAAATTCTCTATGAAGCACAAGCCCTACCAAGGGGCGATCAATCTACGAAGCGTAAGTCCGACCAAGGGACGAACAATCTACAAAGCACAAGTCCGACCAAGGGACAATCTACAAAGAACAAGTCCGACAAAGGACAAATTCTCCTCAAAGCAAAAGTCCGACCAGAGGATAAATTCTCCATAAAGCGTAAGTCCGACCAAGGGACGAACAATCGACAAAGTGTAAGTCCGACCAAGGGACGAACAGTCGACAAAGCGTAACTCCGACCAAGGGATGAACAGTCGATAAAGCGTAAGTCCGACCAAGGGACGAACAGTCGATAAAGCGTAAGTCCGACCAAGGGACGAACAGTCGACAAAGCGTAAGTCCGACCAAGGGATGAACAGTTGACAAAGCGTAAGTCCGACCAAGGGACAAACAAATGACAAAGCGTAAGTCCGACCAAAGGACAACAAACGATAAAGCGTAAGTCCGACCAAGGGACAAACAATCGACAAAACGTAAGTCTGACCAAGGGACAAACAAACAACAAAGCGTGAGTCCGACCAAGGGACAATAAAAGATAAAGCGTAAGTCCGACCAAGGGACAAACAAACGATAAAGCGTAAGTCCGACCAAGGGGCAAACAATCGACAAAGCGTAAGTCCGACCAAGGGGCAAACAATCGATAAAGCGTAAGTCCGACCAAGGGGCAAACAATCGACAAAGCGTAAATCCGACCAAGGGGCAAACAATCGACAAAGCATAAGTCTGACCAAGGGACAAACCAGTCATCCTTCTGGTATCATTCTTATCCCTTTCTCTTTCGTGTGATCATACTGACCTGTGGCAGCAGTGATCCCCCGAGGGGCAGCCTGTGAGCACGGGATTTTGCAGTCCCTCTCGCGAGATGATGATGACGTGTACCCGATTTTAATACCTCAAAATAAAAGTTCTCTTTAGAATTTTTATTACTAAAATAATATTCCTTGTGAATTTTATAATTGGTAGAATCCAGTTCGGCGTGGCCGATAACGCGTCCGATAGGAGCTTGAACTGATGATTTACACCTAAATTAAATAATACCCATTAAAATATAATTAAAATTCAAAAAGATACCTTTCCACTCACTAATAAACCACTCTTCCCGACTTTTTAGGCTTTTTGACCCGTTGGTTATCGGTATGCTGGAGAATGATGTCGCCACCGACATCATCCATGCCACCGGCGACATCACCATAACACCGGCGGCATCAGCCATATCGCCGGCGACATCATCATGTCGCCGACGGCATGGCCTAAAATGGTTCCCTCCACAGACAGCCTTTCGGCCACTTTCGGCGGAATAAGTCAAAAAGGTCTCAAAAAACACCCCAATTTGCCTATAAAAGGCACTTAAAACTACAAAAATAGGGGGGGGACTGAAATTATAGAGGGAAGGAGCTAAAATTGGGCAATTAAGAGGCTGAAATCGAGAGAATAGATTTTAGTGAGATAAGAACTAGAAAAGGCAGGAAAAAGGATTCTAATCCATTTTTCCCAATTTTTCTTCTTTGAACTCTCTGATTGTGAGCTTAAATCAGTGGGTTTTTGCGTTAAATCAACTTGATAGGACTTAGAGACCTAAAACCTTTAAATTAACAATCAAATTATCGTTGCAAGCTCTCCGAAGGTGTTATTGTTCAGTTCACGAAGAGTTGGATTCACTACCCCGAGGTGAAAATCCTGAGTCTTATAGCTCTTTGGCATCATTATTATTGGTTTGCACTAATTTTCGTTGATTTGTGTTCATTTTTGAGTTTTCGATCACTTTGACTGCAAACCGCTGCTGCTGCAAGAAATTGAAGTCGCCGGAGACATGCGATGTTGCCGGCTGTATCACCCAAGTCGCGAGAGACATCGTTGATACCGCCATTAGCATCGCATTCCCCAGAGACCTCGCTTTCTTACGGAACCTTTTCTTTACGGTACTCAGAAGCCCTGTGCCTGGCGGCATCGATGATGTCGCCCATGACATAATCGATGTCACCGGCGGCATCATCGATGCCGCCAGCGACATCAACTGTGTCTTCGGTGGCATCAGATGCCCAACGGCGGCATGGCTTTCTGGACAGCAGTATTGTCTTCGTTTGTTTCCAAATTAATTTATTTTCTAAAGCTAGGACCTATTATAATATCCCATTTCATACATTATATTTGCATTTGTCCACATCTGTTATATGTCATTATATTTAAATTTTACATGTTATATTTATTAAAATTGGTTAGTGAAAATAATAGTTATTTTAACCATACAAAATACGATATTTAATATCTAGGTACCGAATTATATGGCTATAGAATTTTAAGGAATAAGTGGAGTATAGTTATGTTATAGATATAAAATGATTATTAGAATATATAAAGTTGAATAAAATTGTGATATATCATAAGGATTGAAGTATAAGAATTAGTATTAGAATTAGTATTAGTATAGTTTAGATATATGTATATGTATTTAGTATAGTTAGTATTTGTAATAAATAAAGAATTTGAGGGCAAATTGGTCTTTTGCCCCTTAGATCTTTTTATGAACTGATAAGAATTAGATCAGTTCTTCATCTCCTAAAACACAAAGCAAAGAACAAAGAAAAAGGAAGAAGAGAAGAAGAGATCTAGAAGGAAGGAATCAGGTATTTTAGTAACCTTGTAGTGCAATTTTTGTTAGGTTAAATTTATAATTAGTAGTTTTAGTAAGAATATGAATTGTTCCTCTTTATGTCAACGTTCATACTGCAAAATTTGAGAATTTTTAGACGAGTAGATCAATAGTTATGATTTTTATAAGATGAAATGTGCAGAATTGGATGATCAAAGAGATAGGGTGAGTTTCAAAATTAATCTGGGATTGTTATACTACTTAGAAAATTCTGATTTTTTTGATATGTTATTCCCTTATGTGTATAGTTTAAGTAGGAAAAAGAATCAGGTCGATTCATGTTGTATAGAGAGAGTTATACCCGTTTTATTACGTTGCTGTCCAGGTAAAGCGGGACTGAAATAAGTTTTGATGGGAAATTCCCTATAAATCATATAAGACTCTAAAATTTTTGAGGTTTCAGTATATCATAGCCTTGTGTATTAGGGATAGAATAAAAAAAGAATCAGATCATTTGGAGAAGTGAATTGAAAGTTATGAATTTTTAATTAGAGCAAGGTCATATAAACAAGTATACAAGTAACAATGGTTTAAGTCATGAAAACTTTATAAACAGAAAACAACACAAGTTGAAATGTATTGATGTGAATTTATGCTTATAGGAACACGAGGTCGTGAAAGTGTTCAAGAGGAGGAAACAAGTCGATTTCGTGGAAATTAGCATTCCATCTGTGAGTATAAACATGATATGAATGGGTGAAATGTTTTGATATGTGATATTTGAATGTTTGGTGAATTGTTGTGAATTGAATGATTATATGTTATTTGGAGAATTTGAATTATATGAACATATGTTTATTTGGTGAAACTTGAGATAATTGAATTATTCATGATATACGCAATTATACAGGAACAAATGAAATAAAGAGAGACGTTGTGACATAGCCGATCAAACATTGTAATACATGTTCTGTTATCTGGACCTATATGGTCAACCAATTGCAATATTTGATAAATGGACCGAAAGGTCAACCAATTGTTATCTGGACCGAAAGGTCAACCAATTGTTATATAGCTGGCCAGCAAATCAATTGTTATCTGTTACAAATGTTACATGTATCTCGGGGCAATAGTTTGGCCAGAAATGTCACAACAATTAAATAAATGAATCATCCAATAGTATATAAGAATGATTGTATGTTTATTTTGAAGGTGTAATTGCATGTGATTGTTAAATTCATTGATTGTTTATATTCACTGAGTGGCGACTCATATAAATTGCTATATTTTTCAGTTGTTGAAGTTGTAGATAAAGTATTGTACTAGAAGGTCCTTACCTGTAGCTGTCATGGAAGAAAGGTCTGTCGGCTGTGTCCATCTCGCTCTCTCTCCTCACATGACAAGCATATAGAATAGAAAGTGGTCGGGTTTTGATTTTTCAAATCAAACATAATTATGGTTTGTAATAAACGAATGATATTAGAGTTGATGTGAAATATTATGGTTGTGTTAATATATGAATATTTTTGAAAAAAAATAAAAATTTCTATAGTATTTTTCTATAGTTATTATATGATAAGGGTGTTTCAGTTGGTATCAGAGCGGGGATATGGTCATAGGGACATACAAATGCATACATAATATAAGATTAGTATATGCTATCTTATAACATGTTATCATATTCATATAGGGCTGATGAGAACCAAAATGTTAACCCGAGGAGAGAGGGACCAGCCGTAAATCAACCTGTAGAAATCCAACCTATTACATCTGCATCACCTATGCATTCTCATGCATCAAATTTACAGCATCATCAGGAAATACCTGTGGTGCAAGCACCTGCAACATTTGTCCAAAGAGAAAGAAGGTTCGATAAATTGAAGAAACAAGGTGCAGAAGAATTCAAGGGAACTATAGATCCTACAATTGCGGAAAGATGGTTAAAAAGGTTGGAAAGAGTTTTCAATATGATGCATTGTACTCCTGATGAGAAGTTCGATTATGCGGTATTTTTACTTCAAGATGATGCTTATGACTGGTGGGAGACTATCCCGGGGAGCACTGTTCAGCCTCCTATCTTGACTTGGGGTTTGATCTATTTGTGGGAACTCCTTTGGGTGAATTGGTGATTGCAAATCAGGTGTACAGAAATTGTTCGATTCAAATTGACAAGGTTATATTAAGTGTGGATTTGATTAGATTAACTATTAGAGAGTTTGATGTGATTTTGGGTATGGATTGGTTGGAAAAACATCATGCAGTAGTAAATTGTTTCACCAAGGAAGTTATTTTAGAGACATCAAATAAGCTAAAAGTCATTTTTCAGGGTGAACGTCAGATAGTACCAATTTGTTTAATTTCTGCAATTAATACTTTTCGGTTAATCAAGGGTGGATGTGAGGCATATTTAGCATATGTTATTGACACCAAAGTTCAGATGTATCACTTGATGATATTCCTACTGTTAAAGAATTTCCTGATGTATTTCCTGCGGATCTACCAGGATTGCCACCTGATAGAGAAACAGAATTTACCATTGATTTAGTTCCAGGAACTGCACCGATTTCTATTTCTCCATATAGAATGGCTCCAGTGGAATTAAAAGAGTTGAAAAAGCAGTTACAAGAGTTACTTGATAAGGGATTTATCAGACCTAGTGTGTCTCCTTGGGGTGCTCCGGTATTGTTTATTAAGAAAAAGGATGGCACTATGCGACTTTGCATTGATTACAGACAGTTGAATCGAGTAACTGTGAAGAATAAATATCCTTTACCTCGTACTGATGATTTATTCGATCAATTGCAAGGAGCATGTGTATTTTCTAAAATTGATTTGAGGTCAGGGTATTATCAACTCAGAATTTCAACGCAAGATGTTCTAAAAACAGCTTTCAGAACTCGATATGGACATTATGAATTTCTGGTGATGCCATTTGGTTTGACGAATGCACCTGCATCTTTCATGGCTTTGATGAACAAGGTATTTCAACAGTATCTTGACAAGTTTGTCATTGTTTTCATTGATGACATACTTGTGTACTCGAAAAGCAATGAAGAACACGAGCAACATTTGAGAATTGTGCTTCAAATTTTGAGAGAAAAATAGCTATATGCAAAGTTTAGCAAATGTGAATTCTGGTTGAATCAGGTTTTATTTTTGGGACATGTGGTTTCTGGTCAAGGCATTCAGGTTGATCCTAAAAAGATCGAAGCTGTGGTTTAAAGGGAAGCTCCGAAAAATGTAGCAGAAGTAAGAAGTTTTCTAGGATTAGCAGGGTATTATCGACGATTTGTTAATGGGTTTTCTCTTATTACTGCTCCAAAAATTACTACGAAAGAATGTACAGTTCCAGTGGACAGATGATTGCCAGAAAAGTTTTGATGAATTAAACAAATGATTGACTACAGCTCCGATTTTGACAATTCCGACTGGCACTGGTGGATTTGTTGTTTACAGTGATGCTTCTCACCAAGGTTTGGGTTGTGTTCTAATGCAACATGGGAAGGTAATTGCGTATGCATCTAGACAATTAAAACCATATGAATTATCTTATCCAGTGCATGATTTAGAACTGGCTGCTATTGTGTTTGCTTTGAAAATTTGGAGGCATTATTTGTACGGAGAAACTTTTTAGATTTTCACTGATCATAAGAGTTTAAAATATTTGTTGAGTCAGAAAGAATTGAATATAAGGCAGAGGAGATGGCTAGAATTGTTAAAAGATTATGATTTCATGATAGAATATCATCCGGGAAAAGCGAATGTTGTAGCTGATGCCTTAAGTAGAAAATCCAGTAGTGTAATGGCTAATTTTCAAGTTTCTAAACTCCCATACTTAGTTCAATTGCGAGCAATGGATGTTGACTTAAAATTGGGCGAAAATGGTGCATTATTAGCTAACTTCAAGGTAAGACCAATGTTACATGACAGAATTAAGGAAGCTCAGGTTCGAGATCCTCAATTAAAAGAGATTATGGAAAATGTCAAGCAAGGAAAGAGCACTGATTTTATAGTAGAAAATGGTACTTTGATGTTGGGACAAAGAATTTGTGTGCCTGATGTTGATAATTTGAAGAAGGAAATTTTAGAAGAAGCTCATACTGCTCCATATGCTATGCATCCGGGAATGATAAAAATGTATCATACCTTGCGCTCTCATTTTTGGTGGTCTGGAATAAAGAAGGATATTGCTAAATACATTTCAAAGTGTTTGATATGTCAACAAGTAAAGATTGAACATCAAGCTCCAGCAGGGAAATTACGACCATTACCTATACCAGTTTGGAAATGGGAGATGGTTACTATAGATTTTGTGTACGGGTTTCCGAAAACTCTAAGAAAGAATGATGCTATTTGGGTTATTATTGATAGATTGACAAAATCAGCCCACTTTTTACCCATACAATGGGGTTGTTCATTGGAGAATTTGGCGAAGAAGTATGTTAATGAAATTGTCAGATTACATGGAATACCTGTGTCTATTGTATCAGATAGAGATCCTCGATTTACATCTCGATTTTGGAGAAGTTTACAGTAGGCATTGGGCACAAAATTGAACTTTAGCACTACTTTTCATCCTCAAACAGATGGTCAATTAGAAAGAACAATTCAGACTTTAGAAGAAATGCTTTGAGCTTGTGCTATGGAATTCAAAGGTGCGTGGGATGAATATATTGCTCTAATGAAATTCTCTTATAATAATCACTATCATAGTAGTATTGGAATGGCACCGTATGAGGCTCTTTATGGAAGAAAATGCAGAAGTCCTATTTGTTGGGATGAAGAAGGGATGAGAGTTTTGGAGGGTCCAGAAATAGTACAAGACACAGTTGAAAAGGTGAAGATAGTAAGAGAAAGAATCAAGGCAGCACAAGATAGACAGAAAAGTTATGTTGATCAACATAGAAGGGAAAAGGAATATGAAGTAGGGGATAAAGTTTTTCTTCGCATATCACCTTGGAAAGGCGTGCTAAGGTTTAAGAAGAAAGGGAAGCTTAGTCCGCGGTACATAGGGCCTTATGAAATTCTTGAAAGAATTGGTCCGCTTGCTTATAAATTGGCATTACCACCAGAGTTAGCTCAAATTCACAATGTCTTTCGTGTGAGCATGCTAAGGAAGTATCGGTCATACCCTACTCATGTATTGAAGGACCAAGAGATAGAGATTGCTGATAATTTGAGTTATGTAGAAGAACCAGTAGCAATTATCGGGTATAAGACCAAACAATTGCGAAACAAAGAAATACCATTGGTAAAAGTACTTTGGAAAAGTCATTCAGTAGAAGAAGCCACTTGGGAAACAGAAGATCGAATGAGAAAGGACTATCCTTATTTGTTTTCTGATTCAGGTATTTAATTTCGAGGACGAAATTCTTTAAGGGGGGAGAATTATAATATCCCATTTCATGCATTATATTTGCATTTGTCCACATCTGTTATATGTCATTATATTTAAATTTTATATGTTATATTTATTAAAATTGGTTAGTGAAAATAATAGTTATTTTAACCATACAAAATACGATATTTAATATCTAGGTACCGAATTATATGGCTATAGAGTTTTAAGGAATAAGTGGAGTATAGTTATGTTATAGATATAAAATGATTATTAGAATATATAAAGTTGAATAAAATTGTGATATATCATAAGGATTTAAGTATAAGAATTAGTATTAGAATTAGTATTAGTATGGTATAGATATACGTATATGTATTTAGTATAGTTAGTATTTGTAATAAATAAAGAATTTGAGGGCAAATTGGTCTTTTGCCCCTTAGATCTTTTTATGAACTGATAAGAATTAGATCAGTTCTTCATCTCCTAAAACACAAAGCAAAGAACAAAGAAAAAGGAAGAAGAGAAGAAGAGATTTAGAAGGAAGGAATCAGGTATTTTAGTAACTTTGTAGTGCGATTTTTGTTAGGTTAAATTTAAAATTAGCAGTTTTAGTAAGAATATGAATTGTTCCTCTTTATGTCAACGTTCATACTGCAAAATTTGAGAATTTTTAGACGAGTAGATCAACAGTTATGATTTTTATAAGATGAAATGTGCAGAATTGGATGATCAAAGAGATAGGGTGAGTTTCAAAATTAATCTGGGATTGTTATACTGCTTATAAAATTCTGATTTTTTTAATATATTATTCCCTTATGTGTATAGTTTAAGTAGGAAAAAGAATCAGGTCGATTCATGTTGTGTAGAGAGAGTTATACCCGTTTTATTACGTTGCTGTCTAGGTAAAGCGGGATTGAAACAAGTTTTGATGGGAAATTCCCTATAAATTGTATAAGACTCTAAAATTTTTGAGGTTTTAGTATATCATAGCCTTGTGTATTAGGGATAGAATAAAAAAAGAATCAGATCATTTGGAGAAGTGAATTGAAAATTATGAATTTTTAATTATAGCAAGGTCATATGAACAAGTATACAAGTAACAATGGTTTAAGTCATGAAAACTTTATAAATAGAAAACAACACAAGGTGAAATGTATTGATGTGAATTTATGCTTATAAGAACACGAGGTCGTGAAAGTGTTCAAGAGGAGGAAACAAGTCGATTTCGTGGAAATTAGCATTCCATCAGTGAGTATAAACATGATATGAATGGGTGAAATGCTTTGATATGTGATATTTGAATGTTTGGTGAATTGTTGTGAATTGAATGATTATATGTTATTTGGAGAATTTGAATTATATGAACATATGTTTATTTGGTGAAACTTGAGATAATTGAATTATTCATGATATACGCAATTATACAGGAACAAATGAAATAAAGAGAGACGTTGTGACATAGCCGATCAAACATTGTAATACATGTTCTGTTATCCGGACCTATATGGTCAACCAATTGCAATATTTGACAAATGGACCGAAAGGTCAACCAATTGTTATCTGGACCGAAAGGTCAACCAATTGTTATATAGCTGGCCAGCAAATCAATTGTTATCTGTTACAAATGTTACATGTATCTCGGGGCAATAGTTTGGCCAGAAATGTCACAACAATTAAATAAATGAATCATCCAATAGTATATAAGAATGATTGTATGTTTATTTTGAAGGTGTAACTGCATGTGATTGTTAAATTCATTGATTGTTTATATTCACTGAGTGGTGACTCATATAAATCGCTATATTTTTCAGTTGTTGAAGTTGTAGATAAAGTATTGTACTAGAAGGTCCTTACCTGTAGCTGTCATGGAAGAAAGGTCTGTCGGCTGTGTCCATCTCGCTCTCTCTCTTCACATGACAAGCATATAGAATAGAAAGTGGTCGGGTTTTGATTTTTCAAATCAAACATAATTATGGTTTGTAATAAACGAATGATATTAGAGTTGATGTGAAATATTATGGTTGTGTTAATATATGAATATTTTTGAAAAAAAAAATTTCTATAGTATTTTTCTATAGTTATTATATGATAAGGGTGTTTCACCTATAGTGTAACGATGGAGGTTCGAAACCTCCTAAAAATAGACCCGCCCCGCGACGACTGGTATATTCACCTGTAATCCGATTAAAGCAACGATCGAATCTGAAATTTGGATAAAAATGGAATTTCCCCGCAAACGCCATTCGAACCTCATTTTAGCCATCCAATCGGGCTTTATGATATTATAAATAAAATATACCATATTCGTGTCAACCATCCTCTGCAGGTAGATGTATATCGGACATTCGGGTATTTCATTTGTTACGTAGAAAATGTAAAGGACTTGAAAACCTTGTAATAATTTTACTTTCCGCACTTACTTTTCTTTTACAATTGTAAATATTTTATTTATCGCTTCAATTGCTTAATAAATGCGAAAACAACAAAATAACTAAAAATACAAATAAATAGGGTGGATTAAACCGATTAAGAAAGAACGAAGTATCCTAACTTGGCCTAATGAAAAGTAGATAACATCATCCGAACTCGGAATCTCTACTTGAGGTATGGTCCAACCACCCGGTGGGAAAATCGTACAAAAAATTTCCCGGTTGAGCTGAACCGGGTGGCGACTCTATTCTAAGTACGGGATTTCGATCTCGTATCTTTTAAACATTAAAATACGCAAAATCATTTTTTTCAACCACATCACACTCATCTCCCCCCGACACAGCAAAACGGGCCGGCACGATCGAAAATGGCCCCGCGCCGCAGCCGCGCGAATCGTCGTCCGCTCACACTGTCAGTTTCTGAAGATGCCAAAGTAAGTTCAATGGCTACTTTCTCAATCCATCTATAAAAGGAGCAAGAAGGCAAGCGTTAGAACTTGGTGGTTACACCTGAATTTCTCAGAAGCTAAATCTCTGCCAAATTACAAGCTTTAAAGAAGTTCAAACAAGAAAGCACTACTCAGCGAGAATCTACTTTAGAACAAGAGAGAATAGAATAGATCATAGAATTATAAAATCTGATTATTGTAACTGGATCAACGTTTTTATAAGTTAAATCCATTTCTTGTTTATACTCTAATTGAGTTGCTCATAGAAGATGGTGTTCTACTCAGCGGGTGAGCGATTGCAGTTTGGAGGGTACTTACTATAATTGGGGAATTTGTGAAAGGCTTCTCCTCCTAGGGTAAAGGAGTTGAGATTAGTGGATTAAAGCCGAGACACTCTCTCGAGACTGGATGTGAGCACAAGTTGCCAAACTAGTATAAAAATCTCAGTGTTCTTTACTTTGCAGTTTTTCTAGCAAGTTCACTCAACCAGCGGAGCTCATATTATCGCGAAAAAGTTTATTAAGTTTTTGAGTGAGTCATTCACCCCTCCTCTTACTCATTGAGTGCACGTATAGGGACCAATAAGTGGTATCAGAGCAGTTCTCATTTCAAAGATTTCATAATTTTGAGACAAAGACCACGGCGTACAAAGGAGGAGAATCTAGTGGAAGAGCCCAACCCTATATTCTCCCTGAAGGCATGTCAGTCACTAGGCCTCATATATTCAATGGAGAGCATTATACTTATTGGAAGAACAGGATGAAGAATTTCATCCAGTCTCAAGTATGCATGCTTGGATGGCTATTATTGAAGGGCCATATGTTTCTACCATCGTGAAGAATGGAGTAAATGTTGAAAAGTACTATGATGAGTGGGACAGTCAGGATTTGTTCAGACTAAAAGAAAATGCAGCTGCTATCAACTATCTTCATTGCACTCTTGATACATCTGAGTTTAATCATGTCTCTGGATGCAAAACTGCTTAAGAGATATGAAAGAAGTTGGAAGTAACTTATGAAGGTACTGGCAAGGTGAAAGAGTCCAAGATTAATATCCTTATGAGGGACTATGAATGGTTCCACATGAAACCCAAAGAGGATATTTCCAACATGAACACCAGGTTCATGAATATAATCAATGAGCTAAAAAGACTTGGCAAGACCTTCACAGAAGAAGAGACTGTTAAGAAGATCCTTAGAAGCTTGACTCAGGAATGGGAAGCAAAGAAGATTGCTATTGAAGAAGCTCATGATTTGAAGACCTGTAAGTTTGATGAGCTGATTGGAACCTTATTGACTCATGAGATGTCTTTGAAGCAATATGAAGATGAGTCTAAGAAGCAAAGGCACAAGGAAAGAGGGAGCTCAAGTAGAGCTATTGTTCTGAGAGCTGATGATGAAGAAGATTCCTCTAAGGAAGAATATCCAGTGGACAGAAAAGAAGAAATAGCACTGATGACAAAGAATTTCAGAAGGTACTTAGGAAAAGATAAGAACTTCCAAACGTTCAGAAAGACAGGCAAGTATAAGAAGGGAGCAGATGATAGACCACGAAGGAGCTCAATAAAGAGCATAACAAAGATATCAAATGCTATGAATGTGGTGAGAAAGGGCATATTCAATCTAGTTGTCCTAAAGCTAAGAAGGACAAGTTCAAGAAGAAAAAGAGTAAGAAAGCCCTTGCTGCTACCTGGAGTGACTCTAAACAAGAGTCATCATCCTTAGATAAAGAGGCACAAGATTCCGCCAATGTATGTCTCATGGCTAAGGATGATCTACCGAACTCAGAGTTAGCTGACCAACCATCTACTTCCGCTGCCAATAGATCAGCTGACCAGAGCAAAGACAGAGGAAATCACAATGAGGTAATTTCTGAACCCCATTTGTATTTAGATGAGCTTGCCATAGTACTTAATGATGTTGTTAATGTGACTGAGAAGTCAACCAAATACATCAAAGTACTTCAGAGGAGGTGTGATGATTTAAAAATGCCAATTCTTCTACATCACTTGACATCTTATACCCGATGGAAAAAGCTAAGTACCTAAATGGATATAATAGCAAACTCACTAAGAAATTGGATGAGCTAGCCACTGAATTAACAGCTTTGAAAAAGGTGCGGGTCCCTCCTCAACCTAGCAGGAATAATCAAAGTAACCGCACTCTCCACTTTGAAAACGTCTCTCAAAAGAGTAAAGTGAGCAGGCCTAATCCTAAGGCCGCTTGTAATTTTTATGGAAAGTCTGGACATGCAACAGTCATATGTAGACACAAAAATGGTTACTATGATGAGTATGACTGGTTAAGGATGACCACAAGGGAGGAATCAGGCAGAAAAAGGCATGGGTACCTAAGAAAACTTAACTATTTTGTAGGTGAGCATGAGATCCACTGATGATAGAAGAATGTGGTATTTGGATAGTGGATACTCGAGGTATATAACTGGTGATTAAAAGTAATTCATCACATTGGAGCGAAGAAGAAATGGAAGTGCCAGTTTTGGAGACAACAAAAAGGGAAAGATTGTTGGCAATCGCACTATAGGAGTGAAGCCTTCAATTGATAATGTGTCTCTGGTGAAAGGCCTAAAGTTCAACTTCTAAGTGTTTCTCAGTTGTGTGACAAAGGCAGGAAAGTGATATTTGACTCAGCAGGCTGCTCATTCATTGATGGTAACTCTGACCAAACTATTCTTTATGCTTCTAGGATTAATAACGTTTATATGTTTGACTTATCCCCTAACTCCAATGATATATGTAGTTTTGAAGAAGGAAAACTCATGGCTATGGCACAGAAGGTTAGGACATATCAATATGACCAATCTGTCCAAATTAGCTGGAAATGAACTTGTTGAGGGTTTACCCAATCTAGCCTTTGAAAAAGATAGACTCTGCTTAGCATGCTAACTTGGGAAACAATTTAGGAAGACCTTTAAATCATTAGCTGATATATCTTCTTCTCATCCCCTTGATCTTCTACACATAGATTTGTTTGGGTTTGTTGTGCCAACAAGTCTAGGTGGAATGAAATACATTCTTGTGGTTGTAGATGATCTGACTAGGTTCACTTGGATTGTCTTGAGAGCAAACAAAGATGAAACATTTGAATCATTCTCTAGGTTGGCTACCCAGATCATGAATGAAAAAGACCTTAAAATTAATAGAATCCGTAGTGACCATGGAAGGGAATTCGAAAATAGGCAGTTTAAGGAATTCTGTTCTAAGCATGGTATTGACCACAATTTTTCTGCCCCTCATACACTTCAGCAGAATGGGGTTGTTGAGAGAAAGAATTGCACTATTACGGAGATGGGTCATTCTATACTGAGTGATAATAATCTATCAAACTATTTCTAGGGAGAAGCTATTAACACAGCCAGTTATAATCTAAACATGGTTTTAATTTGCCCAGTTTTGAATAAAACTCCTTATGAAATTTGGAGGGGGCGCAAGCCCAAGGTTGGTCATCTCAAGGCCTTTGGTTGTAAATGCTTCATATTAAACACTAAAGACCAATTGGCTAAATTTGACCCCAAGGTTGATGAAGGAATCTTTCTGGGTTACTCAACACACAGTAGGGTATACAGAGTGTATGTTAAGAGAACTGGTACCTTAGAGGATTCCATGCATGTATATTTTGATGAAACTAATAGTGCAGGTAAAGAAGCCAATGATGATGAAAGAGAAAAGGAACAAGTCAGCGGATCAATCAGTCAACCCATTATAATTCTTGATCAAGTACAAGAAAAAGAAGATGATGAAGTTGACTTAGACAAATCCATCAACTTTGGTGATGATTACCCAGTTAAGAAGATTCTTGATAATGTGTAAAATCCAGTGCTGACTAGAGGTCAACTGAATAGGATGATGAGTCATTCAACATTTGTCTCATTGATTGAACCAAAGAAGTTTGAAGATGATAATTTTGATGACAATTGGATCATTGCAATGCAAGAGGAGCTAGACCAATTCAGAAGAAATGAAGTTTGAGATTTGGTAGAGAAACCCAAAGGCAAGTCAATCATTGGCACCAAATGGGTTTTCAAGAATAAGCTAGATGAAGCTGGAAATGTTGTCAGAAACAAGGCCAGACTAGTTGCTCAAGGCTACAATCTATAAGAAGGAACTGACTATGGAGAAACCTTTGCACTAGTAGCAAGACTTGAAGCATAAGAATTCTCTGTGCTTTTGTAACCCATATAAACTTCGAATTGTTTTGGATGGATGTTAAGAGTGCATTTCTTAATGGTTATATTCAAGAGGAAGTCTATGTCAGACAGCCCTCAGGCTTTAAAGATCCACAGTATCTAGATCATGTCTTCAATCTGAAGAAGGCTCTATATGGACTGAAATAGGCTCCAAGAGCTTGGTATGAGGGACTGACTAACTTTTTACATAGTAAAGGCTATGTCAGAGGAAAAGCAGATACAACTCTGTTTATCAAAAAGAAGCATCAAGATGTGTTGCTAGTTCAAATCTATGTAGATGATATCATATTTGGAGCAACTGATGAAAAGCTATGCAAAGAGTTAAGCCAGCAAATGAAGAAAGAGTTTGAAATGTCAATAATGAGAGAGCTGAATTTCTTTCTTGGTTTGCAAATCAAGCAAGGCAAGAATGGAATCTTCATCAGCCAAGCTAAGTATACCAAGGAAGTTCTCAAGAAGTTTGACATGGATAAAGCCAAGCCAAAGTCAACACTCATGGCCACTGATACAGTTCTGAGTAAAGATGAGGAAGGTAAACCTGTAGAGAGTAAGCTCTACAGAGGTATTATTGGTTCTCTACTTTACTTAACTGCTAGTAGGCCTGAGATTCAGTATGTTGTATGTTATTGTGCAAGATATCAAGCTGACCCCAGAGAATTTCACTTAGTTGCTGTTAAGAGAATTCTCATGTATTTGCTAGGCTTTGTTGATGCAGGTTTATGGTATCCAAGTAACGTAGATTCACCTTTGAGAGGATACACTGGTGCTGACTATGGAAGAGACAAACTTGAAAGGAAAAACACTATAGGAGGATGTCATTTCCTTGGTGATTGTGTAGTAATATGGTACAACAAGAAGCAGACTTCTGTGGCTCTGAGTATAGCTAAGGCTAAGTACATGGCTGCAGGAAGTTGTGTAGCATAACTACTATAAATCAAGCAGTAATTAGAGGATTATGGTATAAAGTCTAAGTGTCTTAAAGTCGTGTGTGACAACAAGAGTGCAATTGACCTATCGAAGAATCCAATTCAACATAGCATGATGAAGCATGTTAATATTAGACATCACTTTATAAGGGATCGTGTGCTAAAAGGAGAAGTCAAGATCACATACATTCCTATCGAAGAACAGCGAGCTGACATATTCACAAAGCTAATTGGAAAGGATCAATTCAACGCTTTGAGAGAGCTAATCGGAATGTCCAATCCAATCTAAAGAAATACATTTCCATCTGACCAATTCTGAAGCTGACCAAATTAGGGCG
Organism: Euphorbia pulcherrima; assembly: GCA_947683365.1. Taxonomy (NCBI): domain Eukaryota; kingdom Viridiplantae; phylum Streptophyta; class Magnoliopsida; order Malpighiales; family Euphorbiaceae; genus Euphorbia; species Euphorbia pulcherrima. The sequence goes on along the minus strand of CANTUS010000007.1, from coordinate 21,434,617 downwards.
TACTCTGAGCTTCTGCGAATTAGTTTAATTATTTCTTTTTGCCGGTTGAATTTTGGACACGTCATTAATTTGGCACAGATTTCTTTTCAAATTCAAAACTGATAGAAACAGTAGCAAGTTATGAAATGATCCATATTTAGTTGCAGTTATCCCGTGTTTCTCGCTTTCATTAATCCTATGGTATACTGTGTGTAATCTCATCGTTAAATCTTATGACCATGGATTGTGAGTCGTACGCATAGCTTTGCAGGGATTAACCAAGAGTCTTTGGCTATTTAAGGAGAATTTCAGAGAGAAGAAAGGTTACTTTACGAAAATTCTCTTCTGCAAATTTCTCTAAACAATTCCCAAAATTCTCTAAGTTTCTTCAAGTAATCTCAAATGGCAAGTTCATCAGGTAGATCTTCTAAACCCAGTGCTGAGAATCCTTTGTTTGTAAGAAATGATAAGAATAATTGTTGGGTTACTACAAGGGATCATGATGCAATAGTGGTGATTGGAATAAACAAGAGAAAGTAGTTGTTCATTCCCGCCGGAACTAAATACACCCCTTCAAAGTGTTGTGCTATGGAAGGAACTGAAGTAGAGCCACCAAATATAGTAGATATGCTGAGTTTCTCAAGCGATGAAAGATTTGGGAAATGGACGCGCCAGCATCACCTAAGAGGATTTTTTGAGATACCCAGTGGTTGCTATGAGCAAGATGTGATGAGATTCTTTCATGAAATTCACTTTGTTAAAGGGTAAAAGGTTCTCTTCGTAACTACTCTAATGGGGAGAAAAGTGTATGTTACTCCCAAGCTGATAGCTGGGTTGCTAGGAATGCTCGAGAGAGGGCTCAGAATGTGAATCATCAAAGATGAGGAGCATGTGGACATACCCATAGAGTATAAAGTCCCTGCTGACTATAAAGCAGGTGAACTGATAGCATCCATGTTCATAAAAGGAAGGGAAGTAAGAGCATGAGCTTGTGACAAAGGTACTGCTACCTAAGACAGCTTCAACTAGAAGCTGCTCCAAGTTTGAGAGAGTATTTATATATGCTCTGACTCATGGAATGAGCATAAATTAGCCCCTAGCCATTTTACACAGGTTCTTGAAGGTGTCAAAGCATATGTGTATGGACACCTTGTAATGGAGATTTGCAGGGCATATGAGCTAGACTTGGAAGGATGGGCGCTAAGGAGCAGAATCAATCTTAAAGTGATTGAGTCCAGGATTCTGAACAATGCTTAATTTCATGGATTAAGGTGTAATGAGAGGCCAGCCAACACCAAGTACATAAAGCTGAAGAAAGGAGAAGTGAGGGTGAAGGATCCAAAGGCTATAATGAAAATGGAGCCGATTAAGCCAGAAGAGGAGGATCTAACTCTGGATGCCTTTGTGGCCAGCTAGCTCGAGAGGATTACCAAGCTCAAAGCAGATAAAGGAGAGGATATGGCTGAGAAGAATGTAGTGAAGAAGCAGGTCAGGAAGGACTCCAAGAAGGAAAAGAAAGGGAGCTTAGTGAGCTCAGTTCCTTTAGTCCCTATTCTTAAGAAGATAAGATCTACTAAGGGAACTAAGGAAGAAAAGATCAAAGAGCTGACTCCAGAGGAAATTAAAGAAGAGAAGAAGGCTAAGGAGGAGCTGAGGGAAGAGATGCCTTTGAATAGGCAAAAGAAGAGAAAGAGTGATGGAGCTGAGCTAGATGAAGTGACTACTGAAGGATATGGAGCTACATTAGTTCCTATGCCTAAAGTAGGTCAGCCAAAAAAAAGCTTATAGTGAAAAAGGGAATTGGCATAGTCCAGGATTTAGAAGAAGCTGAGAGAGTGAAATCTACTGAAGAGGAAAGGATTAGAAAAAGTCAGAAAGAGTTGGAAGCTGAAATCATGAGAAAGGCTGAGGAAGCAGAAACAAGAGCTAAGGCTAACACTGAGAAAATGCTTCAATTTGCAGTAGCTAGTCTTACTGAGAAAGATGTTCCTAAAGTTGTGAAGGAAACGATTAGTGCTCTAGAAGGGATTACAGATCATGAAGAGCAGGAAGAAGATGAGGTGGTGGAGATAGAAGCTGTGGAGTTTAATGTGCTTGAATCTGATCAGCAAGTTAGTCTGACTGCTGAGGAAGTTAAGGAAGCAAGGAAGGAGAGGAAGAGAGGTTCATTGAAGAGGATGAATGTGGTAATAGACGAGGATGAGGGAGATTTTGAAGATGAGGAGGATGATGAAGTTGTAGTTGAGCATGGAGCTTAGTTGACTGAGCAATCTCAAACTCAAGTCAGTGAGTCCGTTGTTGAAGGTGCTGAAGAGAAGGAGGAGGAGAACCATGAGCCATTCTTTATTCAAAACTCTACACCTGAAACACCATTCTCACCTACACCCATCTCTGCCATGTCTTTACTAGAAACCTAAACACCATTCACATCCACCGCTGAACACCCAAACACCTCACACTCTGACCAAACAACCATCATTCCATACCTATCACCCGTTAGATCTCCTAATCAAGATCCATTGCTATTGGAAGGACCCATTGTTAGAGGGCCTCCAATCATATAGGAGATTCCACAACCACAACAACCACAACCACCCCAACAAACACAACCACAACCACAACCACAACCCTAATTTAACCCGCAGGCTGAACTGTTGGGAGACATAAGGAGGCTGGGGAGAGAAAGGTTTCTAGGACTTAGGACAGATGCTAAAATTGATGCAAAAATTGCAAAATCTTTACTGTCTGAAGAGGTCCTGAGAAGACTTATAAAGGTTATGGAGCCAGTGCAAGGATTTGTAGAAGCTGTTGAGGAGATAAAGGCCTATTTCAGATCAGTTCCTACCCAGTTCTCATTGGTCAAAGCAATTGTGTCCCACATATTTCCTTTCTTAAAATTGCAGGTAGGAAAGCTGATTATCTAAAGATAGAAGTTGTAGAGCTCAAGAAGAAGATGGAAAAGATTTTTTAGAGCAACTGCAAAGTATTAAATGATGAGAGAGATTTCAGAAACTCAATGATTGATAAATTCAACCACTCTTAGAATCCATGCATGCAGTTCTAGATGGCTACAACATTTTAAGCAAGGAAAATGGAGAAAACACAACTTGCCTAGATGCAGTTGTGAATGTTATCTATGCGTTAATCACAGTTGTTACTCAACATCAGAGTATACATACTAAGTTGAGGACTGAAAAGGAAGAAATGCTGAAGGGATTCAAGGACTCAGAGGGAGAAGTGCTCAAAGCATTGAAGAGGCTAAATATGTCAGATGCTCTGAACAGTGATATTATTATGGCAGATGCTAAACAGGAACCATCGCTCTATAAAAAACATGGTCACATCCGTGATCAGATCAAGAAGGTTCACTTAGACATCATAAATGATGGTCAAGCCATTGATCAAATTCAAGAAGAAGTCACTACTCACATCAAATGCACTCCCATGCTAGAGCGCACACTCAAAGAGAATAATCAAGCAAAGTCTCTGGCCACTCTCACCCAGATATCCAAGGAAGGACTGAATGCTCAGTATCAAGTCAATCCATCTCAATCACGTGCTTTAGTAGGTTTATTCGCTTTTCTTAGAGAGTAAGAAGCAATTTCGTAGGAAATCTATGAGCTGTTAGTGCAGAACTTTTCAACCAACATTTATCGTCAACTTAAGACATTTGAAGAATCTCTAAGCTCGTTTGATCATCAAGCCCAAGTCATTTTAGATGCAATGGCAATGGGGGAGAAGAATTGTGAGAAGCGTGAACAAGAAGCGAGAGAGAGAGATCAGAGGATTGCTAAATTTTCCTACAATTTATCGAAGGATCTGGAGCGCATTTAGAGAGAGTATAAAGAGACTAGAAAAAGGAAAGGCGAGGAGATCGCGCTTCCCAAAGAGAAGAAATCTAGATGGGATCATCAAGTGTTTGAAGAGAGGCGAGCTAATCTTAGAGGACCACCTTTGCCTAAGTAGAATAGAAATTTGTAATTGTTAGAGCTTATTGTAAAACTTAGTATAGACTAACTGTTTGTTATTTGTACTCAAGTTATTGATTAATGAAATGATTACTTATTCTATTCTAAGTTAAGATCTTCTTAACTTCTTGTATTTTCTACTGCGAATATATGTGTTGATCTTTCTGCAGAAATATATGAGAAGTGTTGAGGAATGCTGAACTCAGAGAAATCAAGGATTATAGGGGAGTTAGCATTCACTCTGAGCAAATTGAAGATGCTGAATCAAAGTCATATCAAGCATAAGTATAAGGTAACTCTGATCTAGATATCTTATTGATTTAATTCTCACTCAGTTAATTGTCATTGATCAAAATGGGGGAGATTGTTGAACCACGCACAACTTTGACTAACTCAGTGGACTGACTCAGTAGTGCTTAAGTTTTGATCATAACAATTAATTTCAGTCTGAGTTAATTAAATCAATAATGATGTTAAAATAGATAATCTATGGTTGTATGGGAGTTAGTAAATTCAAGGGTAGAATTTCAAGTCTTCGCTGACCTAGTTATTTAGTTTAACTCTTAGTGATCTAGGCTGAGTATCTACTTTGGTTGCTGACTAAATAATATTCACTCAGCACTTGATATTTAGATTTTGTTTTCAGCTGTGTTTTATGAGTCATAATTTCGCTGAGTTACTTTTTGTTTGTCAAAGCTACTAACTTTACCATTTAAGGTAAAAAGGGATCTTTACTTTTAGTGTTGCTTTTTGCAGAACATTAATAAGATAGACAAAAAGAATTAATGCCTGGACAAGACCTAGTTTAATGAAGAAAATGACAAAGTCTTCCACATTTAAGCTACAAAAAGTCATTTGCCATTTTGGGCAATTCTGTAGATCAATAACATTGTATCGCGCGCTTTGTAACATGTCAGAATACCAGAAGGAATGGGAAGAAGACACATGGCAAGTCAGCGCGAGTTCTCTCTAACAGAAGACTGGCAATAAACGACAAAGGATTCAAATTGAAGCTCGAATCTCAATCTAACGGATTGATTTTCTATCTCACAATGTTGCAATTCTATCTCTTAACGGATTGATTTGAAGAAGCAACGGGTGGATAGATGAGCTATCAGTTTCTGAAGATGCCAAAGTAAGTTCAACGACTACTTTCTCAATCCATCTATAAAAGGACCAAGAAGGCAAGCGTTAGAACTTGGTGGTTACACCTGAATTTCTCAGAATCTAAATCTCTGCGAAATTACAAGCTTTAAAGAAGTTCAAGCAAGAAAGCACTACTCAGCGAGAATCTGCTTTAGAACTAGAGAGAATAGAATAGATCATAGAATTGTAAAATCTGATTATTGTAACTGGATCAACGTTTTTATAAGTTGAATCCAGTTCTTGTTTAGACTCTAATTGAGTTGCTAATAGAAGAGGGTATTCTACTCAGCGGGTGAGCCATTGTAGTTTGGAGGATACTTACTGTAATTGGGGAATTTGTGAAAGGCTTCTCTGCTTAGGGTAAAGGTGTTGAGATTAGTAGATTAAAGCCGAGACACTCTCTCGGGACTGGATGTAAGCACAGGTTGCCGAACCAGTATAAAAATCTCAGTGTTCTTTACTTTGCAGTTTTTCCCGCAAGTTCACTCAGCGGAGCTCATATTATTGCGAAACAGTTTATTAAGTTTTTGAGTGAGTCATACACCCCCCCTTGGACTCATTGAATGTACGCACAAGGACCAACACTAATTTTTTTCAAAATATACATTAAGTAATTTTAGTTGTAATTATTAATTATTAATTTTGTGCTAAGTATTTCTTCACTAAATATAATTTATTTTTTAATATATGGCAAGTTTATAGGAGAGATGTAATGAAAAGTAGGAAAGTAATTTTGAAAATTAATAAAATAATTACATAAATTGCCATGTGTTAGAAAATCAATGAGGGATATGGAAGGCGAAACAAAATTGTGAGAAATGTGAGTTTTTCCCTATAAATATAAAGAACCCCAAGCCAGATTAGACTCTCTAATGTAGGTAACCAGAAAATATTTTCTACTTCCTTAATAAATGTAAAAAAATAAATTTCAAAAACTATCATGAAAACGAGATTTCAATAACGAATACAATATTATTTTGAACAAATCTTGAAACTCGAAGCTTCCCTTTATCTAATAAAGCCCAATAATTTCTAATAATAAACCAAAATTTCTTACACGAAGGGCGGGGAATACCGAAAACTGTGACATCTAAACTGATGTGGGTGGGAAATATCCGAAAATTTCCACCCATATGGGCGGGGATGGGTGAAATTTTACCCCCGATAATCATACGTGGGTGGGTGTGGGTGGAACCGTTCCCACACCGTTGGGTAACCCGCACCGCAACTAAATATATCCCCGGACAAAAATCCAAATACTCGCATATGTATAGACAAAATTTTAATTGAATAATACATATAATTCATTAAAAAATCATCTTTGAAATAGTTCCATATTCAAGTTTTATTAAAAAAACAATAAAAATAAGAACACAATTAATTGAAGCGTTAAATCCTATAGATATCAAGGAATAATACGTTACAATAGCTAGCAAATTAGTTAGTTAGTTCGCAATTGTATTTTCTTGTTTATTTTCTGTTATTAGTTCATCAACTAAGTCAAACTATAATAACAAAGGCTTGTCCCGTTATATTACTTAGCTGATATGAATTATCTCTTTAAATTTCTTTGAAATTCGATTTATATTCTTAAATTTTATCATTTAATCTCCTTGATAAACACGAAGTTCATCAAAATTCGATGAAATTGAATTATACAAATATATAAGAATAAATGATAAAATTTTTAATTGTTTGGATCAATAATTTTTTTAATAAAATTTCTTTCACATTTTAAAATAGGTTAAGATTCAATTTTCTATAGCTAAATTTTATTGGTATGTCTTCGAATATGGGCTCTAATCATTAATAAATATGAGAACGCACATAAAATTTTATGAAATTTATTGGTAGACGGGGATTCCCCGAAAACCGCTCGCACCCGTATAGGTGCGTAATAGGTATAAAATAATATACAAAGCACTAATTGAGAAATCGTCAAACCTACATCCAACGAAATGACTATTAAGCTACCTACACCGAACCTGCCCAATTGACATGTCGGTAAGCCCGGCCAACAAGCTCATTGCCGCAACGCAACCCAAAGGTGTTTGCGCCGTTATTTTTAAGTAATGCAAATAAGGGTTATAAAGTAATGTTGACTCATAATCTTGTACTTAAATATGCGAAAAACGAGGCCAACAGCTTTAAAATCACAAACCAATTAATAGAAATCAAATCGGAGCTGTCTCTCCCCGAGGACTTTCATTCCCCAACTCAGACAGCCTCCGACTCTCTATTTCTTGCCTTTTTTCACATTCGCACTCGCCAATCTAGCTATCAATCCAAGCTAAGCTCAGGTTCACGGTTCTTCTTCTTCTTCTTTGAATGGACATGTTGTTGTATCTTTTTTTATGATGCTGTTTTAGCTTTTCTTCTTTTCAATCTGTTCGTCTTTTTGCAGTTTGAATTGGATTGGATATTTGTGCTTTTTGCTGTTTCGTTTATGTTTTAAATTCGTTTATGTAGAGGAATCTTCGTCATGGTGTATACCTTTGTGTCTTAACTTGTCTTTTTCGTCTTGTTTTAGTTTAATTGTGTTCAATTTTGAAGTTGAAATAGGGAAAATTAAAAAGCAAATCAAGAGGTTGTAATGAATTTTTGTCCTTCGAATTATATTGATTGATTGAATTATTGAGGAATCTGTGATGGATACGTTTTAAATAAATTGAGTTTTCAAATTTTTTTTTTCTTTTGTTGATTTCAGGACTGCCGACCCCACCTAGCGTGGGATTTAAGGCTTGGTTGGTTGGTTGGTTGATTTCAGGACTCTGTGTGTCGATTGAATTTGAGGAAATTAAAAAAAAATATGAGAAGTATTCGATCGGCATATAAAGCTCTAGCAGCTTTCCAACATGGAGAATGCAGTTACCCTGTTGGTTCGGTGAAAAGTCAGCAAAAGCATTTGATAGATGCCAATTCTAGTACTCTGGGTTATAGACTCGTAAATCCAGCAGATATTGTAAGATTTGATAGATTTCCATGCCTCAGTTTTGTAATATCAAGAACTCTGTCTACATCCGCTGCTGAACATTCAAATGGAGGTTGTGTTCCTCTTTTTCATTTTGAGGGTGCTATGGGGCGGATTTGGAAATTGTTTCTTATTGTTATGGGACCGTATTATCGTTTTCTTGGTTAATTTGCAGATTTGAAAAGGGCAGGACCACTAGTAGAGTATGAAAGACGAATTGCTGCAGGAGAGTTAGTGGATGGTGATAATTGCCAGGTATGGTCTTTGCATTACCCCTTGTCCATATTTAATCTGGATTTCATTGTATTCCCTTTTGTGGCCCTACTAGTGTTAAATTTAAAGGAAATGATTTGTTGAACATTCTCAAAGTAGGTGATCATCTTTGAGAGTCTTTTTTTGGATATTGTTATAGTCACATGTGTATGAATGCATAATTTTCGTATGCTAAAATGGGAACCTTAAATCAGTAAGGTTGTAATTATTCAGAAGTTGGGTTGTGCTTGTAAAAGTTTCCATTGCAATTATTTTGCAAATTTGAAAGATATGCTGACCATGGTTTTTGCAGTTAGGCACCTTAAGAGAGCTCCAAAGACTTTATGACGAGATTGTTGAATCAGCTGATGCCTGCAAATTAGATCGATATGCGGCTTCGGACAAATCTGGAAGGTTTTTCTTCTTGTTTCAAGATTTTGTTTCCTTTTAAGTTATATTCTTGTATGGAAGAGGAACTTCTTATATGTATCATCACTTTTCACATGCAATTTTGCATTTAATTTGCCTCAAATATACCTCATATTCAGGAGTAGGTGGTTATGGTCACGTTTCATGCCACAGGCTTCATATGCACCAGTTAAGGGACTTTATCTTTATGGAGGAGTAGGAACTGGGAAGACTATGTTGATGGACTTATTCTTTGATCAATTGTAAGCTTATTCTGTTGCTTTAACATTGTGCCATTAAAATTTCTATAAAACAACATAGTTGTCGAGTAGCGCAAGGGTCTCGCTTCTTGGTTCAATGCAATGCGCAAAAAAAGCACTCTCTTCGGAAAAAAAGCGCACTATTATAAATTCACAAAATATTATAGGTTTAAAAAATATATAAAATATAGCAACTTGAAACTCATAAATATTAAAAATATCACGTTATAGTAGTCCACAACAAGAAACAAGTCTTTAAAATCCAAAAGTCATTAAAAATATCACATGTTGCGCTTTTTTTTTTCTGAGCGCGCACTTTTTTGTGCATTGCGCACCCCTACTCTTTGTGTATAACAGAAGCGCACAAGGTGTGCTTTGCTGTGCTGCAAGTGCAAATTGCGCGCTTTTGACTACTATGTAAAACAAAAGAGAAGCAGGATGTTCAAGGATTGTACAAATTTACGGTTGCTTCTACTATAATCCTTTGTTACCTCATTCCATAGGCCTTACAATTGGAGGAAAAAGAGGATTCATTTTCATGACTTCATGTTGAATGTCCACAGCCGCTTGCAAGTAAGCATCAGCTTCTTTGTTTTTTAATTGGACTTGCTCATTTTTTCACACTGAAATTATTGAACTTATACAGAGGCACAAAGGTGTTGCAGATCCACTTGAAGTTGTTGCTGGAGAAATATCTGACGAGGCTATTTTGTTATGCTTAGACGAATTCATGGTAAAAGCACTGGACCCTGAACCATAGCATGTTGTTAAGATATGTCGGTGCTAACTTCTGGCAATTTGGTAATAATTATGTGACCCTTTTGTGAAGGTGAACGATGTTGCTGATGCATTAATACTGAACCGACTATTTAAACAGCTTTTCAGCAATGGCGTTGTAAGTCAGTTTTAAAATTTCTATAATATTTTCATAGTATGACAATTGCAAGCAGGTGGATATCCCTTGTGCTCGGAATTGACATGATTGTAATTGATGGAGACAAGTGTAGATTCTTGTTGCTACCTCAAATCGTGCTCCAGATAATCTGTATGAACGTGGATTGCAGAGGGATCTTTTTCTCCCCTTCATTGCAACTTTGAAGGTATGTGAATATATTAATAATCTTACTCGGTTTGCTTAGGGGGATGCTGTTATAAGAGTTGGTGCACTTTTATGATATAATAGGCATATCTTTATATATGAATTGTTTGGATGTTTGCAGGAAAGATGTGTGGTTCATGAAATCGGTTCATCAGTAGATTATCGGAAATTGACTTCGGTACAGTTTTGCTATCCGATAGATTATTATTTTTTAAAAAATTTGTGCAAATGCGCTTATAATTATTAAATACAAAAAAATTTCCCAACCCACCCCGGGTGTGGTTCGAACCTATGACCTCTAGAGTCACATATTCACTCAACCACTAGGCAAAGACATCAACCATGAAATCTGAAAGATTATTTAAAAGTTCACTTCTGCAGTTTATGTAGCTCTTGGTTTATTTTTTTTTTAAAATTGCATAAATGTGCTTACAATAAATGTTGTCCATTATTTTGATGGGGCCAAAGATTCACCATTCTTTGGGTTTAGATTATAATGGACTAAAGCAAAATGACTCATTAAACTATCTGAGCTTCTTTTATTGTGAAGTCACGGATAGCTCTTGCAACTCCACTTTAGGGTCAATTGGAAACAACCTCTTTGTAATTACAGAGGTAAGGTTGCGTACACTCGACCCCCCCTTACCCCACTTGTGCAGGAGCCTTGAAGGCATTGGGGTAATGTTGTTGTTGTTGTTGTTGTTGTGCTTACAATAAATAGAAAGAAAAATCCCCACCCACCCCGGATGTGGTTCTCTAGAGGTCACAGGTTTTAGTCTTAACCACTAAGCTAAGACATTTCACCTCTGTAGCTCTTGGTTTCTTACATGTATTACAACTTCCATCACGCTAGTGAATACTCTTGCATGCAGGCCGAGCAAGGTTTCTACTTTATTGGCCATGATTTATCTGAACTCCTTCGAGAGAAGTTTCAAGAATTGATTGGGGAGGAAACAGCTGGTCCTCAGGAGGTGGAAGTAGTAATGGGGAGGACATTGCAGGTGTGTGCCCTTTTTGAATTCTGATTAGCATAGTGAATCAATTGTATTTCTTATTGTTTCTTAATGATTTTCAGGTTCCACTGGGAGCAAATGGATGTGCATATTTTCCTTTCGAGGAACTTTGTGATAAACCTCTTGGAGCTGCAGATTATTTTGGATTATTTAGTGAGTGAGATGAATTAATTTTAAACTTAGACGTTCTCCATGATGGCAATGAATCATGTCTATATCAATTGAGTTAAGTTTGGCATTACGGATTGGAAAATCAGAGTGGATTTATGCAAATATAAAAATAGTATTTCTTGTAATATTGAAATAAATAGTTCTTTACTTGTTCTTGAACAAAACTTACTGCATTGTTTCCTCCTGCAGTATGATAATGCATTCAAGGACAAGTATTTGATATTTTTCCTTTTTGAAGATTATGAATTTTGAATAACACGCTGAAGTATTTCATAGTGCATATCTGTGTAATCATTATTCATTAGGATGAGTTCTTACATGAATTCTTTTTCCCTGTTGACAGAGAAATTTCATACCTTGGCATTGGAAGGTGTACCAATCTTTGGACTTCACAACAGGACAGCAGCTTATCGGTTTGTTACTTTAGTCGATGTACATCCTCCCTTCCATGATTACTTGATTGTCTTTCCATGTACTGTTTTGGAGGTTTTTCTATCTATGTGCGTGCTCATCTTCCTCAAGCTAGTTAGTTCATACTGCATTTAGGGCTGTAAACGAACCGAGCCAACTGTTCGAGCTCTGTTCGTTTTAATTTTAACGAACTCGAGCCGAGCTCGAGCTTGGTCAAATCGAGCCCGAGCCGAGCTCGAGCTTGGTCAAACCGAGCCCGAGCCGAGCTTCGAGCCTATCTCGAGCTTTGTTTAAATTGAGAGCTCAGACTGTAAAAGAGATAAATCCATAAGATGAAGAATCGGAGATGAAAGATCTAAGCACCACAATGTTTTCACTATACTAAGAAGAGGAAGAGGAGGAGTGTTGTTGGCAGATTCGTTTTTTCAGAGTAAAATGAGATGAAGGTTTTACTGAGCATATAAAGATCGATGAATACATATAGTAAGGATTGGATTCGAATTGCCTTTATTATGCTTTATATCCATCTTTTCTCTTTTCTCTTTACCTATTTTTATCTATATTTTATATATCACTTTATACATATTTTTCCTTTCCTATTTATCTTATATCTTATATTTTTTTATATATTTTTATATCCATTTTTACACATACACTATTTTATATTTTTCATAATCTTCATAAATATAATGTTTAAACTTTTCAATTATGTTAACGAGCCTGTTGGCGAACTAGTTCGCGAGCTCTTATCGAGCATGTTCACGAGCTTTCGAGCCGAGTATCCCGAGTATCCCCTTGTTCAAGCTTCGCTCGTTTAGATAATGAGCTTGAAATTTTGTTCACGAACAAGCTCATTTGTTAATGACCCGAGCTCGAACGAGCTTTGACCGACCCGAGCGCCGAGTAGGTTGGCTTGTTTACAGCCCTAACTGCATTTTAGTGTAGGTTTTGGCCATAGTTGTCAAGGCGCTAGGCTTAGCCCAAGCGCGCCTGAGGTATGTTGGGCGCAAAAAACATTTTCTTGAATGCAATAACATTACCAGAAGAACTATGAGAATTGATAGATGTACAGATATATGTAAAATTTTAATACTGCATTAGGAAAATTAATCTGGCCATAATAGGAATTGAATTAGGAATATCTAGCCTTCAATTATCATTAGAACTCTTAAAAATAGATGAATAACACATTTTAAACTAAAATTGTAGGTATGCTACCTTGCCTGATGTATGGCGATGCACAGGACCTGCGCCTTATGCGCCTTTAACAACACTGGTTTTGGAAGTTCGAGATTATCTTCCATCTTCTTTTCACTTCCCTGGGAAAATATATGAAATTAGAAATCCAGAATTGCAGAAGTCCTGTCAGTACAAATGCAATCTATAAACAAGTTAGAAGAAAATAAGATTGTACAGTGTACTAACAAAAGTCTGCTTGAACATCAGCAACTTCTTATTCTTTTTGTATACTCGTTGGTTGCTTTTATAACTTTCCCACAACTTATTTTCTGTTGCTTATTTATAGTGGATAAGATTTTTCTTGTGAAAAAAAATTCTGTAGAGATCTAAATCAATGCTGTAGATTATTTTCCGAAGTAGTTTTAGCAATTGATGAGATGAATGACACGTGAGCTTGTTTATCGTGCATCTCACAACTGATGTATGCTCGTATATTATATTTGTTTCCCTAGAAGAAATTGTTACTAATGTGAGCCTGTTCATTGGGCATAGATCTTGTGGCATTTGGTCCCTCTGGTATACAAGTTAGTGTTTGGTCCGTGTGATATATGCAACCTATTACCTTTTTGGTCCCTTTAATGCATAGTTACATTAAAAGAGATTCTACAATACAGGACCCAACAAGGTAACAAATTGCATATTATAGGGACTTAATGGTAATGGTTGCATAGCACAAGGTCTAAAAAGATAACAAACCACATAGCAAAATGACCGAATTGGTGACATGAACAACAGAGGGACCAAACGGGCAGATGAGTTATATCATAGGGACCAAAAAGGCCCTTAAGCCCTGCTTTTTGTGCATCTTGCAACCAATATATACCTCTAAAAGAAATTGTTACAATGGTACAGGTGATGTACGAAAACAGGGCTAGACTCATGTGTACAGCAGAGGGAAGTCCTGTAGAACTATTCAGAAGGATAGTTACAATTTCAGATGCACAGCAAATAGCACCAAGAACCTCTACAAGATCTAAGAGAAACGATGAAGCCGATCTATGTGTAGACAATGAACTTGGCTTCGCAAAAGATCGCACCATAAGTAGGTTAGTCCTCTCATCACAGCTCCATCTCATTTATACCCACAAATTCACGGTTTTTATCGAAGTATTCCGAGTTTTAAAACCCTTTCTATCCATGCACACTCATTTGCACGCCTAATGATTTTTGTTCGGCTTGATGCATTCCCAGGTACCTCAACATGTCCCAAAAACCTACTGCCCCCTAAAATTTCAAAGTGATTTCCATAACTCTCTCAATTTTTAAAAAATGCAACACTTTGCTCCTTGAACGCCACGTGTCACCTTCTGGCTGGAGAGAGAAAAATGGCGTCACTTTGAAAGTTCATGGAGGCAGTAGATTTTTTGGGACAAGTTCTGATGCATTAGGCCATTTTTGTTCTTCAAGTTAAACATCTTGGAAATAAAGAAACGCTGGAACACCTTTTTGGATCATGTTTTACAACTCAAACGCCCTTTTGGTGTATGACCTATTGAAATTGCATATTTGGTGCATGAGGTATTCACTTTTCACCTATTTGGTACCTGATGTATTCAACATTAGCCTATTTAGTGCATGGGATTTTTAATTTTAGTACACCAAGTGTCCATCTAACACACAAAACGTGAATACCTATATCGTCATTTGGAACATGAATATATTTTATTGATAATGTGTAGAATCGTCGACCCTCCGTAAACCGTTAAGTAGTCGTACTAAACTGAATATGTTAGGTACCAAATAGGCAAAAACTGAATACGTCAGACACCAAATAGGCATAAATTGAATATGTAAAGTCCAAACACCAAATAGACCAAAAAGTTATTCAAGTCAAACTAGTCAAACATCACTAATTTATCTATCTTTTACAGGGAAAATATATCAAAAAATGGTTTTATTAGTTAAAATTTGTGAGATCAATATAGTTTTGACAAAAATAGTGAAGAGATGGATATATATTTGTTTATGCAAGTGCAGATTAACCGAGATGAACAGCAAAGAATACTTAGAACAGCATGCAGCCATGTTGGCCGAGAAGCAGGAAGACGTAAATGCTGATGTTGTGCGCTTGTGAGATCGGAAGGGTTCAATTATTTCAATCATTAGTAAACTTGCATCAAATAAGGTATGCCCTACAATGAATTAACATAAGCTAGTAGAGAGTTCAATTAAAATTAAACATAACGTTATTTATCAGCTGTAAAACAGTACTGGTATCGTGTTGTTTGTTACATATTTATATGCCATTTTATGGTCAATAATGCTTTAATAAGTACAATTATTGGAGACCAGATTCTTCATAATTATGTAATACAGTGAATATGTTGTCTCTTTCGTTGAGTTAATCTTATGAAAATATTGTGTTTATATAAAGCTATAAAATTCATAGTCATCACAATCTTACTATTTGATATGATTCAATCCCAAATCGATTCGAATCTATAACTATAAAATTCATAGTCATCACAATCTTACTATTTGATATGATTCAACCCCAAATCGATTCGAATCTATAAGATGAATCTAAATTCACCCTTAATCTTACGATCAATGCCGATTCATTGGCAAATCGGTTCAATCTTACGATTTCACTGATTCGGTCGGTTGACAAACTATAATAAATTAAACATGGTAGAAGCATATCATTTTTGAAAATGGTGAAGTTAAAGATTTGATTTAAGGTAGCCAAAGTCGATTGTCTTAACATTTAGTGGCTGGAGTGAAGAGGAACCCAACGCAAAGAATGGTTTGGGTGACAACATCGGCAACTAAGCAGTGGAGTGATTGCCTTAAAACTAGTCTCTAATATTGAAAAAGTAGAAAATAAGTCTTTGAAATATGATTACAAAATTCTTACCTTAAATAATAATTCATGAACGATGTAAACTTTTCAAATTGTAGATCCGTACAAGTATAAAAAAACGAAGCCAAACTAAAAATATATAACCATTGACTAAGACTTTTATTAGCACTATATATGATTACATTTAATTTTAAAAATAATTATTTAGTAACATAATTATTTTAATATCTTTAATGATATCTATCATAAATAATTATTTTAATATCTTTAATGATATCTATCATATCTTACTAAAATTTAATGATATCTTTAAGTTAAATATTTTACATTATTTTTATAATTTTATGAACTTCAACTGAATCTTATAATTCGATTCTTCTTGATTCGAATCCCAATATGACAACTATATATATATATATATATATATATATATATATATATATATATATATATATATATATATATATATATATATTACTGTAAATTTATAACTATCTAATATTGAAAAGTATTGAACTTAACTAAATCAATTATAAATCGAAAACAATATAACATTGGAGAAATTGTTCAACTTAGAATAAATATAAAAACAACCCACCATGGAAAAAATTACCAAAATATCTTCTATTAAAATGCCACAAACTTAATTAATTTTACTTTTACCATTATACGCTCTCATACGATT
Organism: Euphorbia pulcherrima; assembly: GCA_947683365.1. NCBI lineage: Eukaryota > Viridiplantae > Streptophyta > Magnoliopsida > Malpighiales > Euphorbiaceae > Euphorbia > Euphorbia pulcherrima. Next base: position 21,418,212 of record CANTUS010000007.1, on the reverse strand, counting down.
TGAGTTGTTTTTTTTTTTTCATTTTTTGGCTTTTTTTTCATTTATCTCAAACAGTTCATTTTTTCGGCATGCCGCTGTTGGTCCCTGTGAGGGGTGACATAGGAGTCCGAAGGGGGGGTGGGGTGGGGTGATTGACTTATTATCGAATATGAATGTGAAATAATAAACTTTTTGTTCAACTGATTTTAATTTAAGTGTTAACACAAGTTTATTGATGAATTATGGTTTTTGATGTATGTTATTTACTTGTTAGCTTAATATGATCAATGTAAATAGCTCAAAGTGAATAAGTGCAAGGTAAAAAAAATCAAACACAAGATTTTTATACTAGTTCGGCCTTGCCTACATCCATTCCCCGGAGTTCCCTCCTCCGAGCTTAAATCCACTATATTGAATCTCCTTCTGAGGTGGAGAGGCCTGTACAATCTTGGAATCCTATGCACACACATAGTACACCACTCTTGCTGCTTCTGATTCCTTAATCTAAGAGTACCCCTCTCTGAGATTCTTCTACCTCACCAACTTTGCCAAGTTATGAGCAGGGTTGAAGACCTCAGAATTCTCGCTTAGTCTGTTATGACTCAGAAGCCTCGCCAAGTCCCCCTTGCCTAGCTTTTGATCACCTTCTTCTTCAGTGGATTGATTGATGATTTTGTGCTCTTGTACTTTGTTATCAAGTAGCACTTACAACAGATTTGAAATGTGGTATTCTAATCGAGCTTTTGTATTACAAATAGATATATGAGTGAATTTGTTTGCTTTCGAGAATTTGCGCAGTTTTGCTATGATGTGTGCACTTGTGTAAATGCTTGACCCTTGATAGTTGTGGATAGATGTGTATTTATACTCTCTTGTTATAGTTGACCGTTGATGCACGCCTTGATGAAAGAAAGTGCTTTTAACTGTTATGATAAGACAAATACGTTCCTCAGAATGTCTACATTCTGAGGAGCCTTCTAGTCGTTTTCTTTAAACGGTTTCTTCCTTTGTGACCGTTGGAATTGTAGTTAGATTAAGATCAATGATTCTGTTAGATAAGTCCAAACTTGGTCAACTCTATCTGTACTCTGACTTCTGTAATTATATCGTTTTAGTGATTCCAGCTTTCCATGTGTCAGGAGTTAGGTGGCAGAAAATAGCTTTTTGCTCTTGCTAGTCAACTCACTTTGCAGAGGTGTCTTATCTTTTTTAGTGAAAGCAAGATAGCTGGCTTTTTAGGATTTGAGAAGATTAAGACTACCATTCTTAGAAAATGTGGATTCACGTGAGTTATCTAAGGATTATCAATTTCTCAAGGATATTAGTTAGTCTTGAGAATATTGATGCTACCAATCCCGTTTGTCCTTGAAGTAATGTTCCTCAGAGCATATGATTTTCTTAGTTGAGGTGAACAACTTCTAATGTGGTAGCGTGAGCTTTTGATGCATGTGATTATGAGGAATTCTTGCTTTTTAGTGCCCTTCTTCTAGCATTATCCTTCTTCTCATAGATATCCTTCTTGATTAATAGTTGTCCTTAGATTGATGCTTCAGAGGTTAAGATATAGTGTCTTTAACTCTGAGCTTGCCTTATATCCTGTAAACTCTTCACTTGGATATATCCTTCTTGTGAGTGCTGAGTTCTGATGACTTATGACTTACGACTTACATCGTGCATCTTAAATGTGTCACAAACTTCTAGGAAATTTGCAATATAAGCATTTGGATCCTCATTTGGCAATCCGTAATATTGTACATTGTTGGTAAGCATCTAAAGTAACATTGGCTTTATTTCAAATTGATTAGCGACAATAGGTGGTCTTGTAACTCCTGAGTTGCTCCATCAAGAGTAGGAATTATATAATCCATCATTCTCCTTAGTGGTTGTAGATATTGTGGTCCATTGTTTCCATTGTTCGCTTCATCGGCCATTTTCTTCCTTAACTTCTTATTTTTGCGCCTTCTATTTCTAAAGATTACCCTTTCGATTTCCAGTTCGAATTGCTCCAGTGAATCTATTGAACTTCTCGTTCTTGGCATACACTAAACCATTAGAAATATGAAAACAATTATTAGTAGTGATAATATTATAAATAAATAACAGAATTTTGGCGAAAAATTCAGCCATTCTTTCCCAGGATGCGGCGCCAAAAACTTGTTCGTTATTTTTCTACACACTAGAAATAAGTTCTTTGAATAAATAGGCATTGTCAGTGCCGCTAATGCAAAAGCTGAAAAGAGAAAACTGCAAGTATATGGTTGCGATGTAGTTTTAAAAGATTATCTATCCCACGAGGAAAGAAGCGAACTTGTTTCACTAATATTCAGATGGTAAAATAAATAAATCGTAGGTTGATTAAGGGATATATTAGAGTAGAAAACAATGACGAGTAGAAAAACTCAAACTAATTAGATAACCAAGTTATTCCAGTTCCAGACCTTTTATTCTTTTATTAACGTGTGCAAATTTATCATATATATTTCCTTTTACGATCTAGAGTTTGTTTATACTTATGAATGCAAACCTAAATTCCTTATATATCATGTTTAGTATGATGGCTCTCACATAAACTACAACCATGAAATAGGCGATTATATCCGAATATGACTATACCCACACTAATCTTAAGAAGATTATGATTAAGCAACAATTTAGAAAATATAAATTCGGAATAGATTGCCCCGCTAATAACGCAAGACAAACACAGCAAATTCTATTCGAATTCACAAACACAAAATAGAAATGAACTCAATTTAAAAAGCGCATATCATAGATTTCAATTATAAAATGTATTAAGCACAAGTAGAGAGGAAAGTTGATATGAAACGAGATTAAGAACTAAGAATGATGATGTAAACAAAATTAAATAATTAAGTTAGATCAAACCGCCTTCTTAATCGGTGTGTCAAGCCTTGCTCGTGGCCTTTCTTCTACTTAACTCTCCAAATGCACTAATCTTCCGAGTAAGACAAATTATTGTAAATAAGATAGAATGATTAATGAAGAACAATGAATTTTATTCATAAGTGTTTTCCAAGTACACTCAAAATACCTCAATGATTTATCACAAGCCATATCTTAATATAGCTTTTTAGTATTTTCATTTGAATATGTAAAAAAATAAACCACCTGCTGAAGGTAGGTGTAGAACCTGGGTTCTTAAACAAAAAACCCCAACTATTAACCAACTAATGTAGCACATTTTATTGAAGTACAATACATTATAATTTACTTATATAAAAATCTCAGGGGAGCCCAGACCACTATTCCCTTCTACCTGGGTGCGCCCCTACTCGAGAATAACTTAGAAACCTAAGAACAATGTAGGTTTTTCTCTCTCATTTTTCTCTCTATCTATGGGTAAATGGCTGACAATTATGAATCAGACATCTCCCCTATGTTGTAGCTGAAATACTCAATATATAGAGGGTGAAAAACACATCTCTTTGTGTATTTGGTTGATGAAAAGGTGCCTTATCCAAATGGCGGTTAATGGCATTTGAATGACCATTGGAAGAAAATATGCGCAGCCAAGGAATTCAGCATGTCACGATCGTGACATTAAGTCGCGCTCATGTCTCGTTCTCGTCAAACAAACTATCTTTAGTGTTGCACAACCGCGATCGTGAATCATAGGTCACGCCCGAAACAATTGTTTTTCATGAATATGCACGTTGACTTTGACTTCATTCCATGCATCCAATAGTTAGCCAATTTTGCATCAAAATAAGTCCATTGTTGTAATATTTTCATATTTTTAATCCAAATTCCATTTTCGAGCAAATTACTAATATGATTCACCTAACTCCTGAAAATGCATCTAAAACAACAACATACCACATAAAATATTATAAATGCAATAATAAAAATCAAGAAATGTTTACAGTTGAATAGTGTTTAGCCACAAGATAAGTGTAGTTTTAACGCTTATCATAGTATACCCGCAACAGTTGTGAGAAGTTGATATTGGTGAACAAAGATTACTGTTGGTCCCTATGCGTACACTCAATGAGTCAGAGAGGAGGTGAATCACTCACTACAGAATGCTGTAACACTTTTTCGCGATAGATATTAGGTCCGCTGAGTGAGGCCAGCTAGCTGAGTGAAAAACTGGAAAATGCTTCAAATTAAAGGACACAGAGATTTTTGTACTGGTTCGGCAACTTGTGCTTAAATCCAGTCTCGAGAGAGTGTCTCGGCTTTAATCCACTAATCTCAACTCCTTTACCTTAGGTGGAGAAGCCTTTCACAAATTCCCCAATTACAAGTAAGTACCCTCCAAACTGCAATCCCTCACCCGTTGAGTAGAATACCCTCTTCTATCAGCAACTCAATAAGAGTTTAAACAAGAGCTGGATTCAACTTATAAAATGTTGATCCAGTTACAATAATCAGATTTTACAATTCTATGATCTATACTATTCTCTCTTGTTCTAAAGTAGATTCTCGATGAGTAGTGTTTTCTTGCTTGAACTTCTTTAAAGTTTGTAATTTGACAGAGATTTACCTTTTGATAAATTCAGGTGTAATCGCCAAGTTCTAACGATTTCCTTTCTGTTCCTTTTATAGATGGATTAAGAAAGTAACCGTTGAACTTTGGCATCTTCTGAAATTGATAGCTAATCTATCCACCCGTTGCTTCTTAAAATCAATCCATTAAGAGATAGAATTGCACCGTTGTGAGATAGAAAATCAATCCATTAGATTGAGATTCGAGCTTCAATTTAAATCCTTTGTCGTTTGATGCTAGTCTACCGTTAGAGAGAACTCACGCTGACTTACCACGTGTCTTCTTCCCATTCCCTCTGGTATTTAGATATGTTGTAGAGCTTGCGATACAAGGTTGTTGATATGCAAAAATGCCTAAAATGGCAAATGACTTTTTGTAGCTTGAATGTGGAAGACTTTGTCATTTTCTTCATTAAACCGGGACTTGTCAAAGGCATTAATTCTTTTTGTGTTTATCTCATTAATGTCCTGCAAAAAGCAACACTAAAAGCAAAGATCCCTTTTTACCTTAAATGGTAAAGTCAGTAGCTTTGACAAACATAAAGTAACTCAACGAAATAATGTATCGTAAAGCACAGCTGAAACAAAATCTAAATATCAAGCGATGAGTGAAAATAACTTAGTCAGTGACTAAAGTAGATACTCAGCCTAGAATACTCAGAGTTAAACTAAATAACTACGTCAGCAGAGACTTGAAATTCTACCCTTGAATTTATTAACTCCCATACAACTAAGATTATTTATTTTAACATCATTATTGATTTAATTAACTCAAACTGAACTTAACTGTTATGATCAAAACTTAAGCACTACCGAGTCAGTCCATTGAGTCAGTCAAACAAATGCTTAGTTCAACAATCTCCTCCATTTTGATCAATGGCAATTAACTGAGCGAGCATTAAATCAATAAGATATCTAGATCAGAGTTACCTTATACTTATGCTTCATATGTCTTTGTTCAGCATCTTTAATTTGCTCAGAGTGAATGCTAACTCCCCCATAATCCTTGACTTCTCTAAGTTCAGCATTTCTCAACACTTCTCTTAAATTTCTGCACAAAGATTAATACATATATATGCAGCAGAAAATATAAGAAGTTAAGAAGATCTTAACTTAGAGCAGAATAACTAATCTTTTTATAAATAAATAACTTGATTACAAACAACGATGAGTTAATCTATACTAAGTTTTACAATAGGCTCAAAGATTACAAAGATTCTATTCTATTTAGGCAAAGGTGGTCCTCCAAGGTTAGCTCGCCTCTCTTCATACACTTGCTGATCCTACTTTGATTTCTTCACTTTGGACAGCGCGATCTCCTTGCCTTTTTTTTCTTGTCACATGATACTCTCTCTGAAGGCCCTCCAGATCTTTGGACAAATTGTATGAAAATTCAACTACCCTCTGATCTCTTTCTCTTTCCTCTTGCTCAAGCTTCTCGCAATCTTACTCCCCCATTTCCATTGCATCTAAAATGGCTTGTGCTTGATGATCAAACTAGCTCAGAGACTTCTCAAATGTCCAGAGCTGACCATAAATATTGGTTGAAAAGTGTTGCACTAACAGTTCATAGATTTCTTGCGATATTGTGTCCTATTCTTTGAGAAAGGCAAATAAGCCTACTAAAGCACGGGATTGAGATAGATTGACCTGGTACTGAGCGCTTAGTCCTTCCTTGGATATCTGGGTGAGACTAGCCAGAGCCTTAGCTTGAGAATTTTCCCTTAAGATCAGCTCTAGCATGGGAGTGCTCCTTATATGAGTAGTGACTTCTCCATGAATTTGAACAATTGCTTAACCATCATTTATGATGTCTGAGTGAACCTTCTTGATCTGATCATGACTATGACCAAGTTTCTGATGGAGTGATGGTTCTTGTTTAGCATTTGCCATAATAATGTCACTAGTTAGAGCATCAGATATATTTACCCTCTTCAAGGCTTTCAGAACTTCTCCCTCTAGGTCCTTAACTCCCTTCATTATTTCTTCCTTTGCAGTCCTCGGCTCAGCATGTATACTCTGATGTTGAGTAACAATTGTGATCAGCACATTGATAGCATTCACAACTGCATCCATGCGAGTTGTGTTTTCTCCATTCTCCTTGCTCAAAATGCTATATCCATCTAAAACTGCTTGCATAGATTCTAAGAGGGGATTAAATTTATCAATAATTGAATTTATGAAATCCCTCTCATCATTCAGTACTTTGCAATTGCTCTCAAAGATCTTCTCCATCTTCTTCTTGAGCTCTGCAACTTCCATCTTCATATAATCAGCCTTCTTACCTGTAATATTTAACAAAGGCAATATGTGGGACAAAATTTCTTTGAGAAGAGAGAACTGAGTAGGGACTGATTTGAAGTGGGCTTTCATCTCCTCAACTGCTTCAACAAACCCTTGCACTAGCTCTACAGCCTTGCTCAGGACATCTTTAGACAGTAAAGATTTAGCTATCTCAGCATCTATTTCAGCGTCTGTCCTAAGTCCTAGAAATCTTTCTCTCCCCGTTCTTATTATATCTCCCATTAGCTCAGCCTGTGGGTTAAATTGGGGTTATGGTTGTGGCTATTGAGGTGGTTGTGGTTGTTGTGGTTGTGGAATCTCCTTTATGATTGGAGGCCCTCTTACAATGGGTCCTTCCAATAGCAATGGTTCATGTATTGGGGATTTAATAGGTGGAAGGTATGGAATGATGGCTATTTGGTCAGAGTCTGGATTGGTTTTTTGGTCAGTGGTGGATGTGAATGGTGTTAGGGTTTCAGGTAAAGGCATGGCTAAAATGGGTTTAAGTGACAGTGGTGTTTCAGGCGTAGAATTTAAAAAAAGATTGGCTCATGGTTCTCCTCCTCTTTCTCTTCATCACCTTCAACAGCGGACTTGCTGACCTGAGTTTGAGATGGCTTAGTCAGCTGAGCTCCCTACTCAACAATAACTTCATCCTCCTTATCTTCTAGGTCACCCTCATCTTCATCAATCACCACCTTCATTCTCTTCAACAGACCTCTCTTCCTCTCCTTCCTCGCTTCCTTAACTTCCTCAACAGTCAGACTGACTTGCTGATCAGATTCAAGCACATTGAACTCCACAGCTTCTACTTCCGCTACCTCATCTTTTTCTTTCTCTTCATGATCTTCAATCCCTTCTAGAGCACCAATCATTTCCTCCACAAATTCAGGAACTTCTTTCTCGGCAAGACTGGCCACTATAGATTGAAGGATTTTCTCAGTGTTAGCCTTAGCTCTTGTTGCTGCTTCCTCAGCCTTTCTCATAATTTTAGCTTCCAACTCCTCCTGCCTTTTTTTGATTCTTTCTTCTTAAGCTGCTTTTACTCTCTCAGCCTCCTCAAGATCCTAGACTACGCTAGTCCCCTTCTTTACCATTAGCTTCTTCTTAGGCTGACGTACTTGGGGCACAGGAACTAATATAGCTTCTTGTCCTTTAGTAGTCGCGGCATCCAACTAAGCTTGATCAACCTTCCTCTTCTTCTCCCTTTTCAAGGGCATTTCTTCTCTCAATTCTTCCTCTGCGTTCTTTTCCTCCTCAATCTCCTTAGGAGCTAGCTCACAAGGCTTTTCTTGCTTAGTTCCCTTGGATGATCTTATCTTTTGGGGAATAGGGGCAGTAGTAACTGAGCTCGTTGAGCTCCCTTTCTTTTCTTTCTTGGAGTCTCTCTTGACCTCCTTCTTCACAGCCTTCTTCTCAGACATGTCCTCTCCTTTCTCTGCTCTGAGCTTGGTAATCCTCTCAAGCTTACTTGCCACAAAGGCATCCAAGGTTAAGTCCTCCTCAATGAGCTGAATTTGCGTCATTTCCATTATAGCCTTTGGATTCTTTACTCTAACTTCTCCTCTCTTCGGTTTGATGTACTTGGTGTTGGCAGGTCTCTCATTACACCTTAATCTATGAAAATGTGCATCACTCAATATTCTTGATTCAATCACCTTCAGATATATTCTGTTCTTCTGCGCCCATCCTTCTAAATCCAACTCATATGCCATGCATATTTCCATCACCAGCTATCCATACACCATGTGCTTAGACACTTTCAAGAACTTATGTAGAAAGTAGCTAGTTGATACTCATGCCATGAGTCAGAGCATAGACGAATACCCTTTCAAACTTCGAGCAACTTCCAGTAAAGCTAGTCTTGGGCAAAAGAATTTGGTAACAAGCTCATGAGCCTGCTTTCCTTCTTTAGGAACTTTGAAGCTATGAGTTCACCTGATTTGTAATCTTCAAGAACCTCATTATTAATGGGTATGTCCACATGCTCCTCATCCTTTATCACGCGCAATTTGAGCCCTCTCTCATGCATCCCTATCAACCCAGCTATAAACTTAGGAGTAGCATACACTTTTCTCCCCATCATCATAGTGACAAAGAGATCTTTCTGTCCTTCCACTAGGTGAATTCCATGAAAGATTCTCAACACTATCTCCTCGTAGCAGCCACTAAGAATTTTAAAAAATCCTCTTAAGTGTGTTGACACGTCCACTACCCAAATCTTTCATCGCTGGAGAAACTTGGCATATCTACTATTGTTGGTGGCTCAACTTCAGTTCTGTCTATAACACACCACTTTGAAGGGGTGTATTTGGTTCTGGCGGGGATGAACAGCTTCTCTCTCTTGTTTATTCCAATCACCACTATCGCATCATGATCCCTTATAGTAACCCAGCAAGTATTCTTATCATTTCTCACAAATAAAGGATTCTCAGCACTAAGTTTAGAAGATCTCCCTAACGAACTTGCCATTTGAAATTGCTTGAAGAAATCCAAAGAATTTTGGGAATTTTTTAGAGAAATTTACAGAAGAGAATTTTGGGTAAGTAACCTTTCCTCTTTCTGAATTCTCCTTAAATAGCCAATGTCTCTTTGCTTATCCCTGCAATGCTATGTGTACGACTCATAATCCATGGTCATATATTAAACGGTGAGATTGCTCAGAGTATACCATAGGATTAATGAAAGCTAGAAACACGGGATAACTGCAACTGAATATGGATCGTTTCATAACTTGCTACATTTCTATCAGTTTTAAATTTGAAAAGAAATCGGTGCTAAATTAATGATGTGTCCAAAGTTCAAGTGCAAAATAGAAACACTTAACCTAATTCGCAAAAGCTCAGGGTATGCCCTAATTTGGTCAGCTTCAGAATTGGTCAGAGTGAAGTGTATTTCTTCAAATTGGATTGGACATTCCAATCAGCTCTCTTAGAGTATTGAATTGACCCTTTCCATTGGGCTTTGTGAATATATCAGCTCACTGTTCTTTAGTAGGAATGTATGTGAGCTTGACTTTTCAATTTAGCACATGATCCCTTATAAAGTGATGTCTAATATTGACATACTTCATCCTGCTATGTTGAATTAGATTCTTGGATAGGTCAATTGCACTCTTGTTGTTACATATGACTTGAAGACACTTAGACTTTATACCTTAATCCTCCAATTGCTGCTTGATCCATAGCAGTTGTGCTACATAACTACTTACAGCCATGTACTCAACCTCAGCTATACTCAGAGCCACAGAAGTCTGCTTCTTATTGTACCATGTTACTAGACAATCGCCAAGGAAATGACAACCTCTTGTGGTACTTTTCCTTTCAAGCTTGTCTCTTTCATAGTTAGCATTTGTGTATCCTCTCATAGTGAAATCTGCATTACTTGGATACCATAAACCTACATCAATAGAGCCTAGAAAATACCTGAGAATTCGCTTAACAGCAGCTAAGTGAGATTCTCTGGGGTCAGCTTGATATCTTGTACAATAACATACAGTATACTGAATGCCAGGCCTGCTAGCAGTTAAGTAAAGTAGAGAACCAATAATAACTCTGTAGATCTTACTCTCTACAGTTTTACCTTCCTCATCTTTACTCAAAAAAGTATCAGTGGCCATGGGTGTTGACATTGGCTTGGCTTCATTCATGTTAAACTTCTTGAGTACTTCCTTAGCATACTTAGCTTGGCTGATGAAGATTCCATCTTTGCCTTGCTTGATTTGCAAACCAAGAGAGAAATTAAGCTCTCCCATCATTAACATTTCAAACTCTTTCTTCATTTGCTGGTTAAACTCTTTGCATAGCTTTTCACTAGTTGCTCCAAATATGATGTCATCTACATGGATTTGGACTAGCAACACATCTTGATGCTTCTTCTAGATAAACAGGGTTGTATCTGATTTTCCTCTAACATAACCTTTACTGAGTAAAAAGTTAGTCAGTCTCTCACACCAAGCTCTTGGAGTCTGTTTCAGTCCATATAGAGCCTTCTTTTGCTTGAAGACATGATCTGGATACTTTGGATCTTCAAAGCCTGGGGGCTGTATGCAATAGAGTTCTTCTTGAATATAACCATTAAGAAATGCAATCTTAACACCCATCTAAAATAGCTTGAAGTTTATATGGGATGCAAAAGCATAAAAAATTCTTATGGCTTCAAGTCTTGCTACTAGTGCAAATGTTTCTCCATAGTCAATGCCTTCTTGTTGACTATAGCCTTGAGCAACTAGTCTAGCCTTGTTTCTGATAACATTTCCAGCTTTATCTAGCTTGTTTTTTAAAACCCATTTGGTGCCAATGATTGACTTGCCTTTGGGTTTCTCCACCAAATCCCAAACTTCATTTCTTATGAATTGGTCTAGCTCCTCTTGCATTGCAATCATCTAGTTGTCATCACAACTCAGCATCTTCAAACTTCTTTGGTTCAATCAATTAGACAAAGGCTGAATAGCCCAGCATCCTGTTCAATTGATTTTTAGTCAGCACTGGATTTTGCACACTATCAAGAATCTTCTCAACTGGGTGATCTCTCCTTGCTCTGACTTCTTTCGGTAGATCAAGATCAGCTCACTAAGCTACTGTCATTGGTTGAGCATCTACATCATCACCAAAGTTGATGGATTGGTCCAAGTCAACTTCTTCACCTTCTTTTTCTAATACTGGATCAGGAATTATAATGGGCTGACTGACTGATCCACTGACTTGTTCCTTTTCTCTTTCATCATCACTGGCTTCTTTACCTGAACTGTTAGTTTCATCGAAGTCTACATGCATGGACTTCTCTAAGATACCAGTTCTCTTGAGATATACTCTGTATGCCCTACTGTATGTTGAGTAACCCAAAAAGATTCCTTCATCAGCCTTAGGGTCAAATTAAGCCAATTGGTCTTTAGTGTTTAATATGAAGCATTTACAACCAAAGGCCTCGAGATGACAAACCTTGGGCTTGCGCCCTTTCCAAAGTTCATAAGGAGTTTTGTTCAAAACTGGGCAAATTAAAACCCTGTTTAGAATATAACAAGTTGTGTTAACAGCCTCTCCCTAGAAATACTTTGGTAGATTGTTCTCACTCAGCATAGAACGACCCATCTCTGCAATAGTACAATTCTTTCTCTCAACAACCCCATTCTGTGAGGTGTATGAGGGGCAGAAAAATTATGGTTGTGAGCGGATGACCTTTTTCGCCCTGACCTATGTGAGATGCGAGGAAGGGAGAAAATAAATAGGCATTGTGAAGCGAGTTCGAATTGATCCTCATTTTAGCGTGATGAAAAGTAGACTGATAAAATTGATGTTGAAGTTGATGTTTTAGTCCAATTTAAGCGTTAAGAGATACGAGACCTGAAATCCCGTATTTTAAGACAAAGTCGCCACCCGGTTTAGCTCTACCAGGAATTTAGGTACCATATTCCCACCGGTCGGTTAGACCACACCTTAAAAAAGAGATTCCGAATTCGGATGATCTTGCCTATTTTTCATTTATTAAATCAAACCGTTTACGTTTTAATAAAAGCAACTTTAGTTCTTTTGCGATTTAAATCCTCCAATTAGAATTTTCGGTTATAATATCCATACATGCAGAAAAGCAGTAAATAAAGCAAATAAATAATTATTACAGGGCTTTACAAATACTTATACATTTTTCTAATGCGGGAAAAGTAAAGACAGATAAATAAAGCGAATAAAGAAAGACCGAGATCGGGTCTCAATCGAGCTTACCAAACCCTGAGCAGCTCCAAGAAATAACGAATCATACACAAACAAATAGCAAATAACACACAAATAATAAAAAGGGCAGAAAATAAGTCAAACACGGAGGAAAACATATTTTTAGGATTTTTCGGGACTGAAAACATAAGTTTCGGGCATTTATTGAATATCTTAACAACCTAAAATATTAATTAAGTAAACTAAACAACCTAAATTAATAAAGGGAATTACAGAAATATTTTTGAGATTTTTAATATGGTAAAAAGATTTATTAGGGATTTATTTGGTGAAAACCCCATTTTAAGCCATTAAATGAAAATTTGACAAATAAATTAATAAATTCTAAAAATAGATTAAAAATTATTTTAATAAATTCCAGATTATATGAAATTTTTTTGGGAAATTTTTTTGGTGAAAATTGAGGTTAAAAACGCAATAAAACGATAAAAAAAGCCAAAGCCATAAAACAGGGACTTTTTGCATTTTTGCCAGTCCATATGCTAGAGTGGGCATCTGAGATGATACTGTTGCAGCCCCAGACGCTGCCGTTGCAGGAACTGGCGGTACGCCGCAGCACCTGGATGTCCACCAAAGCATTTGGACCGGAAAAGTGTCAAACGAGGCCAAAATCGGTATTTTTACACATGAAAATTCAAGGTTATCGAAATTTTAAGCCGATTCCCATGATATTTCAGTAGATCTGGACTTAAAATGATGAAATAACTTTGATTTCTCGACTTTGGGATAAAATACAAACCCAAGAACAACGATAGAGATGTTTGTAGAAATACCGAAAAAAAGGGAAAACACAACCATAGGCAGCCAAATGATATAATAAATTAATTAAAATAGATTGAAACTCAGTTTTGTTACCTAGAGGCCGTGAATCCACGTTTTGAGACTCGAATCGGTCGTTTGGCAAGCTTTGTGACGCAATTCGAAGAAACAGTTACGAAAAAGGCGACGAACTTAGCGACGAAATTTAGTGATTTTGTGAGAAAAAATCACTAAATCCTATTTAAGCTCATTTTAACCTATGATTTCTAATTGTTTTTAAAGATTAAGCTAAAAGATTAAGCTAAATAACCCTTAAGAATCCAAATTAATCAAATCACCTAAGTTTTATGAAGCTTTCTCTCTCTAAAGCCTTAAAATTCTAAAATATGAAATTAAGCTTTTTTTGGAAAAAAAAAAGGTCCTGAATTATTGCTTTAAATAGGTTTATATAGACTTAACTCACTCCAAATAACTCAATTAGTCCTAGAAATGTTAAATTTCACGGAAAAAATTGATTTTATCCGATTTTAGAGATAGAAAAGACGGACTAGCGAGAAACCTGGGAGCCAGTGCAGCGTCTTAAACTGAGACGCTGCAACGGCCTAGTCTCACCCCTGGAGCACGACGAGGCATTAAGTCCCAAGGCGAGACGCGCACTAGGGCATGTCTCACTGTGCGCCTAGGCGTCTCGGCGCTGTGGCCATGCTCGCCGCCCCGGCGGCGACTCTAGCGAGGGGGAAAAATTTAATTTTATATTCTTTTTTATATATTTTTATATTTTTATAGATCTATATTAATTAACCGGTCAAGGGAAACAATGTGATTAAAGACCCAATCTCGTCACAAAAATGCTTGCCAAACACGATTCGACTCCGAAATAATAGAACAACATGCCCATAAATAGGTCAAAGCAAAACGTCATCATCGTTCCGCGGGTCACCGAAAAGCCCATGCTCATAGGTTGCCCCTCGTAAGATCATCATTTGACGGGTCAAATGTGATTTCATGAAAGAATGAGAGATAGGAGGTTATACCTGGGACTATGGAACCTCGAGTCGGTTGTCTATGGATGGTCAGGGATGCATCATCAACGAACCTATCGGAGGTAGAAAATTCTGACTTGGAAATTTTGATACTAACTATTGGTTGCCTTACGTAAGCATAACGTAACTGAGGATTGAACGCCCAGTTGAATGGCATTACGCTGCTCCATTATAGAGATTCTGATATAGCCTGTTGATTGCCTTGTGGTTGGATTTGCTAGGAGTGCCAAAAGAGACCTTCGGACTAGGGCAATCATCGAGAGCATCAAAAGAGACCCTTGGACTAAAAAATGATAGCTGAGAGCATCAAAAGAGACCCTTGGACTAAAAATGATCGCTGAGAGCATCTGAAGAGACCCTTGGACTAAAATGATTGCCGAGAGCATCTGAAGAGACCCTTGGACTAAAATGATTGTCGAGAACGTCTAACGAAATCCCTGGACTGGAACGATTTGCCGAAAATGTCCGAGGAGATTATCGGACTGAACGATTTACCGGACTGAAAGATTTGCCAAAAATGTCTAAGGAGACTATCAGACTGAAAGATTTGCCGAAAATGTCTGAGGAGACCGTCGGAGTGAAAGATTTGCCAAAAATGTCTAAGGAGACCGTCGGACAGAAAGATTTGCCGAAAACCCCTGAGGAGACCGTCGGACTGAAAGATTTACCGAAAATGGTTGAGGAGACCGTCGGATCGAAAGATTTTCTGAAAATGTCTAAGGATACCGTCGGACTGAAAGATTTACTGAAAACATCTAAGGAGACCGTCGGACTGAAAGATTTGCCGAAAACGTGTAAGGAGACCATCGGAATGAAAGATTTGCGAAAAACATTTGAGGAGACCGTCGGACTAGGAGATTGTGCCTGCCAAGGAAGTTTTGAGACATTGGTAACTTGTTGTAAGCTGCATTTTTATTTCTTAATTGATTTTGTCGAGACAAAAATATTTTTGCCCCTTCAATTAAGCAATAAAAATGGAGGTAAGAAATTCAAATTGAGATAAGATTTTTGGGAGTCCGGAGAAGCCGGGGTGCCCATCGAGACTGGCTGATATGCCTCTTGAATGCAGCTTAGAATATATGTCGAGATGCCCTTGATGATTATATCGAGGTGCCCCTAAGTATTTGCATAAAGGTGCCCTTGGGAGAAAATCTGAGTTCTGATTTTAGGATCCATTGGGTTGGTTATCCATCTGGATTGCCACATGGTGTACATGTCAAGAAAGTTTTGAGACATTAGTAATTGCCATGAATTGCATTTTTATTGCATAATTGATTTTGTGAAACAAAAATATTTTTGCCCCTTCAATTAAGCAGTAAAAACGGAAGAATGAAATTCAAATTGAGTTAAGGTTTCCGGGAGTCCGAAAAAACTACTAAGGTTGAGCGTATAGCTCAAGGACATTGGTTGACATGCCCCTTAGACGAGGCTTAGAATATAGGATTGGAAATGATTCTGAGATGCCCCTTGATACGGGCGTTTGCTTTGAGGTTGAGCATATAGCTCGAGGATACTTTTTCTTTGCTTTGTTTCTTGTAGAATTTAGTATAGAATAATAGACATGACATTTATGAATATTATGCATGGATGTATGAATGCATGAGCTACTTGGATTGATCATCTTCCACATCTGAGTGACCCAATTGCTTGCTTGATTGACGTATCTGATCTGATTGTTAGGAGAGAGAATATACTGAATTGTATTGCAATACAAACAAGGTGAGCATGCCCCTGGTGGCGGATTAAGAATCTTGTGGTGCACATGTAGGGTTTGTGTGTCAAGATATTGAGGTTGAGGATGGTCACTTTCTACACACCCTATTGCTTGCTTACCAAGGAGGCGAGTTAGCTGCATAAACGATTGTTGGATTGAGCGTATCGAAGACAAGTGGGAGCATGAAGCAAAGTTTGAGATTTTGGATGACAAATGGTTGGACGCTATCACTACCAATAAATTCTACCAAGGACGACCTCGGAAGATTCAGACCTTGCGGACTCGAGATGCTCGATCGCGATCGAGAATGTAGTGGACAAGTGTAGAGGACGGATTTGAGCCCTTTGAGTCCATCAGATTGTAGAAGATATCCGTACGTTGTGATGATGATAACAATAATGTGGGTATCTTGATGTGATCGATGGCAGCCATTTATATTTGTCTTAATTTTTTCATAGACCCGAACGTTGAGATGGCCTATCATACTTTACTTACCATTTTGTTTTTATGTCCTAATTTTTTCCTGGATTGCCCTTTTTGAGTTTTCATTCCAGCGGACTATTCTTGGCTTTTGAAAAGACCTCGCTTCTTTTCAGTCTATCAAGATTTTTGCCTTTTGTTATCTTTCTTTTCTTTTGAGGAATTGGGTTGGCTGCACGGAACCCTTTGTTTGACTTACTTGAAATGTTTCGCCCTTTGGGCCCAATATATTCATTCAAGTGCAAACATAAAGGATTCAGTAAAATGACATTTCCATTAAATGGAGTAAGTTTGAGTACATAATGATGATAACCACTTTTATTGACCCAAACTCTGGTGTTAACTAGCCTATAAAGGTTTTCTAGCCAACACACTCTCTGTGAGCACGGGATTTTGCTGTCCCTCTCACGACATGATGATGACGTGTACCCGATTTTAATGCCTCAAAATAAAAGTTCTCTTTAGAATTTTTATTACCAATATAATGTTCCTTGCGAACTTTATACTTGGTAGAATCCAGTTCGGCGTGGCCGATAACGCTTCCGGTAGGAGCTTGAACCGATGATTTATACCCAAATTAATTAAATCTCTAAATCCCCATTAAAATATCATTAAAATTCAAAAATTCTGCTTTAACCCGTTTGACTCGTGTTTAGCAGCTTTTCAGGCTTATGGTCTCACTGGCAGTCAGCTTTTTGAAAGCTGATGCCGCCAGAGGTATCGCCTTATGCCGTCGCCGGTACCATCCATGCCGCCGGCGGTATGGCCAAATCGGGCTTCTATAGTCAGCTTTCTTCTTCTTCCTTGGGCAGACTCTTTTTTGCCATTTCAGTGAAAATGGCTGAAAGGTCTCGAAGACCACCCTAATTTGCCTATAAAAACACACCTTAGGGTTTCAAAAAAAAGGGGAAGGAAAAAAAAGAACAATCTGCAACTTCAATTTACAGAATTCTAGAGTGAGAAAGCAGTTCTAGTGAGATCAGAATTAGAAAAGGTAGGAAAAGGGATCTCAATCCATTTTTCCTAATTTTTCTTCTTTGAACTCTCTGATTGTAAGCTTAAAATCAGTAGATATTAAGTTAAAATCAATCTAAATAGGAACTTAGAGACTTAAGTACCCAATTCACTACCAAATCATCATTACAAGCTCCCCGGAGGTGTTCCTTGGTTCACGAAGAGGTGGATTCAAGGCCCCGAGGTAAAAATCTTGAGTCTCAAAACTCTTTAGCATTAATATCACTGGTCTGTGCTGATTTTTGTTGGTTTGCATTTATTGTGGGGTTTTTGGTCATTTTTTGACCGTTACTTGCTTTTGCTGTAAGTAATTGAAGTCGCCGGAGATATGTGATGTCGTCAGCGATATCACTCATGTCGTCAGAGACATTGCTGATACCGCTAGCGACATCACATTCCCCAGAGGCCTCACTTTCTTGTCGGACCCTTTCTTATAGTACTCAGAAAGCCATGCAACCTGCCTACAGACTGATGCCTCTAGCGATATCATTGATGTCGCCGGTAGCATGACCTTTTGGACAGCTATTTTATTTTGTTCATTTCCAATCTAGTTTATTTTCTAAAGCTAGGATACACAGTGCAATGATGGAGGTCCAAAACCTTCTGAAAATAGACCCCACCCTATACCATGTGGCATTTTCACTGATAATCTAGATAAAATAACAATCGAGTCTAAAATTGGGTTAAAAACAGAATTTTCCTCAAACATCTTTCAAATCTCATTTTTGCCATCCAACCGGGCTTCATAACGATATAAATATTTATGCCATGTTCACGCTAACTCGGGTCTTGTTTGGTTTGCTAACTATACATTATTCGTGATATATCTAGTACATCGTGTCGTATTTGTGCTAACCTTTTTGTGTAGATAGATTTAGGTTAGATGGATGTTAGGCCTTCGGGTATTTTATTTATCGCATAGAGAATGTATAGGATTTGAAAGCCTGTAGTAATTTCAATTTCTGCATTTACTTTTGGGTGACTGTAATAATTTATTTATCGCTTTGATGCTTGATAAATGCGGTAACAACATAATAACCGAAAATATAAATAAATAGGATGGATTAAACCGATTAAGAAAGAATGAAATATTTTAACTTTGCCTAATGAAAAATAGATAATATCCTCCGAACTCAGAATCTCTACTTAAGGTACGGTCTACCGCCTTGGGGGAAAATCGTACCAAAATTTCTCGATTGAGCTGAACTGGGTGGCGACTCTATTTTAAGTACGAGATTTTGATCTCGTATTCTTTAACACCTAAATTGGACTTAAATCCAACTTTAACATCGGTGCTTTCATCACACTTAAAATGAGGATCAATCCCTCGGCACGCTTCACAGCGCCAGTTGTTTTTTCCCCCGTGCGACGCATATCACAAGGCCCTCACGGGGGGAGAAAAGGTCGTCCGCTTACAGTGGCGACTCTGCTAGGGACTTATCTCTTTAAACTTGAACTTATCTTTTCATAAAGTTTAAAGGATTTTGATGATGTATTAAAATCATTGGCCAAATTAAAACTTCATTCTTTTTTATAACGTTTTATCCTTAAACATACGTGTAGATAGTTCGATATTTTTTAGGTGCCCCATTTTACCTGAGAAGCTCACAAAAGTATCACTCATGCCCCGTTGGAATTGAGGATGCCTAGTGGGTGGATCACTCGTTTTAACCAACAAGTAAACTCCTGCGATTGCACCTATTTGGGGAGTGGTTGAGTAACATGGAATCAAGGTAAACGAGAACCTTCTACATCAACAACCCTATACCAAAGCCGCGCTAGAAAAAGCCTTAGCATATCATACCTTTAGGATCACCAGGATAAATAAAACATTTGGGACGCGCTTCTCTCGCCATTACCGGTGAAGAAGTCAAACTTCATCCTTCTAAAAAGGTGTTACAAGGGAGTCATAAGGTTGAAAGAGGGACGATTTGCGTACTATGTACTCCGTGATCATGCACCCCCATACATCGGCTTCAAGAGCCAAAAATGAATCAACTTACCCTTACTACTTCTGCCCATGGAAGTAGTTTAGCAACATACGTAGGACTTCTCTTGTGCCTCTGTTGCATCACCATATATCACTATGTATGACGTGAGATACAAATGTCCCACGTATGTTGGAGGGATAAGCCATCATCTCTAACCACATCTATGTGCAGTTATACATATCACGCACAGCTTCCAAAAACAAAAAGCATGCATACCATCCATACCATTTAAAACCCATTCATGGTCTGACCCACGGTTCATGATCCTAGATAGTCTTCCTCCCAAATCTGGACCTTCACAACCAGCCATGTCTCTTCCTCGCAATGACAACTTTGCCTCGCCCAGAGAATAGACTGGTCCTACCCCCACCTCGGGGAATAGTAGCTCACCCCCCCATCTTTTAGGTCAGAAATCGCCACCACCATCATCTAGTTTTTAAACTTAGATCAATTCCAAAACATCATTCGAGAACTAATTTAGACATCCGTCAAAGAAGCCTTAGCAAACTAGAACTTCAACCAGGTCACGCAATATCCGGGCGTGACACCCACCACTATGGCTACCTTGCAAGAGTCATCCATCCCCCGAGCTAGTGACCAGGTCATGCAATCTCCGGGCATGACATGCGATAGTGAAACACTCTAGTAATCACCACTAATTGCTTGCCCCGAACAAAGTGAAGGAGCCTAGAGTCCAATTCTTCCATCATTCCCTAGCACCTTGCCTCCAACATTGGTCACTCCATCACAGTTTAGGCTCCCCGCTACCCCGACACCTCCTCAGTATGATCAGGTCATGCAACATTGGGGCATGACACCTAAAGTTGAAGCCTTCTTGAGTCAATTGGTGACAGCGGGCTGCGATTAGAAAGAGGGAGAGGTCCAAATAGAGGGGGATCAGGTCTTTCGAAACACTGACTCATGCATACCCCCACCTCAAATCTTGGTAGGCTAAGAGACCTCTCAGAAATTGGCACCAATGGCAGCTATTTAGCCAAACAGCGGCGCAAATCCATGGAAACTACTGCTTAATGTAATCTTCACCAAATTGAGGGAAGCTGGCCTTCTCAACCCCCTTCATGAATACAAACCTCCCACAAGAGAAGAGGGAAAAAGCTTTTACGGATATCACATGCTGTCAGGTCCCCACACCAATAAATGTATGACTTTGATTCGCTCCATCCAACGTCTGGTAAGGGATAAAAAGATTATTGACCCTGAAAGAGCATCTAGCCCCTTGCCAGAGTTTGGCAACCAGACACGGACGATCAATCCCAGCTTTCTTGAACAAAGGAATGGGCCGCAGGATGTCATCAAAGCCATCTACTCCAATGGTAAGGGAAAGTTTTACTCCGACAGAGAGGACAAGGAGTCAATTGATAAAGAGGCTAAGGAGGTTATAGCCACTATGATCCAAGCCATGACAGTTTTAGCAAAGAAGTATAGTCACAGCGAAGTAAAGAACCAGATGATCAGGATCATGAGGCAGTTCACCGAGGTCCTCACCGGGGAGACAAGTCAAGTGAGAGACACCTCGCCTAAGTACCAGGAAGAATGAGACTTAGCTGGCCACCGACATTAACACCGAAGATCCTCTGCCTGTGGAGGATGAAAAGCCTTGATTTATTATCTTTAGATTTCTTTCAGTATGAACTTTTTATGTACCAAACTTTGAGCTCCATGAGCAACTTCTATTTTTCTTACTTATGTCATGTTTCTACCATCTGATCCACGCATTCATATGAGTATACGCATGATACTTCCAGTATTCAGGATATTTTACTATATAAAGTTAATTTGAGTACAATTGAAGGCTCTTGTGTGGTAATCAACTCCAATAATTTAACTCCTGTCAAACACATGTGAGATAATAAAGTGCTTAAAGACCGCGATAATGCTTTTGCTTGGTCCCCAGATCAATAGTCATATCTTTGAACACCACGAGTCTCTTCCAAAATTAACTTAGCAACCCCACAACGGTACACCTTTAAGCTACCAAAGAAGTATCAACTGGTTCACTGAAATGGAAAATTGTGGCATAAATTTTCACCCACCCACCCCTTTCCCTTTTTCAACCCCTATCCACCACTTCTTCGCTCCTTGGCCATCCTTGGCTTGGGGGCATAAACAATTGATGAAACCCGACCTCCGTCAAATAAACACCGTAGCCAAATCTTACACCAATGTCACCCCTAAGGAAATGACCAAACTCGCAGAGAAACACATCTTCACCTAGCGTAAATTAACCCGTATCAAACCCCACGGGCAACAAAGATCAGGGGGCAACCTCCGCTAAGAGCATAAAGTATGAGAGCAAGCACCTTTACCCCACAAGCCCCAAAGATAAGCGCACAACTGAAGTCGCAATCAGCTTGCCAAGTAAACCAGCACAACAAGCTACCATTTCACCTTTCAAAGGCACCAAGTAAAAGGCCCCCCGAACCAAATGTCACTTGGTCAAAAATCTCCACCACTAGTACAAGGGGAAAATTCAGGCCTAACCAGGAAGGGTTGTATAAACAGCAGACTGAAGGAGCAATCAGAACGACAATCGAACCAACCAAGAAGGCCCTGTGTAAGCGCCAAAACTCCCACAAACTAAACTCCTCGCAATGTGGCCAATTAGAATTAAAGCAAGGTTACCCGATGTAACTTTGAAGGTTAGAATGAATCGGGTGATCTAGGCGAAAACCGAACTGACACTAAGAACCGTAGAGAATCTGCAAGGGCACAACCGAGCGCACAATAGTAAGTCAGATACCTAATACCCTCGCCAAAAGTCATATACCCAGCATTGAAGCATTTGGAACCTTCCAACACAGACATTAATAAAAAGTTCAGATCAAATTAAGAAGGCTATCGTGTGGCCAAAGATGATACCGAATGAGCAGGGCTATCAAAGTCATGAGCACGGACAAGAGCGAGTTCATCGATCTAGTCAATTAGGACAGGCTTAAGAGTTATCAGGTCTAAACAAAAGAAATAAATCAAAAAGTGGCACACTAAAAAATATATATGATAATCACCCGCCTTTTGGTCTTTTACTGATCGGACAAAAATTGGGGTGACACCCGACGATCGATATCCTGCAAATCGGCCATGCAAAAATTAAGGAATAAGTCAATATCGCCCGCTGAACTAAAAACTAGAAAAGGGTGTTTCAGACAAAAATTAGGGCACGAGAGAAAAACAGTGAGATGTTAACTAGAAAATTGTAAAGGCTGGTTAACACCAGGAGTTCGATTAATGAAAATGATTGCCAACATCTTGTACTCATATTAAATTCACTCGATAAAAGTGTCTTTCATACTGAAACCTCTATGCTTGTGATTGTATGAATGCCTGGCGACCAAGTAAAGGAAACATCGTAAGTAAGCTTAATCGAAGATGCTCCGAGCTCATCAGTGTTTCTTTTCAAAAATAAATCCGAATAGACTGAAAACATCTAGGTCTATGCAACAGTCGAAATAAGTATGCTGGGTTGAAAACCCAAAAAGGGCGGTCCGGGCAAAAATTTAGACAAGGCTCAATAGGTTGAAAACCCCTTGGGCAGTCTATACAAAAGTTAGAGCAAAAAAAAGGAGCCCGAATTTGTCCAGTTCCCTCCAATCTGCGTTCCACAGACTTTATAGAAAACCTCGTAGCTGTTGGTTGTGGGTCGCCATGGCAGGAATTGGCAAAATAACTGGAATCAGATTTCTGGATGGGCGAGGCCGCCGGTGATATGAGTTATGCCGTCGGCGATATGAACCAATTTGGGCGGTATTAATTGATGTCGTCGGCGATATGAGCTGTGGGCAGCCATGTCTATATTATTTTAGCTGATTAAGTCTAGGCGATATGAGTCATGCCGCCAGCGGCATGGAATTAATTTTCTCGATGGCATTAGAAGCAATTTCATCATTTCAAACCAATACAAAACCCTTAAACAACCCTGTAATCCATTTTCAAAATCTGGTATGAGTGCCAATCCATTTTATTCAATGAAAGCCCAAGGGTGCAAATCATTCAAATATTCCGAACATCTAGCCTACCAAACCAAAACCAAACAACAATCCAGATTATTCAAACCCTAATGTATCGAGGGTACAAACCAAAATTCGAAATAAAAAGCAAAATGAAGGTATCAATCTAGGCATGCCCGCCACTGCCGGCGGGGCGAGATAAAACATCCTCAGGGCTTACTAGCCAATCATCAACCTCATCCTCATCTTCCTCCCTGCCTTTTGTCATAGGCACGCTGCTTGACTCCTCAGTTACTGTGGGTCGGTGCCGATGGGCTGACATCTTCACTCCTCTATGGCTGGTGCTATCGGGGTGTGTGCGATCCAAGTTTTCCTTACTCCTCCGCTCATAAATAGTAGCCTCAAGGTCGCTCACACGGCGTCAGAGTGCTACAATCTCCTCCTCATATCTCCGTCGGGCCGCATCGACATCCGATAGGGAAAGGGCCAAGAAATCCTACAAACTAGGGAAAGCGTCAATGAACTTCATTCATAGCATCCATACACACATATTATCTTATTTTGGCATGTCATAATAGGGAATGTACATGAATAAGCAGCAATTGCCCAATAAGTGTGTCTCGAAGAGTGAAATTGTTCTCTGCCAATTGCTCTACATGGCTCCGTGCAACCTAAAAAATACAAAAAGCAAATCAATAGTCACCTGCATCCAAGGATAAGCCAAAAAACAATTATCACGTTCTCAAGCCTTACATAAGTAGTGCCCTCTGGCATAAAGATCGGAGCATGCCGACTCGGGCCTATATTCCTGGGATGGAACTCACCTTGGGAATTCATCAGTAGAAACTGGGTCTCCATCCGGTTGACCAGACGCCCTTCTACAAAACTTATCCCCTCCGGTACACCATAGTATTGCGTTCCGCTCTGGTTGTCCCGACCTCTTTTTCTTGCAGGTTCCTGAAAAGCACAAAAAACACACATAAGCAACATTCCTAACCCAAACAATTGCAAATCATGCACATAAAT
This sequence comes from Euphorbia pulcherrima, assembly GCA_947683365.1. Lineage (NCBI taxonomy): Eukaryota > Viridiplantae > Streptophyta > Magnoliopsida > Malpighiales > Euphorbiaceae > Euphorbia > Euphorbia pulcherrima. Next base: position 21,393,720 of record CANTUS010000007.1, on the reverse strand, counting down.
GCAATCATACCTTAAAAGAGTGGTGCCACCACTGGGACATCGGCACACTCCTGCCAGCCACATCCGTACCTATCTCATCCTCTCCCTCGGGCTCGATCTCAACATTTTCACCAACCTCTATCTCAGCCTCCTCTTCCTCTTCTTCTTCTTCCTCCTTAACATCAACTATACCTTTGAGCTGCCTCTTCTCCTCCACTAATCTTTGTCCATTGTGGTACTCAATTGTATCATCCCTATAGATGCGGGGGCACAGGGGGAGTAGACGCTACTAGTACTGCTCATAGGAGCCCCGAGATGCTAGGGATGACCCGGCCATCCCCCTCGATATAGTCGGATTTGTCAGCCTCAGAAGTAATCACTAAATGGGGCCACCATAAACCCTTAGGAGGATCAGTGGGCACCAACCTGGCCGCGATAGGGACAAATCTCCAACCCCTAACCCATTCTCCTAGGTACCAGTGCTGCGACAGAGGGCACTCAATCACAAACCGACGGTCATCCAACTCCTTCCTGACCCTTGCAACTTCCAGCAGGTTCTCTACCCCATCAAATAGGTCCAGGATAAGCTGTACCAACAATCAACCAAACAATCAATGTAAGTATAATGTAAATATATAAATGCATTTGGTTTACTAATGTTTTATTCTAAGTGTGAAACAGAGAGTAAATCAAAAAGATCACATACCGAGCTCAGACGCACGCTCCTCAAGATCTCCCTGTACTTCATGGGGTACTTGGCCTTCCCGCCAATACCACCGCACCAACGAGCGAGAAAATGGAAACCCGGTGGCACAGTCTTCTTAAACTCGACCGACGGAAGGATCTGGTGCTCGAAAGCCTAGGCCTGTATAAGTAATAATTGATCAGTTCAAAAGCATCCATAGTAAATGATACATGCACAATCAAGTAAAATGCTTCTAAGGAAGGTATACCTGAAGTAGCAGATGGCTGAGATAGAGGGCCTTCCCCTTCTTTCAAGTGCCTGCATCTAGCCTATAGTACATTTGCGCATGGATAGACCTTGGCTAATTCTTCTTCTTGATGCCCGCCACATCCCCCAAGGCGGATATCAGCCCGTAGTTGATCTTGCTCCCTGAAACTGGGAAGAATAGCACAATGAGCAGGGAAATCACAAAGGAGCGGATGCATGCATCCCTATCATCTTTCGACACCACATCCTTCCTAGTCTAGCGCTCGTGCAGATCACTATAAGATAGCCGCCCTAAAGAGGGCTTCAGACCAAACAGCGCCTTCACACACTGCACTACTGGCCTCTGCGTATGGTATTTGTTCATGTAAATGTTGAAGTGGATAACCTCGTTAGTCCACGGCAATCCTGTCATTGCCACCATGTCCCAAGGAGTGATGAGCGCCTCCCCAAACAGGAAGTGGATAGTATGTGTGGTTTCTGACCACTTCTCTATAAGACCCATCACAGCCGAGTGAGATAACTTCGGTATTAACATGGGCATAATTCAGGCCAAGTCCCCAAAGCCCGTCTCGTTGATGGCCAGCACAAGTGCGAGATCCTTCTCTGCTATGTGGTGCCACCACTCGCCTATTATACCCATACCTCCAATGTAGGTCATTCCGTACGGCAGCAAAAATTAGAAGTAAAACAGATAAGTCCCTATCTATTTTCTCATCACTGATACCTGCTGAAAGGCTACTGATGTCAATTCTACTAAAAGCAATGTCACCGGCGACATCATCCATATCGCTAGCGGTATGGATGATATTGCTGGCGGTATCATCTTAAGCAGAAATGGCATCACATCTACCTAGGCCTTTTTGTAAGGCCTAATGCCACTGGCGACATTGCTCATGTTATCAGCGATATCACAATCTGCTAGCAGAACCTATTTTGTCCCAAAAATTGCACCCATCGGGCCAAAACCACAAACATCATAGTTAATCAAATCCTAAGCCTAAGAACAGTAAAAATCAAACCTAAAACATACAATATCGGTTCATATTCAATCTATTTCACGCTTATAACTACTATCACGGCACGATTTCGAGCCTAAGGCCGAATCAAAACTCAACCAAAAAGAAGAATTTTGAGTTTTGCAGGATTACCTGGACATAGGAAAGATGTTTCTCCTTCTCCGAGGTCAGGTCGGTGATAGGGGAATTGATCTCATACCCATACATCTTGGTCGTCTCCTTCAAGCCGTAAGCAACAGAAACTAAGAGAAGTTTCAGCCCCTTAACAGAGGAATCAGGCAGGCTCTCCCTAGCCTTAGTGGGATTTCCCTTGAAAGACTTGGCAATTCTCTTCATGATTGGAATAGCTAAGAAAGCGAAAGATTTAGAGTAGAATGGGACAAAGGGGGGTATGGTTTCTGTATGTGCAGAATGAGGAAGGAAAGGAGTTTTACTTCCTTTTAAATTGCCGCCTCAAATTCCAGGAGTTTTAATTTATCTGAAATTGCCCGATCCATATCATCGGCGGCATCAATCCATACCAGTAGCGACATTAGTCGAGCTGCCAGTGATATCACCTTCATCAATTTGAATTTTGAATTTGTTTGACCAATCAAAGCTGCCATATGGCACTCACATCGCCGGCGATAGCATCTCAAATCGTCGGCGACATCATCCATATCGCCGGTGATATCAACTCCTCCCCCTGCTTTTTTCAGCTATCCTTGGTGGAATCCCGGATCTAGCCCCGACATCCCAGGACTTCTAAACCCTTGTACTTTTTATTATTACGTTTTTACTGTTGATCGAAGGGGCAAAAATATTTTTATTTCATAAAATCGATCAAGCAGTAAAAATGTCATTCAAGAATCAGTCTGATCTTTTACTTGTTGCTTATTACAGGAACTACACTCCAACAATTTATAAAGCATAAGTCAGACCAAGGAGCAATCTCTCCGCGAAGCATAAGTCCGACCAAGGGGCAACCAATCCACAAAGCATAAGTCCGACTAAGGGGCAATCTCTCCGCAAAGCATAAGTCCGACCAAGGGGCAATCTCTCCGCGAAGCATAAGTCTGACCAAGGGGCAACCAATCTATAAAGCATAAGTCCAACCAAGGGGCAATCTCTTTGTAAAGCATAAGTCCGACCAAGGGGCAATCTCTCCGCAAAGCATAAGTTCGACCAAAGGGCAACCAATCCACAAAGCATAAGTCCAACCAAGGGGCAATCTCTTCGCGAAGCATAAGTCCAACCAAGGGGCAACCAATCCACACAGCATAAGTCCAACTAAGGGGCAATCCCTCCACGAAGCATAAGTCCGACCAAAGGGCAACCAATCCACAAAGCATAAGTCCGACCAAGGGGCAATCTCTCTACGAAGCATAAGTTTGACCAAGGGGCAAACAATCCACAAAGCATAAGTCTGACCAAGGGCAATCTCTCCACGAAGCATAAGTCCGACCAAGGGGCAATCTCTCCACGAAGCATAAGTCTGACCAAGGGCAACCAATCCATAAAGCATAAGTCTGACCAAGGGGCAATCTCTCCGCAAAGCATATGTCTAACCAAGGGGCAACCAATCCATAAAGTGTAAGTCCGACCAAGGGGCAATCTCTTCGCGAAGCATAAGTCTGACCAAGGGGCAACCAATCCACAAAGCATAAGTCCGACTAAGGGGCAATCTCTCTGCGAAGAATAAGTCCAACCAAGGGGCAACCAATCCATAAAGCATAAGTCCGACCAAGGGGCAATCTCTCCACAAAGCATAAGTCTGACCAAGGGGCAACAAATCCACAAAGCATAAGTCCTCCCAAGGGGCACCCAATCCCTAAAGCATAAGTCCGACCAAGGGACAATCTCTCCGTGAAGCATAAGTCTGACCAAGGGGCAACCAATCCACAAAGCATAAGTCCGACCAAGGGGGAAATCTTTCCGCGAAGCTCAAGTCCGACTAAGGGGCAACCAATCCACAAAGCATAAGTCTGACCAAGGGGTGATCTCTCTGCAAAGCTCAAGTCTGACCAAGGGGCAAACAATCCACAAAGCATAAGTCCGACCAAGGGGCAACTAATCCATAAAGCATAAGTCCGACCAAGGGGCAATTCCACCGCAAAGCTCAAGTCCGACTAAGGGGCATCCTTTCCACAAAACACAAGTCCGACCAAGGGGCAAACCAGTCATCCATCAGGTATCATTCCTATCCCTTGCTCTTTCGTGCGATCATACTGACATATGGCAGCAGTGATCCCTCGAGGGGCAGCCTGTAAGCACGGGATTTTGCAGTCCCTCTCACGAGACGATAATGACATGTACCTGATTTTAATGACTCAAAATAAAAGTTCTCTTTAGAATTTTTATTACCAATATAATATTCCTTGCGAACTTTATACTTGGTAGAATCTAGTTCGGCGTGGCCGATAATGCGTCCGTTAGGAGCATGAACCGATGATTTACACCCAAATTAATTAAATCTCTAAATCCTTATTAAAATATCATTAAAATTCAAAAATCCAGCTTTGACCCCTTTGACTCGTGTTTGGCAGCTTTTTAGGCTTATGGGCCCGCTGGCAGTTAGCTTTTTGAAATCTGATGCCGCCAGCGGTATCGCCCCATGCCGCTGGCGGTATCATCCATGTCGTAGGTGGTATGGCCAAATCGGGCTTCTGCAGTCAACTTTCTTCTTCTTCCTTGGGCAAACTATTTTTTGCCATTTTGGTGAAAATGGCTGAAAGGTCTCAAAGACCACCCCAATTTGCCTATAAAAACACACCTTAAGGTTTCAAAAAAAAGGGGAAGGAAAAAAAAGAACAATCTGTAACTTGAATTTACAGAATTCTAGAGTGAGAAAGTAGTTTTAGTGAGATCAGAATTAGATAAGGTAGGAAAAAGGATCTCAATCCATTTTTCCTGGTTTTTTATTCTTTGAACTCTCTGATTATGAGCTTAAAATCAGTAGATATTAAGTTAAAATCAATCTAAACAGGAACTTAGAGACTTAAGTACCCAATTTACTACCAAATCATCATTACAAGCTCCTCGGAGGTGTTCCTTGGTTTACGAAGAGGTGGATTCACGGGCCCGAGGTAAAAATCCTGAGTCTCAGAGCTCTTTGGCATTAATATTGCTAGTCTATGCTAATTCTTATTAGTTTGCATTCGTTGTCGGGTTTTTGGTCATTTTTTGACCTTTACCTGCTGCTGCTTCAAGAAATTGAAGTCGCCAGAGACATGTGATGTCGCCAGCAGTATCACTCATATCGCTAGAGACATCGCTGATATCGCTAGTGATATCACATTCCCTAGAGGCCTCACTTTCTTGTAGGACCCTTTCTTTATGATACTCAGAAAGCCATGCAACCTGCCTACAGATTGATGCCTCTAGCGACATCATTGATGTTGCTGGCGGCATGACCTTTTGGATAGCTATTTTATTTCATTCATTTCCGATCTAGTTTATTTTCTGAAGCTAGGATACACACTGCATTGATGGAGGTCCAAAACCTTCTGAAAATAGACCCCACCCCATACCATGTGGCATTTTCACTAATAATCCAGATAAAATAACAATTGAGTCTAAATTGGGTTTAAAACAAAATTTTCCTCAAACGCCGTTCAAATCTCATTTTAGCCATCCAACCTGGCTTCATAACGATATAAATATTTATGCCATGTTCACGCTAACTCGAGTCTTGTTTGGTTTGCTAACTATACATGATTCATGATAGATCTAGTTCAACGTGCTGTATTTATGCTAACCATTTTGTGCAGATGGATTTAGGTTAGATGGATGTTAGGCCTTCGGGTATTTTATTTATCACATAGAGAATGTATAGGATTTGAAAACCCTGTAATAATTTCAATTTCTGTATTTACTTTTGGATGACTGTAATAATTTATTTATTGCTTCGATGCTTGATAAACGCGGTAACAACATAATAACCGAAAACACAAATAAATAGGATGGATTAAACCGATTAAGAAAGAATGAAATATTTTAAATTGGCCTAATGAAAAATAGATAACATCATCCGAACTCGGAATCTCTACTTAAGGTACGGTCTACTGCCTGGTGGGAAAATCGTACCAAAATTTCCCGGTTGAGCTGAACCTGGTGGCGACTCTATTTTAAGTACGGGATTTCGATCTCGTATTCTTTAACACCTAAATTGGACTTAAATCCAACTTCAACATCGGTGTTGTCATCACGCTTAAAATGAGGATCAATCCCTCAGCACGCTTCACAGCACCAGTTATTTTTCCCCCCATGCAGCGCATCTCACAAAGCCCTCGCGGGCGAGGAAAAGGTCATCCACTCACACTCTCATTGCTCACTTTACCCTAACTTTTTCCTAGACCGTCCTTTTTATATTTTCAACCTAGCGGGTTATTTTGCACCCTAACTTTTATCTGACTAGTTTGTAGAATACCAATCAACGGTATACACCCTAATTTTTGTTCGAGTAGTAGAGGAACACTCGATGAGTGATTAATTCTATTTATTTTTTCATATGCTGCTTTTCTAATTTGATTCTTATTGGTTAGACATGATAACGCTTCAACCTGTCTTGATCGATAGGGTTTACGAACTTATCACCATCCACAATCGTAATCTACGTGCCCCTTGTATCGAGAGCTTTTATGATTATATGAGGTACTTTCCCATTTAGACTGAACTTCCCCATTAGATCGGTATTGGTAGGCTTCACTTGTTTTGCAATCATATTGTCTGCCCTTGACGGATACTCCTGATGTTTGACACGATTGTTGCTCGGTCTCGGTACACACTACTAGTATATTTGAAGATTGTTCAATTTGTTCGAACCGTGCTTTAGTCTATGGGGGTCCCTTTGACTTGGATTTAGTGCGAATCTCAAGGACTTTATCTTAATTTTGCCCGAGATTGTGGCTTCCATAGCATGAACCAAAGAGAAAGGCATCGGATTCGTGGGAATTCTAACACTTGTTTGACATCTTTGAAGGGTAAATGGTAGTTCATTAGCTTAATCATTGTATCTTGTGGTTAAAGCCTTCGAGAGAGAGTCTTCTTGGTGGACTGGTTTACGGTTTTAGTTGCCCCATTAGCTCATGGTCAGCGTGGTGAGGATTTGTGGTGTTCAAACCCATATTTCTTTGATCAATTGGGTGGTTGCCCCTCGAAACTGAACCCTATAAATTGAGATGATGCAATAAGGTAGGCTATACCGAGCGAAGGTGCGTTTCTCAATGAACTTGGTCATCCTTTCGGTGGAAGTGTTGGTGCAGTGCTTGGCTTCCCCCTATTTTGAGAAGTAACTTGCCCCTATGATGGTGAAGCAGTGTTCATTTGTTGATGAGGCTCGAATCTCACCAATCGTCGTTCATATGTGTCACCCTCGCCGAGAATGGCTAATGAGGAGAGAAATAGTGAAGGTTTGTGGTTGTAAGGAATTAGATATTATAAAGGATGAATGGTGCATCGGGGGTGGGAATTTTGAGAATGGATGGGCGATGATAAGGTAGTCTTAATTCTATCGAAGATGACCCGGTGATGCTCCTTCCCCACAATAGGCCGATGTTTCTTCGGTAGCTTAAAAATAGGTTTGCACATATTCGTGAGGCGTGTGGTGAATCTGTTAACATACCGAACCTATCCAAGTAAGAATCGAGCTTCTTTCTCTATTCTAGGTGCGGTAATTTGTAGCTTGGTTTTCTGACGAAGAACCCTAGGTGTGGCTTTGTATGCCCAGGTGATAGCATTATCACGATCTTTAAGCACTTTTGTTATCTCTCTTTTCCTTTCAGAGGTTAGGTCATTAGAAATGGTTTCCATTTTAGGTTATCATATGTACTCAAATTTATTTCAGTTAAAGAAATGTCATGAATACTTAACATATTATGCTTATGATAGAATGAATCCATGCACCCATCGGGCGAAACATCAAGCGAGTAAATAAAATAAGAGTCTTTGATTGAATTAAAATGACTTAAAGGAAGAATTATTCACATTTAAATACTAGAAAAGAAAATTACATAAATAGATAGTCATCCTCCACAGGCGGAGGGTCTTGAGTTGTGGTGCTGGTAGATTAAGCATCCTCGGTAGCTTTCATTGGCATGTCTTCTAGGTCGAGACCCATAACTTTCCCTTGTTTGGTTGATGACTTATCTCCTTCATTTGCTAGAGACCTTGCGATGCTCTTGTTAGCTTTGGTAGTAGAATTGGCTTCCATAATGGTGTCAACTGAACTGGAGAAGACCATGGCCAACACAATTTCCTCGGGGAGACCAAAATTGATCACACCCATATCACCATCCGATCTCGGTTATGGTTTCTCCTCAGTACTGGTCTTCCTAGTTGGCTGATCCATTTTTCCCTCTCTCACCAAGCGCCAAATGGCCCTGCCCAGAGCTTTCCATTGATCCATTTTGTGCCCTATCTGAACATGATAGTGATAAAAATTCCCTTTTTCCTCAAGCATAGGAGAACGATATTCATGAAGAGATCTAAGCATGCTCTTCTCTCGTAACTTGGTAAAAAGGACACTAAGAGGGAGCTTCCATGGAGAGATGAACGCTTTCTGAGTAGGTGTTTGAACCGGTGCAGCTTGAACTACAGAGATGTCCTCTTGAGCTATAGCTTGAATTGTGGGTGTCTTCTCCTCGGTTGGGATAGGAATAACTTTGAAAGCTCTGAAATTGTTGTTCTTGTTAGACTAAGGTTTATCGCCACTTGGCTTGCTAGCTTTTTCTCTCTCTTTATGGCGCTTTATTTTCTCAGCTTGTTCAAAGACTTCCGTGTACGACTTATAAGAATATGTTTCCATCTCTTTATGGATAATCGGGAGAGCTTCGTCGAGAAGCTTTGGGATCATTTCTTTCAAACTGAGCTTTTGTTTGAATAGAACTTGAATGGCCATCCATTGATCGAAGTAGGATTTAAAGGACTCAACTTGCTTTTGCTTAATGGCCTCGAGATGTTGGATAGTCATTTCCATGGTCGAATTGAAACTGTAGTGGGCGATTAGAGCCTCGGAGAGAAGTTTCCAATCTAGGATTGTCGACTTAGGGAGGGTGTTATACCATTCAAGCGCTGGCCCTGACAGAGTACACGAAAATAACTTAGCAAGAACTTTATCCCCAATCTTCTGAACACGTATAATCCACTTGTACATCACGATATGGGATTTAAGTGGTCCCTCACCAGAGTAGGCTTCCATTCTAGGCATCAAAAAATTCTTTGGAACCTAATCTTTGTTCCTTTCTTCCTCTTTTTCTTCATTCTTGGCCAGAAGCTGCCTAAAAAATGCCCCCATTTCTGGTATCATGCCCGTAGATTGTGTGACCTGGTCGATTGGTGTCACACCGAAAGATGTGTGACCTGATCGTTGTGCATGGAGGTGGCTCCAAACTAGAAGGAGGGAGAAGGAGCTAGGATCTCAACTTAAGGGCGAGTAAAAGGGTTTTGAGGGTAAGTAGTTCCATGTAGGGTAACCAATTGGGAGATAGTGTAAAGGATATCGGCGGTGTTGGGGAGAGGATGAAACTGGTTGAGAGAACGACCATTTGCGGAGTAAAACCCCTTGAGAAAGCGAGGAAAATAGGAGCTTGAACCACATACCTCGGGTTCAAAGGAGGAAAGCCAAAGGTCAGTGGAACAAACATCAAAGGTGGCTAGAGGAACTTTGGCCAAACTGGAACTTGCTTTGTTGGATAGATCGGATAGGCAGAACTGGGTGAAAGGTAGGCGGAGCTTGAACTGATGAAAGCTAACCCAAGCCATTCTAACTTGAACCATTTTGAACTGACCCATTCTGAATAACTCTAGACTATCCCTGAGCTTGAAACATGGGCCCTGATGGCCTCTGAGCATCTCTCTCTTCCCTCACAACTGATCAGACTTGCTCTTGGATGGAAATACGGAATAGATCCAATTGCAAAAACATGGCCATAGCACCGGCTATCTCAACACCTAACTACGACTGATTTTGATCGGTTGGAGGAGGAACAATAGGAGGAGGAGGAGTACCCTCAGATGGAACCTTACTAATTGGTGAAATATCAGATATGGCAAGCAAAGCATTTTCTGGAACTGAAACTGAAATCACTGATTGGCGAACCAAATGATGATCGAGTCGGAGCTAAAAAGGACAGTGACTGCGGGGATGTCTCGACCTAACTAGAAACCGGAAGATGATCAACGGAATTGAACCACGAATGAAGTGAATGATTATATAATAAATCAAGTGATGAATGCTTTATAGGGGTGGTTTAGAGAGGTAGAGAGTAGAAAAGCATATGATATGAAGCTTGACCCCAAAATACATGAGATGTGCGAACCCCTTGCTATGCCTAGCAAACTAGATATGGTTCCTCGAGACTCAAACGATCTCAATCATTTTATTAGATTCCCCCTTCCAGCGAGGGGAGAGTAGAGGTAAGCGAAAACACAAAATAAAAGTTGGCCACATGCAGGCTATGCATGAGGTGCGTATGCATGAGTAAAACACAAATAGCATGCAAAAAGCGAACTTCTTCCAACCTTATGACTCCCGCGCGATGCCATTCAAAAGATCTGAGGTTTAAATCAAATGCCAACGAACGGTAATTGAGTATGCGACATAAATCTAAAACATGCATGTTTTGGTAATTCCTAAGGGGAAGTTACTATAGCTTTATCTGACGTGGGATATGGTCTCAAACTGCTGGGTATCATGGAACGATACTGTAGAAGGGTCTCGTTTACCTTGATTCCGCGTAACTCGACCACTCCTCAAATGAGTGCTATCGTTGGAATTACGCGTTGGTTGAAACGAGTGATCCACCTAAAAATTTCCCCAATTCCTAGCGGGCATGAGGTATACAATTGAGCTTCAAGGGGGGGGGGGGCAATAATGGCACCTTAACTTAGTATCTAACTAAAGCGATGGATTCAAAAGGCATAAGAAATAAAGCATCGATTTAAAAATGATTTCAGCACATCATCAAAAATCCTTTAACCAGTTTTGAAAATGAAAAGCGATTTTCCAAATTTTAAGTTAAAAGGAATTCCCCAGCAGAGTTGCCACTGTGAGCGGACGACCTTTTCCGCCCCGACCTATGTGAGATGCGGGGAAGGGAGAAAATAAACAGGCGCTGTGAAGTGAGCCAAAAGGATTGATCCTCATTTTAGCGTGATGAAAAGTAGACTGATATAATCGATGTTGAAGTTATTGTTTTAGTCCAATTTAAGCGTTAAGAGATACGAGACCCAAAATCCGTATTTTAAGACAGAGTCGCCACCTGGTTTAGCTCTACCGGGAATTTTGGTACGATATTCCCACCGGATGGTTAGACCGCACCTTAAAACAGAGATTTCAAGTTCGTATGATGTTTCCTATTTATTAAATCAAACCATTTACATTTTAATAAACGCGACTTTAGTTCTTATGCGATTTAAATCCTCCTGATTAGAATTTTCGGTTATAATATCCATACATCATACAGCACGGCATGCAGAAAAGCAGTAAATATAGGAAACAAATAATTATTACAGGGCTTTACAAATACTTATACATTTTTTTAATGCGGGAAAAGAAAAGACAAATAAATAAAGCGAATAAAGAAAGACCGAGATTGGGTCTCAACCGGACTTACCAAACCCCGAGCAGCTCTAAGAAATAATGATCATACACAAGCAAATAGCAAATAACGCACAAATAATAAAAAGGGCAGAAAATAAGTCAAACACGGAGGAAAACATATTTTTAGGATTTTTCGGGAGTGAAAATACAATTTTCGGGCATTTATTGAATATCTAAACAACCTAAAATATTAATTAAGTATACTAAATAAACTAAATTAATAAAGGGAATTACAGAAATATTTTTGGGATTTTTAATATGGTAAAAAGATTTATTGGGGATTTATTTGGTAAAAACCCATTTTTAAGCCATTAAATGAAGAATTGACCAATTAAAAAATTAATAAATTCTAAAACAAATTAAAAATTATTTTAATAAATTCCAGGTTATATAAAAAAATTTTGAAAAATTTTCCAGGTAAAAATCGGGGTTAAAAACACAAGAAAACGATAAAAAAGGCCAAAAACATAAAATAGGGACTTTTCGGCATTTTTGCTAGTCCATGCGCTAGAGTGGGCATCTGAGATGCTATTGTGGCAGCCCCAGACGGCGCCGTTGCAGCAACTGGCGGTATGCCGTTGCAGCAACTGGCGGTATGTCGTTGCAGCAACTGGCGGTATGCCGTTGCAGCAACTGGCGGTACGCCGTAGCACCTGGATGTCCACCAGAGGATTTGGACCGTAAAAGTGCCAAACGGACCAAAATCGGTATTTTTACACCCGAAAATTCAAGGTTACCAAAATTTTAAGCCGATTCCCACGATATTTCAGTAGATATGGACTTAAAATGATGAAATAACTTTGATTTCTTGACTTTGGGATAAAAGACGAACCCAAAAGCACCGATAAAGATGTTTGTAGAAATACCGAAAGAAAAGGGAAAACACAACCAAAGGCAGCCAAATGATATAATAAATTAATTTAAATAGATTGGAACTCAGTTTTGTTACCTAGAGGCCGTGAATCCACGTTTTAAGGCTCAAACCAGTCATTTGGCAAGCTTTGTGACGAATTTGTGACGAAATCTAATGAAACAGTTACGAAAAAGGCGTCGAACTTAGCAACGAAATTTAGTGATTATGTGAGGAAAAAAGTCTCTAAATCCTATTTAAGCCCGTTTGAACCTATGATTTCTAATTGTTTTTAAATATTAAGCTAAACGATTAAGCTAAATAACCCTTAAGAATCCAAATTAATCAGATCTCCTAAGTTTTTTTAAGTTTTCTCTCTCTAAAGCCTTAGAATTCTAAAATATGAAATTAAGCTTTTTTTTGGAAAAAAAGATCCTAAATTAATGGATTAAATGGGTTTTATATAGACTTAACTCACTCCAAATAACTGAATTAGTTCCTAGAAATGTTAAATTTCATGGAAAAAATCGAGTTTATCTGATTTTAGAGAGAGAAAAGATGGACTGGCGAGAGACCCGGGAGCCTGTGCAACATCTCAAACCGAGATGCTACAATGGCCGTGTCTCACCATGTGAGGGCGCGGTGAGACGCCCCGGAGAACGGCGAGAAGCCCTGCCGCACCGCAAGACGCGCATGAGGGCGCCTCTCATGGTGCTTTGGGGCGTCTCGGCAACGTGGCCGCATCGTGGCCAAGGGCGCTAAGACACGGAGGGGGCGGTGAGAAACGCACGGGGGAGCATCTTGCCGTGCCCCACGGCGTCTCGCCACGCCGCTCTAGTGGCGGCGCCGGCGAGGGGGGGGGAATTTATTTTTATATTCTTTTTTTATATATTTTATAGCATCTATATTAATTAACTGGTCAAGGGAAACGTCGTGATTAAAGACCTAATCTCGTCACGAAAATGCTTGCCAAACCTGATTCGACTCCGAAATAATAGAATAATAAGCCCATAAATAGGTCAAAGCAAAACATCATCATCATTCCGCGGGTCACTAAAAAACTCGTGCTCACAGTGGTCAATACCATGCCTAGAACAGAATTCCTCAAACTACATGTTTTTGAACTCTTTTCCATGGTCATTGTCGATTCTATTAATTTTAAGGTATTTTCCATTCATGATCCGGGTAGCCAACCTAGAGAATGATTCAAATGTTTCATCTTTGTTTGCTAGCAAGACAATCCAAGTGAACCTGGTCAGATCATCTACAATCACAAGGGTGTATTTCATTCTACCTAGACTTGTTGGTACAACAGGCCCAAACAAATCCATGTGTAGAAGAACAAGGGGACGAGAAGAAGATATATCAGCTAATGATTTAAAGGTCTTCCTAAATTGTTTCCCAAGTTGGCATGCTGAGTAGAGTCTATCGTTTTCAAAGCCTAGATTAGGTAAACCCTCAACAAGTTCATTTCTAGCTAATTTGGACAGATTGGTCATATTGATATGTCCTAATCTTCTGTGTCATAGTCATGTTTTTCCTCCTTGTAAACTAAGCATATTTCATTGGAGCCAGGGGATAAATCAAACATATAAACATTATTAATTCTAGGAGCATAAGGAATAGTTTGGTTATAGTTACTATCAAAGACTGAGCAGCCCACTGAGTTAAATATCACTTTTCTGCCTTTGTCACACAGCTGAGAAATGCTTAGAAGTTGAACTTTCGGCCTTTCACTAGAGGCACATTATCAATTGAAGGCTTCACTCCTACAGTGCCATTGCCAACAATCTTTCCCTTTTTGTTGTCTCCAAAACTGACACTTCCATTCCCTCTTCGTTCCAATGTGATGAATTGCTTTTCATCACTTGCCATATGCCTCGAGCATCCACTATCCAAATACTACATTCTTCTTTCATCAGTGGATCTCAGGCTCACCTACAAAATAATTAAGTTTTCGTAGGTACCCATTCCTTTTTCTGGCTGGGTCCTCCCTTATTAGTGGTGGTCATCCTTGACCATTCATACTCATCATAGTAACCATTTTTATGTCTACACATGACTGTATCATGTCCTGACTTTCCACAAATATTACAAGCGGCCTTAGGATTAGGCCTACTCACTTTTCTCTTCTGAGAAACCTTCCCAGAGTGGTGAGTGCGGTTACTTTAAGTATTCCTACTAGGTTAGGAGAGACCCGCACCTTTTTCAAAGCTATTAATTCAATAGCTAGCTTATCCAATTTCTTAGTGAGTTTGCGGTTATATCCATTTTGGTACTCAGCTTTTTCCATCAGGTATAGGATGTCAAGTGAGGTAGAAGAATTGACATCTTCTAGATCATCACACCTCCTCTGAAGTACTTTTATGTATTTGGTTGACTTCTTAGTCATATTAATAACATCATTAAGTACTATGGCAAGCTCATCTGAAGACAAAGGGGGTTCAAAAATTACCTCAGTGTGATTTCCTTTGTCTCTGTTCTGGTCAGCTGATTGATTGGCAGCAGAAGTAGATGGTTAGTCAGCTAACTCTGAGTTGGGTTGATAATCCTAAGCCATGAGACATACATTGGCGGAATCTTGTGCCTCTTCATCTGAGGATGATGACTCTTGTTCAGAGTCACTCCAGGTAGCAGTAAGGGCTTTCTTACTCTTCTTCTTCTTCTTGAACTTGTCTTTCTTAGCTTTAGGACAGCTAGACTGAATATGCCCTTTCTCACCACATTCAAAGCATTTGATACCTTTGTTATGCTCTTTGTTGAACTCCTTTCGTGGTCTATCATCTGCTCCTTTCCTGTACTTGTCTCTCTTTCTGAACTTTTGGAAGTTCTTATCTTTTCCCAAGTACCTTCTTGAATTCTTGGTCATTAGAGCTATTTCTTCTTTTCTATCATCTGGATATTCTTCCTCATAGGAATCTTCTTCATTGTCAGCTCTCAGAACAACAGCTCTGCTTGAGCTCTCTCTTTCCTTGTTCCTATGCTTCTTGGACTCATCTTCATATTTCTTCAAGGACATCTCATGAGTCAACAAGGTTCCAATCATCTCATCAAACTTATAGGTCTTCAAATCATGAGCTTCTTCAATAGCACTCTTCTTTACTTCCCATTCTTGAGTCAAGCTTCTAAGGATCTTCTTGACAGTCTTTTCTTCTGTGAAGGTCTTACCAAATATTTTCAGCTCATTGACTATATTCATGAACCTAGTGTTCATGTTGGAAATATCATCTTTGGGTTTTATGTGGAACCATTTATAATCCCTCATAAGGATATTGATTTTGGACTCTTTCACCCTGTCAATACCTTCATAAGTTACTTCCAACTTCTTCTATATCTCTTTGCAGTTTTGCATCCAAAGACATGATTAAACTCAGTTGCATTAAGAGCATAATGAAGATAGTTGATAGCACCTACATTTTCCTTTAGTCTGATCAAGTCTTGACTGTCCCGCTCATCAGAATATTTTTCAACCTTTACTCCATTCTTTAAGATGGTTGGAATATATGGCCCTTCAACAATAGCCATCCAAGCATGCATACTTTGTGACTGAATGAAATTCTCCATCCTGTTCTTCCAATAAGTGTAATGCTCTCCGTTGAACATAGGAGGCCTGGTGACTGACTTGCCTTCTGGTAGAATATAAGGTTGGGCTCTTCCACTACATTCTCTACTTTTGTATTCTACGATCTTTGTCTCAAGATTGTTAGATCCTTAAAATGAGAACTGCTTTTCATACCACTTGTTGGTCCATATGCGTACACTCAATGAGTCAGAGGGAGGGTGAATGACTCACTCAAGAATGTTGTAGAACTTTTTTGCGATAGGTATTAGCTCTGCTGAGTGAGGTCTGCTGGTTGAGTGAAATTGTGGAAAATGCTTCAAAGGAAAGGACACAGAGATTTTTATACTGGTTCGACAACCTATGCTTACAACCAGTCCTGAGAGAGTGTCTCAGTTTTAATCCACTGATCTCAACTCCTTTACCTTAGGCGGAGAAGCTTTTCACAAATTCCCCAATTATAGTAAGTACCCTCCAAACTGCAATCACTCACCCGCTGAGTAGAATACCCTCTTCTATCAGCAACTCAATAAGAGCTTAAACAAGAGCTGGATTCAACTTATAAAATGTTGATCCAGTTACAATAATCAGATTTTACAATTCTATGATCTATACTATTCTCTCTTGTTCTAAAGCACATTCTCGCTGAGTAGTGCTTTCTTGCTCGAACTTCGTTAAAGCTTGTAATTTGATAGAGATTTAGCTTCTGAGAAATTCAGGTGTAATCGCCAAGTTCTAACGCTTGCCTTCTTGTTCCTTTTATAGATGGATTGAGAAAGTAGCCGTTGAACTCACTTTGGCATCCTTTGAAATTGACATCTCATTTATCCACCCGTTGTTTCTTCAAATCAGTTCGTTAAGAGATAGAATTGCACCATTGCGAGATAGAAAATCAATCCATTAGATTGAGATCCGAGCTTCAATTTGAATCCTTTGTCATTTGATGCCAGTCTTCCGTTAGAGAGAACTCACGCTGAATTACCACGTGTCTTCTTCCCATTCCCTCTGGTATTTTGACATGTTGCAGAGCACGCGATAAAAGGTTGTTGATATGCAGAATTGCCCAAAATGGCAAATGACTTATTGCAGCTTGAATATGGAAGACTTTGTCATTTTCTTCATTAAACCTGGTCTTGTTAGAGGCATTAATTCTTTTTGTCTTTATCTCATTATGTCCTACAAAAAGCAACACTAAAAGCAAAGATCCCTTTTTACCTTAAATGGTAAAGTCAGTAGCTTTGACAGACATAAAGTAACTCAGCAAAATAATGTATCGTAAAGCACAACTGAAACAAAATCTAAATATCAAGCGCTGAGTGAATATAACTTAGTCAGTGACTAAAGTAGATACTCAGCCCAAAATACTCAGAATTAAACTAAATAACTAGGTCAGCGGAGACTTGAAATCCTACCCTTGAATTTACTAACTCCCGTACAACCAAGATTAATTATTTTAATATCATTATTGATTTAATTTACTCAAACTAAACTTAATTGTTATGATCAAAACTTAAGCACTACTGAGTCAGTCCACTGAGTCAGTCAAACTCGCTCTTGGTTTAACAAACTATCTTTAGTGTTGCACAACCACGATTGTGAATCATAGGTCGCGCTCGCAACGATTGTTTTTCATGAATCTGCATGTTGACTTTGACTTCATTCCATGCATCCAATAATTAGCCAATTTTGCATCAAAATAAGTCCGTTGTTGTAATATTTTCATATTTTTAATCCAAATTCCATTTCCGAGCAAATTACTTATAAGATTCACCTAATTCCTGAAAATGCATCCAAAACAACAACATACAACATGAAATCTTATAAATGCAATTATAAAACTCAAGAAATGTTTACAGTTGAATAGTGTTTAACCACAAGATAAGTGTAGTTTTAACACTTGTCATAGTATACCCACAACAGTTGTGAGAAGTTGATATTGGTGAACAAAGATTACAATGAAACAAATTCTTTCTTCGAAAGCTATTCTAGAAAAATGATTACAATGAAGTCTTAGCTTAGTGTTTCTAAGTTCTCTCTATAGAATTGATACAATGAAGCACAATATCTCTTTTGCATGTGAATATCAACAATTAAGATCTCTTGAATGTTCTCGATATATTCACTTGTCTTCTTCTTCTAGTAACAACTTCATTTTATAGTGTCTTTGAAGAATATAGTCGTTTGTGACCGTTTGAATTGTTGATAAGCTTCCTCGATTAGTCTATTGGTCTTTAACCAACTGTTGTGAAATAGCTTGAAGTTTTATGTGGTCATCTAGTTGTTAATTGCTTCATATGGAATGCCTTGTAACCCTCCTTGATCATCATGTTGACTTTGAGCTAATAATAGAAGATTCTTTCTGGTATTGGAGAAGTTGCCATTTTTGGTATTGGCATGCTGACACTGGATTATGCCAATAGCGCTTTTTGCCATATAGGAAAATTGACAACATATTTGCTTTCTTCAATGGTGTTGGGCTCCATACAAGCATCTTTGTTTTCTTTAATGGCATTGGGCTTTGTGCAAGCATCTTTTCTCTTTATCTTTTCTAGGCATTGAGATTTGTGAAAAATTCATTTCATCTTGTCTAATGTAAAGCTCCATGTACATAGTGTTCTTTACATACATGGAAATATTATTTTTGCATCCTCAACCAAAGCAACTCAAATGGAATTCTCAAGAGATAAACTTAGTCAACGTAAACATGGCATCTTTATATGAGCCATACACATCAGAAAATAGAAGACAACTTAAATATATTTTTGCAAAGCGTGAAATATATATGACACTTCAAATAAATTTAAAGGCTTAGTACATATTTAGTCCATTCAACTTGGCAACTTACCACTTAGCGCCTCCAATTTACAAATGTTTTTATCAGTCCTCTGAACTTGGCAAAAGTGTTCACTGAGCCCCACTCAATGCCACGTGTCACCTTTTGATTGGAAATGGGAAAATAAAAAATTTGACATCTTTGAAAAGTCAAACCAATCACAAGGTGACACATTGCACTGAGGGGGCTTGAGTGAATAATTTTTTGCTAAGTTTATAGGGTTGTTAAAGACATCTATAAGTTAGAGCCACAAAGTGATAAAAGTTATCAGTTAAGTATGCATTATGCCAAATTTAAATGATTAACAATGAATATGTAGTGCATGCATAAGAACATGTTATAAATACATGCAAACGCCAAAAAAATAATTATAAGGATAGGTATATATGAATTCTATAAACTTGTTTGTCATCTTCAAAAACATTATAAATGAGATTATAACAAATATTTTATTAGATCTATGTGATTTCTTTTATTCATATATTAGTCAAAATATATTCCATAATTTATTATTTATGAAATATTTCATATTTTATGGGATTAAAGTATTTAATTAAATAATAGTAATAATAATAATAATAGAAAAAGATAAAAGTACGTACATGTCAAGAAAAATAACGATAAATTAGTGAATGGTAAACGAAAAATACATAAATTATAACAATTACAAATTAGAGGAAAAAAAAACAAATCTTGAAAATTTAACCTTCCTTCTTTAATTTACAATCTCCGGTGGCCGTTGGCGGTACAATTATATGACAGAGTCTCTTTTGGTTTCATCTTTTTATTTTATGAATTTATTTACTTGGATTCTTCGAAATTTATGGATAGCTCTGTAATGCCTTCAATTTAATCATTTTAATTATTATGCATTTCCATTTCCTTGGTTTGATTTGATTTAAAAGATGTTTTACGTACTTAATTTAATTCGTTCAAATTACATTTGTATTCTGGAGTTTTTTATTTATTAATTCCAGAAGTATATGTTGATCTCAATATATGTTAGAAGATTTAGGAGATATAGGAAAAAACAAACTTTTAATTTATAATGTGTAAATTTCGTTATAAAAAACACGAGATCCTTATTTTTTGTTTAATATTCTGGAATTAATTTCATAATTGGATTGTTAAAATAGAATGTCGGTCAGCAAAACATGAGAAGAGCAATTGGAGCTCTCAAAGACTCTACCACTGTTGGAGTGGTTAAAGTTAATAGTGAAAAAAAGGTTAAATTATATAATTACTTCATTAATCTTAAATCATTTATATATCGGTTTATTCATTTAATTGAATAATTAATTAATAAGTGTATTTCAGGGGCTTCAAGTAGCAATTGTGAAGGCTACAAACCATGAAGAAGTTTTGCCCAAGGAAAAACATGTCTGGAGTATGTCATTTAATTAATTTCTTCATTTCAAATTTTGAGTTTACAACTTAAATACTAATTGTTTTTTTTTTCCTTCTTATTTTGTATCAGCTATATTTCATTCACTTTCTGCTTCAAGTCCTCGTTTTGATGTCACTTATTGCATTAATGCGCTTCACAAGCGACTTTCTAAAACCCGCAATTGGATTGTACGTTTCTTATCATTTCCTCTATTTGTTTTTCTCAATTCATCTTTCGCACCTGATGCCTCTCAAACATGCCATGTTTCATCACATGTCACCCCCAACTTTCAAGTGTTTCACTTTACACCCTATCGTTGGCAAAACCAATATAGTTTGCCCCCTCAGTGTCATGTGACACGTGGCACTGAGGGGACAAACTTTATAGGGTAAAGTGAAACACTTGAAAATTAGAGGTGACATGTGATAAAATGTAGCAAATCTAGAGGACAATGAATGCATTAAGCCTTGCACTTTTAAATGTGCACACATTATATAAAGATTTATGCAGAGATGATTAGATTGAATCTTTCTTAAAATCTTTATTAGTTTCAATTTCTTTTTATTTTAAAGTTAGCTTGGTTCAATATTGTCATCCACCACAACTAGGGTGGAGCACTCTTACATTCATGTCTCTCTATTTCTTTTCTTTATCTATTGAGTGGGGGCGTTGCACGGAAAACATAGACAATTTTTCAATTTTCAGTGGTTGGCATCACTATATAGTCTTTGGAATATGATGCTAGAGGCCTTATCCATTTATTGGGCCATGGATTGGTTCCACCAATCCCCCATTATAGTTTTATTTTCTTTTTATTTTAAAGTTAGCTTCCTTCCATACTACCATCAAGTGATTGTTAGAATGCCAAATGGGGGTGATATGTACACTCCTACATCGTCGGTGTCTCTTTCCTTCGACCGGTAGGGCAATCTCGTCTCCATTATTGTGTGAAATATATTTCAGGTTGCTTTAAAAACGTTGGTAGTGATACACAGAGCACTAAGAGAAGTTGATAGTTCATTTCATGAAGAGCTATCTCAAAATAGCAAGGGCAGACTTATGCTCAACCTTTCTCATTTTCGTGATGATTCAAGCCCTCATGGTATTATATCACCTCGTTTTTTCGCATTCGTAAGGTTTTCGTTACCACAAACTAACACAAAACACGGTCTGCTTTTCTTTTTCGATGCTAAGCATGGGATTTTTCGGCTTGGGTTCGCACATATTCATTGTATCTCGAAGAGCGTCTCGAATGTTTCTCTGCATTGAAATACGATGTTCAAAAAAATCAATCCGTATGTAATACGTTAGGCAATGATCAAATAACATTCCTCGACTTTCAATATTGTTAACCGATTTGTCTTTGATAGAGATTGAGAGACCTCGACACTGAAATAGTGCTCGAAAAACTGCCATATATGCAACAGTTACTTTTTCGCCTTCTCGACTGTAAGGTATGCAAATATGCCCATTGGTTTCAAGGTTGAATTTTCGATCTAGAAAAAGCTTTTATGATTTGCTCCACTTGTACAGCCAGAAGGTTTGGTCGCGCACAATAACTTGATTCAATATGCCCTTTCAATTGTAAGTTTATGGCTAAATGCATACGTTGCTTCCGAACTCGGCACAAAAAGTCATGTCCCAAACCACCCCCCCCCCCCGCGAGAGAAACCTCAGCACCACGTGTCAACTTTTGATTGGAAAGAGAAAATCAGAAAAAATGACATCTTTAAAAAGAAACCAACCAGAAACTATAAACTGACACGTGGAGTTGCCGGGGCCAACTGTATCAGTTTTATCACCTTTAGGGGGGTAAAGTGTCACCCTTAAAATTTGAGGGTGGCACGTGACTTTTAGCACCAACTTCAGGGCGCAATGTATGTGTTCGGCCTAAGTTTATTTGCAAATTTTTCTCTGCTTTGGAGAATTTTCATCTTCTAATATTCCAGGTTGCAAGTGAAAGTGTTAACTTGTATGTTGCAATTACCGACGGACTTCTTAATGTGGTTGACAAAGTAAGTTGTTATGCAACATAACTTTGTTTCCTTAGCAATTTTTAAACCTTAGCAAATTTGAAAAATCAATATTTTTCTATCTTTTTGCTGTAGTATTTCGAAATGGCGCGACACGATGCTCTAAGAGCACTAGAAATTTATAAGAAGGCATCTTGTCAAGTAAGTAGAGAGGCCGTACAATTTTATCGTTCTCCAAGAGCTGTAATTGTTCCTGATGTTTTATATTTTTTTTGGCAGGGCGAGAAGTTAACTGAGTTTTTTGAGATATGCCGAAGCCTAGAATTCGGACAACAACAAAAGTACATGAAAATCGAACAAGTATGTGTGAATTTATCGTAAGAGTTATAATTTCGGTTTAACCCCTAGATTGGGTAAAAAAAATTGAAATGAAGTAATTGGTAATTTGATGTAAAAATGCAGCCACCACCATCATTTTTAGCTGCCATGGAAGAATATGTAGCAGAAGCACCACATGTTTTAGCACTTGAATGGGTTCAAGTATGATTCTCAACACTTTTGTTGGGCTTTTCCTTGTGCGCTACACCTAATATTAGCAACGAATATTTTGGTCAGCGATAAATTTATCGTTCACATATAAGCACATCAATTATTGGACATGGACATCTTTTCAATAGTTTTGGGAATAATTTAAGGTCAGTTTGGGATTGGTTTTCAGGATGTTGTCTCGAAGAGCTTCATATTTAAATTTTCCCTCGACCAGCAGATTTTTGCATTAAGATATCAATAGTAAACATGCCCTAATTAACTAATCCAATGCCAAAATACGTTGTTTTATGAAAAGTTTGAGAGTGAACCTTTTTGTAGCAGTAGCTGTGACAACAATACCAAGTAGACCCTTAATTGTCGAAAATCATTACGGTTGCGTTGGATACATTGTTTTGTTAGAGATTTTCTGATGAACAATTATTTGGAAGAGTTGTTCTACTAAATATGTCAGGAAAATAAAAATCTCACATATATTATTTATATCATAGAAATTTATGTAAAACTAAAATCGAGAAATGTGACATATGGTTAGATAAATGATGAAGAAGGGGCTACTCCCAGAACAGTTCCTGCTCCACAAGCCATTTTGTCTATTGATCAACGCCAAGACAAGGACGATCCAACTGATCTTCTGGTTAGAATCAACTCTCCCAGCCACCTTTTTTATATATATATTTTTACAAATTATCGGCACTAAGGGTTAATTTTATATGGATTTGGATTCCCAAAGAATAAAAAAGTTGTAAATATACGAATATCAACCATCCATTGGCTTTTAATGGTTGAAAGTTAATTTGCAAAACCTACAAATCACTAAAACTAAATTTCAACCATTGATTTAATGGATAGTTGAGATTTATTAAAATGTACAACTACAATTCTCAACTTTAGAAAATTCAAATCCATTATATATATGATTTTACAAATTAATCAACTTATAATCAACCTATGCAAGGGAGACGTGGGAGGAGTAAAATCAGGAGGTACAATTGGGGCATTTGAGCTCTATCTTTCAAGACGATGACATGATTGATGATGATATAACTCATAGAATCAATGTAGAATGAATGAAATGGAGAAGTGTTACTGTTGTCTTATATGATAAAAAGATACCTTTGAAAGTGAAGGTAAATTCTACAGAACAGTGGTTAGGGCAACCCTGACGTATGGAAGTAAATGTTGGCAATTAGGACATAACATATATAAAAGATGAATGTTGCCTAAATGAGAATGCATAGATGGACGAGTGGTCATACAAAAATGGATTGAATTAAAAATGAGTGCATTCGTAAAAAGACCGGTGTGACACATATTGTGGATAAATTGAGAGGTGGTCATTTAAGGGGCTATAACCATGTGCTACGTAGACCAATAGATTATCCAGTAAGTAAATGTGAGAACTTAAGGATAGATAGTGAAGTAGACGAAGAGGTAGACCTTAAATTATTTGGAGATAAACTATTTCGGGTTAGGTTCGCTAAATATGGATGAACAATAGGCCTACAGTAGAGTTTCATTACGTCAGAAGATTCATATAGCCGACCCCACCGTATGAAACTTAAGACTTGATTGATTAGTTATATCAGATTTACCCGAGTTTATTTGGGGGAGATCAATTTTATATAGAACCGTCCTAAAATTTGCAATTCCATTTTACACTTTTTCAAGAGTTATTTCATAATTTTCTATTCAAAATTTCGACGGTAAAATATCGGACTAAATGTCGATCTGTTATTTTGCTTCCTTTTAGGGGTTGGATGTATTAACCCAGGAAACATCTGTATTGGATGAGAATAATCAACAAACAAATGCAGCTTTTACCCGCGGTTAAGCACTCCTTTTCAAAATTTATTCGCTTTTGTTCTTCCAACCTATATCTAACTAGGACTTTTGTCTACAGTTTTTTTCCCCTATTATCAATAGCATTCACGACTAACTATTTGTAGCAATAAAATAATATTGCAGATTATCTTATAAATATTGAAAGTAGCATGAATCCAGCGTCTAATACGACAAGTTGGGAGCTAGCACTTGTTCCAGCTCCAAGATCTAACGAACCTGCAGCTCTTACTAATGGTTAAATTATTATTATTTTTTTGGTATTTTTTAACTATTTTTCCTCTGAGTGATCTCTAACTCTTTTGTTGTATGAATTATTCTTCCAGACAATCTCGTAAATTTTGAAAGTAACATGAATCCGACAAGTTGGGAGCTTGCACTCGTATCAACTCCAAGCTCTAATGAGCCTCCGCAAACAATGGTTAGTCATGTGTTCATTTTCTTGGACTTATACACCAACACCAACATTAACTTAATGCCTAACAAAGCTACTGTACAAGCGAAATAAGAGGAGTCAACCTTACCCTTATAATTACAGAGAGGTTGTTTCCAATAACCCTGAAATGGAGTTGTAACAACTATTCGTAGCTTGACAATAAAAGAAGCTCAGTCTGTTTAATTGGTCCTTTTGCTTTAGTCTTTTTTTCGACGTGTATTTTACAAAATTCATTGATAATTACTCGAGTGTTCAAACACAGGCTGGTCTGTACAATGCCGGAAACCAGAGAGGACCGAAGACAATTAATCCTTTCGAATCGTTCAAGGATAGTAATCACAGTGGAGAAGGGATTATAGAAGAAAATTTCCGGGTAATGGAGCAGCCTGTTGATCCATCTAATCCCTTTGCAATTTCTTTCGAAGAAAATGTAACTCATCTCGATAATTCTAATTCTAGCTTAATATAGCAACTTAATTCTCATCGATCAATTTTCGCTTTGATGTTAGTATTTCTCATTCAAAGTTGCAGCTAAATATATTTTCATGGGTTAATGCATGTTTAGCTACCTGAACTTTCAAAATGACCCCGTAGCTCTCTCAAGTAGCAAAAAGTGCATCATTTTGCTACTTAAACGCCACGTGTCAACTTCTAAGTGGAGAGAGAAAATAGGAAAAACGGCATCTTAGAAAAGTCAAACCATTAAGCACTTGGTGTTCAGGGGAAACGTTGTACACTTTTTCAAGTACTTCGAGATACATTAAACTTTTTACATTAACCGAGACATGCTTAAGTCATCTATGGTTACAAAAGTCCAACTGCCTTACAAGATGCTCACAAATTTATAAAAAAAATGGGTTAGTTTCGTAATGTATACCTGAAATTCAAATATCAGAGTAAAAGCCAACCGTAATCCAAGTGTTTATAAATAATTTAACGTCTTACAAACGTAAACACAAAATGCTCTGCCCCACCACAAAATGATTTACCACTATATATTAAAAAAGAAACTTTAACATAACGGTTTAAAAGAGTATATTCCAAATATAATGGATCAACTAACGCTGGAATGAAATAGAATAGGAACCTGTATTTGGATCTTTAACAGCTTTGAAGTTGTCAAGACTTAGCCCAACTTTCCCCAGCAATGTATTCCCCAGATCTTTTGCTTTTGCTGCTCACAGACATTTCAAACAAAATCAGAACCTCTCCCCAAATTTTACAGAATAAACAAAATCGCATATAGCACTGTCATAAAAATCTCCGCTCGTGCTCTATTTTGGAGCTTGCCGCCCGACTTTTTGTTCCTAGGGCACTGTCAACCGCCTAGGCACCCCCTAGTCTGATTTTTTCCGCCTAGACGCCACCTATACTCAATTTTTTTAAGATACCGATATTTATAATAATTATAGTTTGCTTTTTTTACCCACAAAAAGTAGCTTACTTGGTAAAACTAGAGTATATTAAAGTGTTCACACAATAGAATTGTCGTTTTGAGAGTCTCTAATCGAGAAACAATATGCTCTATGACACAAATAATGAAGCCCTACCGTCGACTAGCACCTTGCAATTTTTAAATGGCCTAAATTATGTTTATAATATTTCAGTATATTTGCAATGCATTTTTTGTAAACAAATATTTTTATGTATTAATAAATATTAAAAAAATAAAAAATACAAATCAGCCCATGCCCTGCCAAGGTCTCAGAAGCCCCGGCCACCCGACTAGCACCTAGCGCTTTTTTAAACATTGGATTCCATTGTGGACACACTATCCATTACCATTGACAAAACCCATTTACTTTTTTAACATTCTATTATTTTTTAGGCAGATTAAAAACTTCAGTAAGGCCTCATACAATACATTATGCTATCAGTTTGCGTTTCAAAAATGGCGTAAGATAACAAAGAATACATTCAGCAGTATCAGCTTGTAATGTTATTGATATTTTATCTGGAGTCTTTCATTTTTAAAAGATTTATTCCAATTATAATGATTATTTGCAGTAGTCGCCGGAGAATTACTGACAGAATCAAAGCCAAAAAAATAGTTATCAAATAATCAGGAGTTTATAATATTCTAATATCCAACCGTCCTGCAAAATAAAGTATTAGTCCAAATAAGTGTCTATATAGAGTTTTCATTATTACACCATTGAAAAGACTCATTTATCCTTCACAGAATTCTCTTTCTTCTTAGTTACCAACTTCTAATTTCATCAATATTTAACCTCTTTCCTAATTAATGCAAGGTAAATTAGAGAAAATTGGTAAAAATTGCATTGATAATCTAAATGGACACTTATTTGGAATCAGAGGGAGTACTAGATTACAGTTTCTTCTATTACTTTAGATACCACTCAGAAGATTAACTACTAATAAGGCAAATCAAAACTAATGTAAGATACATAACTAATCTGGTTCTAGACTATGAAAACCTAGCAAATTGACACTAGTCTGAGAAACAATAGGGTTCTTAGTTACCAATAAAAATGAGTTAATTGTTATATACCGTCTCAACCACTGTCATAACAAATCATAGAGAATACAAGAGCTTTAGTTTTTGTAGATTACTTCTTAACAATCAAATATAGTATAAGTCACCCTAAAATTGTGATTTTTATGCAAAACTTGCTGAGAATGGAGAAAATGTAAGGTATTAAGAGTTGGTAAAGTAGTATTTTACTACCTAAGGCTAATAAATCCATTCCTATCCATATTGCTAGTAGGTCGTTAGAGTAATTTGTCTCATTAGTGAGTCATTAGACGGCTGTCACTTTTGGTTGTTAGAATCTTACTATTTAAGCATTGTAAGCAGTAGAGAAGGATCATAAGTGAATTAATGAAAATCAGGATACTTCTCGCTATTATTCTTTGCTCTCTTCTTTAATCCTTCTAATTTTTGCCTATTCTACGTAATTTTGTTCTTCTATCATCTATTCTATTATCTACTTTTCTGTAATAAAATCGTTGCAGAAAATCTGCCTTTCAGGATCAACACAACCACAACATATAACTATAATCATGACAAGTTACTGTTCTAAGATAATCTGAAAATCACCAGTAAAGGGAAGGAAGAAAATCAATTGAATAGATGGGGGATTGAAAGATTTGTTGCTATCTTACCTATCATCTCTTCCTTCAGTTTTTCTCGCTTTTCTGCAGCCAATGGTTCCAAGCGTAAAATTGTTTTCTTAGCTTGGACATTTGAGGGATCCAATTCTAGGATTTTCTTCATATCTAAATGTATCCAAATTTCATATCCTCAGTTAAAAACCAGAGATATAAATAGTAATGCCTATGTACATGCATGCATACAAAAAAAAGTCTTGTAAAACCAAAATCTGAAAGTCAAAAATTGAAGTAAAACACTGAATGACTGAACTTAAACTACATATAGAAAGATACAAAGGCTCATTTCATGAATTCTTAAGTTAAGACAGGAAGCAACAAATGAACTATTAATTCAATGCATACCAGCTATTGCCTCCTCATAGTGTTCTAGCTTTTCGTGGGCCTCTCCTCTTCTAACTAGAGCCTTCACATAAGACATATTTAGTTCTAGGGCTTTTGTGCATTCCTTGATTGTATCATCGTATTTTCCCTAAAATATAATTAGTAAATCAAATTCAATTATTCAAAACTTTATTTATAGGGAGTGAATGCTGCACTCGAGCACAAAAGTGTTACAGCTACAATTACAAATGATTATATGGCACCCAGAAATACCACCAGCCAATTACAAATGATTATATGGCACTGAGAAATACCACCAGCCAATAAAGCAAGGCAGTGTCATGATTTTAATACTGATTGTCTCCCAAAATCCAACTTATCAAAGAGATAGATAAAGATTACAAGCATAGTTGTCAGAGGCGCGCCTTAGGCTCCGCGCTCACCAGGCTCCAGCCTCAACGCCTAGGCACCTACCAGGCTCCTCACATTCAAAAGGCGTGCCCCTGGATGCATCAGGCTCTAAGGTCCAGGTGCTAAAGGCGTGCGCCTAAGCGCGCCGGATACCAAAATTAGGTTTTTTTTATAGGAAATGTAATGATTTGGGTAAGTTAAGATTTCAGGAAAGAAAAGAAATTAAGAAATAGAAATTATGGAAGAAAAATTAGGGGAAAATTATTAATTACGAAAGTTTCTCTCCTAAATGATAAGTAATAATAATAAAATAGTACAGTAATAAATTAATGATAAAGTGATCACTCCATCTTAGAAGAAATGATCATTTTAATTGATTTGAACACATAAAGATAATATAAATAGATGAACCTTATTTTTTTCATGAATTTAACACTTGGCATAATTTATAAGTTTTTTAGTTGGTGAGCCTAAAGTGCGCCTTACGCATGGGCTCCAGGCCCCCACGCGCCTGGGCTGCAGCTTGTGCCTTGATGACTGTGATGCCAAGAAACAGCATTTGAGACGTTTGAATTAATAAAATATAGACAAAAGTACACAAGAAAATCACTTAAACAGACACAGTAGTGGAATCAAATTCCAACCTAAAGTATGCAGATTATGTTAAGCTGTAAACGGATCCAAGAAAAAGTGATGCACACAAAGAGTTCTATACTCTATTTGATCAAGCTCATTTATTTCTTCACAGATCCATTCCCCTCGACAAGAAGAGAAATGATGCCACCACTAGATTAGTTTAGTACAGAAAATGTAAAACATACCAATTTCAAGAAGCATATACCACGATTTGAATGACATATGGAACGCAGCTCCATGGAAGAAGGCATGTCAGGAACAACTTCAAGAGCACTTTGATATTGCAATAATGCCTCCTCATATAGTCCATCTCCAAACAGTTTATTGCCTTCCAATTTTCTATCACTTGCTTGTTCCAAAGCTTTCTGTTCCATAAGGAAACGATATAGCTCAGTATTCTTTTCAAGAAAGCAAATACGGACATGTTGATTCTTTACATTACAGAAAAAGTGTTCTAGAATGGCTTAAGTACACAAAATAAGTAACTGAAGATGAAAAGATTGCATTTGATGTTTGAAAACTAACTTACAAATCATACCAGTTCAACTCAAACAAAATGCGATGAAAGTTTAACAATAAGCAAAAATGAAGAAAAATGAAATCGATAGGCAAATCAGATAACAAAAAGAGCTACTTGTTCTGCTCTCAAGTTTAGACGAACATACGATACAGTCATACTGCCTTACAAGCAAAATGAAACCAATTACGATTGACAAACCTGTTTCAGTTCGGCATCAAATCGATCGGATTCCGAGTTTACAACTTCCGCGGGCTCTTCGTTGTCGCTCAGGCCATGTTCGCTTGCCGTTTCGAATCCATCGGAGTCGTGACCATGAACAGTCGTCGATGTTGGCGGCGGCGGTGGTATTCCACTGCCTGTGACCTTGCTTGGATCCGACGTCGTTTCAGACGACGGAGATTGCTCCGGTCTAGGATGATCATTGGTTAGAGTTGGTTGATTATCTTCATCCTGAGGCTCAATCACCACCATCTTCAAGAACTCTGCTATTGATTTGAAAAAAATGAAGGGATTGTTCTGAAAAGAAAAGAAACGTTTTTTTTATTGGGAAGATTGAATTATTCAAGTAAAAGTTATAGTTCCAGAACCATCGTCATACGTTTAGGGTTAATTGCATTTACACTCCCCAACGTTTTATGAAATATAAAATATACCGCAAATTATTAATTTTATAATTCTGAGCTCCCTAATTGAATTATGCTCCAAATGTGATAAATTCTTTGGCCGGACATGGACTTAATTAGTTAAGGGGGTGTTTGTTTTGAGATGTTTAGGAAGGGTCAGGCAAACAATAACATTTATTTTCTTTATTGTTGTTTGATTGTATAAAAGAATAAAATTTATTAACTATTTTAAGGTTTTATTAAATTCTAAAAGCCTCTAATTCATAACCCCCGTTATGCTCAAGTTTTCTATTCCTTCTCTTTCTCTTATTTTCTTTATTTCAGCTTATTTTCGTCCCCGTTTTTTTAACTCTATAATTGCCGCCGTCTCTATTGCCGTCGCTGTCGGCTTCTCCTTTGTTGTCACCTCTATCGCCATTGATTTCTGCTCCTCCACTATCGTCTCAACCAGCCACTAATTTCAAGATTTCTTGGATATAATATGGCCTTTTTCTTTCTTTTTTTTTTTCTTCTTAATATCGCATGGCTGCCTACCCCAATTTCTACCGTTCTTCTAAAATCTATATAATCTTTACCTATCTTTGTTACTGACTACTTTCTCTTCTAAAATTTGATGCTATCCTCCCATATTTCTTATTTCGTATATGTCATTGATAATGGGTATAAATTCAAGTAAGATGGAGTTTGAGATTTCCATTTGCTTGGGCAGTTGATTGGAGCAGAATTATAGAATTATTTTTGTTTCTATTTTAGCGACCAAGCTCTCTTTTTGCTGAGTCCAGAATGGATTGGGAAAAAACTGGGTCATGCGATCGATAATACCTCTCTTTAACATTATTATCGCATCAATTTCATCGTCGTTTACTATACCCTATAATATAAGTATGAAACGCTCGAACCAGTCTTTTCAAAGCATTCCCAGCACCTGTCTCTCTTTTAGGAGCTCCCCTAAAACATTAAATTCTTCTAGGTCATACTTTTTTCATGGCTGCCTTTTAAGAGTATGATTATGTTAGATATCATTTTTGTTACAGTAAGAAAGATGACTTTCGGGATTCGGACTGATTCACTTCTCAGTACAAATTTGCTTATTGTTGGAATCAAGAATGAAAGAATTGGAGTTTAGTCAACATGGACATTTTGATTTTGTTTGAGTGCAACAACAAAGAAGAGAATATGTGGAATTTCATTCCCTTTCCGATGGTATTCAAACACTTAACTAAATTAAAGGG
The DNA here is from genome assembly GCA_947683365.1 of Euphorbia pulcherrima. Lineage (NCBI taxonomy): Eukaryota > Viridiplantae > Streptophyta > Magnoliopsida > Malpighiales > Euphorbiaceae > Euphorbia > Euphorbia pulcherrima. The sequence goes on along the minus strand of CANTUS010000007.1, from coordinate 21,361,889 downwards.
AATTACATTTTTTTCCTATTCTCTTTTCGTTACCCCAATGTAAACTAAACGCTTCCTAATTATGCCAAATTCCTAAAATTTTAAGAAACAAAACTATATTAAAAAAGAGTTCCAATTTACACATTTTGCGATTAAACAAATAGTACCAACAAGAATTATGTTGTTGGTAACTTATAAGGTAATGTTAGGTTCAAATAGACTTGGGTGTGCGCTATGCCTTATCGGGTCTAGCTAAAAAATTCGTAGTACAAGCTCTGCTCAATCTATAGAAAATAAAAGTCGGGCTGGACTTTTGTAAAATAATTAAAATCCAAATCTGACTCACAGGCCTACCATTTAATATATATAATTAAAATATTAAAATGTTTTTTAATGAAAAATTATTAGAATAAAATAATTGTAACTAAATGTGTAGTATAAACTATAAAATTGAGTTTAGATGCTAAACTTTACTATTAAAAATATTCTGTCCGTCTGTGAGCGGATCAATCGGATCAAAGGATCCGATCCAATTTAGATAATTGAATTTAATTAAAAAATTAAATAAGTTTAAGGACTTAATTAAAAAATTAAAAAATTTTAAAAATTTAATTACAAATAATCAAAATTTGAAAGTGTTAATCAAAAATTCAATTTATTATAAATATGCCATCAAACGCGTATATTGGCAGTGGATATGAAAATTAGTTTCATTTTCATATTGACAAATATTCTATATACATTCTCTCTCCCGGAAAATTCCGATAATACGGGTTTCACATTCGTTCTTCCCCTAAATTTTATAGAAGTCGTGAACAACTATTCAATTCCAACATACCGTAAGTTAGTCAACGTCTTAACATTTTATTCATCAAGATTACGATCTCGGGCACCCGAAGAAGGTACAAATTCGTTTTTCAATTTCAGTCATTTATAATAAAATTTCAAATTTTTAACAATTATCAGTGTTATAAATAATAAATATATATTTATTAAATGTGTTTATTATTAGTTCGGGCAGAGTGAGCCGGATTTGAATTTTAGGACTAAAACCAAGCTCATCTCATACTTTATACGAACCTCTTCCGATTCAGGCCGGACCTATTCTTCAATTAATTTATCTAGATCCGACCTATCAAATATGGGCATGCACGGGCCTCGCGCGCCGGCTGATTAATGCCCGGGCCTAGGTTCGGAGGAGTAATTGACTTCTTTTTGTGACATTAGTATTTTAGAGCATGATGCATAAATTGTTAGTGGGACAACATAATGAATCATGAGATATGGCCTAGTGTGAGACATGCAATGATTCACGGCTAAGATGACTCCGAGGTGTATGCATTTTTGTTGGAAACAAGACTTATGCAAGATCCTGAAGTTTATATCCTATATAAAATACACTATACTAGGTAATTAAGGAGCTTACGAGGTAGTTAATCATTTATCAGATATAGCATAACAATAGTCCATTATCATCTACGATACTTATCTTTATTGGAATAAATGAATTTGCTTACCACGGACAAATTAAATAGTTGTTATTTGTAGGTGAATTGAAAAAAATTGTACTCTGCCTCTTATTAAATAACTATTTATGGGTGGGTGACTGTTAAATGTCTTTAAAATTAATTAAAAAGTGTTATAATTTAGTTAAAGAATGAAACTATTATATTAAATGTTATTTTATAGTAACTTTATTTTTTTCTTATTTTATCACCATAATAATTAGATTACAAAATAATTTTAACTTTTAAAAAATAAAGTCAATGTGGTTTAATACTATTCTATCCTACAAGACCTAATATCATGGTCAAACAATGACATGGACATGATGCGTATAATAAACAAATCTGATGGCATATACCGTATATGTTCCTCTATTACTATAATCTTTAATATTTATAGAAATTAAAAAAAAAGGAAATATATCAAGAGAATGGGAAGTAGAGCTGTGCTAGGTAAATCATCACCTTCTTCATCGGCGCTTATCTTCTTTTCACCGGCGGCGTTCTCTTCTTCTTCCTCTCGCCTGAATTTCAAATCATTAAATCCTTCTTCAGTTAGCCCTAGATTTCTTCATCATTATCATCACCGGATGGCCGCCGAAGCTTCCTCATCTTCCTCCAACGGCGGTGACAATGTCAGTAACGCTTCTACAAATGTCGCTTCCCCTTCTTCTCCCTCTTCCGCATCTGCGATTGAGTTTCTCTCTTTGATTCACAGCCTTAAGGTACATTATCATCATCGATTGCTTTCTATCGGTACTACAGATGGATTCATTGATGTTTGCTTTTGTTTTGATTAGAAAACAAAGAGAGCTGGATGGGTGAAGAGAGATGTGAAGAATCCTGAATCAATTGCTGATCATATGTATAGAATGGGAGTTATGGCTCTCATTGCTCCTCATATCCCCGGCATTGATCGAGACAAGTTAGGTTTTCTCTTTATCTGTCTAATTTCATTTGTTTGTTGATTTTAATTTGCTAGTCCTTGCTTATGTTTCACATTTTTTAATGCTTTGTAATTTTCAGGTGTGTTAAAATGGCCATTGTTCATGATATTGCAGAAGGTATATTATATGTCTTTTTTATATGTTTGCAATGTAGCTCTATTCATTTGGAATTTGAGACATTGTTGGTGTTTTTGATATTCTGTCTTTGTTGATCTCAAATTTGCTTGAACAGCTATTGTTGGAGATATAACTCCTTCTTGTGGAATATCTAAGGAAGAGAAGAGCAGACAAGAGAGGGAAGCTTTAGACCATATGTGCAAATTACTAGGAGGAGGGCCAAGAGGTAATTCATTCACTGCTATTTATTTGTTGTATGTGTGGACATTCATTTTTTTGCTAAATGGACTTTCTTGTTCATTTTAGCCCAGGAAATCAGTCAGTTGTGGATGGAGTATGAGGAGAATTCATCACCAGAAGCCAAAATTGTGAAGGACTTTGACAAGGTATGTGTTTAAAAATTTCCTGGTTAGGTCTGCAATGAATTATAATTCCATTTCAGTTGTATGTTATGCAATAGTCATGTGGTCATTTTTTCCATTTTCTATATAACTCACAACTGTTTTGTTATATTAGGAACAAATATAGTTGAAATTTATGTTTGTAATTGGGTATACAACAATTAGTATGATAGTTTGGCTCAAGAACTCGAATGGCTTTGTTACCTATCTTGAACTTTTTTATGGGAATACAATATTAGTAATATCAATCAATGGGCTTTGATTGTTTTTCTTTTCTCTCTCTCTTTTTTTTTTATTTTTAAGTTTGTCATACACATTATTTAATATATATTGCTGGTTTGATTGTTTTTCTTTTTTCTTTTACATTGTGGTGCCATTTAGGTGGAGATGATACTTCAAGCCTTGGAATATGAAAATGGTGAGTTTGTCTTCTCATCATTTTGGACATTTCATTGTCTTTGTTTATCAGTATATTCAAAGTCTTTCACTAAGCATGCAAATGTTTGAGATCTGAATCTAAAATATATTCTGAAAATTAAGTATATAAAGGTAGGATAGTTTGCCTATTTCGTGGGAAATATAATCTAATTATGTAATATATAGGAAGGCTAACTTGAGATGCTTGCATTATACATTATGAAATTCTGTTCTAAGTTTGTCCATAGTGCATAGATGAAGTTTGTTTTATTTGAATACTCATAAGTTAGATAGTTTACCTGTGGTGGAAAAGACTCTTGCTCTTCATGAAAATATCTAACACAAAAAAGAATCTTCTCTTGAATATACTAAATATTACACATGATTTTCTTTCAATTCCATGTTTTCTAGCTGATAAATTCTAAACTAAGGAAAGACTTTCACATAGGTTTTTTTTTCTTTATGTGTAAATTCAGTGTCAATCTATGAAAAAATATATTTTTTTCTGGTCTGTGTAAGCATTCAGGAAACTGTTGTACTTGTACCTAATATTTCAATTATGTTTTCATGTAATATTTTTGTATGAAAACATATTTTACACTTGTTCAAACATTTAGCAGATTCAGCTTGCATGAGTATGTGCTTGCTCATTCTAAATTGAAACTCTTTCTTTCTGTTATTTTTCTCAACTATTTCTAAGTTAAGGCTATTAAAGGAATTTACTAAAATAACCCTACTATGAAAAACTGTGCAGAACAAAAATCCTCTTTTTTGTTGAGTTACTTAATAGATGGAACATGGACTTGATTAGGCGTGCACTGTTTTTATTTCTTTGGAAATTCAGTCTGATCCATTTTTGTTCTGTTTCTAGTTTCATTGGTTACCTTTGATTCGATATTTGTGTAGAAGTGTAACCTGATTCAAAGTAAACTGGGCTTGTTGATAACACTTTATACGAGGATAAATACAAGATTTTTTTTATCCTTTAAGTCATTACATATAGGCGGCTAATCTGATAGACTTTGAAAAAATTGTATTTTCGATTAGTTTTAAAAGATATCCAGTTTTACTTGTGAAGAGTGGGATGGCAGTTGCATTGTGGGAAAAGTACACCAATTTTTCCCTCAATGCCATGTGTCAACTTCTGGTTGGTGAGAGAAAAATAAAAAGAGGATATCTTGGAAAAGTCAAACCAACCAGAATTTGGCACGTGACTTTGAGGGGGCAAACTGGTGCACATTTTCCAAGTTCAAGTGGTTAATTGTCAGGGTGGCATCCGGAAAAGTTGCCAAGTTCAGGGGATTCTTTATGCATTTAACCTTGGGTAATTAGCAACAATAGTATTATGAAAATCAGAAAATTGAAACTTATAGCCTTACAATTACAAATATATACGGTATCTCTCGTGAGAATTTTCATTGGTTATAGAATTTGAGAAATTTCGAATGGCAACTGAATTTGTTTTTCACTTCTTACAGAGCAAGAAAGGGATTTGGATGAGTTTTTCCAATCAACTGCTGGTAACTTTTCTCAACTATATTTCCAATCTGTTTTGCTAGACATTTGGTAGCCAATTACTTTTGATCTTGATAGCACATAAACTCTTGGAGGCTAACGTTTCTTTTACTGTTTTGGAAAGACTCAAATACCTTTATAGGTCCTGTTCTATAACTCATATGCCCTTTTGGTGTCCGATCTATTCAAATTACCTATTTGGGGCCTGATGTATTCATTTCTTGTTCATTTGGTGCCTGGCATACAACTTACGGGTCCAAAATTCTATGCATATTAACAAAACATATCTGTGTCTATGCTTCAAAAGACGATATATATATATATATATATATATATATATATATATATATATATATATATATATATATATATATATCATAGTTGTCAAATCGAGATTCGAATTGAGAATCAAAATCCAATTTTTGTGAAGCGTGAATCGGACCGTAAGATTCAGTTCATAAAACTATAAAGAAATAAAATATTTAATATGTTCAACTTAAATTAATATTAAATTTTAAGCAAGAAAAGCCATATTAATACAAAAAAGGATTGTATCAACTAATCAAGTTAAAATTCAAATCTTATATAATTGTAATGTAATTTGTTCACTAAAATTAATTTAACAAATTACATGGTTTTAAATCTAGGATAAGTTTAAGTGAATCAATTAATTTTTTTTTGGTAATCAGGGAATCAATTAATTAAGGCAAGAAATAAGTCACGTTGGGAAACAACTTGCTAATTAAGTAATTTAGTTATGTTGGAAACAAATTGTTATATAGGTAATTGCAATCAATTAATTAGTAATTTGATTAATTGATTATTATGTAATATTATTTACTCCGGTTCCGAAAACTAGTCGTTTTAGAGAAATTCACAAATTTTAAGAAGCAATTAATGAGGGTATAAAATTACTTGTTTACCCTTAAATTAGCATTAATTGAGTAATATGTGTATTGGGATTGAGCTACAATTAATAAGAGTATAATAGGGAGAAAGGAGTAAAAGCTTACATTGAAAAGAGAGAATGACAAATAAAAGGAGCAAAGGAAAAGTGTGTAGAGTGACTAATTTTTGGAACCGGAGGGAGTAATATATTTTGGAAACATATCACGTTGAGAATAGGTGAGATATATTTTTGAATAAGAATATTAATTAGTCATTTAAAGAGTTTAAATGTCTAAAAGACCTAAATATTTAGGAATTCTAATTTTATAGAAAGTCTGCTAAATTATGCAGCTTCTTGAATCTTCACTACTCTCCGTTAATTACGTTGCTAATTAGGCAGCTTCTTGAATCTTCACTACTATCCTTTTCACTACTGATATTTCTCTTTTCTCTGATAATTAATTCTGTCTTGAATACTTATCTTCTTCTTCATTTGTTTGATGGTGATGTATGAGAGAAAAAGTTTCAACAAAGCACGCGACAAGAAATAATGAAGGTTATATTTTGGAATTAGAGTCCTAGTTAGTGTCAGACTGCATAAGGGAGAAGGAAACAGCGCTTTTTTTTTACTTCCTGAATCGGAAGAATCGGCTGATTCGAATGATTCTCACCTGATTCTGCCGATGCAGACACGATTCACAGCCTAATTTGATTCACCCTATAGATTCGAATATGTTTGGGAGTGAATCTTATTGAATCGTACGATTTGAATCACGAATCTTTGATATATATATATATATATATATATATATATATATATATATATATATATATATATATATATATATATATATATATATATATATATATATATACATATCACGTTTTTTGTGTTTTCAGATGGATGCTCAATGTACTAAGTAAATAGGGCATGCACCAAATAGGCAATTTCAATAGGTCAGACATCAAAAGGACATTTGAGTTATAGAACATGATCCAAAAAGGTATTCAAGTCGTTTCGGAAATGATAGAGATTGGATATTGGAATGAGATGAACTAAGAAACGGGACTTCTATTAAGAAATTGAAATTAGAGCGGCAAGAACTACAACTTGAATGAAATAGAAAGATAACTATCAAAACACCAAAAGCATAAAGAAACCCAGAGCTATAGAGCTCCCACAAGCTAAGCCGTTTCTCAACCTACCGCTGAGACCCCAAACATGATAACAAAAGCTGTTGTTCCCCTCCCTACTGCCTCTCTTTTTATATTCTTTAAAAACTCTAAACCCACGTCTTTATCAAGTTACTATTCCTCCCTTGCTAATTAACCCTTTTCTAACAGGAAACCTTAAGGTCCTATTTTCACATTATATTTAGCATTTTCCCTTGCCTTAGCTTTGTTGAAACCATAGTTGTCAAAGGCGCGCCTTAGGTTCCGGGCTCACCAGGCTTCAGCCTCATTCGTCTAAGCACCTACCAGGCTCCTCACATTCAAAAGAAGCACGCCTGAATGCATCAGGCTCTTGGCTCTGGGCGCTAAAGGCGTGCGCCTAGGCGCGCCTGATACCAAAATTAGGTTTTTTTTAAGGAAATGTGATGATTTAGGTATGCTCAGAGTTTAGGAAAGAAAAGAAAATAAGAAATTGAATTATAGAAGAAAATTTAGGGAAAATATTACTTATGAAAGCTTCTCTCCTACATGATAAGTGAACAGTAACAATATTATTTTTAATAAAACTATGATATAGGGAAAATAAGAGCTAATTTCTGTTATTTTGTTTCTAGAACTTTCTGTAGATTGGCTATATTAAGCCATAGTTATTCATTTGTTAGGTATGCTTATATTGATGATGAATAGAATCTGATTTCCTTCCCCAATTACTGCTTCTCTTCTTTCCCTATTTCTCTTGATTTCTCTGTCAATTACTTGATTTCTCTATCGATTACTTTTCCACATATCAAACGACCATAGAAAAAATGGTCGTTTTAGTTGATTTGAACACATAAGAAAATATGAATTGATGAACCTTTTAATTTTTTTCATGGGTTTAACACTTGTTATAATTTATAAATAATTTTAGTTGGTGCGCCTAGCATGCCTAAAATTCGCCTTGCTCTGTGCCTGGCGCCTTGACAGCTATCGTTAAAACATTGGTAGTAAGATTTGTAAAGGTTTCTTCCTCAATGTTTCTTCTATAGGAAGCCATAATAATTACAATGGAATTCTTGATTGGATGGTTGTAGGGAAATTTCAGACTGACGTTGGCAAAGCATGGGCCTTAGAAATAGCATCAAGAAGAAAGCAGAGGCACTAATTTAAACCATTCACCTTTTTTCTTTTTGTCCATTTCATTCCTATAGTCTAACCTATGCACAATGTTTAATTTTTCAATCTCCATTTTCCATTTACTTCTTGTTCAACAACTTTTGCTGTATTATACATTTGACCAACAACCCATATTATTATTACTATTGCTATCCTATTTGTATATTAATAGGCAAAAAGTCATTTTCAGGTGGTCCTATCGCGTTTTTGCTGGTTTGGTAACTTTAGTACACATCATGGTTGTCAAACCCGGCTTAGCTCCTTGAACCGGTCGAGGTTTGATGTGTTAACCAGGGTTGAACTGGAGTTCAACCGGTGTGAATAAAATTGTTAAAAAATTTATTTTTTTCGATGATTAGAAGATTAGAATGTGATATAGAAAATGGTTAACTAGTAAACTATTTGTTTTCATACTAAAAAATAAATGAAGTTAATTTATCCAATATCAAAATTCAAAAATAACAGAAAGAAAGCATTGAATAAAACAAAAAAAAGTATCAAAATTATCTTATATCAAAATGGAAAAAATGGACATTAATGAGTAAAATACTCATTGAAATTAATTTCATTAAAGCTTTAAATTGTTAGTCTATAGGATAACTTCAAAACATTAAACAAAAAATAAATTTCAAGTCATTGATTGATTAAACCGTCAAGGGTCATTGGGCCACTGATTCAACTGATTGAGTCAATAGATTTTTAGCGGGTCATCTTATAGCTCGTTTTTAACATCAATCAGTCTGTTTATGTCATTAGGTCCATTTTTTTTATACGATTGGCTGGGCCAGATCTTACTACACTTATTCATTGGGTCATTGAGCCATAGATCTCATTGCCTTCATTGTCCTTTTAGTACGGATCACTTGTAGCATTGTTAATGAAGTTTCTATAATGCTCACAAATATGTACAAACAAGGATAAAACACAACTACTAAACAGGTAAAGAGTCGCCAAATGAGTAATTGTGTTATAGAACGGGCTCAAAAAGACATGTTGTGCATATTACCTATAATAGGTAAAACTATACTAAAGACTATGATATTTTTCTTTCCTTTAAAGCTCTTAAAGTTCCAATTTGAATGTATTGAGGCATTGTATATCTAATTTGTGAACATCATTAAGATGCTGGATATTTGTGAACATCAAATAAACTCCAATGTCCTAATTGAGGCATTTTGCAACTCCAATAGGATCAACACCTTTGATCAACATGTCAATTAGATTTATATCACCTTCAATCTTTTTCAAATACATTTCACTTTATTCACCAGACTTTAAGTGAAACGATATCTTTTACTGAATATACTTTGTCTTAAAACGAAGTACTCAATTTTTATCGCCAACTTTATTGCACTCTATTTTCATTGAGAAGAGCTTTTTTCATGTTAGTGCATGCATGGGTTTGAACTTTAATGTACACACGGAGTTATGGCTGCAAAACAAAGGATAGCGCATGCATGGGTTTGATGGCACATGATCATGGTGAGGTTTGTGGACATGAACATATATCACAACACATGCGAAGCTCTTTCTTCCAACCTCATTCCTCCCGCTAAGTCTGAAAGTCTTTTCCTTTGAGTACCACAAGGATAACAAAGGGCGACCTAAACTAATCTCACATGAAAAGGGTACCTAGAGGGATAAAATTCTAAAGCTTTCGATAAGATGGGTGTAAGGATGTAATGGAAGTTGATGTAGACGGTTTCCATTAAACTAAAGACATACTCCAAGCCTCTTAGAGGGAGGGCATGCAATAGAGCAATTAGTGCTCTACCCATTAGGGCATCCTCAATTCCAAGTAGGGCATGAGTGATGCCTTCGCAAGCTTTGCGGAAAATTTGGCAATCCTATGTGTGCTTTATAAGAAGAGCACTCTAGCTAGAGAGAAAGGGGGTGAGAAGATAAAGTGTAATAATGTCCCCAAATATCAAAAGAAACGAGTTGAATTAACTAAATGATATTCGGTGCTCATCTTAATCTTTTAAACTTAAAAAAAAACCAAAATTTCCAAGTTAAAAGATTATATCCATAGCAGAGTCTCCATTGTGAGCAGGCGGGAATCAAATTCACCCAAAATGTCGCCGCTAGGCGGGGTGTCCACTCGGAGGGGTGTTTAGTTTAGGGGTGGTGAAAACCAGTTTAGTTTATGATTTATCTTATTTAAGGAATAAAAGAATCGAGACTTAAATCCCGATACAAAAGACAGAGTCGCCACCCAAGTTGTCTATTTGGGAACGATTTTTGGTTCGGTTCCATTTGGGCGGGAGACTCATACCTTTTGGATCAGAGATTCGGGTATTGGATGAGCTACTTATTTCTCATTGAGTTAATTCAAAATTACATTTACTTCATAAAACCGTTTTTTTCATTCTTTAGCCTATTTTCTACACTCCTTCGCACATGTTTCATGCGATTAACAACATATATCGAGCAATTAAAGAAATAAAATTACAACCGGGGAAAGGGGAATTGCAAGGGAACCTATACATTTGTTCTAGGTTATAAAACAAAATAAATAAATTCGCCTGCATCCACAAAAGTTAGCACAAATACGGTACCCATAAAGTTAGCGCTTTATTGATGAAAACGTGATTATGTTAGCATGGTGGTTTTGCGATCGATAGTGCCTTGGTGGCTTCTAGGATTAAAAAGAAATAATGAGTCTTCAACGTGTTTTGTTGTAAAGTCACATTTTAACTTTTCGTTGATTTATTTACTAGGTTATTAGTGAACTTGGTCGCATGGCAAATGGCAGAGTTAGGTTCATTTTTACATGTTTATATGAAACAGGCATTCTGCCTAGTGAAATGGGACTCGTACGACTAAGAAGGACCCATACGACCTATAGGGAAGGGTCGTATGGGTAGTGGGGAGCTGTAAGAGTCTCAAATGGACCCAAGCAGAATGACCACATCACATGTTAAAATAGATCTGAAAGAAAACACATAAAAAGGTGGGATTTCCCTCCATACGGGGTATGACACATGGGTGCCAACAAGGCCCGTACTGGTTAGGACCACACCCAAAACAATTTAAATGTTAGATCAAACATAAGGTATTAGAATGGAAGAAAAATAAATAAAAAGTGAGTCTCTTTGAAACTCAGGAGTGTACCTCTACGCCGTGAATCCACTTTGAAACGATTCCAATGCCGAGAGAGAGTCTAGTAGCAACATTAGATCTGGATGAGGATGTTTTAGGGACTGTTTGGTGACTGTTTGTGGACAGAACCTCCCCTCCCAATCCTAAAATGAAGTTAGAATGGTATAAAATGTAGACAAAACCTATGTAGAAAGGTTTCTCCCTATTTTCTCCCTTCTTTACCCTTACTATACTCTCAAAAATCTGGTGGAAATGTTGTAACTATAGTATAATTTATGGTTGTGGTTCTTCTCCTCTCAAAATGTCAGGAAAAAGCCCCTTTTTATAGTAAAAATCTGGTCCCGACAACACTTATGGCTGATTGGTGCCAAATTATTGGTCTATGTGATGGTCTTTATAAGGTCAGAGAGGACGTGAATGACCCTTTTTGCGGAATTTACAGACTTTAAAAAGTCTTGTGTAGCGTGTTTGATATGTTTCGAATATAGTGGATCCGAATGATGCAAATATGAAATAATGTGCAACAAGGTAAAGAAAATCAAACACAGTATTTTATCCTGGTTCGGCCCCGCCTACTCTAGTCCTCGGAGTTTCCTTACTTCGAGCTTTTATCCACTAGTGGATTCCTTTTCAACTAGCAGGAATCAAGCCTTACAATTTGTCTCCGGAGATTTCTTCTCCTCCGAATGTAGGATATACCACTAGAAGCACCAACTTCTAGCTGAGTCCTCTTGAGCTTGTCTCTGGATGGTGACCCCTTCCGAATGTAGGATGTACCACTAGAAGCACCAACTCCTAGCTGAGCCCTTTTTCTTTAGTAAGATATACCACTTAGATTCTACCCAAACCTAAGCTGAGTCCTACAGGGAGATTCCACTCAAAGTACCAACTCTAAGCTAGTTCCCAATCTCAGTACTCACCCAAGTATGAGATCTTTACAACTTTGTTTTTCTCAAAGGATAGTTTTTGAATTCCTCAAGTTTATAAGTTTACTTGGGAATTCTTACAAATAGATACGAAATTGTTTGATTCTTAGAGGGATTAATGTAACTGACTGAGTAGTTGATTTCTTAAGATGATATGACACTGGAATCAATCAGCATCTTCTCAACTTATGAAGCTTGGCTTTTGTAGTCTTCAATCAGGAATATAATCATTGTGATCCGTTAGAATGTTCTTGAATCGTCACCGTTGATAAGATATGAGGTGACACTTCTAGAGCCATTGATCTGTCCGTTAGACTCATTAATTGATCCATTTGAAAAAGTTGTCAGTAGTCGTTTGTTTGGCTTTTTGTGCTTTGCCAAATTTCAAGCAACTTTTTCAGGTGTATGAGCTCCACGTGCCTTACCCATAGGTCTATGTAAAAAGGTTGTTTCCTTTTTCTCTTTCTGTGTGTCAGTCCTTTTTTCCTTTCTTTGATTTTGTGCAAGCTGTCACTTTTTCAATCTTCAAGGCAAATAGGAACTTTGACAGAGACCAATAACGGAGGGAAAGATAGTATTCAAATGTTTTCCCGTTGTTTATCTTTTGGATTGTTCGGATATCTTCATTCATTATCTTGTCCGGATGATCGTTCAATCAGTTGACCTCTCCATTAAGTTGACTTCTCCGGATGGCTCTTTCTTCATGCTTTGAGGATACATTATCTTTCAGCCTGGATGCATATTTCTTTGGTCTTTGCGATTTGTTTATTTTTAATGCTAAGTCTGGATTCGATCCTTTGATACCTGATGACTTTTGCTTCTGGATGCTGTTTTTGAGATCTTTAAAGTTTGTTTCCTTTCCAGACTTTAATCTTCATTTGTGGTCATAGGGGTTTATGGTCTTTAATATGTGTCCTAATGACTTGACTTGGACCTTATGCTTCCATTTTAGACTCGGGAGATCATATGTTTTTGTTTTCTCAAACTTGATCCGGATCTGTATTGCATTTGTTCTTCCGGATCATTGTTTCCCAACAATCTCCCCCATTTGATGGAAACAAAAACTTAATCACATCTAAGCATAAGCAAAGGGGTTTTATGAGCTAAGTATGATTCTTGATACTTAGTCATTTACAGATTTGCCCCCCCCCCCATAATTTTAGCATCTTAACTCCCTCATCATTTTTGCATTCTAGCTTCTAAGTTTTTGAAGTACAATTATTGATTGTAGTTAGAAGCAATTTTGAGTAGAATATTTCACTATATATACTCCTGTTGTCAACAATAATTAACCTCATATAGTTTCGGATTACAATTACAGAAATATATAAGTGAAAAATTACAGAACTAGCTATTAAAAGATTTGCAATAAAAAATGGCTATTCTATGAACTGTACTACTCTACTCATATACTTCCATGGCCTCATACAGAACTAGCTATTACAAGATTTGCAATGAAAAATGGCTATTCTATGAATTGTACTACTCTACTCATCTACTTCCATGGCCTCATCGTCTTTGCTTATGCTGCTCTTCTCCCCCTTATTGTTTGCATCAGATTGGGGGTCAATTACCATGTATGTTCTTTTATCCCAACTCTTCTGCCAAGCCTCGGAATAGATGGAGTAATCAACATTTCCTTCCAGGCGCTTTTCAATGATTGTTTCGACAGTAGCTGAAAAGAGATGGAATGGTTTGAGTTGGTCCCGGAGTTGCTTGTAGGACTTGACCATATCCATAATCATTTTAAAAGCGTGTTTTCTGTTCTCTTCTTCAAAAAATGGAAAGAGTGCCTTGAGAAGTGTTAAGCTGCACTTATATCCAAAGAATCTGTTGTCTCCTATGTATTGAACGAGATTCTGGACAACCAAGAGGAGAAGGCTTTCCAAAATGGCCAGTGAGGTTCCGAAGGTAGAAGTAGAAGGAGCGTTGAGTGAGAGATTAGCCATACCTGACTTTAATTGATCAACCTCCTGAATAATGTCTCTCTGAAAGTTGTGAAGACTAGAGTTGAGCGTTTTGAGGTCTTTGTTGAAGGTCTCTTTAAGGTTTGTAATTAGCTTGTCAGTTCCGAAGAGATGACTCCCAAAGTCTTCACTGATGTCATTTATATGCTTCTCCAGAAGCTTGGGTAGTCCTTCTTCTAGGAAATTGCATAACATTTCATGGGCAGTTTATTGTTCCTTATTTAGATAAGTAAGCCCAGAGGTGATGCCCTTTCCAGATTGAACTATAGCTCCGGGGATGAATTTTTCCAAGATTTCAAACTTGCTATTAATATACTCTTTAAGTTCAGTCTTCAAATCAGTAGATGAAGAAGTAATTTGGCCCATGATAGTCGCGCAGTTGTTGTTAGCTCCGTAGATTGCTAGAATTGCAAAGCGATTTAAGCCTGCAATATTACTGGTCAACTAGTTCAGCACCAGAGTGATCTTTGATGAGGAAGTTTCTGCGACTAGTTCTCCGGAGGGGAAGGTACCCGCTTTCTTCTCTATATTGTGTACTAGGCCTTTACTTTCCCCCAATTCAACCTTTAGATCTGGAGATATGGATTTTTCTATAGCAAGATTCTCCACGGATTTTAGCTGTTCACAGATGTTCCAGAGACTTTGCTTGATGTCCCCCTCTCTGTATCCTTCAACTGTAGCTTCCTCAATCATCTTTATAGCTACCCTCAACTTCTCAGCTCTGGTGGGTTTGGGATTGAATGTTGGTTTCTTTAAGATACTATTTGAAGATGAGGTTTCTTCAGACCCAGAGCTGCTTCCGGATTCTTCTGATCCAGAAGATTCATTCCCACTACTCTCTTCATCCTTCTTTTGTTCTTCTGCCTTCTCTGCCAACTTTCCCTCCGGAGTAGCCTCGCTCTTAGAGTTCACTTTAGAAGTTTGCTCAATGAGTCCCAGACTAGCTCCCCCTCCGAAGCATTGAGCTCTAAGATAGACTGAATTTCCATAGATGCAGTTTGGATGTCTGCAACTAAGTTGTCTTGATTTATGATGGCATCACCAGCCAAGTTATTAACAGTAGTATTAATAATAGTTACCTCAAGATTTTGTGGTGGCCCTATATGCTCTGTTTCATCTTCCCCAATTTCTACTTCAGTTTGCTCTTCAACCTCAATTTCCGGAGGACTGGCATTGTCCTCAGTCTCCCCTCCGAATGCCTTTTCAGGACTTATAGCTCGCACTGCTGTCTGATCCGGAATGGTGGTATTGTCCTCACCATTCCCTCCGGATGCCTTTTCAGGACTATCAACCTCTATCACTTCTGCGACTGGGTTTAAAAGATTTTCTGGGAGAGGTTCAGTTCTAGCTTTGAATATGAACATGCTTTCTCCAGATACTCTCTTTCTCGTAGGAGACTCAGATCAGCAGGAGAGATGGCGATTGATTGAGTGAGATCAGTTGCAATTTCAAAGAGCCTCCGTGTCCCTTAATGGATAGTTGGTAGGATTTCAAATTATCTTTCACTGCTACCATCATCTCATTGAATTGAGGATCCTACGGAATAATAATGTCCGAAAGGACGGGTTTCCTAGCAACCACTATAGCTTTTCCCTTGCTCATGTCTGCTACTCTAGATGTCTTGGGGATAGGCTCTTGGATTTGAATTCCAGCAGTAGGTTTTCTAACAGCCAATTTCTTCCTGTTAGCCTTAAGCGCTTCATTGAATGTTGAGCCCTTTCGGATGAGTGCTCTCTTAGAAATAGGTTCCTCCTCTTCTGTAGCACTACTTGGCTCACTAACGCAATCTTGCAGAATGTCTTATAGAGTTTTTCTTGCTCTTTTTCTTCCGGCCAGAATAGCAGCTTCCACCTCCGGAGTCTGATCTTCAAGCATTACCTCCGGAGTTTCCACTTTATTGCCCTTCTTTGCAGCAGCTTTTATGAGCCTCCCTCTAGGCTTCTTTACAAGGAATTTGGCCATAATCTGTGTGAGAGTCAATTTATCTTCATTTGTCTCTTCCCTCTCTATCACCACAGGTTTGAAATTAACTTTCTGTTGAGCTTTGGACTTTACAGTTCTAGCCCTTTTTGCTTCCGGAGCAATTTCCACTCCGGCCTTTCTGACTTTGCTCTTTTCTTGCCTATCCTTTCTGTTGACCAAGCACGAGTTTAGACTGACTTGGTGGATGACTCAGCTGTGCTTAAGTTTTGATCATAACAATTAAGTTAAGAATTGGATAATCAAATCAATAATAATGTTAAAATAAATAGTCTATGGTTTTAAGGGAGTTAGTAAAATTCAAGGGTAGAATTTCGAGTCTCCGCTGACCTAGCTATTTAGTTTAACTCTGAGTGGTTTCTGGCCTGAATACTTACTTGGTCTAGTATTATTCACTCAGCACTTGATATTTAGATTTTGTTTCAGCTATGTACATTTCGTTTTATCATTTCAGCTGAGTTACTTTAAGTCTGTCAACGTTGCTGACCTTACCTTTTAAGGTAAAAAGGAATCTTTACTTTTGATGTTGCTTTTTGTAGGAACATTAATGAGAAAAAGACAAAAAGAATTAATGCCTTGACAAGACATAAAATTATGAAGAAAATGACAAAGTCTTCCACTGCAAAGCTGCAACAAGTCAATTACCACTTCGGGCAATTCTGCAGATCTACCAACCTTGTATCCCGCACTATGCAACATGTTAGAAAGCCAGAGGGAATGGGATGAAGACACGTGGCAAGTCAGCGCGAGTTCTCTCTAACGGAAGACTGGCATCAAACGACAAAGAATTCAAATTGGAGCTCAAATTTCAAGCTAACAGATTAAATGTATTTCACAACGGTGGAATTATATCTCTTAATGGATCGATTTGAAGAAGCAACGAGTGAATTACTGAGCTATCAATTTCAGAAGATGCCAAGGCAAGTTCAACGGCTACTTTCTCAAATCCAACTGTAAAAGGAGCAAGAAGGCAAGCGTTAGAACTTGGTGATTACACCTGAATTTCCTAGAAGCAAATATCTGCCCACTTACAAGCTTTAAAGGAATTCTAGCCAGAAAAGCACAACTCAGCGAGAATTTGCTTAGAACAAGAGAGAATAGATTAGATCAAACAATTGTAATATTAGATCATTTGTAACTAGATCAACGTTTTTATAAGTTGAATCCAGCTCTTGTTTAAACTCTTATTGAGTTGCTGATAGAAGAGGGTATTCTAGTCAGCGGGTGAGCGATTGCAGTTTGGAGGGTACTTACTGTAATTGGAGAATTTGTGAAAGGCTTCTCCGTCTAGGGTAAAGGATTTGAGATTAGTGGATTAAAGCCGAGACACTCTCTCGGGACTGGATGTAAGCACAGGTTGCTGAACCAATATACAAATCTCTGTGTCCTTTACTTAAATCACATTTTCCAGTCTTTTCACTCAGCCAGCTGACCTCAATCAGCGGAACCATAATTATCGCGAAAAAGATCAAAGTTTCTTGAGTGAGTCATTCACCCCCCCTCTGACTCATTGAGTGTACGCATAGGGACCAACAAGTGGTATCAGGGCAGCTCTCATTTCACAGATTTCACAATCTTTGAGACAAAGACCATGGCTACAAAGGAGAATCCAGTGGAAGAGCTCAAGCTTATATTTTGCCTGAAGGCATGTCAGTTACCAGGTGTCCAATGTTCAATGGAGAACATTATACTTACTGGAAGAACAGAATGATTAATTTCATTCAGTCTCAGAGTATGCATGCTTAGATGACCATTGTAGAAGGGCCATATATTCCATCACATGTGAAGAATGGAGTTACTATTGATAAGTACTCCACTGAATGGGATAATAATGATTTGGCCAGGCTCAAAGAAAATGCAGCGGCTATCAACTATCTTCATTGTGCTCTTGATGCAACTGAGTTTAATCGCATTTCTGGATGCGAGACAGCCAAAGAGATTTGGAAGAAGTTGGAAGTAACGTATGAAGGTACTGACAAGGTGAAAGAGTCCAAGATCAATATCCTCATGAGGGATTATGAATGGTTTTACATGAAGCCCAAGGAGAATATTTCTAACATGAACACCAGGTTCATGAATATAGTCAATGAGCTGAAAAGACTTGGCAAGACCTTCACAGAAGAAGTGGCCGTCAAGAAGATTCTTAGAAGCTTGACTCAAGATTGGGAAGCCAAGAAGAGTGCTATTAAAGAGACTCATGATTTGAACATTTACAAGTTTGATGAGCTGATTGGAACTCTGCTGACTCATGAGATGTCCTTGAAGCAATATGAAGATGAGTCCAAGAAGCACAGGTTCAAAGAGAAAGAGAGCTCAAGCAGAGCTATTATTCTAAAAGCTGATGATGGTAATGAAGAAGATTCCTCTGAGGAAGGATATCCAGAGGACAGAAAAGAAGAAATAGTTCTAATGACCAAGAATTTCAGGAGATATCCGGGTAAAGATAAGAACTTTCACAAGTTCAGAAAGACATGCAAGTATAAGAATGGAGCAGTTGATAGACCACGAAAGGAATTCAACAAAGAGCATAACAAAGACATCAAATGCTTTGAATGTGGTGAGAAGGGGCATATTCAGTCAAGCTGGCCTAAGGCTAAGAAGGATAAGTTCAAGAAGTAGAAGAGTAAGAAAGCCCTTGCTGCTACCTAGAGTGACTCTCAACAAGAGTCATCATCCTCAGATGAAGAGGCATATGATTCTTCCAATGTGTGTCTCATGGCTAAGGATGATTTAGTTCACTCAGAGTCAGCTGACCAACCAACAACTTCCGCTGCCAGGCAATTAGGTGACCAAAGCAAAGACAAAGGAAATATCTCTGAGGTAAATTCTGAACCCCCTTTGTCTTCTGATGAGCTTGCCGCAGTACTGAATGATGTTATTAATGTGACTAAAAATTCAACCAAATACATCAGAGTACTTTAGAGGAGGTGTGATGATATAGAAGATGCCAACTCTTCTACATCACTTGACATCCTATACCTGATGGAAAAAGCTAAATACCAAAATGGATATAACAGCAAACTCTCTAAGAAATTGGATGAGCTAGCTACTGAAGTAATAGCTTTGAAAAAGGTGTGGGTCCCTCCTCAACCTAGTAGGAATACTCAAAGTAACCGCACTCACCACTCTGAGAAGGTTTCTCAAAAGAGTAAAGTGAGTAGTCCTAATCCTAAGGCCGCCTGTAGTTTTTTGTGGTAAGCCAGGACATGCTACAGTGTGTAGGCACAAAAATGGTTACTATGATGAGTATGAATGGTCAAGATGACCACCACTAACAAGGGAAGACCCAACCAGAAAAGGCATGGGTACCTAAGAAAACTTTATTGTTTTGCAGGTGAGCCTGAGATCCACTGATGATAGCAGAATATGGTAATTGGTTAGTGGATGCTCGAGGCATATGACAGGTGATGAAAAGCAATTCATCGCATTGGAGTGAAGAAGAAATGGAAGTGTTAGTTTTGGACACAAAAAGAAAGGAAAGATTGTTGGCAATGGCACAATGGGAGTCAAGCCTTCAACTGATAATGTGTCTCTGGTGAAAGGCTTAAAGTTCAACTTGCTAAGCGTTGCTCAGCTGTGTGACAAAGGCAGAAAAGTGATATTTGACTCAACAGGCTGCTCAGTCATTGATGGTAACTCTGACCAAACTATTTTTTATGCTCATAGAATTAATAATGTTTATATGTTTGATTTATCCACCAACTCCAATGATATTTGCTTAGTTTTTAAGGAGGAAAACTCATGGCTATCGCACAGAAGGTTAGGACATATCAGTATGACCAATCTGTCCAAATTAGCTAGAAATGAACTTGTTGAGGGTTTATCCAATCTAGCCTTTGAAAAAGATAGACTCTGCTCAGCATGCTAACTTGGGAAACAATTTAGGAAGACCTTTAAATCCATAGCTGATATATCTTGTTCTCATCTACATATGGATTTGTTTGGGCCTGTTGTGCCAACAAGTCTAGGTGGAATGAAATACACCCTTGTGGTTGTAGATGATCTAACCAGGTTCACTTGGATTGTCTTGCTAGCAATCAAAGATGAAACATTTGAATCATTCTCTAGGTTGGCTACCCAGATCATGAATGAAAAAGACCTTAAAATTAATAGAATCCGCAGTGACCATGGAAGAGGATTAAAAAACAAGCAGTTTGAGGAATTCTGTTCTGAGCATGGTATTGACCACAATACTTCTGCCCCTCATACACCTCAGCAAAATGGGGTTGTTCAGAGAAAGAATCGCACTATTACGGAGATGGGTCGTTCTATGCTGAGTGATAACAATCTACCAATGTATTTCTGGGGAGAAGCTGTAAACAAAGCTTGTTACATTCTAATCAGGGTTTTAATTCGCCCAGTTTTGAATAAAACTCCTTATGAACTTTGGAAGGGGCGCAAGCCCAAGGTTGGTCATCTCAAGGCCTTTGGTTGTAGATGCTTCATATTAAACATTAAGGACCAATTGGCTAAATTTGACCCTAAGGCTGATGAAGGAATCTTTCTGGGTTACTCAACACATAGTAGACCATACAGAGTGTATGTCAAGAGGACTGACATCTTAGAGGAGTTCATGCATGTAGATTACGATGAAATTAATAATGCAGGTAGATAAGCCAGTGATGATGAAAGAGAAAATGAACAAGTCAACGGATCAGTCAGTCAGCCCATAATTATTTCTGATCCAATACCAGAGAAAGAAGAAAATGAAGTTGACTCTGACCAATCAATCAACTTTGGTGATGATGTGGATGCTCAACCAATGACTGTAGCTCAACGAGCAGATCTTGATCTACCAAAAGAAGTCAGAGCAAGGAGAGATCACCCAGTTGATAAGATTCTTGATAGTGTGCAAAATCCAGTGCTGACTAGAGGTCAACTTAACAGAATGATGAGCCATTCATCATTTGTATCATTGATTGAACCAAAGAAGTTGGAAGATGCTGAGTTTGATGACAACTGGATGATTACAATGCAAGAATAGCTAGACCAATTTAGAAGAAATGAAGTTTGGGATTTGGTGGAGAAACCCAAAGGAAAGTCAATCATAGGCACCAAATGGGTTTTCAAAAACAAGTTAGATGAAGCTACTAATGTTGTCAGAAATAAAGCCAGACTAGTTGCTCAAGGCTACAATCAACAAGAAGGTATTGATTATGGAGAAACATTTGCACCAGTAGCAAGACTTGAAGCCATAAGAATTCTCTGTCCTTTTGCATCCCATATGAACTTCAAGCTGTTTCAAATGGATGTTGAGAGTGCATTTCTCAATGGTTATATTCAAGAAGAAGTCTATGTCAGACAGCCCCCAAGCTTTGAAGACCTTAAATATCCAAATCATGTCTTCAAGCTGAAGAAAGATCTATATGGACTGAAATAGGCTCCAAGAGCTTGGTATGAGAGACTGACTAACTTTTTAATCAACAAAGGTTATGTCAGAGGGAAAGCAGATTTAACTCTGTTTATCAAGAAGAAGCATCAAGATGTGTTGCTGGTCCAAATCTATGTGGATGACATCATATTTGGAGCAACTGATGAAAAGCTATGCAAAGAGTTCAACCAATAGATGAAGAAAGAATTTGAAATGTCAATGATGGGAGAGCTTAATTTCTTTCTTGGTTTGCAAATCAAGCAAAGTAATGATGGGATCTTCATCAGCCAAGCCATGTATGCCAAGGAAGTACTCAAGAAGTTTGACATGGATAAAGCTAAGCCAATGTCAACACCCATGGCCATTGATACAATTCTGAGTAAAGATGAGGAAGGTAAACCTATAGAGAGTAAGCTCTACAGAGGTATTATTGGTTCTCTACTTTACTTAACTGCTAGTAGGTGTGACATTCAATATGATGTATGTTACTGTGCGAGATATCAAGCTGACCCCAGAGTTTCTCACTTAGCTGTTGTTAAGAGAATTCTCAGGTATTTGCTAGGCTCTGTTGATGCAGGTTTATGGTATCCAAGTAATGCACACTTCACTCTGAGAGGATACACATATGCTGACTATGGAAGAGACAAACTTGAAATGAAGAGCACCACAGGAGGATTATCATTTCCTTGGTGATTGTCTAGTTACATGGTATAACAAGAAGCCGACTTCTGTGGCTCTGAGTACAGTTGAGGCTGAGTACATGGCTGCTAGAAGTTGTGTAGCACAACTGCTATGGATCAAGCAGCAATTGGAGGATTATGGCATAAAGTCAAATTGCCTTGAAGTCATGTGTGACAATAAGAGTGCAATTGCCTATCCAAGAATCTAGTTTAACATGGCAGGATGAAGCATGTCAATATAAGACATCACTTCATAAGGGATAATGTGCTAAAAGGAGAAGTCAAGCTCACATACATTCCTACTGAAGAGCAGCGAGCTGACATATTCACAAAGCCTATTGGAAAGGATCAATTCAACACGCTAAGACAGCTGATCGGAATGTCCAATCCAATTTGAAGAAATACATCACACTTTAACCTATTCTAGAGCTGACCAATCTAGGGCACACACTGAGCTTCTGCGAATTAGGTTAAGTATTTCTTTTGCCGCTTGAATTTTGGACAAGTCATTAATTGTCACCGGTTATCTTTCAAATTTAAACTTGATAGAAACGGTAGGAAGTTATGAAACGATCCACATTCAGTAGTGGCTATCCCGTGTTTCTCAAGTTCATTAATCCTACGGTATACATTATGCAATCTAACCATTGAATCTTAAGACCATGGATTATGAGTCATACACGTAGCTTTGCAGGTTTATAAGAAGAATTTTTGGCTATTTAAGGAGAAATTCAGAAAGAGGAAAGGTTACTTTACCAAAATTTCTTTCTCTGCAATTTCCTTCCTAAATTTCTAAAATCCCTATTTTTCTCAAAGCAAAGTCGCTATGGCGTGCACATCAGGGAGGAATTCTAATCTTTTTGTGAGAAATAAGAAGGATACTCACTGGGTTACTACCAGAGATCATATGGCTCAGTTAGCAATTAGTATGGACAAGATTGAAGAACTCAGAATTCCCACCGGAACAAAGTATACTCCTACATCTTGGTGTTTTATGGAGAAAACGGAGGTAGATAGACCAACCACAGTAGACATGCTGAGTTTCTGTGGTAATGAGATGTTTGGGAAGTGGGCACGTCAACACCACTTAAGAGGATTCTTTGAACTCCCAAATGGATGTTATGAGGAGATAATGGATAGATTCTACAATGGAATTCATTTGGTGGAAGGTCAGAAGGATCTGTTCGTAACCACCATGATGGAGAGGAAAGTGTATGTGACTCCCAAGCTCATTGCAGGTCTACTAGGAATGAAGGAAAGAGGTCTGAAACTACGAGTTGTTAATAATGAAGATCATGTTGATGTTCCCATAGACTATGAAGTTCCAGCATATTACAATTGTTGAACCAAGCACAAGTTAGGACTGACTCAGGAGATGACTTAGTCGTGCTTAAGTTTTGATTATATCAATTCAATTAAGTGTGAGATAATTAAATCAATAATGATGTTAAAATAAGTAGTCTGAGGTTCTAAGGGAGTTAGTAAATTCAAGGGTAGAATTTCAAGTCTCCGCTGACCTAGCTATTTTGTTTTAACTCTGAGTGGTTTCTGGGCTAAGTACTTACGTGGTCGCTGACCAAATAATATTCGCTTAAAACACTTAGTATTTAGACTCTATATCAGCTATGCTTTGCGTTTACATATTCTGCTGAGTTATCTTTAGTCTGTCAAAGGAACTGACATTACCTTTTAAGGTAAAAAGGGATCTTTGCTTTTAGTGTTGTTTTTTGCAGGATCATTAATGAGACAAAGGTGTTGTTTTTTGCAGGATCATTAATGAGACAAAGACAAAAAGAATTAATGCCTTGACAAGACTCAAAGTTATGAAGAAAATGACAAAGTCTTCCAACTTAAGTCTGCAACAAGTCAATTGCCATTTTGGTATAATCTGCAGATCTACCAACTTTGTATCACGCACTCTGCATCATGTCAGAAAACCAGAGGGAATGGGATGAAGACACGTGGCAAGTCAGCGCGAGTTCTCTCTAACGGAAGACTGGCATCAAACGACAAAAGATTCAAATTGAAGCTCGAATTTCAATCTAACTGATTGAAATGCATTTCACAATGGTGCAATTCTATCTCTTAACGGATTGATTTGAAGAAGCAACGGGTGAATTGCTAAGTTGTCAATTGCAGAAGATGCCAAGGAAAGTTCAACGGCTACTTTCTCAATCCATCTATAAAAGGAGCAAGAAGGCAAGGGTTAGAACTTGGTGATTACACCTAAACTTTCAAGAAGCTAAAACTCTGTCCATTTGCAAGCTTAAAAGAAGTTCAAACTAGAAAGCACTACTCAGTGAGAATCTGCTTTAAACAAGAGAGAATAGTATAGTTCACTCCATTGTAATATTAGATCGTTTGTAACTGGATCAACATTCTATAAGTTGATTCCAGCTCTTGTTTTTAGACTCTGTTTGAGTTACTGATAGAAGAGGGTATTCTAGTCAGCGGGTGAGCGATTGCAGTTTGGAGGGTACTTACTGTATTTGGGGAATTTGTAAAAGGCTTCTCAGCCTAGGGTAAAGGAGTTGAGATTAGTGGATTAAAGCTGAGACAATCTCTCGGGACTGGATGTCAGCACAGGTTGCCGAACTAGTATAAAAATCTCAGTGTTCTTTACTTTCTCGCATTTTCTAGGTTATTACTCAGCCAGCTGACCTCACTCAGCGGAGCAGTCATCCTTTGAGAAAAAGTTTCATTTATTCTGTAGTGAGTTATTCACCCCCCTCTGACTCAGTGAGTGTACGCATAGGGACCAATAAGTGGTATCAGAGCAGTTTTGAAATCAAAAGATCTCATAATCTTTGAGATAAAGACCATGGTGTACAAGAGAGAATCGTGTGGAAGGACTCAAGCTTATATCCTGCCTGAAGGCATGTTAGTTACCAGACCTCCCATGTTCAATGGAGAGCATTATACTTACTGGAAAAATAGAATGAAGAATTTCATTTAGTCCCAGAGTATGTATGCTTGGATAGCCATTATTGAAGGACCTTATGTTCCTATTATCATGAAGAATGGAGTTAAAGTAGATAAATACTCTGATGAATGGGACAGTCAAGACTTGATCAGATTGAAGGAAAATGCAGCTGCTATCAACTATCTTCACTGTGCTCTTGATGCTACTAAATTTAATTGTGTTTTAGGATGCGAGACAGCCAAAGAAATCTGGAAGAAGTTGGAAGTAACTTATGAATTACTGACAAGGTGAAGGAGTCCAAGATCAACATCCTCATGAGAGATTATGAGTGGTTTTACATGAAGCCTAAGGAGGATATCTCTAACATGAATATCAGGTTCATAAATATAGTAAATGAGCTGAAAAGCCTTGGCAAGACCTTCACAGAAGAAGAGACTGTTAGAAAATCTTGAGGAGTCTGACTCAAGATTGGAAAGGCAAGAAAAGTGTGATTGAAGAGGCTCATGATTTAAAGACCTACAAGTTTGATGAGCTGATTGGAACTCTGCTGACTCATGAGATGTCTCTGAAACAATCTGAAGATGAGTCCAAGAAGCACAGGTCCAAAGAGAAAGAGAGCTCAAGTAGAGCTATTGTTCTAAAAGTTGATGATGATGATGAAGAAGAAGAAGAATCCTCTGAGAAAGGATATCCAGAAAATAGAAAAGAAGAAATAGCTCTAATCAACAAGGAGCATAACAAAGACATCAAATGCTTTGAATGTGGTGAGAAAGGGCATATTCAGTCAAGCTGTCCTAAAACCAAGAAGGACAGGTTCAAGAAGAAAAAGGGTAAGAAAGCCCTTGCTACTACCTGGAGTGACTCTGAACAAGAGTCATCATCCTCAAATAAAGAGGCGCATGATTCTGCCAATGTCTGTCTCATGGCTAAGGATGATGGAGTTCACTCAGAGTCAGCTGACCAACCAACTACATCCGCTGCCAGACAGTCAGCTGATTAAAACAAAGACAAGGGAACACACTCTGAGGTAAATTCTGAACCCCCTTTGTCTTCTAATGAGCTTGCCGTCGTGCTCAATGATGCTATTAATGTGACTAAGAAGTCAACCAAATACATTAGAGTACTTCAAAGGAGGTGTGATGATATAGAAGACGTTAACTCTTCTACATCACTTGATATCCTATACCTGATGGAAAAAGCTGAGTACCAAAATGGATATAACAGCAAAATCACTAAGAGATTAGACGAGTTAGTTGATGAATTAACAGCTTCGAAAAAGGTGCGGGTCTCTCCTCAACCTGGCAGGAATACTCAGAGTAACCGTACTCACCACTCTGAGAAGAATTCTCAAAAGAGTAAAGTGAGCAGGCCTAATCCTAAGGCCGTATTGGAAAACCAGGACATGCTACTGTCATGTGTAGGCACAAAAATGGTTACTATGATGAGTATGGCTGGTCAAGGATGACCACCACTAACAAGGGATGACCCAGCCAGAAAAAGGCTTGGGTACCTAAGAAAACTTAACTGTATTATAGGTGAGCCTGAGATCCACTGATGATAAAAGAATGTTGTATTTGGATAGTGGATGCTCGAGGAACATGACAGGTGATGAAAAGCAATTCATCACATTGGAGCGAAGAAGAAATGGAAGTGTTAGTTTTGAAGACAACAAGAATGGAAAGATTGTAGGCAATGGCACTGTAGGTGTGAAGCCTTCAATTGACAATGTGTCTGTGGTAGAAGGCCTAAAGTTCAACTTGCTAAGCATTGCTCAGCTGTGTGACAAAGGCAGAAAAGTGATATTTGACTCAGCGGGCTACTCAGTCATTGATGGTAATTCTGACAAAACTATTCTTTATGCTCCTAGAATCAATAATGTTTATATGGTTGATTTATCCCCTGGTTCCAATGATATATGCTTAGTTTCCAAGGAGGAAAACTCATGGCTATGGCACAGAAGATTAGGACATTTCAATATGACCAATCCATCCAAATTAGCCAGAAATGAACTTGTTGAGGGTTTACCCAATCTAGCCTTTGATAAAGATAGACTCTACTCAGCATGCCAACTTGGGAAACAATTTAGGAAGACCTTTAAATCTATAGCTGATATATCTTCTTCTTGTCCCCTTGATCTTCTACACATGGACTTGTTTGGGCCTGTTGTGCCAACTAGTCTAGATGGAATGAAATACACCCTTGTGGTTGTAGATGATCTGACCAGGTTCACTTGGATTATCCTGCTATCCAGCAAAGATGAAACATTTGAATCATTCTCTAGGTTGGCTACCCGAATTATGAATGAAAAAGACCTTAAAATTAATAGAATCTGCAGTTACCATGGAAGAGAATTCGAAAACAGACAGTTTGAGGAATTTTGTTCTAAGTATGGTATTGACCACAATTTTTCTGCACCTCATACACACCAACAGAATGGGGTAGTTGAGAGAAAGAATCGCACTATTGCAGAGATGGGTCGTTCTATTCTGAGTGATAACAACCTGCCAAAGTATTTCTAGGGAGAGGCTGTTAACTCAGCTTGTTACATTCTAAACAAGGATTTAATTCGCCCAGTTTTAAATAAAACTCCTTATGAACTTTGGCAGGGGCGCAAGCCCAAGGTTGGTCATCTCAAGGCCTTTGGTTGTAGATGCTTTGTATTAAATACTAAAGACCAATTGGCTAAATTTGATCCCAAGGCTGATGAAGGAATCTTTCTGAATTACTCAATATACAGTAGGGCATACAGAGTGTATGTCAAGAGAACTGGCATCCTAGAGGAGTCAATGCATGTAGATTTCGATGAAACTAACAATGCAGGTAGAGAAGCCAGTGATGGTGAAAGAGAAAAGGATCCAATCAGTGGATCAATCAGTCAGTCCATAGTCATACCATA
This sequence comes from Euphorbia pulcherrima, assembly GCA_947683365.1. Classification (NCBI taxonomy): domain Eukaryota; kingdom Viridiplantae; phylum Streptophyta; class Magnoliopsida; order Malpighiales; family Euphorbiaceae; genus Euphorbia; species Euphorbia pulcherrima. The sequence goes on along the minus strand of CANTUS010000007.1, from coordinate 21,333,947 downwards.
TCCAACTCAAGAAAAAAAGGAAGATGAAGCTGACCTGGACCGATCAATCAACTTTGGTGATGATGTGGATGCTCAACCAATGACTGTAGCTCAGCAAGCTGATCCTGATCTACCCATAGAAGTCAGAGCAAGAAGAGATCACCCAGTTGATAAGATTCTTAATAGTGTGCAAAATCCAGTGCTGACTAGAGGTCAGCTAAATAGAATGATGAGCCACTCAGCATTTGTGTCCTTGATTGAACCAAAGAGGTTTGAAGATGCTGAATTAGATGACAACTGGATGATTGCAATGTAAGAAGAGCTAGACCAATTCAGGAGGATTGAAGTATGGGATTTGATGGAAAAACCCAAAGGAAAGTCAATCATAGGCACCAAATGGGTTTTCAAAAACAAGCTAGATGAAGCTGGCAATGTGGTCAGAAACAAGGCCAGACTAGTTGCTCAAGGCTACAATCAACAAGAAGGCATTGATTATGGAGAAACATTTTCCCCTGTAGCAAGACTTGAAGCCATAAGAATTCTTTGTGCTTTTGCATCTCATATAAACTTCAAGCTTTTTCAAATGGATGTAAAGAGTGCATTTCTTAATGGTTATATTCAAGAAGAAGTCTATGTCTGACAGCCCCTATGCTTTGAAGACCCTAAATATCCAAATCATGTCTTCAAGCTGAAGAAAGCTCTATATAGACTGAAACATGCTCCAAGAGCTTGGTATGAGAGACTGACTAAGTTTTTTATCCGCAAAGGTTATGTCAAAGGGAAAGCAGATACTACTCTGTTTATCAAGAAGAGGCATCAAGATGTGTTTGTAGTCCAAATCTATATGGATGACATCATCTTTGGAGCAACTAATGAGAAGCTATGTAAGGAGTTCAGCCAACAGATGAAGAAAGAATTTGAAATGTCAATGATGGAAGAGCTTAATTTTTTCCTTGGTTTGCAAATCAAGCAAGGTAATGATGGGATTTTCATCAGTCAAGCTAAGTATGCCAAGGAAGTACTCAAGAAGTTTGACATGGATAAAGCTAAGCCAATGTCAACACCCATGGCCACTGATACAATTCTGAGTAAAGATGAGGAAGGTAAACCTGTAGAGAGTAAGCTCTACAGAGGTATTATTGGTTCTCTACTTTACTTAACTGCTAATAGGCCTGACATTCAATATGCAGTATGTTACTGTGCAAGATATGAAGTTGACCCCCAGAGAATCTCACTTAGCTGCTGTTAAGAGAATTCTCAGGTATTTGCTAGGCTCTGTTGATACTGGTTTATGGTATCCAAGTAATACAGATTTCACTTTAAGAGGATACACAGATGCTGCCTATGGAAGAGACAAACTAGAAAGGAAAAGCACCACAAGAGGTTGTCATTTCCTTGGTGATTGTCTAGTAACATGGTATAGCAAGAAGCAGACTTCTGTGGCTCTGAGTACAGTTGAGGCTGAGTACATGGCTGCAAGAAGTTGTGTAGCACAACTGTTATAGATCAAGCAGCAACTGGAGGATTATTGTATACAGTCAAATTGTCTTGAAGTCATGTGTGACAACAAGAGTGCAATTGACCTATCCAAGAATCTAGTTCAACATGGCTAGGATGAAGCATGTCAATATTAGACATCACTTTATAAGGGATCATGTGCTGAAAGGAGAAGTCAAGCTCACATACATCCCAACTGAAGAGCAGCGAGCTGACATATTCACGAAGCCCATTGGAAAGGATCAATTCAATACTCTCTGACAGCTGATCGGAATGTCCAATCCAATATGAAGAAATACATTTCACTCTAACCTATTCTAGAGCTGACTAAACTAGGGCACACTCTGAGCTTCAGTAAAAAGGTTAAGTATTTCTTTTACCGCTCGAATTGTGGACACGTCATTAATTGTCACCTGCTATCTTTCAAGTTTAAACTTGACAGAAAATGGTAGCAAGTTATGAAACGATCCATATTTAAAGCAATTATTCCGTGTTTCTCGCCCTCATTAATCTTACATATGCGTTATGAAAATCTAACCGTCTATCTTGAGACCATGGATTGTGAGTCGTACACATAGCTTTACAGGTTTACATTTAGAAATTTTAGCTATTTAAGGAGAAGTTGAGAAAGGAGAAGGGTCACTTTACCAAAATTCTCTGCTCTTTGAATCCCTAATTTCTATTTTTCTCTAAGCATATTCTATGGCGAGTACATCTAGAAGACCTTCTGAACCTTGCTCCAAGAATCCATTGTTCGTATGGGACAAAGATGAAGCGTGTTGGGTGACAACTGTTGATCACTGGGCTCAAGCAGCCATTAATATCAAAGATATGGAGGATCAATTCATTCCAGTGGGAACAAAATATATTCTGACTGAGTAGGACACAATAGAAGGTGCAGAGGTGAAGAAGCCAACCACAGTTGATTTTCTCAGCTTCGCAAGCGATGAAAGGTTTGGAAGATGGACGCGCTAACACCATCTCAGGGGATTTTTCGAAATTCCCAGTGGGTGCTATAAGCAGATTGTAAAGCGCTTCTACAGAGGAATTCATATGGTGGAAGGCTTTGAAGATATGTTTGTCACCACAATGATAGGGAGAAAGGTGTATGTGACCCCTAAGCTTATTGATGAGCTGTGTGGAATGAAGGAGAGGGGACTCAGACTGCGAGCTGTAAAAGATAAGGAGGAAGACAATATAGACATTCCCATTGACTACGAGGTTCCTCATGATTACAAAGCTAGAGAGTTGATCGCTTCTACGTTCATAAAGGAGGGCAAGTAGGCTTATGAGTCTGTTACTAAAGTATTGTTGCCCAAGACTAGTTCTACAGGGAGTTGCTCTAAGTTTGAGAGAGTATTCATATATGCTCTGACTCATGGGATGCACATAAATTGGCCTTTGGCAATTCTGCACAGATTTCTGAAGGTGACCAAGCATATGATATATGGACATCTTGTAATGGATATTTGCAGAGCTTACGAGCTTTATATGGAAGGATGGGCACGACAGAGCAGGATTACACTCAAGATTATTGAGTCAAGAATTCTGAGTAATGCTCACTTTCATGGGCTAAGGTGTGGAGAGAGGCCAAGGAATACAAAGTATATCAAGCTAAAGCCCGGGGAAGTAAGAGTAAAAGATCCTAAAGCTATTATGCCCATGAGAAAGATTAAACCTGAAGAGGAGGATTTAACCTTAGATGCCTTCGTAGCAAGAGAGCTGGAAAGAATAACCAAGCTTAGAGCAGAAAGAGGAGAAGGAGGAGAAGGAGGAAAGAAGGATGTGAAGAAGGAGGTCAGGAAGGACTCCAAGAAAGAAAGCAAGGCTAGATCAGCAAGCTCAGTTCCAATTGTTGTTCCCAAGAAGACTAGGCCCTCAAAGGACTCTAAAGATATCAAGAACAAGGAACTGACTCTGAAGGAGGTTATGGAAGAAAAGGAAGCTGAGAAGGAATTAAGGGAGGAGATGCCCCTATCAAGAAAGAGAAAGTCATAAGAAGCTGAGTTAGACAAGGTGACTGCTAAAGGAAGGGAAGCTACATCAGTTCCTATTCCCAAGGTAGGTCAGCCAAAGAAGAAGCTGATGGTGATAAAGGGAACAAGTGTTGCCCAAAATCTTGAGGAAGCAGAGAAGTTGAAGGCTGCTGAGAAGGAAAGAATCTTGAAAAAGAGTGAAAAGATTGAAGCTGAGATAAGAAGGAAAGCAGAAGCAGCAGTAACTAAAGCTAAGAATATAGAAGAAGTTTTACAAAAGGCAATGGCTAGCCTGGTTGAGAAGGAAGTGAATGAAGTAGTTAAAGATGTGATTGGGGCTCTGGATAGAATTGATGAGCAAGGAGAATAAGAGGAGGAAGATGAAGTTATGGAGATAGAAGCTGGAGAATTTGAAGTGCAAAACTCTGACCAGCAGGTCACATTGACTGTTGAGGAAGCAAAGGTAAGGAAGAGAAGGAGAAGGAAGAAGAAAATTTTTTCACTTTCCCAAACACCACCGAATCACCACTATCCCCTACACCCATCTCTGCCTTACCCCTGCCAAGCCAAACACCACCCACACCATCATCATCCAACTCTAGCCAATCCAACCAACCCACTGACCAAACAACCATCATTCCATACCTTTCACCACCAGGATCTCCAGTAAGAGAACTATTTTAATTGGAAGACCCTCCTCCAGTCAGAGGACCTCCAATAATTGAAGAGATCCCTGAATAACCACAACAACCACCACAATATCAACCCCAATTCAACCCTACTACTGCCCTATTGGGAGACATAAGAAGGCTGGGAAGAGAGAGATTTCCAGAACTGAGGACAGATGCTGAACTTGATGCCCAAATTGCCAAATCTTTACTGTCTGAGGAAGTTCTGAGGAGTATAGCTAAGGCTGTTGAGCCTGTGAAGGGTTTTATAAAAGCAGTGGATGAAATGAAAGCTCACTTCAAGTCCGTACCTACACAGTTTTCACTAGTCCAGGCAATAGTATCCAACTGTTTGCCCTTGTTATCTATTGCAGGTAGGCAGGCAACTAGTCTGAATTTGGAAGTGGAGGAGCTGAAGAAGATGATGCTGAAAATATATGAGATCAATTGTAAAATGGTGAATCAAGAGAGGGATTTTCGCAATTCGCTGATTAACAAATTCAATCCACTACTTGAAGCCATGATAAAAGTCCTTGATGGATACAACATCCTAAGCAAAGAAAATGATGAAAATACAACACGGTTGGATGCACTTGTTAATAGAATCAACTCTCTCATCACCATTGTTACAAGAAATCAAGGATTGCATACTGAATTCAGGACCTTAAGAGATGATGTGTTGGAAGGAGTGAAGAACTCAGAAGGAGCTATGTTGAATGCCTTAAAGAGGCTTAATATTTCTGATGCTCTGAGTAGTGACATTGTAATGGCAGATGCTGAACAGGAGCCCAATCTTCACCAGAAACTTGGTCATATCAGAGACCAAATTAAGCAAGTTCAAGCACATGTCATCAATGATGGAGAAGCCCTGGATAAGGTCTACAATGAAATATCTACTCATATCAGGAGCACTCCAATGCTAGAACGCATACTCAGAGAGAACAATCAAGTAAAGGCGCTAGCATGTCTCACCCAGATATCCAACGAAGGTTTGAATGCACAATATAAGGTTAATCTGTCTAAATCTCGAGCTCTTGTTGGACTTTTTGCTTTTCTTAGAGAGCAGGATGCAATATCACAAGAAATTTATGAGCTGCTGGTCCAGAATTTTTCCTCGAATATATATGGACAACTTGATTCATTTGAAGACTCTCTGAGCTCATTTGATCATCAAACTCCAGCCATTTTGGATTCAATGGCAATAGGGCATAAGGATCGCGAGAAGCATGAAAAAGAAGCAAAGGAGAGCGAGCAGAGGATTGCTGAATTTTCTTATAACCTATCAAAGGATCTGGAGCGCATTCAGAGATAATATGCTGAGGCTAGAAAGAGGATAGGCAAAGAAATTGCTCAGCCTAAGGAAAAGAAGAGCAGGTGGGATCAGCAAGAATATGAGCAGAGAAGAGCCAATTTGGGAGCCCCACCTATGCCTAAGGAATAGAATAGGATTTTCTTTGTAATTGCTAGTTCATACTTGTAAAACTTAGTATAGATTAACTTTCTGTTATCTGTACTTAAGTTCCTATCAATGAAAATTACAATTTCCTGTTCTAAGTTTAGATCTTAACTTCATATATTATTCTGCTGTATACATATTTGCTCTGATCATTTATAGAAATATATGAGAAGTGATTGAGGAATGCTAATCTTGGAAGAGTCAAGAATTATAGGGGAGTATGCATTCACTCTAAGCAGATTGAAGATACTGAATCAAGTCATATCAAGCATGAATATAAGGTAACTCTGATCTAAATACCTTATTGATTTAATTCACGCTCAATTTAATAGCCATTGATCAAAATGGGGGAGCTTGTTGAACCAAGCACAAGTTAGGACTGACTCAGGAGATGAATCAGTCGTGCTTAAGTTTTGATCATATCAATTAAGTTAAGTGTGAGATAATTAAATCAATAATGATGTCAAAATAAGTAGTCTGAGGTTCTAAGGGAGTTTGTAAATTCAATGGTAGAATTTCAAGTCTCCGCTGACCTAGCTATTTTATTTTAACTCTGAGTGGTTTCTGGGCTGAGTACTTGCGTGGTCGCTGACCAAATAATATTCACTCAAAACACTTAGTATTTAAACTCTGTATCAGTTGTGCTTTGCGTTTACATATTCCGCTTATCTTTAGTCTGTTAAAGGAACTGACATTACCTTTCAAGGTAAAAAGGGATCTTTGCTTTTAGTGTTGCTTTTTACAGAAAGATTAATGAGACAAAGACAAAAAGAATTAATGCCTTGACAAGACTCAAAGTTATGAAAAAAATGACAAAGTCTTCCAACTCAAGTCTGCAACAAGTCAATTGCCATTTTGGTATAATCTGCAGATCTACCAACCTTGTATCGCGCACTCTGCATCATGTCAGAAAACCTGAGGGAATGGGATGAAGACACGTGGCAAGTCAGCGCGAGTTCTCTCTAACAGAAGACTGGCATCAAACTACAAAAGATTCAAATTGAAGCTCGAATTTCAATCTAACGGATTGAAATGTATTTCACAACGGTGCAATTCTATCTCTTAATAGATTGATTTGAAGAAGCCACGGGTGAATTGCTAAGTTGTCAATTGCAGAAGATACCAAGGCAAGTTCAACGGCTACTTTCTGAATCCATCTATAAAAGGAGCAAGAAGGCAAGCATTAGATATTGGTGATTACACCTAAACTTTCAAGAAGCTAAAACTCTGTCCATTTCCAAGCTTAAAAGAAGTTCAAACTAGAAAGCACTACTCAGCGAGAATCTGCTTTAAACAAGAGAGAATAGTATAGATCACTCTGTTGTAATATTAGATCATTTGTAACTGGATCAACATTCTATAAGTTGATTCCAGCTCTTGTTTTTAGACTCTGTTTGAGTTGCTAATAGAAGAGGGTATTCTAGTCAGCGAGTGAGCGATTATAGTTTGAAGGGTACTTACTCTAATTCGAGAATTTGTGAAAGGCTTCTCCGCCTAGGGTAAAGGAGTTGAGATTAGTGGATTAAAGTCGAGACACTCTCTCGGTATTGGATGTAAGCACAGGTTGCCGAACCCGTATAAAAATCTCAGTGTTCTTTACTTTCTCGCATTTTCCAGGTTATTACTCTGCCAGCTGTCCTCACTAAGTGGAGTAGTCATCCTTCGAGAAAAAGTTTCATTTATTCTGTAGTGAGTCATTCACCTCCCCTTTGACTCAGTGAGTGTACGCATAGGGACCAACAACAAGGCAGGAGAACTTATAGCTTCCATGTTCACAAAAGAAGGGAAACAAGCACATGAGTAAGTGACCAAGGTGCTGCTACCTAAGATTGGCTCTATAAGGAGCTATTCCAAGTTTGAGGGAGTGTTTGCTTATGCACTAACCCATGGCATGAGCATTAACTGGCCCATGGCCATACTTCACAGATTCTTGAAGGTCGGTAAGCATAAGTTGTATGGACAGCTGGTTATAGAGATATGCAGGGCATACGAGATTGATATGGAAGGATGGACTATCAAGAGCAACATTCAGATGAAGGTGATTGAGTCTAGAATCCTAAGCAATGCTCACTTTCGTGGACTCAAAGCTAATGAGAGGCCTGCAAACACAAAGTATGTAAAGCTAAAAAGAGGGGAAGTCAGAGCAAAGGACCCCAAGGTTATCATGGAAATGAAGCCTATTCAGCCTCATTAGGAGGACCTAACCCTGGATGACTTCGTAGAAAAAGAGCTTAAGAGGATTACCAACCTCAGAGATGATAAAGTAGAAGACATGTCAGAGAAGCAAGTAGTGAAGAAGGAGTTCAGGAAGGACTCCAAGAAGGAAAGGAAAGTGAGCTCAGCGAGCTCAGTTCCTGTTGCTGTCCCAAAGAAGATAAGATCCTCTAAGAAAGTTAAAGAAGATAAGAGAAGAGAGCTGACTCCTAAGGAGATTGAGGAAGAGAAGAGAGCTGAAGAAGAATTGAGAGAGGAGATGCCTCTAAAGAGGGAGAAGAAGAGGAAAGTGGATGCTGCTCAGCTAGATGAGGTGACTACAAAGGGGAAGCTACATCAGTTCCTGTTTTCCAAGTAGGTTAGCCCAAGAAGAAGCTGATGGTAAAGAGAGGGGCAAGAGTTGTCCAAGATGTGGAAGAAGTTGAGAAAGTAAGGGCTGCTGAGGAAGATAGAATTAAGAAGTAAGAGGAAATTAAAGCGACTATAAGAAGAAAGACTGAGGAAGTTGCAGCATCAGCTAAGGCTAAGGCTAAGGCTAGCACTGAGCAAATCTTGCAAAAAGCTGTAGCTAGATTGGCTAAGAGAGAAGTGCCAGAAGTTGTTGATGAGATTATAGGAGCTCTAGATGGAATAGATAATCAAGAAGAGCAGGAGGAGGAAGATGATGTGGTAGAAGTGGAAGCTGTAGAATTTGATGTACTAAACTTTGACCAACAGGTCACTTTGACTGCTGAGGAAGTCAAGAAGGCTAGGAAGGAGAGGAAGAGGGGTTTATTGAAGAAAATGAAGATTGTGATTGACGAGGATGAAGGAGATTTGGCGGACAAGGAGGAAGAGGAAGTGATAGTTGAACACGGAGCTCAGCTGACTGAGAATTCTCTAACTCAAGTCAGTGAGCCCGTTGTTGAAGGTGCTGTAGAGGAGAAGAAGGAGAAGGAACCTGAAGAATTCTTTACCTTCCTAAACACATCCACCAAAACACCACTCGTACCTACACCCATCTCTGCCTTACCCCTACCAAAAAAGCCAAACACCATCCACATCCAATTCAAGCCAAATCAACCAACCCTCTAACCCAAATAATGCAGACTCTGACCAAACAGCCATCCTACCATATCTTTCCCCTATAGGATCTCCGGTTCGTGAATAGTTATATCTGGAAGGACCTCAACCAGTCAGAGGACCTCCAATCATTGAGGAGATTCCTAAACAACCACAACAACAATAACAACCACCTCAACAACCACAACCACAACCCCAATTCAATCCAAATGCTGAATTATTGGGAGACATAAGGAGAATGAGGAGAAAGATTTCTTGGACTATGAACAGATGCTGAAAAAGCAAAATCTCTACTGTTTGAGGATGTCTTGAGGAGGATCGCTAAGGCTGTTAAGGCAGTGCGAGGTTTTATGGAGGCGGTTGAAGAGATGAAGGCCCATATCAAATCAGTACCTACCCAATTTTCTTTGGTGAAGGCAATAGTATCCCATACTTTGCCTTTGTTATCTATTGTAGGCAGGCAGGCAGCTGGTTTGAAGATGGAAGTTGTAGAACTCAAGAAGCAGATGGCTAAGATCTATGAGAGTAACTGCAAAGTACTTAATGATGAAAGGGATTTTCGCAACTCAACGATAGATAAGTTCAATCCCTTACTTGAGGCTATACTGAAGGTACTTGATGGGTACAACATATTGAGTAAGGAGAATGATGAGAACACAACTCGCTTGAATGCAGTTGTAGATAGACTGAATGCTCTGATCACAGTGGTAACCAAGCATCATGGGTTATACACTGAGTTAAGGAAAGTGAAGGAGGAGATGCTACAAGGAGGTAAGGACTCAGAGGGAGCTGTGGTAAATGCCTTAAAGAGGCTTAATATTTTAGATGCTTTGAGCAGTGATATTGTTATGACAGATGTTGAACTGGAGTCTAATCTTCATCAGAAACTAGGTCATACCAGAGACCAAATCAAGCAAGTTTAAGCTCATGACATCAATGATGGAGAAGCCCTGGATAAGATTCATAATGAAGTTACTACATAAATCAGGAGCACTCCAATGCTAGAGCGAATACTCAGAGAGAACAATCAAGCTAAAACAATAGCATGTCTCACCCAGAATTCCATAGAAGGTTTAACTGCTCAATATCAGGTCAATCTGTCTCATTCCCGCGCTTTGGTAGGATTATTCACTTTTCTCAAAGAATAAGAAGCAATATCGCAGGAAATCTATGAGCTACTTATGCAGAATTTTTCATCAACTGTCTATGCCCAGTTAGAAACCTTCGAAGAGTCTTTGAGCTTGTTTGATCATCAAACTCAAGCCATTTTGGATGCAATGGCAATGGGGGAGCGAGAAGCATGAAAAGGAGGAAAATGAGAGAGAACAGAGGATTGCTGAATTTTCTTATAACCTATCTAAGGATTTGGAGCGCATTCAGAGAGGATATACTGAGACCAGAAAGAGGAAAGATAAGGAGATTGCTCTGCCAAAGGAAAAGAAGACTAGATGGGATCAACAAGTTTATGAGAAGAGAAGAGCAAACTTGGGAGCCCCACCTATGCCAAAAGATTAGAATAGAATTTATGTAATCGATAGTGCTTATTGTAAAACTTAGTATAGATTAACTCTTTGTTATCTGTACTTGAGTTATTAATTAATGAAAGATTACTTTTTCTGTTCTAAGATAAGATCTTCTTAACTCCATATATTCTTCTATATATATATATACATATATATATATATATATATATATATATATATATATATATATATACATATATGTATATATATATATATATATATATACATATATGTATATATATACATATATATACATATATATATATATATACATATATATATATATATATACATATACATATACATATATATATACATATATATATATATATATATATATATATATATATATGTATATGTATATGTATATATATGTATATATATATGTATATATATATATATATATATATATATATATATATATGTATATATATATGTATATATATGCTCTGATCTTTTGCAAAAATATATGAGAAGTATTCTAGGATGCTGAACTCAGAAGATTCAAGAATTATGGGGGAGTTCGCTTTCACTCTGAGCAGATTGAAGATGCTGAACAAAAGACATATCAAGCATGAGTATTAGGTAACTCTGATCTAGATATCTTATTGATTTAATTCTCGCTCAAGTTAATTGTCATTGATCAAAATGGGGGAGACTGTTGAAACAAGCACGAGTTTGGACTGACTCAGTGGATGACTCAGTTGTGCTTAAGTTTTGATCATAGCAATTAAGTTAAGAATGGGATAATTAAATCAATAATGATATTAAAATAAATAGTCTATGATTTTAAGGGAGTTAGTAAAATCGAAGGGTAGAATTTTGAGTCTCCGCTGACCTAGCTATTTAGTTTAACTCTGAGTGGTTTCTGGGTTGAATACTTACTTGGTCGCTAACTTAGTATTATTCACTCAGCACTTGATATTTAGATTTTGTTTCAGTTGTGTACATTTCGTTTTATCGTTTCAGCTGAGTTACTTTAAGTCTGTCAATGCTGCTGACCTTACCTTTTAAGGCAAAAGGAATCTTTGCTTTTAGTGTTGCTTTTTGCAGGAACATTAATGAGACAAAGACAAAAAGAATTAATGTCTTGACAAGACACAAAATTATGAAGAAAATGATAAAGTCTTCCAATGCAAACCTGCAACAAGTCAATTGCCACTTCGGGCAATTCTGCAGATCTACCAACCTTGTATTGCACACTCTGTAACATGTCAAAAAAACCAGAGGGAATGGGATGAAGACACGTAGCGAGTCAGCGCGAGTTCTCTCTAACGGAAGACTGGCATCAACGTCAAAGAATTCAAATTGGAGCTCGAATTTTAAGCTAACGGATTGAAATGTATTTCACAACGGTTATTCTATCTCTTAACGAATCGATTTAAGAAGCAACGGGTGAATTACTGAACTATCAATTTCAGAAGATGCCAAGGCAAGTTCAACGGCTACTTTCTCAAATCCAACTATAAAAGGAGTAAGAAGGCAAGCGTTAGAACTTGGTGATTACACCTGAATTTCCTAGAAGCAAATAATCTGCCCACTTACAAGCTTTAAAGGAATTCTAGCAAGAAAAGTACAACTCAGCGAGAATCTTCTTAGAACAAGAGAGAATAGATTAGATCAAACAATTGTAATATTAGATCATTTGTAACTGGATCAACGTTTTTATACGTTGAATCTAGCTCTTTTTTAAACTCTTATTGAGTTGCTAACAGAAGAGGATATTTTAGTCAGCGGGTGAGTGATTGCAATTTAGAGGGTACTTACTGTAGTTAGGAAAGTTGTGGAAGGCTTCTCCGCCTAGGGTAAAGGAGTTGAGATTAGTGGATTAAAGCCGAGACACTCTCTCGGGACTGGATGTAAGCACAGGTTGCCGAACCAGTATAAAAATCTCTGTGTCCTTTACTTAAATCGCATTTTCCAGTCTTTTCACTCAGCCAGCTGACCTCACTCAGTGGAACCATAATTATCGCGAAAAAGTTCAACAAGTTTTTTGAGTGAGTCATTCACCCCTCCTCTGACTCATTGAGTGTATGCATAGGGACCACCACTTTCTCTGCTTTTGGGCTTTTTCTTCATTCCAGACTTCGTCAAAGGAGAGTTTCCAAAAGTTTTTTTCTAATATTTCTTTTCCTGGAACGGATGTAGCTCCGGATAGGTTAACTCCATTTTCTTAGAGTATCTTGCTGACGAGCGCGCCATGGGTGTTCTGGTGCTGTTTGATGAAGTGAATGATTAGTACGGCATATTGATGACTCTGCTCTCCACCTAGTGCTGAAGAACGCAATTGGGAGCACGGGCTTTTCGGTGACCCGCGGAATGATGATGACTTTTTGTTTTGACCTTTGACGGACCTGTTGTTCTATTGTTTTAGGATCGAATCGCATTTGGCAAGTACTTTGTTGACGATTTTGGGACCTTTGACCGCGCTTAAAAATAATTAAATCACATTTAAATATAAACCTTTGTCCTTTTCTCGCGCGTAGTAATTTGTTTCATAAAACCCAATCATTTTCAGCAAGTCCCGGTATTTTTGTTTGATTCCTAACTCTCCGAGGTTTCCGAAATGTCAAGAATCGCTTAAATCCGATAACCGTGGTGAAAGTTATGAATTTTCAAAGTTAAAGATTCCTTGATACTAAAATACGAAAGCTATAAAAATCATATTAAAAAATAAAAAAAGCCTTTTTCTCACCGGAACCGTCGCTTGCGGCGTTGCCATCGGAATGGTTAACCGTGCCGCCGGTGACCGTGCCATTGGAATGGTCACCGTGTGGCCAGGCCATGATGAGGCCACAATTTTGACCGTGCCTTTTACACGGTCAAAATTGTGGTTGTCCCGGTTACCGTGCCATTGGTACTGTGACCGCTGCCATGGCAGCGGTAACCGTGCCATTGGCTCGGTAACCGGGACAACGGCAATGGTCAAAATTTGACCATCGCACGGGTCGTCCTGCTTATTTTGGTATTTTCTCTCTCTTAATCAGATTAGATTGATTTTTTCAGTGAATTTTAACAATTTGAAGGACTAATCGAGCTATTTGGGTTGGGTATAGTCTATATAAACTCATTAATTCGCTGGTTTTAGGACTTTTGGCAAAAATTAAAAAAAATTAAATTCATTAGAATTCTAAGTTCTAGAGTGAGAAAGCAAGAAAAAGCGGTAGAAATCATGGTTGATACACATTAATCTGGATTCTTAATCATTCTTGAGCCTAATCACTTAGGTAAAACGCTTAAATCACATAGAAATCTTAAGTTTAAACCGATTTAAATAGGTTTTTAGTGACTTTCGTCTTAAATACTATCTAAATCGTTGCTATTTTTCGTCACTGTTTTCGTCGGATTTTCGTAACAAATCCATCACAAAGCTTGCCAAACGACCGGTTCGAGTATCAAAACGTGGATTCACGGCCTCTAGGTAACAAAACTGAGTTCCATTCTATTTAATTAATTTATTTAGTTTATTTCGCTGCCTTTGGTTATTTGTTTGTGCTTTTTTTCCATTTTCTTTCGATGTTTTTACAAACACTTTCACCGGTGTTTTTGGGTTCGTCTTTCATCCCAAAGTCAAAAAATTAAAGTTATCGAATCTTTTTAAGCCAACATCTGTTGAAATATTGTAGGAATCGGCTTAAAATCTTGGTAATCTTGATTTTTTGAGTGTAAAAATACCGATTTTTGGCCCATTTAGCTATTTTTCGGGTCTAACCGCTCCGGTGGACATTTGACCGTTCCGGCGACACGGTCATCATTGCCATGGTAGCGGTCACCATTGCAACGGCAACGGTCAAATGCCCACTCTAACGGTCAGACTGGCAAAAATGCCACAAGGTCCATGTTTTGTGTTTTTACCCCTTTTGTCGTTTTCTTGCATTTTTTACCCCAATTTTCACCCGAAAAATTTCTAAAAAAATCATGACTAATTTGTAATTAATTTATTTAAATTTTAAGCTGCTGGAAATAATTTTATTTATTATTTAATGGATTAAATGACTATTTAATGGCTTAAAAAAGACCTTTTTACTAAATAAATGCATAATAAATCTTTTTATCCTAAATGAAAATTCCAAAAATATTCTGTAAATATTAAATCTGATTTTACGTAGTTTAGTTTATTTATTTCACTTTTTAAAGTTATTTAGACATTTAATAAATACCTGAAAACTGTGTTTTGGTCCCGAAAAACTTAAAAATATGCTATTTTCCTTTGTTTGATTATGTTTACTGCCTTGATTTATTATTGCATCGTTTATGATGATTAGTATATATTTTTGTCTCATTTGGAGTCTGGTCCGAGTTGGTAAGCTCGGTTAAAACCAGGTTTCGCCTGTTTATTTATTTATCGCTTTATTTATTTTCTCGCATTAGAAAAATGTATAGGTATTTGTAAAGCCTTGTAATAATTATTTTATTTGCTTTATTTAACACTTTTGTGTGATGTATGGCATATAAACTGAAAACTCTAAACAATAACCGGATTTAAATTGCATAAGAACCAAAGTTGCGCTTATTTAAATATAAACGGTTTGATTTAAAAATTGAAAAGTAAGCAACATCATCCGGACTCGGAATCTCTGTTTGAAGGTACGGTCTAACCATCCGGTGGGAATATCGTACCCAAATTCCCGGTGGAGCTTAACCGGGTGGTGACTCTATTTTAAAATACGGGATTTCGAGTCTCGTATCCCTTAACATACAAATTGGACTAAATTCAACATCAACATTGATTTTATCAGTTTATCTTTTTCATCACTCTAAAATAAGGATTCTCCCTTAGCACGCTTCATAGCACTCATCACTTTTCCACCCCCTGTGCTACGCATCTCACGCGGTTCTCACGGGTCGGGGAATCGGTCGCTAGGTCACAGTGGCGACTTTGCTGGGGATTTCCTTTTAACTTAAAATTTGGAAAAATTGCTCTCATTTTCGAAATTTGGTTATCGGATTTTGATGATGTGCTTAAATCATTTTTAAATCAACGCTTTTTTTTTTATGCCTTTTTTATCCACCTCTTAGTTAGTTTCTAAGTTTTAAGGTGCCATTGTTATTTTACCCCCGTGAAGCTCACTTTTATTCCTCATGCCCACCAGGAATTGGGGTTATTTATGGGTGGAACACTTGTTTCAACCAACGTGTAATTCCCGCAATCGCACTCATTTGAGGAGTGGTTGAGTTACAAGGAATCAAGGTAAACAAGACCCTTCTACGGTGTCCTTCCACGACACCAGCAGTTTGAGACTATGAACTGTGATAAAATCTAGCCATTGTAACTTCCTCTTAGGTCCACCAAAACAATTTAGAACTAGGTTGCATACTCTCTTGTTGTTTCCTGGCGCTAGGGTTAACCCTAGATTCCAAATTGGTGTTGCGCGGGAGTCATAAGCTTGGAAGAGGTTTATTTGCTTTCGTGTGCTACTTGTGTTGTGCTCATGCATACGCACTTCATGCATAGGGCACCTGTGGCCGACCTTTCTTTTCTGTTTTTCACTTATCTCTACTCTTCCCTCGCTTGAAGGGGGAATTTAACAAAATGCCTGAGATCGTTTGAGTCCTAACGACCCATATATAGTTCACTAGGCATGGCGAGGAATTCATATGTCTCACGTATTTTGGGGTTAAGCTTTGCATCATAAGCCTTTCTACTTTCTATCTCTCTAAACCACCCCCATGTATGTGGCATTCATCAATCAGATTATTATGTAATCATTCATTTCATACATGGTTCGATTCAGGCTGATCATCTTCCAGTTTCTCTAGTTAGGTCGAGATGTCGCCATAGCCCTCTTTAGTTATGACTTCATTGCCATTTGGTTCACCGACCAGTGAGTTCATTGTCATATTCAGTTCTTCTTACCATGTCTGATCCGCGTTTGAATGATGCGTCTCATGCGTCTCATGAGAGCACTCCTTCCCTGCCTCATCAGGGTCAGGGTCAGTCTCAAATGGGTGCAGAGTTTGCCAATGCTATGGCTCAATTTCTTCAATATAATCTCTTTAGAAATGCCATCCAAGATCAGGTTCGATCGGCTCTTAGAGAGGAAAGGAGCATTCAGGGACCATTAGGGCCATTTTCTCAAGCTTAGGGATAATTTGGGATTACTCAGAATGGTGCAGTTCAGAATGATTTGGGTCAAAGCAGTTTGGGTCAGATTTTATCAATTCATGCTCCACTTGTCTTTCACCCGGTATCGCCTGTCCGACCTATCCAACAGAGCTAGTTTCAGTTTGGTCAGTGTTCCTTTCAACCACCCTCGTCCTTTGCTCCACCAATCTTTGGCGTTCCTCCTTCAAACCCGAGGCCTTCCCCTCTAGCTCCTGCTTTCCCTGCTTTCTCAGGGGGATTTACTCCATAAATGACTGTACCTTCAAGTGGTTTTTCCCTTCCTCCGATACCCCCGACGTTGTTTTCGCCCTCTCCTCCTAGTTTCACGATCTCCCCAAGGGGGACTATTTATCCCCCAAATCCTTTCACTCCTAACTTACAAATTCATCCCCAAATTGAGATTCCATCTCCTCCTTTGCCATTTCAATTTGGGGCCTCTTTTTTACACAACGACCAGGTCACGCAGCCTCCGGGCGTGACACCATACGACCAGGTCACACAGCCTCCGGGCGTGACACCATGCGACTAGGTCACGCAGCCTCTGGGCGTGACACCAGAAAATGGCGGCTTTCTTTAAGCATCTTCTGGGTAAGAATGAAGAGAAGGAAGAGGTGAGGGATGAAGATTGGGTTCCCAAGAACTTCTCAATGCCTTGAATGGGACCCTACTCTGGTGAGGGACTCCGAAATCCCACATCGTGATGTATAAGTGGATTATGCGTGTCCAAAAAATTGGGGACAAAGTTCTTGCCAAGTTATTTCCATGTACTCTATCAGGGCCAGCCCTCGAATGGTACAATACTCTTCCAGAGTCAACAATCCTAGATTGGAAGCTCCTTTCTGAAGCCCTGGTTGGTCATTGTGGGTTTAATTCCACCATGGAAACAACTATCCAGCATCTTGAGGCGATTAAGAAAAAGCAAGGAGAACCCTTTAAGTCCTACTTTAATAGGTGGATGGCCACTTAGGTTCTATTGAAATAGAAGCTCAGTTTGAAGGAAATGATCCCGAAGCTGCTCGACGGGGCTCTCTTGGTTCACCGTAACGAAATGGAAACCGTCTCTTTTGAATTTTATCAAAAGGTTTTTGATAAAGCCGAGAAAATCGAGCATCGTGAAGAGAAAGAGAAAGCTAACAAGCCAAGCGGCGGCAAACCCTGGTTTAACAAAAATAACAATTCTCAGTCTTTCGAAGTTGCTCCTGTTCCAACTGAGGAGAAGGCAGCTGTAGTTTAAGTTATCGCTCAGGAGAATGTTTTCGCAGTTCAAGCCGCACCTACTCGGACGCATGCTCAGAAAGCGTTCGTGTCTCCATGGAAGCTCCCTCTTAGTGTTCTGTTTACCAAGTTGCTAGAGAAAGGCATGCTTAACTCTCTTTATGAATATCGTGCTCTACACCCGAAGAAAGTGGAAATTTTATCGCTATCATGTTCAGGTAGGGCACACAACAGATCAGTGCAAACCTCTAGGCAGGGCCATTTGGCGGTTGGTGAGAGAAGAAAAATGGCTCAGCCAACTAGGAAGACCGAAGTAGAGGAGAAACCACCCCCGAGCTCAGATGGTGAGGTAGGTGCGATCAATTCTGGTCTACCCGAAGAATTTGTGTTGGCTTCGATCTTCTCTAGTTCAACCGACACTATTATAAAAGCCAATTCTACTGCCAAATCTGACAAAAATCTCGTGAGATCTCTAGTGAATAAAGGAGACAAGTCATCAACTGAACAAGTGAAAGTTATGGATCTCGTCCTGGACGACATGCCAATGAAAACTACCGAGGATGCTTAGTCTACTAGCTCTACCACTCAAGACCCTGCGCTTGTGGAGGATGACTATCTATTTATGTAATTTTCTTTTTTTTTCTAGTATTTAGATGTGAACAATTCTACTTTTAAGGCATTTCAATTCAATCAAATACTCTCTTTTTGCTTATCTGTTTGATGTTTCGCCCGATGGGTCCATGCATTCATTTTATCATAAGCATAATATGTTTAGTATTCATAACGTTTCTTTAACTGAAATAAAATTGAGTACATGTGATGACTTAAAATGGTAACCATTGCTAATGAGCTAACCTCTGAAAGAAAAAGAGAGATAACAAGTGCTTAAGGATCATGATAACGCTTTCACCTGGTCACACCTAGCCACACCCAGGGTTCATTGTCAGATTGCCGAGCATCGCCCTTCTAGATGTTGAATAGAAAAAGAAGCTCAGTTCTTCCTTTGATAGATCCATAATGTCAATTGGTTCATCACTGGCCTCACATCTATGTGCAAACTTATTTTCAAACTACCGAATAAACGTCAGCCGATTATGGAGAAAGGACATCACCAGATCGTCTTCGAGAGAATCATGGCTTACCTTTTCTTCGCCCAACCATCCTAAAAACTCCCACCCCGATAAACCGTTGATCATTAACGATGCCCAATATACTATTTCCTCCGCTATCTTCCATTCCTCTCCTCCTTGACCATTCTCGACGAGGGGGACACACGTGAACGATAAGACTCGACCCTCACTAATAAATGAACACTGCTTCATCATCGTAGGGACATGCTACTTCTCAAAATAGGGGGAAGCCGAGTCTTTCACCATTATTACCGCCGAGAAGATGGCCAAGTTCATCGAGAAACACATCTTAGCTCGGTATGACCTACCTCGCCACTTAGTCTTAGAAAATAAGATTCAGTCTCAAGGGACAACCCCTGATTTGATCAAGAAATGTGGAACCAAGCGTTACAGGGATTTGCCTCACAGACCACAAGCTAATGGGGCAACCAAAGCCGCAAACAAGTCTATTAAGAAAATCCTTTGTAAGACCATCACTGGATGTCGTGATTGAGCCTACGAGCTACCATTCACCCTTCAAAGATGTCAAATAAATGTCAAAATTCTCGTAAACCAAACAAGTGTCAGAATTCCCCGCGAATTTGATGCCTTTCTCCTTGGTTTATGGTATAACCACCGTGATCCCGATCGAGACCGAGATAAAATCCTTGAAAGCCATACTGAACCTAAGTCAAAGCGAACCCCATGGACCAAAGCCTAGTTCAGACAGCTTAAAAAATCTTTAGATGTACAAGCAGCACATGGCAAGAGCTTACAACAACTAAATCAAGCATCAGAAGCTTCCGTCAAAGGTCAATGATCAGATTCCAATGCAAGTGAAGCCTACCAACACCGACCCAAGGGGGAATTTCAGACCAAATGTTGAAGGCCGTTACGTAATCAGAAAGATGATCAGCTCTAGGGGCATGAAGATTATGGATGGTAACGAGTTTGAAAGCCCTAACAATCAAAATAGGTCGAAGCATTATCATATCTAACTAAAAAGAATTAAATTCAGAAAAGCAGCGCATAAGAAAAATAAATGAAACAAATCACCCGGAGAGTGGTCCTGTACTATTCGGACAAAAATTAGGGTGTATCCCGCTAATCGGTATTCTACAAACCGGTCAGGCAAAAGTAAGTATGCAAAAATAGCCCCGCTAGGCTGAAAACCCGAAAAGGGCGGTTTGGGCAAAAGTCAAGGTAAAGAAACCTAAGAGAGCGTGTTGGCTAGAAAACCGTCATAGGCTAGTTAACACCAGAGTTTGGGTCAATAGAAATGGTTATCATCATTATGTACTCAAACTTACTTCATTTGATGGAAATGTCATTTTATCGAATTCTTTATGTTTGTGCTTGAATGAATATATTGGGCCCTAAAGACAAAATGTTGCAAGTAAGTCAAACGTAGGATTCTGTCCAGTCGACCCAATTCCTGAAAAGAAATGAAAATAATGACAAAAGGCAAAAAATCATGATAGACTGAAAACATCGAGGTCTATGCAAAGCCGGGAAAAGTCCGCTGGATTGAAAACCTAAAAAGGGTTGTCCAGGCAAAAATTAGGACATAAAAGCAAAACAAACAAGTCTGATGGGCCCGACACAATGTTTGGGTCTATGCAAAAATTAAGACAATGAAAATAAAGATAAATGACTGCTATTGATCACTTTGAGATATCTGCATTATCGTCATCAGTATCAGAGTGCTTGAATATGTTCTCCGATATGATGGATTTGAAAGGCTCAACTTTGTCCTCTGCCCGTGTCCACTCCAATCTCGACCACGATCAGGCATCTCGAGTCCGCAATCTCCCCAAACCATCCTTGGTAGAATTCATTGGTAATGATAGCTTCTAGTCGTTCGTTATCCAGAATCTTGAACTTTGCTTCATCCCCCCCTTGTCTTCGACATGCACGATCCAGCAATCAATTTGTAGTTGACTCGCCACTTTGGATAGGTCGTGAGGAGCCTTCTATCACTTGTCAACGTAGCGACGTAGAATTCATGACAATCCTTAGCCTCAATTTCCGGCCATACAAGCCTAGTGTGTGCATCGCAACTTCCCTAATCCTTCTCCAGGGGCATTCTTGCCTTGTCTGTGCCGCGATGCAATTCCATACATCCTCTCTCTTAGCAAGAGGCTGGGTCGGATAAGTCAATCAAGCAAGCAACCGAATTAAACAAAATCGATCAGGCTAGCAGTCATGTACCTCAGATGTGGAGGATGATCAGTCTGAGCAGCTCATGTATTCATACATTCATGCATGATACTCATAAATGTCATGTCCATTATTCTATGCTGAATTCTACAGGAAATAAAGCACTGAAAAGTATCCTCTAGCCATACGTTCGACTTCCAAACAAGCACCTATATCAAGGGCCATCTCAAAATTGTTTTCAATCCTATTTTCTAGGCCGTGCCGAAGGGGCATGTCAACTAATGTCTTTAAGCTCTACATTCAACCTCGGCAGTTTCTCTGGACTCCCGAAAATCCTAACTCTATTTATATTTCATTCTTCCATTTTTATTGCTTAATTGAAGAGGCAAAAATATTTTTGTTCCACAAAATTAATTAAGCAATAAAAACGAAACTTATATCATTTACCGATGCTTCAAAATTTCCTTGACAGGTACACCATGTGGCAATCCAGATGGACAACTAATCCAATGGATTCTAAAATTAGAACTCAGATTTTCTGGCAGGGGCACCTTGATGCAATTGCCCAGGAGCACCTCAATATAATCATCAGGGGCATCTCAACACATGTTCTAAACTGATTTTAAAGGTAGAGAATTCAAGGGGCATATCAACTAGTCTCGATGGACGCCTCGGCTTCTCCAAACTCCCGAAAATCTTATCTCAATTTGTATTTCTTACTTCCATTTTTATTGCTTAATTGAAGGGGCAAAAATATTTTTGTTTGCACAAAATCAATTAAGCAATAAAAGCGTGATTCACAAAAAGTTACTAATATCTTAAAACTTCCTTGACAGGCACAATATTTACAGTCCGACAGCCTCCTTAGACATTTTCGGCAAATCCCTCAGTCCGATGATCTCATTAGACATTCTCGGCATCTTTCAATGACGTTCTTGACATGTGTTCTAGTACGATGATCTTGTTAGACATCCTTGACATGTGTTTCAGTCCAAGCAGATCTACAGTCCGATGGTCTCCTTAGACGTTTTCGGCAAATCCCTCAGTCCGATGATCTCATTAGACATTCTCGGCATCTTTTAATGACGTTCTTGGCATACGTTCTAGTCCAATGATCTCGTTAGACATTCTCGACATGTGTTTCAGTCCAAGCAGAACTTCAGTCCGACGGCTTCCTCATACGTTTTCGGCAAATCCCTCAGTCTGATGATCTCATTAGACATTCTCGGCATCTTTCAATGACGTTCTTGGCATGCATTCTAGTCTAATGGTCTCATTAGACATCCTTGACATGTGTTTCAGTCCAAGCAGATCTACAGTCCGACGGTCTCCTCAGACGTTTTCGGCAAATCCCTTAGTCCGATGATCTCATTAGACATTCTCAACATCTTTTAATGATGTTTGGCATACGTTCTAGTCCAATGATCTCATTATACATTCTCGGCATGTGTTTCAGCCCAAGCATATTTTAGTCCGACGGCCTCCTTAGATGTTTCGGTAAATCCCTCAGTCAGATGATCTCATTAGACATTCTCGGTATCTTCCAATGGCACTCTCGGCAACCGTCCTTGTCCAAGGGTCCCTTTTGGCACTCTCGACAAATCTAACCGTACACAATCAACAATCCATCTCAAATCCGTTAGGGGCAACAGAGGCAATACCAAAATCTCAAAGTCAACCTGGTTCTTGATAGGTCTGTTTATGGCAATCCCAGAGTACAACCGGTTCGAGAATCTGCACATCAGGAATAACCTCCTATCCCTCGCTCTTTCATGAAATCACATTTGACCTGTCAAATGATAATTTCATGAGGGGCAGCCTGTGAGCACGAGCTTTTCGATGACCCGCGGAATGATGATGAATTTTTTCTTTGACCTTTGAAGGACCTACTGTTCTATTTTTTTACGATCGAATCATGTTTGGCAAGTACTTTGTTGACGATTTTGTGACCTTTGACCGCGCTTAAAAATAATTAAATCACATTTAAATATAAACCTTTGTCTTTTTCTCACGTGCAGTAATTTGTTTCACGATTTTCCATAAAACCCGATCATTTTTAGTGAGTCTCAATATTTTTGTTGGATTCTTAACTCTCCGAGGTTTTCGGAATGTCAAGAATCGCTTAAATCCGATAACCGTGGTGAAAATTATGAATTTTCAAAGTTAAAGGTTCCTTGATATTAAAATACAAAAAATATAAAAATCACATTAAAAAAGAAAAAAATATAAAAAAACCTTTTTCTCGCAGGAACCGCTGGCGGCGGCGCTGCCACCAGAGCAGTTCCCGCGCCGCCGGGGCGGCTAACCGCTCCGACGGTACGGTGACCGTGGCCATCATGGCCTAAAACTCTATAATTTGAAGTAGCTACAATGTTTATTCTCCAACCATACACTTTAAATTTTTACTTCAAAACACAAATATTATTATTTTATTCCTCTCTAACTAACAAATAAATATTAACTTAACTAAATAAAATATAAAACAAAAAGAAAAAACAAAAGTAAAAAAAAATTAATATTATAATGGATAGAGGAGCAACAGTGTTGCTCCAAATATGGAGCAACACTGTTGCTCCCCTTTATTTTGAGGGAAAGAATAAGCTCTATTCTGCATCTCCAACCACATTTTAGGGCTGGGTTGGAGATGCTCTAATATGAGGCCATGATGAGGCCACAAATATGGAGCAACACTGTTGCTCTCCTTTATTTTGAGCGAAAGAATAAGCTCTATCCTTCAAATTGTGGTCGGCACGGTAACCGGGACAACGACAACGATCAAAATTTGACCGCTGAATGGGTCGTCCTACTTGTCGCCATTTCGGTATTTTCTCTCTTGTAATCGGATTAGATCGATTTTTTCAGTGAATTTTAACAATTTGAAGGACTAATCGAGCTATTTGGGTTGGGTAAAGTCTATATAAACTCATTAATTCGCCTGGTTTTAGGACTTTTGGTGAAAAATTAAAAAAAAATTAACTTCATTAGAATTCTAAGTTCTAGAGTGAGAAAGCAAGAGAAAGAGGTAGAAATCCGGGTTAATACACATTAATCTGGATTCTTAATCATTCTTGATTCTAATCACTTAGGTAAAACGCTTAAATCACCTAGAAATCTCAAGTTTAAAGCGATTTAAATAGGTTTTTAGTGACTTTCGTGTCAACTACTACCTAAATCGTTGCTATTTCTTGTCACTGTTTTCGTTGGATTTTCGTCACAAATCCGTCACAAAGCTTGCCAAACGACCGGTTCGAGTCTCAAAACGTGGATTCACGGCCTCTAGGTAACAAAACTAAGTTCCATTATATTTACCTAATTTATTTAGTTTATTTTGCTGCCTTTGGTTATTTGTTTGTGCTTGTTTTCCATTTTCTTACGGTGTTTTTACAAACACTTTCACCAGTGTTATTGAGTTCGTCTTTCATCCCAAAGTCAAAAAATTAAAGTTATTGAATCGTTTTAAGCCCAGATCTACTGTAATATTGTGGGAATTGGCTTAAAATCTTGGTAATCTTGATTTTTCGGGTGTAAAAATACCTATTTTTGGCCCATTTAGCTTTTTTCGGGTCTAACCGCTCCGATGGACATTTGACTGTTCCGGCGACACGGTCACCATTGCCATGGCAGCGGTCACCGTTGCAACGGCAACGGTCAAATGCCCACTCCAACGGTCAGACTGGCAAAAATGTCAAAAGGTCCATATTTTGTGTTTTAGGCCATTTTTTGTCATTATCTTACATTTTTTACCCCGATTTTCATCCCAAAAATTTCTAAAAAATCATGAACAATCTATAATTAATTTATTTAACTTTTAAGCTGCTGGAAATTATTTCATTTATTATTTAATGGCTTAAAAATAACCTTTTTACTAAATAAATGTATAATAAATCTTTTTATCCTAAATGAAAATCCCAAAAATATTCTGTAAATATTAAATCTGATTTTAGGTTGTTTAGTTTATTTATTTCACTTTTTAAAGTTATTTAGGCATTTAATAAATACTCAAAAATTGTGTTTTGATCCCGAAAAATCTAAAAATATGCTATTTTCCTTTGTTTTATTATATTTATTGTCGTTATTTATTATTGCATCATTTATGATTAGTAGTATATATTTTGTCTCGTTTGAAGTCGGGTCTGAGTTGGTAAGCTCGGTTAAAACCTGGTTTTGCCCGTTTATTTAGTTATCACTTTATTTATTTTCTCACATTAGAAAAATGTATAGGCATTTGTAAAGGCTTGTAATAATTATTTTATTTGCTTTATTTACCGCTTTTGTGTGACGTATGACATATAAACTGAAAACTCTAAACAATAACCGGATTTAAATCGCATAAGAACCAAAGTTGCGCTCATTTAAATATAAACGGTTTGATTTAAAAATTGAAAAGTAAGCAACATCATACGAACTCGGAATCTCTGTTTTAAGGTACGGTCTAACCACCCGGTGGGAATATCATACCCAAATTCTCAGTGGAGCTTAACCGGGTGGCAACTCTATTTTAAAATATGGGATTTCGAGTCTCGTATCCCTTAACATACAAATTGGACTTAAATTCAACATCAACATTGATTTTATCAGTTTATCTTTTTCATCACTCTAAAATAAAGATTCTCCTGTAGCACGCTTCACTCGCTTTTCCGCCCCCCGTGCTACGCATCTCACGCGGTCCTCAAGGGTCGGGGAATCGGTCGCTAGCTCACAACAGTGTTGAAATGCAAATGCAGTAGTGAGAGTGCCTTTCTGGGTTAGAACGAATTTTGCTAGTACGTGTTGCAGTATTCGGGGAGTCTCTATCCAGTAGGTGGAAAATTTATCTCTAAAGTACCTTTCCGGAAGCCATAGCTTGGGATCATACAGGACGTTGAGTTCATCGCCATCATTTTGTAGTTGTACTTTATCATTCTTCATCTTGAAGTGAGTCACAAAGAACTCAGGGGTGATGGTTATGATTTTTTCTTGCACCTTTGTTCGGAGGGCAGCAAAGTAGTTATGGACAGTGAGATTATCATAAAATTCCCGTACAAGATCTGGATCGGTTGAGAGGTTCATCAAGAGGAAATCCTCAAGATGTTGGTCTTTTAGAAGCTGGTTATAGCGGTCGGTGCAGAACAAGATGTTGTCGCCCAAGTAATCTGATGGTACTATTATATCCTAACTTTTGAATTTGAGAGGAATAAAGTCCTCATTTTTTAAGATCAGCAACTATGAAGATGTTTTTGGGAAGAGGATCGGTTTGATTTTGGCTAGTTGCCATTTGAGAGTTTGAAGAAAGGAATTTTGGAATCTAGGGTTTCTAGAATTAAATTTGTAGAGTAACAGTAGAAGTTGTTGCTCGTATAAGGATGAAGAGGATATTTTTGGGGCTTTTTATAGAGTTTTGAAGAGTGAATGTAGTTTTGTAATCCGGATGTAGTTAAAGTTAACTAGATCGGTGAGGTGGCTGTTAAATTTAAGGAGAGAGGTAAATGGCGTTTAAACCGAAGAATTGGAATTTTTAAGACAGCTGTGAATTTTACGGCGCTTGGACTGCCCAATAAATGTTTGAAATTCAAAACGTGTACAGTTACCTTTTTGCACTTTTACTGCCATTTGTCAATCCTATCTGCTGACCTGGCAATATTCCCTCCAGATCCACAGTTAACTTCACTTATTCTTTCTTCATCAATTCCCTAGGTTGCTAAGGATCTTATTAACTTTGGATTTTCTTCCGGATTCTTTTTCAAGTTGGACTTGATATCCTAATTCCTTTTCTTAGCTTGTTGACTTGGTGTAGTGTATTGCTGGACTCCTTTTAGGGGATTCTATGAGCATGATCCAGATGCTTCAAGGTAAGATGATTTGCTTTGGAACAAATTTCTTATTGAATGGCTTCTTGAAAAAGACATATTCTTGAGGGTTGGTCTAGTTCCGGTATGATCACCAGGTTAGATGCATTAAACTCTTCATCGGGTTTTTCCAAAACGTGTAGTGTTCACCATTTAGAGTAGAGGACGGGTAAAGGACATACCCTCCGGAAGAAGTTGTGAGTTGTCAAAACTCATTTTGATATGGACCTTTAGCTCGAAATTGTTAGATCTCTAGTTTTGAGCACTTGCTCTGATATCACTTATTGGTCCCTGTAATGGTATATATACGGTCAGGGAGAGGGTGAATGACCCTTTTCATGGAATTTACAGACTTTAAAAAGTCTTGTGTAGTGTGTTTGATATGTCCTGGATTTAGTGGATCCGGATGATGCAAATATGAAATAATGTGCAACAAGGTAAAGAAAATCAAACACAACAATTTATCCTGATTCGGCCCTGCCTACTCCAGTCCCCGGAGTTTCCTTACTCCGAGCTTTTGTCCACTAGTGGAATCGTTTTCAACTGGCATGAATCAAGCCTTACAATTTATCTTCAGAGATTTCTTCTCCTCCGAATGTAAGATATACCCCTAGAAGCACCAACTCCTAGCTGAGTCCTTTTAAGCTTGTCTCTGGATGGTGACCCCTTCCGGATGTAGGATATACCACTAGAAGCACCAATTCCTAGCTGAGCCCTTTTTCTTTAGTAGGATATACCACTTAGATTCTACCCAAACCTAAGCTGAGTCCTATAAGGAGATTTCACTCAAAGCACCAACTCTAAGCTAGTTCCCAATCTCAATACTCACCCAAGTATGAGATCTTTACAACTTTGTTTTTCTTAAATGATAATTTTTGAATTCCTCAAGTTTATAAGTTTATTTAGGAATTCTTACAAACAGATATGGAATTGTTTGATTCTTTTTGGGATTAATGTAACTGATTGCGTAGTTGATTTCTTAAGATGATATGACTCTGGAATCAATCAGCATCTTCCCAACTTGTGAAGCTTGGCTTTTATAGTCTTCAATCAGGAATATAGTCGTTGTGATCCGTTGGAATGTTCTTGAATCTTCACCATTGATGATATATGAGGTAGCACTTCTGGAGCCATTGATCTGTCTGTTAGACTCATTAATTGGTCCATTTGAAAAAGTTGTCAGTAGTCATTTGTTTGGCTTTTTGTGCTTTGCTAAATTTCAAGCAACTTTTTAAGGTGTGTGAGCTCTACGCGCCTTACCCATAGGGCTATGTAAAAAGGTTGTTTCCTTTTTCTCTTTCTGTGTGTTAGTCCTTTTGTCCTTTCTCTGATTTTGTGCAAGCTGTCACTTTTTCAATCTTTAAGGCAAGTAGGAACTTTGACAGAGACCAATATTGGAGGGAAAGATATTATTCAAATGTTTTCCCTTTGTTTGTCTTTTGGATCGTCCGGATATCTTCATTTATTTTACTTGTCCGAATGATAGTTCAATCAGTTGACCTCTCCAATAAGTTGACTTCTCCGGATGGCTCTTTCTTCATGCTTTGAGGATACATTGTCTTTAAGCTCGGATGAATATTTTTCTTTGGTCTTTTCGATTTGTTTATTTTTAATGCTAAGTCCGGATTCAATCCTTTAGTACCTGATGACTTTTGCTTCCGGATGCTATTTTTGAGATCTTTAAAGTTTGTTTTCTTTTCAAACTTTAATCTTCTTTTGTGGTCATAGGGGTTTGTAGTCTTATAATATGTGTCCTGATGACTTGACTTGGACCTTATGCTTCCATTTTGGACTCAAGAGATCATATGTTTTTGTTTTCTTCAAACCTGATCTGGATCTGTATTGCATTTGTTCTTTCGGATCATTGTTTCCCAACACAAATAAGGTATGATTGAAATTAATTAGGCCTAATTTGCTGTAATTGACACCCGTACGGGTCCTACCTACGACTAAGGTGGATCTGTATAGGTCAATATATGGACCCGTACCTCCTGGTATGACCCGTATGGGTCCCTAAAGTCAGTCTAGGCCTCTAAGCTTTGGCTAAACTTATCTAGGCAACATTAGGAACACCTCTTGTGGATAACACATGTAGAAGATTGCATTATCTAGCTCTCATCATTGTTTCATGAGAAGGATCGTTAAAATCTAGTGCTCACACATACCAAAAATTCCTTCTCTTTATCTAAATCTATATAAGTGTAGATCACCCTTCTTGGTTCATTTTAGATATAAACTACCTTCATCCCACCTATAAAAAAATCCCATAAATCAATACCTCAGGCCTCAAGATTTATTTCCACAAACATCTCAGGGCTCTCCAACTCACTCTTAGAAGCAACGCGGTTCTAGTTAGTACCGGACCTTCCAAACATCCTTGAACGATAGAAAGGTAACCTGAAGTTCAAATATCATTTCTAAGCATTCATTTTATATTCATAAAAATCTGTGAGGCCACTCCAACACAGACGATTTTTCAACAGGCCAGGCCCAGTGAGGTCGTATCTCTTAATTTATCCCCTTCTTATTTATTGCAACATTTATGTGATAATAAAATATTTTTTATATCTTCCTGATTCAAATAATAAGTAACCATTTCGCTCGAAACCAAAATCTCTATCTTGTAGGTATAAGAATCTTGTTCGGATTATACCAATAATTTTTCAGTTGAGCTGATTTGGGTGGCAACTTTCATATTCTACAAAATAGGTACTCTTGTCGCATTATAATTGCAGACTAATCTCTAGAGGGTCCTTGACCTTTGTTCTTTTGGAAATGCTAAGTATGTTCACACATACAATGAGCTCCATGCTCTGACCATGACTCCCTACGTTAAAACCTAGGATCTCCACGCTGGACGTGCTAAGAAAAAGTTCACCTCTTCACACCCAGCACCCTACTGGTTATATGGTTGGACAAATTCGACATTAAACTTGTCGCAAGCGTAAGGCATCTGCATCCCCATTTGAGGTGGGGCCATTCCTCCAGGGTAGTATGGGTTGCCTGTTGAGGAGTTGAAGGCGTTGAGCATAGAGAGAATATAGGTCTGCATCAATGCATTGGGATGGCATTGACTCCTGAGGTGATCGTAGTGGGCGGTGATACAATTTTTTGTATCATCTAGGCAACTAGTGTTTTGGTAGCATCTCCTACAATAGTTATCTGCAGTCTTTGCGATATGGCCTTCACTAGTCTGGAAGAGCTCCCTAGCAAGGTTTTGATGACTTGGGGTGTCTTTTGGCGGTATGTCCAGCAGCAGGCTTCTCTTGACATTATAATGCTCCACAAAGCCTGTCCGAATAATGTGTTGCTGCTCTGAAGGAATGTTGTATTGTTGGTAAACTTTGTGCATCTGTTCAATGGCAAATCTGCACTGGTCCAGGGCAGAGTTTGCACCGGGAGTTTCCATCAAATTTTCGTCGATGAGTTCGACCATCACTGTGAGTCCTAAAAGCCCTGAAACTCTGCCAAAACACTTCCAAATCCGAGATCTATAATCGACATTCTGTATAAGCTCATTTTCTGGTCTTTTTAGATCAAGATCCCACAGTGGTCTTTGGTCTAGAAACGACTCAATTTACCTCAAGATCCCGCATTTCTCTCAGGAATAATACAAGATTATAGCCATAACTTGGGTTAAACCTGTTTTCCAACCAAATCACAATCCTTGACAAATTCGATCCCGCACCGGCTCTCAAGTCATCCTAGACAGACGAAAAGGTAAACCGAGGGTGATTGGCTCTAAGCCCAACTTTAAAATTCATTAAAATTCATTTTCATTATTCTATTATTGCACATTGCATTTACATTTCTCTTGTCAAGTGAGCCACTGGAGCCACCCAGACTATAATATGTGTAAATAAGCTCGCAGTTACAGATGAAACATACAGAACGAGAGGAAACTCTATCCGAGTTTTCGGGCCAAAACCCAAGCGCAGCCGTTATCTGCCAAAATTTCGGTAGCAAATTTCTATTTGTTAAACCGTTATAATGCCCGTTTTATTTCTTGAATTTAATTCTTAAATAAACCGTTGTAATGCAGAAATTACCACAAATTCCAAAATTAACACAAACAATTTGAACAATATGAGTACCTATCATATCCAAACTCAGAATCTCATTTTCTTTTCGGTATAAAAATTCTATTTTGGATTAATATACCACAATTCTCGGTGGAGCTGAACCGAATGGCGATTCTATTTTATTTTTGAATAAAGTAAAAATGTTTTATTTCAAAAATATTTCCTTTTATTAAAATGTTCAAACATATTTCTCAATATAATCACATTTTTTGCTCATATAAAGTCACTGCATTTAAGTAAATCGAATTTTTTTAAACCAAATCAAAACACGCCCCGCACCTCACGTGCACAATTCCCCTTCAAAACCTCGTCCGCTCACAAAAGTATTTAGCTAGAGCTAGAGAATTACATATCTTGTTCACTTGCCATAGGGGGCTATTTATATGTTATTTCTTCCTAATTATGAGTACTAATTAGGAGGTAGCATTTAAGTGGATTGTGATTCCCAATTAGTGAAATATGCATTGATTAGGATATTATTTACTATATATATCCATATAAGGGAAAATATCCCTATTTTAGGCAAATTATCATATCGAACCAGTGAGGCGGCAAGTTAGTGCTAGCACGGCTCATTAATAGTTGTCTTGTCTCAATTACTCGTTCCTCAAATTGCGAGAGGTTGAGCCCCGTGTAGGCACGCTCGCAAGGGAATTCTACAAAACTATCGGTAACATTCGAAGTCATGATACGTATAATAACTATTTTTTTCCCATAAATATATTTTGTTAAGAAACTTGATAAAAAAATTAAAGAAAAAGTAGAAAGTGGCTATAATATGATAAAAGCAATATTCAGTAAATTATAAATCATCTTTATAAAACATATCAAGGTACTAGTGAATTTGATAAAAAAAAATTAAGTCAAAATTATTTACCCTTACATTATTGGTTAATTAATACTCATAGTATAATCAATATTTCTTAGCATATTATTGTTGTAATAATTATTCATAATTAATAATGAGTCCAATTATTTTGAATTAACTCAAATAACATCAGTAAAATAGAACATAACATTTCTTATCCCAAAAAAAATAGAACATAACATTTGGATTATCCTTTATGTGTCCTAAAACTAATCAACAAAAATGAAAGAAATAAAGGACCGAAATGAATTTTCCCTGTTATCTTATTGTCGGCAGCTAAGCCATAAATTAAATGATATTCAGATTAATATTATCTAGTCCCAAATATGTCAGTGGATACAAGTGCACAGTAACTTTACAGCTGGACTAAACTTACTTAATCTTAGCCCTTCGATTTATAATCCAACGGCTAGTGGCTTTCTGTCATTGGGACCCACTTCCCCAGCCGTATATCACGGTTGCCCAACCTGTCCCTTTCTCCATTAGCTGTATCCAATCATTTATTTATTTTTTCCTTAATTGTCTATTACAAACTCGCTCTATTTGTACTCCAATTACCTTCGTCGTTCTTAAACATTTTCAATTATAATTATTGTTGTTTCTTATAATTTTTTTTATAATATTTACTCAATTTATAGTTTTTAAAAATATTTTATAAATAAAATATTTATTTTCTTATTTTATAATATTTTATTATATTTTAATCTTATAATTATGTTAGAAAATATATATATATAATGAATAAATTAAAAAAAATATTGAATATAAAAATATTATAATAATAATTTTGTTATAAATATATATTTTAGTTAATTTTTCATAAAATAATAATATAATAAAATATAAAGGGACATAATAATATGATAAAAATAAAATATAGGAAGGTAGTATGAGAAAATATAAAATATAAGGAGGTATAACTTAAGTTTTTAAAATTTAAAAAAGTAGTAGTATATTATATCAAACCTAAAAAAATTATAATTATTTATCCTTTATATTTTATTTTTGAAATAAAATGATATTTACTTTTGAAATAAAATGAAAATCGTACATTTCATTAGTTTTTATTCCTAATAAAGTCATATTCTTTTCAACTTTTAGAGTTAAATTAAATATAATTAAACTGAATTAAATATTATTTATTTTAATATAAATTTAAAACTACATATAATTAAACTGAAGTATAACAAATTAAATTAAATTAAAATAATTTAAAATAAATAATCTGAATTATAATTTAAAATAACACAAGATATTGATAAATTGAAAATTTACCAAATTTTAACTAAATAAATGATTTGTTTAATATGATAGAATAAAATTTGTTATTCAAAATGTATCTTCCTTGCAGCGGTATCTCATACATCGATATCTCATCCAATAATTAACATGACTTTATTTTTATTCTTTTTTATTTTATCTCTTTTATAGAGAATTACTTTATTAACAATTGAACAAGTTACATAAATGAAGTCATCAAATTTTAATCCCGATAGTATTATATAAAATTTAATTTATATTCAAATAGTTGACCATTTTTCATATTTAAAAAAAAATATAAAATGTAAGAGAAAATATTTGCCTATCGAAAATAAATATCCAAGTGTATTAATAAGTTAATGAAAAAAAAGAATCCGAAAAAATTTGATTTCATTTACAAGCACAAATTGAACAACACTAATTAATGGGTATTCAACCCCAAGAAAAGAATATTGTGATTTTTCTTCTTCTTTTTTCTTTTCTTTTCCTTTTTCTACTTTTTCTTTTGTTTTCATTTGCCACCCAATTTTTGGGAAGAGACTAAATTAAGAAAGAAAAATTAAGAAAAAATTACAACCCTTAATTTGAAGCCTTTCCATGATTATAGCCGTAATAAGAGAGATACCATTTAACAAACTTCTTCAACCCGGTTTGCAAATCAGTTGCCGGTTTATACCCGAGTTCTCTTCGGGCCGAACTAATATTAGCATGAGTAAACGGTACGTCGCCGTTTCCCGGCATATCAACTATAGTCCTCTTCGCCTTCTTTTTCAAATGCCTCTCCAGTATATTCACAAGTGTTTGAACAGTAACAGGCGAAGTATTACCCAAATTGAAGATCCGATAAGGAGCGGGTCCCCGCTTTTTCCCACCCGACCCAGTACTCTTACCCGCCGTATCCAACGAACCCACACAGCCTTTTACTACATCATCAATGTAAGTGAAGTCCCGGGCCAAATCAACCCGATTTTTTCCCTGATACACCGTGATCGGTTTCCCTTGCAGTATATTTCGGGTAAAAGAAAAATAAGCCATATCGGGTCTGCCCCAAGGGCCATACACGGTAAAAAACCTCAACCCGGTAATTGACAAACCGTAAATGTGATTATAAGTGTGGGTAATTTCCTCGCCGGCTTTCTTGGTGGCGGCGTAGAGGCTCGCCGGCTGGTCGGTCCGGTCAGCTTCCGAGAACGGGACTTTATCATTCAAGCCGTATACCGAGCTGGATGAAGCCCAAACCAAAGCCGGCTGAGGATTAGCCGATTTAATGACCTCAAGAAGCGTGACTAAGCCGGCTATGTTAGAATGTACATAAGATTTGGGGTTCTCCATGGCGTATCGGACTCCGGCTTGAGCCGCCAAATGCATAATGTGGCTAAAGGCCACCACATCAAACAGCTTGGCTAAGAGCTGCGAGTCGTTTAAATCACCTTCAACAACGAAAACTCCATGATCGGAAAGAAGAGTTTGGCGGGCTTTTTTAAGCGACGGATCGTAATAATTGTTGAAATTGTCGAGTCCAACGACGCCGTCTCCTCTTTTCTTCAAAGCTAGAGAAACATGGGAACCGACAAAACCGGCAGCGCCGGTAACAAGGACCGAAATACCGCCGTTTCGGTGGATCTGGGCGGAATTTCGGACTTGTT
Organism: Euphorbia pulcherrima; assembly: GCA_947683365.1. Classification (NCBI taxonomy): domain Eukaryota; kingdom Viridiplantae; phylum Streptophyta; class Magnoliopsida; order Malpighiales; family Euphorbiaceae; genus Euphorbia; species Euphorbia pulcherrima. The sequence goes on along the minus strand of CANTUS010000007.1, from coordinate 21,299,301 downwards.
TCTCCCATTGAATACCGCCCCAAGAGGCGGACAAATACCTGCTACCGGAATCGATGAAGCTATAGAAACTCAAATAAGAAGCGGTCAAAGCAATTAAGAACAAAGCCCATAGAAACATGGTGCTAGTAGAGGAAAAACACCGGTGAAATTGACGGTGGCTCCGGTCGATCTTGAATTTTCCGGGAGTGGAAGGGAAGAGCTCCTCCTGTAACGACGGCATGATTGGGATTGTAATTGTGAAATTTGAATGTGTTTCTTTCTTGAATTGATTGAATAAACGGAAAGAAAAAGGAGAAATTGAAAAGAAAAGAAAAGAAGAGAGGCGAGGCAGATGCAGAGAGAAAAATAGGCGAGTAAATATTCTGCACCTGCCAAAAAAAGGTCAAGGAAGGGAAGGATATATAAAGGGGTAAATTGGAAACATCAAAGAGACATGTTTGCGCGTGAACGCGTTCCGGCCAGCCTGGATGTTTGACACAGAAAAAAAACAGGTAACAAACTTAACTTTGCTTTTTTTTTTTTACCCATCTGATCGCGTATCTTGCTATGGTGGGTAAGTCTCTCAATAAAGATTTTTCACATTTACCAAAACTCAAACTTAAGGCTCTGCTTAAGCGATACAAAGCAGCCTATCACTTTCACCAAACCTATTAGTTTTTAATTTATTTTTATCTTATGCAAAGGAAACCTGATGCTTTATAGGGCTGTAAACGAGTCGAGTCGAGCCGAGTTATGACTTATTCGTGTTCAGCTCATTCAATTTTTAATCAAGCACGAGTCGAGTCGAGCTAAAATCGAGTTCAAAATCTTGTTCGTGCTCGGCTCGTTTGTTCACGAGCCGTTCACGAACAACTCAATTATTTTATTTGTAAATAATTCGTTAATTTATTCATGAATAAGCTCATTTATTTTTTGTTCACAAAATCAATCAATAACAAAATATAAAAAAGAAGCTCTTAATATCATAGTTAGTCAATACCTGACATAATATTCTTCTACAAAATACAAAATAGATAACCTTAATTTAAATATTTATACCATAAATTAATTCTTTGAATATAAATTGAGTCGGCGATTACTTTTAATATGAACCATAAATTGGATTATACACTGTGTTTATATTATAAATATAAATTATTTCATCAACTATTAAAAAAATATATTTTATTATAATTTTATAAATATTTTATTATGTAAAAATTATAATCAAATTAGTTCACGAGCTTTTATCGAGCATGTTCATGAACTTATTCACGAGCTTCAAATCGAGTTTGTTCAAGAGTTTTCGAGCCAAGTTAGGATTTATTCATGTTCAACTCATTTATTATTCGAGCTCAAAATCATGTTCACGAACTGTTCATTTATAAATTAAGTCGAGTCGAGTCAAACTCTTATTAAACTAAACATCAAACTATTTATGAACGATTCGTCTTATTTTGAGCCCTATGCTTTTATACAGGCAAAAACATTTTGAGCTATTTTTCAATTTGGACTTGTAAATGTGAATCTTTTGAATCCCTTAAATGCAATTTAACCACACGTTTCCCTGACTGCCTCAAAGATTTTGACTAGTATATGTGAATTTTTCAACTTAACTTGATTAATGTGCACATGTGATCCTTTTAACGCAATTTCATGGCTCTCATTTTAAAGGATGTATCTAGGGAGGGTGGTAATGGATTGAATATGGATATTATATAATATATTTTTATAATATATTATATATAAGTATATGAATATGAATATTCATATCATATCCAATCCATTGTCATCCCTAAATATATTACACAAGAAAAAAATTAAAAAAAAGTCACTGAAAGTTGAAAAATGGACTAATTTCAATTAACTTCAAAAAGTTTTTACTCTTAAAAAATACTCATAAAATTTCAAACACATGTTGGAAGATGCCTAGCTGGTTTTATCCCAGAGAGTTAAATAGTTAAATCAGAAGTTAAGCCTTTGATTTACCTCTATTATAGGATCCAACGATTTAAAAGATTTGAGAGGATGATGGGAAATAATGATTCGGAAAAATTATGATCAGAGCAATAATCCGAATCAGGTTTGAAGAAAATAAAAACACAAAGCTTCTAAGTCCAAGATAAGATAATCCGGACATACATTGAAGACATCAAACATCTAAGTTCGTGAGGAAAGCATCCGGTTAAAATTTGGAAATGAAACAAACTTGTAACCCTTAAAAACCAACATCCGGAGAAAAACTGATTGAAGAGCATTCGGATAAATTAGAGACCGGAGGCATCCGGAAGACTCAACTTACGAGATGAATGGGAAAAGTTTAAAATTACTTTTTCCCTCCACATTGGTCTGAAGTCAAAGTTCCTTTTACCTTGGAGAACAAAAAAGGAGACAACTTGCACAAATTTAATACAAGGACACATATCTGACTTGAAAAAAGAAAAAAGGTAACCACCTTTTTAATCTAGACCAATAGACAGGTGTGTGGAGGTCACAAAACTGACAAAGCTCGCTTAGAATTTGGTAGTGTGCAAAAAGCCAAACAAACGACTACTGGCAGTTTTTTTGCATCAATCCTAACAATTCAAACAGTCAAATTATGTCTTTAACGGATTGATCAATGGCTCCGGATGCGCCACCTCATACCTTATCAATGGTGAAGATTCAAGATCAACCTCAACGGTACACAAAGGGAAGCTCACATGTTGAGAAAGTGTTGGTTGATTTCACAAGAAGCTATTACATTAAGAACTCAAGTTATTTTAATCAGTTTTCAAAATCCCTCCAAGAGCAAACCACTCAAATTTGTTTGTAAGAATTCTCAAGTGAGTTATAAACTTGAAGAATTCTAAATCCAAACCATTTGATAAAGCAAGTGTGTAATATCTCATACTTGAGTGAGTATTGAGATAGGGGATTAGCTTAGACTAGAGAGTTTAAGTGAAACATCACAAGGAAGAGAACTTAGCTAAGGTTGGTGCCTTAGTGGTATATCCTACATCCAGAGAAGATTTTCTGGAGACAAGTTGAAGAGGACTCAGCTAAGGTTGGTGCCTTAGTGGTATATCCTTCATCCGGAAGGACTCAGCCAGAGTAGTTAGCTTGGTGGTATATTCTGGAATTCGGAGCAATTGTAAAGGCTTGATTTCTGCTCGTTGAAAGGAATCTCACTAGTGGACTTAAGCTCGGAGTAGGTAACTCCGGGGATTGAATGTAGGCGGGGCCGAACTAGTATAAATTCTCTGTGTTTGATTTTAATTATGCATTTTACTTTATTGCACCATACTACATCATTCGAAACCATGAACTCTGGACCAAAATCAAACACTCTACACGAGACTTTTTTATAAGTCTATAAATTCCGTGAAAAAGGGTCATCACCCCCCTCTAACCCTAAATACCTAAGCACAAGGACCAACAAGTGGTATCAGAGCGAGTGCTCACAATCAGAGATCTAACAATCTCGAGCTAAAGGTCCAGTTTTGATTCAAGAATCAAAATGAGTTCTAATAACTCACAACTTCTTCTGGAGGGTATGTCCATTACCTGACCTCCACTCTTCACTAGTGAACACTACACGTTCTGGAAAAATAGGATGAAGAATTTCATTCAAGCATAAAGCATGCAAGCATGGATGGTCATTAAATATGGCCCATATGTTCCTACTTATGAAGTAGATAGTATCACTACCCGGAAGCCATCAAATCAATGGGATGAGAACGATTATAAGAAATTGCATAAAAACGTAAATGCTATTAACATGCTTCATTGTGCTCTTAGTGCAGCTAAATTTTTCAGGATATCCGGATGTGAAACTACACAAGAGATATGGTAGAAACTTAAAGTGACTTATGAAGGAACCAATAAAGTCAAAGAATCCAGAATTGATCTCCTCTAGCAAAAACTTTTGAAACCTTTGAAATGGAGCCTAAGGCTTTGCTTGGAAGCAAAGTATTCAAGAATTTTAAAGTAATGGAATGGAAAGGAAAGGAAAAGAAAGGATAGAATTTGAGTGGAATGTAAAAATTTTAAAATTATGATGTTTGGGAGAAAAGGATGGATTTTGAAAGGAAATTATAGTATAATTACACATATGTCCTTAGAATATTATATTTGGATAGTTAGTTAAAATAGTAAATTAAGTTAAGAAAATGGTCAAAATAAAAAAACAAATACAGTCTCTCCAAATTCCACCAAATTGGTGGAATTGTAAATTGAGCATTTTAATGATGTGGGAGGAAATGAATTCTTGCCCAAATCCAATTTATTTTCCCTTCCATTACTCCCAATCAATGGAATTTAAAAGCCTCCCTCTCATTTTCCATGAAAAACTTGCTCCCAAGCAAAGCCTCAAGAGTCAATCAGTAGCATGAATACCAGAACACCAATTTGGTTAATGAGATGAAGAGGCTTGGATAGGAGATCACTGAGGAAGAGATGGTAGAGAAGATCCTCCGGAGTCTCACCAAGGAATAGGACAATAAAAAGACTGCCATTAAGAAAGCTCATGACTTAAAATTCTATAGTCATGATGAACTTATTGGTAATCTCTTAACTCAAGAACTATCTTTGGAGAGATACAACCAACAAGAGAAGAAGCCTGAGGAAAAGAATAAAGCTATTGCTCTCAAGGCAGACTCATACGGATCAGTTTCCTCCGGAACATAAAAGATATTAAAGGAATCGCAATATAACAAAGAACAAATGGCCATGCTTGCCAAACAATTTGGCAGATTCCTGGAAAAGAAAGAGAGAGGGAGTTATAGAAGATATGATTCTAGAAGGATGATGGAAAGCTCCTCTAGAAAGGACAAGCTAAGAAATACTCCGGAAGATAAGAAAGATCTGGAAAAAGAATCAGCATGCTTTGATTATGGAGAAAAAGGACATCTCAAGTCAAAGTGCCCAAAGCTCAAGAAGGATAAAAATTACAAGAAGAAAGCAATAGTGGCCACATGGAGTAAGGGTGAAGAAATCAATAGCTCATTTTCCACTAATGAAGAAGAGACTGCAAATTACGCATTCATGGCACTAGCTGAGCCAGAAGTAAAACACTTTGGAAGAAAAATATCAAAGCAGACCACTGGGTAAATCGATGAATCAGAATCAGAATTAGCAAGTATTGAGGTAAACTCTAACTCTAATCATGTTTCTAACATTGAACTTGCTTGAGCTCTGGGAATTGTGATCAATAATGTGAGGAAGAACACAAAAGCCATTAAATCCCTTCAAAGACAAGTGATGGGGCTTGCTGAGGATACTGAAGCAATGGTACAAGATATCAATCTAATAAGGGCCACAAAGCACATTGATGTTGTTGAAGAAAACTTCCTAAGGAGTCAAGTGCAAATATTAAGTGCAAATGTAACTAGGCTAGACAGGGAACTAGCTCTTCTAAATGAAGCATCTAGAAAGAAACCAAATCCATCACAACAAAGAAGAAGGAATGCAAGTAGACAACCACAAGCTCAAAAGCACAATGCTCCACCAAGAAAAGGAACACAATCTCAAAAATTCACAATAGCTCAAAACGGAAAAGCTGTAGCAGTCTATGATGATTATTTTACAAAGCAAAAGAAAAACTACAAAGTAGAGATTGCTCCTCCAACCAACTACCGGATACAGTCCAAACAATCAAGTCCAGATCTATCTAAATCAGGATACTCCAGAGACTATGGGAAGAAGGATCTTTAGAAGATTAAAGAGAAGCTTAAGCATAACAAACCAGTTGCTGTGTGTAGGTTTTGTGGAGCCAATAACCATATAACTAAATTGTGTAGATTTAAAAAAGGTTATTATGATATTTATCCTTGGCCCGAAATGGTTGTTAACCCGAGAGGATCCAAATCTGATTGGGTACCCAAACCCATTTGATCTGTCTTGCAGGTATGCCTCAGATCCACCGAAGATCAACAAACATGGTACATTAATAGTGGATGCTCAAGGCACATGACTGGTGATAAGAAAGCCTTCATCACTTTAATCCAGAAGAAAGGTGGAAAAGTGAGCTTTGGAGACAATCAAAGGGGGCAGATCATTGGACATGGATGTTGGGAAACTATGATCCAGACCACAAATTAAACTAAATTATCCGGATTAGGTTTGAAAGAAACAAAAACTGAAACTATGTAAATCCCAAATCCAAATGGAAACATCCAGACAAAGATCCAGCTACAAGGCTGTCCATTGAAGATATCAAATACCTAAGCACATGGAATCATCAGAATGAAGCTTGGAAAGGAAACAAGCTTAAATCCCTCAAGAACACCATTCGGAAGAACTGATTTCCATATCTCCTAAAGAAGGCAGATCCGGAGAATATGAGTCTAAAGACATCCGGAAGACTCGTGCTTGAAGACAATGGGAAAAGTTTTAAGGATAGCTTTTCCCTCCACCTTTTGGTCTATGAAGTCAAAGATCCTTTCCCCATTAACAAGACAAAAGTGACAGCTTGCACGTTTCAGTATAAGGATAAAAGGGCTGACACCGGACTGAAAAAGCTAACAGACTTTTTCACTGAGACCAATAAGGAGGCGCGTGGAGCTCACACAAAAAGCTAATGGTGTAAAAGTTGGTGCATCATAAAAAACCAAGTAAAACAATCACTGACAACTTTTCAGCATCAATCCCTAGAATTCAACCAGGTCAAATTACAATCTAACAGATTGATCAATGGCTCCAGAAGCGCCACTTATAACTTGATCAAGGGTGAAGATTTATTACAAGTTCAACAACCCACAACGGCTACATTTATAATAGAAGCCTATAAAAGGGAAGCTTCACCAAATAAGAAGGTTGACTGTTTGATTGACAAAAGCAAGTAACAAAGCACAAGCAATTCAATCAGTTTACAATCCCTCCAAGAATCAATTAATTCCAAATCTGTTGTAAGGATTCCTAAGTGAGCTATAAACTTAAGGAAATCCAAAAACCAAAACCTTTATGAAAACAAGAGTGTAAGGATCTCTAACTTGGGTGAGTTGTGAGATCAAGATACAACTTAAAGTTGGTGCTTTGAGTAGGAACTCCTTGTAGGACTCAGCTTAGATTCGGGGTAGAAGTCTAAGTGATATATCCTACTAAAGACTAAAGGACTCAGCTAGGAGTCGATGCTTCTAGTGGTATATCCTACATCCGGAAGAGGCTACCATCTGGAGACAAATTGTAAGGCTTGATTCCTGCCAGTTGGAAAGGAATCCACTAGTGAAAAGTTCAAAGGAAGGAAACTCCGGGGACTAGAGTAGGCGAGGCCGAACCAAGATAAAATCCTTTGTGTTTGATTTCTTTAACTTTTTATTTATTGCATTATACTGTCATAATTGCATCATCTGGATCTATCATCCGGATCATAATCAAACACACTACACTAAGACTTTTTAAATTCTGTGTAGTCCTTGAAAAAAGGTCAGTCACCCCCCTATGACCTTATAAAAACCCTCACAGGGACCAATAAGTGGTATCAAAGTAAGTGCTCAAAACTAGGGATCTAATAATCTTGAGCTAAAGGTCCAATATTTTGATTCATACATCAAAATGAGTTTCCAAAACTCACAACTCCTTTCCGAGGGTATGTCCATTACCCGTCCTCCACTCTTCACCAGTGAACATTACACTTTCTGGAAGAACCGGATGAAGAACTTCATACAATCACAAAGCATACAAGCATGGTTAATCATTAAAGATGGCCCATATGAGCCTACTTTTGAAGTAGAGGGTATGACTACCCGAAAGCCCTCAAGTATGTGAGATGAGAATGACTTTAAAAAGTTGCGTAAAAACGCAAATGCTATTGACATACTTCATTGTTCTTTGAATTTAACAGAATATCCAGATGCGAGATTGTAAAAGAGATTTGGGAGAAGCTGGAGGTAACCTATGAAGGAACCACCAAAGTAAGAGAAGCTAAGCTTGATCTACTCCAGCAGAAGTTTGAACCTTTCAAAATGGAGCCAAAAGAATCCATCAGTAATATGAATACTAGATACACCAATCTAGTGAATGAGATGAAAAGGCTCGGAAAGGAAATTCCTAAAGTAGAGATGGTGAAGAAAGTGCTCCGGAGTCTCACCAAGGAATGGGACAGCAAGAAGACTGCCATTGAGGAAGCTCATGACCTAAACTTCTATAGTTATGATGCGCTCATTGGCAATCTCTTAACTCAAGAGCTATCCTTGGAGAGATACAACTAGCAAGAAAAAAAGCCTGAAGAGATAAAGAAAGCCATCGCACTAAAGGCAGAATCTACAGGATCAACTTCATCTAGAGAAGAAGGACAAGCCATGGAACCTCAAAGTACTAAGGAGTAACTAGCTCTATCAACCAGAAGGCTCAACAGGTTCCTACAAAAGAAAGAAAGAAGGAAGTCTAGAAAATATGAATCCCGAAGATCAAGAGAAGGAACTTCCAGAAGGGACATACCCAAAAGAAATCCAGAAGAAAAGAAGTATCTAGAAAAAGATGCTGCCTGTTTTGAATATGGAGAAAAAGGCCATTTCAGAACAAAATGTCCCAAGCTTAAGAGAACCAAGAAGTTCAAAAAGAAAGCAATGGTGGCTACCTAGAGCAACAGTGAAGAAAGCAGCAGCTCATCTTCAATAGAAGAAGAAGAGACTGCCAATTGTGCATTCATGGCACTGATAGATCTGGAAGCAGAGCAATCTGGAAGGAATGCCTCCAAGCAAGAAACAGTGCAAATTGAAGTAGAATCAGATACAACAAACACTGAGGTAAATTCTTATTCCAATTCTGCTTTTAATTTTGACCTTGCTAGAGCTCTATCTATTGCAATCAAGGGTGTAAAGAAGAATGCAAAAGCAATCAAGTCCCTTAAAAGAGCAGTAATGGAGCTGGCAGAAGATGCTGAAGTAATGGCACAAGACATTAATCTGGTTAGAGCAACCAAACATATTGATGTTATGGAGGAGAACTTCCTTAGGAATCAAGTCCAGATTCTAAATGCAAATATAACGGGACAAAAGCTCCAAGAAGAGATAATAATCCTCCTACTCAGAATAGATTCCAAAAGACCCCTAATCAAAGGATGAAGGAAGTTAGTAGGCAACCACAAGCCCAAAGATATACTGCTGCTCAAAAGGGAAAGGCTAAGATGGCTTACAACCAACAGCCTATCAAACAGAGAAGAAATTGTGGAGCAGAAGTTGCACCTCTAACCAGTTTCCGGATTCGCACCGGACCATCCACCAGTATGCAAAAGGTTGGATATAAAGGGAACTATGGGAAGGAAGATCTGAAGAAGATCAACGAGAAGCAAAAGCAGAACAGACCCATTTTAGGGTGCAAGTTTTGGGGGAAAAACAATCATATTACTAAATCATGTAGATTAAAAAATGGTTATTATGATGTTTACCCTTGGCCTGAGATGGTTATTAACCCGAGAGCACCAAAATCTGATTTAATACCCAAACCCACTTGATCTATTTTGCAGGTATGCCTTAGATCCACAATTGATCAACACACTTGGTACATTGATAGTGGTTGCTCAAGGCACATGACAGGTGATGAGAAGGCCTTCATCACGTTGACCCAGAAGAAAGGAGGCAAAGTAAGCTTTGGAGACAATCAAAAGGGACAGATCATTGGTCATAGAACCATTGGATCTAAGTTAAAGATAGAAGATGTCTCATTGGTTGATGGACTGAAATTCAACTTGCTAAGTGTGGCCCAACTCTGTGACAATGGAAGAAAAGTCACATTTGATTTCGGAGGCTGCTCAATCTATGATAGTAAGTCCAACCAACTCATTCTTTATGCACCTAGAGTAAATAATGTCTATTCAATAAGCATTAAAAATCATAAAAAGAATATCTGCTTGGTGTCTAAAGCAGAAGAATCATGGCTATGGCATCGGAGGTTAGGGCATGTCAGCATGAACCTCCTGTCCAAACTAGCCAAAAAGGAATTAGTAGTGGGTTTGCCTAAGGTTGCTTTTGATAAGGATCATGTCAATTACGTAAACAACATAAGAAAAGTTTCCCTTCCATCTCATACATTCCTTCTAAAAGAGTACTTGAGCTCTTGCATGTTGATCTCTTTGGTCCAATCAGACCATTGAGTTTAGGTAGAAGAGAATACGCCATGGTCATTATGGATGATTATTCTCGATATACCTGGGTTCTCCTACTAGTAAGCAAGGATGAAACCTTTGACCAATTCTCTAAAACATTCATCTGGATAGAAGTAGAATAGGGCATAAGCATTACACGCATCCAGAGTGATAATGGTGGAGAATTCAAAAATAAGCATTTTGCCGACTTTTGTGACTCCAAGAGCATTGAACATAACTTCTCTTCCCCTTACACTCCTCAACAGAATGGAGTTGTTGAGAGAAAGAACAGAACCTTAGTTGAGATGGCTAGAACAATGCTCAATGAAAATTGTTTGCCAAAATACTTTTAGGGAGAGGCTGTGAATACAACATGTTATATTCTAAATAGAGCTCTCATTAGAAAGACCATAGAAAAGACCCCATATGAAATCTAGAAGGGAAGAAAACCCAAAATTGGGTATTTCAAAGCATGCGGATGTAACTGCTACATCCTTAATGATAGAGAGCAACTGGGAAAATTTGATCCTAAATGTGATGAAGCAATTTTCCTTGGCTACTCAACACATAGTAAGGCTTACAGAGTCTTCAATAAATGAACCCAAACTGTGGTAGGGTCAATACATGTAGATTTCGATGAGACTAACACTACAGGAAAGAAACGCTAAACTCCGGAAGATCCAGTTCCGGAAGTTGAAAAATCTGGAGAAAAGAAGGAAGCATCTGATTCAATTCAAATCAAGAAGTATAAAGAGGAAGATGAAGGAATATCCTTTGATCCAGAAATACAATAAGTTAATGTCAACCTACAGGAGATTGACTTTAATGAAGGCCAAGAAGGAGTGGTTGAAGCTGAAGTGGAGCAAGTCCCAGTTGAACATGAAGGCCTATAAAGGGAGATCCGAACACATAGAGATCATTCCATTGAAAATATTCTGGATGATGTTCAGAACCTAGTAAGAACCAGAGCTCAAATCAACAGGATGATGAGCCATGCTGCTTTTATCTCTCTCATAGGGCCAAAGAAATTTCAAGATACTGAAGGAGATAAAAGTTGGATGATGGCAATGCAAGAAGATCTAGATCAATTCACTAGGAATGATGTATGGGATCTAGTACCACCTCCTAAAGGAAAATCAATCATTGGCACCAAATGGGTTTTCCGGAACAAGCTAGAAGAATCCGGAGTAGTGGTGAGAAATAAAGCAAGATTGGTTGCCCAAGGATACAACCAGTAAGAAGGAATTGATTTTGAAGAAACCTTTGCTCCTATAGCAAGGCTAGAAGCAATCCGGATTCTATGTGATTTTGTATCATTCATGGGGTTCACACTATACCAAATGGATGTCAAAAGTGCATTTCTAAATGGTGTTATCCAAGAAGAAGTCTATGTTAAGCAACCACCCGGATTTGAAGACCCAAAGCATCCGGATCAGGTCTACAAGCTGAAGAAGGCTCTCTATGGATTAAAGCAGGCACCTAGAGCTTGGTATGAAAGATTAACCTCATTTCTTATATCCAACGGTTATATCGGAGGCAAAGCAGACACCATACTATTCATCAAAAAGAAGAAAAATGATATCATTCTAGTCTAAATTTATGTGGATGACATCATATTTGGAGCAACTGATGAAAGGATGTATGAAGAATTTAGCTCTCAAATGCAGAAGGAATTTAAGATGTCCATGATAGGAGAGCTTAATTTCTTCCTTGGTCTATAAATCAAGCAAAGTCCGGATGAGATTTTCATTAACCAGTCAAAGTACACTAAGGAAATCTTGAAGAAATTTGAAATGGACAAGAGTAAGCCCATGTCCACTCCAATGGGATAAGATACAGTCCTATCCAAGGATTGTGAAGGAGAGGATGTTGATCAAAAGCTCTATAGAGGGATGATTGGATCACTCCTATACTTGACAGCTAGCAGACCGGACATACATTATGCAGTTTGTAACTGTTCAAGATATCAAGCCTATCCTAAGGATTTTCATCTCAAGGTAGTAAAAAGGATCCTTAGATACCTCCTAGGAACCACTGATGTTGGGTTATGGTATCCTAGTAATGGAGATTTCACACTCCAAGGGTTCACTGATGCAGACTATGGCAAGGATACTCTTGAGAGAAAGAGTACATCCGGAGGTTGCCCTTGCCTTGGAGATTGCTTGGTTTCATGGCACAGCAAGTAGCAAACTTCAGTTGCCTTGTCCACTACAGAAGCTAAATACATGGCAGCTGGAAGTTGTGTAACTCAACTCCTCTAGATTAAGCAACACCTTGAAGATTATGGAGTTCAATCTGGATATGTTGATGTTATATGTGACAATAAGAGTGCTATTGATGTCTCAAAGAATCCAGTTCTCCATAGCCGGATAAAGCTTGTCAACATAAGGCATCATTTCATTAGAGATCATGTGATGAAGAAGGATGTTGCATTAGTATACATTCTAACCAATGAGCAAAGAGCAGACATCTTTACTAAACCATTAAGTAAAGATCAATTTGGGAAGCTAAGGGAGTCAATTGGTATGTCCAATCCAATTAGGGATTAATCTGGAAGACAACTTGAAATCAAGCCGGATTCCCTGCAGATAAGTCAATCCGGAAGAGAAGAAGTATTGGAGAGCAATTTATTCTGGAAGAGAGTATGCCACATCAACAGACAAGAAGGACAAATGGCAGTAAAAGAGCTTAAAGGTGACAGTTACTTGTTGAATTTCAAAAGTCTATTGGGCATTATATGCGCGGTAAATTTGACAGTTATCATTCAATATAAACCGTTCCCATTCTCCAGTTAAACTGAATTTACCTCTCCTCTAAAAATCCAGTTGCCATGTCATCAATCTAGCCAAACTACCGGCGTCCTGATTACTAAACTACCCTCACTTTGAAAATTCTATATAAACCCCGCAAATTCACGCTTCTTTCCTCACACGAGCAACTACTCTACTGTTACTCTGCAAAAATCAAAACCTAAAACCTAATTCCTTTAAATCCTTTCTTTAAAATGGCAGCAATCATGGCTGAGGCCGGACCCATAATGCTTCCAACCCAGAACATCTTTGAAGAGTCTGATCTCCACAATGGAGAATTCATCCCCGTAAGTTTCAAACCTTCCGACTCCGCACTACCCACAGATTATTTGGGGGATAACTTCTTATTTGAGACGGATCCTTACTCCAAACTCATAGAAGATCAAAATCTCACGGATTTCATTAAGATCAATTGCCCCACATATCCTGCCTTGGTCAAGGAATTTTATGAAAGTCGCAGCATTCACTCCAAGTTTGATGCTCTTCAAACCAAGGTCCAGGGCAAAGAAATTACTGTTACCCTAAATTTCTTCGAACAACATCCGAGCATGAAAAATAAGGGTGTTCTGCTACTAACTGATAGTGTTGAATAGAAAGTAAAGTATGAAGCAAACAGTGGCTGTATCTGAACTACTTTGGAGACAAATTCTCCACATACTTTCCTCAAATTCCCAGATACCTTCAACATGTCATGGTGAAATTGGTGCTCCTAAGGAAAGGATCTCTTACCTTAGTGTCTTCATTTCAACACTGTGTGCTTCAACACTAGTTAGAAAGCAGGGTAGTCAACATGCCTGTACTGCTCATCCACTTCCTCAAGCAGCATATAAATTCTCACGGCGCTCTCATCACCCGGATCCTCCTTGCAAACAAAATCAACCTTACCGGATTTGAATCTGTCACTGGTAAGGAAATATTGGAGAAGAACTTTAAGAAATTGAACTATAAGGAGAAGTGGAATGAAGAAAAGGCTAAAAAAGCAAAGAGATAAGAGGAAAAGCAAAGCTAGAAAAACCACCAATCCATCAGATGCTCCGGTTCTAAAGAAGGCCCGGACTGCTAAACCCAAGACTGTAAAAAAGCAAACTGTAATTTCGAATGAAGAGGAGGATGATAATACCCAGACAATCACCCAGTTGCTTGATAAATCTCCAGAAAAGCCAAAACCGAGGAGAAGGTTGATTAAGATAGCTGATTTATTGAAAAGACCGGTTTATGATCCAAAAGCAAGGGAAACCATTGCTGTAGCTACTGCTGCAATAAGAAAGGGCTATTAGAAAGGCCAGAAAAGAAAAGCATCAGAATTGCTGAAGGGGGAAACTGGGTCTGATGAAGAAGAAATAGAAGAAAAAATGCTAGCACTAAAGAAACAATTCACCCAAAAGGGGTGTACTTTTAATGAAGCAGTCAAGGCACATACACATCAAAAGAAAACCGCTAAGAGGCCAACTGCTATAGTCATTGATAAGGAGGCAGCAAAGAGGGTGGTTGTGGAGGAGTTGGCTTAGGCTAAAAGTTCAAAAGGCAAAAATGTTCCCGGAACCAATGAGGATATCCTTCCAGAGGATCCTCAATATGAAGAAATGATGGCCTCCGTGGCAGACAACTATAGGATCAACAATCTTGCCATAGAAGGACCCAGAGGATCCTCAACTACCCCAATCCTCATAGATCAAGCTGCCTAGGCTAAGGTCTCAAAGATTCCAGAATCCCGATCATTCAACTTCCTGCCCATCACAGAACCTCTTCCGGAGAACTTGCTAATTCCGGAAGCTGAGATCTCTGCAGAAATAAGTCTTGTAAAGGCAACAATAGAGGGCATTGAGAACATTACCAATGCACATGGGGGAGGTATAATAAGTCCTCAAAAGGCACTTGGAGGGATGATTGAGGACACTTCCAGTCATCCGGGGGTTGAGGTGGGAGAACATGAAGAGATAATCATCCTATCCCAACCACAACTCAGTGAGGTACTTCCTATCACAGCTACTTTAAATATTAACGCTGATATAACTGCTGGTGATGACACAGTAGTTGAGATAAGGGATAACTTGGATACACATGCTCCAAATGTATCCAAGGAAGGTGAGCCCAACCCCGATAATATCACTCCGGAGGAGGGACAGGGTCTAAGATCCGAAGAGCAGGCTTCTAAAGCGGACTCTAAAGGCAAGGCCAGTCTGAGGGAAAGGTTGGAAGGAAGAAGAGAAGAACAAGATAAGTCCCATTTAGAGGAGACCATTAATGAAGCTGATAATAAAACCTCAGGAAGCAGCTCTAGTTCTGGAGATGAATCCTCTAGCTCCTCTGAAAAGAATTTCCTCCAAAAGTTAGCCCATGAGAGTGCCTGCAAATAACACAGTAAAAGCCAAAGTTTCAGCAGCACTTCATCTACTAAAAGAGGCTAACCAAGAGGAGAATGAGGAAGGGTATGTCAAACAAAGCCTCCGGACTATCTGTACCCATCTCAGAGGAGTTGAAAAGGAACTACTAAGACAAGCTGCTAATTAGGATGTGAAAAAGGAGTTAGTTGAGATCAAATTATCAGTAAAGAATATAGAATAAAAAGTCTTGGATTTCCTCACTCCCGGAGCAATTGCAGAAGCCTCTCTCTCCCAGATCACACCAATTCTAAATGAGCTTAAGGAAAATGGTTCCACAGCCAACCAGACTGTTGATCAAGCCAACACCTTGGCTTCAAATAACTGTGGAACTATAATTGAGAAGATCACATCCTCCTCCTTAGAGATCTCAGAAGAAATCAAAGCCTATCTGGATACCAAGTTTGAAAACTTGTCAAAATTCATGGCTGAGAAAGACCCCACACCCGCCATAAAAGATCTGGGAGTAGACCAGTAAGTCACCCAAGAAATGTTGGTTGCACTTCATTGAGAAAACCATCCCCAAAATCCAGGAGAAGATTTTGGATGACATGGGTGATGAATTGGGGAGTCGCCTATCCGGATTGGAGAAAATAATAACGGGCTGGAAGGCATCCATCACCAAAGAAATCTCTCTCCAAACTGAATCCTTGCATAATATCCGGAAAGGGCTTAGTGAAGAAATCACCCTGCTCCAGACCGGAATCAATAATCTCTCAATATCCATATCCTCTTTCTCACCTGCTATTCCAGAGAGCTAGCTCCTTCCGGTCTTTCATAAGCTTATTCAAGCCATTGGAGATTCCAACTTCTTTGGTCAGAAAGGAATGATAACTCTCCTAAAGGTCCTCTTCCTTTACTATGACCCAGAGGATCAAGAGTTTGTCTTGCGCATTCATCCATCTATCAAGAAATCCTATGACAATTTGAAGAAGACCACCCGGCCTTACTATCTTACTCCTCCTAATGTTGACCTTATTATTGCTGAAAGATCCAAAGGTAATCCTAATTACTCCATCTACTCTAGTGCTTGGTAAGAGGCCTAGGATAACAAGACATACATGGTGATTGAACCCCAAGCTGGCAATAAAAAGGGGGAGATAAGTCTACAAGGGGAAGGAGCAAGCAAAGGGTAAGAAAATGAAGAAGGTCCATCCAGAGGGAATTAGACTAGCTATGTTCTGCAAAAATCTTGTAATAGTTAGATTCACTATTATATGTTTCTGTAATTTGTAATCTGAACTTCATTGATGTTAACTATTGTTAACTGCAGAAGTATATATAGTGAAAATATCTAATTCTCTAAATGTTGCGTCTAAAGTAGAATATGCAATTATACTAAAACAAACTCAGTAGCTAGAATTAAAAAATATTGGGGGAGTTAGGATGCTAGAATTATGGGGGAGTAAAATATGTAAATGTTTAAGTATCAAGAAGTATACTTAGTTCATATATACTGGATTCCCTTGTACTTAGTTTTTATTTCCATCAAATGGGGGAGACTATGATTCGGACCATAAATTAAACTAAATTATCCGGATCAGGTTTGAAAGAAACAAAAACTTAAACTATGTAAATCCCAAATCCAAATGGAAACATCCGAACAAAGATCTAGCTTCAAGGCTGTCCACTGAAGATATCAAATACCTAAGCACATGGAATCATCAGAATAAAGCTTGGAAAGGAAACACACTTTAATCCCTCAAGAACAACATCCAAAAGAACTGATTGCCATATCTCCGGAAGAAGGCAGATTCGAAGAATATGAGTCTAAAGACATCCGGAAGACTCGTGCTTGAAGATAATGAGAAAATTTTCAAGGATAGCTTTTCCCTCCACCTTTTGGTCTATGAAGTCAAAGATCCTTTCCCTATGACCAAGATAAAAGTGATAGCTTGCACATGTCAGTAAAAGGACAAAAGGACTGACACCAGACTGAAAAAGCTAAGAGACATTTTCACCTAGACCAATAAGAAGGCGCGTGGAGCTCACACCAAAAGCTAATGGTGTAAAAGTTGGTGCATCACAAAAAGCCAAGTAAAACGATCACTGACAATTTTTCAGCATGAATCCCTAGAATTCAAATGGGTCAAATTACAGTCTAACAAATTGATCAACGGTTCCGGAAGAGCCACTTATAACCTGATCAAGGGTGAAGATTTATTACAAGTTCAACAACCCACAATGGCTACATTTATGATAGAAGCCTATAAAAGCGAAGCTTACCAAATGAGAAGGTTGGCTGTTTGATTGACTAAAGCAAGTAACAAAGCACAAGTAATTCAATCAGTTTACAATCCCTCCAAGAATCAATTAATTCCAAATCTGTTGTAAGGATTCCTAAGTGAGCTATAAACTTAAGGAAATCCAAAAGCCAAAACCTTTGTGAAAACAAGAGTGTAAGGATCTCTAACTTGGGTGAATTGTGAGATAAGGATACAACTTAAAGTTAGTGCTTTGAGTGGGAACTCCTTATAGGACTCAGCTTAGATTCGAGGTAGAAGTCTGAGTGGTATATCCTACTAAAGACTAAAGGACTCAGCTAGGAGTCGGTGCTTGTAGTGGTATATCCTACATCCGGAAGAGGCTACCATCCAGAGATAAATTGTAAGGCTTGATTCCTACCAGTTAGAAAGGAATCCACTAGTGAAAAGCTCGGAGGAAGGAAACTCCGGGGACTGGAGTAGGCGGGGCAGAACCAGGATAAAATCATTTGTGTTTGATTTCTTTAACTTTTTATTTATTGCATTATATTGTCATAATTGCATCATGCGGATCCATCATCTGGATCATAATCAAACACACTATACTAAGACTTTTTAAAGTCTGTGTATTTCGTGAAAAAGGGTCATTCACCCCCCTCTGAGCTTATAAAAACCCTCACAGGGACCAACAATGGAACCATTAGATCTAAGTTAAAAATAGAAGATGTATAATTATTTGATGCACCGAAGTTCAAGTTGCTTAGTGTTGAACAACTCTGTGACAAAGGGAGAAAAGTCACCTTTGACTCCGGAGGCTACTCAATCATTGATAGTAAGTCAAATCAACTCATTCTTTATCTATTTTGTTAACATTAAAAATGAGAAAAAGAATATATGCTTGGTGTCTAAAGAAGAAGAATCGTGGCTATGGCACCGGAGGTTAGGACATGTTAGCATGAACCTCCTGTCCAAACTATCCAAAAAGGAATTAGTTGTGGGTTTGACTAAGGTTGCTTTTGATAAGGATCATATATGCACTGCATGTTAATTAGGTAAATAATGTAGAAAAAGTTTCCCTTCCATCTCCTATATACCTTCCAAGAGAGTTCTTGAACTCTTTCACATTGATCTCTTTGGCCCAATCAAGCCAATGAGTTTAGGTAGAAGAGAATAAACTATGGTTATAGTGGATTATTATTATCACTATACTCGGGTTGCTTTGCTAGCTAGCCAAGATGTAGCCTTTGACCATTTCTAAAAAATATTCATCCAGATAAAAGTAGAACAGGGCATAAGCATTGTACGCATCCGGAGTGATAATGGAGGAGAATTCAAAAATAAGCAATTTGCTGAATTATGTGAATCCAAGGGCATTGAGCACAACTTTTATGCACCTCATACACCTAAAAAAATGGGGTTGTTGAAAGTAAAAACAAAACAATAGTTAAAATGGATCGAACAATGCTAAATGAGAATAGACTGCCTAAATACTTTTGGGGTGAGGCCGTGAACATTGCATGTTACATTCTAAATAGAGCTCTCATTAGAAAGACCATAGACAAAATCCCATACGAAATTTGAAAGGGAAGGAAACCAAAAATTGGGTACTTCAAAGCCTTTGGATGTAAAAGCTACATCCTAAATGATAGAGAACAAATAGAAAAATTTGATCCTAAATTTGATGAAGCAGTTTTCCTTGGCTACTCAACACATAGCAAAGCTTAAAGAGTATATAACAAAAGAACACAATTTGTGGTAGAGTCAATACATGTAGTTTTCGACGAGACTAACCATACAGGTAAGAAAAGTCAAGATTCGGATGATATAACTCCGGATAAAGCAACGTCAAAAAAGGCTCAGGATCCCTTTCAAATCAAGAAGTACAAGGAAGAGGAGGATGAGCAAATCAATCTCAACAATGATGAATTTCCAAAGAACCTTCATGAGATCAACTTTAATGATGAACAAGGACCAGAAGAAGAAGTTGATGTAAATGAAGAACAAGCTCCACAACCACATGAAGAACTTCAAAGAGAAATCCGGACTCACAAGAACAATCCAATTGAAGCAATTTTGGACAACATCCAAAATCAAGTCAGAACTAGAGGATAACTCAATAGGATGATGAGCCATGCTACTTTTGTCTCACTCATTAAATCAAAGAAGTATCAAGATGCAAAAGGAGATGAAACCTAGATGATGGCTATGCAAGAAGAGCTGCATCAGTTCACCAAAAATGATGTCTGGGATCTAGTACCTCCACTAAAAGGAATTTAATTATTAGCACCAAATGGGTATTCGAGAACGAGCTAGATGAATAAGGAGTTGTGGTGAGAAATAAAGCAAGACTGGTTACTCAAGGTTACAATCAGCAAGAAGGCATTGACTTTGAGGAAACATTTGCATCAGTGGCAAGATTGGAGGTAATCCGGATCCTATGTGCATTTGCATCATTCATGGGATTCACCCAATTCCAAATGGATGTCAAAAGGGAATTTCTAAATGAAGTCATTCAAGAGGAAGTATACGTCAAGCAACACCTGGATTTGAAGATTCAGAGCATCCGAAGCATGTGTACAAGTTAAAGAAAGCCCTCTATGGATTAAAGCAATCACCAAGAGCTTGGTATTAGAGACTTACTTCATTTCTTATATCCAAGGGTTACATCTGGGGTAAAGTAGACACAACACTTTTCATCGAGAAGAAGAAGGGTGATGTCATTCTTGTCCAAATTTATGTAGATGACATTATCTTTGGAGTAACTGATGAAAAGATGTGTGAAGAGTTCAACACTCAAATGAAGAAGGAATTTGAGATGTCAATGATGGGAGAACTAAATTTCTTCCTTGGTCTTCAAATCAAACAAAGTTTGGATGAGATCTTAATAAACCAGTCAAAGTATACCAAGGAGATTATAAAGAAGTTTGAGATGGACAAGAGCAAGCCAATGTCCACACCTATGGGATCAGATACAGTCCTTTCAAAGAATTGTGAAGGAGAAGAAGTTGACTAGACAGCTAGAAAACCTGACATAGATTATGCAATTTGCTACTGTGCAAGGTATCAAGCCAATCCAAAGGACTCACATCTTAAGGATGTAAAAAGGGTTATTAGATATCTTCTAGGAACTACTGAAGTTGGTCTATAGTATCATAGTAATGGCAATTTCACACTGTAAGGATACACTGATGCGGATTATGGCAGAGACATGCTTGAAAGGAAAAGCACATCCAAAGGCTGTCACTTTGCTGGAGATTGCTTGGTTTCATGGTATAGCAAGAAGCAAACCTTAGTAGCATTATCACCACAGAAGCAGAATATATGGCAGTAGGAAGCTATGTTTCCCAACTCTTATAGATCAAGTAACAAGTGGAGGATTATGGTGTTCAAGTAGGATGTGTTGAAGTTATGTGTGACAACAAAAGTGCAATTGATGTGTCAAAGAATTCGGTGCTACATAGCAGGGTGAAGCATGTTAATATCAGGCATCGCTTCATCAAAGATAATGTCATGAATTGGCCTACATTCCAACAAATGAGCAAAGGGCAGATATCTTTACTAAGCCACTAAGTAAAGATCATTTCAACAAGCTAAGGGAGTCAATTGGAATGTCTAATCCAATTTGAAGTAGAATCCGGAAGACAAACAACAGTTATTTTGGTCTCTTCAAAATTAAGGAATGAAGAAAGAAAAGAAATGAAATATGACTCTAGATCTGGAGGGAATATTGCCAGATAAGTAGACAAAATTGACAAATGGCAGTACACGTTTTGAATTTCAAACATTTATTGGGGGGTACACGCGAGGTAAAAGGGTACATCTGTTTTAAAATTAAACTATTCCAAATCTCCGGTTTGAACGCCATTTACCTCTCTTAAATTTAACTGCCACATCATTGATCTAGTTAACTTTAAGTGTATCCAGATTACCAGATTACCCTCACCTTGAAAAATCTATAAAAACGCCCAAAGTCCATCTTCTTCTTGACATAAGTAATACATCTACTGTTACTCTACAATTTTTTCTTCAGAACCCTAGAAGTTTCTTAATCCTTTCTCTCAAATGGAAAACACTCAAACCAAAACATCCCTTCCCCTAGAAACATTTTCAAGGACACTGATCTCATGAATGGAGATTTCATTCCACTCGAGCTCAAAAGCCTAGATACAGTGATTCCCTTGACTATTTGGGCGATAATTTCTTGTTCAACACCGAACCATACTCCCAACTTCTAAAAGACTAACATCTTGAAGTCTTCCTCAAGATGAACAACCTGTTGAACCAAGCACGAGTTTGGAATGACTCATAGTTTTGATCATAACAATTAAGTTCAGTTTGAGATAGTTAAATCAATAATGATATTAAAATAAATAGTCTATGGTTTTAAGGGAGTTAGTAAATTCAAGGGTAGAATTTCAAGTCTCCGCTGACCTAGCTATTTAGTTTAATTCTGAGTGGTTTCTGGGCTGAGTACTTACGAAGTCGCTGACTTAGTATTATTCACTCAACACTTGATATTTAGATTTTATTTCAGCTGTGTACATTATGTTTTATCATTTCAGCTGAGTTACTTTATGTCTGTCAACGCTGCTGACCTTACCTTGTAAGGTAAAAAGGTATCTTTGATTTTAGTGTTGCTTTTTGTAGGAACATTAATGAGACAAAGACAAAAAGAATTAATGCTTTGACAAGACTCAAAATTATGAAGAAAATAACGAAGTCTTCCAATGCAAAGCTGCAACAAGTCAATTGCCACTTTGGGTAATTCTGCAGATCTACCAACCTTGTATCACGCACTCTGCAACATGTCAGAAAACCAGAGGGAATAGGATAAAGACATGTGGCAAGTCAGCGTGAGTTCTCTCTAACGGAAGACTGGCATCAAAAGACAAAGAATTCAAATTGGAGCTCAAATTTCAATTTAACGGATTGAAATGTATTTCACAATAGTGCAATTCTATCTCTTTGAGGATTGATTTGAAGAAGTAATGGGTGAATTGCTGAGCTGTCAATTTCAGAAGATGCCAAGACAAGTTCAACTGCTACTTTCTCAATCCAACTATAAAAGGAGCAAGAAGGAAAGCATTAGAACTTGGTGATCACACCTGAATTTCCTAGAAGCAAGGACTCTGTCAAATTACAAGCTTTAAAGGAATTCTAGCAAGAAAAGCATAACTCAGCGAGAATCTTCTTAGAAAAGAGAGAATAGATTAGATCAATCAATTGTAATATTAGATCATTTGTAACTGGATCAATATTTCTATAAGTTGAGTCCAGCTCTTGTTTTAAACACCTTTTGAGTTGCTGATAGAAGAGGGTATTCTAGTCAGCGGGTGAGCGATTGTAGTTTAGAGGGTACTTACTATAATTGGGGAATTTGTGAAAGGCTTCTCCACCTATGGTAAAGGAGTTGAGATTAGTGGATTAAAGCCGAGACACTCTCTCAGGACTGGATGTACTCACAGGTTGCCGAACTAGTATAAAATCTTTGTGTTCTTTACTTAAATTGCATTTTCCAGGTTTTTCACTCAGCCAGCTAACCTCACTCTGTGGAGCCTTAACTATTGCGAAAAAGAGTGATTCATTCACCCTCCATCTAACTCATTGAGTGTACGTATAGGGACCAATAAGTGGTATCAATGTAGTTCTCATTTTATAGATTTCACAATCTTTGAGATAAAGACCATGGCGTACAAAGGAGAATCCAGTGGAAGGGCTCAAGTGTATATTTTGCCTGAAGGCATGTCAGTTACCAGGCCTCCAATGTTTAATGGAGAGCATTATACTTACTGGAAGAATAGAATGACTAATTTTATTCAGTCTTAAAGTATGCATGCTTGGATGGCCATTATAGAAGGGCCATATGTTCCATCACATGTGAAGAGTGGAGTTACTATTGATAAGTACTCTACTGAATGGGATAACAATGATCTGGCCAAACTTAAGGAGAATGCAGCTACTATCAACTATCTTCACTGTGCTCTTGATACTACTGAGTTTAATCATGTTTCAGGATGCAAAACAACCAAAGAGATTTGGAAGAAGTTGGAAGTAACTTATGAAGGTACTAACAAGGTGAAATGGTCCAATATCAATATCCTTATGAGGGATTATGAGTGGTTTCACATGAAGCCCAAGGAGGGTATTTCTAACATGAACACCAAATTCATGAATATAGTCAATGAGCTAAAAAGACTTGGCAAGACCTTTATGAAAGAAGAGACTGTCAAGAAAATTCTTAGAAGCTTGACTCAAGATTGGGAAGCCAAGAAGAGTGCTATTGAAGAGGCTCGTGATTCGAAGACCTATAAGTTTGATGAGCTGATTGAACTCTGCTGGCTCATGGAAGTCCCTGAAGCAATATGAAGATTAGTCCAAGAAGCACAAGTCTAAAGAGAAAGAAAGCTCAAGCAGAGCTATTGTTCTGAAACCTGATGGTGATGAAGAAGAAGTAGATTCCTCTGAGGAAGGATATCTAGAGGACAAAAAAGAAGAAATAGCTCTAATGACCAAGAATTTCAGGAGATATCTGGGTAAAGATAAGAACTTTCAAAAGTTCAGAAAGACAGGCAAGTATATGAAGGGAGCAGTTGATAGACCACAAAAAGAATTCAACAAAGAGCATAACAAAGACATCAAATGCTTTGAATGTGGTGAGAAGGTTCATATTCAGTCAAGCTGTCCTAAGGCTAAGAAGGATAAATTCAAGAAGAAGAAGCGTAAGAAAGCCCTTGCTGCTACCTTGAGAGACTCTAAACAAGAGTCACATCCTCAGATGAAGAGACACATGATTTTGCAAATGTGTGTCACATGGCTAAGGATGATCGAGTTCACTCAGAGTCAGCTGATCAACCAACTATTTCCGCTGTCAGATAATCAGTTGACCAAAGCAAAGACAAAAGAAATAACTCTGAGGTAAATCTTGAACCCCTTTGTCTTCTGATGAGCTTGTCGTAGTACTTAATGATGTCATTAATGTGACTAAGAAGTCAACCAAATACATCAGAGTACTTTAGAGGAGGTGTGATGATATAGAAGATGTCAACTCTTCTACATCACTTGACAACCTATACCTAATGGAAAAAGTTGAGTACCAAAATGGATATAACAACAAACTCACCAAGAGATTGGATGAGCTAGTTGCTGAAGTAACAGCTTTGAAAAAGGTACAGGTCCCTCATCAACCTAGCAGGAATACTTAGAGTAACCACACTCACCACTCTGAGAAGGTTTCTCAAAAGAGTAAAGTGAGCATGCCTAATCCTAAGGCCGCCTGTAGTTTTTATGGTAAACCAGGACATGCAACATTCATGTGTAGGCACAAAAACGGTTACTATGATGAGTATGACTGGTCAAGGATAACCACCACTAACAAGGGAGGATCCAGCCAGAAAAAGGCATAGGTACCTAAGAAAACTTAACTATTTTGCAGGTGAGCCTGAGATCCACTAATGACAGTAGAATGTGGTATTTGGATAGTGGATGCTCAAGGCTTATGATAGGTGATGAAAAGCAATTCATCACATTGGAGCGAAGAAGAAATGGAAGTGTTAGTTTTGGAGACAACAAGAAAGGAAAGATTATTGGCAATGGCACAGTGGGAGTCAAGCCTTCAATAGATAATGTGTCTCTAGTGAAAGGCCTAAAGTTCAACTTGCTAAGCGTTGCTCAACTGTTTGACAAAGGCAGAATAGTGATATTTGACTCAGCGGGCTGCTCAATTATTGATAGTAACTCTGCCCAAACTATTCTTTATGCTCCGGAATCAATA
This sequence comes from Euphorbia pulcherrima, assembly GCA_947683365.1. NCBI lineage: Eukaryota > Viridiplantae > Streptophyta > Magnoliopsida > Malpighiales > Euphorbiaceae > Euphorbia > Euphorbia pulcherrima. The sequence goes on along the minus strand of CANTUS010000007.1, from coordinate 21,274,093 downwards.
ATGTTTATATGTTTGATTTATCCCCAGCTCCAATGGTATATGCTTAGTTTCTAAGGAGGAAAACTCATGGCTATGGCACAAAAGGTTAGGACATATCAATATGACCAATCTATCCAAATTAGCATGAACTTGTTGAGGGATTACCCTATCTAGCCTTTGATAAAGATAGACTCTGCTCAGCATGCCAACTTGGGAAACAAGTTAGGAAGACCTTTAAATCCATAGCTGATATATCATCTTCTCGTCCCCTTGATCTTCTACACATGGACTTGTTTGGGCCTGTTGTGCCAACAAGTCTAGGTGGAATGAAATACACCTTTGTGATTATAGATGATCTGACCAGGTTCACTTGGATTGTCTTGCTAGCTAGAAATGAAGAAACATTTGAATCATTCTCTAGGTTGGCTACCCGGATCATGAATGAAAAAGACCTTAAAATTAATAGAATCCGCAGTGAGCATGGAAGGGAATTCGAAAATAGGCAGTTTGAGGAATTCTATTCCAAGCATGGTATTGTCCACAATTTTTCTGCTCCTCATACACCTCAGCTGAATGGGGTTGTTGAGAGAAAGAATCACACTATTGCGAAGATGGATTGTTCTATGCTGAGTGATAACAATCTACCGAAGTATTTTTTAGGAGAGGCTATTAACACAGCTTGTTACATTCTAAACATGGTTTTAATTCGCCTAGTTTTGAATAAAACTCCTTATGAAATTTCGAAGGGGCGCAAGCCCAAGATTGGTCATCTCAAGGCCTTTGGTTTTAGATGCTTCACATTAAACAGTAAAGACTGATTGGCTAAATTTGACCCCAAGGCTGATGAAGGAATCTTTATGGGTTACTCAACACACAGTAGGGCATACAAAGTGCATCTCAAGAGGACTGGCATCTTAGAGGAGTCCATGCATGTAGATTTCAATGAAACTAACAATGCAGGTAGATAAGCCAATGATGATGAAAGAGAAAAGGAACAGGTCAGTGGATTAGTCAGTCAACCTATTATTATTCCTGATCCAATACAAGAGAAAGAAGAAAATGAAGAAGTTGACTTGGACTAATCAATTAAATTTAGTGGTGATGTAGATGCTCAACCAATGACAGTAGCTCAGCGAGCTGATCTTGATCTACCAGAAGAAGTCAGAACAAGAAGAGATCACCCAGTTAACAAGATTCTTGATAGTGTGCAAACTCCAGTGCTGACCAGAGGTCAGCTGAATAGAATGATGTGCCATTCAGCATTTGTATCCATGATTGAACCAAAGAAGTTTGAAGATGCTGAGTTTGATGACAACTGGATGATTGCAATGCAAGAAGAACTAGACCAATTCAGAAGACATGAAGTTTGGATTTGGTGGAGAAACCTAAGGGCAGGTCAATCATTGGCACCAAATGGGTTTTCAAGAGCAAGCTAGATGAAGCTGGTAATGTTGTCAGAAATAAAGCCAGACTAGTTCCTCAAGGCTACCATCAACAAGAAGGCATTGATTATGGAGAAACATTTGCACTAGTAGCAAGACTTGAAGCAATAAGAATTCTTTGTGCTTTTGCATCCCATATGAACTTCAAGTTATTTCAAATGGATATGAAGAGTGCATTTCTTAATGGTTATGTTCAAGAAGAAGTCTATATCAGACAACCCCCAGGCTTTGAAGACCCTAAATATCCAAATCATGTCTTCAAGCTGAAGAAAGCTCTATATGGACTAAAACAGGCTCCAAGAGCTTGATATGAGAGACTGACTAACTTTTTGATCAGCAAAGGTTATGTCAGAGGGAAAGCATATACAACTCTATTTAAAAAAGGCATCAAGATGTGTTGCTAGTCCAAATCTATATGGATGACATTATCTTTGGAGCAACTAATGAAAAGCTATGCAAAGAGTTCAGCCGTTAGATGAAGAAAGAATTTGAAATGTCTATGATGGGAGAGCTTAATTTCTTTCTTGGTTTACAAATCAAGCAAGGTAAAGATGGGATCTTCATCAGCCAAGCTAAGTATTCCAAGGAAGTTCTCAAAAAGTTTGATAAGAATAAAGCCAAGCCAATGTCAAAAACCATGGCCACTAATACTATTCTGAGTAAAGATGAGAAAGGTAAACCTGTAGAGAGTAAGCTCTACAGAGGTATTATTGGTTCTCTACTTTACTTAACTGCTAGTAGGCCTGACATTCAATATGGTGTATGTTATTGTGCAAGATATCAAGCTGACCCCAGAGAATCTCACTTAGCTGCTGTTAAGAGAATTCTCAGGTATTTGCTAGGATCTATTGATGCAGGTTTATGTTATCTAAGTAATGCAGACTTCACTCTGAGAGGATACACAAATGCTGACTATGGAAGAGACAAACTTGAAAGGAAAAGCACCATAGGAGGTTGTCACTTCCTTGGTGATTGTCTAGTAACATAGTATAGCAAGAAGCAAACTTTTGTGGCTCTGAGTACAGCTGAGGCTGAGTATATGGCTGTAGAAAGTTGTGTACCACAACTGCTATGGATCAATCAGCAATTGGAGGATTATGGTATAAAGTCAAATTGTCTTGAAGTCATGTGTGACAACAAGAGTGCAATTGAACTATCCAAAAATCTAGTTCAACATGGCAGGATGAAGCATGTCAATATTAGACATCACTTCATAAGGGATCATGTGCTAAAAGGAGAAGTCAAGCTCACATACATTCCAACTGAAGAACACCGAGCTGATATATTCACAAAGCCGATTAGAAAGGGTCAATTCAACATTCTCAGACAGCTGATCGGAATGTCTAATCTAACTTGAAGATATACATCTCACTCTGACCTATTCTAGAGCTGACCAAATTAGGGCACACTCTGAGCTTTAGCAAATTAGGTTAAGTATTTCTTTTAACGCTTGAATTTTGGACACGTCATTAATTGTCACCGGTTATCTTTCAAATTTCAAATTGATAGAAATGGTAGCAAGTTATGAAACGATCCACATTCAGTAGCAGTTATCCCGTGTTTTTTGCCTTCATTAATCCTACGGTATACGTTATGCAATCTAACCATTGAATCTGAAGACCATGGATTATGAGTCATACATGTAGGTTTGCAGGTTTATACGTAGAATACTTGCCTATTTAAGGAGAAATTCAGAAAGAGGAAAGGTTACCTTACCAGGATTCCTTCTCTAAAATTTCCTCTCTAAATCCCTAAATTCTCCATCTTTCTCAAAGCAAAGTTTCAATGGCAAGCACATCAGGGACAAATTTTGATCTTTTTGTGAGAAATAAGAAGGATACTCATTGGGTCACTACCAGAGAGCATATGGCTCAGTTGGCAATTAGTATGGACAAAATAGAAGAGCTCAGAATTCCCGCCAGAACTAAGTATATTCCAATAAAATGGTGCTTCATGGAGAAAATAGAAGTAGAAAAGCCAACCACTGTAGATATGTTGAGTTTCTGCAAAGATGAGAAGTTTGGAAAGTGGGCTCGTCAGCACCATCCGAGAGGATTCTTTGAACTCCCAAATGGTTTCTATGAGGAGATAGTGGACAGATTCTACAGTGGAATCCACATGGTGGAAGGTTAGAAGGATCTTTTCATTACCACTATGATGAAGAGAAAAGCTTATGTCACTCCCAAGCTAATTGCTGGGCTTTTGGGAATGAAAGAACGAGGGATGAAGCTGCGAGTTATCAATGATGAAGATCATGTTGATATTCCCATTGATTATGAAGTTCCTCATGACTATAAGGCAAGTGAACTTATCACATCAATGTTCACTAAGGATGGAAAACAAGCTCATGAGCTTGTAACCAAGGTACTTCTGCCTAAGACTGGCTCTACTGGAAGCTGCTCCAAGTTTGAGAGTGTGTTTGTATATGCTCTGACTCATGGGATGAGCATTAATTGGCCAATGGCGATCTTGCACTGGTGAATAAGAATTTGGTGTATGGGCAATTGGTGATGGAAATCTGCAGAGCCTATGAGATAGACATGGAAGGATGGGCTGCTAAAAGCAATATCCAGATGAAGGTGATTGAGTCTAGAATCTTGAGCAATGCTCATTTTCATGGACTTAGAGCAAATGAGAGGCCTTCCAACACTAAGTATATAAAGATGAAGAAAGGGGAAGTTAGAGTGAAGGACCCCAAGGCCATCATGGAAATGAATCCTATTCAGCCTCAAGAGGAGGACCTGACCTTGGATGCCTTTGCGGCAAGTGAGCTGGAAAGAATAACCAAACTCAGAGCTAAAAAGGGAGATGGAGAAAAGAAAGATAGTAAGAAGGAGGTCAAGAAGGAATCCAAAAAGGAAAGGAGAGCAAGCTCAGCGAGCTCAGTTCCTGTTATTATTCCAAAGAAGACTAGATCTTCTAAGGAAGTCAGAGAAGAAAAGAGGAGAGAGCTGACTCCTTAAGAGATTGAGGAAGAGAAGAGAGCCGAGGAAGAGCTAAGGGAAGAGATGTGTCTGAAGAGAGAAAAGAAGAGGAAGGCAGATGCTGCTCAGCTAGATGTGGTGACTACTAAGGGAAAGGAAGCTATATCAGTTCCTATCCCTCAAGTAGGTCAGCCCAAGAAGAAGCTAATGATGAAGAGAGGGATAGGAGTTGTCCAAGATGTAGAAGAACCTGAGAAAGTAAGGGCTGCTGAGGAAGAAGGGATTAACAAGAAGCAGTAGGAGATTGAGGCAACTATAAGAAGAAAGGCTGAGGAAGCAGCAACACAGCTAAGGCTAAAGCTAAGGTTAGCACTGAGTAGATTCTGCAAAAGGCTGTAGCTAGCTTGGCTGAGAGAGAAGTGCCAGAGGTTATTGAAGAAATGATAGGAGCTCTGGATGGAATAGACAATCAAGAAGATCAGGAGGAGGAAGATGATGTAGTTACAATAGATGCTATTGAATTCAATGTGCTAAGCTCTGACCAGCAGGTCACTTTGACTGCCGAGGAAGTAAAGGAGGCTAGGAACAAGAGAAAGGGAGGGCTATTGAAGAGAGTTAAGGTTGTCATTGATAAGGATGCAGGAGATTTGGAAGACAAGGAAGAAGAAGTTGTTGTAGTTGAGCACGGAGCTCATCTGACTTAGGATTCTCTAACTTGGGTCAGCGAGTCCGCTATTGACGGTGTTGAAGAAGAGGACAAGGAACCCAAAGATTTCTTTACTTTCCCAAACATATCCACCGAAACACCACTCTCACCTACACCATTCTCTGCCTTACCCCTACCAAAAAGCCAAACACCACCCACATCAAGCTCAAGCCAAACCAACCAACCTTCTGACCAAAATAACCCAGTCACTAACCAAATAGCCATCATATCTTTCCCCCGCAGGATCTCCAGTACGAGAAGTTCTATATTTGGAGGGACCTCCTCCAGTCAGAGGACCTCCAATTATTGATGAGATTCCTGAACAACAACAACCACTATAACAACCTCAACCACAACCCCAATTCAATCCAAATGCTGCTCCCCTGGGAGACATAAGGAGATTGGGAAGAGAAAGGTTTCCAGGACTGAGGACAAATGCAGAAATCGATGCTGAGGTAGCTAAATCATTATTGTCTGAGGAAGTTCTGAGGAAGATTGCAAAGGCTGTGGAGCCAGTGCAAGGATTTATGGAAGCAGTTGAAGAAATTCAAGTCTGTACCTACTCAATTCTCTCTTGTGAAGGCAATTATATCCCATGTATTGCCTTTATTATCAATTGTAGGTAGGCAGGCTGGAGGACTAAAGTTGGAAGTTGTAGAGCTAAAGAAGATGATGCTGAAGATTTATGAAATCAACTGTAAAGTGTTGAATGATGAGAGGGATTTTCGCAATTCAATGATTTACAAATTTAATCCCTTACTGGAAGCTATGCTGAAGGTACTTGATGGATACAGCATACTGAGCAAGGAAAATGATGAAAACACTAGTCGCTTGAAAGCAGTTGTAGATGGATTAGATGCTCTGATCACAGTGGTAACCAAGCATCATGGGTTACACACTGAGCTGAGAAAAGTGAAAGAGGAGATGCTAGAACGTGTTAAGACCTCAGAGGGAGTTATGCTTAATGCCTTAAAGAGGCTTAATATTTTAGATGCTCTAAGTAGTGATATTGTGATGATAGATGCTGAACTGGAGCCTAATCTTCATCAGAAACTTGGTCACATCAGAGACCAAATCAAGCAAGTTCAAGCTCATGTCCTTAATGATAGAGAAGCCCAGGATAATATCCACAGTGAAGTTTCTACTCATATTAGGAGCACTCCTATGCTAGAGCGCATTCTCAGAGAAAACAACCAGGCTAAAGCAATAGCATGTCTCAGCTAGATATCCAAAGAAGGTTTAAATGCTCAATATCAGGTCAATCTATCTTAATCCCATGCTTTAGTAGGCTTATTCGCCTTTCTTAGAGAACAAGAAGCTATATCGCAAGAAATCTATGAGCTGCTGGTACAAAATTTTTCATCAACTATCTATGGTTAGCTAGAAACATTTGAGGAGTCTCTGAGCTCGTTTGATCATCAAACTCAAGCAATTTTAGATGCAAATAGCAATGGGGGAGAAGGATCTTGAGAAGCGAGAAAAAGAGGAAAGGGAAACAGAGCAGAGAATTGCTGAATTTTCTTATAACTTATCTAAGGATCTGAAGCGCATTCAGAGAGAATATACTGAGACCAGGAAGAGGAAAGGCAAGGAGATAACGCTACCCAAAGTAAAGAAGACCAGATGGGATCAACAAGTCTATGAGGAAAGAAGAGCCAATTTGGGAGCCCCGCCTATGCCAAAGGATTAGAATAGGAGCTTTGTAATTGGTAGTGCTGAATTGTAAAACTGAGTATAGAATAACTCTTTGTTATCTGTACTCTATTGGAAAACAATAATCAGGAATCTCAATTAAACTAAATTATCCGGATCAAGTTTCAAAGAAACAAAAACTTAAACAAAGTATCTCCTAAATCCAAATGGAAGCATCCAATCAAGATTCAGCTTCTAGGACATCCATTGAAGACATCAAGTACCTAAGCATATAGAGGAATCATCAGATTAAAGTTTGGAAAGGAAACAAACTTTAAATTCTAAAGTCTAGCATCCGGAAGAACTGATTGTACAAGCTTTGGAAGAAGACAGATCCGGAGTCACTAAGTATGAGAACATCTGGAAGATTCAGATATAAAGACAATGGGAAAAGTTTTAAAGATAACTTTTCCCTCCACCGTTTAGTCTACAAAGTCAAAGATCCATTCCCCATATGCAAGACAAAAGAGACAACTTGCACTTTTTAGAAAAAGGACAAAAGTACTGACACCGGACAAAAAAAGGACGCAAACTTTTTCACCTAGACCAATAAGGAGGTACGTGGAGCTCACACCAAAAAGCTAATGGTGTAAAAATTGGTGTGACACTAAAATACAAGGAAAACAATCACTGATAACTTTTCAGCCCCAATCCCTAGGATTCAAATGGGTCAAAATGCAGTCTAACGGATTGATCAACGGCTCCAAAAGTGCCATATACAACCTGATCACGGGTGAAGATTAAATTCAAGCTCAACAACCCACAACGACTACATTTATGACAGAAGACTATAAAAAGGAAGCTTTACATTGAGAAGGTTGGCTGGTTGATTTCACAAAAGCTTATATAGGAGAAAGTGCTTGAAAGCAATCAGATTCACAAAATCCCCCCAAGAATCAAACAATTCAAAATCAGTTTGTAAGGATTCCTAAGTGAGCTACAAACTTAAGGAAATCCAAAAACCAAAACCTTTGATAGAAACCTAAGTGTAAGGTATCTCCTACTTGGGGAGTAGTGAGATTGGGATACAGCTTAAAGTAGGTGCTTTGAGTGGGATCTCCCTGTAGGAATCAGCTTAGATTTGGGGTAGAAGTCTAAGTGGTATATCCTGTTAAAGACCAAAGGACCTAGCTAGGAGTTGGTGCTTCTAGTGGTATATCCTACATCCGAAAGGGGTTACGATCTAGAGACAATCTGTAAGGCTTGATTCCTACCAGTTGGAAAGGAATCCACTAGTAGATAAGCTCGGAGGAAGGAAACTTCGGGGGACTGGATGTAGGCGGGGCCAAACTAGTATAAATCACTGTATTTGATTTTCTTTTACTTACTACATTATATTATTGCTTATACATCATCCGGATCCATCCACCGGATCATAATCAAGCACGCTACACTTAGACTTATCAAAGTCTATAAATTCCATGAAAAAGGGTCATTCACCCCCCTTTTGACCTTATATAGACCCTCACAGGAACCATCAAGTGGTATCAGAGCTAGTGCTCAAAACTAGAGATCTAACAATCTCGAGCTAAAGGTCCAAAATTTTGATTCAGACATCAAAATGAGTTTCCAAAACTCACAACTCCTTCCCTAGGGTATGTCCATTACCCGTCCTCCACTCTTCACCGATGAACACTACACGTTCTGGAAATACCGGATGAAAAATTTCATTCAAGCACAAAGCATGTAAGCATGGTTGGTTATCTAGGATGACCCGTATGAGCCTACTCATGAAGTAGAGGGTATGATCACCTAAAAGCCATCACATTTATGGGATGAGAATGATTCTAAAAAATTGTGTGAAAACCCAAATGCTATTGATATGGTTCACTGTGCTCTTAGTGCAACAGAATTCAATAGGATATTCGAATGTGAGACTGAAAAAGAGATCTGGGAGAAGCTGGAGGTAACCTATGAAGGAACGAATAAAGTGAAAGAAGCAAAGATTGATTTACTCTAGCAAAAACTTGAACCCTTTGAGATGGAGCTAAAAGAATCTATCAGCAGCATGAACACTAGATATACCAATCTAGTGAATGAGATGAAAAGGCTCGGAAAGGAAATCTCTGAAGTAGAAATGGTGAAGAAGGTGCTCCGGAGTCTCACCAAGGAATGGGATAACAAGAAGACTGCCATTGAGGAGGCTCATGACTTAAATGTTTATAGTTATGATGAGCTCATTGGAAATCTCTTGACTCAAGAGCTGTCTCTAGAGAGATATAGTCAGCAGGAGAAGAAGCCTAAAGAAAAGAAGAAACCTATTGTGCTTAAGGCAGAATCCACCGGATTAGCCTCATCTAGAGAAGAAGAGCAAGTTACAGAACCTCAAAGTACCAAGGAGCAACTAGCTCTATTGACTAGACAGCTCAACAAATTCATACTAAAGAAAGAAAGGAGGAAATCTAGAAAATATAAATCCAGAAGACCGAGGGAAGGCACATCCAGAAGAGACAGGCCTAGAAGGAATCCGGAAGATAAGAAGGATCCAGAAAAAGAAGCTACCTATTTTGAATGTGGGGAGAAGGGCCACTTTAGAACAAATTGCCCTAAGCTTAAAAGAACCAAGAAGCACAAGAATGAGGCAATGGTGGCTACCTAGAGCAATAGTGAGGAAAGTAGCAGCTCATCTTCAACAGAAGAAGAAGAGACGGCCAACTATACATTCATGGCACTGACTGATTCGGAAGCAGAGCAATCCAGAAAGAATGCCTCTAAATAAGAAATAGTACAAATCGAAGAATCAGAATCAGATACAACAAACATTGAGGTAAACTCTTATTTCTGCTTCTAACTTTGACCTTGCTAGAGCCTTAGCTATTGTGATCAAGAGTGTGAAGAAGAACACCAAGCAATCAAGTCATTGAGTAGGCAAGTGTTGGAAATCACTGAAGATAATGAAGCATTGGCACAAGATGTCAACTTAATCATAACAACAAAGCACAATGATGAAGTTGAAGAAAACTTCCTGAGAAATCAAGTGCAAATATTAAGTGCTAACTTGATGAGGTTAGATAGGGAGCTAACCCTTATAAAGGAAGCATCTAGAAGGAGATCAAACCCTCCTCAACCAAGAAGGAATCCAAAGCAGAATACACAAAGAAGTCAGTACCAAGCTGCCAAAGGAAATCCAAAGCCTTCAAATAAAAAATTGAAGGAGGTTAGTAGGCAACCTCAGGCCCAAAGATATACTACTACACAAAAAGTAAAGGCTAAGGCAATATACAATCAGAAACCTGCCAACCAGAAGAGGAATTATGCAGCAGAAGTTGCACCTCCAACCAGCTTCTGGACATATTCCGGACCATCCACAAGTATACAAGAAGCTGGATATAGAGGGAACTATGGGAAGGAGGATCTGGAAAAGATCAAAAAGAAGTAAAAGCAGAACAAACCCATCTTATGGTGCAGGTTTTGTGGGAAAAACAATCATATTACTAAATTATATAGATTAAAAAATGGTTATTATGATGTCAATCCTTGGCCTGAGACGATTGTTAACCCGAGAGGACCCAAATCTGATTGGGTAGCCAAACCCACTCGATCTATTTTACAGGTATACCTTAGATCTATAGTAGATCAACACACTTGGTACAATGATAGTGGATGCTCAACGCACATGACAGGTGATGAGAAGGCCTTCATCACATTAACCCGGAAAAAGGGAGGCAAAGTGAGCTTTGGAGATAATAAAAAAGGGCAGATCATTGGACATGGGATCATTGGATCTGAATTGAAGATAGAAAATGTCTCACTAGTTGATGGACTGAAGTTTAACTTACTCAGTGTAGCCCAACTTTGTGACAAAGGAAGAAAAGTCACATTCGGTTTTGGAGGCTGCTGAATCTATGATAGTAAGTCCAATCAACTCATTCTTTATGCACCTAGAGTAAATAATGCCTATTCTATTAACATTAAAAATGAGAAAAAGAATATCTGCTTGGTGTCTAAAGAAGAAGAATCATAGCTATGGCGCCGAGGGTTGGGACATGTTAGCATAAACCGTCTGTCCAAACTAGCCAAAAAGGATTTGGTAGTGGGTTTGCCTAAGGTTGCTTTTGGTAAGGATCATCTATGCACTGCATGTCAACTAGGTAAACAACATAAGAAAAGTTTCCCTTCTATCTCCTACATTCCTTCCAAAAGAGTACTTGAACTCTTACACATAGATCTTTTTGGTCCAATTAAACCATTGAGTTTTGGTAGAAGAGAATACACCATGGTCATTGTGGATGATTACTCTCGATATACCCGGGTTCTCTTACTAGCAAGCAGAGATGAAGCCTTTAACCAATTCTTAAAAACATTCATCCGGATAGAAGTAGAATAGGGCATAAGTATTGCATGCATTCAGAGTGATAATGGTGGTGAGTTCAAAAAGAGGCATTTTGCTAAATTTTGTGACTCAAAGGGCATTGAACATAACTTCTCTGCCCTTCACACCGCTCAACAAAATGGAGGTGTTGAGAGAAAGGATAGGACCATAGTTGAAATGGCTAGAACAATGCTAAATGAGAATTGTTTGCCAAAGTATTTTTGGGGTGAGGCCGTAAACACAACATGCTATATTTTGAACAGAGCTCTCATTAGAAAGACCATAGAAAGACCCCCTATAAAATCTAGAAGGAAACAAAACCTAAAATTGGGTACTTTAAGGCATTTGGATGTAAATTCTACATCCTAAATGATAGAGAGCAACTAGGAAAATTTGATCCTAAATATGATGAAGCAATTTTCCTTGGTTACTCAACACACAGTAAGGCTTACAGAGTCTTCAACAACCAAATCCAAACTGTGGTTGAGTCTATACATGTAGATTTCGATGAGACTAACCATGCAGTTAAGAGAAGTTCCACTCCAGAAGATCCAATTTTGGAAGCTAAAGAATCTAGAGAAAAGAAGGAAGTAGAGGCCCGTGATTCATTCCAAATCAAGAAGTACAAAGAAAAGGATATCTTTTAATCTAGAAGTTCAACAAGTTAATCTCAAACCACAAGATATTAACTTCAATGAAGGTCAAGAAGGAGTGATTGAGGCAGAATTAGGACAAGCCCCAATCCAACATGAAGATCTGCCAAGAGAAGTCCGGACTCACAGAGATAATCCAGTTACAGCCATTTTGGACAATGTCCAAAATGCAGTAAAAACCAGAGGTCAATTAAATCGGATGATGAGCCATGCTGCTTTTGTCTCTCTCATTGACCTAAAGAAATTTCAAGATGCTGAAGGAGATGAAAGCTGGATGATGGAAATGCAACAAGCGCTAGATCAGTTCAACAGGAATGAATTTTGGGATCTAGTGGCACCTCCCAAGGGAAAGTCAATCATTGGCACCAAGTGGGTCTTTCGGAACAAGCTAGATGAATCTGGAGTAGTGGTGAGAAACAAGGGAAGATTGGTTGCCCAAGGCTACAATCAATAGGAAGGAATTGACTTTGAAGAAACGTTTGCCCCAGTAGCGAGACTAGAGGAAATCCACATTCTATGTGCTTTTGCATCATTCATGGAATTCACACTGTTCCAAATGGATGCCAAAAGTGCATTTCTCAATGGAGTTATCCAGGAAGAAGTCTATATGAAGCAGCCACCTGGATTTGAAGATTCAAAGCATCTAGATCATGCCTACAAACTGAAGAAAGCTCTCTATGGATTAAAGCACCGAGAGCCTGGTATGAGAGACTCACCACATTTCTCATATCCAAGGGATATATCCAGGGCAAAGCAGACACAACTCTCTTCATCAAGAAGAAGAAAAATGATATTATTCTAGTCCAAATTTATGTGGATGATATCATATTTGGAGCAACCGATGAAAAGATGTGTAAGGAATTCAGCTCTCAAATGTAGAAAGAGTTTGAGATGTCCATGATGGGAGAACTTAATTTCTTCCTTGGTTGACAAATCAAGCAAAGTTCGGATGGGATTTTCATTAACCAGTCAAAATATACCAAGGAGATCTTGAAGAAGTTTGAAATGGACAAGAGCAAGCCTATGTCCACTCCAATAGGATCAGATATAGTCCTATCCAAGGATTGAGAAGGAGAAGATGTTGATCAGAAGCTCTATAGAGGGATGATTGGCTCACTTCTCTACTTGACAGCTAGCAGGCCTAACATACACTATACAATTTGCTACTGTGCAAGGTATCAAGCCAATCCTAAGGATTCTCATCTCAAGGCAGTAAAGAGAATTCTTAGATATCTTCTAGGAACCACTGAAGTTGGACTATGGTATCCTAGTAATGGAGGTTTCACACTCCAAGGGGTTCACTAATGTAGATTATGGCAAAGATACCCTTGAGAGAAAAAGTACATCCGGAGGCTGCCATTTCCTTGGAGATTGATTGGTATCATGGTATAGCAAGAAGCAAACTTCAATTGCCTTATCAACCACTGAAGTAGAATATATGGCAGCTGGAAGTTGTGTAGCTCTACTCCTTTGGATCAAGCACTAACTAGAAGACTATGGAGTTTAATCCGGATGTGGGGATGTAATGTGTGACAACAAAAGTGCCATTGATTTGACAAAAAATCTAGTACTCCATAGCAGGATGAAGCATGTCAACATCGGGCAACATTTCATCCGAGACCATGTGATAAAGAAGGATGTTGCTTTGGTATACATTCCAACCAATGAGCAAAGAGCAGATATCTTTACTAAGCCACTAAGTAAAGATCAATTTGGTAAGCTAAGGGAGTCAATTGGTATGTCTAATCCAATTTGAAGGGAATCCGAAAGACAGTCCAAAATTAATTTGGATCATTGGTAAGACATTAACTCTGGAAGAGAAGAAGAATTGAAGTAAAATCTATTCCGGAAGAAAGAGTGCCACGTTAGCAGACAAGAATGACATATGGTAGTAAAAGCGCATAAAGGTAACTATTACTTTTTGAATTTCAAACGTTATTGGGTATTACACGCGTGGTAAATTTAAAAGTTGGATTTCAAACCATTCCCATTCTCTGGTTAAACTGAATTTATCTCTCTCCAAAAATTCCAATTGCCATGCCATTAATCCAGCCAAATTAACGGCATCCAGATTACCAAAATATCCTCACTTTGAGAATTCTATAAAAATCCCTCAAAATTCGTCTTCTTCCTCACACAAGCAACTTATCTATGGTTACTCTGCAGAAATCATATCTCAAACCCTTACTTCTTTCAATCTCTAAAATGGTTGCTATCATGACCAGCGAAGGACCTACAATGCTTCCTACCCAAAACATCTTCTTAGAATCCGATCTGAACGATAAAGATTTCAAACCCCTAAAACTCAAAAGTGATGACTCTATAATCCCCATATACTTCTTGGACGATAACTTTCTGTTTGAGACTGACCCATACTCAAAATTGATTGAAGATTAGCACCTAACCGATTTCCTCAAAATCAACTATCTAACTTATCCGGATTTGGTAAAGGAATTTTATGACAATCTCAGAGTTCATTCCTTCTTTGATGCTCTAAGAACCAATGTGCAAGTAAAAGTAAAAACTGTCACTTTAGATTTCCTTGAGAAGTATCTCAACATGAAAAATGATGGTGTTCAATTGAGAAGTGATGGGGATGAGTAAAAAGTGAAATATGACCCTAAAATGTGGCTGTATCCAAATTATTTTGAGGATAAGTGTTCAACACACTTCCCGGAAGTGCCAAGATTCCTTCAGCACAAACTTGCCAAACTAGTACTTATCCGGAAGGGCTCTCTCACCATAGTGACATCCTTCCAACACTGTGTCCTCCAACACTGGGTGGAAAGTAGAGTAGTGAGCATGCTTGTACTCATCATTCACTACCTAAGGCAGCACAGGAATTCTCATGGCACCCTAATCACCCTGATCCTCATAGCCAACAAAATGAACTTATCTGAATTCCAGTCAATAACCGAAAAGGAAATACTGGAAAAGAATTTTAAGAAGTTGAGCTTTCTAGAAAGATGGAATGAGGAAAAAGCAAATAAACTAAGAGATGATAAGAAAGCACGGGCAAGAAAGGTAGTGGATCCGGTAGAGGCTCCGGTTCCTAAAAGAGCAAGAACTAACAAGCTAAAGGCAAAAAAGGAACTTGCCTTAGTTCCGGTTGAGGAAGTCAGTGAGGACACTGTATCCTTAACCCAACTAATGGCTAAATCTCCTACCAAAAAGCCAAGAGGAAGGTTGATTAAAGTTGCGGACAAGAAACCTGTATGTGAGCTAGAGGCAAGAGAAACCATTGCAGTTGCTGCAGCTACCATTTGAGAAGTGTGCCAAAAGGGGAAAAAAGGAAAGTGAGAGATATGGTTACGAAAGAGCATGAATCTGATAGTGAGGAGACCAGGGATGGGGAACCTACTCCCAAGAAGCAACTCCAAAAGAGAGGATTGCCATTTGCATAAGCCTTAAAGGCACAGAAAGCTAGAGCCAAACTTCCAATCCGAAAAGCTGCATCCGGAATAATCATAAGGGAACCAAATCCCAAGACTACCACTCTAGAAGTAACCGAAAAAGGAAAAGAAACTGTTCAACACAGCAAGAGGTCAACACCTGAGGATAATATCTTCCCAGAAGATCCCCAATTTGCTAAAATGATGTCAGCGGTCAAAGACAATCAAAAGATCAATCTTTTGACAAAAGAAGGACCCCAGAGGATCATCCGGTGCAACCAAATCCAACCATCCTCCAGTGCTAATAACCCAAAAGGAATTGGGATTTCTTAAAGAGGCCAAATATCCAAATAAAGACCTACTGAATCTCCAAGTTAGATCCGACCCTCTTCCTGGAAACCTGCTGAATATGAACCCAGAAGTGGTAGAGCTGGAAAGTCTTGAAGAGGCAATTGAGGGAATGGTGAGGAAAATTCTACCATTCCGAGGTAGGAAATGATTATTGTTGCAAGTCCTTTACAGGCATTGACAGGGGTGGCTGAGGACATTCCAGCCATCCAAGGGTTGAGGAAGGAAGTAAAGAAGCAGCTGATCTGAACAAATCATCATCTACTTAGGTAACTCCTAACTCAGTATATTGATATTAATGCTGATATAACTGCTAGTGCTGAAACAACAGTTGAGACTAGGGATAACTTAGATAAAAAGTCTCCAAATGTATCTAAGAATGATAAGCCCAACCCGAAAGGCACCATTTTGGAGGAGGAACGTAGCCTGGGATCCAATGAGAACACTCCTAGAATAGACTCAAAGGGCGAGGCTAGTCCGGAGGATAGGTTGGAAGAAGAAAATGAATATCAATTGTGGCCAAATCATCCGGATCTGATGAGATCGGTAGTAGTTCATACTCTGAGACTCCTCTAGCAAGCCCAATCAAAATGCCTACAGTTAATTCCAAACAGGCAAAGGTAATAGCGGCACTCAAACTGCTTAAAGAAGCTACTCTTGAGGAAGATGAGGAAGGGTATATTAAGCAGAGTCTCTGAAACATCTGCGAACAACTAAAAGCTGTTGAAAAGGTACTTCTTGAGGAATTCCAGCCTCTAGATTTGAAGAAAGAACTTGATGTAATTAAGGGAGATATTAAGAAAATAGTAGAAAGAGTGGAGGACTTTCCCACTACTGATCTTATTGCAGAGGTCTCCCTTGTCAAGGCTAAACCAATCCATTAGCAAGTAAATACCAATCTCTTCGGAGCTAATAGATCTACAGATTAGGCCAATATAGTGGCCACAAACAATTGCGCTACAATCCTGGATAGGATTACAGACCTGTCTACTGAGCTTAAGGAGTATACAGACAACAAGTTTGAAAGCTTGCTAAAATTCATTCTCGAAACTGCTAACCAAGGAGAGAAGGACAATACTTCTGTGCTTAACCTGCAAACTGAAGAGCATCAAGCCATACAAGAAATGCTCACACATTTTCTTGATGAATATCTTCCAGCATTATTAAAGAAGCAAGTGCATGAGATAAGTCATAATAGTGGACACCACTCCACCGGAACCAATGATCTAATTAAGGCTCTGCAAGAGACCTTCCACAAGGATCTCACTACACTAAACTCCAGCATCCACAATGTCCAGAGAGATATCTGCAATGATATTGAAGCGATAAACTCAAGTATGGATAATCTTTCTCTCTCCTCGTCTGGATCCTCCTCTTCCACAAGCGACAACCTTGTGATCCCAGTGGTCAATGACTTGGCCAAACACATAGGCGACACTGGATTCTTCGGGTATAAATGCAGATTAACACTTCTAAGATGCATGTTCCCCTACTTTGATAAGGCAGATCAAGTCCATGCACTTAAAATGATTCCGGACATGACAAAGTCCTCCAAAGAACTCCGGGCATTTTTTAGACCTTATCAACTCCTTCCGGCCACTGTTGAGACCATCTTTGGAAAGCGCGCATAAGGTAATGTGGATTACTCCATCTATTCCAAAGCATGGCAGAAAAGTTGGGGTAAATGGTCATATATGCTCATTGAACCCCAGTCGGATGAAAACAATAAGGGGGAGAAGAGCACAACTAGTAATGGAGGAGATAATATGGATATAGACAACTAGGTAATTGTGTAGTTAGCTATTTGTCTCATGTAAAAATCTTGTGATAGCTAGCTTTGAAAATTTTCACTAATATGTACTCTGTATCTGTAATCCAAAACTTCATTGATGTTAACCATTGTTAACAGCAGAAGTACATATATATATAGTGAAACACATTTACATAAAAATCACTTCTGAAAGTACAATCTGTAATTGTACTATAAAAATATTGGAAGCTAGAATTCAAAAATGTTGGGGAGTTAGGATGCTACAATTATGGGGGAGTAAAATCTGTAAATGACTAAGTATCAAGAATTATACTTAGCTCATATATACTCCTTTCCCTTATGCTTAGTTGTCTTGAATTTTATTTCCCTCAAATGGGGAAGACTGTTGGAAAACAATGATTCAGAATCTCAATTAAACTAAATTATCCAGATCAAGTTTGAAATAAGCAAAAACTTAAACAAAGTATCTCCTAAATCCAAATGGAAGCATCCGCTCAAGATCTAGCTTCTAGGACATCCATTGAAGACATCAAGTACCTAAGCATATAGAGGAATCATCAAATTAAAGCTTGGAAAGGAAACAAACTTTAAATTCTCAAGTCTGGCATCCTTAAGAACTGATTGTACAAGCTTCGGAAGAAGACAGATCTGGAGTCACTGAGTCTGAGAACATCTGGAAGACTCAGATATCAAGACAATGGGAAAAGATTCAAAGATAGCTTTTCCCTCCACCTTTTGGTCTATAAATCCACCTTTTGGTCTATAAAGTCAAAGATCTGTTACCCATATGCAAGATAAAAGAGATAGCTTGCACGTTTCAGTAAAAGGACAAAAGTACTGACACCGGACAGAAAAAGGAAACAACCTTTTTCACGTAGACCAATAAGGAGGCATGTGGAGCTCACACCAAAATGCCAATGGTGTAAAAGTTGGTGTGACACTAAATACAAGGAAAATGATCACTGACAACTTTTCAGCCCCAATCCCTATGATTCAAACGGTTCAAAATGCAGTCTAACGGATTGGTCAACGACTTCAAAAGCGCCACATATAACCTGATCAAGGTTGAAGATTAAATTCAAGCTCAAAAACCCACAACGACTACATTTATGACAGAAGCCTATAAAAGGGAAGCTTCACATTGAGAAGGTTGTTTGGTTGATTTCACAAAAGCTTATAGAAGAGAAAGAGCTTAAAAACAATCAGATTCACAAATCCCCCCAAGAATCAAACAATTCCAAATTAGTTTGTTCTTAAGGAAATCCAAAAACCAAAACCTTTGATAGAAACCTAAGTATAAGGTATCTCCTACTTAGGCGAGTAGTGAGATTGGGATACAGCTTAAAGTAGGTGCTTTGAGTGGGATCTCCCTGTAGGACTCAGCTTAGATTTGGGGTAGAAGTCGAAGTGTTATATCGTGCTAAAGACAAAAGGACTCAACTAGGAGTTGGTGCTTCTAGTGGTATATCCTACATCCGGAAGGGGTTACCATCCGGATATAATCTGTAAGGCTTGATTCCTGCCAGTTGGAAAGGAATCCACTAGTGGATAAGCTCAAAGAAAGGAAACTCTGGGGACTGGACGTAGGTGGGGCCGAACCAGTATAAATCACTGTGTTTGATTTTCTTACTTTTACTTACTGCATTATATTATTGCTTTTGCATCATCCAGATCCAGCCACCATATCATAATCAAGCAAGCTACACTTAGACTTATCAAGGTCTATAAATTCCGCGAAAAAGGGTCATTCATCCCCCTCTGACCTTATATAGACCCTCACTGGGGCCAACATACTCAAGTTATTTATTAACAAAAGATTACAATTTCTGTTCTAAGTTAAGATCTTCTTCTCTTCATATATTATTCTGCTATACACATATGCTATGATCATTTGCAGAAATATATGAGAAGTTGTAAGGGATGCTGAACTCAGAAGATTCAAGAACTATGAGGGAGTTAGCATTCACTCTGAGCAGATTGAAGATGCTAAACAAAAGTCATATCAAGCATGAGTATAAGGTAACTCTGATCTAGATATCTTATTGATTTAATTCTCGCTCAAAGTTAATTGCCATTGATCAAAATGGGGGAGATTGTTGAACCAACCACGAGTTTGGACTGACATAGTGGATGACTAAGTAGTGCTTAAGTTTTGATCATAACAATTAAGTTCAGTTTGAGATAATTACATCAATAATGATGTTAAAATAAATAGTCTATGGTTTTAAGGGAGTTAGTAAATTCAAGGGTAGAATTTCAAGTCTCCACTAACCTAGCTATTTAGTTTAACTCTGAGTAGTTTCTGGGTTGAGTACTTATGAAGTCGCTAACTTAGTATTATTTATTCAGCACTTGATATTTAGATTTTATTTCAACTATGTACATTTATTTTATCATTTCAGCTAAGTTACTTTATGTCTGTCAATGCTGCTGACCTTACCTTTTAAGGTAAAAAGGTATCTTTGCTTTTAGTGTTGCTTTTTACAGGAACATTATTGAGATAGACAAAAAGAATTAATGCTTTGACAAGACTCAAAATTATGTCGAAAATGACAAAGTCTTCCAATGCAAAGCTGCAACAAGTCAATTGCCACTTTGGCTAATTCTACAAATCTACCAACCTTGTATCGTGCACTCTCCAACATGTCAGAAAATCAGAGGGAATGGGATAAAGACACGTGGCAAGTCAGCACGAGTTCTCTCTAACGGAAGACTGGCATTAAAAGATAAAGAATTCAAATTGGAGCTCAAATTTCAATCTAACGAATAGAAATGTATTTCATAATGGTGCAATTCTATCTCTTAACGGATCGATTTAAGGAAGCAATTGGTGAATTGCCGAGCTGTCAATTTCAGAAGATGCTAAGACAAGTGCAACGACTACTTTCTCAATCCAACTATAAAAGGAGCAAGAAGGCAAGCATTAGAACTTGGTGATCACACCTGAATTTCCTAGAAGCAAAGACCTTGTCAAATTACAAGCTTTAAAGGAATTCTATCAAGAAAAGCACAACTCAACGAGAATCTGCTTAGAATAAGAGAGAATAGATTAGATCAATCAATTGTAACATTAGATCATTTATAACTGGATCAACATTTCAATAAGTTGAGTCCAACTCTTATTTTAAACTCCTTTTGAGTTGTTGATAGAAGAGGGTATTCTAATAAGTGGGTGAGCGATTGCAATTTGGAGGGTACTTACTGTAATTGGGGAATTTGTGAAAGGCTTCTCCGCCTAGGGTAAAGGAGTTGAGATTAATGGATTAAAGCTAAGACACTCTCTTGGGACTAGATGTAAACGCAGGTTACCGAATTGTTATAAAATCTCTTTGTTCTTTACTTAAAATCGCATTTTCCAGGTTTTTCACTCAGCCAGTTGACCTCACTTAGCGGAGCCTTAACTATCGCAAAAAAGTTTTATAAGTTACTAAGTGAGTCATTCACCCCTCCTCTGACTCATTGAGTGTGCGCATAGGGACCAACACAACCCCACTTACCTAGATCTCGTACGAGAATTTTATGACAACCTTATGGTTCATTACTACTTTGATGCCCTCCGGAAGAAGGTACAAGGGAAAGTCACTACAATCACTCCATAGTTCTTTGCGACTCACTTCTAGATGAAGAATGATGGAGTACTAATGAGAAACGATGTCGATGAGCTCACAATCAATATGATCCCCAAAAGTGGCTTCCAGAATGATTCTTCAGGGATAAAACTTCCACTCAATAGCCCCAAATACCAAGGACTCTTTAATTTGTGATGGCAAGACTAACCTTAATCCGGAGGGGATCCCTTACCACTACATCATCCTTTCAACATTGTGTCATCCAACACTAGTTTGAAAGTAGAGAGGTCAATATGTCGGTTCTACTCATCCACTACATGAAGCAACACAAATCCTCCCATGGCGCTCTTATCACAAAAATCCTTACCGAAAATCAAGTGAATCTATCCGGAGTAGAGTTTATTGAAGGAAAGGCATTTCTTGAGAAGAATTTCGTCAAACTGACCTGTAATGAAACATGGGATTAATAAAAGGCCTTAAGGTAGAAAAATGAGAAGAAAGAGAAAAGTAGGGTTCGGAAGGCCGAAAGCTCAGTTGAGGAAGCTCTGGTACCAAAGAGAGCGAGAACCACTAAACCAAGGGCACAGAAGAAAATTGATTTTAACCATGTGGAAGAAGTGAATGAGGATACAATGACTTTGACCCAAATCATGAAGCAAACACCTGTCAAAAAAGCCTAGAAGGAGGCTTATCAAAGTTGCTACCAAAAAGGGGAGGAATGTAGAAACATCAAAAGTGATGGTTGAGGACCAGACTTTGGAGTTAGCAGAAGCTATTCTTGCTAGAAGAAAGAGAGGTGCTGCTCAAAAACTAGTAGACACTCTCGAAGAAGATGCCACTGAAGAGAGTAGTGGTACAGAAGAAGAGGACATAGTCCTAAAAAGAAACCACTACTAAAGAAGGAACTAACCTTTAGTAAAGCTGAGCCAAACTTACAGTGTACAAACCTGCTCCTAGCAGTTCAATTAATCAACCACCTCCCAAAACTACTAAAGGAGAGGAAATGGCTAAGGCCAAGATATCAAAAGGGAAGAGTGTTGTAGTCACTGCAAAGCCTATTATTCCAGACAACATTCATCCAGAGGATCCACAGTTCAAAAATGATGGAAGCTGTTAAGAATAATTTCATGGCTAATCAACTCACAAAAGAAGTATACCACTCCACCTATCGCCATCTCTCCTCAAGACTTTGATCTTCTCAGAGAGAGTAGATATAGCGAGGAAGAACTATATATGTTTAAGGCAAGAACAGAACCACTTCTAAAAAACCTCTTAAATCCAGAAGTAGAAGTGATTGAAGTTGAAAGTCTTGTAAAGGCAGTTAGAGAGGACGTTGAGGACACTACCAACATTCTTGATCAGATAGTGGAAATGAGAGCCATAAGTCCTGAAAAGGAAAATGAAGGGGAGATTGAGGAAAATACCAATCTTTCGGAAACTGCTGCTATAAAAGAAGATAGATTTAAGGAAGCGACCGAGCATATCAAACAACAAGACACAAAGGTAATTCTTATCTCCAACTCAAATATTGTTGCTACTGTAAATGATGGTGTTGCTAAAAAACAAGGCAACTTAGATGCAACTCAAAATGCATCTAAGGTAGTTGAGCATAACCTGGAGCTCAATGCTCCAGAGGAGGGAAGTGGTCTGAGCCCCATTGAGAACACTACTATAGTGGAATTACAGGGTGAGGCTATTCTGGAGGTAAGGGTGGAAGAGGAGAAAAGAACAGAAAAATGGTAAGGAGGGAGAATCATCTAGCTCAGAGAAACTGGATGCAGTTCCGGATTAGAAGAAGAGTCTTCCAATGATAGTGAAGTAAGGAGAAAAATCATAGATCCCAAACCTACTTAAGCTGAAAAAGTAAAAATGGCCCTAAATTTATTAGAACAAGCTACTTTGGAAGGGCAAAGGGAAGATGTATTCAAGCCTATGCTTCAAGAAATCTGCCAGAAAGTAAAATGTATGGAAAGCCTATTAAGAAATCAATCCATGGCTCCAGATCTGAAAGCAGAATTAGGGAAAATAAAGGCCACAGTGGGAACATTGAAAAGAAAGTGAATCTATTCCCAAGTGTTGAAGAAGTCGCTGAAACCTTCATTTTAAAAATCACTCCGCTTCTGAATCAACTTACTTCACAAATAACAAAGGTAAATCGCTCTGCAACCGGAGCTGATAACAATTGCACAACAATAATGGGTCATACTACCTCTACCTTCACAAAACTCAAAACTAAAATAAAGGAGTATTTGCAAACCTAGTTTGAAAACTTATCAAAATTCATTCCAACTACTCTATGGAGTCATTGAAAGCAACTTCCTCCGGACTCACTTTCATATCAGAAGAGCAACAGAACTCTAAAGACAAGCTCTCCATATTTCTGGAAAAAGAACTTCCGAAAATTATTGATAAACCTCTTGATGACTTGAGCGATGATTTCTAGAGTCATCTCTCCTAAACTGAAAAGCTCATCAATAACTGGAAGGAGAGTTTTGATATTGAACTCAGATACATCAACCATAGTCTTCATAATGGCCGTGAAGCAATAATAAAAGAAGTTCAACAACTTAGTTTTGGGATGTTGCAGCTGACTCTTATTGTTCCTTCTTCTTCTTCTTCCGAAACCCCTGTTGCAACTCTAGATAGCCAACTCCTCCCGGTTATACAAGAACTGATCTAACACAATGGAGGTACTGGATTTTTTGGATACAAGTGCTCCCTCACTCTACTCAAAGCTCTATTTCCATTCTTTGAGGAGGAGGACAGACAACATGCACTTACCATGTTCCCCAACCTCACAAAGTCATATGCATGGCTCCGGAAGACCTACAGACCCTTGTATCTCATTTCTAATACAGTAGACAAAATCATTGCACAGCGCATGGCAAGAAATGTAGATTACTCAATCTACTTTGGATCCTGGGAAAAGAAATGGGATCAACGCTCCTACATGGTTATAGACCCCTCAGAAGATGCAAACGAAAAGGGGGAGAAAGGGAAAAGCAAAGAGGGAGAAGCATCAGGATCAGGAAGAGAAATGGAGGAGTAGTACAGAAGTCTAGTTTAGCTATTTTTGAACATGTAAAAATTTATAATAGCTAGCTCAATTTTTGTTTTTCGCTTATATTCTTCTGTAATCTGTAATCCGAAACTTCAGTGATGTTAACCATTGTTAATAGCAGAAGTATATATAGTGAAAAATTCTATCCAAAAATTGCTTCTAAGTACAACCATCAATTGTACTTCAAAAACTTAGAAGCTAGAATGCAAAGAGATTGGGGGAGTTAGGATGCTAGAATTATGGGGGAGTAAATTTATAAATGACTAAGTATCAAGAATTATACTTAGTTCATATACTCCTGCTTATATGCTTTTCTCACTTAGGTTTTTATTTCCATTAAATGGGGGAGATTGTTGGGAAACAATGATCCGGAAGAATTATGGTCAGAGCAATCATCTGGATTAGATTTGAAGAAAACAAAAACACAGAGCTTCTAAGTCCACGATAAGATAATCCGGACATACATTGAAGACATCAAACATCTAAGTTCGTGAGGAAAGCATTCGGTTAAAGTTTGGAAAGGAAACAAACTTGTAACCCTTAAAAACCAGCATCCGAAAAAACTGATTGAAGAGCATCCAGATAAATTAGAGACCGAAGACATCCGAAAGACTCAAATTACGAGATGAATGGGAAAAGTTTAAAATTACCTTTTCCCTCCACATTGGTCTGAATTCAAAGTTCCTTTTGCCTTGGAGAATAAAAAGGAGACAGCTTGCACACAATTCATAAAAGGACAAATATTTGACTTGAAAAGGCAAAAAGGTAACCACCTTTTTAACCTAGACCAATAGACATGCACGCGAAGCTTATAAAACTAACAAAGCTCACTTAGAATTTGGCAGTGCCAAGAAGCCAAACAAACTACTACTGACAACTTTTTTGTATCAATCCCAACAAATCAAACTGGTCAAATTATGTCTCTAACGGATTGATCAATGGCTCCTGAAGCGCCACCTCATACCTTATCAACGATGAAGATTCAAGATCAACCTTAATGGTACACAATGGCTACATTTATGATCAAAGCCTATAAAAGGGAAGCTTCATATGTTTAGAAGGTACTGGTTAATTTCACAAGATGCTATTACATTAGGAACTCAAGCTATTTCAATCAGTAATCAAAATCCCTCCAAGAACCAACCACTCAAATTTGTTTGTAAGAATTCTCAAGTGAGTTATAAACTTGAAGAATTCAAAACCCAAACCATTTGATGAAGCAAGTGTGTAATATCTCATACTTGGGTGAGTATTGAGATAGGGGATTAGCTTAGACTAGAGTGTTTAAGTGGAACATCCCAAGGAAGAGGACTCAACTAAGGTTGGTGCCTTCGTGGTATATCCTACACCCTGAGAAGATTTTCTAGAGACAAGTTGAAGAGGACTCAGCAAAGGTTGGTGCCTTAGTGGCATATCCTACATCTAGAAGGACTCAGCCAGAGTAGTTAGCTTGGTGGTATATCCTGGAATCAGGAGACAATTATAAAGGCTTGATTCCCGCCTGTTGAAAGGAATCTCACTAGTGGACTTAAGCTCGGAGTAGGTAACTCAAGGGACTGGACATAGACGGGGCCGAACTAGTATAAATTCTCTGTGTTTGATTTTAATTACGCATTTTACTTTATTACACCATGTTTCATAATTGCATCATCCGAAACCATCAACTCCGGACCAAAATCACACACGCTACATGATAATTTTTTTATAAGTCTATAAATTCTGCAAAAAAATGGTCATTCACCCCCTCTGGCCCTAAATACCTAAGCACATGGACCAACAGAGGGTTCTTCAATATACATCACCATTATCATATACATTAATAAAAAAAATTCATAAAATTTCAATCAAATTCTATCTAATTTCTTTGATTTCTATCCAACCAACCAACTAAACCTTAAATCCCACGCTAGGTGGGACATGCTCTATGAATCTTCCAACGCCATGAAGCTCTATCAAAAGCCAAATTTTTGTCCATACCGAGCAAACACATAACCTTAGAAATAGTTTCTCTCCAAGTAATCTTAGGTCTACCTCTCCCTCTACCCTTACTCTCTGTCCTTAAGTTCTCACATTTTCTAACTGGAGCATCTATTGGTCTATGTAGCACATGTCCATTCCACCTTAGTCGTCCTTCTCTTAGTTATCCTCAATATGTGCCACACTAGTCTTTTGGCGGATGCACTCATTTCTAATTCGATCCATCCTTGTATGGCCACTCATCCACCTAAGCATTCTCATTTACGCCCTATTCATCCTTTGAATATGTTGCGTCTTAATAGCCCAACATTCAATCCCATATGTCATGGCTGACCTAACCACCGTTCTGTAGAATTTACCTTTCACTTTCAAAGGTATCTTTTTGTCACATAAGACTCCGGTAGCACTTTTCCATTTCATCCATCCTACATTAATTCAATGAGTTACATCATCATCAATCATCCCCTCCTCGTGGAAGATAGAGCCTAAATACCTAAATCATTTACATTTTGGCACACTTGTATCTCCTAGTTTTACTTCTCCTTCGTCTCCCTTCCATAAGCTGAACTTGGTGTGCAAATACTCCGTCTTACTCCTACTTAACTTAAAACCTCTACTCTCTAACGCATTTCTTCACACCTCTAGCTTCTTGTTAACCCCTTCCCTTGATTCATCAATCAATACGATGTCATCCGCAAACAACATACACCATAGGATGTCGTCTTGTATTTGGTGGTCAACTCATCCATAACTAAGGCAAATAAAACGAATAAATTCAAATTATTTTATACAATTTCTTTAAATTCTCAAATTTATAATATTTTAGTCACTAACACATGTCAATATATTATTAATGGAAACTGTAATAAATAAATTTTGGAATCGTAGATATAGGTGAAATAATAATTTTGTTTTATTTTACCCCATCTCATTTTGTTTAATTTTTAATTATATAGGGTAAAATCGAAAAACATGATTTGTGGTTTAACTCGTTTTTAAAAAGATGATTAAAATGTTTTTTTTGTTTCAAAAGTTAGCAGACATATGATAAAAAAATCCTCAATTTGAAATTATATCACGACAAAGGGTAATTTTGTCCATTTTGAATTAAAATTTTGCAGGTTGGTTAATAAAAATACACATGAGCGATAAATTTTGAAATTTTTTGAGAAATGTAATTTTTTTAATTAAAAGACAATAATTTTGAAAAATCATAATAAAATAAAATAGTTCTGAAACTTATTGAAATTAATATATCAAATATAATGAACAAATAACATAATTTTTTTACTGAATATATAATATAGTTAAATTATAGGAAAGTTGAATTTACTAAAATACCATTTGTAACATTAAAAAAGATATTTGGTAAAACAAATATAATTTTTTTTTCTCTTTGCTAACTTTTGAAATCACAAACCCTATTAAAAAAATACTTTAAGCCTCTTTTTAAAAATGAGTTAAACCATGTGGTAGGTTTTTTTTAATATAACTCTAATATATATTCATTCATTTTTTAGAATTTTACGACTTTCAAATTCATATAGCTCTCATCATCGCTTCGCGAGAGAAACTGCTAAAATCTCGTGCTCACAACTATATTTCACTTAATTAAATGGTTTAGTCAAAATCCATTTTTTTCCAATACATCGGGTGGATAAAATATGGTTTAACTCAACCATAGATTCGACTGAATCCACGCTCAACCTCCAAAAGATTTTAATTAATCTTTAGAAATATTAATATGTAAAATATATAAAAATATTAAAATAATTATAATTATAAATTGCTAACAAATAATTGTGTTTGTTGAACTTTTTTATATTGAATTTGATAAATCTTTATAAATTTATATTATTTAAATATTTATTGCAAAATAAATATAATTATTAATTTTTATTTATAAGGACATTTTTGTCATTTCGGGATGGTAAATATAAATAAGGGTGGTGTATAATTTCAATTAATTTATTCATAAAGATATGTTTGTCATTATGGGGCTACTAAGTGTAAAAAAGGGCGGCTAATAGCAATCCAGTTTAATAATCACTCGTCTAACTTGATAACTAAAAATAATGAATATGAAAAAGTCTAAAGAGACAATTAAGAGAATAGAGAGAATAATATTTAAGGTAAACTTTAAAAACATGTTTTGTTGTTTAACTGTTTTATGAAAATGTCTTTATAGAATTTTTTTTTAAAAGGGCATTTATGGTTTACAGATGTCAATAAGGCTGTGAATACCCGAAAATTGTGAAATCCGAACCGACACGCACTACAAGAAAATCAATGTCTTGCAAGGGATACTACAACGAAATTTCTGTTGAAGAAGCCGTTTTGCAAAGGAATTGCAACGATATGAGTTTCGTTACTATTTAGCTTTTTGTAGATCGTTCTACAACGGTTTTACATTCCCTTGCAAAATCACAACGGAATAATTTTCCCTTACATTTTCCGTTGCAAATCCGCAACTTTATTTCCTCAAATTTGCAAGTTTACAATCTCTTGCAATATAGCTTCTTGCAAATTTGCAAAGTACCCTTGCGTATTTGCAAGTGCATTATTATTATTATTATTATTATTATTATTATTATTATTATTATTATTATTATTATTATTATTATTATTATTATTATTATTATTACTATTTAATGGGACAAAGACTTGTAAACAATTATTAATTCTAGAATATTGGGCCACATTACTAAATACAGAGGACAAAATTAAAGAAAACTAACAGTTGATGAATGATGGTCACTAGACGAATTGCAAAGAACCTTGCAAAAATTGAAAACCAGTTACTATTGGGCATACACTATTGAAAAGAAGATGCATGTCATGAACAATAAACTGTCAGAGATACTATTAAAAGTGCTGCTATAATGGTCTTCAATAATAGGAATCAGTAGCACCAATATGACGTGTTTGAGAAATCAATGACAGGAAATAAAATAGAATATTGTTCTCTCTAGTATCTTATTTGACTATTTATTAATGTTATATAAAAAGATATACATCATTTTCCTTATAATTATCTCAATCAGGCCCCGTCCTAATAATTTGGGGCCCTAGATAAAAATACGAGGCCCTCAACAAAAAGAAGTATATTAAAAACATACTTTTTTTTTTATAAAAACTAGGAACTGAACTCATGCCATCTAACAACTTTAATAAATATCTTACCAACCTTATTAATATTAATTTATATGAGCTTTTATCATTTAGATAACAACAACTAAATCTTTAAACAAAAAAATATTTTTGAGCCCCTCCCATATATGGGCCCCTAGGCGGTCGCACCCGTCGACCACCCCCAAGGGCCGGGTCTGATCGCAACATAGCAAAATTTACGGTAATGAAAGTAGCTGAGATATAAATCCATTTGTTCCACTCCATTTTGGTCAGGTAGGTCGACAAAATACTACATCAGCAATCATCCTTGCAACTACCACATTAAAAATCAAGTAATCAACGCATATAAGATGCAGTAGTAAAGGTGCAAGGCGCAAGTCGCAAGGCGCAAGGAAGTCTTGGAGCCTAGGCACAACAATAACAAGTATATATATAAGCTAACCAAGAGCTAGATTTCAAATCTCATAAAAAAAATAAAATTAAAAATATTGAAGACAGAATTGGATGGTTTTCTGCTTTAGGCATTGGCATAAGCATCAAAGAGTAGTTCAGAACAGAACGAAAAATCAGCGTCAACAATCCCAAAGTCATCAATAAAAAATCATCAGAGATTAAGTTACCTCCATGTTGGGATAGAGACCGATAGATGAACCTAAAGTCCAGCTTTCTGATACTAAGGCCCTGTTTATTTGTTGTAAAATATTTTATTGTAAAATATATTCCAAATTTTCCATTGTTTGTTTTAATGGTAAAATAAGTCAAAGAAAAATATTTAGTTAGTCAACAAGAAAATCCTTAACAATTGATGTAAAATGTTTTACGCGGAATAAAACGGGGAAAACATTTCCCTTTGATGAAAGACGTAGAGACGTCTTACACTTTCTTCCTGTTTTTCTTAAGAGTCACTCTCCCATTGAAGATCTCTTTGTTTCTCACCTCCACTGCCGAACTCTTCCATCTCAATCGCCACCTTCGTCGCTTTGATTTCTACTTCTTCTCTGTAAGTTTATCAATTTTTTCTTTTTGTCCAATCCATATGTTGATTGATGAGGTTTTATGTTAGTGATTGATTGTACTATGAGATTGTTAATGGCTTTTTCTTTTTGCGACACTGTGTGATTCTTTTTTCCCTATTTTACCAATTTTTATGCAATTAGTGAGATGACAAATTTTTCAGAGAGGTAATTTTGATGTCCTAACCAGATGCACAAAACCTTCTAATCTTTATGAAAATGCATTATTAGATCTTATGGATACACACAATCTCCCCGGGGCTAGAAAAGCCATTGATATTTGAACAAGATAGTGAGATAACAAAACCAGATGCTTATTAACAATATTCTTTCTGAAATTGCAATATTTGATACCACCAACTGTATAAAATGTTTTACTATTCTTCTAGATAGTTTCTCTGTCCACTGTTATAAATATTTCTTTGATATTTGGTCCATTCAAATAAGATGATATCTTATAAACTTTTCCATCTGCTTGTCTTTCTAATTATTTTGGAGTTGATTTGTTGAATTTCTTAAAAGTGCATGACATTATGTAATTCCTGGTCTAACTTTGCAATGAGTCAAATGTATATTCTCATAACTTAAGCCTGAGCTTATCTTCTACTTGTGGGGATGTTTTCAAATTAAGCTCTTTTATACAGTTTTCCTTGACAAATCATATAAAAAGCTGTAATATAGAATTAGCTAAGAAGAACAAAAACACAACCCTAGGATCCCATTGTTATCATTCACCCTTTGTTTTAATTGAAATTACGATTGAATGTTGCTTGATTTGGTTCTTTTCATATTTCCAGGTCTTAGTAACCTCAATGAATTGGTGTATCATAGTTCTTTGTTTTCAGCAATCTGATACATCAATGGAGTGAAACATATATATGCATAAAACAACAATGCATTGTTTTCTCTTAACAGCCTTATTTCTCTACTTGTTTGTCAATTTTGATGATTTTTCGAATATGTGTAGATGGATCAAAGCCACATTCATGCAGCAGTGAGCATAAGTTTGGCTTATTGAAGGCACGCTTTTGTGTATTGGATTCTCGGTTTGGTTTACCAAACACAAGTAGATGTTGTTCTAGCTTGTAGCATTTTGCATAATTTTATGATGGGAATTGATCCCGATGATGTAATCTCTGAGGAAGCTAACAATACCAGTGTGTCAACAACTCAAAGAATCAACTAAGCCAAAGAGAAGAGATGCAAGAAAATAAGGAATGGTCCATAAAGAGAGATGTGGTATCAAACTCTGAGTGGTATGAAATAGATAATTAGCAAATATGAGTTTCTTTTATTTGTTACTTTATTTGTGGCTTTTTAGCAAATAAGGGATGTGATGATATTTATAAAGAAGTTATGAATGTATAAGGTTACGATGATTTTGATTTATTTCATGTCTTCTATTATTTGGTTCATCACGAATTGATTGCATCTTTTTTGGCTAAATCTCCACTGCTCATAAATATTGGATTGACAATTATTTAGAGAAATAGGGAATAATATCCATTTTACATAATTATCATTTTTATTATTATGTTTTAACAATTATTTATATATAATTCTATTTTCTCGTTTTTGGATATATTTTAATTAAAATATTCGAGTATAAACATATATGATATATTAATATATTTAAATTTATGGTTGGAAAATATTTTACACTGTTGCAATCAAACATCAGAAAATATTTCACAGTGTTGTAGCCAAACATACGAAAATTTTCCTCCTTTGCAAAATACTTATGCAAATGATAATGCACACAACAAGTATTTGATAAACCAAGCTGGGCTAGAGTCCATTTACCAAGCTGGGCCAGTCTGCTAGGTTCAACCCATTTGACTAGGATCAAAACCAAGCTAGACTAGTTCCATTTAAGCATTCAATTTTACTCAAAAGCAATACTAGTTTGATTGGTATCCTGTGAACCTGATCATGAGCTGAGAGGATTGAAAATTTTCACTACTTGCAGTGCTTTTAGATAAAACAAGTATTTTGTAACATAGGCTATAAACTACAAAAAGTTTTTGTGTTTTGTTCTGTGCTACAAGGGCGTTTTGCAATACGATATTTAATACCGAATGTCATATTAACAGAGGGTTGAATCTCTCCAATCAACACAATTTTTTGATTGTATAAAATATCACCTAACATTAATAACAATCGTTGAGATGCATTTTTATATTAGAACAAATTGATATAAACAAATAAATTAGAACAAATTGATATAAACAAATTGATATAAACAAATATATTAGAACAAATTGATATAAACAAATTGATATTCATTCAAAAAAAAAAAACAAATTGATATGGATATATATAATATATAAACAAATATTGTTGTTTTATGATTTAATTTTTTAGTCATAAACAAGTACTTCAAATGTTGGGGGAATTCCATGGGTACTCCGCCATTTGGGTTTTCAACATTTGCCATTTTTATACTATTTATAAACAAATAAAAATGACCAGCTTGGGCCCTGTCCCTCGGTTGATTAACTTAAGAACCACCTTATAGGAGATTGGAAATATATTTTGCACCCTAGAGAGTTTCTACATACATAATATGCATACCATTGAAAAGTACAAGTCATAATGCATATTTAGCTACCTAAATTTGTCCCAAAAAATTTACTGCCCCCCCTGGACTTTCAAAGCAATCTCGTAGCTCCCTCAACTTTCAAAAAATGCTCCACTTTGCTCTGAATGCCACATGTCAGATTTTGATTGGAGAAAAAAATTTGAAAAATGACAGCTTTGAAAAGTCAAACCTATCAGAAGCTAACACGTGACGTTTAGGGAGCAAAGTGGTGAACTTTTTAAAAGTTAGGGGAGCTACAAGGTCACTTTAAAAGTTCAGGGGGCAGTAGGTTTTTTGGGATAAGTTCAGATAGCTAGAGTTGCATTAAGCCAAAGTAAAATCATGCAATAAGCAAATGCATAAAGATTTACCTCCAACATAGGATCACTAGGTTCCAATGCCCCAAAAGTTGGATCAGATGCTATGAGTGCTACTTCCCCCAAAACGCTTTATGGCCTTGTGGAAGTTGTTTAGGTGGCCTCATTTGGGTTGCCTAATATGTCTTGCAATGCAAGTGAAATTCTTACATATATAACCAACAAGAATACTTAACATATTAAACTACAATAAAGTAATAAACATCTCGTTTATAATTTGATTTTCCCTAATAAAATAAGAGCATATAGCCTGCACATGTGATAATGCGCAATATATTGAGCACCACATTGGCTGCAATTGGTAGCTATGAAAATTTTCAAAGATAAGTAGTATAATAAGCCATCCCAAAGAGCAACTTACATACCATATATTACTTTTATATAGTTCCACATATCTAGAAAAACTGACCCACAACAAAGGCAAGGTCTTCAACGGGTTTGCAGGGGACATCACCACCAAAGTGAAGAAACTTAGCATTTCAAATTTTCAGGAAAGAAGTGCTAAGGTTTAGGGAATTCGGTGTGAATTTGTCACAATAGAAACCATTACAGGTGTTTATCTACATAGATTTCCCAGAGCCCAAAAAGAAAAGGAGATATCAGTAGTGTAAAGGTTACAAATAAAACAAAAAAACTTGTGATGGGATCAGGCGCATCTACTTGTTGGAACATGACCCATGGCACACTAGTATCAAGAGAAATGGCCATGCCTGCTACTCATTGAATTCAGGCTTAGGCAACATTTTTTTGCAATAGGGTCAAAATCTTTATAAAGATTGACATACTCACTCCCAATCCCCCGTTAAGGTATTAAAAGCAAATTTAATAGGAGATAAAACTACATATCTATTAAAATAGACACCGACAAATTTGATTGAATGATGGGTCCTCATGACATGCATCTCCTGCTTCATCAACAAATTTCCAACCGCATGGGCAGGAGATGGGTGAAATTTTACCCCGGTAATAAAACATGGGCAGATGTGGGTGGAGCCATCCCAAACCGTAGGTTACCCGTACTGCAACCGACTAAATCCCCGAACAAAAATACTAGTACACATATATACACACACAAGATTTTAATTCAATAACTTATATGATTATTATAAAATCATCTTTCAAACAATTTCATATTCAAGTTTCATCGACAAAAATAATAAAATAATTACAATACAATTAAATAAAGTTTCTCAAAATTTGATTGAATAGAATTCTAAGAATATAGAAGAAATAAACGATAAATTTATTAATTTTTAGAATTAATAACTTTTTCAATATACTTCCATTCACACATTTTAGAATAAATTAAAATTCAAAATTTACTAATATATGTTCGAATGTGTGGCCTAATAGTTAATAAATATAAAAACACAATTACCTGAAAACCGCAAGCACCCACGTGGGTGCGGAATGAATGCAAAAAAATTCCCGAAACACTAAATGGGGAATCCCCAATCGCACCCGAAAAGTATGGGTGCGGAATGAGGCTTGAGCCACCCTCCCCGAACGCGTCCTATTGACATCCCTATTGTGGTTTCAAAAGTCAGTCAAAAAGATTCCCAAAATTTTGAAACCACATTTGGATTTGAAGTGAAATTTTGCATCTTATTTTATAAAAATACAATAAACCTTGGTAATAAATTTTCGAATTTTTTTAGAAGTAAAAATATTTTTTAAATTAAAAATTGATGATAATTTTAAAAAATCATAACTGTTGGATCTAGCTCAGAAGCAAGAACTCCTCAGAACCTAGAAGATCGGAGATGATAGTTTTGAAGACAACAAAAGAATAACAAAGGATTGGATCTAGATAACAAAACCAATTGATCAAGCTCAGAAGAAGAAGAACAACTCAAAGTGTAGAAGATCCATGAAAGATTACTGGCTGTGCTCACAAGGAAGAATCAAAGATAAAAGCAAAAGAAGACTGCGCTTAGAAGACCAAGCTTAGAAGGATACTAAGAGACTATAAGTCTTTATCAACACTATTTAATATCATATCTTTTTACATCTCACATCAGAAAGAAAAGTGTCTCCCAACATCATAAGCTCATAAGTCAAAACAAATTCTGGGAACGGATCAACAAAGAAAAACTCATCAGAAGATATAACAAGCTCACAAGGGAAAGACAGACAGCTTACAGGCTAAAATAGACTGCATCAGAACCGGAAGCCTCAAAAGACAAATCAACTATATAAGCAGTCAAAACTCAACACTCACAAAAAGGGATATCCAAGTGAAGAGTTTATAGGATATAAGGCAAGCTCAGAGTTAAAGACATCGAATCTTAACCTCTGAAGCATTAATCTAAGGACAATCATTAATCAAGAAGAATATCTATCAGAAGGAAGATCATGCCAGAAGAAGGGCACTAGAAATCTGATCTTGAGAAACACCAAGGATTCCTCAGAATCTCATGCTACCGCATCAGAAGTTGTTCACCTCAATCAAGAAGAAAACATGCTCAAAGGAACAATACTTCAAGGACAAAAGGGAATGTTAGCATCAATGTTCTCAGAACCAACTGATATCTCTGAGAAATTGATAATCCGTAGGCAACTCATATGAATCCACCTTTTCTGAGAATGGTAGTCATAATCTTCACAAATCTTACGAAGCCAGCTACCTAAGTTTCACTAGAAGAGATAAGACACCTCTATAAAGTGAGTTGACTAGCAAGAGCAAAAAGTTACTTTCTGCCACCTAACTCCTAACACATGGAAAGCTAGAAGCACTAAAATGATATAATTGGCAGAAGTCAAAGTACGGATAGAGATGACAAAGTCTAGACTCATCTAACGGAAAGATTGATCTTAGTCAATCAACAAATCCAACTGTCACAAGTGATGGAGCCGTTTAGAGACAACTACAAAATGGCTCCTCAGAATCTAGCCGTTCTGAGGAATGTATTGGTCATATTTCAACGGTAAAAAAGAACTCTCAATAAGGTGCACATCAACTATTAACTTCAGCAAAGAGTAAAAATACGCATATATCCACAACCATCAATGCGTCAAGCAAATTCCACAAGTGCACATATCATAACAAAATAGTGCAAATTCTCAAAAGCAAATAAATTCATCATTATAACTGTTTGTAATACAAAAAGGCTGGATTAGAATAATTCATTCAAAATCTGTTGTAAGTGATACTTAATAATAAAGTACAAGAGCATAAAATCCTCAATCAATCTACTGAAGAACAAGAAGGTGATCAGAAGCTAGGCAAGGAGGACTTGGCGAGGCTTCTGAGTCATAACAGACTAGGCCAGAGTACTGAGGTCTTCAACCCTGCTCACAACTTGGCAAAGTTGGTGAGGTAGAAGAATCTAAGAAAAGGGTACTCTTAGATTAAGGAATCATAAGTAGCAAGAGTGGTGTACTTTATGTGTGCATAGGATTCCAGGATTGTAAATGCTTCTTCGCCTCAAAAGGAGATCATATATTGGATTTAAGCTCGAAGGAGGAAACTCTGGGGACTGGATGTAGGAAGGGACGAACCATTATAAAAATCTTATGTTTGATTTTCTTTAACCTGCACTTATTTACTTTGAGCTTTTTACATTAATCATATTCTGCTAATAAGTGAATAACATATATCAAACATTATATTCATCAATAAACTTATGTTAACACTTAAATTAAAATTTGTTGAACAGAAAATTTATTATTTCACATCAATATTCGAAAAGGAGTAAATCACCCCATCTAACTCCTATATCACCCCCTTATAGGGACCAATAAGTGGTATCAAAGCTTAGCTCATTTAAATCCAACAGACTTAACAGTCTTGAGTTTAAAGATCCCCATAGGTGATAGATGTGAAAGACTCCTTCCAGGAGTGATGAATCAAATTACTCAAGTCGTACTAGAAGGATTGAGTATAAATAAGCCTCCTTTATTCTTTGGCTAGAACTATGCCTTTTTGAAAAATCATATGATACATTTTATACAATCCAAAGACATATATGCATGGTTAGCAATTTCAAATGGACCTTATAGAAAAAATATGGTTAAAAAGAGGAGAGTGCATCCTAAACTTAAAAGAGAAATGGACTGATAAGGATATAATAAGATATCAGAGTAATGCAGCTTTTACTAACATGTTACATTGTGCTTTAAATGTTGCAAAATTCAATAAAATCTCAGGTTGTGAGACAGCATAAGAGATATGGAGAAATCTGGAAGCCACCTACGAAGGAAATGACAAGGTGAAGGAGTCCAGAATTAACTAAAAGCTGAGGGAATATGAGTTGTTCAAGATGGAGGATGGTGAATCTATTTCCAGAATGAACTCTATATTCACTAACATCATAGGTGAACTAAGAGGCTGGGAAAAGGATTCTCAGAGAAAGAGAGAGTGAAGAAAATCCTCAGAATTCTTACAAGGACATGGGAGATAAACAGGACAGCCATAGAAGAAGCCCAATACCTTTCCAACCTAAGCTATGATGAGCTTGTAGGATCCCTTATCATACATGAGATCACTCTAAAGTCTTATGGAGAAAGTAGGATAATCAAGGGAAAGGAGAAGATGTAGATGGCCCTCCAAGGAATAAGCTCAGAAGAGGATGAAAGCTTAGAAGGAGACTCCTCTCTGCAAAACAGAAGGAGGATCTTGAGACATGATGACTCCTCAAAAGCAGACTCAGAAGATGAAGAGCCGAGAAACTTTACTTATCAATTGAAGAGAAAGATGCTGGGAAAGGAAAAGTCATTAGAAGTTCATACCGGTGATGAAGAAATCACGAACCTCATCAATACCTTCAACAAAAGAATGTCTTAGAAGGATGATAGCTCCAAAGAAACTTCTTCCAGAATATCTATAACTAAGAAGGAGAAATCAAGAATGAATTTTTAGAAGAAAATCATATCGGCCTTTATCTGGAGTGATGAAGAAGACTCTAATGCAGAACAAAGCTCAGAAGATGAAGCACATATGTGTTTCATGCCCAAGGATCCAATTACCTCAGAAGAAGAAAGTTGCTGAGAAGTAGAAATGTATGATTTGCTGCAAACTAAAGACTTTTTACAGATAATAAAGGAGATTGAGGACATAGAGCGAGGATATGAAAAGTAGATGCTGAAGCTGAAGAAAAGGGCAAAAAATCTTGAAAAAGATGACAATGCTATATTTAAGGAAATCAAAATCCTAATAGAGAATGCTAGGGAAAAGGATATCTTGTTAGATGGATTCAAGAAATGCATCTGGAAGCTAGACTCGGAAGAAAGAGTTATGAGGAAAATAGTCATAAAACCTCAGAAGCAAATCATGGAAAAGAAAGAAGAAGTGCCACAATAAAAGCTGCATCAGAAGAAGGAATCAGGGATGGCTCAGAGGAATAGGAGAATGCCCAATAGAGTTTTGGAACCTAAGTGTCTCTAGTACAAAAGAGAGAAATGCTTAAGAAATTGTGTACATCTCACAAGTCTCAAGGAAACAAATCTGATGTAGTACTAGAAGTCTCATCAGAAGCAAAGAAGGCTCAGAAGAAGTACATCAGATGAACATTTTTGCTTCAAAGGAAAGCGCCCGACAATACATTAAAAAATGACACGTGGCAAAGAAGTCTAATCATCACCTGCCACATAATTTTTAATTTCAAAATGTGCGGTCAAAATAAGGATAAAAAGTGACAGCTGTAACAATGGGAAAATGGTTCGTATAAAAACCATTATTCACACTATGAAGTCACTCATCAATTTAAACAGTTTATTCCAAAACCATAATAGAAGTGGAGTAAGATGACCAAAACACCCTCAAACTTCCCATTGAAGTTTATAAAAACTTATGAACTTCATCTTCTCCCATTACTATTACCGAAAACCTCTTCAAAACCTTTGCTACTGTTTCTCTCAAAAGAGCAACCATGAAAACAAACTAAATTCCTCAAGCCCAAATCAGACTAGTAAAATTCAAAAATAATCCTAACAAATTTGGTCCTCAACCCTCATTCTCTGACAGATTCCCACAAACAATAGCTCCTCTCTCTGATATTATAAAAAATAAGAAAATGCTGAAATGGGTATAAATGCATGAGCCAACCAATCTTGACTCAACAATGGAATTCTACGAGAACATGTTGGAGTCATCTCTGAATCCAGGTACTGCCATCTCAGAAGTCAAAAGAAATCCCATTAACATAACTCTTGAGATCATTACAGAAATTCTAGGGCTATAAAGCTCTGGAATTAGTCTTAGGACGAAACAAGATGATGGAAGACCTCATCTGGAGTACAACAGGGAATTTGGTTTTCCTAAGGGATGGAATGGAAAGCTAAACGCTATGATACTAAATGAAGGCCGCAGATATGTACAATACATAATGGCAAAGGTGCTTCTTTAAAGGACAAAGGATCTCAACTCAATAACTACAATGGAACACTGCACTATGCATTTTTTTGGCACAAATGAAGGAGATCAACCTTCCTATTCTTATTCTTCAATACATGAAGATGAATAAGTTAAGTTCGGGAGGATTAATAACAAAAATCTTCAAAAGAGCAGGAGTAGATTTTGGGTATGAGAAGAAGAAGTACGGCACCAAGGTTACAAAGTCCAACTTCTTTACATTAAGGATAATCAGAAGCCAAGTCAACCCAAGAGCATTAGTGTTCTAGAAGGATGAGTTCTCATAAGAATAATGCCAAAATCACTGCCTGAACCATAGGCTATTCTCAAAAGCAGAAGTATAATGACTCAAGAAACCAAGCTTGTCACAATGCTTGATTTAGCTAAGCAATAAGCCTAACAGATAATAGCTATTGAGGAAGAACCAGTTAAAGTCTCCAAGAAAGAAATGAGGAACTTGGAAAGAAGAATATTCAAAGAACAAGCTAAGAAAAAGCTGGCAAGATTCATCCAGTAGTGAATCAAAAGAAGATGGGAATAGACTAGCTCTCATCTCTCTAAGAAGAGAGGGCACTAAGGAATGAGGAGTAATAAAGGAGACTATAGAAGAGAATGCTCAAAAGTCTTCTAAAAAAGAAGAAAAAAGGCTGAAAAAGCACAAGGCTAAGAAGAGTTAAATTGTTCCCTTAATGAGTGTTACTAGGGGGGGGGGGGGTGGATGGCCCTTTTTATGGAATTTTAGACTTTAAAAAGTCTTTGTGTAGCATGCAAATGATGAACTATAAGCTTTCTGAAGTAAGATCCGGATAATGCAAATATACAAATAAAATGCACTAAAAATAAAGGATTTAAGTAAAGAGATTCAAACGCAGTCATTTTATACTAGTTTGGCCCCACCTATATATAGTCCTTGGAGTTTCCTCCTCTGAGCTTAAATCCACTAGTGAGATTTCTTTCATTGGCGGAAATCAAGCCTTTACAGTTTGCCTCTAGAGATTTCTTCTCCTTTAGATGTAGGATATACCACCAAAGCTAACACCTAGCTTGGCTAAGTCCTTTACAGGTTGTCTCCGTAGATTCTTTCTCTTTTGTATGTAGGATATACCACCAAAGCTACCACCTAGCTTGGCTAAGTCCTTTTCTCTCAAAGATATACCACTCGAACTCTTCCTAGTTCAAGCTAAGTCCCCTATCTCAATACTTACCCCAAGTATGAGATATTACAATGATTATCTTTTAAAAAGACGAGTTTCTGAATTCTTCAAGTTTATAATTTGACTTGAGAATTATTACAAACAGATTTTATGTGTTTAGTTCTTGGAGGGAATTCTGATCACTAATTGTAAAGAGAATTTCACAAGGTATAAGCTTTTCAAAAACAACCATCATCTTCTCAGCTTGTGAAGCTTCCCTTTTATAAGCTTGGATCATGAATGTAGCCATTGAGTGATATTGAATCTTCACCGTTGATCAGATAAGTGTTGGCGTAACTAGAGCCTTTGATATTTTTGTTAGACCCAAATAAAGTCCCGTTTGAATTTGTTGGCATTGGAGCAAGAAAAATGTCAGACGTCATTTCTTTGGCTTTTTGTGCTCTACAAAAATCTATGCGGAGTTTGTCTTTATTTGGACTCCACACGCCTTGCTACCGGTCTAGGTTAAAAAGGTAGTTACCTTTTTCTCTTTCTTTGTTAGCCTTTTTGTCCTTTGCTAAATTTGTGCAAGTTGTATCTTTTTGCTTTATCAAGGCAAAAAGAAAGTTTGACTTTAGACCAATTTGGAGGGAAAATTAATATTTGTATATTTCCCTTTATCTTCTGAAATGTGTCTTTCGGATGTCTTCATACTTTAGTTTTCCGGATGCTCTTCCAGTGTAGACTTTTCTGGATGTTGTTTTCTTGGGCTTAGGAGTTTTCTTTCTTTCAATATCCTTTCCAGATGCATTGTTCTTAGACTTGGATTTTTTTTCTTCAAAACTTCTATCTGGATGCATTCTTCTTGGACTTAGGAATTTTCTTTCGGATAATTATTTTCCAACAATCTCCCCCATTTTGATGGAAATAAAAACCTACGGACAGAAGCATCTATAGTTAGAAATATGAGCTAAGTATGATTTTTGATACTTATTCAATTACATATTTTATCCCCCATAATCTAATCATCCTAACTCCCCCGAGATTTTTGCTTATTAACTTCTAAGTTTTTCTAGTACAATTGGTGGTTGTACTTAGAAGTAATTTTTGAACAATTTTTTATTTCACTATATTTCTTCTACCGTTAACATATGTTAGCATCAATGAAGTTCAGATTACAATAGATTACATAAGAATAAACTGAAAAAATTGTTATTACATAGCTATCTATTACATATGGCAAAAGAAAGTGCTAGCTAGCTATGTTAATACTACTCCTCCTTCTTCTTACCCTTCCCAGATTCTTCCTCATGCTCGTCCTTCTTCTTTACCTTTTTATTTTCAATAGATGGAGGGTTAGTGACAATGTACTTGCATTGGTTCCATTTATTCTCTTAGGCTCCGGATAGAATGGTGTAATCTTGATTTTCAGCAAACCATGGCTCAATTATT
The DNA here is from genome assembly GCA_947683365.1 of Euphorbia pulcherrima. NCBI lineage: Eukaryota > Viridiplantae > Streptophyta > Magnoliopsida > Malpighiales > Euphorbiaceae > Euphorbia > Euphorbia pulcherrima. The sequence goes on along the minus strand of CANTUS010000007.1, from coordinate 21,232,227 downwards.
TGATCCATCATAGAGGGCATAAGATGGATTGGCTTGATTATTTTTTAAAGTTGAGCATAGGATTTGGTGAGATTTGGGTGCATATGTAGGGCATACTCATGGTCTTCCTTCTTAAAATATGGAAACATGCCCTGGACAAGAGTAAGTAAGCACTTGTAGCCACCAAATCCAGTATCAGCAATATGTTGGGTGAGCTATTGGAGATATAGGAGAATCATGCTCTCATGAATATGGCCATAAGGGGTAGAGGTTTAAGGAGCATTTTGACTTAGCTTTGACATGGAGGATCCAAGTTGATGAATTTCTTCAATTGTTGTCCGGGTGTTATTTTGTAGAGAGATTCATTGATGTGCCGCAGCTCAATTTTGAACATGTCCTGCTAGTTGTTTATTGTTTTATCCACCCTATAAATACTGGTTTTGAAATCCTCAACTAGATCCTCAGCCTTTTTAGAAATTAGATTTGGCATTTTGTCCTTGAGGAAGGTTGTGAGCTGCTCTTTTATTGCTTGCTGCTTAATGGATAGAGTGTTGATTCTGAAGGATATAGTATTTGTGCTTTAAGTGACTACGGCGGGATTAGATTTCAACATAACCTCAAGCTTTTGCTCAATGAATTCTTTCAACTATGTTTTTAGCTCAATAGAAGCAGAAGTAATATGCCTGAGCATAGTGGCACTGCTAGAATCAACCCCAGTTTCAGCTTTGGTAGCAACCCTTTTTGCTTCAGTAACTCCTTGAGATATCTTCTCCAAGACCGAAGTGACCTTGGATAAAGCAATTGTGAGGTGTTGATAATGTGTGGGTCTCCCTTGGTGCCTCGGTGAGAGGTGAGGCCCATAGGGGGTTGGTTGGATTTAGGCGTGATGAAACCGTTTAGTTCAAGTTTGCACATTTTAGCCAATTTTATGAATAAACGAATCGAGACCCAAATCTTGATATATATGATAGAGTTGCCACCCAAGTTTTCTACTTAGGAAAGAGTTTTGGTACGGTTCCCATTGGGCAGGAGAGTGATAACTTTTGGATCAGAGATTCGGGTATCAAATGAGTCACTTATTTCTCATTTAGTTAATTCAAAATTACATTCGCCGCGTAAAACCGTTTTGTTTTCATCAGTTGCAAAATTATTACAGAAATCCTATTTTTCTACACCCTTTCACACTCGTTACATGCGTTTAAAGTTTATAATAAAGCACAAGCAATAAATGGGGGAATAAAAATTACAACTGGGGGAAAATGGGGGAATTGCAAGAGAACCTATACATTTGTTCTAAGTTATAAATCAAAATAAAAATAAATTCCCCTGCATTCACAAAGATTAGCACAGTTTATAGCACATCATAATTCAACATTTTATTAAGAAAAATGTGATTATGTTAGTGTGCCAGTTTTGCGATCGATAGTGCCCAGACGACTTCTAGGATCGGAGAGAAATAAGGAGTCTTCAACATATTTTGTTGTAAAAATACATTTTAACTTTTGTGGGTTGATTTATTAGATTATTAGTGAAAATGATCGCATGGTAAATTATGAGTGGATTGATTTTCTTGATTAAAATTGGAACTATGGGTTCTGCCTGGGGGCTAGTACGCGTACGGGTGGAGTGGGAACCGTATGGCTGCTAGGGAGGACTGGTATGGGTAAGGGGGACCCGTACAGGTCTTGTCTAGTCCTGGGCAGAAACTCGATTTAGTTTAATAAGCAGATTTATGGAGGAGAAATGAAATAAAAATGGGATTTCCTTACATATGAGTATGGCGCACCAGTTTAATATCCCTAAGGATATAAGGTGCCGACAAGGCTTATATGGGTTAGGTCCAGACCCAAAAATAGGAATAAAAGAATAGGTAGAATAGACAGAGGATAATATTAAAATGATTGAGATGTGAGTCTCTTTGAAACTCAGTAGCGTACCTTTACGACCTGAATCCACTTTGAGGCGATCCCCTTGCTGAGAGAGAGTCTAGCCAAAGTACATGTTGAAATGGAGATTTTAGAGCTATTAAGGTGAGTATTTATGTGGACAGAATCTCCTCCAAATCCTAATAAATGAAGTTGGGAATTAATGAAATGTGGACAAAACCTCAAGCGATGGGTTTTCTCCCTATTTTATACCTTATATACCTCAACTATACCCTTTTTATAACTATAAAAATTGCTAGAATTTGTATATAATATCTTTTTTCTATAGATGTGTTGTATGTAAAGAGGTGAAGAAAGGCCCCTATTTATAGGGGGAATTAGGTCCGAACGCAATAAATCACATTCATGACCTGATTTCTCCCGAAAATAGTATGAATTACCTTCCATAAAGCCTTAATAGGCAAGAACGGGACCCGAACGGGTGGGGTAGGACCTATATGGGTCCCCTCCAGGCATACGGGGGGAAATGACCAATACAGGTTCACTGGTGGATCCGTACCACCAGGTAACACCCGTACAGGTCCCTAAGGGCAGACTAGATCTCCAAACTTTAGCCAAACTCAACTCTACTGTAGTAGGAACACCTTTGATGGATAACACCTATTAAAGATTGCATTATGTAGCTCTTATCATCATTTCGTGTGAAGGACCATTAAAATCCAGTGCTCACAGACTGCCTCTCGTGGGATCACTGGAGATACTGATCTGTATGATCTTACAATATGAGCGAGGGTTTAGAAATCATATCTGAGGTGATGACGTGGGTGAGTTCCTTTCTTGACGCGAACTCCTTTCCTGGGTGTCCCTTTCCATAGGCGGATGACTTTCCTTTGCCAATGTGTATCCCTTTCTTTAGGCGGATGACTTTCCTTTACCAATGCATAACTCTTTCTTGAGGCAGATGACTTTCCTTTGCCAATGCGTATCCCTTTCTTGAGGTGGATGACTTTCCTTTACTAATGATATTTCTAGTGACTCTATAGGGGAATGTGTTTGTATCCCTTTCTTAAGGTGGATCGACTTTCTTGGCTGATGTATCCCCTTGCTAAGGTGAACCGACTTTCCTGGCTGATGTATCCCTTTATTAAGGCAGATGACTTTTCTACTTGATAGTGTATCCCTTTCCTAAGGCGGATGACTCTCCTGCTGGGGATTTTGAATGACCCATAAAAAGACAACAATCAAACGCCGAGTTAGTCATTGTCTAAGCAAACACATCTTAATTCTTGATTGACTTTGTGATGAACAAATATTTTTTCCCCTTCAATCAAGAATAAAGATGTGTGGATGGGGGTTGGCCCCTGAATAAGCTATTAACTAAGTGCAAGAAATGTTGGGTTTGGTCTGATTACTTTAGGATAGAATGCCCCTTCGAAGGGCTCGACAATGGGGGAATGCCACTAGATTAACTGATTTAGCTACTGGGGAATTGAGGGATGCCCTAGATTAGCTGATCCCGCTGCTGGGGAATGGAGGGATGCCCCTAGATTGGCTGACTCTGCTGTTGGGGAATGGGAGGATGGCCCTTGGTCGACTTCGCTGCTAGGGAGTAGAGTAACATTCTTAGGTGAACTCTTTTTTACTATGGAATTATTTCCTTGCAAGACTCACTTATTGGGAAAATTTCCTATATCCGAGTGGACTTCTATACAAAAATTATCCCTGTTAGTGTATAATTCAAAAATGGCTTACCTCGATTCTTGATTGACTTTTGTGAAAAAAAAAATCGTTTCCCCTTCAATCAAGGATCAAGGTGAGCTAGGGCTTTTACCCCTAATTTAACTAAAATACAGAGTTTAGGAAAAGTGGGGTTAGCCCTGAGTCTGGACTGGATGTGCCCCTAGTGCTTCTACAAAGTTCTGATTCAAAACTACTTTCTGATGGCCAAGGGGAGGGGGGGAGGGGCAGAAGAACCCATACAGGTGGGCTTGGACCCGTACGTGTGGTGAGTTTGAGGGAAGGGACCCTGTACGGGTGGGGTTGGACCCATATGGGTCTTGGTTGTGGGGGGTTTAAAAATCGAACAGACCCCTGACATATTGCCTTACACCAAATTCTCCTATATTGCAAATTTCCAGCGATTTTCACATAAAATAGATCAAAATGTATAAAAAGATCCCAAAGACCTGTCGCTTCTCTATTACGCACGAGGATTTGCCCCGGGTATGCGATTCAAAGCTTTAGGAATACCTAGTTTTGGTCGGGTATGCTTTTCGTGAAGGGGACTCATTTCTAGGACTTACTCCCACTTCTGAAGTGCCTCTGATCCCTTCCCCTAACTCCCGTGTTGGATATGATGTATGCCCTTAAGGCAATTAGGGCGATATATCTTAATTATGTAATAGTACGAATAATTTGTTTAATCAATAAAGGCATTTAATCTTTTATTTATATCAATGTGTTTGTATATACATTATAGCTGATCAAATATATTCATTGATTTATGTATGCAAAAGTCCTTGACGTATCATAGCATGAAGTCAGAGAAATTATATTTGGACTATATTTAGTGGAACCTGCTTCATGTGCAATTATGATTATGTCTAAACTATCCCTAGTCATAGTTTCAACAAGAAAGGATATTGATTAAGCGGAAAGACTAGCATGTGGTCAACTATCGTGGAAAGGGTCCAAGCAGTTAATCTCCTAAAGACTGAAGGTGGTGCCTTAAGTTTAACACATGGATATATCTGGGAGATATTTTGGAGACCTCAGTAAGATAAACACTTGGTATATATATCAATGTGTTAGTGTTTATCTTCATGCAATAAGCTTTGCAAATGTCATAATACTTGAGATACTAGTTACCTTGTGTGGTACTATTGCTATACTTTGGGCCATTACTATGCACTCATTAATTTAGGGTGTTATGAGTGATTACGGGTGTAGTGATGACAACACATTGGTAAGCTGAGTAGTCGAAAAGAATCCATCGCTTCGGATATATTAAGGAGTTGTATTTGGCCACTTGTTGAAGTGATGATTGCCATAAACCTCTGATCAGAGTATATGTTTGATAGAAAAGGTTTCTAATCAAACACACTATGGTAAAAGGCAATATACTTCGGTAATAAGTAAACCACTAGGATAGCTTGGAGAAACCTTGCTATTAGTGGGTTAACACTTTAACTGAACCCTATAAAGTAGATGGTACTAATATTAAAGAACGGAAGGAATTTATCGCACTAGATAACTATTACATTAACTGGGATTAAGTCATAAGCATAAATGACATTCCGAGTACTGGTGGATGGTAGACCCTTGCTAGAGTCTTACTACAGTCGTTTAAGGTAATCAAGTTCTATTCATGGTCTAGAACCTTAAGCCAATGGTTCCACTAGAACAAGGATTGGTTAAGTCTTAACAGCTCAATACTTCAGGATCCTATAAGGTCACACACATTGGAGCTTCATCGAACTAAGTAAAGAACTAACAAAATTATTCTATTACAAAAATATAACATGATAATAATTAGATTATTATTTGATTAGACCAAGGATTTATTTTTGACATGTGACTAATTTAATTAGGGTCATAAATAAATTGGCTAGATTGATTATATCAATTTTATAAGCCAAGGAATTTATCTTTGACCGGTAACTAATTTATTAAGGTTGAAAAATAAATATTTATTTGAAAAGGATTAAAAAGGGAATTTTTTGCAGGGTGAGTTAAATTGGACCGAGAGTACAAAAGTATTTTGTACAAGCTCAGGTGGGCGGGAGTGCACCGTAAGGTGCGCGAGCAATGCTAGGCATTGCTCGCGGCAGCCCATGAAAATGGGCTGCACATGCGCAACCCATCAGGGTGCACCGCGAGGCCCAGCTCTCTGCAAGGCAAAGCCTGTGTCGCACGCTGTGTGCAAGCGAGCTGTGCCCGTGGGTTATGGTGACCCGCGGGCATAACCCGCATCCCACATCGATTATAGGAGGATAATTTTTGCTCCCCAAGCCTATATATAGGCTTTCCCATACTCCTTTTCAAATTGCACCTTCAGCTCAAAGTATAAATCCTAAGCAAGATTCACAAAGATAAATCTCTCTGTTATTGGGCAGAGTTCTTTTTGAGGAGCCTGAATTTATTCGGGCACCTGTAGTTTATATTTTTGGGATAGGCTTCTGGAGTGGTCTAGCAACTACTCGAGGCTTCATAGTTCTTCCTCCCAAGGAGATTTTGGTTGGTGGGGTTCGTGTGGATACTCATAGAGGCTATCCTATACTTGAAGGCTTGTGGAAGAAGGTTCTGCTAAAGCACGTTTTAACTGGTAAGTTTTCTTTCTTTCTCTTTTTATTATTAGATCTTTTTCTTTAAGCATTTTTAGATTTAATAATATGCTTAGGATGTTTTGCATGCTTAGTTTATTTTATGCTTAGGTTATAGCTTAGAGTTATAACATGCTTAGGTTATAGCTTAGAGTTATAACATGCTTAGCATAAATTATACATGCTAGGATATAATTTAGAATTATAGTATGCCTAACCCTTTTGCATGCTAACCTAGGTAGAGAATTATTTAATTAAAACTTTATTTAATTTATATGCAACTAAGTTCCGGAGGACAGGGACAAAATTTTGAATTTCCGCTATGCCAGTTATACATGTTCAATCTGACTGTCATTTTTCAACAGTAGTATCAGAGCCAGCCTATTTAGTGCATAATTAAGTTAGAAGCAAACTGAATATTATTTTCTATATGAAATGATTTGTTTATTTAATTGTTTGAAACAATATATATGAACTTGTGCCTTTCATTTCAAGGTTAGAAAATGGTTATGAATAATTTTGAATAAGCCTGCTCAACTTACTCAAATTATACAAGTGTCAATAATTTATTTAAATTACATGGGTTATAGATGCTTCCAATTTACATGAATTGGAAGAACGAAATTTATTAGTTTAAGAGAATCCATTGGTCTTCAGGTTTGTGCCCATATTTGTTTTGGCTAAGGATTGGACTTGGTGTCTACTCCTCATAGGGCACCTCTCCTACCTAGGAACCTATATCGGTGCAACTTGAATTGACCAACCAGGGGATTAATATGAACTAATTCATTTCTAGTATATAAGATGGTGCTTATATATGTTTCTATAACAAAGTAAAAAATTAAATTTATTGAATAAAAGCTTAAAGGAAATGCAATATATATTTAACAAATAAAGTGTTAATTATTTTGCATAGAATCTAGGTCGATGGAATAATTATAATAAAGAGCTTGAACCCCCCTAAGGTTGGACCTTATAAATTAATTCTAAAAAACCCTGAATTAATATAAGTTATTATAAATATGTCCATTTGATAAAATCCTAGAATGGGTGAGACGTTTAACACTAATCAAATCCCAAAGTAAATATATTAAGGCAAGTTGTAGTCTTCCTTACTCAAATTTATAATACGGTCTCTTTGGGCTATCAAAGTGCTATGCAAAGCGTTCCTTCTAGTCTATATTGATCGGTTGTAAAGTTTGGGATAGGGTCTGCCTTAATAGAACTGGGGTAGTCCACCATAAAATTAGGGGCTAGGCCTAGATTCGAGACATATTCAAGGAGATGCTTATATAAGAGCACACGTCCCTTGGGGTTAGGTAACTTTAATGAATTAGCAATTGCATGCGATGCAAATGGAATGAGATTCCAACTATGGCTTACTATTATGACTTGAATCATAAAATTCGGGGTTGTAATAGACTAGATATAGATGCTACCTACTAGGAAATTTAGCTGGGCTAAAATTCTCGAATTCAATAGAATGGGCTATTGTAAATTTCGAAGAAAATAGTAGGACAAATGTATTTAGTTAAAAGACCTTATATTAAATGCATGTACTTAAACTAATATCTAAACTCCTTTTCTTTTCATATATCTTAGGTTGAAAATGACTTCTAATGTTAATCTTCGTATGTTACTTGACACTAAACTGAATGGCTCAAACTTTTCTGATTGGTTCCGAGCTGTGAGAATTATTCTCAGATCCGAGGGAATTGCCTACGTTCTAAGTGAAATTTTCCCTATTGAACCTGATGTCGAGGATCATATTGAGCATAAGGCCTGGTTGATGCACAGGAAAGATCATGAGACTGCCATGTGTATCATGTTGGGGTCTATGAATCTTGAGCTTCAGAAACAACATGAGAACATGACCTTGGAGGACATGGTTCTCCATCTTGAAGAGCTCTTTTCGGACCCGAAAAGGATAAAGAGGTATGAGACTTCTAAGCTCCTTTTCGGAACCAAGATGCAGGCTGGCATATTTGCCTATCAGCATGTACTAAAACTCTTGGGATACCTTGAGAAGCTGAATCGATTAGGATTCGAGATGAATCATGACTTGAGCATTGACCTAGTATTGATGTCCTTGACAGATAGTTACTCAGGCTTCGTGACTAACTATTACATGAACAAAATTAATTCTTCTATCCCTGAATTAATCAACATGCTGAGAATAGTAGAACCTCAGATTAAGAAGGATCAGAAACCTCTACTGTTGGTTAAAAATTCATGGCTTCTAAGAAGAAGAAGCAGGCACTGGGTCAAAGAATCAGTAAAAAGAAGAAAGAAAAGAAGGCAGCTAAGTATGTCTGCTTCCAATGTGGGAAACTAGGACATTAGAAGAGGGATTGCATAGCTCCTGCTTCTGAGCATTTGAATAAGAAGCCTGCAGAGGCATCTACTTCAGGTATGTTTGTAATTGAAAATTTTGCTACTTTTCCACATGAATCCACTTGGGTATTAGATACTGGTTGTGGTTCTCATATCTATACTTCTATGCAGGGACTAAGGAACAGTAGAAGACTTACAAAAGGGGAGATGGACCTATGCAAGGGAAATGGAGCCAGAGTTGCTTCATTAGCCGTAGGAAGCTTTAGTCTTATTTTTTCAAGTGGACTTGTTTTAGTTTTGAATCATTGTTACTACATTCCAAGTGTTACTAAGAATATTGTATCTGTTGTGTGTTTAGCAGTAGAAGAATTTAAGATTTTATTTTCGAATAATAATTGTTAGATTCGTTTGAATAATGTTCTTTATGGTTATGGAATGTTGAAAGGTGGCATTTATGTTCTTGATACTAAAACAGAAGTTTTCAATATAAACAATATGAAGAAAGTTAAATTAGATAATGAGAATTCATTCTACTTATGGCATTGTCGTTTAGGCCATATAAACAAAGATCGCTTAACCAAGTTGTATAAGCATGGAGACTTAAGTCCAATAGACTTGGAGTCTTATGGTGATTGCGAACCTTGTTTAAGAGGAAAAATGACAAAGTTACCCTTTCAAGGAAAGGGTGAACTGGCTATGAGTACATTGGAACTTATACATACTAATGTGTGTGGTCCAATGAGTGTTCAGGCGTTAGAAGGATACTCCTACTTCATAACCTTTATTAATGATTATTCACGATACAGTTATTTGTACTTAATGAAGCATAAGTCTGAAAGTTTTGAAAATTTCAAACTATTCAGAACTGAAGTCGAGAAACAGCTTGAGAAAAGTATTAAAACACTTCGATCGTATCGAGGTTGAGAATACTTAAGTCAGGAGTTTCATGATTATCTAAAGGAAAATGAGATAGTTCCCTAATGGACCCCTCCTTATATGCCCCAATATAATGGAGTGTCAAAAAGGAGGAATCGGACTTTATTAGATATGGTCCGGTCCATGATGAGCCATGCATATCTTAGTAAATCCTTTTGGGGATATGCACTAAATAGTGCAGTTTATGTATTAAATAGAGTGCCCTCTAAATTAGTGGATTTTATACCTTACGAATGTAACTCACTCAAGATTATGGGGCTGTCCTGCTATGGTAAAGAGGATAGCATCAGATAAGCTAAACGCCAAATCTGACAAGTGTCTGTTCATTGGATATCCAAAGGAAAGTATTGGATATCTGTTTTACCAACTCGAAGCACAAAAGGTATTTATGTCTCGGAATGCTCCCTTTTTGGAAAAGGAACACTTACTTGCAAAAGTCAGTGGGAGCAATATTGAATTGGAGGTTCAAGAGAAAGAAACAGACAATAGATACACAAGAAAGTGTGATCCAAGAACAACCTATCGAAACACAATCATTGCAAAGATCAGATCGTGTTCATAAGGGTCCTAATAGATATGGGTTTATCATCACTGATGATAATGAACTATATCTCATGGAGGATGATGAACCAAGGATATATGATGAGGCAATAAAAAGCTCAGATTCTGATAAATGGCTAGAAGCCAAGAAATCAGAAATGGATTCCATGTATGAGAACCAAGTTTGGAATTTGGTTGATTCGCTGTAAGAGGTTAGACCAATTGGGAGTAAATGGGTCTTCAAGAAGAAGACTAGCATGGACGGTAATGTAATTACCTATAAAGCAAGGTTGGTTGCAAAAGGTTATAGTCAACGTGAAGGTATCAGCTATGATGAAACTTTCTCACCAGTAGCCATGCTTAAATCCATAAGGATAATCCTTGCCAATGCTGCCCATTATGATTATGAGATCTGGCAGATGGATGTTAAAATAGCATTCCTGAATGGGGATTTAGACCTGGATGTGTATATGACACAGCCTGAGGATTTTACATCTCAGAATGGCTCGAAGGTATGCAAGCTACAAAGATCCATTTATGGACTTAAGCAGGCATCCAGGAGTTGGAATATAAGGTTTGATCAGACAATCCATGAACTGGATTTCTATCCAAACGTTAATGAGCCTTGTGTTTATAAGAAGGTTAGTGGGAGTGCAGTCATTTTCTTAGTATTGTATGCCGATGACATTCTACTAATAGGAAACGATATTTCTCTTCTTCAAAATGTTAAAGTATAGCTATCAAGAAAATTCTCCATGAAAGACCTTGGTGAAGCAGCATTTATACTAGGTATAAAGATCTATAGGGATAGATCAAAGAAGCTATTAGGTCTTTCTCAAAGTACATATATAGACAAGGTATTAAATAGGTTCAACCTTAAGCATTCTAAGAAAGGTTATCTCCCAATGACAAAGGGGATTAACCTATCTAAAGTTGAGTGTTCGAAGATAGCTCAGGAGAGAATGCGAATGAAGGATATACCCTATGCATCTGCGATAGGATCCATCATGTATGCTATGATATGTACTAGGCTAGATGTCTCTCAGGCTTTGAGCTTTACGAGCAGATATCAGTTAGATCCAGGTGAAAAGCACTGGATGGCCGTCAAGGCAATTCTTAAGAACTTGAGAAGGACTAAGGATGAGTTCTTGATATATGGAGAAGGTAACCTCATAATTAGAGGTTACACTAACGCGAGTTTTCAATCTGACAAGGATGACTTTAAGTCTAAGTCAGGTTTTGTGTATTGTTAAATGGAGGGGCGGTATGCTAGAAGAGTTCCAAGCAAGAAACTACTGCTGATTCAACCACGAAATCTGAACACATTGCTTCATGCAAAGCGGCAAAAGAAGCTGTATAGTTAAAGGGATTTATTGGTGATCTCGATGTGGCGCCTGAGGCTGTTGTTCTAATTACTTTGCATTGTGATAACAATGGTGCCATAGCTCAAGCAAAGGAACCATTGTCTCATTAGAAAAACAGACATGTATCTAGAAAGTATCATATAATCAGGGAGATTGTTGATGCTAAGATAAAAAGATTAGAATATGTACCCACTGATCAGAACCTCGCGGATGGTCTCACGAAGCCATTGGCTCATGTCAAGCATGACCAGCATGTTAGAGCATATGGATTAAGACATATGGCTAATTGGCCTTAGTGCAAGTGGGAGTTTGTTGGATATGATGTATGCCCTTAAGGCAATTAGGGCGATATATCTTAATTATATAATAATACGAATAACTTTTTTAATCAATAAAGGCATTTAATCTTTTATTTATATCAATGTGTTTGCATATATATTATAGCTGGTTAAATATATTCATTGATGTATGTATGCAAAAGTCCTTGATGTATCATAGCATGAAGTCAGAGAAATTATAGTTGGACTCTGTTTAGTGGAACCTGCTTCATGTGCAATTCTGATTATGTCTAAACTATCCCTAGTCATAGTTTCATCAAGAAAGGATATTGATGAAGCAGAAAGACTAGCATGTGGTCAACTTTCTTGGAAAGGGTCAAAGCAGTTAATCTCCTAAGGACTGAAGGTGGTGCCTTAAGTTTGACACATGGATATATCTGGGAGATATATTGGAGACCGCAGTAAGATAAACACTTGGTATATATATCAATATGTTAGTGTTTATCTTCATACAATAAGATTTGCAAATGTCCTCAAACTTCAGATACTAGTTACCTTGTGTGGTACTATTGCTATACTTTAGGTCATTACTATGCACTCATTAATTTAGGGTGTTACCGGTTATTACGGGTATAGTGATGACAACATGTTGGTAAGTAGAGTAGTCGGAAAGAATCCATCACTCCAGATATATTAAGGAGTTGTACCTGGCCGCTTATTAAAGTGATGATTGCCATAAATCTCTAATCAGAGTATGTGTTTGATAGAAATGGTTTCTGGTCAAACACACTATGGTAAAAGGCAATATACTTTGGTAACAAGTAAACTACTGGAATAGCTTAGAGCAACCTCGCTATTAATGGGTTAACACTTTGACCGAACCCTACAAACCAGATGGTACTAATATTAAAGAATGGAAGGAATTTATTGCACTAGATATATTGCATTAATCGGGATTAAGTCATAAGCATAAATGATGTTTTGAGTAATGGGGGATGGTAGACCCTTGCTAGAGGTGTACTACAGTTGTTTAAGGTAATTGGGTTCTATTCACGGTCTAGAACCTCGAGCCAATGGTTCCATTAGAACAAGGATTGGTTAAGCCTTAACAGCTCAATACTTTGGGATCCTATAAGGCCACACACATTGGACCTTCATCGGACTAAGTAAAGAACTAATAGAATTATTCTATTATAAAAATATAACATGATAATAATTAGATTATTATTTGGTTGGACCAAGGATTTAATTTTGACATGTGACTAATTTAATTAGGGTCACAAATAAATTGGCTAGATTGATTATATCAATTTTATAAGCCAAGGAATTTATCTTTGATCGGTAACTAATTTATTAGGGTCAAAAAATAAATATTTATTCGAAAAGGATTAAAAAGGGAATTTTACCAGTGCGAATTAAATTGGACCAAGAGTACAAAAGTATTTTGTACAGGCTCGGGTGCGCGGGAGTGCACCGGAAGGTGCGCGAGCAATGCTAGGCATTGCTCACGGCAGCCCATGAAAATGGGCTACACATCCACAGCCCACCAGGGTGCGCCCGAGCTGGTCTCGTGGTATGGGCCACGAGGCCCAGCTCGCTACAAGGCAAAGCCCGCAAGGGCTTTGCCTTGCTGCATATAGTGTGCGTTGCATGCTTTGTGCAAGCAGGCGATGCCCACGGGTCATGGTGACCCGCGTGGGATGTGAAGCACATCCCACATTTGTTATAAGGGGAGCATTTTTGCTCCCCTAAGCATATATATAGGCTCTCCCATGGTCCTTTTCAAATTGCACCTTTAGCTCAAAGTATAAATCCTAAGCGAGATTCGCAAAGATAAATCTCTCGGGTATTGAGCACAGTTCTTTTTGAGGAGCCTGAATTTATTCGGGCACCTCTAGTTTCTATTTTCGGGTGAGGTTTCTGGAGTGGCCTAGCAACTACTCAAGGCTCCTTAGTTCTTCCTCCTAGGGAGGTTTTGGCTGGTGGGGTTTGTGTGGATACTCATAGAGGCTATCCTACGCTTGGAGGCTTGTGTAAGAAGGTTCTGCTAAAGCACGCTTCAACTGGTAAGTTTTCTTTCTTTCTCTTTTTTATTAGGTCTTTTTCTTTAAGCATTTTTAGACTTAATAATATGCTTAGGTTATTTTGCATGCTTAGTTTATTTTATGCTTAGGTTATAGCTTAGAGTTATAACATGCTTAGGTTATAGCTTAGAGTTATAACATGCTTAGAATAAATATACATGCTAGGATATAATTTAGAATTATGGTATGCCTAGCCCTTTTGCATGCTAACCTAGGTAGAGAATTATTTAGTTAATGTATTATTTAATTTATATGCAACTAATAGGAGTTCCTAGGGACAGGGACAAAATTTTGAATTTCCGCCATGCCTGTTATGCATGTTCAATCTGACTGTTAGTTCCCAACATCGATGCCTCCAAACTCCAAGTATTTTGCTTGATTCTCCCTTTTTCCATTTTTGAGTTTTTCGGAATTTTTCAATTTTTGGCATGATTTAGGGCATTTTAGACATTGAAATAGAACCTGATGCATGTAACTTTTGACGGGAAATAATGATCTGGAAGAAGTAATTCCACAACAATCTGGATGAAGTTTAAAGCAAACAAAAACTATAGAAACAAAGTCTTAAGGAACGAAACATGGAATCTCCTTAATCCAAAATGGAAGCATCGGGGTCTAAAACAAGTCATCTGGACATTCATTGGAAACTACAAGTACCTAAGCACATAGTGGAAGCATCTAGTTAAAGTTTGGAAAGGAAACAAATCTTAAACCGATCAAGATTAGCATCTGAAAGAAGAATTGGTTAAAATAGCATCTGGATACAATAAGACGAATTCATTCGGAAGATACAGTTATCGAGATAGAGGGAAAAGTTTCACCTTTTGGTCTAAGAAGTCAAAGATACCTTTCCCTTATGCAAGACAAAAATGACATCTTGCACACTTTTCAGGAAAGGACAAAAGGACTGACACAGGAAAGAGAAAAGGTAACAGCCTTTTCTACCTAGAGCAATAGGAAAGGCGCGTGAAGCACACACTCTGGATTTCTGGTATAAAAGTTGGTGGATCACAAAAATACAAGAAAATGATCATTGACATCTTTCAGGCCTCAATTCGAAGGATTCAATGGGACATTTAATCAGTCTAAAGGATTGATCAACATATCTGGAAGGGCCACATATTACCTGATCAATAGTAAAGATTTAATTCAACTTCAACAACTCACAATGGCTACATTTATGACAGAAGCCTATAAAAGAGAAACTTCACAAGTTGAGAAGGTGCTGGTTGTTTGAGAAAGCATACACTAGAGAATTCGCTATTATAATTAGTGATATAATCCCTCCAAGAATCAAACCATTCCAAATCAGTTTGTAAGGATTCCCAAGTAAGTTATAAACTTGAGGAGATCCAAAACCAAAATCTTTGAGAAAAACAAAGTGTAAAATCTCATACTTGGGTGAGTAGTGAGATTGGGATCTAGCTTAGAGTTGGTGCTTTAAGTGGAACTCCCTCTAGGACTCAACTTAGGTTTGGGTAGAAATCTAAGTGGTATATCCTACTAAAGACAAGAGGACTTAGCTAGGAGTTGGTGCTTCTAGTAGTATATCCTACATCTGAAAGGGGTTACCATTCAGAGATAAATTGTAAGGCTTGATTCTTGCCAGTTGGAAAGGAATCCACTAGTGAAAAAACTTGGAGGAAGGAAACTCAAGGGACTGGAGTAGGCGGGGCCGAACCAGGATAAAACTACTGTGTTTAATTTTCTAACTCTTGATATTATTGCATAACATTTCATATCTGCATCATCTGGATCCAACATATCTGGAACATAATCAAATAAGCTACACAAGACTTCTTAAAGTCTGCTTATTTCCACGAAAAGGTAATTCACCCCCCTCTGACCTTATTTAAACCCTCACAGAGACCAACAAGTGGTATCAGAGCAAGAGGTTAAAACTAGAGATCTAACAATCTCGAGCTAAAGGTCAAAATTTTGATCTAAGAATCAAAATTAGTTTCCAAAACTCACAACTCCTTCCTGAGGGTATGTCTATTACCTTTCCTCCACTCTTCACCAGTGAACACTACATGTTCTGGAAGAACTAGATGAAGAACTTCATTCAAGCACAAAGCATGATGGCGTGGATGGTCATTGAAGATGGCCCATATGAACCTATTCACGAAGTAGAGGGTATGACTACCCGAAAACCCTTAAGTTTATGGGATGATAATGATTATAAAAGATTGTGTGAAAACACAAATGCTATTAATATACTTCATTGTGCTCTTAGTGCAGCTGAATTCAATAGAATATCCGTATGCGAGACTTGGCAAGAAATTTGGCAGAATCTGGAACTAACCTATGAAGGAATAAACAAAGTTAAAGAAGCCAAAATTGATCTGGTACAACAAAAGCTAGAATCATTCAGGATGGAGCCCTAGATACTAGATACACCAATCTAGTAAATGAGATGAAGAGGCTTGGGAAGTAGATCTCAGTAGTAGATATGGTTAAGAAAATATTCCGGAGTCTCACCAAGGAATGGGACAACAAGAAGACTGCCATTGAGGAAGCTCATGACTTAAACTTCTATAGTTATGATGAACTCATTGATAATCTCCTAACTCAAGAGTTATCCTTAAAGATATAGCCAATAGGAGAAAAAGCCTAAAGAAAGGAAGAAGGCCACTGCGCTCAAGAAAGATTCCGCAGGATCAACCTCCTCCGGATCAGATAAACTACCAAAGGGATCTAATTACAATAAAGAAGATATGGCTATGCTGGCCAAGTATTTTGATAGATTCCTAAAGAAGAAGGATAGGAGGAGATCCAGAAGATATGAATAAAAAAGATCAAAGGAAGGAACTTCACGAAGGGATAAGCCAAGAAAGGCTCAGGAAGAAAAGAAAGATCCAGAAAAAGATGCTGCCTGCTTTGAATGTGGAGAAAAATGCCACTTCAGAATCAAATGCCTTAAGCTCAAAAGAGACAAGAACTATAAGAAGAAAGCTATGGTGGCCACATGGAGCAACAATTCATCTTCCATAGAGGAAGAAGAAACAACTAACTGTGCATTTATGGCACTGACATATCTAGAAGAAAATCAATCTGAAAGAAATCCTTCTAAGCAAGATACTGAGCAAATTGAGGAATCAGAATTAGAGACCGCCACCACTGAGCTTAACTCTCACTCCAATTCTGTTTCTAACCTTGATCTTGCTAGAGCTTTAGGAGTGGTAATCCACATTGTGAGAAAGAACACCAAAGCCATAAAATCCCTACAAAGACAAGATCTGGAGCTAGTTGAGGATGCCGAAGCAATGACACAAGATATCAATCTAATAAGAACCACAAAGCATATGGATGTGGGTGAGGAGAATTTCCTAAGGATTCAAGTGCAGATATTAAGTGCTAACTTGACAGGGCTAGATAAGGAGCTAACCTTAACGAAGGAGGCATCCAAAAGGAGATTAAATCAAAGGAATCCAGTGCCCACAAATCAAAAGGAAAATAAAGTTAGCAGGCAGCCTCAAGCACAACGATTCACAGATGCTCAAAAGGGAAAAACTATGGCTGTATCAAATGAGGAATCTGTCAAGCAAAGAAAGAATCATAGAGCAGAGATTGTACCTCCAACTAGTTTTTGGATACACACTGGGCAGACAAGTATACAAGAAGCTAGATACATTGGAAATTATGGAAAGGAGGATCTTAAAAAGATCCAAAAGAAGAATGAGCAGATTAGACACATCTCTGGGTGCGGGTTTTATGGGAAAAACAATCATATTACTAAATTATGTAGATTGAAAAATGGTTATGATGATGTTTATCCTTGGCCTGAAATGGTTGATAACCCGAGAGGACCCGAATCTGATTAGGTACCCAAACCCACTTGATCTATTTTATAGGTATACCTTAGATCTATAGTAGATCAACATACATGGTACATTGATAGTGGATGCTCAGGGCACATGACTAGTGATGAGAAGCTTTCATCACTTTAATCCGGAAGAGAGGTGGAAAAGTAAGCTTTTGGGACAACAAAAAAGGATAGATCATTGGACATGGAACCATTGGATCTGAAATAAGGATAGAAGATGTCTCACTAGTTGATGGACTGAAGTTCAACTTGCTAAGTGTAGCATAACTCTATGATGGAGGAAGGAAAGTCACCTTTGATTCCGGAGGATGCTCAATCTATGATAGTAAGTCAAATCATCTCATTTTTTATGCACCTAGAGTAAATAATGTTTATTGTGCTAACATTAAAAATGAGAAAAAGAATATATGCTTGGTGTCTAAAGAAGAAGAATCATGGCTATGGCACCAGAGGTTGGGACTTGTAAGCACGAACCTCCTAACCAAATTAGCCAAAAAGGAATTGGTTGTGGGTATGCCTAATGTAGCTTTTGATAAGGATATCATATGCACTGCATGCCAATTAGGTAAACAACACAGAAAAAGCTTCCCTTATATCTCATACATACCTTTCGAAAGAGTTCTTGAACTCTTATATATTGATCTCTTTGGTCCAATCAAACCAATTAGGTAGAAGAGAATACACCATGGTCATAGTGGATGATTATTCTCGCTATACCTGGATTGCTTTGCTAGCCAGAGCAGATGAAGCCTTTGACCAATTCTAAAAAATATTCATCCGGATAGAAGTACAACAGGGTAAAAGCATTGCACGCATCCAGAGTGATAATAGAGAGGAGTTAAAAAATAAGCACTTTGCTGAATTTTATAACTCCATGGGGATTGAGCACAACTTTTCTGCTCCTCATACACCTCAATAAAATGGGGTCGTTGAAAGGAAAAATAGAAGCTTAGTTGAGATGGCCCGAACTATGCTAAGTGAGAACAACTTGCCCAAGTATTTTTGGGGAGAGGCTGTAAACGCAGCATGTGTAAGCACATGCTTTTCAGTGACCCCCGGAATGATGATGATGTGTTGCTTGGACCTAATATTTGGCCTGTTATTCTATTATTTTGGAGTCGAATTGCGTTTGGCAAGTATTCTCGTGACAAAGTTATGATTTTAATCATCCTATTCCCTTTAATCGGTTAATATAGATACTTTGCAAATACCAAAAAAAATATTAAAAATAATTAAATTAAATAAATAAATAAAAAAATAAAACTAAAAATGTCCTGCCCTCACCAACGCCGCCGTCGTCGGAACGCCAAGACGCTCCGGCGGGTGGCGAGATTCGACGGTGGCGCACCTCCGCGTAGGGTCCGTGATGGCATCTCATCGCGCCGGAGTATGGTGATGCAGCGTCTCGGGCTGAGATGCTACGCGGGCTCTGACTGTCAATTGCCAGTCTATCTTTCTCGCTCTAAGTTTGAATTTTTGCGATTTCTCTCTAAATCTTTGGATTTCCAAGGACTAATTGAGTTATTTAGAGTTAGTTATGCCTATATAAACCCATTAAATCATCTTATTTTGGGCTTTTTGCCAATTTGAAAGCTTAATTCAACATTTAGAATTCCCTAGGCTTTAGAGAGAGAAAGCCATTTAAAACTTGAGAAATCTAGTTAATTTGGATTCTTAAGGGTTATTTGGATTAATCTTTTAGCTTAAACATTAAAAACAATTAGAAATCTTAAGTAAAAAATGGGCTTAAATAGGATTTAGAGACCTTTTCCCCAAAAATCACTAAATTCTATCGATAAGTTCGTCGCTATTTTCATCACTGTTTCGTCGGATTTTGTCACAAATTTGTCACAAAGCTTGCCAAACGACTGGTTAAAGTCTCAAAAAGTGGATTTACGGCCTCTAGGTAACAAAACTAAGTTCCAATTTACTTTTTATTCATTATTGTTCGTTATTTGATTGTTCTTGGTTATTATTTCGGGCTTCTTGATGTTTTTCCGAGCCAGATGCTCTGGTGAGCCTTGAGATGCTCCGGCGTAACTTGAGATGCTGCAACTGCAACATCTCAAATTACCATTGCAACATCTCAACTCTCACTACAACATCTGGATGGGTAAAAATGTCAAAAAGCCCCTATTTTGTGTTTTTGGTCCTTTTTATCATTTTCTTGCTTTTTTGACCCTCATTTTCTCCCGAAAAATTCCCAAAATTTTTTATATAATCTGTAACTCATCTTAATTAATTTTTAACCTGTTTTAGATTTAATTAATTATTTAATTAATTAAATCACCTTTTAATGGCTTAAAAATGAGTTTTTCACCCAATAAATCTAAATAAATCATTTTATTGTAATAAAAAATCCCAAGATATTTTCTGTAACTTTATTTATTTAAGTTCTTCAGTTCATCTCTTTGATTTTTAGGTTGTTTAGATGTTTATTTAAATGCCCGATAATCGTGTTTTAGTCCCAAAAAATTAAAAAATATGCCTTTTATTCATTATGTGCTTATTTTATGCTATTCTTTTATTTGTGCTCTATTGGTGATTATTCTCTATATATTTTATCTTGGTTGGAGCCGGGTCCGATTAAGTTAGCTCGGATAGGACCCGGTTTCACCCTTTTATTTACTTTATCCGCTTTATTTACTTTCCCGCATTAGAGAAATGTATAGGTATTTGTAAAGCCTTGTAATAATTATTTATTTTCGTTATTTACTACTTTCGTGTGATGTATGGCATATAAAATGAAAACTTCAAATGATTACCAAACTTAAATCGCATAAGAATTAAAGTAACGCTTCCTAAAATATAAAAGGTTTGATTTAAAAATTGAAAAGTAAGCAACATCATCCGAACTTGGAATCTCTGTTTTAATGTACGGTCTACCCACCCGGTTGGAATATCATACCCAAATTCCCGGTGGAGCTTAACCAGGTGGCGACTCTATTTTAAAATACAGGATTTCAAGTCTCGTATCCCTTAACATGCAAATTGGACTTAAATTCAACATCAACATCTTTTTCTTATTATTATTCCCATCACGCCTAAAATAAGGATTCTCCCTTGGCACGCTTCACAACACCTCATTATTTTCCACCCCCCATGATACGCATCTCATGCGGTCCTTACGAGTGGGAAAAAGGTCCTTCACTCACAGTGAGTGCCACTATGAGCGCTAGTTATTTTCTCCCCCATGATACCCATCTCACACGGTCTGGGGGCGGAAAAAGGTCATCCGCCCATAGTATGCTACATCATAAATAGAGCTCTCATTAGAAAGACCGTAGAAAAGACTCTATATGAAATCTGGAAGGGAAGGAAACCCAAAATTGTGTACTTCAAAGCATTTGGATGTAGATGTTACATCAAGAATGATAGAGAGCAACTAGTAAAATTTGATCCTAAATCTGATGAAGCAATCTTCCTTGGCTACTCAACACATGTAGATTTCGATGAGACTATAATAAACGAACCCAAATAGTAGTAGTGTCAATACATGTAGATTTCAATGAGACTAACTATATAGGAAAAAGAAGCTCCAATCCGGAAGACTTAACTCTGGAAGTTGGAAATACTGAAGAAAAAGAGGAAGTGCAAATTCCGAATTCCTTTCAAATCAAGAAATACAAGGAAGAAGATGAAGGAATCAATTTCAATGTAGGAGGACCACAAGAGAATCTCAATCAACCTGAGATTAATTTCTTAGATGATCAAGAAGTGGAAATTGAAGTAGAAGAGGAACTAGTTCTAGTACAATATGAAGACTTGCAAAGAGAAGTCCAGACTCACAAGGATCATCCAGTTGAAGCTATTTTGGACAATGTCCAAAATCCAGTTAGAACTAGAGGACAACTCAACAGGATGATGAGCCATGATGCTTTTGTCTCTTTCATTGAGGCAAAGAAATTCCAAGATGCTGGAGGAGATGAAAGCTAGATGATGGCAATACAAGAAGAACTAGATCAATTCACTAGGAATGATGTTTGGGATCTAATGCCACCACCAAAGGGGAAGTCAATCATTGGCCTTAAATGGGTATTCCAGAACAAACTAGATGAATCCAAAATTATGGTGAGAAACAAAGCCAGATTAGTTACCCAAGGCTACAATCAACAATAAGGGATTGATTTTGAAGAAACCTTTGCACCAGTAGCAAGACTAGAGGTAATCCGGATCCTATATTCTTTTGCATCATTTATGGGATTCACATTATTCCAAATGGATGTCAAAAGTACATTTCTCATTGGAGTCATTCAAGAAGAAGTCTATGTCAAGCAGCCACCTGGATTCAAAGATTCAAAACATCCAGATCATGTATACAAGCTAAAGAAGGCCCTCTATGGATTGAAGCTTGCACCTAGAGCTTGGTATGAGAGACTTACTACTTTTCTCATTTACAAGGGATATATCAGGGGTAAGGCAGATACAACCCTTTCCATCAAGAAGAAGAAGGGTGATGTTATTCTAGTCCAGATGTGTGAAGAATTCATCACTCAAATGTTGAAGGAATTTGAGATGTCCATGACGGGAGAATTGAATTTCTTCCTTGGTTTACAAATCAACCAAAGTCCAGATGGAATTTTCATCAACCAATCCAAGTATACCAAGGAAATTCTCAAGAAGTTTGAAATGGAAAAAAAACCTATGTCCACTCCAATGGGATCAGATACAGTTCTCTCAAAGGATAGTGAAGGAGAAGATGTAGATCAAAAGCTTTACAGAGGAATGATTTGTTCACTTATATACTTGACATCTAGCATACCTGACATACATTATGCAGTTTGCTACTGTGCAAGATATCAATCCAATTCTAAGGATTCATATCTCAAAGTAGTAAAGAGAATCCATAGATATCTCCTAGGAACTACTGAAGTTAGGTTATGGTATCCTAGTAATGGAAACTTCACACTCTAAGGCTTCACTGATGCAGATTATGGCAGAGACACTCTTGAAAGAAAGAGTACATCCAGAGGCTGTCACTTTCTTGGAGATTGCTTGGTATTATCGTACAGTAAGAAGTAAACTTCAGTTGCCCTATCGACTATAGAAGTAGAATATATGGCATCAAGAAGTTATATAGCTCAACTCCTATGGATCAAGTAATAGTTAGAAGATTATGGAGTTCAATCCGGATGTTTGGATATATTGTGTGATAACCAAAGTGCCATTGATGTGTCAAAAAATCCAGTGCTTCATAGCAGGATGAAGTATGTTAATATTAGACACCATTTCATCCGAGATCGTGTAATGAAGAAAGATGTTGCAGTAATCTACATTCCAATAAATGAGCAAAGGGCAGATATCTTTACTAAGCCATTAAGCAAAGATCAATTCAATAGGCTAAGAGAGTCAATTGGAATGTCTAATCCAATTTGAAAAAGAATTTGGAAGACAATCAGGGATTAGCTTGGCCTTTTATAAGTTAAGGAGTCAAGAAGAAAAGAAGAAGTAAAGTTGACTATGGATCTGGAGAAAAGACTGCTAGCTCAGCAGACAGAAAAGACAAATGGCAGTAAAAGCACAGGAAAAGTAACTATACAAGTTTTGAATTTCAAACACTTATTGGGAAGCACACGAGTGGCAAAAACAACTGTTATTTTGGAAAATAAATCGTTCCTATTATCCGGTTAAATGCCATTTACTTCTTTCCCCAAAATTAACTGCCACCTCATCAATCTGGTTAAATTTAACTGTGTTCGGGTTACCATTATACCCCCACTTTAGGAATTCTATAAAAAACCCCCAAAATCATTCTCCTTCTTCACGCAAGTAATACTCTTACTGTTACTCTGCAAAATTCAATTCTTAGAACCCTAAATCCCTAAATTTAGTTCTTCAAGCTACAACAATGACAAGAACTAAAGATCAAGCCGCCTTCTTACCAAAACACCTACCTCTAGTAGAATCGCTCAAAGTGGAAGATTTTATTCCATTGAACCTCAAAGATTCATACTCTATTCCTCCATCAGACTATCCGGATGATGAGTATCTTTTCACCACTAAACCCTACATACAACTCCTTTTAAAAGACCAACATTTGAATATCTTTCTCCGGATGAAAAACCCAACGTATCCCACTCTAGTGAAAGAATTTTATAAGAACCTTAAAATCCATAAATACTACGATGCACTCAGAACCACAGCAAAAGGGAAGGAGATTACAATTACTCTAGAATTCTTTATCACTCACTGTAAGATGAAGATGAACTCAAAGTAGCTACTCACTGTCCTAAAATTCCCAGAACTCTTCACTTTGCGATGGCTAGATTAATCCTAATCTGGAGGGGATCTCTCATCACTGCATCTTCATTCCAGCACTGTGTCATTCAACACTAGTTTGAAAGCAGAGAAGTAAGCATGCCTATTCTACTAATCCACTATTTGAAGTAGCATCAACTTTCTCATGGTGCTTTCATCACAAAAATCTTAACTCAAAATCAAATAGACTTCACCAGAGAAGAACCCATTGAAGGAAAAGCCATTCTAAAGAAGAATTTTTTAAAGCTTACTGTTGATGAGAAATGGGATGAAGAGAAAGCAATTACGTAGAGGGAAGAAACGAAAGAAAAGAGCAGAGTCCGAAAAGCCAGAAGTGTAACTGAGATTGCTCCGGAGGCCAAAAGAGCCTTCACAACTAAACCCAAGGCTCTAAGAAAGATAACATCAAGCCAATTGTTGAGGAAGTTGATGAAGATAGAATACCCCTCACATAATTGATGAAAACCAAACCTGAAAAAAACTTAAGAGAAGGGGAAGGCTTATTAAAGTAGTAGATAAAAAGAAGAAGCCAATTTGTGAACTAGAAGCAAATGAGAACATTGCAGTAGTTGCTGCTGCAATTAGAGAGGGATGGAAGAAAGGGAAAAGGTGATCCATTGAAAACATCTTGGCAGAGGATGATGATACAAATAGTGATGAAACTAGAGATGGGGAGCCTGTCCCTAAGAAGCAGTTCATCAAGAAGGGATCTACCTTTACTGAAGCCCTAAAGGCCAAAAAAACTAAAATTAGCTGCCAAAAAGCCAACTGCTGGGGATCACTATTCAAGAGCCAACTCCCAGAGCCTCAACACCAGCAAACTCAATCAAGGGCAAGGAACTGGTTATCTTTATGGAGAATCCATTCCTTTGGGATAATATTTTTTCAGAGGATCCTCAGTAAGAGGAAATGATGTCAGTGGTCCAGGATAATCTCAGAGTAAATAAAGTGACGAAGGAAAGACCCTGAGGCTCATCTGGAGTAGCAGCCATTGATAACCCTTCATTCTTGATCGCCCTAACTGACCTAGTGCTTCTTAAGGAATCTAAATATCCAGATGAAGAGCTATCCCTATTCACAGCCAGAATAGAGCCTCTTTCGGATAACTTATTGAATATAGAAGTACAAGTGGTTGAGCTAGAAAGTCCTGAAAAGGCATTGGAAGGGGATGGTGAGGATAATTCCATCATTCCATAAAATGAGATGGTAGTAGTTGCAAGTCCTATACAGGCAATTGGAGGGGAGAGTGAGGACACTTCTAGTCTTCCAGATGGTGGGTTGGAAGTGCAAATTGAGGAAGAGACCAATGAACATCAATAGAACATTCAGGTAATCCCAATATCCACTACTGCTGATATTCTGGCTAGTGATGCTGTTGAAATATAGGACAACTTAGGTGTAGATTCCTAAACTACATCTAAGGACAACCAGTCCATCCCGGAACAAAATGTTTCAGAGGAGGGAACTAGTCTGAGACTCAATGAGCACACTTCTCAAGTGGATTCTAAGAATAAGGCTAGTCTGAAGGTTAGGTTAGAAGAGCAAAAAGAAGAAAATAAATCCACTGAAAGAAACCAGTAGTGAGGATTCATCCGGATTTGAGGAATCAAAAAGTAGTTCTGGATCATAAGAAATTTCTTCTTTTGAAAGCACTCCCAAATATCTAATTCCAAAGAACAATCTTAAGAGAGTTGACAAGCTAACAACTGCTCTAAAGATGATCCAAGAAGTTGTAGTTGAGAGGCATGAAGAAAGTCATATAAAGAAAATTCTCCAAAGAATATGCAGTCAGCTTAAATCCATGGAAAGCATTATCAATAACAAGTCCTTGGCTCCGGATTTAAAGTCTAAGTTAGGGAAAATCAAGGGACTAGTCCAAAATATTGAAAGAAGAGTACAAGGATTTCCCTTAGCTAAATTAATTACAGAAGCCTCCTTATCCAAGATCACTCAGGTGCTGAATCAGATAAATTCCAATATAGCAGGAGTAAATCGTTCTGTAGATCAAGCTCACACCAGATCTGACAATAATTGTGCAACTCTAATGGGTACAATCACCTCCTCTTCCACAGATATCACAACTGAGCTAAAAGAGTATCTAGATCGCAAGTTTGAAAACTTGGAAAAATTCATTCCGGGAGCAATTACTGAAGGAAGAAAAGAAATTACATCCGGGTTAACATTCTTTAATGAGGAGCACCAAGCTGCCCAAGAAATGCTAACAAATTTTCTTGATAAAGACCTCCCAAAGTTATTGAAGAAGCAAATGGATGATTTCAGTGATGATGTTGGCAGTCATGTCTCCGGAATAGAGCGGATTATTAACAACCTAAGAGAAGTACTTCACAAAGATCTAACAACTCTTAGCACAAGTATTCATAACATCCGAAGAGACATCATTAAGGAAATTGAGATTATAAAGTCAGGTATGGCTAACTTATCTATTAATGCTTCTTCTGCCCCTTCCTGATCTCCATCTTCTACCAATCTGGATAGCCTTCTCCTCCCAATCTACCAAGACCTTGTCCAATCAATTGGGGACATAGGTTTCTTTGGCTACGAATGCAGCTTAACTCTCCTACAAGCTCTCTTCCCATTCTTTGAGGAAGCAGATTGGAAGCATGCTCTGAAGATGATTTTGGGAATGGTCAAATCATACAAGAACCTTAGAGAACGAGTCCAACCACTCAATCTCCTTCCAACCATAGTTGAGACTATTCTTGAAAAGCGCCTATAAGGAAATCTGGATTATTCAGTGTATTCAGAAGCCTAGTAAAAGAATCTGGACAAAAGAACCTGTATGGTCATTGACCCCAAGTTGATGAAAACCAAAAGGGGGAGAACGACAAAGTAAAAGAGGGATAGTCATCCAGAAAAGGAAAATGAAATGAAGAGCTGATTATCTGTTAGAATAGCTATTTTTATTCAATATAAAAATCTATAATAGCTAGTTCTATTTTCACTTATATATATTTCTGTAATTATAATCCGAAACTTCATAAGGTTAACCATTGTTAACAACAGAAGTATATATAGTGAAAAATTTCGACTCAAAATTATTTCTAAGTACAATATGTAATTGTACTTTAAAAACTTAGAAGCCAGAAATAAAAAATATTGGGGGAGTTAGGATGCTTAGATTATGGGGGAGTAAAACTTATAAATGACAATGTATGAAGAATCATACTTAGTTCATAAACCCCTTTTCAATGTCCTTAGTTTTAGTTTCCATTAAATAGGGGAGATTGTTAGGAAACAATGATCTGGAAGAAGTAATTCTAGAATAATCCGGATCAAGTTAGAAGCAAACAAAAATTATAGAAGAAAGTCTTAGGGAATAAAACATGTAATCTCCTTAATCTAAAATTGAAGCATCAGGCCCAAAATAAGTCATTTGGACACTCATTGAAAACTACAAGTACCTAAGCATATAGTGGAAGCATCCGGTTAAAGTTTGGAAAGGAAACAAATCTTAAACAGCTCAAGATCAGCATCCAGAAGAAGAACCGGTTGAAATAGCATCCAGATATAACAAGATAAATTCAACCGGAAGATACAATTATCGAGATAAAGGGAAACGTTTTTTCCCTCCACCTTTTGGTCTAAAAAGTCAAAGATCCTTTTCCCTTATACAAGACAAAAATGACAGCTTGCACACTTTTTAGGAAAGGACAAAAGGAGTGGCACAGGAAAGAGAAAAGGTAACAACCTTTTCTACCTAGAACAATAGGAAAGGCGTGTGAGGCACACACTCTGGATTTCTGGCATAAAAGTTGGTGGATCACAAAAATTGAAGAAAACGATCACTGACATCTTTTAGGCCTCAATCCCAAGGATTCAACAGGACATTTATTCAGTCTAACAAATTGATCAACGGATCCAAAAGTGTCGCATATTACCTGATCAACGGTGAAGAATTAAATAAACTTTAACAACTCACAATGACTACATATATGACAAAAGCCTATAAAAGAGAAACTTAATAAGTTGGGAAGGTGTTGGTCATTTTGAGAAAGCATACACTAGAGAATTCGCTATTACAATCAATGATATAATCCCTCCAAGAATCAATCCATTTTAAATCAGTTTGTAAGGATTTCCAAGTAAGTTATAAACTTGAGAAGATCCAAAACTAAAATCTTTGAGAAAAACAAAGTGTAAAATCTCATACTTAGGTGAGTAGTGAGATTGGGATCTAGCTTAGAGTTGGTGCTTTGAGTAGAACTCCCTGTAGGACTCAACTTAGATTTGGGTAGAAATCTAAGTGGTATATCGTGCTAAAGACAAGAGGACTCAGCTAGGAGTTGGTGCTTCTAGTGGTATAACCTACATCCAGAAGGGGTTACCATCTGGAGATAAATTAAAGGCTTGATTCCTGCCAGTTGGAAAGATATCCACCAGTGAAAAAGCTTAGAGGAAGGAAACTCCGGGTACTAGAGTAGGTGGGGATGAACCAGGATAAAACTACTGTGTATGATTTTCTAACTCTTTATATTATTGCATAATATTTCATATTTGCATCATTTGGATCCATCATATCCAGAACATAATCAAACACGCTACATAAGACTTCCTAGAGTCTGCTTATTTCTGCAAAAAGAGTCGTTCACACCCCCCCCGCTCACCTTATTTAGACCCTTACAAGGACCAACAACTTCAGCCTAGGATGATTTAGAGACTATTTTGAATGAGCTTTGGTTGAATTTGGATGAATTTTAGATCTTTAGGAAATTTTGCGAGATGCCACAGTTTGCAGGATATCCGTACGGGTGAGGGGGACCATACGAGTCCCTTTTTGGTATGAGAGCCGTAAAGGTACCCGTATGGGTGGGGCAGACTCGTATAGGTCCTGTCCTCAGGGATATAATGCCTAACTTTCTACTTTTTGTAACCTTTTCCTGATTTCTAATTTATTCGTTGTATCCTAACCCTACTGAACTATGATTTTGTCTTTGCAGTTTCAATATAAGACTGTGGGAGCCTTGAGCTTATACAGGAAGTGGTACGAGGAGATCCGTGTCATAGGGGACACTAAACTACTAGCTTACATAGATTCTCTCGTGTTTAGTGACATTATCAGGGCCATCCCTCAGGCTCTGAACACACTGGCTGCGGGTGCCATTTCAACTTTAATGGCGAGATGGTTGGAGATGACCAATACTTTTCATTTACCGATCGGGGAGGTCACTGTCACTCCCTTGGATGTGTGTGCCTTGACAAGTTTAGATTAGAGTGGGGGCATTGTCCATTTTGATGTCTACGCCGATAGATGGCATTTCCGGCCTGAGATGAAGGCCTATATAGAGATATTACTTGGCTCCATCCGGGAGGGACAGATAAGCTCAAGTACAAGTACTTGTACAATTACTGGATCAAGTAGCTACATCCCATTGCTGTGGATAGGAGGGATCAGTACGCCTAATCTTTCCTATTGACATTCCTCACCATTTTCTTCTTCCCAGTCTACTCGAGCAACCTTAACTACAGTTTGCTCTCAGCCATCGAGGATCTTACCACTGTGCTAGGCAAGATTTGGTGCCGGGCCATCCTAGAATAGTTGCATTATGGGCTAGATGTCAGAGTTCAAGGATAACAATTTGAGCTCAAGATTTGCCATCCGATCCTGCTGGTAATTATCAAACTGATCTTTTGTGCTTTAACCTTTTATTTGAATTTTTTGCGACTAATCTTTACTTTGTCTTACAGGTTTGGGCCTTTGAGCATCGACTGATCCCTAGGCTAGGCTTGCCCATGTAGCTTGAGACATTTTACTTCATTTCTAGGTGGATGGGGCCTTGGCAGGTCAGGCCCTAGCTATAGCGCAGTATAGGGAGTTCCTTTGCCAGCTGCGCTTAGATCGGGTAAACTTCTTTCATATTAAACCTGTATCTTACATTTTAAGAAACCATTAGTAGAAACTGTACTTACGAGGTTGTGATACTTATAGTGCATTTACTTTGTATAGGTCAATTGAGACCCGTGGGAGAGGCTAGATACATATGGGGGCATTGTGTGGATGCGGGCTGGCTGGATGACAGCTGTTTTATCATGGAGTCACCACTCTCCTTTGAGTGGTATTTCGGTGAGCGGGTCCAAGGGTGGAGGATCAATGTTGGGGTAGAGAGACCGATCCCTCCCCTGATTCTACTAGGATTCTTTTTACCGCATCTAATGCTACAGATAGACCAGGGGCTGTACCTGCTGGGTGAGGGAGTTCGAGTGCTATCAGTAGAGGGCTTCTACGTTGAGTTCATTGATTCCACACTTCTTCCTCCGTGTGATAGAATTCACTACAATGACGCCCCCCTCGAGTTCCATTGGAGTGACAGTGAAGGCGATGACAATGAAGATGATGATGAGGGTAGACCAAGGGGCGACCGTGGGGGTACATCTGTGGTCTGGAGTACTGATGGCCCAGCTAGGTCCGCTGCCCCTTCTTATTAGGTATCTTCCTAACTTAGCCTTCGTGAATACCTTATTGCTTCTTAATTGGTTGTGACCCTGGGTGTAACTTGTTATTGTTATAGTCTCTCGCTTCTACATGGAAGAGGCCTGCTACTGCTACCCTTGCTAACCCTAAGCCACCGATGAAGCGGTCTCGCGCTTCGGGGACCTTGAGAGAGGAAGTCCTCCAAGCATAGCTAGATACTTTCTTTTAGCTCTTCATTTATTTGGGGAAACGAGTTGTCAAGGAGCTTGAGGAGTCGATCCAGCCCATCAGTTTTAACCCATCTGGCTCAACTCATGTAAGGAATTCTTTGCTTGAATCTTACCATTTATAGTGAATGCTTAGAATATCCCATTCTGATGTGAATTTCTCTTTCAGGTGACTGTATCTGAGGTCGAGAGGATTACTAGGGGTTACTTCTCCGTTCACAATCTATTATTAGCTCAGGATGCACTAGCCTCGGTAAGTTTCTTTTACGTATAAAATTTAAGAACTTTGTATGAAGCATACCATGACATTTATATATATGTACTAATATTATGATTTCTATTGCGGACACTGCTAGCCATGGAGCGTAGTAAGTCCACTCAGGACTTAGATGCTTTTGAGGAAAGGGCTAGGTTCCTATAGGGGCAACTGTGAGCAGCCACTACTGAGGGTGACCAGGCTAGAGTGGAGACCGCCTGAGTGAGGGCTGAGATTGAGATGTTGCGGGGCCAGTTAGCATGGATGACCGATGGCAGACAGATATCAGAGCTGTTTGATTCTATGTCCGAGGATGACCTTTCTTCCTACCGAATGGCATTGACAAGGACCTAGAGGGGCGGAGCTGAGCAGGAGGTAGACCCACATGTTGGGAGAGCCAATGCTACTGAGGGTGCTATAGAGACTGAGGACCATGTGATGATTAAGATGGATGACCTATTGGCAGATACGCAGGATTGGACCGTAGAGGATTACCAGGGACAGGATCCCCTAGTAGCTTTGATTGTGATGCACTATTATTTTCTAGAGGTTTGAAACTTTTGGGCTCTCGTGGCTTACTTTAGTGTAAAATTGGATTAGTACTTTCGATATTTAACTTTTTATGCAGGCTGAACTTTTCATTTCCTGAACTGAGATCATTGAATATTGCCGCTTGTAGACCCTCATTACTGCTTGGTATAGCTAACAATGAGACCAAGTCTGGCTTGTTTGAAATTAACAGTTCTGGGGATACGTGCTATCGAGTGATTTCACAGTGAGGGGACTAAGTCCTAGGGATCTCAGTTGTGAGACATGGTAATCATAAGTGATGTTCTAACTTTTGCATAGGTCATTCGATGTGAGACGACCTATCGAACATTTATTTCCACCTCTTTTTGTCCTGATTTTTTCCTAAACTATCCTTGATGGCTCGATTCAGCAGACTTTTTCTCTTTCTTTTTCTTTCATTACTTCAACTTTTGCTTGGACTGCCTTTTTAGGTTTTCTATCGAGCAAGCCTTTTCTTTTCTCTTAATTTTTCCCTAGATCGCCCTCTCGGGTTTTCAATCTAGCAAACTATTTCTTTCTTTTCCTTTTTTATATTAACTTTTGCCTGGACCACCCTATTGGGTTTTCAATCTAGCAGACATCTTAATTTTTGCCTAAATTATCCTTGGCAGTTTAATCCAACAGACTTTTTTTCTTCGTCTTAACTTTTGCCAGGATTGCCCTTTCAGGTTTTCAATCCAGTAGACAATTTCTAAATTCTGCATAGGTCTAATTTCCTTTTGTGACCTATCTGTATTTTTATCTTTTGTTGGAAACGTAGGCGAAATGAGGGTAATAATAAAGATGCACAATATATAGAGGAAAAAATTGAAGTTCACAAACCTGCGATTATTTCACCTAAAGACATGCATGCATTCATAAGACCAAGATTCTTAGCAAAATCATAACATGTTCATTGATGAGATTAATTTGAGTATATAGCAATGGTAAAAGTTTCCAATGGTTATTTCCTACTGCTTACTGTTCTTTTATAGATTTTCCAGGAAGCAACTGACATTTTTCACTCGATGCCCTAACTTTTGCCTCAACAGCCCTTTTTGGGTTTTCGACATAGCAGAGTTTATTTGAGTTGGATTGCCCTAATTTTTTCCTGACCGATTTATGGAATACTAGTGGGTTGCACCCTAATTTTTGCCCGAGTAGTAGGGGACCACTCGTTCGGTGATTTATTCTTTATTTCTTTTATTCTTTGTGCTACTTTTTTACAATTTAATTCTTTTGACCTAGACATGATAATGCTTAAGCCTATCTTGATTCACTGGATTCACAAACTCGTTTCCATCTATATCCATAAGCTTGATTTCTCCTTTGCCAAGGAATTTCTTAACTACTAATGGTCCTTCCCAATTAGTCCTAAATTTGCCCCTAGCATCAATATTGACTTGGCATAGTTGTTTGAGAGCTAGACCACCCGCTTTGAGAGGTTGTTTCGGATACCTGACTCTGTTGTTGTAAGCTCGAGAAATGTGCTACTAGTACATTTATAGGTGGTCAAAGTTCCTTGAACCGCTTTTTATCTATTGCGTTCAATTGCTCATACCTAGCCCTTGCCCAATCTGACTCTTTTAGACGAGCTTTGAGTGCCACTCTTAGAGATCTTACTTCTATTTCCATCGGCAATATGGCTTCCATTCCATATACCAAGGATAAAGGCGTCTGATTAATGAGAGTTCTTACACTAGTTTTGTACCCCCAAACTGTAAATGGAAGTTTATCAGCCTAATCCCTGTAGGTAGGAACTGTCTTCGATTAGATTTTCTTGATTGACCTATTGGCATTAATGATCAGCTTCCCTTTAGAGCTTATAAGGGATTGAAGTATAGACTTGTAACCCATGGTGTACTTTCCACTCTTCATAATCAGAGCTAGCTTGTTGTTGATGCCCTCATGAGGGGTTGCTTGGTTATGTAACTCAAGATATACTTTCCTTTCATTATAATAAGAGCCAGCCTGCTATTGATGCTCTTATGAGTCTTTTTGGCCTTCTTTCTTGATGATATGACCCCTTTCACCCCTCATGAAGAAAGACAAACCAAAACTAATTGTTATCATGTTTACTAAGGACTTTTATCATCTCTCATTTTGTAAGTAAGTTTTAACGATTGGATATTTTATGCCATTGTGATATACTCAAAGTCAACTTCATTAATAAATACAATGATATTTTAAGAATGTTATTGTTATGAGTGCATGATGTCATCAAAATGAAATTTTTGAGCGAAATGTGAATGAGAGATGAATCAATTTATTCATGACATGTTTTAAATAAAGGGTACTGATGTTACAACTTATTTATGATATGCCTCATAAGCGACATTATTTGCATAAAAAATGTTTGCATTAAAAATTAAATCATTTAAATCATCCTCCACAGGTGGACGGCCTTGTTGATTTGCTTGGGCAATATTGGCAACTGAACTGGTAGTTTCGGTGCACAGGCTCGCGCGAGTTTCTCCAGCCACTGCTCTTGCTAAGCTTTTTACGGCCTTACTTATAGGGTTGCCCTTCCCATTTCCCTTCCAATTTTCTTCAAGAGCATGGTTGAGGCTTTGGTTATAGCTTGAACTACTTCATTCACTTCATCCTCTTCATTCCTCCCACATACTTCCACAAAAACTGAGGTTTCAATCACACAACCATTCTTGAAGTTGTACACATCATTGAATATTTTGAAACTATTGACCTTTTTTCCTCCTACCACGAGAGGTTCTGCCTCACCTGTGAACACTTTCTTCTTAACCTCAGCCCCTATCATAAGGCAGGACTGGGGCTTGGATTTCTTAGCACCTGGGGTATTCCCCAAACCACATCTAAATGGCCATGGAAGGGGCAAAGTAGGTTCCAGCATGCCCTGAAGATTCTTAACAATCCCCTTTCCTTTAATGTAACTATGAGCGGCCAACTTTTTTCCCGCCCACGACGACCGCATGAGATAGGTAGCATGGGGGGCAAAAAAACAACTAGGCGCTGTGAAGCATGTTAAGGGATCAATCCTCATTTCATTCGTGATAAAAGTACTATTGTTAATGTTGAATTTAAATCCAATTTAGGTGTTAAAGGATATGAGATCAAAATCCCGCACTTAAACTAGAGTCACCACCTGGTTCAGCTCAACCGAAAAATTTTGGTATGATTTTCCCACCAGGTGGTAGACCATACCTTAAGTAGAGATTCCGAGTTCGGATGATGTTATCTATTTTTCATTAGGCCAAGTTAAAATATTTCATTCTTTCTTAATCGGTTTTAATCCACCTATTTATTGTATTTTTGGTTTATATGTTGTTTTCACGTTTATTAAGCATCGAAGCGATAAATAAATTAGTACAGTCATGTGAAAGTAAATGTAGAAATTGAAATTATTACATGGCTTTCAAATCCTATACATTCTCTATGCAATAAATAAAATACCCGAAGGCCTAACATCCATCTAACCTAAATCTACCTGCAGAAAATGGTTAGCATGGAAATGGCACGTCGTACAAGGTGTATCACCTAGCATGCATAGGGGCAAAGATTCTTCAAATTGAGTCATACCATTTTCTTATATTGATAATTTTAAAAAACTATTGAAGTGGACAAAATTAGACCCGAGTTAGTGTGAACATGGCATATTCATTTGTTATGTTAGAAAGCTCGGTTGGATGGCTAAAAATGAGCTTCGAACGGCATTTGCGGGAAAATTCTATTTTAACCAAATTTTAGACTCAATCGTTGTTTTAACCAGATTATTAGTGAAAATGCCACATGGTATGAGGTAGGGTCTGTTTTTAGAAGGTTTTGGACCTTCATTGTTGCACTGTACACCTTAGGTTCAGGAGCATAACTAAGTCGGAAGAATAAATGAAAAGAAAATAGCTGTCCAAAAAGTCATGTCGCCGGCGGCATGATTGATATTGCAGGTGGCATCAGTGATGTCACTAGCGGTAACCGTCAGACAGACAGGTTACTTGATTTTCTGGAAACCATAAAGAAAGGGTCCTACATGAAGATGAGGCCACTGGGGGAAGTGATGTCACTAGCGGTATCAATGATGCCGCTGGCGGCATGGTTGATACCGCTGGCGACATCAAATGCTCCAGCGGCTTCAGCTTCCTACAGCAACAGCAAGTAACGGTCGAAAATGACCAAAAACCCAAAAAATAAGCATAAATAGCAAACAACAACAAAAACAAGCAAGAATATTGCCAAAGAGCTATGAGACTCAAAACTTTTACCTCAGGTCCGTGAATCTCCCTCTTCATGAACTAAGGAACACCTTCGGGGTGCTTGAAATGGTGATTGTGGTAGCAAATTTAAGAGTTTAAGTGTCTAAATTCCTATTAAGTTGATTTTAATCCTAAAGTCTACTAATTTTAAGTTGTAACTAAGAGAATCAAAGAAGAAAAAACAAGAAAAATGGATTAGAATCCCTTTTCATACCTTTTCTCCCCCTTATCTCTCTAAAAATGAGCTTTCTCACTCTAAAACTACAGGTTAAAATCTTTGATATCCATTGTTGTTATCTCCTCCTTTTTGAAAACCTAAGGTGTGTTTTTATAGGTAAATATGGGTGGTCTTCGAGACCTTTCAACCATTTTCACCGAAAATAGCAAAAAAGAGACTGCCCAAGGAAGAAGAAGAAAGCACTCTGTAGAAGCCCAATTTGGCCATGTTGCCGGCGACTTGGTGATACCACCGGCGGTATGAGCGATGCCACCAATGGCATCAGCTTCCTGCAGGCTGACTGCCACCGGGCCTATAAGCCCAAAAAGCTGCCAAAGGGGGCAAAAAGCGGGTTAAAAGGCATCTTTTTAAATTTTAATGATATATTAAGGGATATTTTGAGATTAGTTTAATTTTAGGTGCAAATCATCGGTTCAAGCTCCTATCAGACACGTTATCGGATACGCCAAACTAAATTCCTATGAGAAATAAAATTCATGGGAAATTTTATATCGGTAATAAAAACTCCAAAGAATTTTTATTATGAGGAATAAAATCGAGAACATGTCATCATCATCTTGCGAGAGGGACTGCAAAATCCCGCGCTCACAAGTCGCCCCTCGGGGGATCACTGCTGCCATATGTAAGTATGATGGCACGAAAGAGCAAGGGACAGGAATGATACTTGATGGATGATTGGTTTGCCCATTGGTCGGGCTTGAGCTTTGTGGATTGGTTGCCCCTTGGTTAGACTTGAACTTCACAAAGAGATTGCCCCTTGGTCGGACTTATGCTTTGTAGATTAGTTGCCCCTTGGTTGGACTTGAGCTTTATGGAGAGATTGGTTGCCCCTTGGTCGAACTTATGCTTTGTGGATTATTTGCCCCTTGGTCGGACTTGAGCTTTGCAGAGAGATTGCCCCTTGTTTAGACTTATGCTTTGTGGATTGGTTGCCCCTTGGTCAGTCTTACGCTTTGTGGATTAGTTGCCCCTTGGTCAGACTTGAGCTTCATGGATAGATTGCCCCTTAATCAGACTTAGGCTGAATGGATCGGTGGAGTGTAGTTTCTGCAATAAGCGACAAGTTAAAAGATTGGACTGATCTTTAAATGACATTTTTACTGCTTGATCGATTTTGTGAAATAAAAATATTTTTGCCCCTTCGATCAATAGTAAAAATGTAAAAAGTACAAGGGTTTCTGAAGTCTTGCGGATGATAGGATGGCGGTTGAAAGTGACGTGTATAGGGTATTGCTACAATCTTGGAGGGGTGAACCTAAAGGCGATATATATGGGATCATGTCATGACCTTCAGTTGGCGTTCCAGGGATGAACTTGAAGATCAAAATGTATAGGGTCATTCCGTAATCTCCAATGATGTTCCGGGGGACGAATCCAAAGATCGGTATGTACAGGATCATGTTGTAATATTCGATTAGCAAACAGAATGAACATATTGGGTTTGCGGCTGTGGTTGTACTTGCAAGGAGTAGAATGAGAATAAGATTAGACAGATTTTAAAATGACATTTTTACTGCTTGATCGATTTTGTGAAACAAAAATATTTTTGCCCCTTCGATCAACAATAAAAATGTAAAAAGTACAAGGGTTTCGAAAGTCCTGAGATGCTGGGGCTAGAGCCAGGATTTCACTAAAAATGGCTAAAAAGTGTAGGGAGAGGAGTTGATATCGCCGACAATATGGGTGATGCCGCTGGCGATTTGACTTGATGCCGCCAGCAATATGATTGCCACATGGTAGCTTTGACTTGTCAAACAATTTTAAAATTCAAACTAGGGGAGATGATGTCACCGACGATATGATTGATGTCGCTGGTGGTTTGAACTGATGCCGCCAATGGCTTGGATTGGTAGTTTTAGATAAATTAAAACTCTTTGAATTCTGCGCAGGGGTTGAAAAGGAAGTAAAACTTCTTCTCTTCATCATTCTGCATATACAGGAATCGCACCCTTTCATGACACCAAACCTTTAGCATTCTTCTCTATTCTAACCATGAAGAGAATTTCCAAGGCTCTCAAGGGAAAATTCACTTAGGCTAGGGAGATCCTACCTGATTCTTCCATCGAGGGGCTGAAACTTCTCTCGATTCCTGTGGCTTATGGTTTGAAGGAGATGGCCAAGATGTATGGGTACAAGATTAATTCCCCTATCACTGACCTGACCCCTTATGAGGAGAAACATCTTTGCTATGTCTAGGTAATCCTGCAAAACTCAAAATTCCTTTTTTGGGTTAACTTTCGATTCCAGCTTTAGGCTTGAAATCACGCCATGATAGGAGTTATAAGTGTGAAATAGATTATTGTGAACTGATATTGCATGTTTTAGGTTCGATTTTTACTATTTTAAGGCTTAGCATTCGATTAATTGTGACTTTTATGGTTTTGGCGCGATGAGTGCGACTTTTAGAGCAAAACAGGTTCTGCCCCATTGGTTGTAATGTCGCTGGCAACATGAGCAATGCCTCCAGTGGCATCAGGTCTTGCAAAAAGGCCTAGGAAGATATGATGCCATTTTTGCTTAAGGTGATGCCGCCAGTGAAATCATCCATACCGCCAGAGACATCGCTTCTAGCAGAAGTGACATCAGCAGCCTTCCAGCAGGTATTAGCAATGAGAAAATAAACCGGGACTTATCTGATTTGCTTCTAATTTTTGCAGCCGTACGGCCTAACATACACCGGGGGTATGGGTACAATTGGTGAGTAGTGGCACCACATAATGGAGAAGGATCTCAAACTTGTACTGGCCATTAATGAGATGGGTTTTGGAGATTTATCCTTGATCCTGCCTATGCTAATGCCGAAGCTTTCCCACCCGGCTGTGACAACGCTTACGGAAAAGTGGTCCGAAACCACCCATACCTTTCACTTTTTGTTTGGGGAGGTGACTATCATGCCTTCCAATATTATGGCTATGGTCGGGCTCCCATGGACAGATGAGGTCATTCATTTTGATGCATATATGGACAAGTATCATACCAAGAAGCCTGTGGTGAGGCGAGTGAAGTAGCTGTTTGACTTAAAGCTTGTCGCAGGGCGGCTATCCTATGGTGAGCTGCACCAATACTAGACTAAAGTGAATGTGGTGCCCGAGGATGATAGAGATGCTTGCGTCTGCTCTTTCGTGATTTCCTTACCTTGTTGTTCTTCCCGGTTTTAGGGAGCAAGATCAACTATGGGCTGATATCCACCATTGAGGATGTAGCGGGTATCCGTAAGAAGAATTAGCCGAGGCCATCCTGGCGTAGATGTACCATGGGCTGGATGCGAATGCTCGAAAGCAATTTGCCTGATTTTCTTAGTTTGATGTGCGTACTTCATTTACAATGGATGTTTTGGACTGACTAATTATTTACTTATGCAGGCTTAGGCCTTTGAACATCGGATCCTTCCCGCCGGTTGAGTTTAAGTCTATCATCCCGCCGGGTTCTCACTTTCTTGCTCAGTGGTGTGGTGGCATTGGTGGGAAAGCCAAGTATTCTACTAGCTACCGGGAGTCTTTGCGGACCATGCAATTTAGCTCGGTAAACGATCTTTTTACTTAGTACCTGTTTCACACTTAAAATAAAAACATTACTAGACAAAAAGCATTTATGAATTTACATTATTCTTACATCAGTTGCTTGCTTGATTGTTGGGTCAGGTTATTCTCAATCCCTTTGATGGGGTAGAGAACTTGATAGAGGTGGCCAGGATCCGAAAAGAGGTAGACGATTGCCGATTTGTGATGGAGTGCCCTTTGTCACTACAGTGGTACCTGGGGGAGTGTGTTTGGAGCTAGAGGTTTGTCACTACTGCTGCCAGACCGGTGCTCGCCGATCCTCCTAAAGGCCTATGGTGGCCTTACGTAGTGATCACATCTGTGGCTGATAAACTCGATTACATTGAGGGGAATGGTCGGGTCATCCCAAGCATTCTAAGCCCCCATGAGCAGCATCATCAGCACTTACTCCCCATTTATCCTCACATCAAATAGAATGACATGATCGAGTATCACAACAAGCAAAGGATGGAAGAGGAGAAAAGGCGGGTCAAGGGCATAGTGGATGATATTGAGAAGGAAGAAGAAGAGGATGAGGAGGGAGAAGAAGAGGCTGAGGATGAGCCTGAGGGAGAGGGCGAGATAGGTGAAAGAGTGGCTAGGGGGAGCGCACTGATGTCTCATGGGGAGTACCACCCTTTTGAGGTATGATTTCGCTTTTGTACATGTATGGCAATTGTTTGGATTGGAAAATCGTTGTTTATGGTTTCCTTTTATGCTTTTCAGGAACCCCCAAGGAAGAGAGCCCGGGAGAATTACAGTGGGACGCGGCACTATGGCATACCCGAGGGTGTTGATTTCATAGAGGGGCGCCTGTCCAATCCTTAGATACCCAGTTTATACTAATGAATTCGTGGGCCGAGTTTTGGTCTAAAGATATAGGCCCGAGCCGGCATGCACCGATCTTCATTCTAGAAAATACCACCTATGTAAGCTCTGCATAATTCTGAACATATTCCTATGATAACCCTTTTGTGGACTTCTTTTGATTGCCCCTTTGGATTTTTCAGGTTGCTCAGAGCGAGACTGATCAATTGGCTAGGAATGCCTTGGCTCTTAGGGATACTCTTATTGGTCAATCCTTTCACGTTCAGGTATATTCCCTATTATGGCATGTTAAAATAAGATAAGATGTATGTATGGATGCTATGAATGATATGCGTTATTGTCGTTTTCCTTGTCTGCAGGATTTCTTGGCCTTTCCACTATCGGATGTCGATGCGGCCCGATAGAGGTACAAGGAAGAGAATGCATTGCTTTAGCGTCGTATGAGAGACCTTGAGGGTCAATTTGAGGCTACTGTCCATGAGAGGAGAAGCAAGCAAAATTTGGATCGCACGTACCCCGATAGTACTAGATGCAGAGTGGTGAAGATGTCGGCCGGCCAGCGCCCGTCTGCTGTGCCTGAGGAGTCTAGTAGAGTTCCAATGATGGAGGATAGGGACGAGGATGCAGATGTGGCTAACCAATGGCTCGTGGATGACCCGAATGTCTTCTCCCATCCATCTGGTGGCGATAGGATGCTCTAGATAGCTTTTTTGTTCTTTTTGTTTTCATTTTGGTTTGCATGCCCTTGATACATTGGGTTTGAATAATCTGGATTATCGCTTGATTTCGGTTTTATTAGGCTAGGTGTTTGGGATGTTTGGATGACTTGCACCTTCGGGCTTTTTCTTTGAATGAAATGGATTTGCATTTGATCAGGTTTTGGAAATGAGTTACGTGGTTGTTCACAGGTTTTTGCATAGGTCAAAATTGGTGAGGATGATTCTGATGTCGCCGGGAAATTCTCCCATGTCGCTGGTAGTATTACTGATGTCGCTAGTGACATCACCCTATTAAATAATATAGATTAAGCTACCCACACTCCATATCGCCGGTGGCATCAAGTGATATCGCCCCATCCCTATTCCATATCGCCGGCGGCATCACTTGCCTAGAAATCCAATTTCAGACTTTTCGCCGAATTCAGCGATGGCAAGCCATAATCAACAGCTGCAAGGCTTTCTACAAAGCCTGGGAAATGCAGACTGGAAGAAACTAGAAAATTTCGGTCTTTGGGGGTTTTGGTATATCGCGGCGTAGCCCGTGAGTCCTGAGTTCCTTCATGTGGAATTATCTTTTTGGGATCAGATGGACCACAATTTCCAATTCTCATCATTCGAGCTATGCCCCTTGCTTGAAGAATTCCATGCTATATTAGAGGTACCATGTCCTAAGCAGGTGCCTTTGGCACTCCCGGAGTTCCATTTTGGCACGGATGACATTCCCCGAGGACTATGGAATTTGGATTCTATAGATCCATTTATATCTCAACTACCTAACTGACCCTGACTTTCAGCTTAGCGCAGTTCTGGAGTGGTACCGAGGGGCGCCCAAATCCCATCTTGCTTAGCCCTCCATGGTGGCACTACTACTTATGGCACAGTTTATGTGCGGAGTGGGGCTAGTTGCTCCGCTTAGGCTGATCTCACTTATCAGGCCCATGTCCATAGGGGCTTCTCCCATAGCTGTAGGACTAGCCGAGGTCTTACTAAATATGAGTACTGCTTATGCCAATTCGACCTTTATCGGCGACCACTTTGTACTACTGTAGGTATTCATTTTCGCATAGGTCTACACTTTATACATTCCTTTCTGCCCTCATCTAAAATTGGTTTATAGGTATGGCTGATGGAGAAGTTGAAGTTGAGAGAGGCACCACGAGGGAACCCAAAGAAGTACTTACCCGTCCATCTGAGAGAGAGGGGGCTTATACAAGCTGATTTCGACCGGCTGACATCTGATAACTGGATGCCTATTCTGAGGGGGGTACATAGATGTACAGATTCAGTGGGTTAACCCATGGTGGAGGATCCGAGATGTGGTCCTAGAGTCCTGGGGATCCTGTGTTCAGCTGATAGGTCTGGAGAGATCTTTATTTTATACCCCCTATCGGTTGCGTCTCCAGTATGACAAACGATAAAGAGTTTCGATCAATCTACCTCATAACCAAATCGGAGTCTATAAGGATAGATGGCTGCACTATACCTGGGAGAAGTGGGCCAGGGAGGCCATATTTGAGACTTTAGACTGTGACCACATAGAGACCCTTGAGACAGACATACACTACAGAGGATGGCTCACCAAGATTAGGTGTATGATGACTCAATTCGAGCTATCGTAGGCCTACTTTGAGGGGGAGCAAGCGGAGCAGGGGCATAAGCCCTCTTCCACTACCATCTAAAGGAGGATTTCTCAATATAATGATGGTGATGCAGGGAGTTTGGCTTAAGATGCGCTTTCCTTAGTTCTATCTTTTGCTTAGGCTAGTCAGGGTGACAGACCTATCAAAATTTATTTTATTTTATGTCTTTTATTTGGTTCTAACTTTTGCATAGACTGCCCCATGGGGTTTTCAGCCTATCAAACCTTGTCTTAATTTTTGCCTGGACCGCCTTTTTTGGGTTTTCAATCCAGCAGATTTATTCCGACTTTTGCATAGAGCTCGCTCTTTTCAGTCTATCAAAATTATTTTTATTAATTTATTTCACATTTGATTTGGAATAACATGAACTCTGCATTAGGCTTGCTTGAGTTGTCTTGACCACATAGATACAAAATTCACAGAAGCATAAGCATTCAGGATTCAGCAAAAGAGATATTTTCATTAATTGAAGCAAAACAAAGTACACGATGTTTGGTTAACATTCCCATTGACTTAACTCCCGGTGCCAACCAGCCTAGATTGGTTTTCTAGAAGGCACTCTCATTGCTCATATACCCTAATTTTTGCCTAAATGGCCCTTTTTGGGTTGTCAATCTAGTGGGTTTGACTCCCCTAATTTTTGCACGGATAGTTTGCAGAATACCGACTGTCGGGCATCACCCTAAGTTTTTCCCGATCAATAAAGACCAAAAGGCGGGTGATTTACTTTATCTATTTTTTATGTGCTGCTTTTCTTGATTTATTTCTTTTGAATTAGATATGGTAACGCTTAAGCCTGTCTTGGTTTATGGGGTTCACAAACTCGTTCCCATCCATGTCCATAAGCTTAACCGCCCCTTTACTAAACATCTTGTTTATCACACATGGTCCTTCCCAATTTGGCCTGAATTTTCACCTTGGATTAGTGGTAGAAGGTTTTAGTTGTTTAAGGACCAGATCAACAGCCCTCAGGGGGAAATTCTGGTGTCTTACCTGACTGTTATATGCTCAAGACATACATTGCTGGTACATTTGGAGGTTGTCAAGAGCCTTTAACCTTTGTTCATCCAACATGTTCAACCTTTCAAATATTGCCTGGGTCCATTTAGATTCTTTTAACTTAGCCGTCAGGGCGACTCTTAGAGAGGCCACCTGAGTTTCAACTGGCAAGACCACTTCCATCCTGTAGACTAGGGAAAATAGAGTTTGGCCGATCGGGGTACAAATGCTGGTGCAATATCCCCAAATAGCAAAAGGTAGCTTATCTGCCTAATCCTTGTAATCGGCTATCATCTTAGAAAGAATCTTCTTTACGGATTCGTTAGCTGCCTCAACAGCTCCATTATCTTGCGGTATGTATGGGGCAGATTTGTGGTGTTCAATTCCAAAATTCTCGATTAGGTCGGCAGTTGCTCCTTGAAACTATATGCCATTGTCTAAAATTATATGGTGCGGAAGTCCATACCTAGCAAAAATATGCTTCTCTATGAACTTGGCCATCTGCTTGGCAATGACATTGGTGAAGGATTCG
Source organism: Euphorbia pulcherrima (assembly GCA_947683365.1). Lineage (NCBI taxonomy): Eukaryota > Viridiplantae > Streptophyta > Magnoliopsida > Malpighiales > Euphorbiaceae > Euphorbia > Euphorbia pulcherrima. The sequence continues at coordinate 21,188,237 of CANTUS010000007.1, read as the reverse complement.
GCCTCCACCCATTTTGAGAAGTAATCTACTGCTACCATAATGAATCTATGACCATTTGTTAAAGAAGGACAAATTTCACCAATTATGTCTATCCCCCATGCCGCGAATGGCCAAGGAGTAGATAAATGATGGAGTTCAATGGGCGGTAGTTGCTGTATATCACTGTAAACCTGGCATTGGTGGCACCTTTTGACCAGGGTGATGCAATCGGCTGTGAGAGTAAGCCAAAAATATCCTAATCGCTATATTTTCTTTGCGAGAGTAAGACCATTCATATGAGGGCCACAGTCACCGGCATGGACTTGGGCTATTACATTGTGAGCCTCGGAGTTAGTTAGGCAATGGAGGAGCATGCCATCACTAATTTGCTTGAACAGATCATTATCCATAATATGGAACTAGATAGCGAGCTGCCTTAGGGGGTACGGTCTGAGTCAGAAGAATTCATAGGATATTGGCCGATTTGGAGGAATAGGACAATGTTAGAATACCAATAAGGTTTGGATGAGATGGTGAGGACTGGAGGAATCGAGTGAGCATGGTAGGGGGTCTTGGTGGATAACAAAACCAAAGGGCAGATAGGCTGCTGCTGAGGCCCTTCCCATAGGGATGCGAGAGTGGCGAGAACATTAGGCATTTTGGTTCTCATCCCGAGGGACATGGAGGTATAAGCACGAGGTGAACTTCTCAGATGATTCATGGATAACCTCGACATAAGGATGGGGAGATTCTTCTTTAATTTCACAATCTTTGATTAACTAACGGATGATAAGAGCCGAATCCCCAATGATAGATACACGGCGAGCTCCAAACTGGAGAAGAGCCTCTAGACCAAATAGACAAGCTTCATACTCAGCATAGTTCTTGGTGACAGTGAATTCTAAGCATTTGGACAACGAGATTATTTTGTTATCCGGTGTCACGATGATGACTCTGAGGCCTGCGCCCCATCTGTTCACAACACCATCAAAGTACATCATCCAGACATGCTCAAGGATTGTAACGGAGGTGAGCTGCTCATCAGGAAACTCCATGTTTTCTACATAGTTAGAGTTGAGGGGTTGATTAGCCAGGAACTCAGCTACGGCCCGCCCCTTAATGAACTTTTGGGTTACATACTCAATGTCGAACTCAAACAGGAGAAGCAATGATCGGGACAATTCACCAGATAGAGTGGGGGATTGACAAAGATACTTCATTAGGTTAATCTTGGCCACAGCTTAGACCCAATGAGATTGGAAATACTGTCCCAACTTCTTAGTGAGCCAAACCATGGTGGTAAAGGTCTTTTCTACAATCGAATATTGGGTTTCATAATCCAAAAATTTCTTACTCAAGTAGTGGATAGCATGTTCGCATTTGTCATCATGCTTCTAAACAAGCATAGCCCCGAAAAAAGATTCTTCGATAGCCAGGTAAAGGATCAACGGCTTTCCTGGGATGGAGGTTTCAAAATGGGTGGGTCGACAAGATACGACTTGATTCTGTCAAGTGCCACTTGGCACTGATCATTCCATACTATGGGTTGTTGCTTTCTCAATAGCTTAAAGATGGGTTCACAAATGGTGGTGAGGTGGGTAATGAACCGACTAATGTACTATAAGGACCCCGGAAATGATCAGACTCCTTTCTCTGTCTTAGGTGGTGGCATGTCTTTGATGGCTTTGGCTTTGTCTGGATCCATTTTGATTCCTTTTTGACTAACCACGTGCCCCTATAATTTGCCTGAAGTAACCCCAAACACAGACTTCTTTGAATTCAGGCAGAGGTTATACTTTTCAACACGAGTCATGAATCTGTCAAGAATCATAGGGTGCTCTTCTCGAATAGCAGACTCACAATCCTATCGTCCACATACACCTCCACTTTTTTATGGATCATGTCATGCAAGAGGGCAGTTATGGGGCGCTGATAAGTGGCCCTGGCATTTTTCAACCCGAACGACATTACCTTGTATCAATACACCCCCCATTCAGTGATGAATGCTGTTTTGACCTTATCGATAATGTTAACCAGAATCTGATTATACCCCAAGAATCCTTCCATGAATGAATATATAGCTGCCCTAGCGGCACTATAAATCAGGACATCAATGTAAGGGAGTGGGAAGTCATCCTTCAGTGAAGCTTTATTGAGATCTCAGAAATCTACACAGACTCGGACCTACCATCTTTCTTCGGAACTGGGACTATATTGGACAACCAAGTTAGGTATTCCATAACTTCGATGAATCGACCTTTAATTAACCTCGCGACCTCTACCTTAACCTCATATGCCCATTCTGGTCTCAACGACGGAGTTTATGCTTGATAGGACAAAATTTATTATCAGTTGGGATTCTGTGTTCAATAATTTGTCTATCCACCCCAGGCATGTCTTCGTATGACCAGGCAAAAGAGCTTACAAGATCTTTAAGCACTTTTATGATCTCACATTATTCCTCGAGAGTTAAATCTTTGGAAATGGTTACCATTTTAGGATTATCATCTGTACTTAGGTTTATTTCACTTAATGATGTATCACTAATGCCAAAAACGTTATGCATATTGTTATGTGAATGCATGGATCCATCAGGAAAGACATCAAATAAGTAAGCAAAATGAGAGTCATCCATTACATTAAAAGCCTTATAGGGAACATTGTTTGTGTCAAATACATCAGAAATATTAAAAATTACATCATCCATATCCTCTTCCACAGGTGGAGGGGCTTCAGCAATACTAGCAGCAGGAGGAACATCCACTGTAGTGTCTGTAAGAATGGCATCCAGGACATGCTCCAGAGTGGCTTTTCTAGGTAGTGGTGAGCGATGGTTCCCCTAACAGGTTAGCTTTCTAGATGAGGGTGCTGGCGACCTTCCTTACTATCTCTGTCATAGCATCTTCTTCCCCGGTTCTCTCACCCTTCTAGCCTTTCTTCATCAGCAGCGCCATAGCTTTAGTCATGGTTGCTATAGCATCTTTAATCTCTGGATCAATAGACTCCTCCTTACTTCCCCCAAACTCATCCTCGGGATACATCTTACCCTTTCCCTTATCCTTATCAGAAACAACATTGACAGGTGCAACAGGCTTAGTAGGTTTTGGTTTAGCAGAAACTATCATGCAGCCGGTCTTGAAGTTGTAGACATCCTTAAAGACCTGAAAGCCAGGCCACATTTTTCCACTATGCTCTATTGGCTTAGGCTGTCCCTTGTATGGCCTCTTGCCCTAGATTTCATAAACAGTGACCATGCGGCAGTAGCAGGAGGGAATTTAGCGATAGGCTTTTCTAGGCTTATATCCCAATCCAGCTCGATGGGTAAGAATTTTCAACTCTAAAGCTTCAACAATTCCCTGCTCATACATTCCGCCACCTCTACCAAGCTTGTAACCAGATTTCTTCATCAGTTTACCCATACCAGCATAAAGGTAATTGTACCAAAGGGGGGGAGATTTTTGAGCCGTACTAACCACGATAATCTTAAGGCCTTCTTCTAAACTAGCTTCAGTTTCCATAACAGCCATAACAAAAGTGGGGTCGGCCTCAATAGTTACCAATTTGTCTTCATGAATAAGCTTGATTTTTTGGTGCAGAGTGGAGGGAATGGCGCCCAAGGCATGGAGCCATGGTTGGCTGAGCAACAGAGAATAAGTAATAGGAATGTCAAGTATAGTGAAGCGTACATTACTTGTCACACCTTCCACAGTGACTTATGCCTCAAAGGTCCCAATCAAACTGTGCTTTGAATGATCATAAGCTCTAACAATAGTGCTGGATCTTTCAAGCATGTCGTCTGATAGTCCCAAATGAGGAAGAACTTTTAGAGGGCACAGATTTAGAGGGGAGCCATCGTCCATCATGACACATGGGATAACCTTATCGAGGATCTGGATTTAGACGAATAAGGCCCTGTTATGATCTTTACACTCGAGCAAAAGATCAAAATGATCAAACACAATCTGAGGCCCTTTTCTCAGGGGAATGCCTTCTCTAACCGTAGTATATATCTTAACAATTGAGGTGGTCGGATTAGCTTCAAAATCGAGGAGTAACTTAATCAAACCCTTGTGATGCCCTTCAGAGTCGATTACCAGCTACTAAATACTGTATTGGGCTTGGTTGCTTTTCAGCTGAGCAATGAAAGGGTCAACCTTGAGACTAGCCGGAGCAGCAGGAGGTGGGGAAGGGTGTCTCGCGGTAGTTCCAACCCTGTTAGGAACCGTGTCTTTGCTCAAGTGGAGATATCGGTCTTCAAGTTGATACACATGGCCACTCCGAGTAATGTTAAGAACATCATCGAGCAATACACTCTTAGTGGCTTATGTTTTGAACATATATTATTGCTCTTCAGAGTCCGAATCTGGGTTTTGCAACTCATACCCATCTACGCTAAAAAGCTCATTATCAACCTTGAATAATCCACTTGGCTTCTCCTTGGTAGTTGAATCAACCCTGAATAACTCGGTGCTTACAGCCTTGGTCTCTTGAGCTACTCCCTCATCATCATCGGAGTAGTCATCCTTTGAAATGAAGGAATCTAAGCTGAACAACAATTTTTTCTCAACTTTCATTCTTTTTGCCACGAATGGCTGAGACTTGCGGCTTTCTTGCTTTGGTGCATTTGGATCAACTTCCATCCCCTGGACAGAGTTGACCCCTAGGTTGGCTTGATTGATTAGATCAAAAATTGAGTAAGACAGGAGACCCAAATCGGTGATCAGGATATTGTTCGACCCTCGAACCAGGATATCAAAGATTGTGGTTTCAAATAAACCAGACTGGACCATGCCCACCTTATTCCCAAAATTCGGCAAAGGATTACTCATAGTGCTCAAAATTTTATTAGGTTTAACAATCTTTGCTTCACTAACTAGATGTTGAATTGCTGAGAGTAGGGCTTTGCAATTGTTGGTTTGGTGTCCTACCTGAATATGATAGTTATAGAAGTTGTTCTTATCATCGGGTCTAGGCGGTTTATATTCCCGAAGGGACTAGATGAAACCTGCTTCCCTTAAACGCTTAAAGATAACCCATAGAGGCAACTTATAAGGGTTAGCCAAAATAAAAGGGGAGTGAGGAGGCTGGATTATAGCCACTGCCGGTGGAGCTGGAGCGATTGCTAGGGGCATAGCAGGTGCTTGGGAAATGGCTTGAACTGCAACTAGAGCTTTAGGCTTAGCTGGTGTCAGAGCTGAGGGATGAGCTTCATTATTCTTTCGGAACCATGGCTTTCCCGATTTTTCGGCCTTTTCACGCTCGATTTTCTTGGCTTTATTGAATATAGCCTTGTAGGATAGAAAAGAATTAGTAGCCATTTCTTTATGAAATAGAGGGAGAGACCCTTCAAGGAGCTTGACAATCATTTCCTCGAGACTTAGATTGGATTTAATCAAGACCTAGGTTGAATCCACCGGTTAAAGTATTGATTGAAGGTTTCATTGGGCATTTGGCGGACTCCCTCAAGATGTTAGAGGGTTGTCTCCATCATAGTATTAAAACCATAGTGCACTTTTAGCACCTTAGATAAAAGTTTCCAATCAATGATAATATGTTATGGCAAAGTGTGATACCATTCAAGGGCAGGGCCCCGAAGGGCAAGGTCCCAAAGGGAGCAAGGAAACATTTTAGCAAGCACTTTATCACTCAATTCCTTTATGCATATAATTCTTTCACACATTATAATGTGAGAGGCAGGTGCTCCAGAACCATCAAAATGAGACATATTCGGCATGGTGAAATTATCAAGGACCCAGTCGTCATCTCTTTCAGGTTCTTTAGCGGTGATGAGGCGGTTGATGTAGGCTTGGATCTCAGGTATCATGCTCGAAGGCTGCATGACCTGGTCATTGATTGGCTTATGAGAAAGAGCTAGGGCTTCGTGTGTCGCGCCTAGAGAATACGCGACCTAGTTATTGATAGTCTGAGAAGCCATCATCTGTCAAACAAAAGCGGCTACTTTGGGTATCACGCCCGGTGGTTGTGTGATCTGGTCATTGACTAGCGGAGATAGCGAAGGACGAATGGTCAACTGGCTACTAACTGGGGGTAGGTGGTACCCTTGGGAGTTATAATGAACTGCGGAGGAGTGAAAGATGGTAGTGGCTAAGAAACTGGGCACTGATGAGTAAACACCGGAGGAGCCAAGCTTTGACCAAAAGGTCTCGGATTAAAAGGCACAATTGACGGAGTAGTCAAAGTTAATAGAAAAGCCAAAGCTTGCCCAAATTGGAATGGGCTTGCCATAGGCTGGGTTGACTGAAAGACTGGTGCAACGGGTCTTATCCCTAGCAGACCGGCCAACATCTGTGATGAACCGTTCTAGGCTTGTATATCAGATTCTGATAATCGATCGGAATTTCTATCTTTGAGAGCTTACTTAATGGCTGCCTGAACAATGGTTTGGATAGAAGCTTGAAAAGCGTCCGAGTTTAGGAATTGTGCCATAGCACTGGCAAAGTTAAAGCTAGGAGGTAGCTGGGATCCTACCCCTGAGGTGGGAGTAGGACCAACTGGCTCCTCCGGAGGAGGGGTCCCTTCATTGCTTGGAAAAGACATGGCTAGCTGAGAGGGATTCTGGCCCAACTGAACTTGTTCTGAATCTGACTCCCCACTGGAATTGGTGTATAGAATCCCCTTGACTTCTGTGGTGACAACCGAGGTGAGAGAACAACAAATCAAATGGTGCTATAGCCTTTTCCAAACTAGGGTGCTACGATAATTCCGCCTCCTCCTAACTGAAATGGTAGGTAGCAAATCAGACCATGCGTGGGTTGTGTGATGCCATGGATGAATGAATGTGCAATAATTGATGCATGGCATGTATGGCTAAATGTAGATGCGGTTAGCGATGAGGTGATGGCTTATCCCTCCAACATATGTGGGATATTTATTTCTCACGTCATACATAGTGATATGTGGTGACGCAATGGAGGTACAAAAGAAGTCTTACATATATTGCTAAACTTCTTCCACGAGTGAAAGTAGTAAGGGTAAGTTGATTTATTTTTGGTCCTCAAGGACGATGCATGGTGGATGCATGAGCACGTAGCACATAGCACACAAATTGTCGCCCTTCCAACCTTATGACTCCTGCGTAACATCATTTTAGAAGGATGGAGTTTTGGCTTCTTCACCGGTAATGGTAAGAGAAGTGCATCCCAATTATTTTGATTATTTTGGTAATCCTAAGGATGAAGTGCTAAGGCTTTTTCTAACGCGGCTTTGGTATAGGGTTATTGATGTAGAAGGTTCTCATTTACCTTGATTCCACGTTACTCAGCCACTCCCCAAATAGGTCCGATCGGAGGAGTTTACGTGTTGGTTAAAATGAGTGATCCACCCACTAGGTATCTTCAATTCTAAATAGGGAATGAGTGATACTTTCGCGAGCTTCTCAGGTAGAATGGGGCACCTAAAAATTATTGAACTATCTACATGCGTATTTAAGGATAAAACATCATGAAAAAGAATGAAGTTTTAATTTGGCCAATGATTTCAATACATCATCAAAAATCCTTTAAAAGATATGTTCAAGTTTAAAAGGAGAAGTCCTCAACAAAGTCGCCACTGTGAGCGGACGACCTTTTTCCCGTCCGAAAGGACCGCGTGAGATGCGTAGCACGGGGGGCGAAAAAATAACTAGGCGCTTGTTGTAAAGCGTGTCGAGGGACCGATCCTCATTTCATTGGTGATAAAAGCACTGATGTTGATGTTGAATTTAAATCCAATTTAGGTGTTTAAGGTTATGAGATCGAAATCCCATACTTAAACTAGAGTCGCCACCCGGTTTAGCTAAATCGGGAAATTTTTGTACAATTTTCCCACTAGGTGGAAGACCATACCTTAAGTAGATCTTCAAGTTCGGATGATGTTATATATTTTTCATTAGGCCAAGTTAAAATATTTCATTCTTTCTTAATCGCTTTTAATCCACCTATTTATTGTACTTTCTGTTTATATGCTGTTTTCGCGTTTATCAAGCATCGAAGCGATAAATAAATTATTATAGTCATCCGAAAGTAAATGCAAAAATTGAAATTATTACATGGCTTTCAAATCCTATACATTATCTATGCGATAAATAAAATACCTGAAGGCCTAACGTCCATCTAACCTAAATCTACCTGCAGAAAATGGTTAGCGTGGATATGGCACGTCGTACGAGGTGTATCACTTAGTATGCATAGTTAGTGGACAAAACAAGACCCAAGTTAGCGTGAACATGGCATATTCATTTGTTATGTTATAAAGCCCGATTGGATGGCTAAAAATGAGATTCGAACGATGTTTGCGAGAAAATTTCATTTTAACCAAATTTTTAACTCAATCGTTGTTTTAACTAGATTATTAGTAAAAATGCCACATGGTATGAGGTAGGGTCTGGATTCAGAAGGTTTTGGACCTTCATCATTGCACTATGCACCTTAGCTTCGAGAACATAACTAGGTCAGAAGAATAAATGAAAATAAAATAGCTTTCCAGAAAGTCATCTCGCCAGTGGCATGATTGATACCGTCGGCGACTTTAGTGATGTCGCTAGTGGTATCCGTCAGACAGGTAGGTTACATGATTTTCTGGAAACCAAAAAGAAAGGGTCCTACAAAAAGATGAGGCTACTGAGGGAAGTGATGTCGCTAGCGGTATCAACATTGCCACTAGAGGCATGGTTTATATCGCCGACGATATTAAATGCCCGCGATGGCTTTACCTTCTTGCAGCAGCAGCAGGTAACGGTAAAAAATGACCGAAAACCCAAAAAACAAGCACAAATAGCAAACAACAGCAAAAACAAGCAAGAATAATGCCAAAGAGCTATGAGACTCAGAATTTTCACCTCGGGGCCGTGAATGCACCTCTTTGTGAACCAAGGAACACCTCTAGGGAGCTTGAAATGGTGATTTTGGTAGTAAATTAAAGAGTTTAAGTCTCTAAATTCCTATTAAGTTGAATTTAATCCTAAAGTCTACTAATTTTAAGTTGTAACTAAGAGAATCAAAGAAGAAAAACCAAGAAAAATGGATTAGAATCCATTTTCTTACCTTTTCTCCCCCTTATCTCTCTTAAAGTGAGCTTTCTCACTCGAAAACTACAGGTTAAAATCTTTGATATCTGTTGTTGTTATCTCCTTCTTTTTGAAACCCTAAGGTGTGTTTTTATAGGCAAATATGGGTGGTCTTCGAGACCTTTCAGCCATTTTCACCGAAATGGCAAAAAAGAGACTACCCAAGGAAGAAAAAGAAAGCACTCTGCAGAAGCCCAATTTGGCCATGTCACCGGCGACATGGTGATACCGCCAGTGGAATGAGCGATGCTGCCGGTAGCATCAGGTTCCAATAGGCTGACTGCCAGTGGGCCTGTAAACCTAAAAACCTGCTAAAGGGGTCAAAAAGCCGGTCAAGAGGCATTTTTTTGAATTTTAATGATATATTAAGTGATATTTTGAGATTAGTTTAATTTTGGGTGCAAATCATCGGTTCAAGCTCCTACCGGCCGGGTTATCGGATACACCGAACTGAATTCTTATGAGAAATAAAATTTGCAGGGAATTTTATATCGGTAATAAAAACTTCAAAGAATTTTTATTTTGAGGAATAAAATCGGGAACACGTCATCATCGTCTCATGAGAGGGACTGTAAAAACATGTGCTCACAGTAACCTTACTTCATCATAATCTTTTCAACTTTAAGGGATATGTTCTCCCTGATCGGAAATTTTGCATCCCGATGAGCAACAATCATCTTAGATTCCTTTTCCTCAGCTTCCATAGCTGCTATAACGAATGGTTCATCAGCCTCGATGGTTACTAGCTTGCCATTATGGAAGACCTTGACTTTTTGGTGGACCGTGGAAGGGACGGCTACTAATGCATGAAGCCAAGGATGGCCCAACAATAATGAGTAAGTGACAGGGATGTTGAAGACGGTGAACAAGACTTTGGACTTCACTACCCCAATTATAACTTTAGCTTCAAACGCTCTAATGACATTTCTCTTTATATCATTATATCCCTTTATAATAGTATTTGATTTCTCCAACATGGATTCATCTAACCCCAAGTGAGGGAGGATTTTGGCAGGCAGAGATTAAGAGCTGAACCACTATCCACCATAACACATGGGATAGAACGATCAAAGATTTACACCTTAATGAATAGTACCTTATTATGCTTGTTTCCTTCAGTTGGGAGTTCTGATGTATAAAACATAATAGGTTCAGCCTGATTGGAAGGAGACCCTCCAATGACTGAAAAACACCCCAACCAAGGTAGTAGAAGGTGTGGCCTCCATGCTTAATAACTTTTCTATTAAACCCATGCGATGGTCCTCAGAGTCGATAAGAAGTTGCCAAACCTACACTTGGTGGGGGTAACTTGCAGCTGTTGAATAAGAGGAGTGACCTTTGAATCTACCTTTCCAGTATACGGGGGAGCCTAAGTCTCCATAGCAGGGGTAAAGGTCCGACCCTAACTGACACTCGGGATGAATTGAATGTCAACATCTCTACCTCTTCTTCTTTTTGGAGGGATAGTAGAGGCGACTCTCCCACTTTTAGTAACATGCAATACCCCATCCTTCATATAACTCCTCCTTTTAGAGGTTTCCACTAACAAGGTTGGTCCCTCGAGTCATCATTCTCCAACATATAAGCATCAAGATCAATTAGTTCAGGTTGAACTAATGTAGTTTCCTCATCATAAGTACCTTCTAACTTGTACACATCGAAGTCAATAGGGATCGGCTCATCAGGTAAAGCCAGTACTGAGTGGACCATAGGATTAGCTTACTTGATTATATTGAAGACATGGTGGGAGGGCAACCCCAACTCAACCGCCGCAACCTATTTCTCGAAATTTGGTAGGGGTTTATTCATGGTACTAGGTTTAAGCTCGAGCTCTTGGATCTCCTTTTCCCTAATGGGACCACAAATAGCCTCAAGTAGAATACTACAGGCACCAGTGTGATGACCCTTGCTATCATGATAAGCACAAGATTGATCCCTATCTTTAGGCTTGGGTAGGACATAGGGCTTGATCCTCTAAAGAAGACCAAGTGCTCTCAAGTTACTAAAGATAGCAGGAAATGGTGCCTTATATAGAGAGATACCATCCTCAATGGTGCGGACTATGACCACTTCTTCTTGCACTCCTGCTATTTTAGGATTGGAACTGGACCTCGGCTTAGAAGCCTAGGTCGAGGTTGACGGGTCATTCTTCTTAAAACTAGGTTTGGCTAGCACACTCGCCTTCTCCAATTCCTCAATCCTTTCCCATTTTTAGACCTTTTTAAAGACCTCTACATAGCTGGAGAATTTGTCCATATCGAGAACCTTAAGATAAGCGGGCATGGCACCATCCATCAACTTTACGATCATCTCGGGGAGACTAAGGCGATCCTTTAATAAAACTTGGGTGGCCATCCACCTTTCGAAATAAAGGTTTGAACTCCTCATTGGGGGCCTGCTTGATTGCCTCCAGATTCTATATGGTAGTCTTAATAGTGGCGTTGAAACTATACTACTCAATGAAAGCCTCGGATAAAGCTTTCTAGTTTCCGGTCACCTCATCTGAAAAAGTATTATACCATTCAATAGTAGGACCTTCCAGGGTACAAGCGAACATCTCAGCTGTTGGTCCCTGTGAGGGTCTATATTAGGCCAGAGGAGGGCTAAATGACCCTCTTTTGTGAAATTTATAGACTTTAATAAGTCTAAGTGTAGCGTGCTTGATTTTAATCCGGATGATGAAAATGTAATAATGGAATGCAGTAAATAAAAGTAAGAAAATCAAACAGAGTGATTTATACTGCTTCGGCCCTACCTACGTCTAGTCCTCGAAGTTTCCTTGCTCCGAGCTTATCCACTAGTGGATTCCTTTCCAACTGGTAGGAATCAAGCCTTATATATTATCTTCGGATGGTAACCCCTTTTGGATGTAGGATATACCACTAAAAGCACCAACTCCTAGCTGAGTCCTTTTGTCTTTAGCAGGATATGCCACTTAGACTTTTACCCCGAATCTAAGCTAAGTCCTACAGGGAGATCCCACTCAGAGCACCTACTTTAAGCTGTATCCCAATCTCACTACTCACCCAAGTAGGAGATACTATACACTTTGGTTTTTATGAAGGGTTTTGGTTTTTGGATTTCCTTAAGTTTATAGCTCACTTAGGAATCCTTACAAACTGATTTAGAATTATTGATTCTTGGAGGGATTTGTGAATCTAATTGTTTTCTAGCACTTTCTCTTGTATAAGCTTTTGTGAAATCAACCAGCACCTTCTCAACTTGTGAAGCTTCCCTTTTATAGGCTTGGGTCATAAATATAGCTATTGTGGGTTGGTGAGCTGTAACTCAATCTACACCGTTGATCAGGTAGGATGTAGCACTTCCGAAGCCATTGATCAATCCGTTAAATAGTAATTTGACCTATTTGAATCCATGGGATTGAGGCTGAAAAGATTTCAGTGATCGTTTTCTTGTATTTTAGTGTCACGCCAACTTTTACGCCAGTAGCTTTTTGGTGTGAGCTCAATGCGCCTCCTTATTGGTCTAGGTGAAAAAGGTTATCTTTTTCAGTCCGGTGTCAGTACTTTTGTCCTTTTTCTGAAAAGTGCAAGTTGTCTCTTTTGTCTTGCATATGGGGAAAGGATCTTTGACTTAGTAGACCAAAAGGTGGAGTGAAAAGTTATCTTTGAACCTTTTCCCATTATCTTGATATCTAAAACTTCCGGATGTCTTCAGATTCATTCAGTATCATCGGATTTGTCCTTATTCGGATGCTTAGCAATCAATTTTTCTGGATGCTAGTCTTGGAGGTTTAAAGTTTATTTCCTTTCCAAACTTTAACCTAATGATTCCAGTATATGCGTAGGTAATTTGTAGTCTTCAATGGATGTCTTTTTAGCTGGATCTTGACCGGAAGCTTTCATTTGAATTCAGGAGATTCTTTGTTTAAGTTTTTGTTTCTTTCTGACTTGATCCGGATATTTTAGTTTAATTGAGATTACGGATCATTGGTTTTCAACATCAGCGAGGACCTTATCACTTAGCTTCCTCATTCTCATAACCCTCTGATAGGTGGTGATGTGAGATTGAGGTAGACTAGTTCCCTTATACTTTACTATGGTAGGGATACTAAAGTTTTTAGTGACCCAATCCTCCTCCCTTGTGGCTTGAATTGACAGTGATGATGGCTGAATTGAGGGATTGGTAGCAAGCAACTTCTGTAGTAGATCACCAATTCTACAGATAAGGGTGATCTGTCCAACTGAGTAATCGCACCCAAAGGTAAACCTGTTGATTGAGGAAAGGTTGTCCCCTTGGGTGTGACTACAATATTAGGGCTTAGGCCAGATGCCCTAAACTGAAATGCTGGTGGAACAAACCCTTGGATAGGCTGAGCAAACTAATTGATGGCCGGTGGAACCACTGTACCCATAGACTGTAACGGATGGCTTACTGAACCAAATGGACCAAATGAACCTAACTGACCAAACTAGCTGGAGGAATCTCCGTAAATTCGAATAGGTGGTAACTGAAATTGAGTGAATGGATTGTGAGTAACTCTTAAAAGGGATAGCTGCTCACTAACCACAACATTTACTACTAGAACATAGACAGGTACACTATAAGAAGCATTAACTATTCTCTCCTCTGCCTAGATCGCCCTAATGGAAGCTAGCATCTTATCATTCATTCGGTCCAGGAACTGATTACTTCACAGGTACTGCGAGATGACATTTGTAATATCTGACCTAACATCGGCCCTTGATACATTTGCCTCCTCACCAGTAGCAACATCCTTAACCTCAACATCAATCCGGCCCTTTAGGGTCAAAATGTGAGACATATCTTTGGCTGATAAGTAGTACCAGGATCAAACAGACTGGACAAAATACCCATAGATGGAGGTTGAGTAACACTTAACTGAGCTAGAGGAGGAGAAGGTGGTGGAGCCGAAATTTGAGTCAAATAGACTTGAGAATGTCACCAAGTTTTAACTCTTTGAGCTTTGGCTAAGGTGGTAACCAAAAGATTGGTACATGCATGGGATGGGATATGTATGAATGATGCATAACAATGCATGGTAGGGTTAATTAAAAGGGAGTGCAACACAACACATGCAAAGCGATCGATTTCGCCCTTTTTTCTCCCTCCAGTTCTGAGGACATTCTTCCTTAGTCTAATCTCACATAGAAATATGGGTGCCTATAAGGTAAAATTCTAAGGCTTTCGATAAGAATGGTGTAGGGACACATCAGAATTTGATGTAGTAGGTTCCCATCACATCAAGCCTCTTTTGGAGGGAGATGACAATGAGTGCTCCACCCACTAGAGTGTCCCCAATTCCAAGTAGGGCATGAGTGAGACTTTCGTGAGTTTCATAGAAAAATAAGGTATCTTAACCTAGAGCTAGAAGAAGAGTGCATCTAGTTCTAAAGAGAGAAGGAGATGAGAAGATAGAGTGTAATAATTTTCCCAAATGATGAAGGAAAAAAGGGTTGGATTAAGTAAATGATTTTTGGTGCTCATCTTAATCTTTTAATCTTTTAAAATAAACCAACAATTTGCAAGTTAAAAGCTTAAATCCCTAGTAAAGTCGCCACTGTGAGGTGTCAATGACGTGTTTGGCACCTTAGTGAGAGGCAGGGCCCACTGCAGGTTGGTTGGATTTAGGCGTGATGAAACCAATTTAGTTCAAGTTTGCACATTTTAGCCAATTTTATGAATAAAAGAATCGAGACCTAAATCTCAATACAAATGATAGAGTCGCAACCCAAGTTGTCTACTTGGGAAAGAGTTTTGGAATGGTTCCCATTGGGTGGGAGACTCATACCTTTTGGATCAGAGATTTGGGTATCGGATGAGTCACTTATTTCCCATTTAGCTAATTCAAAATTACATTCGCCGCGTAAAACCGTTTTGTTTTCATGATTTAGGGAATTATCACAGAAATCCTATTTTTCTACACTCTTTCACACTTGTTACATGCATTTACAGTTTATAATAAAGTACAAGCAATAAATGGGGGGAATAAAAATTACAACCGGAGGAAAATTGGGAAATTGCAATAGAACCTATACATTTGTTCTAAGTTATAAAACAAAATAAAAATAAATTCCCCTGCATTCACAAAGATTAGCACAGTTTATAGCACATCATAAGTCAACATTTTATTTAAGAAAAAATGTGATGGTGTTAGCGTGGCAGTTTTGTGATCGATAGTGCCCGGACGGCTTGTAGGATCGGAGAGAAATAACGAGTCTTCAACATATTTTGTTGTAAAACTCATTTTAACTTTTGTGGGTTGATTTACCGGATTATTAGTTAAAATGTTCACGTGGTAAATGGTGAGTTGATTGATTTTACTGATTAAAAAGGTAACTGTAGGTTATGCCTAGGGGGCAAGTACCTGTATGGGTGGGGTAGGACCCGTACGTCTACTAGAGAGGACTGGTACGGGTAAAGGGGACCCATACGGGTCCTGTCTAGTCCCGGGCAAAAACTCAGTTTAATTTAACAAGAAGATTTATGGAGGAGAAACAAAATAAAAATGGGATTTCCTTCCATATGAGTATGACATACCAGTTTAATATCCCTAAGGATATAAGGTGCCAGCAAGGCTCATATGGTTAGACAAGTCCCAAAAACAGGAATAAAAGAATAGGTAGAATAGAAAGAGGATAATAATTAAATGACTGAGATGTGAGTCTATTTGAAACTTAGAAGAGTACCTTTACGACGTGAATCCACTTTGAGGTAATCCCCTTGCTAAGAGAAAGTCTAGCAAAAGTATGCGTTGAAGTGAAGATTTTAGGGCTATTTAGGCAAGTATTTGTGTGGACAGAACCTCCCCCAATTCCTAATACATGAATATAAGAATGAATAAATTGCGGACAAAACCTCAAGTGATGGGTTTTCTCCCTATTTTATACCTGCTATACCTTAACTATACCCTTTTTATAACTATAAAAACTGCTAGAATATGTATACAATATCTTTTCTCTATGGTACGTGTTGTGTGTAAAGAGGTGAAAAAAGGCCCATATTTATACGGAGAAATTCGGTCTGAACGCAATAAGTCAAATTCATGACCTGATTTCTCCTAAAAATAGTATAAATTACCTTCCATAAAGCTTGAATAGGAAATAACAGGACCCTACAGGTGGGGTGGGACCCATATAGGTCCCTTCCAGGCGTACGGGGGGAAATCACCTATACTGGCCCACTAGTTGATCCGTACCACTAGGCAGCACCCATACTGGTCCCTAAGGGTAGACTAGGACTCTAAACTTTGGCCAAACTCAACTCTGCTGTAGTAGGAACACATCTGATGGATAACACGTATAAAAGATTGCATTATCTAGCTCTCATCATTGTTTTGTGAGAAGGACCGTTAAAATCCAATGCTCACAGCAATTGTTGTGACTTGTTCTATGCTGGGAAAGTTTTTTACTTGTTGCTCAAATGCCGTCTATCTACCCTAAATGTCCTCTAACTCTTATTTCAGATATTGGGGGATAGATAAATTCTGGGTTGAGGATTCCATGGCCTTTAGTCTTGTAGAGATATCCTTGAGAATTGGCTCAATATCTTGAATATTGCTTGATTTATCTACCACAACAGCTTCTTCTAGCAACTTCTAGGCCATTTTAACTTTTCTGCTTTGGTAGAAGGTTTAGTGGGGGTGCTAACCTTTTCTTTTAGCTGATTTGGGCTGACTGGAGAATTGTTAGGACTAGATGTACTCTCGTTATCATTCCCAACCTTATCATCACTATTTTCAGAAGAGATCTCCAACTCATCCCTCTTTTCCTCCTTTTCTTCCTCCTTGCCTCCATCCTTGTCCTCCAAAGTGACCTTACCCTTTGAGTTTGCCAATATAGCATTCTCATTGGATCTCATATCCACTCCCTCCTCTGGTGCTTTTGGCACCAAGTTTGGCTCATTTACCTTGGACACAACTGGAGATCTGGTTGCATCTAAGTTGCGTTATATTTCCTCAACTTCAGCTTCTTCATTAGTTGGAACTACTTAACTGTTGGCATTATTATCAACTTCAACTTCCTCTTGATTTGCCTTTTCAGGAATTTTAGCTTCCTCTTCCTCTTGTGCTTCATTGGCTTTCTCTAGAATGAAAAATGATTCCGGAATAGCAATTGTGAGGGGCTGAAGATTCAACCTTCTAAATTCTTCATCACCATGTTCCTCTATTACATGATCTATGTCGATTTGAAGTATAAGAATAGATGGAGTAGATCCTATCAAAGGTGTAGCTGGTTCATATGCTCCTAAAGAGCCTCTAGCTCCTTCTATGGTGAGAGTGTGCTTATTCATTTTAAGATTTTCCTTTATTGTTACCATCATCTCTTCATACTCTGGATCTTTCGGATGTAATGTAGCTATATTTATCTCAACCTTTTTCCCCTTATCCCTCTGAGTGGCAGCAATTCCCTCCTCCTTTGTTGTTTTAGGATCTTAATCCTTGATCTTGATCCCAGCCTCCTGCTGTTTCACAGGAACTTCCACCTTTGCTGGGGTTTTTGCCTTTTTAGATTTCAAGGCTTGGGATAGAGTTGGTCCCTTCTTGACCGATTCCTTCTTTGAAGCAGGTTGTTCCTCTTCACTGCTACTCTCAAAAGCAGTATCCCCTCCTATCACCAGCTCCTCAACCGTCTTTGTAGCTCCTCTTTTTCTTCCTTCCTTGATAGAAACCACAACTTCCAAAACCACTATTGGATCCTTCCTTGGTCACTATTTTCTTAGCTCCCTTGGCAGCAGCCTTTATAACCCTCCTTGGCTTAATTGGTGTCTTTTTGAGGATCTGAGTGAGAGTGAGAGAATCCTCATTTTCATGCTTTACTTCTTCTTCCACAAGATCCAAATCAATCTTCTTTTGAGCTTTAGGCCTTGTAGTTCTTTCCCTCTTCACTACCGGAGCCTTCTCAATGATTTCTCTAGTTCTCCTGGCTTTACTCCTCTCCTTCTTGGCTTCCTTTAGCCCCAAGGCCTTAGCCTATTCCCAAACCTTATTAAAAGTTAGCATCTAGAAAGTCTTCTCGTAAATGGGCTTACCCTGAACCTGATCTGCTCCGGTCAGATCAATTTGATACTCAAGGAGAATTTTGGTAATCAGCCCTCTGTGGGAGTATGTCTATTGCTTCATATAATGAATGAACATTACTGCAGTGTTGAGTTCCCTACTCTCAACCCAGTTTTTGTAGAACATAATGTTGGAATGCTTATGCTGTGTTGATGGTGTTGGGAACTGACAGTCAGATTGAACATGCATAATATGCATGGCGAAAATTCAAAATTTTGCCCTGTCCCCAGGAACTCCCTTTAGTTGCATATAAATTAAATAAAGCCTTAACTAGATAATTCTCTACCTAGGTTAGCATGCAAAAGGGCAAGGCATACCATAATTCCAAATTATATCCTAGTATGTATATTTTTATGCTAAGCATGTTATAACTCTAAGCTATAACCTAAGCATGTTATAACTCTAAGCTATAACCTAAGCATGTTATAACTCTAAGCTATAACCTAAGCATGTTATAACTCTAAGCTATAACCTAAGCATGTTATAACTCTAAGCTATAACCTAAGCATGTTATAACTCTAAGTTATAACCTAAGCACAAAATAAACTAAGCATGCAAAGCAACCTAAGCATATTATTAAGTCTAAAACACTTAAAGAAAAAGACCTAATAATAAAAGAGAAAGAAAAGGAACTTACTAGTTAAAGTGTGCTTTAGTAGAACCCTCTTGAACAAGCTTCCAAGTGTAGGATAGCCTTTATGAGTACCCATACGAACCCCACCAACAAACACCTCCCCGGGAGGAAGAACTAAGAAGCCTCGAGTAGTTGCTATACCACTCCAGATGCCTCACCCAAAAATATAAACTAGAGGTGCCCGAATAAATTCAGGCTCCTCAAAAATAACTTGCTCAATTACCCGAGAGATTATTCTTTTCGAATCTCACTTAGGATTTATACTCTGAGTTGTGGTGCACTTGAAACAAGAGAAGGGGAAGCCTATATATAGGCTTGGTGAGCAAAAAATTGCTCCCCAAAAGCAATGTGGGATATACGGGTCATACACTCGGATCCAAGGGATCTGTGTGTTGACATGAGGCAAAGCCCTTATGCGCTTTGCCTTTCTTGCGAGCTGGGCCTCGCAGCGTGCCCATCATGGGCTGTGCAAATGTAGCCCATTTTCATGGGCTGCGGCGAGCACTGCCCAGCTTTTCTTGCGCACCTTTTGGTGTACTCCTGCTCACTCGAGCCTATACAAAATACTTTAGTACTCGGTCCAATTTAACTTGCCAATGCAAAATTTCCCTTTAATCATTTTCAAATAAATATTAATTTTCGACCCCAATTAATTAGTTACCAATCAAAATAAATTTCTTGATCCAACTAAAATTGATCTAATCAATTATAATTTATTTATGACTCTAATTAATTAGTTACCGGTCAAAATAAATTCCTTGGTCTATCAAAAATTGATCTAATCAACTTTAACCAATCAAATAATAATCCAATTATTTTTTCTGTTATATTTTCGTAATAGAATAAATCTATTAGTTCTTTACTTAGTCCGATGAAGGTCTAGTGTGTGTGAGCTTATAGGATCACAAAGTATTGAGTTGTTAAGGCTTAACCAACCCTTATTCTAATGGAACCATTAGCTCGATGCTCTAGACCATGAATAGAACCTGATTACCTTAAATGACTGTAGTACGCCTCTAGCAAGGGTCTACCATCCCCCATTACTTGGAACGTCATTTGTGCTTATGACTTACTCTCGGTTAATGCAATAATTATCCAATACGATGAAATCCTTCCATTCTTTAATATTAGTACCATTTTAATAGGGTTCGGTTAAAGTGTTAACCCACTAATAGCAAGGTTGCTCCAAGCTATCCCAGTTGTTACCGAAGTATATTACCTTTTACCATAGTGTGTTTGACTAGAAACCATTTCTATCAAAGACATACTCTGATCAGAGGTTTATGGCAATCATCACTTCAACAAGTGGCCAGGTACAACTGTTTAATATATCCGGAGCGATGGATTCTTTCCGACTACCCAACTTACCAACGTATTGTCATCACTATACCCGTAATCACCTCTAGCACCCTAAATTAATGAGTGTATAGCACCCTAAATTAATGAGTGTATAGAAATGACCCAAAGTATAGCAATAGTACCACACAAGGTAACTAGTATCAAAAGGAAGAGGATATTAGCAAAGGTTATTGCATGAAGATAAACACTAACACATTGATATGTACACCAAGTGTTTATCTTACTGCGGTCTCCAATATATCTTCCAGATATATCCATGTGTCAAACTTAAGGCACCACTTTCAGTCCTTAGGAGATTGACTTCTTGGACCCTTTCCAAGAAAGTTAACCACATGCTAGTCTTTCCGCTTCATCAATATCCTTTCTTGATAAAACTATGACTAGGGGTAGTTTAGACAATATAATAATTGCACATTAAGCAGGTTCCACCAGATATAGTCTAACTATAATTTCTCTGACTTCATGCTATGATATGTAAAGGACTTTTGCATACATGCATCAATGAATATATTTAACCAGCTATAATATATATACACAGAAACCCATTGATATAAACAAAAGAACAAATGCCTTAATTGATTAAACAAATTATTTGTACTATTAGATAATTAAGATATATCGCCCTAATTGCCTTAAGGGCATACATCATATCCAACAAACTCCCACTTGCACTAAGGCCAATAAGCCATATGTCTTAATCCATATGCTTTAACATGCTGGTCATGTTTGCCTTGAGTCAAAGGCTTTATCAGACTGTCCGCAAGGTTCTGATCAGCGGGTACATATTCTAATCTTATTAACTTAGCATCAACAATCTCCCTGATTATATGATACTTTCTGGATACATGTCTATTTTTTTAATGAGATCGCGGTTCCTTTGCCTGAGCTATGGCACCATTGTTATCACAATATAAAGTAATTAGATCAACAGCCTCAAGCACCACACCGAGATCACCAATATATCCCTTTAACAAGATAGCTTCTTTTACTGCTTTGCATGCAGCAATGTATTCAGATTTTGTGGTTGAATCAGTAGTATTTTCTAGCTTGGAACTCTTCCAGCATACCACCCCTCCATTTAACGCGTACACAAAACCTAACTGAGACTTAAAGCCATCTTTGTCAGATTGAAAACTCGTGTAAGTGTAACCTCTGATTTTGAGGTCACCTTCTCCATAAATCAAGAACTCATCCTTACTCCTTCCCAAGTACTCAAGACTTGCCTTGAAGGCCATCTAGTGCTTTTCACTTGGATCTGACTGATATCTGCTCGAAAAGCTCAAAGTTTGCGAGACATCTGCCCTAGTACATATTATAGCATACATGATGGATCCTATCACGGATGCATAGGGTATATCCTTCATGCTCATCCTCTCCTGAGCTGTCTTTGGACACTCAGCCTTAGATAGGTTAATCCCCTTTGTCATCGGGAGATAAAATTTCTTAGAATGCTCAAGGTTGAACCTATTCAATACATTGTCTATATATGTACTTTCAGAAAGACCTATTCGATCTATCGCTATGGATCTTTATACCTGGTATAAATGCTGCTTTACTAAGGTCTTTTATGGAGAACTTTCTTGACAACCACACTTTAACGTTTTGAAGAAGAGAAATGTCATTTCCTATTAGCAGAATGTCATGAACATATAATACTAGAAAAATGACTGCACTACCACTAACCTTCTTGTAAACACAAGGCTCATTAGCATTTAGGCAGAAATCCAGTTCCCGGATTGTCTGATTAAACCTGATATTCCAACTCCTGGATGCCTGCTTAAGTCTATAAATGGATCTTGGTAGCTTGCATACCTTCGAGCCATTCTAAGATGTAAAACCGTTAGGTTGTGTCATAAACACATCCCAGTCTAAATCCCCTTTTAGGAATGCTATTTTTACATCCATCTGCTAGATCTTATAATCATAATGGGCAGCAATGGCGAGGAGTATCCCTATAGATTTAAGCTTGGCTACCGGTGAGAAAGTTTCAATATAGTCAATACCTTTCCATTGACTATAACCTTTCACAACCAACCTTGATTTATAGGTAATTACATTACCATCCATGTTTGTCTTCTTCTTGAAGACCCACTTGCACCCAATTGGTCTAACCCCTTGTGGTGCATCAACCAAATTCCAAACTTGGTTCTCGTACATAGAATCCATTTCTGATTTCATGGCTTTTACCCATTTATTAGAATCTGAGCTTTTCGTAGCCTCATCATATGTCCTTGTTTCATCATCCTCCATAAGATATAGTTAATTATCATCAGTGATGATAAACCCATGTCTATCGGGGCCCTTATGAACATGACCTGATCTTCGCAATGATTGTGTTTCGACAAGTTGTTCTTGGATCACACTCTCTTATGTTTAAAGAACGGGGTCAATCAGTTGATTGTCTATTTCTTCCTCTTGAACTTCCAGTTCAATATTGCTCCCACTGACATTTGCAAGTAAGTGTTCCTTTCCTAAAAGGTGATCATTCAAAGATACAAATACCTTTTGTGCTCCGAGTTGGTAAAACAGATATCCAATTGTTTCCTTTGGATATCCAATGAATAGACATTTATCAGCCTTGGCATTCAGCTTATCAAATGTTATCTTCTTTACAAAAGCAGGACAGCCCCATACTCTTAAGTGTTAGAGATGGCTTCTTATGACACCATCTCTTATAAGGTGTAAAATCAACTGATTTAGAGGGCATTTTGCTTAAAACATAAACCGCGCTCTCCAGTGCATATCCCTAAAAGGATTTACTAAGATCTGCATGGCTCATCATGGACCTGACCATATCTAATAAAGTTCAATTCCTACTTTCTGACACTCCATTATGTTGAGGTGTATAAGGAGGAGTCCACTGGGGAACTGTCCCATTTTCCTTTATATAATCCTAAAACTCCTAGCTTAAGTATTCTCGATTCGATTGAAGTGTTTTAATACTTTTCCAAGCTGTTTCTCTACTTTAGCTTTGAATAGTTTGAACTTTTTAAAACTCCCACACTTGTGCTTCATCAAGTACAAATAACCGTATCATAAGTAATCATCAATAAAGGTTATGAAGTGGGAGTATCCTCCTAGTGCTAGACCACTCATTGGGCCACACACATCAGTATGTATAAGTTCCAATGTACTCATGGCCCGCTCACCCTTTCCTTGAAAGGTTAACTTTGTCATTTTTCCTTTTAAACAACGTTCGCAATCACCATAAGACTACAAGTCTATTGGGCCCAAGTCTCCACGTTTATGCAGCTTGGTTAAGCAATCTTTGTTTATGTGGCCTAAACGACAATGCCATAAGTAGAAGGAATTCTCATTATCTAATTTAACTTTATTCACATTGTTTATATTGAAAACTTCTATTTTAGTACCAAGAACATAAATGCCACCTTTCAACATTCCATAACCATAAAGAACATTATTCAAACGAATCTGACAATTATTTTTCAAAAATAAAATTTTAAATCCCTCTGCTGCTAAACACGAAACATATACAATATTCTTAGTAACACTTGGAATGTAGTAACAATTATTCAAAACTAAAACAAGTCCACTTGGCAAAACAAGACTAAAACTCCCTATGGCTGATGCAACAACTCTGGCTCCATTTCCCACACATAGGTCCATCTCCCCTTTTGCAAGTTTTCTAGAATTCCTTAGTCCCTGCACGGAAGTACAAATATAAGAACCATAAATAGTATCTAATACCCAAGTGGATTCATGCGGAAAAGTAGCAAAACTTTCAATTACAAACATACCTGAAGTAGATGCCTTTGTAGGCTTCTTCTTTAAATGCTTAGAAGCAGGAGCTTTGCAATCCCTCTTCCAATGTCCCGGTTTCCCACATTGGAAGCAGACATACTTAGATGCCTTCTTTTCTTTCTTCTTCTTACTGATTCTTTTCTTAGCACCCAGTGCCTGCTTCTTCTTCTTAGAAGCCTTGCCTTTTTCAACCAACAGTAGAGGTTTCTGATCCTTCTTGATATGAGGTTCTACTATTTTAAGCATGTTGATTAATTTAGGATAGTAGAATTAACCTTGTTCATGTAATATTTAGTCATGAAGCCTGAGTAACTATCTGTCAAGGACATCAACACAAGGTTAATGCTCAAGTCATGATTCATCTTGAATCCCAATCGATTCAGCTTCTCAAGGTATCCCAAGAGTTTTAGTACATGCTGAGAGGCAGAGGTGCCAGCCTGCATCTTGGTCCCAAAAAGGAGCTTGGAGGTCTCATACCACTCTGTCCTTTAACTCTCTGAAAAGAGTTCTTCAAGATGGAGAACCATGTCATCCAAGGGCATGTTCTCATGTTGTTTCTAAAGCTCAGGATTCATAGACCCCAACATGATACACATGGCAGTCTCACGATCTTTCCTGTGCTTCAACCAGGCATTATGTTCCATATAATCCTCAACATCAGGTTCTACAGAGAAAATTTCACTTAGAACATAGGCAATTCCCTCGGATCTAAGAACTATTCTCGCAGCTCAGAACCAATCAGAAAAGTTTGAGCCATTTGGTGTCAAGTACATATGGAGATAAACATTGGAAGTCATTTTCAACTTAAGATATAAGAAAAGAAAGAGTTCATACATTAGTTTAAATACATGCATTTAATATACGGTCTTTTAATTAAACTCATTTGTCCTGCTATTTTCTTCGATATTTACAATAGCCCATTCTATTGAATTTGGGAATTTTAACCCAGCTAAATTTCCTAGTAGGTAGCATCTATAACTAGTCTATTACAACCCCCAATTTTATGAGTCAAGTCATAATAGTAAGTCATAGTTGGAATCCCATTCCATTTGTATCGCATGCAATTGCTAATTTATTCAAGTTCCCTAATCCCAAGGGACGTGTGCTCTTATATTACCATCTCCTTGAATATGTTTCAGATCTGGGCCTAGCCCCCAATTTTATGGATGACTTACCCAGTTCTGTTAAGGCAGACCCTATCCTAAACTTTACAACCAATCAATGTGGACTACAAGGAAAGCTTTGTGTAGCACTTTGATAGCCCAAAGAGACCATATTATAAATTTGAGTGAGGAAGACTACAACTTGCCTTAGTATATTTACTTTGGTTTTTTATAGGTGTTATGCGTCTCACCCAATCTAGGACTTTATCAGATGGACAACATTATAATAACTTGTATTAATTCAGGGAATTTTAGAATTAATTTATAAGGTCTAACCTTAGGTGGGTTCAGCTCTTTATTATAACTATTCCATCAACCTAGATTATATGCAAAATAATTAACACTTTTATTTGTTATATTTATATTGCATTTTCTTGAAGCTTTTATTCAATAAATTTAATTTTTTACTTTGTTGCAGAAATATATATAAGCATCATCTTATATACTAGAAATAAATTAATTCATATTAATCCCCCGATTGGTCAATTCAAATTGCACCGATATAGGTTCCCAGGTAGGAGGGGTGCCCTATGAGGAGTAGACACCAAGTCAAATCCTTAGCCAGAACAAATACGGGCACAAACCTGAAGACCAATGGATTCTCTTGAACTAATAAATTTTGTTCTTCCAATTCATGTAAATTGGAAGCATCCATAACCCATGTAATTTAAATAAATTATTGACACTTGTATAATTTGAGTAAGTTGAGCAGGCTTATTCAAAATTATGCATAACCATTTTCTAACCTTGAAATGAAAGGCACAAGTTCATAGCTATTGTTCCAAACAATTAAATAAACAAATCATTTCATATAGAAAATAATATTTAGTTCGCTTCTAACTTAATTATGCACTAAATAGGTAGGCTCTGATACAACTGTTGGGAGCCGATAGTCAGATAGAACAAGCATAACAGGCATGGCGGAAATTCAAAATTTTGTCCCTGTCCCTAGGAACTCCTATTAGTTGCATATAAATTAAACAAAGCTTTAACTAAATAATTCTCTTCCTAGGTTAGCATGCAAAAGGGCTAGGCATATCATAATTCCAAATTATATCCTAGCATGTATATTTTATGCTAACCATGTTATAACTCTAAGCTATAACCTAAGCATGTTATAACTCTAAGCTATAACCTAAGCATGTTATAACTCTAACCTATAACCTAAGCATGTTATAATGCTAAGTTATAACCTAAGGATGCAAAACAACCTAAGCATATTATTAAGTCTAAAACGCTTAAAGAAAAAGACCTAATAATATAAGAGAAAGAAAAGGAACTTACCAGTTGAAGTGTGATCTAGCAGAACCCTCTTGAACAAGCCTCCAAGTGTAGGATAGCCTCTATGAGTATCCACATGAACCCCACCAACCAAAGGCTCCTCGGGTGGAAGAACTAAGAAGCCTTAGTAGTTGATAGACCACTCTAGAAGCCTCACCCGAAAATATAAACTAGAGGTGCCCGAATAAATTCAGGTCCTCAAAAATAACTTACTCATTTACCCGAGAGATTATTCTTTTCAAATTTCGCTTAGGATTTATGCTCTAAGCTGTGGTGCACTTGAAACAAGAGAAGGGGAAGCCTATATATAGGCTTGGGGAACAAAAAATTGCTCCCCAAAAGCAATGTGGGATGGGAGTAATACTCCTTTCCCTATACGGGGTTATACATGCGGATCTAAGGGATCCGCGTGTTGACCCGTGCACATAGCATGCTATACACACTGTGTGCTGCAAGGCAAAGCCCTTGCGGGCTTTGCCTTGCTTGGGATCTGGGCCTCGCGGCCCATGCCTCAAGCCCAGGTCGCGGCGTGCCTATCATGGGCTGCGCATGTGTGGCCCATTTTCGTGGGCTACCGCGAGCAATGACCACTATTACTCGCGCACCTTTCGGTGTACTTTCGCACACTTGAGCCTGTACAAAATACTTTTGTACTCTCGGTCTAATTTAACTCGCCAATGCAAAATTCCCCTTTTAATCCTTTTCAAATAAATATTTATTTTCTGACCCTAATAAATTAGTTACCAGTCAAAATAAATTTCTTGGTCCAAACCAAATTGATCTAATCAATTATAATTTATTTATGACTCTAATTAATTAGTTACTGATCAAAATAATTTCCTTGGTCTATCCAAAATTGATCTAATCAATTTTAACCAATCAAATAATAATCCAATTATTATTTATTTTATATTTTCATAATAGAATAAATCTACTAGTTCTTTACTTAGTCTGATGAAGGTCCAATGTATGTTACCTTATAGGATCCCGAAGTATTGAGCTATTATGGCTTAACCAACCCTTGTTCTAATGGAACCATTGGCTCGAAGCTCTAGACCGTGAATAGAACTCGATTAAGTAAATAACTGTAGTACGCCTCTAGTAACGGTCTACCATCCCCCATTACTTGAAGCGTCATTTGTGCTTATGACTTAATCCTAGTTAATGCAATAGTTATCCAATGTGATGGACTCCTTCCATTCTTTAATATTAGTACCATCTGGTTTATAAGGTTCGGTTAAAGTGTTAACCCACTAATAGCAAGGTTGCTCAAAGCTATCCTAGTTATTTACTTATTACCGAAGTATATTGCCTTTTATCATAGTGTGTTTGACTAGAAACTATTTATATCAAACACATACTCTGATCAGAGGTTTATGGCAATCATCATTTCAATAAGTGGCCAAGTATAACTCCTCAATATGTCCGGAGCGATGGATTCTTTTCGACTACTCAGCTTACCAATGTGTTGTCATTACTATACCCCGTAATCACCCGTAGCACCCTAAATTAATGAGTGTATAGAAATGACCCAAAGTATAGCAATAGTACTACACAAGGTAACTAGTATCTCAAGTGCGAGGATATTAGCAAAGCTCATTGCATGAAGATAAACACTAACACATTGATATATACACCAAGTGTTTATCTTACTGCAGTCTCCAATATGTCTTCCAGATATATCCATGTGTCAAACTTAAGGCACCACCTCAAGTCCTTAGGAGATTGACTGCTTGGACCGTTTCTAAGAAAGTTGACCATATGCTAGTCTTTCTGCTTCATCAATATCCTTTCTTGATGAAACTATGACTAGGGATAGTTTAGACATAATCATATTTACACATGAAGCAGGTTCTACCATATATAGTCTAACTATAATTTCTCTGATTTCATGCTATGATATGTTAAGGACTTTTGTATACATACATCAATGAACATATTTAACCAGCTATAATATATATACACAAAAATACATTGATATAAACAAAAGAACCAATGTCTTTATTGATTAGACAAATTATTCTTACTCTTAAATAATTAAGATATATCGACCTAATTCATCAGGACTAACTTGGCCATGACGAATTGCAGCAACCTTGGGATCTTCGGCCAATGAGTAGAGCACTTATCTCCAAAGAATCTTTCTGGAAGCCACGTCTTTGGGTCATACTTCACTATTTTCACATCCCTACCATTCCTCATTATAACTCTGTTGTTCTTCATGTTGAAGTGGGTGACAAAGAACTGAGGAGTTACAATTATTACCTTTCCTTGGACTGTAGTCCGGAGAGCATCAATGTAGTTATGAACTCGCAAGTTGTCATAGAACTTTTTTACCAACATGGGATGAGTTGGATTCTTCATCTGGAGGAACACCTGCATATCTTGATCTTTGGTAAGGAGTTACATTTAGGGCTCTATCTTAAAAAGGTACTCATCGCCCAAAAATCAGAAGGGACGATGGTATCTACATTCTTAAACTTGATCTCCACAAAATCCTCTCTTTGAGTGAAAATTCTAGTTGTAGGTGCTTTGGGAAAACAATAGCTTGGATCTTAGTTCTTGCCATTTGAGAAAAGTTTGAAGGAATTTGGGTTTTTGAGAGAAATTTTTGTAGAGTAATAGTAATGAGTTGTTCGCCTGAAGAAGATAGTGATTTTGGGGGCTTTATAGACTTTTGGAAGTGAAGGTATTTTAGTAATCCTGAAGTGTTTAGTTTTAACTGAATCATAAGGGGTCCGTTAACTTTGAAGAGAGAAGTTAATGTCGTAAAAACCAGAGAATTAGAATAGTTTTATTCTGTTGTAACTGTTATGATTTATCGTGCGTGGTACATATGGTAAACGTTTGAAATTTAAAACTTGTACAATTACTTTTCAGCGCCTTTATTTCCATTTGTCACATTTGTTTTGTTAAGCTCGTAATATTCTTCTTCTGAAACTTGAATTAATCCAACTTAATTTTCTTCCTTGTTTCCTTTGTAACTGAGATTTGATTTCACATTCCAATTGCCTCTCGGAGCTTGTTGAATTGATCTTTACTCAACGGTTTAGTAAAGAGCTCTTTGCTTATTTATTGGAATCTAGATAAGGACAAAATCTTTCTTCATCACATGATCCCTAATGAAATCGTTCCTGTTGTTGACTTGCTTCATCCTGCTATATAGCATTGGGTTTTTAGACATATCTATTGCACTCTTATTGTCACACATCACATCTACACAACCTACTTAAACTTCATAATCTTCCAATTGTTGTTTGATCCAAAGGAGTTGAGCTACACAGCTTCTGACAGCCATGTATTCAGCTTGTGTAGTTGATAATGCCACTGATGTTTTCTTTTTACTGTACCATGACACTAAGCAATCTCTAAGAAAATGACAGCCTCCAGATGTGCTCTTTCTTTCAAGCAAATCTATGCCATAATCAGCAACAGTGTTCCCTTGCAATGTGAAATTGCCATTACTAGGATACCATAGACCAACTTCAATTATTCCTAGTAAATATCTAAGTACCCTCTTGACAGCTTTTAGATGTGATTCCTTGGGATTCGCTTGATATCTTATATAGTAGCACACAACATAGTGTATGTCTAGTCTACATGTAGTTAGATATAGAAGTGAAGCATCCCTCTATATAGCTTCTGGTCTACCTCTTCTCTATCACAATCCTTTGAAAGAATTGTATCTGACCCTATGGCAGTGGACATTGGCTTGATTTTGACCATATCAAACTTATTTATAATCTCCTTATTGTATTTGGATTGATTTATAAAAATCCTATCTGGACTCTGCTTGATTTGAAGACTAAGGAAGAAGTTGAGTTCTCCCATCATTGACATCTTAAATTCCTTCTTCATTTGAGTGCTGAATTCTTCACACATCCACTCATCATTTGCTCCAAAGATGATATCATCCATATAAATTTGGACAAGAATGACATAGTCCTTTTTCTTCTTGATGAAGAGTGTTGTATCTGCTTTTCCTATGATGTACCCCTTGGATATGAGAAATGATGTGAGCCTCTCATACCAAGCTCTTGGAGCTTTTTTCAATCTACACAGAGCTTTCTTCAACTTTTACACATGCTCTAGATGTTTTAAGTCTTCAAATCCTGGTGGCTGTTTAACATAGACTTCTTCTTGAATAACTCCATTTAGGAAAGCACTCTAAACATCCATTTGGAACAAGGTGAATCTCATATAGGATGCAAAAACACGTAAGATCCCTATTGCCTCCAATCTTGCTACTAGAGCAAAGTTTTTTTCAAAGTCTATGCCTTCTTGTTGATTGTATCCGTGAGCAACCAACCTTGCTTTGTTCCCACTATAACTCAGGATTCATCCAGCTTGTTCCTGAAGACCCATTTTGTGCCAAAGATTGGCTTCCCCTCTATAAGTGGTACTAGATCCCAAACATCATTTCTAGTGAGCTAATCCAGTTCTTCTTGCATAGCCATCATCCATCTTTCTTCTCCTTCTACATCTTGAAACTTCTTTAGTTCAATGAGTGAAACAAATGCGTCATGGCTCATCATTCTGTTGAGTTGTCCTCTAATTCTCACTGAATTTTTGTATTGTACAAAATGGCTTCTATTGGATAATTCCTATGACTCCTGATTTCTCTTTGAAGATCTTCATGTTGTTGTGGGGCTTGTTCTCCATTAGCTTGAAGTCCTTCATTATCTCCTTGTTCATCATTGAAGTCTATTTCAATATTATGAGGATTGTCTGGAGGTTGATCTGTGTTGAAGTTGATTTCTTCACCTTCTTCTTTGTATTTCTCTACTTGAGAGATTTCATGAATCTCCTCTGGTTTTGCTTTATCAAGAACTATGTCATCCAGATCTTGATTTCTCTTTCCTACATGGTTAGTGTCATCGAACTCTACATGTATTGACTTTATCACAGTTTGAGTTCTCTTATTAAATACTCTATAGGAATTACTATGTATTGAGTAGGCAAGGAAGATTGCTTCATCAGATTTTGGATCAAAGTTCCCTAGTTGCTCTCTATCATTTAGGATGAAACACTTACATCTAAATGCTCTAAAATGGCCTATTTTGGGTTTCTTTCCCTTCTAGATTTCATATGGGGTTTTGTTCATGTTCATTCTGATGAGAGCTCTATTTAGAATGTAACATGCAATGTTTATAGCTTCTCCGCGAAAATATTTAGGCATGTTGTTATGACTTAGCGTTGTTTGAGCCATTTCAATTATGGTTCTTTTCTTCCTTTCTACAACCCCATTTTGTTGAGGTGTATGAGGAGCAGAGAAGTTATGCTCAATGCCTTTGGATTCATAGAATTCAGCAAATTACTTATTTTTTAATTCTCCTCCATTATCATTCCGGATGTGTGCAATGCTTATGCCTTTTTCTACTTCTATTCTAATGAATATTGTGGAGAAATGTTCAAAGGCAGCATCCTTGCTGGCTAGCAAAGCTACCCAGGTATAGCGAGAATAATCATCCACAATAACCATGTGTATTCTCTTCTACCTAAGCTCATTGGTTTAATTAAACCAAAGAGATCAATATAGAGTAGTTTAAGGACTCTTTCGGTTGGTATATAAGTGATATAAGGGAAAAAATTTCTATTTTGTTTTCCTCGTTGACATGCAGTGCATATTTGATCCTTATTAAAAGCAACCTTAGGCAAACCCTTAACTAGTCCCTTTGTGGCTAGTTTGGACAAGAGGTTCATGCTAACATGTCCCAACCTCTGGTGCCATATCCATGATTCTTATTCTTTAGACACCAAGCATATATTCTTCCTCATTTTTAATGTTAATGGAATAAACTTTATTTAATCTAGGTGCATGAAGAATAAGTTGATTGGACTTGCTATCAATGATTGAGCATCCTCCTGAGTCAAAGATCACCTTTCTCCCTTTATCGCATAGTTGAGCAACACTAAGTAGGTTGAATTTCAGTCCATCAACTAGAGAGACATCTTCTACTTTTAATTCAGATCCAATGGTTCATTGTCCATTAATCTGTCCTTTTTTATTGTCTCCAAAGCTCATTTTCCTCCCTTCTTCCGGGTTGGTGTGATGAAGGCTCTTTCATCACCAGTCATGTGCCTTAAACATCCACTATCAATGTACCAAGTTTGTTAATCTTCTATGGACTTCAGGCATACCTATAAAATAGGTCAAGTGGGTTTGGGTACCCAATCATATTTGGGTCATCTCGGGTTAATAACCATTTTCGACCATGGATTAATATCATAATAACCATTTTTAAATCTACACATTTTAGTTATATGGTTATTTTTACCACAAAACCTTCACATAGAAATGAGTATGTTCTGTTCAAGCTTCTTCTCAATCTTTTAAAGATCTTATTTTCCATAATCTTCAATATATCTAGCTTTGGATAATTGCAAGTCTACTTGTCTGGTTTGTATCTAATAGTTAGCTGGAGGAGCTATTTATGCTTTATGATTCTTTCTTTGTTTGACTAGTTGTTGATGGTAGCTTACCATAGCTTTTCCTTTTTGAGCAGCTATGTATCTTGTGCTTGGGGTTGCCTACTGACTTTGTTTCTTCTTAGATTTGAAGGTTCCGATTTCCTTCCAGCAGCTCGCTTTGGATTCCTTTCAGCATTTCCTTCATCAAGTTTATTTTCCTCTCTAGCCCACATAAATTTTCACTGAGTATTTGGACTTGTGATCTTATGGAATTTTCTTCAACAATTTCATAGTGCTTTGTAGCCCTTACGACATTGATATCTTGTCCCATTACCTCAACATCTTCTATTAGTTCCATTACTTGTCTATGAAGAAGTTTAATGGCTTTCGTGTTCTTCTTTAGATTGTTGGTCACAATCCCTAAAGCTCTTGCAAGATCATTGTTAGAAATGAAGTTAGAGTGAGAGTTAACCTCTGTATTGGCTGACTTAGACTCTGATTCTTCATCTTGCTCAGTGATTTACTGAGTTGTTTCTCTTCCATAATGATATTCTTCTGGCTCATTTAATGCCATAAATGCATAGTGGGCAGTGTCTTTTTCTTCATCTGAGGATGATGAGCTATTGCTTTCCTCACTGTTGCTCTATGTGGCCACCATTGCCTTTTTCTTGCACTTCTTCTCCTTTTTAAGCTTAGGATGTTGTGCTTTGATATGTCCTTTCTTGCCACATTCAAAGCAGGCCATCTCTTTCTCTTGATCTTTCTTATCATTAGGACCTTTTCTGTATTTGTCCTACCTGAAGCTGCTTTCCCTCCTTTTTTTGAGTCAAATCTTCTAGAGCTTCTCTTTGGTTCCTTTTCTTCCTTCTTTAGGAATCTTTTGAATTTTCTGGCTAGCATAGCAATTTCTTCCTTCTTATAGGGAGACTCCCTTGACTGCTTTTCTATTCTAGAGGAGTCTGATCCGATGGAGTCTGCCTTGAGAGCAATTCCTTTCTTCTTCTCTTCAGGCTTCTTTTCCTGCTGGCTGTATCTTTCCAAGGATAGCTCTTGAGTCAGGAGATTTCCAATGAGTTCATCATAACCATAAAATTTTAGGTCATGACCTTTCTCAATGGTTGTCTTCTTTGTTGGGAACTGACAGTCAATTTGAACATGCATAACAGGCACGACAGAAATTCAAAATTATGTCCCTGTCCCCAGGAACTCCTATTAGATGCATATAAATTAAATAAAGCCTTAACTAAATAATTCTCTACCTAGGTTAGTATGCATAGGCTAGGCATACCATAATTCTAAATTATATCCTAGCATATATATTTTATACTAAGCATGTTATAACTCTAAGCTATAACCTAAGAATGTTATAACTCTAAGCTATAACCTAAGCATAAAATAAACTAAGCATGAAAACAACCTAAGCATAACTATTAAGTCCAAAAATGCTTAAAGAAGAAGACCTAATAATTAAAACAAAAAGGAAGAAAACTTACCAATTGAAGCGTGCTTTAGCAGAACCTCCTTGCACAAGCCTCCAAGCATAGGATAGCCTCTATGAGTATCCACACAAACCCTACCAACAAAAACCTCCCCGAGAGGAAGACCTAACGAGCCTTGAGTAGATGCTGGACCACTCCAAAAGCCCCACCCGAAAATATAGACTAGAGGTGCGCGATTAAAATTAGGCTCCTCAAAAAGAACTTGCTAAAATACACGAGATATTTATCTTTGCAAATCTCGCTTAGGATTTATGCTTTGAGCTATTGGTGTAATTTGAATAGGGGCAAGGAGAAGCCTATATATAGGCATGGGGAGCAAAATTGCTCCCCCTTTTTCAGATGTCACATCCCACTCGCGGGTTTGACCCGCGGGGCTTGGAGCTCCACCGATTCTGCCCACATGCATAGCGTGCTCTGCACGCTATGCTTCTCGCAAGCTGGGCTTGTGAGATTTCTTGTAAGCCTAACTTGCAAGATTTCTCTTACTGGGCTTTACCCAGTGCTGCCAAAGGCAGCGTCGGTAAGCCCAGCCTCATGGGAATTCGTAAGTGCCGCAGTGCGGCAATTGCAAGCCCGCGGTGTGGGATTTTGAGCACCGAATGTGTCGCGAATCCCGCAGCCCATTTTGCAGTTCAAAATTGTCCAACAATTTTTTATCGGGTCCAACCCATTCGAAAAAATTCTCTTTTAATCCCTTTCAAATAAATATTTTTTTTATGACCCTAATAAATTAATTACCTGTCAAAAATAAATTCCTTGGTTTATCTAAAATGATCTAATAATTTTTAACCAATTAAATTATAATCCAATTATTAATATGTTATATTTTCCTAATAGAATAAATCTATTTATTCTTTACTTAGTCTAATGAAGGTCCAATGTGTGTGACCTTATAGGATCCCGAAGTATTGAGATGTTAAGGCTTAACCAACCCTTTGTTCTAATGGAACCATTGCCTTGAGGTTCTAGACCGTAAATAGAACTTGATTACCTTAAAGGACTGTAGTTCACCTCTAGCAAGGGTCTACCAACCCCCATTAATCAGAACGTCATTTGTGCTTATGACTTAATCCCGGTTAATGCAATTGTTGTCCAATGTGATGAACTCCTTCCATTCTTTAATATTAGTACCAAAGAGTGTTAACCCACTAATAGCAAGGTTGCTCCAAGCTATCCTAGGTATTAACTTGTTACTAAAGTATATTGCCTTTTACCATAGTGTGTTTGACTAGAAACTATTTCTACCAAACATATACTCTGACCAGAGGTTTATAGCAATCATGACTTCAATAAGCGGCCAGGTAAAACTCCTTAATATATTCGGAGTGATGGATTCTTTCTGGCTAATTAGCTTACCAACGTACTGTCATCATTGTACCCGTAATCAGCCATGACGCCCTAAATTAATGAGTGTGTGGGAATGACCCAAAGTATAGCAATAGTACCACACAAGGTAACTAGTATCTCAAGTATGAGGATGTTTGCAAGGCTTATTGCATGAAGATAAACACTAACACATTAATATATATACACCAAGTGTTTATCTTACTGTGGTCGCAACTATATCTCCCAAATATATCCATGTGTCATACCTAAGGCAACCCCTTCAGTCCTTAAAAGATTGACTCCTTGGAATTATTTCAAGAAAGTTGACCACATGCTAGTCTTTCTGCTTCATCAATGTCCTTTCTTAATGAAACTATGGCTAGGGATAATTTAGACATAATCATTATTGCACATGAAGCAAGTCTCACTAAATACAGTCTAACTATAATTTCTTTGACTTTATGCTATGATATGCCAAGGAATTTTGTACACATACAATGAACATATTTTAACCAGCTAAAATATATTTATTAACACATCAATATAAACAAAGGATTAAATGCCTTTATTAATTAAACAAAATATTCGTACTATTACATAATTAAGATATATCGCCCTAATTGTCTTAAGGGCATACATCATATCCAACAAACGCCCACTTGCAGTAAGGCCAATTAGCCATATGGCTTAATCCATATGCTTTAACATGCTGGTCATGTTTGACTTGAGTCAATGGCTTCATTAGACCATCCGTAAGGTTTTGATCAATGGGTACATATTCAAGTGTTATTAACTTAGCATCAACAATCTCCCTGATTATGTGATACTTTCTGGATAAATGTCTGTTTTTCTGATGAGACCATGGTTCCTTTGCCTGAGCTATAGCACCATTGTTATCACAATACAAAGTAATTGGATCAATAGTCTCAGGCACCACACCGAGATCACCAATAAATCCCTTTAGCCAGACAACTTCTTTTGTTACTTTGCATGCAGCAGTGTGTTTAGATTCCATAGTTGAATCAGCAGTAGTTTCTGGCTTGGAACTCTTCCAGCATACCGCCCCTCCATTTAACACATCCACAAAACCTGACTGAGAATTAAAGTCATCCTTGTCAGATTGAAAACTCGTGTCAGTGTAACCTCTAATTGTGAGGTCACCTTCTCTATAAATCAAGAACTCATCTTTAGTCCTTCTTAGGTACTTAAGAATTGCCTTGACGGCCATCTAGTGTTTTTCACCTGGATCTAACTGATATCTACTCGTAAAGCTTAAATACTGAGAGACATCTAGCCTAGTACATATCATAGCATACATGATGGATCCTATTGTTGTAGCATAGGGTATATCCTTCATGCGCATTCTCTCCTGAGCTGTCTTCTGACACTCAGCCTTAAATAGGTTAATCCCTTTTGTCATCGGGAGATAACCTTTCTTCGAATGCTCAACGTTGAACCTATTCAATACCTTGTCTATATATGTACTTTAAGAAAGACCTAATAGCCTCTTGGATCTATCCCTCTAGATCTTTATACCTAGTATAAATGTTGGTTCACCAAGGTCTTTCATGGAGAATTTTCTTGACAACCATACTTCAACATTTTGAAAGAAGAGAAATTTCGTTTCCTATTAGTAGAATGTCATTGACATACAATACAAAAAAAACTACTGCACTCTCACTAACCTTCTTGTAAACACAAGGCTCATTAATGTTTTGACAGAAATCTAGTTCACGGATTATCTGATCAAACCTTATATTCCAACTCCTGGATGCCTGCTTAAGTCCATAAATGGATCTTTGTAGCTTGCATACCTTCAAGCCATTCTGAGATGTACAACCCTTAGGTTGTGTCATCTACACACCACGGTCTAAATCCCCATTGAGGAATGCTGTTTCAACATCCATCTGTCAGATCTCATAATTGTAATAAGCAGCAATGGTGAGGAGTATCCTTATAGATTTAAGCATGCCTACCGATGATAAAGTTTCATCATAGTTGATACCTTCACGTTGACTACAACCTTTCACAACCAACGCTGCTTTATAGGAAATTATATTACCGTCCATGTCAGTCTTCTTCTTGAAGACCCATTTGCACCTCTTGCAGTGCATCAACCAAATTCCAAACTTAGTTCTCATATATGGAATCCATTTCTGATTTTATGGCTTTTAGCAATTTATCAGAATTTGAGCTTTTCATTGCCTCATCATATGTCCTTGGTTCTTCATCCTCCAAGAGATACAGTTCCTTATCATCAGTGATGATAAAACTTTATCTGTCGGGACCTTTATGAACACAACCTGATCTTCACAATGCTTGTGTTTCAATAGGTTGCTCTTTGATCTCACTTTCTTGTGTATCTAGAACGAGGTCAATCAGCTGATTATCTGTTTCTTCCTCTTGAACTTCCAATTCAATACTGCTCCCACTGACTCTTTCAAGTAAGTTTTCCTTTTCAAAAAAGTGAGCATTCCGTGACACAAATAACTTCTATGCTTTGGGTTGGTAAAATATATATATAATAGTTTCCTTCGGATATCCAATGAACAGACACTTATCAGATTTGGGGTTTAGCTTATCTGACGCTATCCTCTTCACCATAGTAGGAAAGCCCCATACTCTTAAGTGATATAGAGATGGCTTTTTATTACACCATCTTTCGTAAGTTGTAGAATCAACTGATTTAGAGGGCTCTCTATTTAGTACATAAAATGCGCTCTCTTGTGCATATCCCCAAAAGGATTTACTGAGATCTGCGTGGCTTATCATGGACCGAACCATTTCTAATAAAGTCTAATTCCTCCTTTCTGACACTCCATTGTATTGGGGCATATAAGGAGGGGTCCACTGGGGAACTATCTTGTTTTCCTTTAGATAATCTTGAAACTCTTGACTTAAGTACTCTCCACCTCGATCCGATCGAAGCGCTTTAATACTTTTCTCAAGCTATTTCTCTACTTTAGCTTCGAATAGTTTAAACTTTTCAAAACTTTCAGACTTGTTCTTCATTAAGTAAAAATAACTGTATCGTGAATAATCATCAATAAAGGTTATGAAGCAGGAGTATCCTCCTAGTGCCAGAACACTCATTGGACAACATACATCAGTATGTATAAGTTCCAATGTACTCGTGGCTCGTTCACCCTTTCCTTGAAAGGGTAACTTTGTCCTTTTTCTTCTTAAATAAGGATCGTAATCGCTATAAAACTCCAAGTCTATTGGGCCCAAGTCTCCATGCTTCTGCAACTTGGTTAAGCGATCTTTGTTTTTGTGGCCTAAACGACAATGCCATAAGTAGAAGGAATTCTCATTATCTAATTTAACTTTCTTTACATTGTTTATATTAAAAACTTCTATTTTTGTATCAAGAATATAAATGCCACCATTCAACATCCCATAACTATAAAGAACATTATTCAAATGAATCTGATAATTATTATTCGAAAATAAAATTTCAAATCCTTCTGCTGCTAAACACACAACATATACAATATTCTTAGTAACACTTAGAATGTAGTTACAATTATTCAAAACTAAAACAAGCCCACTTGGCAAAATAAGATTAAAGCTTCCTACGTCTAATGCAGCAACTCGGGCTCCATTTCCCACTCACAGGTCCATCTCCCCTTTTACAAGTCTTCTATTATTCCTTAGTCCATGCACAGAAGTACAGATATGAGAACCACAGCCATGATCTATTACTCAAGTGGATTCACGAGGGAAAGCAGCATAGTTTTCAATTATAAACATACCTGAAGTAGATGCCTCTACAAGCTTCTTCTTCAAATGTTCAGAAGTAGGAGCTTTGCAATCCCTCTTCCAATGTCCCAATTTCCCACACTAGAAGCAGACATACTTAGATGTCTTCTTTTCTTTCTTCTTCTTATTGATTCTTTTCTTGGCACCCAGTGCCTACTTCCTTTTCTTAGAAGCCTTGCCTTTCTCGACCAATAGTAATGGTTTCTGATCTTTCTTGATAAGATGTTCTACTGTCTTTAACATGTTGATTAACTCAGGGATAGTAAATTAATCTTATTCATGTAATAGTTAGTCACGAAGCCTGAGTAACTATCCGTCAAGGACATCAACACAAGGTCAATGCTCAAGTCATGATTCATCTAGAATCCCAATGGATTCAACTTCTCAAGGTATCTCAAGAGTTTTAGTATATGTTGAGAGGCAGAGGTGCCAGCCTCCATTTTGGTTCTAAAAAGGAGCTTGGAGGTCTCATACCTCTCTATCCTTTCCTGCTCCGAAAAGAGCTCTTCAAGATGGAGAACCATGTCCTCTAAGGGCATGTTCTCATGTTGTTTCTGAAGCTTAGGATTCATGGACCCCAACATGATATACATGGCAGTCTCACGATCTTTTGTGTGCTTCAACTAGGCCTCATGTTCAACATGATCCTCAACATCAGGTTCAACAGGGAAAATTTCATTTAGAACATAGGCAATTCTCTTGAATCTAAGAATAATTCTCACAGCTCAAAACTAATCAGAAAAGTTTGAGCCATTTAGTTTGGTGTCAAGTAACATACGGAGATTAACATTGGAAGTCATTTTTCAACCTAAAATATAAGAAAAGAAAAAGGTTTCAGATATTAGTTTAAGTACATGTATTTAATGTAAGAACTTTTAATTAAATACATTTGTCCTACTATTTTTCTTCGAAATTTACAATAGCTCATTCTATTGAATTTGGGAATTTTAGACCAGCTAAATTTCCTAGTAGGTAGCATGTAGAACTAGTCTATTATGACCCCTCAATCTTATGAGTCAAGTCACAATAGTAAGTTATAGTTGGAATCTCATTCCATTTGCATCGTATGCAATTTCTAATACATTCAAGTTCCCTAATCCCAAGGGACGTGTGCTCTTATATTAGCATCTCCTTGAATATGTCTCAAATCTGGGCCTAGCCCCCAATTTTATGGTGGACTACCCCAGTTCCATTAAGGCAGACCCTATCCTAAACTTTACAACCAATCAATGTGGACTAGAAGGAATGCTTTGCGCAACACTTTGATAGCCCAAAGAGACCGTATTATAAATTTGAGTAAGGAAGACTGTAACTTGCCTTAATATATTTACTTTGGGATTTTATTGGTGTTAAACGTCTCACGCAGTCTAGGATGTTATCAAATGGACATGTTTATAATAATTTATATTAATTCAAGGAATTTTAGAATTAATTTATAAGGTCTAACCTTATGTGGGTTCAAGCTCTTTATTACAATTATTCTATCAACCTGGATTATATGCAAAATAATTAACAGTTTTATTTGTTATATTTATATTGCATTTCCTTTAAGCTTTTATTCAATAAATTTAATTTTTACTTTGTTATAGAAACATATATAAGAACCATCTAATATACTAGAAATAAATTAGTCCATATTTAATCCCCTCGTTGGTCAATTCAAGCTACACTGATATAGGTTCCCAGGTAGGAGAGGTGCCCTTGAAGTGAGTAGACACCAAGTCCAATCCTTAGCCAGAACAAATATGGGCACAAACTCAAAGACCTATGGATTCTCTTGAACTAATAAATTTCGTTCTTTCAATTCATGTAAAATGGAAAGCATCTATAACCCATGTAATTTATTTAAATTATTGAAACTTGTATAATTTGAGTTAGTTAAGTAGGCTTATTCAAAATTATTCACAACCATTTTCTAACCTTGAAATGAAAATACAAGTTCATATATATTGTTCCAAACAATTAAATAAACAATAAATCATTCCATGTAGAAAAAAATATTCAGTTCACTTCTAACTTAATTATGCACTAAATAGGCAGGCTCTGATACCACTATTGGGAACTCACAGTCAATTTGAACATGTATAATAGGCACAATGGAAATTTAAAATTATGTCTCTGTCCCCAGGAACTCCTATTAGATGCATATAAATTAAATAGAGCATTAACTAAATAATTCTCTACCTAGGTTAGCAAGCATAGGCTAGGCATACCACAATTCTAAATCATATCCTAGCATATCTATTTTACACTAAGCATGTTATAACTCTAAGCTATAACCTAAGCATGTTATAACTCTAAGCTATAACTGAAGTATGTTATAACTTGATACTATAACCTAAGCATAAAATAAACTAAGCATGCAAAACAACCTAAGCATAATTATTAAGTCTTA
This sequence comes from Euphorbia pulcherrima, assembly GCA_947683365.1. Lineage (NCBI taxonomy): Eukaryota > Viridiplantae > Streptophyta > Magnoliopsida > Malpighiales > Euphorbiaceae > Euphorbia > Euphorbia pulcherrima. The sequence continues at coordinate 21,146,562 of CANTUS010000007.1, read as the reverse complement.
AAATGCTTAAAGAAAAAGACCTAATAATTAAAAGAGAAAGAAAGAAAACTTACCAGTTGAAGCGTGCTTTAGCAGAACCTCCTTGCACAAGTCTCCAAGTGTAGGATAGCCTCTATGAGTATCCACATTAACCCCACCAACCAAAACCTCCCTGAGAAGAAGAACTAAGGAGCCTCGAGTAGTTGCTAGACCACTCCAGAACCCCCACCCAAAAATATAAACTATAGGTGCTCAATTAAAATCAAGCTCCTCAAAAAGAACTTGCTCAAATACTCGAGAGATTTATCTTTGCGAATCTCGCTTAGGATTTATGCTTTAAGCTATTGGTGCACTTTGAAAGGGGGCATGGAGAAGCCTATTTATAGGCTTGCTCCCCCTTTTTTCAATGTGGGATATGCATTTGCATATCCCACTCATGGGTTTGACCTACGGGACTTGGAGCTCTGCGGGTTCTGCCTGCATGCGTAGCGTGCTCTGCACACTGTGCTTCTAGAAATTTGGGCTTGCGAGATTTCTTATGCTAGGCTTTGCCCAGCGCTGCCAAAGGCAGCACCAGCAAGCCCAGCCTTATGGGCTTTCGCAAGTGCCGCATTGCGGCACTTGGAAGCCCACGGTGCGGGATTTCACCCACCAAATGTGTCGCGAATCCTGCAGCCCATTTTGTAGTTCAAAATTGTCCAACAAATTTTTAACGGGTCCAACCTATTCCGAAAAATTCTCTTTTAATCCCTTTCAAATAAATATTTATTTTATGACCCTAATAAATTAGTTACCGGTCAAAAATAAATTCCTTGGTTTATCCAAAACGATCTAATCATTTTTAACCAATTAAACAATAATCCAATTATTAATATGTTATACTTTTGTAATAGAATAAATCTATTAGTTCTTTACTTAGTTCGATGAAGGTCCAATGTGTGTTACCTCATAGGATCCCGAAGTATTGAGCTGTTATGGCTTAACCAACCCTTTATTCTAATGGAACCATTGGCTCAAGGTTCTACAGCGTGAATAGAACTCAATTACCTTAAACAACTGTAGTATGCCTCTAGCAAGGGTCTACCATCCCCCATTACTCGGAACATCATTTGTGCTTATGACTTAATCCGATTAATGCATTTGTTGTCCAATGCGATGAACTCCTTCCATTCTTTAATATTAGTACCATCTGGTTTATAGGGTTCGATTAAAGTGTTAACCCACTAGTAGCAAGGTTGCTCCAAGCTATCCCAGTTATTAACTTGTTACCGAAGTATATTGCCTTTTACCATAGTGTGTTTGACTAGAAACTATTTCTATCAAACACATACTCTGATCCGAGGTTTATAGCAATCATCACTTCAACAAGCGGCCACATATAACTCCTTAATATATCCAGAGTGATGGATTCTTTCTGACTACTTAGCTTACCAACGTATTGTCATTGCTATACCCGTAATCAATTATGACACCCTAAATTAATGAGTGTGTGGGAATGACCCAAAGTATAGCAATAGTACCACACAAGGTAACTAGTATCTCAAGTATGAGGATATTCGCAAAGCTCATTGCATGAAGATAAACACTAACACATTGATATATATACACCAAGTGTTTATCTTAGTGCGGTCTCCAATATATCTCCCAGATATATCCATGTGTCATACTTAAGGCACCACCTTCAGTCCTTAGGAGATTGACTGCTTGGACCCTTTCTAAGAAAGTTGACCACATGCTAGTCTTTCTGCTTCATCAATATCCTTTCTTGATGAAACTATGACTAGGGATAGTTTAGACATAATCATAATTGCACATGAAGTAGGCCTCACTAAATATAGTCTAACTATAATTTCTCTGACTTCATGCTATGATATGTAAAGGACTTTTGTATACATAAATCAATGAATATATTTTAACCAGCTATAATATATTTATAAACACATTGATATAAACAAAAGATTTAATGCCTTTATTAATTAAACAAAATATTCGTACTATTATACAATTAGGATATATCACCCTAATTGCCTTAAGGGCATACATCATATCCAACATTCTTGTTGTCTCATTTTTTGGTGAGACTCCAGAGAATCTTTTCACCGTCTCCTCTTCTGTAATATCCTTTCCCAGTCTTTTCATTTCATTTACCAGATTAGTGCATCTGGTATTCATATTGCTGATTGACTCCTTTGGCTTCATTTTGAAATTTTCTAACTTCTGTTGGGGGAGATCAGTCTTGGCTTCGCAAACCTTGTTGGTTCCTTCAGAAGTCACCTTAAGCTTTTGCCAAATTTCTTCAACTATTTCACAGCCTGAGATCTTGTTAAATTAGTTGCACTCAAAGCACAATGAAGCATATTAATAGCATTTGCATTTTCACGCAATTTCTTATAATCATTGTCATCCCATTGATTAGAGGGTTTTCTAGTAATGATACCATCAACCTTATAAGTAGAGACATATAGGCCATCCATGCTAACATGCTTTGTGCTTGAATGAAATTCTTCATCCAATTTTTCCAGAATGTGTAGTGTTAACCAGTGAAGAGTGAGGGATGGGTTATAGACATACCCTTTGGGAGTAGCTGTGAGTTACTACCTTGATAACTCATTTTGATTTTTTAAATCAAGTTAGACCTTTAGCTCGAGATTTTTAAGTCTCTAGTTATGAGCACTTGCCCTAATACTATGCGTTGGTCCCTAAGTGAGTGTTACTAGTGTTAGAGGGGGTGAATGACCATTTTTGCCGAATTTTATACTTTAAAAAGTCTTTATGTAGTGTGCAAATGATGAACCGGAAGCTTATTGGAGCAAGATCTAGATAATACAAATATAAAAATAAAATGCAGTAAAAATAAAGGAATTAAGTAAAGAGATACAAACGCAATCATTTTATACTAGTTCAGCCCCGCCTATATCCAGTCCCTAGAGTTTCCTCCTCCGAGCTTGAATCCACTGGTGAGATTTCTTCCACGGGCAGAAATCAAGCCTTTACAGTTTGTTCGTGGAGATTTCTTCTCCTCCGGACATGGGATATACCACCAAAGCTAACACCTAGCTTGGCTTAGTCCTTTACAGGTTGTCTCTGTAGATTCTTTCTCTTCCAGTTGTAGGATATACCACCAAAGCTAACACCTAGCTTGGATAAGTCCTTCTCTCTTAGGGATATACCACTCAAATTGTTCCTAGTTCAAGCTAAGTCCCTTATCTCAATACTTACCCCAAGTATGAGATATTATAATGATTATCTTTCAAAAAGATGGGTTTTTGAATTCTTCAAGTTAATTAATTTGACTTGAAAATTCTTACAAACAGATTTTATGTGTTTAATTCTTGGAGGGATTTTTTTATTACTGATTGTAGAGCGAATTTCACAACGTATAAGCTTTTCAAAAACAACCAGCATCTTATCAACTTGTGAAGCTTCCCTTTTATAGGTTTGGATCATAAATGTAGCCGTTGAGTGATCTTGAATCTTCACCATTGATCAGAAAAGTGTTAGCGCAACCAGAGCCTTTGATCTTTCCATTAGACCCAAAAAATGTCCCATTTGAATTTGTTGGGATTGGAGCAACAAAAGTGTCAGACATCATTTCTTTGGCTTTTTGTGCTCTGGAAAATTCTATGTGAAGTTTGTCATTATTTGGACTCGACAAACCTTGCTATTGGTCTAAGTTAAAAAGGTAGTTACCTTTTTCTCTTTCTATGTCAGCCTTTTTATCCTTCGCTGAATTTGTGCAAGTTGTATCTTTTTGCTTTATCAAAGCAAAAAGGGAGTTTGACTTCAAACCAATTTGGAGGGAAAATTGATATTTGTATATTTCCCTTTATCTTGTGAAATGTGTCTTCCGAATGTCTTCAGACTTAAGTTTTTCGGATGCTGTTTTCTTGGACTTAGGAGTTTTCTTTCTTCAATATCCTGTCCGGATGCATTCTTCTTGGACTTGGGATTTTGTTTTATTCAAAACTTCTATCTAGATGTATTCTTCTTGGACTTAGGAATTTTCTTTTGAATAATTGTTTTCCAACAAATGAGGAGTATCAGTTCAACTTGGCCATATAAACCAGCAATGACAAAACTTAGAAAGTAGTCCATATACACAAGGATACTCCCTTGGAAAGAAAGCAGTCTAACTTCAGCATTATGGCTGGCAAAAGAGAGGCTAAATTGCTTGAAAAGAGGCCTCCAACCAATTATGATTTGACTTAAAAACTCAAGGGAATAGTTGAAGAAGAGCCATCAGAAGAAGACACAAAATATGATGAAAATGAGCTATCAGAGCCAATTGAGACAACAACCCCAAAAGATAGAGGTAGGCATTAAAAGCTACATTTTGAAAAGGTTCTCTTAGATCAGAGAAATAGAACAACTATAATAAAGAGAAGAGGATCACTGGAAATAAGGGGAAGAGATCACTCACACTCCAAACCTACTACTCAAAGTCTAGATATGCCTAAAGTTGTCCACAAAACAAGAATGTCAAAATCTAAGACTAAACAAAACCACTAACCAACCAAGTCTCTCTCACCATCCCTAAAATTACCAATCATGCTACATGCCAAGGATGAGAAGTCATCATCCTGCTGAAGTTGAAAAACTTCATCAGGAAGCCAATGAACCCATGAGGGTACTGAGGCTGCACATTTTGAGAAGTTCTATGAAGCTAGTACAACTGAGACAGTAGTTGGCAATAATACCCGTGAATCAATAATGCCAACTATTGATGAGGCTCAAGTTGTTAAAAGCCAAGGCAACTTGAATAGAGCTCTAGTTCTATTCAAAGAGATGAATGGAGGATGCCAACCAACTCAACAGTACATTACAATTTCTATTGAGGATTTAGAGATTGTGCTAAACATAGATCATATGAATCCCAATGAAGATAAGCTGCAAAACTTGTCTAAAGGTGATGTGACTAGCATGCCAGAAGTAGATCTGAGCTCTCTTGACTCATGAGACTTGGAGTTTAAAGGCAAGAAGATGAAGGACAGAGCTCAAAAGCCAAAGCAGAAGAAAGATAGCTCTGAAGATGACAGAGAAAGGGAAAACATGTCCACTCTGCTCACCATTGCAAGGCAAGACAGTGAGATCATCAACCTAATTTTGAAGTTGCAAAATAGTGTGCTGAGATCTGAGCCCAACAAAATCAACCTTGATTGAATCTCAATGTATAAAAAATTGAGAAATCAAGTAGCAGAAATTAGCAAGAAGATGAAAGAGACTCCATTAGTAAGGGATATGGTAGCTAAGCTGCTAAACAATATGCTACACACTTGGATGGAAAATCTTGAGTCTATGGTGATGATTATAGCCCCATCTTCTATCTCCTCACAGAGAGTTAAACATTCAACAAGCTTCTCCAGACTCAATAAAAATGTTGGAAATCAATCATCTGGAAGACTTAGCCAAAACCTTAAAACAAGCATCCAGATCAAGGTTTTGAAGAAAACAAAAACCACAAGTTCAAGAAGACCTCATCCAGTTCAAGACAGAAGAAAACAATCCATAAAGAAACATCCGATTAGAGTTTGGAAAGGAAACAAACTTCTAATCCCTAAAAAGATAGCGTCTGGAGAAGATCACAAAAAGGAATAGCATCCGATCAAGATTGAGTCCAAAGATATTCGGAAGACTCAAGTCTCAAGATAAAGGGAAAATATTCAAAATCATATTTCCCTCCATATTGGTCTGAAGTCAAACATGTATTTTTCCTTGAAGAATGAAAAAGTGTCTGCTTTCTCAAATTGGGTAAAGGATAAAAAGGCTGACAACAGAAAGAGAAAACCTTTTTAACCTAGACCAATAGCATGGCACGTGAATTCCACACAAAAGATAAATCTGCATAAAAGTTAGCAGTACACAAAAAGCCAAATAAATGCCAACCGACAAATTTGCTGCATCAATCCCAACAAATTCAAATGGGACATTTATTGAGTCTAACGGACGGATCAACGGCTCCGGAAGCACCAACTCGTATTTGATCATTGGTGAAGATTCAACCTTAACCAACAGCTGCATTTATGATCCAAGCCTACAAAAGGAGAGCTTCACTAAGTGAGAAGATGCTAGTTGATTCGAGAAAGCAATACACTAAGAAAATTGCTATTCAATCATATATTAAATCCCTCTAAGAACCTTATACTCAAATATGTTGTAAAAATTCTCAAGTCAAGTTATAAACTTGAAGAATTCAAAAACCTAACCTTTGAGAAACAAGAATTGTAAAATATCATACTTGGGTGAGTATTAAGATTGGGACTTAGCTTAAACTAGGAAAGTATAAGTGGTATATCCGTGTGGGACTTAGCTTACCCTTGGGTAGAGTTTAAGTGGCATATCCTGCTAAAGAAAAGGACTAAGCCAAGCTCAACGGTTTTGTGGTATATCCTACATCTAGAAGAGAGGGTATCTTCTGGAGACAACGCTCAAAGGACTCAGCCTAGCTTGGAGTTAGCTAGGTGGTATATCCTACATTCGGAGGAGAAAAAATCTCCAGAGATAACTGTAAAGGATTGATTTCTACCCACGAAAGAAATCACACTAGTTGATTAAGATCGAAGGAGGAAACTCCGAGGACTGGATGTAGGTAGGGCCAAACCTGTATAAAAACTATTGTGGTTGATTTTCATTTACTTTAAGTCTTTATATTCTATGCATTTCATTTCATATTTGCGTCATCCGGATCCAACAACTCTGGAGTAAATTAAACATGTTACACGGACTTTTGAAACAAAGTCCAATATTCTGCAAAAAGGGTCATTCGCCCTACAAAAAGGGTAACTTCAACTCCAGTGTTACCCGCACAAGGACCAACAAGATATATCAGAGCAAGTGCTCATAACTAGAGATCTAACAATCTCGAGATAAAGATCCAAAAAGCAAAATGAGTTTAAAAAACTCATAGCTTCTCTCGAAGGGTATGTCTATTACGCGTCCTCCACCTTCACCAGTGAACATTACACATTCTAGGAAAATTGGATGAAGAATTTCATTCAGGCCCAAAGCATGCTAGCATGGATGGCCATTAAAGATGGCCCATATATCCCTACCTATGAAGTTGAGGGAATCACCACTAGGAAACCCTCTAACCAATGGGATGAAAATGATTATAAGAAATTGCGAGAAAATGCAAGTGCTATTAACATGCTTCGTTGTTCTCTTAGTGCAGCAGAATTCAATAGGATATCAGGCTGTGAAACCATGCAAGTAATCTAGCAAAAACTTAAAGTGACCTCAGAAGGAACCAATAAGGTCAAAGAAGCCAAGATTGATCTCATCCAGCAAAAACTGGATAACTTCAAGATGGAACCAAAGGAATCCATTAGCAGCATGAATACCATATACACCAATATGGTAAATGAAATGAAGAGGCTGGGAAAGGAGATCATAGAAGAGGACATGGTAAAGAAGATTCTCCGGAGTCTTACAAAAGAATGGAACAATAAGGAGACTGCCATAGAGGAAGCTCATGACTTAAAATTTTATAGTTATGATGAGCTCATTGGCAATATGTTGTCCTAAGAACCATCCTTGGAAAGATACAGTCAGCAAGAAAAGAAGCCTCAAGAGAAAAAGAAAGCTATTACTCTCAAGGCAAACTCCTCCGGAACATATTCCTTTGGACTAGAAAAACAGTCCAAAAGATCTTCTTACAGGAATTAAGAAATGGCTATGTTGGCCAAAAAAATCAATAGATTCCTGAAAAAGGAAGAAAGAAGATCGAGAAGGAGCTTTAGAAAGTATGACTCTAGAAAAAGTAGAGAAGGTAGCTCCAAGAAGGACAAGTATAGAAAGAGTCCGAAAGAAAAGAAGGATTCGAAAAAAGAGATGGCATGTTTTAAATGTGGTGAAAAAGGGCATATGAAAGCCAAATGCGCTAAGCTTAAGAAGGACAAGAAATACAAGAAGAAGTCAATGGTGGCCACTTGGAGCAATAGTGATGAAAGCAGTAGTTCATCCTCCATAGAAGAAGAGGAAGAGGCTGCCAAATGTGTATTCATGGCACTGACTAATCCAGAAGCAAAACACTCCAAAAGAGGAACAATTCAGCAAATCATTGAGCAAACTGATGAATCAGAATATAAGTCAGCCAATGTAGTGGTAAACTCTCATGCTAATTCTATTTCTAACATTGATCTTGCTAGAGCTGTTGGGATTATAATCAACAATGGCTCAAGAAATCAACCTCATTAGGGGAACAAAACACATTGATGCAGTTGATGAAAAATTCTTGAGAAATCAACTCGAAATACTCAATGCCAATGTGTTCGGGCTAGATAGGAGTGAGCACTTGATTTTAACGATCCTTCTCACGAAATGATGATGAGAGCTATATGATTCATTCTCACCCGTATGGGTGCTGCCTAGTGGTACGGATCCACTAGTAGACCCGTATGGGTCATTCCTTCCATACGCCTGGGGGGATCCATACAGGTGGGGCCCCACCCATACAGGTCATCTTCTTGCCTAATCAGGCTCTTTTGGAAGGAAAACCTTTCCTATTTCAAGAAAAGGCAGGTCATGAATGCGACTTATTGCGTTCAGACCTCCTTTCACCCTATAAATAGGAACCTTTTCCTCACATTTTAAAAAGACAACTAAAAATACAACATAAAAGTATACTATACACAAATTCTAGCAATTTCTATAGGGATAGAAGGGTTATAGTTGAGGTACAAGAAGCATAAAATAGTGAGATAACCCATTCCTTAAGGTTTTGTCCACATTTTATTCATTCTTAGCTTCGTTTATTAGGATTTAGGGGAGGTTCTATCCATACAAACACTTGCTTAAATAGTCCTATTTCATCTGCTTTGGCTAGACTCTCTCAACAGCAAAGGGATCGCCTCAAAGTGGATTCACGCTGTAAAGGTAACGCTCCTGAGTTTCAAAGAGACTCACATCTCAGTTATTTTATTGTTATTCTATGTCTCTTCAATTACATTTGCTCTTTTTATTTCTACTTTGGGTCTGGTCCTAACCCACATGAGCCTTGTTGGCACCGTGGATCCTTGGGGATATTAAATCGGTGCGTCATACTCATATGGAAGGAAATTTCATTTTTATTTTATTTTTCATCCACTAATCTGCTATTTAAATTGAACAAAGCTTCTACCCAGGACCAGATAGTACCCGTACGGGTACCCCATACCCATATCGATCCTCCCTAGTAGTCGTACGGGTCCCACCCACCCGTACAGGTACCAACCCCCAGGCAGAACCCAGAATTCATTTTAATTTGGTAAAAAATCAATCTAACACACCATTTGCCATACGATCATTTTCACTAATAATTCGGTAAATTAACCCTTAAAAGTTAAAATGTGTTTTGACAACAAAATATGGTGAAGACTCATTATTTCTCTCCGATCATAGAAGCCGCTCGGGCACTATCAATCGTAAAAAATTTCCTAACAGAATGCTCACTTATGAGATGCTATAAACTATGCTAATCTTTGTGGATGCAGGGGAATTTATTTTTATTTTATTTTATAACTTAGAACAAATGTATAGGTTCTCTTGCAATCCCCCTATTTTCCCCCAGTTGTAATTTTTATTCCCCTATTTATTGCTTGTGCTTTATTATAATCTATAAACGCATATAATGAGTGTGAAAGAGTGTAGAAATAGGATTTCTGTGATAATTCCCCAAATGATGAAAAAAACGGTTTCACACGGTGAATGTAATTTCGAATTAACTAAATGAGAAATAAGTGACTCATCCGATACCCAAATCGTTGATCCAATAGGTATGAGTCTCCCGCCAGATAGGAACCATACCAAAACTCTTTCCTAAGTAGACAACTTGGGTGGCTACTCTATCATTTGTATCAAAATTTGGGTCTCGATTCTTTTACTCATTAAAATTGGCTATTTGTGCAAACTTGAACTAAAACGGTTTTGTCACGCCTAAATCCAACCAACCCCCAGTGGGCCCCGCCTCTTACACAAGTGCCAAGGAAGACCCACACGTCATCGACACCTCACAGTGGCGACTCTGCTGGGGATATAATCTTTTAACTTGCAAAATTTTGGTTTATTTTAAAAGCTTAAAAGATTAAGATGTGCACCGAAAATCATTTACTTGATTCAACCCATTTTCTTTTTCATCATTTGGGAAAATTATGACACTCTATCTTCTCATCTCCTTCTCTCTTTAGTTAGATGCGCTCTTCTTTTAGTGCTAGGTTAAGGTGCCCTATTATTTCTGTGAAACTTATAAAAGTGTCACCCATGCCTGCCAAGAATTAGGGACACTCTAGTGGGTGGATCACTCATTGCTATCTCACTCTAAAAGAGGCTTGATACGATGGGAACCTTTTACATCAAATTTTTGATATGTCCCTGTGCCATTCTTATCAAAAGCCTTAGAATTTACCTTCTAGGTACTCATTCCTATGTGAACTTAGACTAAGGAAGAATACCCTCAGAACTGGCTGGAGAAATAAGGACAGAATCAATCACTTTGCATGTGATATGTTACGATCCCCTGTAATTAACCCCACCATGCATCATTGTAATTTGTGCATGCGTAAAACATCCCATGAATGTACTAATCTTTTGGTTACCACCTCAGTTCAAGATTCGACAAGTTTCCTCACTCCCAGCTCATCCATGGCTCAACTCGGTTGGTCTATTCAGCCAGCGAACCCAACGCTCCTCATAGCCAATAATGGGTCCCATCTACTTCGTTAAGAGGCCATATCATAAGTTCACCGTAGCAAGGATCTGAGACAGTTGCCTGATTTCGTGGTTATGCCAAAGGGGACAATCTTCGTTTATTTCATGGGTTTACTGTATGGCATGACTCACAACCAGAGGGTTTATCCTATGACTCTCGATGACATCTCACCTTTGGGGTACTCCTCTTTTGAGCCTCTTCAAAAAGTTGAAGGAGTACAAGTTGATTGATCATCTCCAACCATATATTCAACCAAAGCCTGAGGAGAGGGGCAATTTCTGCATGTATCATGTCAGTCCTGGTCCCCCAACTAAAGTATGTAAGGATCTCCTCAAAGCCATCACAGTTATCATTGACAAAGGCAAAGTTTATGAACCCCGAAGAAGAGGGGAGGGAGTAGACATGATTAATTTAGGATTAGAAGAAGATAAGGTCAGGAAGCGTATCCTAGAAGCCAAGAAAGCAAGTGAAGAACCATCCATATTTGACCTTATAGCAATCAGCCAATAGAGTGGAGAACCTATCCATGATTACTTTAAGAGATTGTTAACAGTCTTGATAGCTATTAAGAGGAAGCCTCATGAGAAAGAATTGGCAGATCGATTCATCTTTGGGCTATCTCCTCACCTATGAAAAATGGCATTTGCGAAATCTTACAAGACCATTTCTAAGAGCTATGAAATCACCGTAGAAGTGGAGAAATGCTTCAAGAAAATGGAAGACAGTCACTCATCAAAGATTGAAGTGGATAAAGCTATAGATACCCTCACTACTATAATATACACCATATTATGCTTGGGGGATAAGAATAAGACACCTATTCAAGAAGCCTTGAAGAACCTGGCGTAGGTCACAAGAGAAACCATGGACAATGTATTGACAAAAAAGTAGTTGCACGATCTGGATCACGATCTGACTCATATCTTGATGAGCAACCAAGAAGACCCTCCGCCTATGGAGAATGATAATGCAATTATGTATAATAAAAATAATGCAGCCTACGGGCATCCTAATAATAATGATAGTGATTTTGCTTACCTGTTTGATGTTTCACCTAACGGCACCATGCATTCATCTGACCATACATATAACATTTTTAGCATTCATGATACTTCATTGCATGACATTAATTTGGGCACTAAGGAAAATCCAAAAATGATAACAGTATCCAACGACTTAACTCCTATCAAAAAAAGAGAAATGATAAAAGTGCTTAGAAAACATGTTAACGCTTTCGCCTAGTCCTATAAGGACATGCCTGGGGTAGATCGCCAAATAGCTGAGCATTGTATCCCAGCTGACCCTAGTTTCAAACCAGTCAAACAAAAGTTAAGAAGACTGCGTCTAGAATGGGTAGATAAAAATCAAAGCTAAGTTGCTAGATTATTAGAGGCCAAATTCATCGAAGTAATTAAGGATCCGACATGGTTAGAAAACGTTGTCCTAGTTTCCAAGAAAGATGGAAAAGTCAAAATGTGTGTCAACTTTCGTGACTTAAATAAGGCCTCCCTAAAAGATGATTTCCCATTGCCTTATATCAATGTACTGGTTAATATTGCTACCAGGGCTGCAATGTACTCATTCTTAGATGGGTTTTCTAGGTACAATCAGATCTTAATGGACATCATCGACAAGGTCAAGACAGCCTTCATCATAGAATGGGGGGTGTATTGTTATAAGGTAATGCCTTTTGGGTTGAAGAATGCAGGAGCAACTTATCAAAGAGCCGTGACAGCTTTGTTACATGACATGGTTATGTAGATGATATGTTAGTAAAGTCAAACACCAACAAAGAGCACCCTGAGATTTTGGAAACGTTCTTGTCCAAAATTGAGAAGTACAACCTCCGCTTGAATCCAAAGAAGTGTGTATTTGGGGTGACTTCCAGGAAACTCCTAGGCCATATCGTTAGTCAATAGGGGATTGAGGTTGACCCTAATAAAGTTAAAGCCATTCAAGAAATGCCGATTCCTAGAATTGAAAGGGAAGTCAGGTTGTTTCTTGGATTGCTTTAGTATGTAAGCTATTTTATCGCTATGTTAATAACATTGTGTGAGCCAATCTTTATGTTGTTGAGAAAGAAATAGCCGATAGAATGGAATGAGCAATGCTAGATATCCTTTAAAAAGATAAAGGCTTATCTTGTGAACCCTTCAGTTTTGAAACCTCTGATGCCCGGCAACTCGCTGATTCTCTATTTAGCCATAGAGAAGTCATTCGTAGGGGAAATGTTGGTCAAAGAGCAAGATGATAAAAGCGAGCATGCCATCAATTATTTGAGTAAGAAATTGTTAGAATATAAGACAAAATACACAGTAGTAGAGAAGACGCGCACAACCATAGTGTGGTTAACCAAGAAGTTGAGGCATTATTTCCAGTCCCACAAAATCCAAGCAGTTGCAAAAGTGGACCCAATAAAGTATCTTTATCAATCCCCAAGATTGGCGGGGAAGCTCTCTCATTGGCTCCCATTATTATCAGAATTTGATATCGAGTATGTCTCAAAGAAGGTCATTAAAGGAAGAGCAGTGGTTGAATTTTTGGCAAGTCAACCCATTGAGCATGATTATGTTGAAAATCTGGATTTTATTTATGAGCAGTTAGCAGTAGTAAATATGGAGAAGGCCAAATTAATCATGTATTTCGATGAGGCTATGAATAAAAAAGGTGTTGGTCTTGGGGTAATCATCATCACACTGCAAGGTGAGTGTGAGCACTGGATTCCAACGATCCATCTCGCGAAACAGTGATGAGAGGTAGATAATGCATTCTTTTATAGGTGTTATCCATCAAAGATGTTCCCACTACTGCAGAGTTGAGAGTGGCCATAATATAGAGACCTAGAGTGACCTTAGGTACCCATACGAGTGCTACTAAGTATTACGGATCCACTGGCAGACCCGTACGGGTGACTACCTTCCGTATACCTAGGGGGACCCGTACGGGTCCCCTTGTACCTGTACGGGTGGGGCCCTACCTGTACGGGTATGCTTGTTTCCTATTCAGGCTCTTTTGGAAGTAGTCTCTTACCATTTTCGAGAAAAGGCAGGTTATGAATGTGGGATCACTAAATTCTGACCTAATTTCACCCTATAAAAAGGGACTTTCCCCTCTCATTTCAAGGGGATTCATAACACAACATCAGATACACAACAAAATACTACAAAGAAATTGTAGTAAAGGTTCTAGCAATCTTTATAGGTATAGTTGGGGTATAAAATAGGGAGAAAACCCATTCTTTGAGGTTTGTCCACATTTTATTCATTCCTAACTTCGTTTATTAGGATTAGGGGAGATTCTGTCCATACAAATACTCACCCAAATAATTCTAATTAAGCATATACTTTAGCCAGACTCTCTCTACAGTAAAGGGATCGCCTCAAAGTGGATTCACATCGTAAAGGCAACGCTCCTGAGTTTCAAAGAGACTCACATCTCCATTGTATTATTGTTATTTACTTATTTTCTATCAAATGATTCAATTCTCATTTTGGGTCCAATCCTGACTAATACGGGCTTTGTTGGTACCTAATATATCATTTCGGTGATTGTACTGGTATGCCAAACTCGTATAAAGGGAATTCCTGCTTCCATTTTATCGCTTCTACAATCAATCTGATTAAAATAAATTAAACACAAGCTCTGTCGGATCTGACAAGACCCATACGGGTCCCCATACCCGTACAGGCCCTCCCCGGTAGCCGTACGGGGTCCCACCCACCCGTACAGGTACCAGCCTCTGGACAAAATCCAAATTTCAGTTTTCATTGAATAAAAATCAACCAACTCACCATTTTGCCATGCGGTCATTTTCTCTAATAATCCGATAAATCAACCCATAAAAGTTAAAATATGGCATTACCAATTAATTCACATTTTTGTCAATAAAATGCTGATTCATGGTAAGCTATAGACTATGCTAACCTTTGTGGATGCAGGTGAATTTATTTATATTTGTTTTATTACTTAGAACAAATGTATTGGTTCCTTTGCAATTCCCTTATTTCCCTCGATTGTAATATGTTCCCCTTTTCATTATTTATGCTTTGTTATAAACTGATAAACACATGTACTTTATATGAAAGAGTGTAGAAATAAGATTGATGTGATAATTCCGAAATGATGAAAATAACGCTATTTTACGTGGTGAATGTAATTTTGATTTAACTAAATGAGAAATAAGTGACTCATCCAATACCCAAATCTCTGATCCAAAAGGTTTGAGTCTCCTGCCTAATGGGAATCGTACCAAAACTCTTCCCTAAGTAGACAACTTGGGTGGTGACTCTATCATTTGTATCGAGATTTGGGTCTCGATTCTTTTATTCATTAGTTGGCTTCTTGTGCAAACCTAAACTAAAATGGTTTTATCACGCTTAAATCAGAAAACAACCTCGAGTGGACCCCATCGCAAGGCGCGGGAATTTTCGTCCCCTCACAGTGGCGACTCTGCTGGGGATTATAATCGTTTAACTTTCAAAATTTTGGTTTGATTTTGAAAAGCTTAAAAGATTAAGATGAGCGCTGAACATCATTTAGTTAATTCAACCCGTTTCTTTTTCATCATTTGGGAAAATTATTACACTCTATCTTTGAATCTTAACTTCACCATGCATTTTTATAAATGCCTCATACATAATTGAACCCATGCATGTATTGATCATTTGGTTCCTACCCTAAGCAAGAGTCAAAGCTTGTCAGCAACCTTAAGTTTATTTGGTTTGCATTCTGATTTTCTATACGATCAAATTCAGTTTAGTTAAAGGATGAATTGCCGCCTCTGTCTCTCAGCAATCCATCATCCAGTCAGTAGGGATAGTGGGATTCAGTTAGTCCGTATGATTTAGGGGCTACAGTAGTTTCGCCAGCCATCAGTCGATCATTTTATCCTAGCCAAGGATGTATGTTTTAGTTCAGGGGATCTACCCAAGGTCTCAATTGTATAGCCACATCTAAGGTGATGACCTTCCGCCATCCAATAGGTCTACCCTTCGGCATGACTATAAGAGCTCAACCATCTTCTCCTTCGATCCCAATCACGAAGAGGACTAGTGCCAAGACAAGTAGAAGCTCAGAATTGGGAGACTACCAATTCACCGATGGATCCTACCAAGATCATAAAGACCCTCCACATCTGAGGGATGACTTCAAGGATGAGGTAACTTTATGACATTGCTAGTGTTTTAATGCAAAATGGTGCCACTTATAAAGCATGTCACAAATAATTGATGAATTTATATTATGTTTAAGCACTCATTAAATCAACATTCTTAAAGAATTGCTTCATGTTTATAAAAGAAATTAAATTTGAGTACATCTCAATGGCATAAGGTTCCAATGGTTAAAACTTATCACTAAAAAAAGAGAGATAATAAAAAGTGCTTAGCAAACATGATAGTCTTGGGTCATAGCACATCTTTTCCACAAAAAGGGAAGAAGATACACATCAGAAAAAAGGGGAGGACATACTACATATTGAAAAGCACCGTTGAAGGTGAAAATTAATGCAAGCTTAAATCCAATGCTCTTCCAAAACCTTCAAAAGGGTAAATCATCACATCCAATAACTAGGAATTTCTCATCAACATAGATAAGCCCTTTGGCCTATATTCCCATCAAAATATCCCTAAAAAATGCTTTCTCCACTTGCTTAAAAGAATGAAGATCCCTCACCCTATATAAAAGATCCAAAAACTTCCCCACAACAACATGACATTCTTCTTTCACAAAAGAGAAGGACATATTCATTCCAACACAAAAAAGCCTAAGCTTACCTAAAGCAACCCTTAAAGGCAGGTAATCTGGTTCTTAAACAACTACGTCCCAGTCAACACTGATGCTAAGGGGCAAATTCAGGCCTAATTGGGAAGGACCTTTTTTGGCAAAGGAAGAATCAAGCCTTTGGACATGGATGGAAATGAGCTCATGAATCAGAAATCAAGACAGACTTAAGGGCTATCATGTTTAGGTTAAAAGAATTAAATCACAAAAATTAGCACAACAAAAAAAAGATAAAGAATAAATCGCCCGACAAGTGGTTCTCTACTGCTTGGGCAAAAATTAGGGTGCAACCCATTAATCAGTATTCTGCAAACCGGTCAGGCAAAAGTTAGGGAACTCAAAATAAAGCCCGCTAAGTTGAAACCCCAAAAAGGGCGGCTTAGGCAAAAATTAGGGCATCGAGAGAAAACATATCAGTTGCTTTCTAGAAAATCTGTAAAAGGACTAGAAAGTGGGTAAGGGTTAACCATTTGAAACTAATGCCATTGCCTATGCACTCAAATTTAATTTCATTGATCAACATGATATAATTTGCTAAGAATTAGGGTCTTATGAATGCATGCATGTCTTTAAAGTGAAATCATCACAAGTATGTGAACGTCAGTTTCTTCTCTACATTTTGTACTCTTTGTTATTATCTGTGCTGCATGTATCATTCAACAAAAGACAAAATACCGATAAGCCGTAAAAAAAGAAAAAATAAGGCTTATGCAAAAGTCAGAAAAAGTCTGCTGGACTAAGCTGCCAAGGAAAGTTCAGACAAAAGTTAAGACAAAAAAAATCAGTTCGATAGATCGCATCACATCAAGCGGTCGATGCAAAAGCTAGAACTCAATTCAAAATGCCAATAGTTTGTACTTGATTTTATTCTTCAAGCATCATTTGTATTAGCAATGTTTCATAGTTGGGATCCCTCAAGTTTAGCCTTCTCGAAGCTACTCGACAGCACACATCATCCAAAGTGCCAAGTGTTTTCACTAGCATCATCCAACTGGCACCATGTTGCGGTTTAGACACCTCGAAGGCATATTACCATAATGTGCAAAGAAGGAATCTCATCCAATCAAGTCACTAGAAGTATAGGCATCCATATAAGCCTGTATGAGTCTACAACAGGTATACAGATCTCATCCAAAATCTTGGTAGTACTCATCAGTCTCAATTGGGCCAGTCTCTCAAATCTAAAGCTTCAAAAGTTTGGTTACTAGTGGACTTCACTAGCAAATTGAGCCTCCATCAGAGAAGGACAAGACAATAATATCCTCAAGGCTAAGGATAAATCAAAGACTCAGACAAGTAAGAAAAGGCTTACTAGATTGAAAACCTGAAAGGGCAGTCTAGGCAAAAGTTAAAGCAAAGAAAAGAAAAGTCCGCTGAGTTGAGCCATCAAGGACAGTTCAGGCAAAAATTAGGACAAATAAAAGTTTGATAGGTCATCTCACACCGAATGGCCAATGCAAAAATTAGAACATCGTTCAGAGAAGGAAAAGTTCAGCAAACAATCTAAGTCCACAACAAAATAAGCCACTTAAAAGTATAGAAGGTTCTGAAGGTAATCTAAACTACTGGGGGATCCTGTCCCTGGCGATCCCCTAGAATATGGTCATGTGCATCCGCCAGCGGATAGTCCATCATCCAGCACCAGTAGCTGGATGAGCAGGGGCCTTAGTCTCTGAAGCCCTTATAAAGGCCCTAACAATACAAGCTACCCCAGCGCGCTGATCAGCTCCACCTCTCCAAGTAATAGCCGATGCCACTTGGTACAGAATTTGACGGCTCCAATGGCTATCTATCCTTGGTCATTCATGGCAACTGACCCCACAATATCTCAATCTAAGCCCTCGCCTGAGTAGTCTCAGCCCTACCCTGATCAGCCTCAGTAGTTGCGGCCTACAGCTACTCCTCCTAGAATGTAGCCTTCTCCTCAACAACATCAAGGTCCAAAGCGGACCTACCACACTCCACAGCCAGTCGAGTCTGTAATGGAAATCACGAGATCAGTATACATATAGATATCATAGTATGCATTGTACATAGTTTGTTAAGTTTTGAAGGTAAAAGGAACTAACCAAGGCTAGTACATCCTGAACCCCTTACCGATATCATTCAGGCCCCCTCATCCAATGGGCACAACCCCTAGTCCATCTCAGGCACCAGGTGTTGCAAAAAGACTCCCTCTAGAATAGGACAAGGGATCGTTCTCTTCACTACAGCACTGGTCCTCCACCCTCCGACCCTCTCATTAAAGCACAACTCTAAAGAAAAAGGCGACTCCAACATAAACCGACGGTCGTCCATGCTCGCTCGCACCCTCTCGATGTCCTTATAGATGACCAAGCTCTCCCACGGGTCTCGGATGACCTACATGAAGTAAATGCACTGTAAGTGTCACTACCTCATAAATACATTTTCTACTAATGTTTAGTGGAAATGTGAGATACAGGTTTAGCATGAAAGATATTTACCCGATCAAAGTGTAGCTAATAGAGGAACTCTCCGTACTCCGCTACAATCAAGGCCCAACACTGCCCGAGCCGTGTCCATCAGAAAAAAGGTTATGAAAACCCAGTTTCAGACATTCTGTCCCTGAAGAAAGAACCCATATGGGTCCATCCCCATCCATATGGGTCCCACCTTAGAAAACCTCCACCCGTACAGGTCCCCTCCTCACACCTCGAGATAATTTTACAAGTAGGAGAAGATTACTCAAACAGCAGGGATAGGCAGAGGAACATGCCTCTCCCCTATGAGGCTTATCCACCAGTCGTGAACCCACTAGCCTAGGTACCACTCATAGGAGAGTGATGACTCTAGAACGAACCAGCAGTCATCCATTCCCTGTCGTATGACCTCGATCTCATCATGGATAACCATGTGCACTCAGGGATCACGAATAATCTGCATAAAATAAATGCACTATAAGCATCCTAACTTCATACAGTTTCTACTGATGGTTTGTTGAGATGTAAATACAGGTTTAGCATGGAAGAAATTTACCCGGTCAAGGCGTACATGTCTGAAGGAGCCACGATAACCTCCCTGATTGTCTGATGGAAGGTATGCATTGTCTCTGACCACCTCCCCGCCAAAGCTAAGATAGCACCGGGGACAAGCATCTCCAGCCCCTGTAAAATGACCCTGATGATATCAGTGAACCTGAATGGGTCAATATAGGCCAACAGCTCAGTATCCCTGGTATCTCGAATCTCCTTGTGCCACTTTCTACAAAAGCTCAGGGCTCCCGTAGTCTTATACATGAATTGCAAAGGCAAAACACAGCCCCATAGGGTCAAGATATAGTAGAACAGTCAAAGATTAGAAAATAATTGTAGAACATCAAGTTCTGGACATTCTATCCCTGAAATAGGGACCCGTAGGGATCACCCCCACTTATACGGGTTCCCAGGTCTCATCGGTATAGAAAATAGGACCCGTACAGTCCCCCTGCACCCATACGGATCCCCTACAAGCAGTACCATCATGAAGAAAATTCTCAGGAATCCAAGCTTAACTTATTTCAGCCAAAACTCATCCAAATCAGTTTCTAAAGCACCCTAGGCTAAAGTTATAGGCATCAAGCTCTAATTCGAGGTCTAAAACACCCTAAATCACAATAAGAATCAAGAAACTCCAAAAAAGTCAAATGGGAAAATCGAGAAAATACCTGGAGTTTGGAAGTGTGAGTGCCAGGGGAAGGAGTCCGGAGCACTTCAGAAGCAGGAGTGAGGCCCAGAAATGAGTCCCTCTCATGGAAATCTTACCCGTTAGAAACCGAGCATCACTGAAACTTTAAATTGCCCTTCCGGGGTAAGTTCTCGGGCCTAAGAGAGAAACAACCATCCCTAAGATCCTTTTTAGACATCTGATCAATTTTTTTGGAAGAAAATCGCAGGAATTTAGTAAAAGAGGAAGCTTTGGTGTGAGATGGGATATTAGAGGTCTAATCGGTTTTTTGAACCTCCTCGTCGAGGACCCATATGGGTCCTGCCTCATCTGTATAGGTCCCCTTTTCATATTCATCACCTATATGGGTCCAGGCCATCTGTACGGGTCCCTTCTTACCACCAGAAGGCAGCTTTCAAGTCAGAGAATAATCGGCATGCTCAGTCCACATTAGGGGACCAACCACGCTTCTCTTAAACCCTGTACTTCAGTTAAATGTAGGCCAAAACCCTTTAGCTCACCTTGATCCTTGATCGAAGGGGAAAAAATTCTTATTTTTGGCAAATCAATCAAGAATCAAAGTAAGCCATTTTTTGAACTGATCATTGACCATGATGATTTTTCTTATGGAGGTCCATCCAAACATGAGGAAATTTTGATGTAAGGGGTTTGATCAGTTTTTGAATGTCTTGATGAGAACTCGTACGGGTCCATTTTTCCAGATTCATCAACCGTACAGGTCCCCTTTTACCATCTAGGGGCAAATGTTGAACTAGAGCTTAAAGGGCATATCCAGTCGAAACTCAGGGCCAACCCCACTTCTCTTAAACTCTGTACTCCAGTTAGATATAGGGGCAAAACCCCTAGCTCACCTTGATTCTTGATTGAAAGGAACAATGATCCTTGTCTCCTCTAAATATTTTGAGAATCAACGTAACCTATTTTTGAATTAGTCACTAGCCAGGTTAATTTTCATGTGCTGTTCTTTTTCCCAGCAGGCAAATCTTACAAAGAAAAGCCTCTCCAATAGTAAGGAGCCTACCTAAAGACATTGACCCATTCCCCAGAAGTCGAATAAGCCAGGGGACACTCTCCAGGTCAGTCACCAAGGGGCACCTTTTGCATCTCTAGCAGAGCACCTACGTCATAATAGCTCATTTCCCAGCAGCAGAACCAAATCAAAGGGCATCCTCCCATTTCTCGATAGTAGGATCATTCAGCCATGGTCCCCCCGAGAAGAAACCATCAAGGGGGCACCCCACCCCCGGACAATTGGGACCAACCAAATATCTCTTCACTCAATCTTTACAGTTGATTAGGGGCAGAACCCTAGTACATCTTAGGTCATATTCTGATAAAACTTGTTTTTCCCCTACAAGTTAGTTAAGATAAAACCTGAACGCTAGCTAAAGGGGCACAACTTCCCTATCAAAGCATCTACATATGGATAGTTCGTTCCCTAGTAGACGGAACATTTAAGGGGCATCTCCCTATCCCCACAAGAACCCAACCTCCATCCCCATTGACTGCATGGTTAAAGAAACCATTTCCCCAGTCAAAGTAGTATCCGAGGGGCACCCCCCAACTAATTAGGCCTTCTTGAGATGGTTTTCAAGGATACTCCCCAGCAGCTAGGATGTCCCAGGAACACCTTACTCTAAACAATTGGAATTGCCCTCGAGCAGTTTCTCCCCAGCAGTCCAAAAGGACTAGCCATTCTAAGTCTATCTCCTCAGCAGTTAACTCCCCCAGGGGCACCCCCCAAGGTGCATTCCAGCTCAAGACAATTGGGACCAACCCAATGTTTCTAAACTCAGTCTTTTCAATTTGCTAGGGGCATACCCCCAATACACATTGCTAGAATATGCACTAATACAACTTACTTTTCCCCTGCAAGTCAGATAAAGGAAGCTACAAAGCGCATTCCCCATAGAAGTATCCCCAATGATCAACACAATCAGAAGGATCTACTCCTCAATAATTGAATCATCCAAGGGGATCTCCCTCCACTAGTCAAGCCACTCAAGTGTAATACCAAGGGGCATCCCCCACCACTCAAGCCACACAAAGGCAATACCAAGGGGCAAACCCCCACTAGTTAAATCATCTAAGGGGCACACCTCGACAATCTAAAATCATTTTGGGGATGACACTCCCTAAAATCAAGCTACTAAAAAGCCATCATCCCTAGCAGACAAGTCCTCCAGGGGCATACCAATCCATGTTGAGGATAAACCCAACATGTCTAAACCCAATTTGTATTTCGGGGACCAATCCCTATTTCACACATCTTCATTCTTGATTGAAAGGGCAAAAATATTTTTGTTCATCATAAAGTCAATCAAGAATTAAGATATGTTATTTCAGACAGAAACTAACTCAGTGTTTTTATTGTCTCTTAACAGGTTATTCAAATACACCAGTAGGAGAGTCATCCATCTTAGGAAAGAGATACACCAGCAGGAGAGTGATCCACCTTAGCAAAGTGATACATCTGCCAGGAGAGTCATCCCCCTATGGAAAGGGATACATCAGCAAGGAGAGTCATCTGCCTTAGGAAAGGGATACATCAGCTAGGAGACTCATTCACCTTGGGAAAGGGATACACCAGCCAGGAGAGTCATCTGCCTTAGGAAAGGGATACGTCAGCTAGGAGAGTCATCCACCTTAAGAAAGGGATATGCATGGTAAAAGAAGGTGATTTACCTAGACAAAAGAGCACAAAGAAAGGTTGTCCACCTCAAGGAAAGGACACCAACATTGGATACATATAGGGACATCCCCCCACTTCCCAATAGCGGAATCATTTAGGGGTAACCCCCCACTTCCCAGTAGTGGGATCATCTAGGGGCATCCCTCTACTTCCTAGTAGTGGAATCAATCTAAGGGCATCCCTCCCATTCCTCAGCAACAGAATCATTAGGGGCATCCCCCCACTTCTTAGTAGCGGAATCAATTTAGGGGAATCCCCTATAGTTCAGTCCTCCTAGGGGCATTCTTTGAGAGGCACCCTCCCAAGGGGCACTTTATTCCAGAGTAGTTGGACCCCACCCGACATTTCTCGAGCTTAGTTTACATTTCATTCAGGGACTAATCCCTACTCTCATGTCTTCATCCTTGATTGAAGGGTCAAAATATTTTATTAAAAAATAAGTCAATCAAGAATTAAGACACTTTATCCCATGCAGTAACTAACTCGGTGCTTTTATTGTCTCTTGATTGGTTATTCAAATTCATCAGCTAGGAGAGTCATCCGCCTCAGGAAAGGGATACACCAGCAGGAGAGTCATCCACCTTAGGAAAGGGATACGAGGAGAAGTCATCCACCTTAGGAAAGGGATACATCACCAGGAGAGTCATTCACCTTAGGAAAGGGATACATCAGTCAGGAAAGTTGATCCACCTTAGGAAAGGAGAGGAGGAGAAGTCATCCACCTTAGGAAAGGGATACATCACCATGAGAGTCATCCGCCTTATAAAGGCATACATCAGCTAGGAGAGTGATCTGCCGTAGGAAAGGGATATATCATCAGGAGAGTCATTCGCCTTAGGAAAGGGATACATCAGTCAGGAAAGTCATCCGCCTTAGGAAAGGGATATGATGAGAAGTCATCCGCCTTAGGAAAGGGATACATCAGCCAGGATAGTCATCCGCCTTAGGAAAGGGATACATCAGCCAGGAGAGTCATCCGACTTAGGAAAGTGATACATCACTAGGAGAGTCATCCACCTCAAGAAAGGGATAAATCAGTTAGGAAAGTCATCCACCTTAGGAAAGGGATACACCATCAGGAGAGTCATCTGCCTCAAGAAAAGGATACACTATATCAGCCAAAAGAGTTGATTCACTTCTTCCCCAGTAAAGTCACTAAGGGATACACTATCAGAAAGGAAACTCATCCGCCTCAGAAAAGGATATGCACTCGCAAGAAAAAGCCACACACCTCCGGAAAAAGGCACCACCCAAGTGAAGAGTTTGTCCTAAGAAAGGAAACCATTCAAATTACCACCACCGCCTTAGGTATAACTCCTAAACCCTCGCTCATGTCATGAGATCATATGGATCTATATCTACAGTGATCCCACGATGGGCAGTCTATGAGCACTGGATTCCAACGATCCATCTCGCGAAATGATGATGAGAGCTAGATAATGCATTCTTTCACAGGTGTTATCCATTAGAGGTGTCCCCACCACTGTAGAGTTGAGTTTGGCCATAACACGGAGACCTAGACTGACCTTAGGTACCCGTATGGGTGTTGCCAAGTGGTACGGATCCACTGGCAGACCCATACGGGTGACTACCTTACGTACGCCTAGGAGAGACCCATACAGGTCCCCTAGTACCTGTACAGGTTGGGCCCCACCCGTACGGGTATGCTTGTTTCCTGTTCAAGCTCTTTCAGAAGTAGTCACTTACCATTTTTGGGAAAAGGCAGGTTATAAATGCAGGATCACCGAATTCTAACCTAATTTCACCCTATAAAAAGGGGCCTTGTCCTCTCATTTTAAGAGGATTCACAACACAACATTAGATATATAACAAAATACTACAAAGAAATTGTAGTAAAGGTTCTAGCAATCTCTATAGGTTTAGTTGAGGTATAGGAGGTACAAAATAGGGAGAAAACCCATTCTTTGAGGTTTTGTGCACATTTTATTCATTCCTAATTTCATTTATTAGGATTAGGGGAGATTCTATCCACACAAATACTCACCCAAATAATTCTAATTAAGCATATACTTTGGCCAGACTCTCTCTATAGTAAAGGGATTACCTCAAAGTGGATTCACATCATAAAGGTAACGCTCTTGAGTTTCAAAGAGACTCACATCTCCATTATATTGTTGTTATTTACTTATTTTCTACCAAATGATTCAATTCTCATTTTGGGTCCGATCCTGACTAATGCTGGCTTTGTTTGTACCTAATATATCATTTCGATGATTGTACTGGTACACTAAACTCGTATAAAGGGAATTCTCGCTTCCATTTTATCTCTTCTATAATCAATCTGATTAAAATAAACTAAACACAGGTTCTATCGGATCCAACAAGACCCGTATGGGGCCCCCATACCCGTACGGGTCCCACCCACCCCATACGGGTATCAGTCTCTGGACAGAATCCAAATTTTAGTTTTCAATGAATAAAAATCAACCAACTTACCATTTTCCCATGCGGTCATTTTTACTAATAATCCGGTAAATCAACCCATAAAAGTTAAAATATGGCATTACCATGTAAATCACATTTTTCTCAATAAAATGTTGATTCATGGTAAGCTACAGACTGTGCTAACCTTTGTGGATGCAGGTGAATTTATTTGTATTTGTTTTATTACTTAGAACAAATGTATAGGTTCCTTTGCAATTCCCGCATTCCCCCCCCCCCAGTTGTAATATTGTTCCCCTTTCTATTATTTATGCTTTATTATAAACTGATAAACACATGCATTTTATATGAAAGAGTGTAGAAATAAGATTGATGTGATAATTCCCCAAATGATAAAAATGATGTGCTTTTACGTGGTGAATGTAATTTTGAATTAACTAAATGAAAAATAAGTGACTCATCCGATACTTGAATCTCTGATCTAAAAGGTATGAATCTACTGCCTAACAGGAACCGTACCAAAACTCTTTCCCAAGTAGACAACTTGGGTGGCGACTCTATCATTTATATCGAGATTTGGGTCTCGATTCTTTTATTCATTAAATTTGGCTTATTGTGGAAACCTGAACTAAAATGGTTTTATCACGCTTAAACAAGGAAACAACCCCGAGTTGGCTTATTGTGGAAACCTGAACTAAAATGGTTTTATCACGCTTAAACAAGGAAACAACCCCGAGTGGACCCTATCGCAAGGCACGAGAATTTCTGTCCCCTTATAGTGAGGTTATCCCACTGAGCAAGCGATTAGAATTTCCAATCACCAATAACGGGGTTGAACATGAAGCTTGTCTCTTTGGTCTTGATGCTCTTTGAAAAATAGGGGCAAGGGAAGCCAGGGTGATGAAAGATTCCACACTAGCAATAAAGCATGTTGTGGAGGAATGGGAAATCAACTAAGAGTTGCTCAGGCCGTATATGGAAGGAGTTTGGGACTTTTCAGTGCAATTCACTCAATGCTTCTTCCAATATATATCAAGGGACGAGAATCAAAAGGTAGATTCATTGGCTACTTTGGCCTCAATGTGGAAGGGAGAAGAGGCTCAGCCCATCCATCCATTTATTATAGAAATAGCTCGCTCCCCATTTTATGGGAAGGTTCGAGTTATGACCATCGAGGAGCAAAAGGTTTGTTGGTATGCTGACATCAAAAGGATTCTCAAAGAATGGAAATGTCCCAAAGGGTCATCAGGTTTAGATTGCTTGACTCTTAAAAGGTTAGGGACACAGTTTAGACTAGTTAATGAGGATCTCTTCAAGAGACGGCTGAAGGATTATTGTTGAGAAGTTTCATAGAAGATGAAGCAGAAAGGATCATAACCCAGGTACATTCAGGGGATTGCAGCCCACATATGAATGGGATGGCTTTAGCTCAAAAAATTTATAGAATGGGATACTTCTAGACAATAATGAACGCCAACTGCATCGACAAGGTTAGGAAATGTTAGAAGTGCTAGATTTATGGGGATATACAGCATTTACCCCCATCTGAACTTCATAATTTGTCTACTCCTTAGCCATTATTGGCATGGGGGATAGATATAATCGATGAAATTTGGCCATCGTCAACCAATGGGAACTAATTCATCATAGTTGCAGTTGATTATTTTTCAAAATGGGTAGAGGCCGGATCCTAAACCAGCATCACTGCCAAGAAAATGACCAAGTTCATAGAGAAGTATATATTTGGTCGTATGGGGTTCTGCACCATGTGGTATCCGATAATGGGGTTTAGTTTCAAGGGGCCACGACGGCATTATTTAAGAAATTCAATGTCGAGCATCACAGATCTTCTCCATATAGGCCACAACTTAACGGGGCAATTGAGGCTGCTAATAAATCAATCAAGAGGATTTTGTCCAAGACAGTGGCTACTTATAGGGACTAGGCTAATAAACTTCCTTTTGTGATTTGGAGGTATAGAACTAGCATAAGAACTCCCATAGATCAGACACCACTCTCCTTGGTTTATGGAATGGAAGCCGTATTACTAGTTAAAACAGAAGTAAGATCTCTAATAGTGGCACTTGAAGCCCAGTTAAAAGAGTCAGATTGTGCAAGGGATAGGTATGAGCAATTAAATGCAATAGATGAAAAGCAGCTCAAAGCACTTGACCACCTACAGATGTATCAATAGTGCATGGCTTGAGCTTACAATAATAGAGTCAGATACTTGAAATAACCTCTCAAAGCAGGTGATCTAGTTCTCAAGCAGCTACGCTAGGTCAATACTGAAGCTAGGGGTAAGTTCATGCCTAATTGGGAAGGACCGTTCGTAGTTAAGAAAGTGCTTAGCAAAGGAGGAGTCAAGCTTATAGATATGGATGGAAATGAGTTCGTGAATCCTGTAAATCAAGATAGGCTTAAGCATTATCATGTCTAGTTTAAAAGAATTAAATCATAAAAAAGCAGCATAGAGAATAAAAGAAATAAAGAATGAATCACCCGATGAGTGGTCCTCTACTACTCGAGCAAAAATTAGGGTGTAGCCCGCTGATCGGTATTCCGTAAACCGGTTCGGCAAAAATTAGGGCACTCTAACGCAAAGAAAGCCCGCTAAGTTGAAAACCCGAAAAGGGTGGCTTAGGCAAAAGTTAGGGCATTGAGAGAAAAATGTCAATTGCTTTCTGGAAAATCTTTAAAATACCAGTAGGCAGTAGGAGTTAACCATTAGAAATTGTTACCATTGCCTATGTACTCAAATTAATTGCATCAATGAACATGTTATGATTTTGCTAAGAATCTTGGTCTTATGAATGCATGTATGTCTTTAGGTGAAATAATCGCAGGTGTGTGAACATCAATTTTTCTCTACATGTTATGCATCATTGTTAATCCTTTCACTATACATGTAATCCAACGGAGATAAAAGTCTCAAAAGAAATCAGGCATATGCAAAACTTAGAAAAAGTCTAGTGACTGAGCCGCTACGGACATTCCAGGCAAAAATTAAGATAGTCTGCTAGATTGAAAACCCAAAAGGGCAGTCCAGGCAAAAGTTTAGACAAAACAAAAAGCCTGCTGGGTTGAAAACCCGAAAGGGCGGTCCAGGCAAAAATTAAGGCAAAAAAGAAAGAAAAGCTTCTTAGATTGAAAACCTGAAAGCAAGGTCTAGGGGAAAGTGAAAGCCAAAAAGAAAAAGTTTGTTGGACTGAGTCATTAAGGATAATTCAAGCAAAAGTTAGGACAAAAAGAAAGAAAATAAATAAATGTTCGATAGGTCGTCTCACATCAAATGACCTATGCAAAAGTTAGAACATCACTTGGTCCCCTCACTGGATAGAAGTAATACGGGTTCGCAAAGCAGCAATACTCAATGATCTTAGTTCAGAAAAAGAAAAATCAGCGTGCATAAAAGTTAAATGTCAAAAGTACTAATCCAAGTTTACATTCAAAATAAGCCACGTGGGGCCTAAAAGTATTAAACAGTTTAGAAAGTAATAAAAGTGCATCATAATCTAAGTTGTTGGGGAATTTTATCCTTCGCGGCCCGCTAGAGTCTGATCGTGTGTATTCGCTAGCAAATAATACACATCTATCATTATGTGATCCTCGGCTTCACCGGAACTAGCAGTTGGCTGGTGTGAGCTGACGACCCCCGATCCCCCCGCCCGCACTGTAAGCTTTAATGCTCTTCGGCGTGGGGCAAAGAAACAACGAGCGCTGTGAAGCGTGCTAAGGGATATTCCTTATTTTAGCGTGATGAAAACGATAATGGAAAATGATGTTAATGTTGAAATTTAGTCCGATTTATGGGTTAAGGGATACGAGACTTAGAATCCCGTATTTTAAGATAGAGTCGCCACCCAGTTAAGCTCCACCGGGAATTTGGGTTACATATTCCCACTGGTTGGTTGGACTGTACCTTAAAACAGAGATTCTAGGTTCTGATGATGTTGCTTACTTTTCAATTTTTAAATCAAGCGATTATATTTCAATAAACGTGACCTTAGTTCTTATGCGATTTAATCAGATTATTGTTTGGTGTTTTCGGTTTATTATGCCATACATCACACGGATAGCGATAAATAAACAAAGCAAGGAAATAAAATTATTACAAGGCTTTACGAATACCTATACATTTTTCTAATGCGAGAAAGTAAATAAAAACGATAAATAAATAAATGGGGTGAAACCGGATATTAATTGAGCTTACCGACTCAGATCCGGCTCCAAAAAAGGCAATAGAAATACGAGATCAATCATAAATAAATTTCAGATAAATAAATGTGGAAATTAACCACCTAGCATGAAGAAAGCATATTTTTTGGATTTTTCGGGATAAAATCGTAATTTTCGGGTATTAATTAATTATCTAACAACCTAAAAAGGGTGAAATGAATTAACTAAACATCTAAAATTAATTTTAGCATATTCAGAACATTTTTGGGATTTTTAGTTGGTGGAAAACAATTTATTTAGATTTATTTAGTTAAAATACCATTTTTAAGCCATTAAAATGCATACTAAATCAAATAAAATAAAAAATAAAATCCAAAAAACAGAATAAAATTAATAAAAACAAATTCATATTATTCATGAATTTTTAGAAATTTTTCGGGTTGAAATCGAAGTCAAAAACGCAAGAAAAAGGCGAAAAAGGGCTAAAACAGCTTTTGGTGGCAAAAGGCTTTGGTGACAACCTTAACCGCCACTTCTATAGCCTTGACCGCTATAGTGGCAGCAGTGAAGGCTATAGCGGCGGCAGTCAAGGCTGTCACTATAGCCTTTCCCGTGCCAAACCTTTTTTAGGGGAAAATCGGTGTTTTTGCATCCACAAACTCAAAATCATTAAAGTTTTAAGTCGTAATCAATTATATTTCAATAGATCTGGACTTAAAACACTCAAATAATGTTAATTTTATGGATTTGGGTAAGAAAATATCCAAAAAACGTAAAAATAACGGGACCTCTATAGGGGTAGAGTTCACCTCCATAGCTATAGCCTTCACCGCTATTACAGTAGCGGCCAAAGCTATAGGGGTAGAGGTGAAGGGTATCCCTATAGAGGTCAGATTATTTTCCGACGGTTTTCTAAGAACACCAAGAAAAAAACCGAGAAACAACACCAAAAGCCGCAAAAACAGCAACAAAAGACAAAATAAAATGAAGTAAAAGATCAAGGGAACTCAGTTTTGTTACCTCTGGGCCGTGAATCTAACTCAAGAGACTCGAATCGGACGTTTGGCAAGCTTTTGATGATTTTCCGATGGAAACAGCGACGGAAATAGCGACGAAAATAATGACGGATTGTTTGGGTGGTATTTAGGAAAAAAGTCTCTAAAACCCTATTTAATCCGTTTTAACCTATGATTTCTAACTGATTTTAGTGTTTAAGCTATGAGATCGAGCCTAAGAACAACTGAGAATCTAGATTAGAGAGGATTAAACTCAGATTCTAGCTTTTCTTAAGTTTTCTCTCTCTAGTTCTACCTTTTCTCTCCCTTGTTCTTCCTCTTTTCTCTCTAAAATGATTTCTAAATCCTAAAGTCTGGAGAAAAAGTCCCCCACTCGCCCTCTTGAATTGGTTTAAATGCTCTCACACACAAAAATCCACCGACTTAGATGAATTTTCGGTAAAAATACGTGGCCAAATCGCTAGAGGGGAGAGAAACAAAGTGGCACGGCCTGAAACAGGTCGTGCCAATTCGACCGCCACCGTCACAGAAGCATCCACTGCCACAAAGGTGACGGTGGCTACTGCCACGGGAAGCGGGGTGGCCACAACAAGGGTGGCCACCCCAGTGGAGTTCACCGCCACAAAGGGTAGCAGTGAACGCCACCACGACGGCGGTGACTGCCACAAGAGTGGTGGCCATCGTCGCCGGATGGCAGGCTATCACCGCCGCCGCCACTGGCGGTGGTGGCAGCAAAAAGGACTGCTAGGGCTAAGATAATCTAGGGTTTTAGTTAATTAGGGTTAGGGTTTGGTTTTAGGCAATTAGGGTTTTTTGTGTAATTAATTAGGGTTTTTGGAGAGTTTTGGCTAATTAGGGCAGATTTAGGGTTTTGGCTTCCAGCGCCTATATCTTCAACTATGGTTATCTGATTAAGGCGATTCTTGACATTCCGAAAAGCTCAGAGAGTTAGGAATCCAACGGTATAAAGGATACTTGCTGAAAATGTTCAAATCTTATAGAAAACTACACGTGAGCGATAGGAAACCACTAATCCTAAATGCATACGAACGATATTTAAGCGCCGCAAAGGTCCGAAATCATCAAAAATGTACTTGCCAAACACGATTCGACCTTCCAAGAATAGATTTACTAGACTATACGAGGTCAGAGCAACAAGTCATCATCGTTCCAAGGGTCACCAAAAAGCCCGTGCTCACAGGCTGCCCCTCAGGAGATTAGCACTTGACGAGCCAAGTGTGATATCACGAAAGACCAAGGGATAGAGGGATATACCTGACATGTGGATTCTTGAATTAGTTGTCTTCTAGGGTTGCCGTAAACAGACCTATCAAGAACAAAATTCTGACTTGGATGTTGATTCGGTATACCTGATATGCAGATTCTTAAACCAGTTGTCTTCTGGGATTGCCATAAACAGACCTATCAAGAACAAAATTGACTTAGTGATTGATTAGGTGTTGCCTTCATTGCCCCAAATAGTTTTGGGATAGATTGGTTAGTTGCTTCGAGAAAAAGAGTAGGGCTTTCTTGAGGTGGTTGTCTATCAATGGTCATGGGATGTATCATCAACGGACCTATCGAGAGGGAAGGAGGTTGAACTAGGCATGTCGAAGATAAGGGTAGTACCGAGAACTCTAAGGGCTTCACTAAGAAATGCCGAGAACTTCTAACGAGGTCGAACTGGTATTTGCTTAGCTTAAATGCATGTTGGGAATATCAAACGAGATCCCTAGACTGAAACGCATACTAAGAACTTAGCTGGAAGGTGCTGAGCACTTCTAACGAGGTCAGACTGGGATATGCTTGGGTTGAATTGTAAACCAGAAATATCAAACGAGACCCCTAGACTGGAATGCATACCAAGAACTTAACTGGAAGGTGCCAAGCACTTCTAACGAGGTCGGATTGGGATATTCTTTGCTTGAATCGCATGCCGAGAATATCAAACGAGATCCCTAGACTGGAATACATACCAAGAGCTTAATTGGAAGGTGCCGACCACTTCTAACGAGGTTGAACTGGGATATGCTTGGCTTGAATCATATGCCGAGAATATCAAATGAGACCCCTAAACTGGAACGCATACCAAGAACTTAACTAGAAGGTGCCAAGCACTTCTAACAAGATCGAACTGGGATATGCTTGGCTTGAATCGCATGTCGGGAATATCAAATGAGACCCCTAGACTGGAACACATACCAAGAACTTAATTGGAAGGTGCCGAGCACTTCTAATGATGTCGGACTGGGATATGCTTAGCTTGAATCGCATGCTAGGAATATCAAATAAGACCCCTAGACTGGAATGCATACCAAGAACTTAACTAGAAGGTGCCAAGCACTTCTAATGAGGTCAGACTGGGATATGCTTGGCTTGAAACGCATGCCGGAAATGTCAAACAAGATCCCTGGACTGGAACGCATTCCAAGAACTTAATTGAAAGGTGCGAAGCACTTCTAACGAGGTCAGAATGTGATATGCTTGGCTTAAAATGCATGCCGGAAATGTCAAACGAGATCCCTAGACTGGAACGCATACCAAGAACTTAATTGGAAGGTGTCGAGCACTTCTAACGAGGTCGGACTAGGATTTGCTGAAAAATGCCTAAGGAGACCGTTGGACTAAATGCATTAGGCTTGTTCACAGAAATTTTGAGATAGTAGAGAGAGATATGAGCTACGCTTTTGTTGCTTAATTGATTTTGCGGAGACAAAAAATTTTGCCCCTTCAATTAAGCAAAAATGGAAGAATGAAACCGAAATAAAGTCAAGATTTCCGGGGAGTCCAGAGAGATTATTGAAGCCGAGTGCCGAGTCTAGCTGATATGCCCCTGGGTATTTGAATTAAGGTACCCTCTAGGCATTTGCATTGAGGTGCCCCTAGATATTTGCATTGAGGTGCCCCTAGATATTGGCATTGAGGTGCCCCTAGGTATTTGCATTGAGGTGCCCTTGGGAGATGCTTCTGAGTTTTGATTTTAGGATCCATCGGGTTAGTTGTCCTTTTGAATTGCCCCACGGTGTGCCTGTCAAGAAGGCTTTAAAGCATTGGTAAGCCATATAAATCGCATTTTTATTGCTTAATTGATTTTGTGGAACAAAAAAAATTTTCCCCTTAAATTAAGCAATAAAAACGGAAGAAAAAGAAATAAGAGTTGAGATTTCTGGGAGGCCAAGGAAACTGCCAATGTTGAGCATTGAGACTAGCTGACGTGCCTCTGGGAGAAATTCTGAGATGCCCCTTGATACAGGCTCTTGATTGGAGGTCAAGCGCATAACCCGAGGATATTTTTCCTTACTTTGTTTCCTATAGAATTCAGCATAGAATAATAGACATGAACATTATGCATGAATGTATGAATGCATGAGATACTTAGATAGGTCATCTTCTAGCTGACAGGTTAACTTGCTTGATCGACTTTGCTCAATTCGGGGAAAGATTGACTTTCTTAAAAAGGGAGGATACATGGAATTGCTTTGCGGTACGGACAAAATAAGAATGCCTCTGGAGTAGGATTAGGGATGTTATGCATATTAGGTGAGAATGCCCCTGGTGGAGAACTAGGGAATCCGTGGTGAATCGACTGCAGATTGATTGCTAGATCAGGCATGGCGGAGACAAGGGGGGTGCACGAAGCAGAGCTCAAGATTCTGAATAACAAATGACCGGGGGCTATCACTACTAACAAATTCTACCAAGGATGGCTTCAGAAGATTAGGATATTGAGGAATCAAGATGCTTGGTTGCAGTCAAGAATTGAGTGGACATGGGCGGAGGAAGAATTTGAGTCCGTCGAATCTATTAGACCAGCGAACATATCCATGCATTCTGATGCTGATGGTGATGATACAGATATCCCGATGTGATCGATGGTAGTCGGTAATCATTGTTCTAATTGTGTTAGTTTTTGCATAGACCCGAACATTGTGTTGGGCCTATCAGACTTGTTCATATTTTGCTTTTAAGTTCTAATTTTTGCTTGGACCGCCCTTTTCGGGTTTTCAATCCAGCGAACTATCCTGGCTTTTGCATAGACCTTAATTCTTTTCAGTCTATCAAGATTTTTGCCTTTTATCTTTACTTTTTTTTCTTTTGAAGGAATTGAGTTGATTGCACGAAACCCCACGTTCGACTTACTTGCAACATCTCGCCTTTTGGGCCCAATATATTCATTCACGCACAAACATAAAGAATTCAGTAAAAGTGACATTTTCGTTAGTTGAATTAAGTTTGAGTACATGATGATGATAATCATTTCTATTGACCCAAACTCTTGTGCTGACTAACCTCTGAAGGTTTTCTAGCCATCATACTCTCTTAGCTCACTTTACCTTGACTTTTGCCAAGGCTGCCCTTTTCGGGTTTTCAGCCTAGCGGGTCATTTTGCACCCTAACTTTTGCCTAAATGGTTTGTAGAATACCGATCAGCGGGATACACCTTAATTTTTGCCCAAGCAGTAGAGGACCACTCGCTGGGTGATTGATATATGCTTTTTATGTGATAATTTTCTGGATTTGATTCTTTTTGGTTAGCTATAATAACGCTTCGACCTGACTTGGTTGATAGGGTTTATGAACTCATTACCATCGATAATCATGCCCCTTGGATCGAGCATATTTCTGAACACACGAAGTCCTACCCAATCTGGTTGGAACTTCCCCCTTGGGTCGGTGTTGGCAGGCTTTGCTTGCTTTAGAATCAGATCATTGGCCTTTGACTAATATTTGATGCTTGACACGGTTGTTGTTCAGCCTCACTATACGCTTTTGATATTTCTAAAAACTATTCAAGCTACTCAGGCTACGCCTTAGTCCATAAGGTTCTCTTTGACGCTGGGTTCAATACGACTCTCGGTTTCAGTTGTCCTACTAGCTCGTGGGCAGTAAGGTGAAGATCTGTGGTGCTCGGCCCCAAATTTCTTGATCGATCAGTGGTTGCTCCTCGGGGTTGAAATCCATTACTTGAAATGATGTGATGAGGTAGGTTGTACCGAGGCAAGATGTGTTTCTTGATGAACTTGACCATCTTCTAGGCGGTAATACCGGTGAAAAGGGTCGGCTTCCCCCTATACCGATGAGGGACGAATCTTACCGATCATATGTGTCCCGCTCGCCGAGAATGGCCAAGGAGGAGATAAACAGGGAAGGTTTGAGGGTGTAAGGGAATGGATAGGGGGGAAAGGTAATGTTGTATGGGGGCGGGAAATTTGAGAATGGGTGGGCGAAGAAAAGGTAAGCCACAACTCTATCGAAGATGATCTAATGATGCCCTTCCTCCATAATCGGCTGACACTTCTTCGATAGTTTGCACATAGCTGTAAGGCCAGTGATGGACTGATTGACATATTGGATCTATCCCAGGAAGGCTGAGCTTCTTTTGCTATTTCAGGCATGGAGATGAGATGCTCGAGAATTCGATGACGAATCATGGGTGTCTAGGTATGACTAGGCGAAAGTGTTATCATGATCTTAAAGCACTCGTTATCTCTCATTTTCTTCCAAAGTTTAGGTCATTAAAAAGTGGTAACCATTACAGATTATCATCTGTACTCAAACTTATTTCAGTTAAAGAAACGTCATGAATACTAAACATATTATGCTTGTGACAAAAATGAATGCATGGACCTGTTGGGCGAAACAGCAAACAGATAAGCAAAAAGAGAGTCTTTTATTAAATTAAAGTGCCTTAAAGGCATAATTGTTCACATCTAAACTACTAGAAACACAAAGAAATAAAATTACATCATAGAAAAATCATCCTCCATGGGCAGAGGGTCTTGATTGGTAGAGCTGGTAGACTAATTATCCTTGGTAGCTTTCATTGGGGTATCGTCCAGGGCGAAGTCAACAACCTTTGCTTGCTCAGCTGATAACTTGTATCCTTCATCCGCTAGAGACCTCGCGGGATTCTTGACTTTAGAAAAGATGGCTTTAATGATATCATACGGACCCCTAACTCTCTTTGGTGAGCCAAAAAGCGGAGGTGAACCCTGACAGTTAAGTTCTTTTTCTGGCTCAACTATCTTTCCATTCCTCACTAAACGGTTGATGTCTTGGATCAACTTCTGACACTCGTCAATGTGGTGGCCTTGCTGAACATGATACGTGCAAAAGTTATACTTCTCCTCCTCCTTAGTAGGCTTATGCTCGCGAAGGGCTCTAAGGAGGCCGAACTCCCTTAAGGTGCCCAAGATTACACTGAGGGGTAATTTCCACGGACCTGTAACATTCTCTGGGTTATATTTGGGAGCTAGAATAACTAGTGCCTGAGCAATCATCCGATCTTGAGGGGACGTCCCGAGATTCGACTTGCTAGCTTGCGAAAGCTTTTCCTTCACCTCGGCCTATGATGGGACAGCACGAGGTCCTACACACTCTTTGAGCTTTGGTTTTTAACTCTCTTCGAAACTAAAGAGTAGGAACGTATGCAACAGAGCCTCTATTTTGGGCGTCATGCCTGGAGATTGAACGACCTAGTCGCTAGATGAGTGGGGTGCCAACAGATGCGTGAGAGCTTCAATTTTAGGTGTCATGCTTGGAGGTTGCATGACCTGGTCGCTAGAGGGATGGGGTGCACCAAACTGGAATGGTGAAGCAAACGATGAGGGCCTGACCGGAGAGTTAACTTACAGATTAGTGTTGAAAGGGTTTTACGGGTAAGCAGCCCCTCTCGAAGCAACAATAAATTGAGGAGAAGTAGGAAGAAAGGACTTTGGAGGCATTTGAGGTTGAGATGGATTCTGATCCAGTTGGAATGGACCGAATCGGGGTTGGATAGGAGAAATTGATCGAGCGGGCTGAAACTGATCCGGGGTTATTGGGGTTAACGTAAGTTAGCTCATACTGGTGCGAAAACCAGGCTTGAAGGTATGGTCTGGAGCTTGGGTTGGATGAGCAAATACGGGCGATGGAGATTGCATGATATCCCGACCAAAGTGAAATGGAATAGGCGAAGGTTGAGTAGGCTGTTGCACACACTGAATTGATTGAATTGGTTGAATAGAAGACTGAGCCTAGAATGGCAGAATCTGAACTGACCCACTTTGAGTAGTCTCTGGTTGTCCCCGAGCTTGAATACCAATCATCGAAATCCTTTGTACACTTCTTTTCTCTTCCAAAACTGGGCAGACCGAATCTTGGATCTGCCCTTAAATTGCATCTCAAAATTGATCAGATCGAAGAAATACTGATAAAGCATTGGCAATCTCGGAAGTCAAAGGAGAGTGACCCTGATCAGGCGGGAGGAAAGGAGGAGAAAAAGAACCTTCAGATGGAACCTATCCACCAGCGGTAAATTAGATATAGTAAAAAGAAACAGTATTCCGAAACTGAGCTTGAAACTGAACTAGATGATGATTGAATCTGACGGGAGCGGTGCCTTGGTCTAACTGAGAAATCGGAAGATGATCAGCCCAAATCAAACCGTGAATGAGATGGATGATAACATAAACATTCGAGTGATGAATGCCATATATACGGGAGGTTTAGAGAGGTAAAGAGTAGAAGAGCTTATGATGCGAAGCTTGACCCCAAAATACGTTAGACGTCAAATTCCTCGCTATGCCTAGCGAACTAGGTATAGGTCGTCGGGATTCAAACGATCTCAGGCATTTTATTAAATTCCCCCTTCAAGTGAGGAGAGAATAGGGGTAAGCGAAAACCAAAAATAAAGATCGGCCACAGGCGGCCTATGCATGAGCTTTGTATGAATGAGCATAACACAAGTAGCACACGAAAGCAAACAAACCTCTTCCAACCTTATGACTCCTGCGTAGCACCAATTTGTAGTCTTGGGGTAACTCTAGCTCCAGGAAACGGCAAGAGAGTATGCGACCTAAATCTATATTATTTTGGTGAACCTGAAGGGAAGTTGCTATGGCTAGATTTATCATGGTTTGTAGTCTCAAACTGCTGGTGTCGTGAATGACACTGTAGAAGGGTCTCATTTACCTTGATTCCATGTAACTCAACCACTCCTTAAATAAGTGCAACCGCGAGAATTACACGTTGGTTGAAATGAGTGTTTCACCCACAAATATCCCCAATTCCTGGCGGGCATGAGGTATACAAGTGAGCTTCACGGGGGTGATAAAAAGGGCACCTTAAAACTTAGAATCTAACTAAGCGGTGGAGAAAAAGGCATAAGAAATAAAGCGTTGATTTAAAAATGATTTAGGCACATCATCAAAATTCTTTAACCAATGGTGAAAATAAGAGCGATTTTCAAATTTTAAGTTAAAAGGAAAAACCCCAGCAAAGTCGCCACTGTGAGCCGACGACAGGGATATTCCTTATTTTAGCGCGATCAAAACGATAATGGAAAATGATGTTAATGTTGAAATTTAGTCCGATTTATGGGTTAAGGGATACGAGACTTATAATCCCATATTTTAAGATAGAGTCGCCACCCGGTTAAGCTCCACCGGGAATTTGGGTACAATATTCCCACCGGATGGTTGGACCGTACCTCAAAACAGAGATTCTAGGTTCGGATGATGTTGCTTACTTTTTAATTTTTAAATCAATCCGATTATATTTTAATAAACGTGACCTTAGTTCTTATGCGATTTAATCCGATTATTGTTTGGTGTTTTCAATTTATTATGGCATACATCACACGGAAAAGCGATAAATATACAAAGCAAGGAAATAAAATTATTACAAGGCTTTAAGAATACCTATACATTTTTCTAATGCGAGAAAGTAAATAAAAGCGATAAATAAATAAATGGGGCGAAACCGGATTTTAACTAAGCTTACCGACTTGAACCCGGCTCCAAACGAGGCAATAGAAATACGGGAACAATCATAAATAAATTACGGATAAATAAATGCGGAAAACAATTACCTAGCATGAAGAAAACATATTTTTTGGATTTTTCGGGACAAAAACGTAATTTTCGGGTATTAATTAATTATCTAACAACCTAAAAAGGGTAAAATAAATTAACTAAACATCCTAAAATCAATTTTAGCGTATTCAGAATAATTTTGGGATTTTTAGTTGGTGGAAAACAATTTATTTAGATTTATTTAGTTAAAACACCATTTTTAAGCCATTAAAATGCATATTAAATCAAATAAAATAAAAAATAAAATCTAAAAATAGAATAAAATTAATAAAAACAAATTCAGATTATTCCTGAATTTTTGGAAAATTTTCGGGTTGAAATCGAAGTAAAAAACGCAAGAAAAAGGCGAAAAAGGGCTAAAACAGCTTTTGGCGGCAAAAGGCTTTGGTGACAACCTTAACCGCCACTGCTGTAGCCTTGACCGCTGTAGTGGCAGCAGTGAAGGCTATAGCGGCGGCAGTCAAGGCTGTCACTATAGCCTTTGTCGCGCCAAACCATTTTTAGGGGAAAATCGATGTTTTTGCATCCATAAATTCAAAATCATTAAAGTTTTAAGTCGTAATCAACTATATTTCAATAGATCTAGACTTAAAACACTCAAATAATGTTGATTTTATGGATTCGGGTAAGAAAATACCCAAAAAATGTAAGAAATAATGGGACCTCTATAGGGGTAGAGTTCACCTCCACAGCTATGGCCTTCACCGCTATAACAGTAGCGGCCAAGGCTATAGGGGTAGAGGTGAAGGCTATTCCTATAGAGGTCGGATTATTTTTCGACGGTTTTCCAAGAAAACCAAGGTAAAACCAAGAAACAACACCAAAAGCAGCAAAAACAGCAACAAAAGAAGAAAAAAAATGAAGTAAACGATCAAGGGAACTCAGTTTTGTTACCCCTAGGCCGTGAATCTAACTCGGGAGACTCGAATTGGACGTTTGGTAAGCTTTTGATGATTTTCCGACGGAGACAGCGTCAGAAATAGTGACGAAAATAGTGACGGATTGGTTGGGTGGTATTTGGGAAAAAGTCTCTAAAACCCCATTTAATCTGTTTTAACCTATGATTTCTAACTGATTTTAGTGTTTAAGCTACGAGATCGAGCCTAAGAACAACTAAGAATCCAGATTATAGAGGATTAAACCCGGATTCTAGCTTTTCTTAAGCTTTCTCTCTCTAGTTCTTCCTTTTCTCTCTCTTGTTCTTCCTCTTTTCTCTCTAAAATGATTTCTAAATCCTAAAGTCTGGAGAAAAAGCCCCCCCTCTCTCTTAAATTGGTTTAAATGCTCTCACACACAAAAATCCACCGACTTAGGCAAATTTTCGGAAAAAATATGTTGCCAAATCACGAAAGGGGAGAGAAACAAAGTTGCACGGCCTGAAACAGGCTGTGCCAATTCAACCGCCACCGTCACTGCAGTGACCGCCATAGGCGCGACGGTCACCGCTATGACAGCAGTATCCACCTCCATAAAGGTGGGAGTGGCTGCTGCCATGGGAAGCGGGGTGGCCACAATGCATTCACCGACACAAAGGGTGGCGGCGAACGCAACCACGACGGCGGTGACCGCCACAAAAGTGGCGACCACCGTCGCCAGATGGCATGTTATCACTGCCGCCGCTGCTGTCGGTGGTGGCAGCAAAAAGGGCTGCTAGGGCAAAGATAATCAAGGGTTTTAGTTAATTAGGGTTAGGGTTTGGTTTTAGGCAATTAGGGTTTTTTTGGGTAAATAATTAGGGTTTTTGGAGGGTTTTGGCTAATTAGGGCAGATTTAGGGTTTTGGCTTCCAACGACTATATCTTCCACTACGGTTATCCGATTAAGGCGATTCTTGACATTCCAAAAAGCTTGGAGAGTCAGGAATCCAACGATATAATTGATACTCGCTGAAAATGTTCGGATCTTGTAAAAAGTAGTGAAACAAATTATTGCACGCGAGCGACACGAAATGACTAATCCTAGATGCATGCGAATGATATTTAAGCGGCGCCAAAGGTCCAAAATCATAAAAAAATGTACTTGCCAAATGCGATTCGACCTTCCAAGAATAGAACAACTAGATTGTACGAGGTCAGAGCAACAAGTCATCATCATTCCAAGGGTCATCGAAAAGCACGTGCTCACAGCTGGGTAGAGGCCTTAGTTTTTGAGGCCCTATAGCAGCCCTAACAGCATCAGCTCCCTCAGCATGGCCTTAGTCTTTGAGGCCCTATAGCAGCCCTAACAGCATCAGCTCCCTCAGCATGCTGATCTCCACC
Organism: Euphorbia pulcherrima; assembly: GCA_947683365.1. Classification (NCBI taxonomy): domain Eukaryota; kingdom Viridiplantae; phylum Streptophyta; class Magnoliopsida; order Malpighiales; family Euphorbiaceae; genus Euphorbia; species Euphorbia pulcherrima. Next base: position 21,105,035 of record CANTUS010000007.1, on the reverse strand, counting down.
CCTCTGAATCACTCAATAGGCAGAGAGATCATCCTCGAACACAAAATCAGGTGGATCCGACATCTATCTGTCCTTAGTCATCCTTGCTAGCTAGCCCTACAGCATCTCAATCTCAGCCCTCGCCTGAGTAGTCTCAGCCCTAGCCTGGTCAGCCTCAGCAGTGGTTGTTCGCAGCTACTCCTCCAAGAATTTAGCTCTCGCCCATGAAGTATCCAAGTCCCAAGCGAACTTTCTGCGCTCCATGGTCAGTAGAGTCCATAATAGAATCATAAGATCAGTACACATACATGAATGTCATGGCATGCATCATGCATAGTTTATTAAATTTTGTAGGTAAAAGAAACATACCGAAGCCAGTGCATCCTGGGCCAGTAGCAGATCCCGCACGAAGAAGTAGCCCCTGGCAATCCTCTCAGCCTCAGAAATGGTCACCTAAAAGAGAAAGTCATATCAGGATAGGACATTCTAAGCAGTCAGTACGAAGGGCAAAATTAAAGCAGATAATTCCTTACGTGAGTGGAGCTAGAGGGAGTAAAACCAATAGGCTGGGCTGACTCCTCGAGCTCCTTGATAGCTCGCTTCTCTGAATGGTTGAGGAGCTAAAAGAAAGTATATAGCTCTACTTGGAGGACTCCTCTCTCACGGGCCCAAAAGTGTGAGACCACTTCATCGGCGGCTTAGCAACAGTAGCAAGCCTTTTTCGTGTAGATATGGGAGGTTGTAACAATAAAAGATTGCACATAGGATCATAAATAGCAAGGTATTCATAAGGGTTAAGTTAAGAAAATACTTGAGAAGAAGGGGTAGTAGACCTAGCTGACCCTCAATCCCCCGAACTATGGATGGACCCCCATGGTCACCCCTCAGTCCACCCTCATTGTCGTCATCATCATCATCATCTTAACTATCGCTCTAGTGGAACTCAAAAGGGACATCCTTGTGATGAATCCTCTCGCAAGGAAGAAGGAGCGAGGAATCAATGAACTCAGTATAGGAGCCCTCTACCGATACCACGTGAGCCCCCTCGCCCAATAGGTACAACCCCTGGTCGGTACCAGGCATCAGATACGACCAGAAGACACCCGCTGGGATCGGAGGAGGGATCGGTCTCTCTACCATAGCACTAGCCCTCCACCCTCAAACTCGCTCACCGAAATACCACTCAAACGAGAATAGTGACTCCAGGACAAAGCGGCGGTCATCCATGCCGCCCCGCATCTGCTCAATAGCCCCGTGTAAATCCAATCTCTCCCATGGGTCTTGGATAAACTACATAAAATAAATGCACCGTAAGTATCGCAACCTAGTGAATACAATTTCTACTAATGGTTTGTTGAAATGCAAAATGCAGGTTTAGTATGGAAGAAGTTTACCTTATCTTAGCGCAGCTGGCGTAGGAACTCTTTGTACTATGCTATGGTCAAGGGCTGACCCTACCAAAGCCCCGTCCACCTGGAAATGATGTGAGGTGTCTCAGGCTGCATGGGCGAACCCGACCTAGGGATAAGTTGGTGCTCAAAGGCCCAAATCTGTAAGACAAAGTAAAATTAGCTGCAACTCAATTTTAATAAAAGGCTAAAGCACAAAAGATCAGTCTGGGATTTACCAATAGTATCAAGTGGCAGATCTTAAGCTCAGACTGCTCACCCCAAACTCCGACGTCTAATCTATAATATAGCTGCGCCAGAATGGCCCAGCACCTATTCTTGTCTGGCACAGCAGTAAGATCCTCTACAGAAGAGAGAAAACATTATTAAGGTTCCTCGAATAGCTCAGGAAAAAGATGGTAGTAAGGAATGTCATCAGGAAAGACCGGGCGTACTGATCCCTCCTATCCGTAGCAACAGGACTCGGCTGCCCGATCCAATGAGTATGCAAGCCCATATACTTGAGCTTGTTCGTCCCCCTCGGACGGAGCCCAAGTAATCTCACAATGTAGGCCTTCACCTCAGGCCGGGAATGCCACCTGTCAGCATAGAAATCAAAATGGATGATGTCTCCTCTCCAGTCCAGCCCCGTCAAGGTGTACATGTCTGAGGGAGTAATGGTGACCTCCCCAATCGATAGATGGAATGTGTGGGCTATCTTTGACCACCTCTCTGTAAGGGCTGGAATGGCACCTGGGGCTAGTGTCTTTAGAGCCTAAGGGACGGCCCTAATGATGTCACTAAAGCCAAAAGAATCTATACGGGCTAGTAGCTCGGTATCCCCCTCGGTACGGATCTCCTCGTACCACTTCCTGTATATGCTCAGAGCTCTCACACTCTTATATTGAAATTGCAAAGATAAAATTACAACTCCATAGGGTTAGAATACAGCAGAAAAAATTAGAAATTAGAAAAGAATTGCAGAAATAAAAAAACTCTGCATTTTGTCCCTAAGGACAGGACCCGAATGGGTCTGCCCCACCTGTACGGGTCCACAAGCGGCTCTCGTACCCGTATGGGTCCCCTACGAACAGTCCCTAAGAGAAAAACCTCCTAAAAAATCCAAATGCATCCAAAGTTCATCCAAAACTATCCTAAAAGCATCCTAGACTAAAGCTACATGCATCAGGCTCTATTCCAAGGTCTAAAACACCCTAATTCATGCTAAAATTTGAGAAATTTCCAAGGAACCCAAAAAAGGATAATGGAGAATCAAACAAAATTACCTGAACTTTGGAAGCATGAGTGTTATAAGAGGGGATTAGAGGCACTTCACAGATAGGAGTGAGCCCCAGTAAATGAGTCCTCTTTAGGAAAGGCGCACCTGACTGAAACCGGGCATTCTCAAAGCCCTGAATCTCCCACTAGGGGCAAATCCTTGCGTCTAATGGTGAAGCGGCCAGTCTTTGGGATCTTTTTATACATTTTGATCAGTTCTAGGAAGAAATCATTAGAGAATGCAAAATGGGAAGATTTTGTATGAGGAGGGATACAAGGAGTCTGATCAGCTTTTAAAACCCTTAACGGGGACTCGTACGAATCCCACCACACCTGTATAGGTCCCATCTCTTAAGGTCCCCACCCGTACGGGTCCTGGCCCACCCGTATGGGCCTTCTCTTGCCATCTAGGGAAAGATTTTGAACCAGTATTTCAGAAAGCACCAGAAATTCATCCAGTTTGAGTTCGGGGCCAAGCCCACTTCTCCTCAGCCCCATATTTCAGCTATATTCGGGGCAAGCCCCCTAGCTCACCCTGATCCTTGATGGAAGGGTCAAAAATATTTTGGTTTTCAAAAAGTCAATCAAGAATCAAGGTAAGCCATTTTCGAGTTGATCACTAACAAGGATGATTTTTGTGTTCAGGTCCATCCTAGCACAAGAATTCTTCCCCAGCAAACAAATCTTACCAGGAAAGACTTCCCCAGCAAAAGAATTTTTACCAAAGGATATTACTTTACTTCCCAGCAGCGGAGTCAACCAAGGGGCATCCCCTATCTCCTAACAGTGGAGTCAACCAAGGAGTATCCCCCCATCTCCCAACAGCTGAATCCCCCCATTCTCCAGTAGTGGAATCAGTCAAGGGGCATATCCCCATCATCAAAGGACCTAGGGGCACCCACCCTAGGGGAATTCCCTAGCAGTAGAACCAATCAAAGGGCATTCTATCCCTTCAGCAATCAAGCCAAACCCGACATTTCTCGTACTTAGTTTTTAGTTTATTTTAGGGGTGAACCCCCATCCATACATCTTTAATCTTAATTAAAGGGGCTAAAATATTCTTGTCATCACAGAGTCAATCAACAATAAAGATGTGTCTACTTGTACAATGACTAACTCAGTGTTTAATTGTTGTCTCTTTTTAGGTTATTCAAAATTCCCAACTAGGAGAGTCATCCGCCTTAAAAAAGGGATACACCATCAGTTAGGAAAGTGGATCCACCTCAAGAAAAGGATACAAGAACTAGGAGAGTCATCCACCTTAGGAAATGGATACACCATCAACCAACAAAGTTGATCCACCTTAGGAAAGGGATACATCACCAGTTAGGAAAGTTGATCCACCTTAAGAAAGGGATACATTAGTTAGGAAAGTTGATCCACCTTAGGAAAGGGATACATCAATTTGGAGAGTCATCCGCCTTAGGAAAGAGATGCATCAGCCAAGAAAGTTGATCCGCCTTAAGAAAGGGATACACACACCTTCCCCAGTAGAGTCACTAGGGATGTACAGTAGCAAAGGAAAGTGATCCGCCTCAAGAAAGGGATATGCATCGGCAAAAGAAAGTTATCCGCCTCAAGAAAGGGATACGCATTGGCAAAGGAAAGTCGTCCGCCTCAAGATAGGGACCCCTAGGAAAAGAGTTCATCTAAAGAAAGGAACTCACCCATGTCATCACCTAAGGTATAATTTCTAAACCCTTGCTCACATTGTGAGATCTTATAGATCCGTATCTACAGTGATCCTATGAGGGGCAGTCTGTGAGCACTGGATTTTAACGATCCTTCTCACAAAACGATGATTAGAGCTATATGATGAATTCTCTTGCAGGTGTTATCCATCAGAGGTGTTCCTACTGCTACAGAGTGGAGTTTGGCCAAATTTTGGATACCTAGTCTACCCTTAGGGACCCGTACGGGTGCTGCATAGTGGTACAGATCCATTGGCGGACCCGTACAGGTCATTCCTTCCGTACGCCTGTGAGGGGGACTCGTATGAGTCCGCCAGGACCTGTACGGGTGGGGGCCCACTCATATGGGTCCTCTTGTTGCTTAATCAGGCTCTTTTGGAAGGAAATCCTTTCCTATTTTAGGAAAAGGCAGGTCATGAACACGATTTATTGCGTTCAGACCTCCTTTAACCTTATAAATAAGGCCCTTTCCTCACATTTTAAAAAGACACAACTAAAAATACAACATAGAAGTATACTATGCACAAATTCTACTAGTTTCTGTAGGGATAGAAAGGTTATAGGTGAGGTACATGAGGTATAAAATAGGGAGAAAACCAATTCCTTGAGGTTTTGTCCACATTTTATTCATTCCTAGCTTCGTTTATTAGGATTTAGGGGAAGTTTTGTCCACACAAAAACTTGACTAAATAGTCCTATTTCATCTGCTTTGGCTAGACTCTCTCAACAGCAAAGGGAGCGCCTCAAAGTGGATTCACGCTGTAAAGGTAACCCTCTTGAGTTTCAAAGAGACTCACATCTCAGATATTTTATTGTTATTCTCTGCCTCTTCTACTACATCTGCTCTTTTTATTTCTGCTTTGGGTCTGGTCCTAACCCATATGAGCCTTGTTGGCACCATGCATCCTTAGGGATATTAAATCGATGCGCCATACCCATACGGAAGGAAATCCCATTTTTATTTTATTTTTCATCCATTAATCTGCTGGTTAAATCAAATAAAGCTTCTACCCGGGACCAAACAAGACCATACAGGTACCCCATACCCGTACCGTTCCTCCCTGGCAGCTGTACAAGTCTCACCCACCCCTACAGGTACCTGCCCCCAGGCAGAACCCATAATTCGTTTTAATTCGATTAAAAATCATTCCAACACACCATTTGCCATGTGATCATTTTCACAAATAATTCGGTAAATCAACCCACAAAAGTAAAATTGTGTTTTTACAACAAAATACATTGAAGACTTATTATTTCTCTCTGATCCTAGAAGCCGCCTGGGCACTATCGATAGTAAAACCGCCACGCTAACATAATCACATTTTTCCTGATAAAATGTTGATTTATGAGATGCTATAAGCTGTGCTAATCTTTGTGGATGCAGGGGATTTTATTTTTTATTTTTTTATAACTTAGAATAAATGTATAGGTTCTCTTGCAATCCCCCCATTTTCCCTAGGTTGTAATTTTCATTCCCCCATTTACTGCTTCTGCTTTATTGTAATCTATAAACGCATGTAACGAGTGTGAAAGAGTGTAGAAATAGGATTTTTGTGATAATTCCCCAAATGATGAAAACAAAAATAGTTTGACGTGGTGAATGTAATTTTGAATTAACTAAATGAGAAATAAGTGACTCATCCGATACCCAAATCGCTAATCCAATAGGTATGAGTCTCCCACCTGATGGGAACCATACCAAAACTCTTTCCCAAGTAGACAACTTGGGTGGCGACTCTATCATTTGTATTAAGATTTGCGTCTCGATTCTTTTATTCACTAAAATTAGCTATATGTGCAAACTTGAACTAAAAAGGTTTTGTCACGCCTAAATCCAACCAAACCCCAGTGGCCCCGCCTCTCACACAGGCACTAAGGGACACCCATACATCATCGACACCTCACACTAGGGAAATAGCCTTAATGAAGAAAGCTGCTAGAAAGAATCAAAGGCAAGCTCCTAGAAGAAATCCAGAACCTCCAAAAACAAAGAAGGCTATCAAATAGCCCCAAGCATAGAAGTATATGGCTCCTCAAAGGGGAAGGTCTCAAGGATAAAAATATACAGCTACTCAAAAAGGGAAAGCTATAGTAATCTATGACAAACAACCACTCAATCAAATGAAGAATCACAGAGTGGAAATAGCACCTCTAGTCAATTACAAGATACAGTCCTGACAATCAGATCCGAATCTATCCAAAGCAGGATTTTCTAGAGATTATGGAAAGAAAGATCTCCAAAAGATGGAGGAGCTCAAACAAAGCAAACCAATCATTGGAATGCAGGTTTTGTGGAAGAAATAACCATATAACTAAAATGTGTAGATTTAGTGTCAATCAATGGCCAGAAATGGTTACTAACCTCAGTGGACCTAAATTTAATCGGGTACCCGAACCCACTTTACTTATTTTGTAGGTATGCATGAAGTCCACAGAAGATCAACAAACTTGGTACAATGATAGTGAATGTTTAAGGCACATGACAGGTGATGAAAGAACATTCATCACATTAACCCGGAAGAAGGGAGGGGAAGTAAGCTTTGGAGATGATAAAAAAGGATATATCATTGGTCAAGGAACCATTGGATCTGAGTTAAAGATAGAAGATGTCTCTCTAGTTGATGGACTGAAGTTCAACCTACTTAGTGTTTCTCAAATCTATGACAAAGGAAGAAAAGTAATCTTTGCTGGTCCCTGTAAGGGTCTATATAAGGTCAAAGGGAGGGGTGAATGACCCTTTTTACGAAATTGACAGACTTAAAAAAGTCTTGTGTAGCGTGTTTGATATGCTCCTGATATATTTGATCCGGATGATGCAAATATGAAATGTTAATGCAAATAAAGTGGAGAGTTAGAATATCAAACGCAGAGTTTATCCTGGTTTAGCCCCACCTACTCCATTCTCCGGAGTGTCCTTACTCCGAGCTTTTCCCACTTGTGGATTCCTTTCCAAATGGCAAGAATCAAGCATTACAATTTGTCTCCGGATGGTAACCCCTTCTGGATGTAGGATATACCACTAGAAGCACCAACTCCTAGTAGAGTTCTCTTGTCTTTAGCAGGATATACCACTTAGATTTCTACCTAAACCTAAGCTAAGTCCTGCAGGGAGATCCCACTTAAAGCATCAACTCTAAGCTATATCCCAATCTCAATACTTACCCAAGTATGAGATTTTTGCAACTTTTATCTCTCAAGTGTTTTTTTTTGAATTCTTCAAGTTTATAACTTACTTGAGAATTTTTACAAATTGATTTTGAATGATTTAGTTCTTGGAGGCATTATGTCACTGATTGTAATAGCGGATTCTCTTCTATATGCTTTTCTTAGAACGACCAGCGCCTTCTTAACTTGTGAAGCTTCTCTTTTATGGGCTTCCATTATAAATGTAGCCGTTGTGAGTGATTGAGGTTGAATTAAATCTTCACCATTGATTTGGTAATATGTAGTGCTTTCAGATCTGTTAGACTAATTAATTATCCCGTTGAATCCTTGGGATTGAGACTAGAAAGTTGTCAGTGGTCATTTTCCTTGTATTTTAGTGATCCACCAACTTTTATGCTAGAAATTCTGAGTGTGTTCTACACGTGCCTTTCCAATTGGTCTAGGTAGAAAAGGTTGTTAACTTTTCACTTTCCTGTGCCAGTCCTTCAGTCCTTCTCTAAAAAGTGTGCTAGCTATAATTTTTGTCTTGCATAAGGGAAAAGGATCTTTGACTCTTAGACTAAAAGGTGGAGGAAAAAGTCATATTTGAAACTTTTCCCTTTGTTTTGCTAATTGTATCTTCCAGATGAATTTTATGTTGATGTATCCGGATGCTATTCAATTAGTCTTCTTCTGGATGCTGGTCTTGAGCGGTTTAAAGTTTGTTTCTTTTCCAAACTTTATCCAGACGCTTCCATTATGTGCTTAGGTATTTGTAGTCTTCAATGTTTGTCCTGATGACTTGTCTTGGACTTTATGCTTCCATATTTTATAACATGTGTTTGTTCCTTGAGTTTTTATTTTCTTCAAACTTAATCTGGATCTGTCTTGAATTTGTCCTTTTGGATCATTGTTTCCCAACAATCTCCCCCATTTGACTGATTCAAAAACTAAGCATATATAAGCATAAAGAAAGAGGTTTATATGAGCTAAGTATGATTCTTAATATTTAGTCATTTACATGTTTACTCCCCCATAATCTAAGCATCCTAACTCCCCTAACATTTTGGCATACTAGCTTCTAAGTTTTTGAAGTACAATTGATAGTTGTACTTAGAAGCAATTTTGTAAATGTTTTTCACTATATATACTTCTGTTGTTAACAATAGTTAACCTCATGAAGTTCTGGATTACAATTACAAAAATATATATAAGTGAGAATAGAACTAGCTATTACAGATTTGTACATTGAAAAAATAGCTATTCTACAATAATCAACAGCTCTTCATTTTCCCCCTTTCTTGGAAGACTCATCCTCTTTACCTTTGCCTTTCTCCCCCTTTTAATTTTCATCAACTTGGGGGTCAGTGACCATATAGGTTCTTTTTTCCCAATTCTTTTGCCAGGCTTCTGAATACACTAAATAATCCACATATCCTTGCAGGCACTTTTCCAGAATAGTTTCAATTGTGGCCGGACGGAGATGGAGCTGTTTGACTTATTCTCTGACATGCTTGTATGACTTGACCATCTCAGGAATCATCTTTAGAGCATGATTTTCGATCTGCTTCCTCAAAGAATGGGAAGAGACCCTTAAGGAGAGTCAACCTGCATTTGTAGCAAAAAAATCTTGTGTCCCCAATCGATCGGACAAGGTCTTGGAAAATTGGAAGGAGAAGGCTATCCGAATTGGTAGATGATAATCAGGAGAGGTAGAAGGAACATTAAGAGATAGATTAGCATATGAGCTCCATTTCCTCGATGATATCTCTCCGGACATTGTGAAGGCTAGAGTATAAGGTTGTCATATCCTTATGAAAAGCCTCTTTCAGATCTTTGATGTGCTTATCTATTCCAAATAGATGACTTCCAAAGTCTTCACAGATATCATCTATAAGCTTCTTTAGTTGTTTGGGGAGTCCTTCATCCAGGAAATTACACAGCATCTCTTGGGCAGCATGATGTTCTTCATTTAACTCTGTAAGCCTAGATGTAATTCCTTTTCTAGCTTCTACAATTACTGCTAGAATGAGTTTTTCCAAGTTTTCAAACTTGTGTTCGAGATACTCTTTGAGCTCATTGGTTACTTCTGTGGAGGAGGAGGTGATCTAACCCATGAGGGTTGCACAGTTGTTGTTAGCTCCGGTGAGAGCTTGATCTGCAGAGCAATTTGCTCCTGCAATATTGGAAGTCAATTGATTCAGCGCCGAAGTGATTTTAAAAAGTGAAGCTTTTGCAATTAGATAAGTTGAGGAAAATTCTTGTATTTTTGTCTTAATATTCTGAACAACTCCCTTTATTTCACCTAATTCAGACTTCAAAATCCAGAGTCGAAGACTTGTCATTTATAATGCTCTCCACGGACTTGAGTTGAGAACATATATTTTGAAGAGTCAGCCTAACATAGCTTTCTTCCTGCCTCTCAACTGCTACTTCTTGGATCATCTAAAGTGCAGTGGTATGTTTATCAACTCTCCCCGAATTGTTCTTAAGGATTGGCTATTTGGGAGTGCCTTCAGATGAAGATGTTTCTTCTGACCAAGAGCTACTTCCGAACTCCTTAGCGCTTGAGGATTTTTCTTCATTTTCTTGACTGCTCTCTTTTTCCTCCTTGTCCTCTTTCTCTTCATCCTTCATTTCCTCCAAAATGGACTCGCCTTTTAAGTCCACTATAGAAGCGTGCTCATTGGTTCCCATACCATGTCCCTCCTCTAGAACATTGTGTTCCGGGATGGACTGATCATCCTTGGATGCAGTTTCTGTTGCTACATCTAAGTTGTCCTATGAGTCAATGGCATCACCAGCCGGAATATCAGTAGCAGTAGTGAGAGGTGTCAATGATCTATGGGTATCCCTTGGCGCCTGTATGAGAGGTGAGGCCCACTAGGGGTTGGTTGGATTTAGGCATGATAAAACTTTTTTAGTTCTAGATTGCACAAATGGCCAATTTTAATAAATAAAAGAATCAAGACCCAAATCTCGATACAAATGATAGAGTCACCACCCAAGTTATCTACTTGGGAAAGAGTTTTGGTACGGTTACCATTGGGTGGGAGACTCATACCTATTGGATCAGAGATTCGGGTATCGGATGAGTCACTTATTTCTCATTTAGTTAATTCAAAATTACATTTGCTGCATAAAACCATTTTGCTTTCATCATTTGGTGAATTATCACTAAAATCATATTTTCGACACTCTTTCACACTCGTTACATGCGTTTACAAATTACAATAAAGCACAAGTAATAAATGGGGGAATAAAAATTATAACCGGGGGAAAATGGGGGAATTGCAAGAGAACCTATACATTTGTTCTAAGTTATAAAACAAAATAAAAATAAATTCCCCTGCATCCACAATGATGAGCATAGTTAATAGCATCTCATAAGTCAGCATTTCATTAGGAAAAATGTGATTATGTTAGCCTGGCAGTTTTACGATTGATAGTGCGCGGACGGCTTCTAGGATCGGAGAGAAATAACGAGTCTTCAATATATTTTATTATAAAAAGGCCTAATGCATCTGGACCCCCTTGAACTTGGCCCTAATGGCCCCTCGCCCTCCTGAACTTTCAAGTTTTCCTCTCGCCCCCGTGAACTTGTCTAAAAGTTCCCCTCGCCCACATGAACTTTTCTATAATGCACAGCTCAACCCCCTCATTCGAACTACACCAGTCTCATCACAGAGAGTGTAACACACTCGCTCTAAACAGTATAATTTGAAAAGTCAAACCAATTATATTTTGACACCTGGCATTATTTTCTAAAAAATAAAAAATGGAAACACCAAACATCAATTGAAAGACAATAAATTGAACCCATCTATTTTACAATCTAAAATTAACTCATCACAAATACAATTAGTGTTTATCCTCATTTCAAATCCAAACAAACTGTCGAAGAACAAACTTAACCCACCCATTCAATTCTCCACTGGCGGCTACTTAATTTTTGAGTTTTTTCGGGCTCAACATTATCTTTGAAAACGAGGTGAAAAATGAGTGAGAAACAATGGATTTAAAGAAGGGAATTTTTTAGTAACTACAGTAAAGGGAAGAAGCAAATAGATTTGTACCTAATTTCATATGAAACTACTTTACATTCATTCATGGGTTCTTGAATTCAAATTCATGGAGATGAGATACGGAACCTATATTCATTATAGGAATCAAAATTGGAAACAAGAACACATAAGATTCATAATTAAAGTGGTGATTGACCAGAAAAAACTCAATGAACCTAATTTGGAGATGGAATTGGACTACTAAGAGGAGATGTTAGAGAAGCCATAGGAGTAAAGAAAGAGACAAAAAAAGGGAAACCTAAATTACCTTTTGCGAAGATAAATAGGGAAGCAAGAGCTGGTACCTTAAAATCAAGTGGACTAGATGATCAATTGAAATCGTAATACATACGGCGGCGCCCGACAGTCTCTTTTGGATCGATTATTAAACGCCTACGGTGAAATGCAAGCCGTTGTTGGTGACCTGAAATCTTAGGGATTAGAAGGAGAAAATGAAAGGTGGATAAGGAGTGAACTTGGAGGAATGGAAGAGAGAGAGAAGAGAGAGGAATGGAAGTCGAAAAGAAATTACAGAGATGATCATAGAGAAGGAGTTTAGAGAGAAAATAGGAAGAGAGAGAGAGAGTACTTTTTTTTTTAATTTTTGATTTTGTTTAATTTTTCACTCTCTTCACTTTTCAACTATTATGCCACGTCAGTATAAAGTGATTAAGCGATGCTTTTTAGAAAAATTTAAAGGGGCGAGGGGAGCTTTTAGATAAGTTCAAGGGGGTGAGAGGAAAATTTAAAAGTTCAGTGAGGCGAGGGGCGATTAGGGCCAAATGCAGGGGGTTCCGGATGCATTAGGCCTTACAAAATCACATTTTAACTTTTGTGGGTCAATTTACTAGATTATTAGTGAAAATGATCACATGGCAAACGGTGAGTTGGATTGATTTTTAACCAATTAAAAAATGAATTCTAGGTTCTGCCTGAGGTCTGGTACCCGTATGGGTGGGTAGGACTCGTACGGCTACCAGGGAGGACTATGGGGTACCCGTACGAGTCCTGTCTGGTCCTGGGCAGAAACTTTGTTTGATTTAACAGGCAGATTAATGGAGGAAAAATGAAACAAAAATGGGATTTCCTACTATACGAATATGGCGCACCAGCTTAATATCCCTAAGGACATAGGGTGCCAACAAGGCTCATATGGGTTAGGACCAAACCCAAAACAGGAATAAAAGCATAGATCTAGTAGAAGAGGCAGAGAATAATGATAAAATAACTGAGAAGTGAGTCTCTTGGAAACTCAGGAGCGTTACTTTTACAGCATGAATCCACTTTGAGGTGATCCCTTTATTATTGAGAGAGTCTAGCAAAAGTAGATGATGAAATGGAGATTTCAGGACTATTTGGGTGAGTATTTGTGTGGAAAAAACTTCCCCCAAATCCTAATAAACGAAGCTATGAATGAATAAAATGTGGACAAAACCTCAAAGGATGGGTTTTCTCCTTTTTTTATACCACCTATACCTCAACTATACCCTTTATATACCTATATAAACTACTAGAATTTGCCTATAATCTGTTGTATATGTGTTATGTATTGTCCTCCTTAAAATGGTGAGGAAAGGGCCTTGTTTATAGGGTGAAAGGAGGTCTGAATGCAATAAAATGGATCCAAGACCTGCCTTTTCCAGCAATAGGTAAGGATCTCCCTCCATAAAGCATAATCAGGAAACAATAGGACCCGTATTGGGTGGGGGCTCACCCATATGGGTCTTAGGGGACTCGTACGGGTCCCCTCCAAGCATACAGAAGGGATGATTCATACGGCTCTGCAGTGGATCTCTACCACCAAGCAACACCCGTACGGGTCCCTAAGGGAAGACTAGGTCTCCAAACTTTGGCCAAACTCAACTCTGTAGTAGTAGGAACACCTCTAATGGATAACACCTGTAAGAGATTGCATCATATAGCTCTCATCATCATTTCATGGGAAGGACTCTTAAAATCTAGTGCTCACAAGTGGATAAGGGGATCACCTGAATATTATGTTGTTGTTCATTGGTCTCTTCCTTAATCTGCTCTTCTAACCCAGTATTTGGAAGACTGGAAATGTCCTTAGTCTCCCCTCCAATTGGCTGTATAGGACTTACAAAAACTACTACCTCATTTTTTGGAATGGTGGAATTGTCCTCACCATCCCCTCCTGTTGCCTTTTCAGGACTTTCTAGCTCAACAACCTCCACTTCTACTTTTAGTAAATTATCCGGAAGATCCTCTATTCTAGCATTGAATTGGGATAGGTCTTCATCCTGATATTTAGATTCCTTGAGAAGCACTAGATCAGTTGAGGCAATCAAGACTGAAGGCCTATCTGTTGTTGTTGCTCTGGACAAGCATTCGGGTCCCTCCTTGGTCAGTATGTTCTCTTTAAAGTTATCCCGGACAACTAACATCATTTCCTCATACTAAGGAACCTCAAGATGGATGTGATCTGGTAGGACTGGTTTCTTAGTAAAAATAACCAGTTCCTAGCCCTTGCTCAAATCTACTAGTGTAGAGACTTTGGGGGTTGGCTCTTTAATGGTGATCCTAGCAGTTGGCTTTTTGGTAGCCAATTTCAATTTTTGTGCTTTTAGGGCTTCTTTAAAGGTAGACCTCTTCTTAATGAACTACTTCTTGCGGACAGGCTCCCCATCCCTTGTCTCCTCACTATCTAAACAATCATCCTCTACTAGAATATTTTCAATACTTCTTTTCTACCCCTTCTTCCATCCTTCTCTAAGTGCAGCAGCAGCTACTACAATGTTCTCATTTTCTTCTAGTTCACAAACTAGCTTTTTCTTTTTGTCTGCTGCTTTAATGAGCCTTCCTCTTCTCTTAGTCTTGTTAGGTGTAGTTTTCATCAATCATGTGAGGGGTAGTCTGTCCTCATCAACATCCTCAACAACTGGCTTGTAATTATTTTTTCATTGGGCCTTGGACTTGGTTATTCTGGCTCTCTTGGCCTTTGGAGGAATTTCAACTCTGGCCTTCCAGACTTTGCTCTTCTCCTTTCTTTCTTCCCTTAGTCTGATTGCCTTTTATTCATCCCATGTTTCTCCAAAACCTAATTTCTTAAAATTCTTTTCAAGAATATCCTTCCCTTAAATGGATTGGGCTCTGGATAAATTAACTTCATTTGCTAAGAGTCTCTAGTGATGAGAGCGCCATGTGAGTTCAAGTGATGTCTTAGGAAATGGATGAACAGGAATGGTATATTTACAACCCTACTTTCGACCCAGTGCTGCAAGATGCAGTGTTGAAAAGAAGAGCCGATGGTTATAGATCCTTTACAGATAAGGACCAATTTGGCTAAGACAACTTGGAGTATTCTGGGTGTTTGTGGATAGTAAGTGGAGAATTTGTCTCCAAAGTAGCGGGCCGGGAGCCACATTCTTAGATGATACTTGACCAATAGTTTATCCCCATCATTCCTCAACTGGACTCCATCATTCTTCATGTTGAGTTGATTTATAAAGAATTCCAGCGTCACAATGATGACTTTTCCTTGGACCTTGGTTTTGAGAGCATCATAGTAGGAGTGTATCCTCAAGTTGTCATAGAATTCTCTGACAAAGTTTGGATAGGCGGACAATTGATTTTTAGGAAATCTTTAAGGTGTTGATCTTTTATTAGCTGTGGGTAGGGTTCCGTGTTGAATAAAAAATTATCTCCTAAGTAGTCAGTTGCTACTCTAGAGTCGGGACTTTTTAGTTTTAGAGGGGCAAAATCTTTATCTTTAAGATCAGACTTTTGAAAGATGTATCTTGGAGGAGGAGGAGTAAGTTGATTAGAAGCCATGTAGGAGATTTTTTGAAAAGATTTGAGATTCTAGGGTTTCTAGAGAGAAATTTACAGAGTAACAGTAAGATTATTACTTGCGTGAAGAAGAAGAGGGATTTTGGTGGGTTTTTATAGAATTCCCAAAGTGAAGGTATAATGGTAATCCGAACACGGTTAACTTTAACCGAATTGATGAGGTGGCAGTTAATTCTAAGGAGAGAGGAGAATGGCGTTAAAATTCAAGAATCAGAACGATTTATTTTGTAAAATGGCAGTGGCTTTTATCGCGCGTGTGATGCCTATTAAAAATTTAAAATTCAAAACTTTATACAGTTACTTTTTCTGTGCTTTTACTGCCATTTGTCTTTTCTATCTACTAAGCTGGCAATCTTCTTTCGGATCCATCATCTTTAATTCTTTATCTCTTCCTAACTCATTGACTTATCTAAGACCAAAGTAATCTCAAATTATCTTCCGGACTTTTCTTCAAATTGGATTAGACTTTCCAATTGACTCTCTTAACCTATTGAATTGATCTTTACTTAATGGCTTAGTAAAGATATTTGCTCTTTGCTCTTTTGTTGAAATTTAGACTTGTGCAACCTCCTTTTTTATTACATGATCCCAGATAAAATGGTGCCTAATATTAACATGCTTCATCCTGCTATGTAGCACTGGATTTTTTGACATATCAATTGGACTTTTACTATCGCACATAACATCCACACATTCAGATTGAACTCCATAGTCTTTTAACCATTGCTTGATCCATAAGAGTTGAGCAACACAACTTCCTGCTCCTATATACTCTGCTTCTGTGGTGGATAAGGCAACTAAAGTTTGCTTCTTACTATACCATGATACCAAGCAATCTCCAAGGAAGTAGCAGTCTCCGGATGTACTCTTTCTTTCAAGAGTAACTCTGCTATAGTCTGCATCTGTGAAGCCCTGTAGTGTGAGGTCTCCATTACTAGGATATCATAACCCAACTTCAGTTGTTCCCAAAAGATATCTAAGGATTCTCTTTATTGCCTTGAGATGTGAATCCTTAGGATTGGACTGATATCTTGCACAATAGCAAACTGCATAATGTATGTCAGGTCTGCTAGTTGTCAAGTATAGAAGTGAACCAATCATTCCTCTGTAAAGCTTCTGATCTACATCTTCTCCTTCACAATCCTTTGAAAGGACTGTGTCTGATCCTATTGAAGTGGACATAGGTTTGCTCTTGTCCATTTCAAACTTCTTCAAAATTTCCTTGGTATACTTTGACTGATTGATGAAAATCCCATCCGAACTTTGCTTGATATGTAAACCAAGGAAGAAATTCAATTCTTCCATCATGGACATCTCAGATTCCTTCTGCATTTGAGTGCTAAATGCTTCACACATCTTCTCATTTGTTGATCCAAAGATAATGTCATCCATATAGATCTAGACTAGAATGACATCCCCCTTTTTGTTCTTAATGAAAAGGGTTGTATCTGCTTTTCCCTGAATGTAACCTCTGGATATTAGGAATGAAGTAAGTCTTTCATACCAGGCTCTTGGTGCTTGCTTCAATCGATAGAGGGCTTTCTTTAGCTTGTATACATGATCCGAATGTTTTGAGTCTTCAAATCTACGTGGCTGCTTGACATAAACCTCTTCCTGAATTACTCCATTAAGAAATGCACTTTTTAGATCTATTTAGAACAATGTGAATCCTATAAATGATGAAAAACACATAGAATCTGAATTGCCTCTAATCTTGCTACTGGTGCAAAGGTTTCTTTAAAGTCAATTACTTCTTGTTGATTATAGGCTTGGGCAACCAATCTTGCCTTTTTTCTCACCATCACTCCGGATTCATCTAGCTTGTTCCAGAATACCCATTTAGTACCAGTGATTGATTTACCTTCCAGAAGTGGCACTAGATCTAAGACATCATTTTTGGTGAACTGGTCTAGCTCTTCTTGCATTTCCATCATCCAACTTTCATCTTCTTCTACATCTTGAAATTTCTTTGGTTCGATGAGAGAGACAAAAGCATCATGGCTCATTATCCTGTTGAATTATCCTCTTATTCTGACTGGATTTTGAACATTATCCAAAATGGCTTCAACCGGATGATACCTGTGAGTTCGGATCCTTCTTTACAGATCTTCATGTTGTATTAGAGGTTGTTCCTCTTCCACTCCAATTTATACTTCTTGATAATCCATGAAATTGATCTTAGGTTGATTGAGATTCCTTTGTGGTGCTCCTATATTGAAATTGATTTCTCCATCTTCTTCCTTGTATTTCTTGATTTGGAAGGAATCCTAAATCTGCAGTTCCTCTTTTTCTTTAGTATTTTCAGCTTCCAATGTTAAATTCTTCGGATTGGAACTTCTTTTCCCTACATGGTTAGTCTCATCAAAATCCATATTTATTGACTCTACCACCATTTGGGTTCATTTATTATAGACTCTGTAAGCTTTACTATGTATTGAGTAGCCAAGGAAAATTGCTTCATCGGATTTAGAATTAAATTTTCCTAGTTGCTCTCTATCATTCAGGATGTAGCATTTACATCCAATGGCTTTGAAGTACCCAATTTTTGGGTTTTATTCCCTTCCATATTTCATATGGGGTCTTTTCTATGGTCTTTCTAATGAGAGCTCTATTTAAGATGTAGCATGTCGTGTTTACGTCCTCGCCCCAAAAATACTTAGGCGAATTGTTCTCACTTAGCATTGTCCGGGCCATCTCAACTATTGTTCTATTTTTCCTTTCAATGACCCCATTTTGTTAAGGTGTATGAGGGGCAGAAAAGTTATGCTCAATGCCCTTGGAGTCACAAAATTCAGCAAAGTGTTTATTTTTGAACTCACCTCCATTATCACTCCTGATGCATGCAATGCTTATGCCCTGTTCTACTTCTATCCAGATGAATATTTTTTAGAACTGTTCAAGGGATTCATCTTTGCTAGCTAGCAAAGCAATCCAGGTATAGCGAGAATAATCATCCACTATGACCATAGTGTATTCTCTTATACCTAAACTCATTGGTTTGATTAGACCAAAGAGATCAATATGTAAGAGTTCAAGAACTCTTTTGGAAGGTATGTATGAGATGGAAGGGAAGCTTTTTTTATGTTCTTTACCTAATTGACATGTAGTGCATAAGTGATCCTTATCAAAAGCTACCTTAGGCAAACCCACAACCAATTCCTTTTTGGCTAATTTGGATAGGAGGTTTACGCTTACATGTCCCAACCTTCGGTGCCATAGCCATGATTCTTCTTCTTTAGACACCAAGTATATATTATTTTTCTCATTTTTAATGTTAACAGAATAAACATTATTTACTCTAGGTGCATAAAGAATGGGTTGATTTGACTTACTATCAATGATTGAGCAACCTTCGGAGTCAAAGGTGACTTTCCTTCCTTTGTCCCAGAGTTGAGCAACACTTAGCAGGTTGAACTTCATCCCATCACCTCGAGAGACATCTCCTATTTTTAATTCAAATCCAATGGTTCCATGTCCAATGATTTATCCCTTTTTTGTCTTTAAAGCTTACTTTTCCACCTTTCTTCTGGAATAGAGTGATGAAGGCTTTCTCATCACCAGTCATGTGCCTTGAGCATCCACTATCAATGTACCATGTGTGTTAATCTACTACAGATCTAAGGCATACTTGCAAAACATATCAAGTGGGTTTGGGTACCCATTCAGATTTGGATCCTCTCAAGTTATTAACCATTTTAGGCCAAGGATAAACATCATAATAACCATTTTTAAATCTACATAATTTAGTAATATGATTGTTTTCCCACAAAATCTACACCTAAAGATGGGTCTGCTCTACTCATGCTTCTTCTAGATCTTTTTAAGATCGCCCTTTCCATAATTTCCAATCTATCCAGCTTCTTGTATACTTGTCTGTCCAGGGTGTATCCAAAAGCTAGTTGGAGGTGCAATCTCTGCTCTATGGCTCTTTCTTTGCTTGACATGTTGCTCATCATACACTGCCTTAGCATTTCCCTTTTGAGCAGCCGTGAATCTCTGTGCTTAAGGTTACTATCTTTTCTTTTTGATTTGGGGGCACCAAATTCTTTTGATTTGAATTTCTTGGTTCTGCTTGCCTTGGGTTCCTTCTTCTTTATGAAGGATCTGATTTCCTTCCGGAAGCCTCCTTCATTAGGGCTAGCTCCCTATCTAGCCTTGTTAAGTTTGCACTTATAATCTGTACTTGGCTCCTTAGGAAATTCTCCTCAACCAGATCAATGTCCTTTGTGGTCCTTATCAGATTAATATCTTATGCCATTGTTTCAGCATCTTCAGCTAGCTCCAGGACTTGTTTTTGTAGGGATTTTATGGCTTTGGTGTTTTTCCTTACATTGTGGATCACAACGCCTAAAGCTCTAGCAAGATCAAGGTTAGAAATAGAATTAGAGTGAGAATTTACCTCAGTGGTGGCTTTCTCTGATTCTGATTCCTCAATTTGCTCAGTATCTTGCTTAGATGGATTTCTTCCAGATTGGTCTCCTTATGGATCTGTCAGTGCTAAGAATGCACAGTTAGTTGTTTCTTCTTCCTCTGTGGAAGATGAACTACTACTTTCTTCACTATTGCTCCATGTAGCCACTATAGTTTCTTCTTATATTTCTTGTCTCTTTTGAGCTTGGGGCATTTGGTTCTGAAGTGGCCTTTTTCTCCACATTTAAAGCAGGCAGCATCTTTTTCTGGATCTTTTTTTTCTTCCAGAACCTTTCTTGGCTTGTACCTTCTTGATGTGCTTTCCTTTGATCTTTTGGACTCATACCTTCTGGATCTCCTTGTATCTTTCTTCTTTAGGAATCTATCAAAATATTTAGCTAGCATGCCCATATCTTCTTTGATGTAATGAGATTCCTTTAGTTGCCTATCTGATCTGGAGGAGGCTTATCCAACTGAGTCTACCTTGAGGGCAATAGCCTTCTTCTTTTCTTCAGAATTTTTCTCCTATTTGGCTATATCCCTCTAAGAATAACTCTTGAGTTAGGAGATTACCAATGAGTTCATCATAACTATAGAAGTTTAAGTCATGAGCTTCTTCAATGGAAGTCTTTTTGTTGTCCCATTCCTTGGTGAGACTCCGGAGTATTTTCTTGACCATATCTACTTCTGAGATCTCCTTTCCGAGCCTCTTCATTTCATTTAATAGATTGGTTTATCTATTATCCATGCTACTGATGGATTTTTTGGGCTCCATCTTAAATGATTCTAGCTTTTGCTGTAGCAGATCAATTTTGGCTTCCTTGACCTCATTTGTTCCTTCATAGGTCACTTCAAGCTTTTGCAAAATCTCTTGCATAGTTTCACATTCAGATATTCTGTTGAATTTAGCTGCACTAAGAGCACAATAAACCATATTAATAGTATTTGTGTTTTCATGCAATTTTTTGTAATCATTCTCATCCCATAATCTTAAGGACTTTCAGGTAGTTATACCCTCTACTTCGTGAGTAGGATCATATGGGCCATCTTCAATGGTCATCTATGCCATCATGCTTAGTTCCTGAATGAAATTTTTCATCCAGTTTTCCTAGAGCATGTAGTGTTCATCGGTGAAGAGTGGAGGACGGGTAATGGACATACCCTCAGGAAGGAGTTGTGAGTTTTGGAAACTCATTTTGATTCTTGGATCAAAATTGGACCTTTAGCTTGAGATTGTTAGATCTCTAGAGTTGAGCCCTTGCTCTGATACAACTTGCTGGTCCCTGTAAGGGTCTATATAAGGTCAGAGGGGGGGTGGATTACCCTTTTTTCAAATTGACAGACTTTAAAAAGTCTTGTGTAGTATGTTTGATATGTTCTAGATATATTTGATCCAGATGATGCAAATATGAAATGTTAATGCAAATAAAGTAAAGAGTTAGAATATCAAACACAGAGTTTTATCCTGGTTTGGCACAGCCTACTCCAGTCCCCGGAGTGCCCTTACTCTGAACTTTTTCCACTAATGGATTGCTTTCCAACTGGAAGGAATCAAGCCTTACAATTTGTCTTTGGATGGTAACCCCTTCCGGATGTAGGATATACCACTAGAAGCACCAACTCCTAGCTGAGTCCTCTTGTCTTTAGGAAGATATACCACTTACATTTCTATCCAAACCTAAGTTGAGTCCTATAAGGAGATCTCACTTAAAACAACAACTCTAAGCTATATCCCAATCTCAATACTCACCCAAGTATGAGATTTTTACAACTTGTTTCTCTCAAGTGTTTTGTTTTTTACTTCTTCAAGTTTATAACTTACTTGGGAATTCTTACAAATTGATTTTGAATGATTTAGTTCTTGGAGATATTATGTCACTGATTGTAATAGCAAATTCTCTTGTATATGCTTTTCTTATAACAACCAGCACCTTCTCAACTTGTGAAGCTTCTCTTTTATAGGCTTCTATTATAAATGTAGTTGTTGTGAGTAGTTGAGGTTGAATTAAATCTTCACCATTGATTAGGTAATATGTGGTGGTTTTGGATCCATTAGACTGATTAATTATCCCGTTGAATCCTTGGGATTGAGACTAGAAAGTTGTTGGTGATCGTTTCCTTGTATTTTAGTGATCCACCAGCTTTTATGCCAGAAACCTAGAGTGCGTGCTTCATGCGCCTTTCCTATTGGTCTAGGTTGAAAAGGTTTTACCTTTTCTCTTTCCCGTGTCAGTCCTTCTGTCCTCTTTTTAAAAGTGTGCTAGTTGTCATTTTTTTCTTGCATAAGGGAAAAGGATCTTTGACTCTTAGACCAAAAGGTGAAGGGAAAAGTCATTTTTGAAACTTTTCCCTTTGTTTTGTTAACTGTATTATCTGGATGAATTTTATCTTGATGTATCCAGATGCTATTCAATGAGTCTTCTTCCGAATGATGATCTTGACCTGTTTAAAGTTTGTTTCCTTTCCAAACTTTAACCAAATGCTTCCATTATATGCTTAGGTATTTGTATTCTTCAATATTTATCCTGATGACTTGTCTTGGACATTATTCTTCCATTTTTTATAACATGTTTTTCTTACTTGAGTTTTTGTTTTCTTCAAACTTTATCCAGATCTATCTTCAATTTGTTCTTTCGGATCATTGTTTCCCAACAAACTTTGACTCCAGAGGCTGGTCAATCATTGATAGTAAATCCAATCAACTCATTCTTTATGCACCTAGAATAAATAATGTTTATTCTGTTAACATTAAAAATGAGAAAAACAATATATGCTTGGTGTCTAAAGAAGAAGAATCACGGCTATGGCATCGGAGGTTGGGCATGTTAGCATGAACCTCCTGTCCAAACTAGCCAAAAAGGAACTAGTTGTGGGTTTGCCTAAGGTTGCTTTTGATAAAGATCATATATGTATTGCATGTCAACTAGGTAAACAAACTAGAAAAAGTTTCCCTTCCATCTCTTATATACCTTCCAAAAGAGTTCTTGAACTCTTGCATATTGATCTCTTTGGACCAATCAAGCCAATGAGTTTAGATAGAAGAGAATACACTATGGTTATAGTGGATGATTATTCTTGCTATACCTGGGTTGCTTTGCTAGCTAGCAAGGATGAAGCCTTTGAAAATTTCACGAAATTTCATTAGAATAGAACTAGAACAAGGCATAAGCATTGCACGCATCCAGAGTGATAATGGAGGAGAATTCAAAAATAAGCATTTTGATGAATTCTTTGAATCCAAAGGCATTGAGCATAACTTATCTGCTCCTCATACACCTCAACAAAATGGGGTTGTAGAAAGGAAAAATAGAACCATAGTTTAAATGGCTCAAATAATACTAAATGAGAATAGATTGCCTAAGTACTTTTAGGGAGAGACTATAAACATTGTATGTTACATTCTAAATAGAGCTCTCATTAGAGAAAGTATGGATAAGACCCCATGTGAAATCTGGAAAGAAAAGAAACCCAAAATTGGGTACTTTAAGGCCTTTGGATGTAAATGCTACATCCTAAATGATAGGGGGCAACTAGGAAAATTTGATCCTAAGTCTAATGAAGCAATTTTCCTTAGCTACTCAATATATAGTAAAGCTTACAGAGTGTATAACAAAATAACTCAAACTGTGGTAGAATTAATACATGTAGATTTCGATGGGACTAGCCATGCAGGAAAGAAAATTCAAGATTCGTAGGACACAGTTTTGGTTGAACCAGAACCAATAAAAGTTTACAAAGAAGAGGATGATCAAATCAACTTCAACTTGGATCAATTTCCAAAAAATCTCCTTAATGCTGGAATTGATTTCAATGATGAACAGGGAAGAGATGAAGAAGTAAAAGCAATTGTAGAACAAGATCCACAACAGCATGAGGATCTTTAAAGGGAAACCAAGACTCAAAGGAATCATCCTGTAGAAGCCATTTTGGACAATGTCCAAAATCTAGTTAGAACTAGAGGAAAACTCAATAGAATGATGAGTCATGCTGAATTTGTCTCACTCATTGAACCAAAGAAGTTCCAAGATGCATAAGGTGATGAAAGTTAGATGATGGCTATGCAAGAAGAGCTAGATCAGTTCACAAGGAATGATTTCTGGGATCTAGTAGCACCTCCTGAAGGAAAGTCAATCATTGGAACAAAGTGGGTGTTCCGGAACAAGCTAGATGAATCTAGAATAGTAGTGAGAAAGAAAGCAAGGTTGGTTGCCTAGAGGTACAATCAACAAGAAGGCATAGACTTTAAAGAAACTTTTACTCCAATAGAAAGGTTGGAAGCAATCAGGATCTTATGTGCTTTTGCATCTTATATGGGTTTGACCTTATGCTAAATGGATGTCAAAAGTGCCTTCCCAAATGGAGTTATTCAAGAAGAAGTATATGTTAAGCAACCACCAGGGTTTAAAGACTCAAAGCATTTGAAGCATGTCAACAAGCTAAAGAAAGCCCTCTATGGATTGAAGCAGGCACCAAGAACTTGGTGTGAGAGACTCATATCATTTCTCATATTTAAGGGATACATCCAGGGAAAAGCAGATACAACACTCTTCATCAAGAAGAAAAAGGGTGATGTCATTCTTGTTCAAATCTATATTGATGACATCATCTTTGGAGCTAGTGATGAAATGATGTGTAAAGAGTTCAACAATTAGATGAAGAAGGAATTTGAAATGTCAATGATAGGAGAACTCAATTTCTTCTTTGGACTTCAAATCAAGCAGAGTCTAGATGGGATCTTCATCAACCAATCCAAGTATACCAAGGAGATTCTAAAGAAGTTTGATATGGACAAGAGCAAGCCAATGTCCACTCCTATTGGATCAGATATAGTCCTTCTAAAGGATTGTGATAGAGAAGAAGTAGACGAGAAGCTATATAGAGGAATGATTCATTTACTATTATATCTAACTGTAAGTAGACTAGACATACACTATATTGTGTGCTACTGTGCAAGATATCAAGCCAATCCAAAGGAATCACATCTTAAAGCAGTCAAGAGGGTGTTAAGATACTTGTTAGTAATAACTGAAGTTGGATTATGATATCCTAGTATAGGAAATTCACTTTGCAAGGGTACACTAATGTTGATTATAGTAGAGATATGCTTGAGAGAAAAAGCACATCCGGAGGCTGCCACTTTGTTAGAGATTTCCTAGTATCTTGGTATAGCAAGAATCAAACATTAGTGGCACTATCAACCACTGAAGCAGAGTATATGGCTGCAGGAAGTTGTGTTGCTCAACTCCTACGGATCAAACAACAACTAGAAGATTATAGAGTTCAAGCAGGATGTGTTAATGTGATGTGTGACAGCAAGAGTGCAATTAATGTGTCCAAAAATCCAGTACTACATAGCAAGATGAAGCATGTCAATATAAGGCACCACTTCATCAGAGATCATGTCATAAAGAAGGATGTGGTATTGGACTACATTCCAACAAATGAGCAAAGGGCAGACATCTTTACTAAACCTATAAGTAAATATCAATTTAACAAGCTCAGAGAATTAATTAGAATGTCAAACCCAATTTGAAAAAGGCTCCGACAGACATAAATGAGGTTAATCAAGTCTCCAACAGTTAAGGCATTAAGGAAAAGAAGAAAAGAGAGTTAAACTTGGATCCAGAAGGAAATATTGCCAGCTCAGCAGACAAAAATGATTAATGGCAATAAAAGCATGAAAAATAACTGTACACATTTTTGAATTTCAAATGTTTATTGGACAACTCACGCGCGGTAACTTACAATAGTTGCAAATGGAATAAACCGTTCCCATTCTCCAGTGATTACGCCATTAACCTCTCTCCTCATTTTTAACTACCAAGTCATCAATCCAGTTAAATTTAACTACTTTCAGATTACCAAATTACCCTCACCTTGAAAACTCTATAAAAAGCCCCCAAAATTCATCTTCTTCCTTACACGAGCAGCAAAACTACTGTTACTCTACAAATTTCTTTTTAGAAACCCTAAATTCTCAAACTTCTCTCTTCTCAAACTCTTAAATGGCCAACACCAAAAATCAACCTTCCACTCCTCCTCATCCAAAGAATATGTTTAAGGAAGCAAAACTTAATGATAAGGATTTCATCCCTCTTAAACTTAAAAGCTCAGACACAATTATCCCCTCTGATCATTTGGGTGATGAATTTCTTTTCAACATCGAACCCTACTCCTAAATTTTAAAGTACCAACATCTTGAGGTCTTTGTCCATATGAGAAACACCACACCTACGCAGTTCTTGTGAAGGAATTCTACGACAACCTCAAGGTTCACTTCTACTTTGATGCACTCCGGACAAAGGTGCAGGGGAAGATAGTCATAGTCACTCTAGAATTCTTTATGGTTCATTTTAACATGAAGAATGAAGGGGTAATCTTAAGGACTGACGGCGATGAGAAAATATTCAAGTATGATCCCAAGCTATGGCTTCTAGAGAGATATTTTGGTGACAAATGCTGCACTCACTAGCCAGAAACTCCCACATTGCTCCAATTTGTTCTGGCTAAGTTCATCCTGATCTGGAAGGGTTCCTTTAACACTGCATCGACCTTCCAATATTGCATCCTCCAACATTGGGTGGAAAGTAGAGTCTTTAATATGCTTTTCATGCTCATCCACTACATCAAACAACACATGTACTCTCATAGATCCCTTATCACCAAAGTCCTCACAGCCAATGCAATTGACCTCACCGGAGCTGATTCTATTGAAGGGGCTAGAGGAATAGTTGAGAAACCTCCACTAGTGAAAAAGCCAAGGACCACAAGACCTAAGGCTCAAAGGAAGATTAATCTAGAGCCTGTGGAGGAAGAAGCAGTTGAGGAAGAAAATGAGGATACAATGACTCTTAACCAAATCCTTAAACAATCCCCACCTAAGACTAGAATAAGGCTATAAAGGCTGTGACTAAGAAGGGAAAACCAGTTGATGATTTAGAAGCAATAGAGATTATTGCAGTTGTTGTTACCGCAATAAGAGAGAGAAGGAAGAGAGGGGCAGGGAAATCTATTGAGGAGATACTTGAATAGAGTGCCTCAAGCAGTGCCATTGTAGAAGAAGAACATGTTTTAAAAAGGAAGCTAATTAAGAAGGGGCCAACATTTACCCAAGCAATGAGAGCAAAGAAGGCTAAGACAACTTCATCAAAGCCTACTGCTAGAACCACAATAAAGGAGCCTTCTCCTAAGCAACCTAAAGCAGAACTACTAGCTCTATCATGGAGAGATAAGTGGAAGCATGTGGAGCTAACTGCCAAGACTCTATGACCAAAGGATTTGGAGTACGATGATATGATGTCTGCCATTGCTGAGAATTAGAAAATCAACCAGATCAAGCCTATCTTATCTATAAAGGGACCCGGAGGCTCATCCAAAGCATCTAACCAAGCAGTCCCTCCGTAGGTCCCTCTCCACCGATGTTCATTGTTAGATATGATGTATGCCCTTAAGGCAATTAGGGCGATATATCTTAATTACGTAATGGTAAGAATGACTCATTTTATTAATAAAGGCATTTAATCTTTTGTGTATATCAGTGTGTCCATATATATTATGACTGATTAAAATATATTCATTAATATCTTTTGTACAAAAGTCCTTGACATATCATAGCATGAAGTGAGAGAAATTGTAGTTGAACTATGGTTAGTGAAACCTCTTCATATGCAATTATGATTATGTCTAAACTACCCCTAGTCATAGTTTCATCAAGAAAGGATATTGATGAAGTAGTAAGACTATAATGTGGTCAACTTTCTTGGAAAGGGTCCAAGTAGTTAACCTCCTAAAGACTGAAGGTGGTGCCTTAAGTTTGACACATGGGTATATCATAGCGTAAGTGTTTATCTTTATTCAGTAGCTTTACGAATATCCTCATACTTGAGATACTAGTTACCTTGTGTGGTACTATCACTATACTTTGGGTCATACCTATTCACTCAATAATTTAGGGTGCTACAAGTGAGTATGGGTGTAGTGATGATAGCATGTTGGTAAGTTATGTAGTCAAAAAGAATCCATTACTCCGAATATATTAAGGAGTTGTACCCCGACCACTTGTTGAAGTGATGATTGCTATAAACCTCTGATTAGAGTATGTGTTTGATAAAAATAGTTTCTAGTCAAACACATTATGCTAAAAAAGTAATACAGTTCTACAATAAGTAAATAACTGGGATAGCTTGGAGCAATCTCGCTATTAGTAGGTTAACACTTTAATCAAGCCCAACAAACCAGATGGTACTAATATTAAAGAATGGAAGGAGTTCATCGC
The DNA here is from genome assembly GCA_947683365.1 of Euphorbia pulcherrima. Classification (NCBI taxonomy): domain Eukaryota; kingdom Viridiplantae; phylum Streptophyta; class Magnoliopsida; order Malpighiales; family Euphorbiaceae; genus Euphorbia; species Euphorbia pulcherrima. The sequence continues at coordinate 21,076,996 of CANTUS010000007.1, read as the reverse complement.
ATTGGGCAACTATTGCATTAACCATGATTAAGTCATAAGCACAAATGACATACCGAGTAATAGGGGATGGTGGATCCTTGCTAGAGGTGTACTATAGTCATTTCAGGTAATCGAGTTCTATTCACGATCTGAAACCTCGAGCCAATAGTTCCCATAGAACAAGGATTGTTCAAACCTTAATAGCTCAATACCTTGAGATCATATAAGGTCACACACATAGAACTTTCATCGGACTGAGTAAAGAATTAATAGACTTAGTCTATTATGAGAATATTAAATGTGGAATGATAAGACTATTACCTGTTTAGACTAGAGAATTTATTTTGACCGGTAACTGATTTTATTAGGGTCATAAATAAATTAATGTGTTGATTAAAATGATTAGATCATTTTCTGGTTAAGCCAGAGATTTATTTTGATCGATAATTAATTTATTAGGGTCATAAATAAATAAATACTAACTGAAGAGGAACTGTAAATTGTTGGATTGAAAAGTGAGGGTGGGACCCTACGCTTTTGGGCCACGCAGACATTGGATGACTGCGTGGGCTTCCTAAGCCACGCGAGCAATTGTGCTCACGGGCCATATGTAGGGACCATGTGGCAAGCCCACACAAGCGATGCCTAAAGGCAGTGCTTGTGATCCATTGCCACCGACGAACTGGGCTCATGGGAGAGCCCCCGAGGCCTAGCCCGCGGGACAAGGCAAGCTCAAGAGAGCTTGCCTTGTACGGCAATAACCCGGCTTGTGGAGCAACCCAAGTTAGCTTGGGTAGCACGTGGATCCCTTGGGATCCGCGTGTTTGTCCAAGGGCGGGATGGGATCCCATCCCACATTAAATTCGGGGAGCCCTTGCTCCCCCTATAAAAAGCATGCTCCTCTTCATTATTCAAAAGCACCACTTCTTCCTATGAGCTCTAACTTGAGATTCTAACACGTTTTCTTAAGTTAACTTAGAAGAATAAAATTAAAGGAGTCCCTTTAGTTAATATTTTTGGGTGGGTTTTGGAGTGGTCTGGCAGCTACTCAAAATTCTACAGTTCTTCCTTGTGGGAAGTCTTGGTTGATGGGGTTCCTGTAGATACTCATAGAGGTTATCCTACACTTCGAGGCTTGTGTAAGAAGGTTCTGCTAAAGCACGCTTCAAATTGTAAGTCCTCTACTTCTCTTTTTATTATTAGGTCTTTTTCTTTAAGCGTTTTTAGACTTAATAATTATTATGCTTAGGTTGTTTTGCATGCTTAGTTTATTTTATGCTTAGATTATAACTTAGAGTTATAACATGCTTAGTATAAAATATATTTATGCTAGGATATAATTTAGAATTATGGTGAGCCTCGCCTATGCATACTAACCTAAGTAGAGAATTTATTTAGTTAAGGCTTTAATTAATTTATATGCAACTGATAGAAGTTCCTAGGGACAAGGTACAAAATTTTGAATTTTTGACATGCATGTTATGCATGTTCAAAGTGGCTCTTAGTTCCCAATAGGGGTATTAGAACATGCCTATTTAGTACATAATTAAGTTAGAAGCAAACTGAATTTTATTTTCTATATGAAATGATTTTAAGTTTTATTAATTGTTTGGAACAATAGATGAACTTAGGCTTTCATTTCAAGGTTAGAAAATGGATATAGATAATTTCAAATAAGCCTGCTCAATTTACTCAAAATTATCAAAAGACTCAATAAATTATATAAGTTACAAGGGTTATAGATGCTTTCAATTTACACGAATTGAAAAAATAAAATTTATTAGTTCAAGAGGATCCATGGTCTTCAAGTTTGTGCCCGTGTTTGTTCTGGCAAGGATTGGACTTGGTGTCTACTTCTCATAGGGCACCTCTCCTACCTGGGAACCTATATCGGTGCAGCTTGAATTGACCAAGAGGGTATTAATAATTGACTGATTTATTTCCAGTATATAAGATTGTGCTTATATATATTTCTATAACAAAGTAAAAATTAAATTGTTGTATAAAAGCTTAAAGGAAATGCAATATATAAAACAAATAAAGAATGTTAATAATTTTTCATATAATCTAGGTTGATTGAATGATTATAACAAAGAGCTTGAACCCACCTAAGGTTAGACCTTATAAATTAATTCTAAAATTCCTTGAATTAGTATAAATTATTATAAATATGTCCATCTAATAAATCCTAGATTGGGTGAGACGTCTAACACTAATAAAATCCCAAAGTAAATATATTAAGGAAAGTTATAGTCTTCCTTACTCAAATTTATAATACGGTCCTTTTCAGCTATAAAAGTGTTGCGCAAAGCGTTCCTTTTCGTCTACATTGATCATTTATAGATGTTGAGATAGGGTCTGCTTAACAGGACTGGGTAGTGCACCATAAAATTGGGGGCTAGCCACAGGACTGAGACACGTTCAAGGAGATGGTATTATAAGAGCACACGTCCCTTGGAATTAGGGAACTTGAATAAATTAGCAATTGCATACGATGCAAATGGAATGGGATTCCTACTACAACTTACTAATATGGCTTGACTCATAAAATTGTAGGTCATATTAGACTAGTTGTAGATGCTACCTACTTGGAAATTTAGCTAGGTTAGACTTCCTGAATTCAATAGAATGGGTTATTGTAAATTTTGAAAAATAGTAGGATAAATGTATTTAATTAAAAGTCCTTATATTAAATACATGTATTATATACTAAAGTCTAAACAGCTGTTTTTTCTTACATCTGAGGTTGAGAATGTTTACATACTTGAATATGTAACCCATTATGAATGCACCTATTCAAACTCTCTCTCTTGATAAAAATACTTTTAATGGTCATAACTATGATGATTGGTTTAGAGCACTAAGGAAGGATTTGAAAATATTCTATTTGGATTATGTATTGGATAATCCAAGCCATGAACATCCAGGTTGTTTTGCTCGAGAAATAAATCATTTTGAAAAATATAAAAGGGATTGTATCTATGTGGCTAAGATAATGGTGAAAAGTATGTCTTCAGAATGGCAAGAACTGTATAGAGAGATGGACTTAAAATCTATGCTCTACTCTCTTAAAAGGGTTCATCGTCTTAGAGACTTGATGTTTGTACCAAAGATGCCAGATGATGCCTTAGCCACTGAGCATATCATAAAAATCTATGATGTCTCAGAGCAGTTAAAAGAACTTGGGATACCATACAGTGCTGATACTGTAAAGACAGGCATGCTGGAAGCTTTACCCAAAAGGTATAAGGCTTTCAAGAAAGGCTTTGACATACTTGGTAAAAGTTAATCTGTATCCCATATGATAGACAGGCTAGAATAGTTTGAAATTGAGCAAAGGAACAAGCTGTAATATCAACTGTGGGCTGAGGACCTTAAACTGGAGAGGTTCAAAGGTTTAAATATCAAAAGATTGCTCATATCTTGTGAAGAAGAAAGAAGAAACACTAAGGTTAATTCTATTAAAGCTGGCTGGGCAGTGTAGAAAATAGATGTGGCTTTAGTTTCTGAGCATTTGAAGATAAAGCTTAAAAGGGCTTATACTTCAGGTATATTTGTAATTGAACACTATACTACTTTTCCTTATGAATCAACTTAGGTATTGGATACTGGTTGTGGTTCTCACATTTGTACTTCTGTATAGGGACTAAGGAATAGTATATGGCCTACAAAAGGGGATATTAACCTTCATGTGGGAAATGGAGCACGAGTTGTTGCATTAGCATTAGGAAGCTTTAATCTTATTTTGCCGAGTGGCCTAGTTTTATTTTGAATAATTGTTACTATATTCTGAATGTTACTAAAAATATTATCTCTATTGCATATTTAACAAAAGAGAGATTTGAAGTTTTGTTTTTGAATAATAATTGTCAGATTCATTTAAATAATGTTCTTTATAGCTATCGAATGTTGAATGGTGGCATTTATGCTCTTGATACTAAAACAGAAGTTTTTAATATAAACAATGTGAAGAAAGTTAAATTAGATAATGAGAAATCTTTCTACTTATGGCATTATCGTTTAGGCCATATAAACAAAGATCGTTTAACTAAGTTATACAAACGTGGAGACTTTGGCCCAGTAGACCTGGAGTCTTATGGTGATTGCGAGGCTTGTTGAAAAGGAAAAATGACAAAGTTACCCCTTAAAGTAAAGGATGAACAAGTCATGAGTATATTGGAACTTATACATACAGATGCATGTGGTCCAATGAGTGTTAAGGCACTAGGAGGATACTCCTACTTCATAACCTTTATTGATGATTATTCATGACACGGTTATTTGTACTTAATAAAGCACAAGTCTGAAAGTTTTGAAAAGTTCAAAATATTCAGAATTTAAAGTAGATAAACAAATTGAGAAATGTATTAAAGCACTACAATCTAATCGAGGTGGAGAATACTTAAGTCAAGAGTTTCAGAATTATCTAAAAGAAACCGGGATGGTTCCCCAGTGGACCCCTACTTATACACCCTAACACAATGAAGTGTTTGAAAGGAGGAATTAGACTTTATTAGATATGGTTTGGTCCATGATGAGCCAAGCAGATCTTAGTAAATAATTTTGGGGATATGCATTAGAGAGCGCAAGTTATGTATTGAATAAAGTGCCCTCTAAATCAATTGATTTTACGCCTTTCGAAAGATGGTGTAATAAAAGGCCATCTCTAAGACACCTAAGAGTATGGGTTTGTCCTACTATGGTAAAAAAGGATAGCATCAGATAAGCTAGATGCTAAATCTGACAAGTGTCTATTTATAGGATATCTAAAGGAAACTGTTGGATATTTATTTTACCAACCCGAAGCACAGAAGGTATTTGTCTCTCGGAGTGATCACTTTTTAGGAAAGGAACACTTACTTGTAAAAGTTAGTAGGAGCAATCTTGAACTGGAAGTTCATAAGGAAGAAATAGACAATCAACTGATTCACCCCATTCTAGATACACAAGAAGGTGTGATCTAAGAATAACCTATCGAAACACAATCATTTTGAAGATCAAGTCATGTTCATAAAGGTCCCAAAAGATATGGTTTTATCATCACGGATGATAAAGATCTACGTCTCATAGAGGATGATGAACCAAGAACCTATGATGAAGTAATAAAGAGCTCAGATTCTGATAAATGTCTTAATGCCATGAAATCGGAAATGGATTCCATGTATGAAAACCAAGTTTGGAATTTGGTCGATGCACCAGAAGAGGTTAGACCCATCGGGTGCAAATGGGTCTTCAAGAAGAAGACTGGCATAGAAGGTAATGTGATTACCTATAAAACAAGGTTAGTTTCGAAAGGTTATAGTCAATGCGAAGGTATTGACTATGATGAAACTTTCTCACCGGTAGCCATGCTTAAATCCATAAGAATACTCCTTGCTATTACTGCTCATTATGATTACGAGATATGGCAGATGGATGTTAAAATAGCATTCTTGAATGGGGATTTGGACCAGGATGTGTATATGACACAACTCGAGGGTTTTACATCTCAGAATGGCTCAAAGGTGTGCAAACTGCAAAAGTTTATTTATGGACTTAAGCAAGCATCCAGGAGTTGGAATATTAGGTTTGATCAGACAATCCGTGAACAGGATTTCTATCCAAACATTAATGAGCATTATGTTTACAAGAAGGTTTGTAAGAGTGCAGTCATTTTCTTAGTATTATATGTCGATGACATTCTACTAATAGGAAATGACATTTCTCTTCTTTAAAGCATTAAAATATGGTTGTCAAGGAAGTTCTCCATGAAAGGCCTTGGAGAAGTAGCATTTATACTAGGTATAAAGATTCATAGAGATAGATCCAAGAGGCTATTAGGTCTTTCTCAAAGCACATATATAGACAAGGTACTGAATAGGTTCGGCCTTGAGCATTCGAAGAAAGGTTATATCCCAATGACAAAAGGGATAAACTTATCTAAAACTGAGTATCTAAATATAACTCAGGAAAGAATGCACATGAAGGATATACCATATGCATCTGCAATAGGATCCATCATGTATGCTATGATATGTACTAGGCCAAATGTCTCTCAAGCTTTGAGCTTTACGAGTAGATATCAATTAGATCCAAGTGAAAAGCATTGGATGGCTGTCAAGGCATCTCTTAACTACTAGAGAAGGACTAAAGATGAGTTCTTGATATATGGAGATGGTGACCTCACAATTAGAGGTTACAGTTATGCGAGTTTCCAATCTGACAAGGATGACTTTAAGTCTCAGTCAGGTTTTTTGTATGTATTAAATGGAGGGGCAGTATGCTGAAAGAGTTCTAAACTACTATTGATTCAACCATAAAATCTGAGTACATTGCTGCCTATGAAGTAGCAAACGAAGCTGTCTGGTTAAAGGGATTTATTGGTGATCTCGGTGTGGTGCCTAAGATATTTGATCCAATTACTTTATATTGTGATTACAATGTTGCTATAGGTCAGGCACAGGAACCACGGTCTTACCAGAAAAATAGATATGCACTTAGAAAGTATCATATAATTAGGGAGATTGTTGATACTAAGATGATAAGATTAGAATATATCCCCACTGATTAGAACCTCACGAGTGGTCTGACGAAGCCATTGAAGCAAGTCAAACATGAACAGCATGTGAAAGCATATGTATAAGACATATGGCTAATTGGCTATAGTGCAAGTGTGAGTTTGTTAGATATGATGTATGCCTTTAAGGAAATTAGGGTGATATATCTTAATTATGTAATGGTACAAATGACTCATTTCATTAATAAAGGTATTCAATCTTTTGTGTATATTAGTGTGTCCATATATATTATGACTGGTTAAAATATATTCATTGATATCTGTGTACAAGAGTCCTTGACATATCATTACACGAAGTGAGAGAAACTGTAGTTGGAATATGTTTAGTGAGACCTCCTTCGTGTACAATTATGATTATGTCTAAACTATTCCTATTCATAATAGCATCAAGAAATGATATTGACGAAGTAGTAAGACTGGCATATGGTCAACTTTCTTGGAAAGGGTTCAAGAAGTTAACCTCCTAAAGACTGAAGGTGGTGCCTTAAGTTTGACATATGGATATATCAAGAAGATATATTGGAGACCACAATGAGATAAACACTTGGTAAAATATATCATAGTGTTAGTGTTTATCTTTATGCAGTAGCTTTGCGAATATCCTCATACTCAAGATACTAGTTACCGTGTGTGGTACTATTGCTATACTTTGGGTCATACCTATTCACTCATTAATTTAGGGTGCCATGGGTGATTACGGGTATAGTGATGAAAACACGGTGGTAAGCTATGTAGTTGGAAAGAATCAATAACTCTGGATATATTAAGGAGTTATACCCAGCCACTTGTTGAAGTGATGATTGCTATAAACCTCTGATTAGAGTATGTGTTTAATAGAAATAGTTTCTAGTCAAACACATTATGGTAAAAAGCAATATACGTCGGTGACTAGTAAATAACAAGGATAGCTTGGAGCAACCTCGCTATTAGTCGGTTAACACTTTAACTTAGCCCAACAAACTAGATGGTACTAATATTAAAGAAAGGAAGGAGTTCGTCACATTGGGCAACTATTGCATTAACCAGGATTAAGTCATAAGCACAAATGACGTTTGGAGTAATAGGGGATGGTGGACCCTTGCTAGAGGCGTACTACAGTCATTTAAGGTAATCGAGTTTTATTCACGGTCTAGAACCTCGAGTAAATAGTTCCTATAGAACAAGGATTGGTCAAACCTTAACAGATCAATACTTTAGGATCCTATAAAGTCACACATATAGAACTTTCATTGGACTGAGTAAAGAAATAATATACTTAGTCTATTACGAGAATATTAAATGTGGAATGATAAGACTATTACCTTGTTAGACTAGAGAATTTATTTCGACCGGTAACTAATTTTATTATGGTCATAAATAAATTAAAGTGTTGATTAAAATTATTAGATCATTTTCTGGTTAAGCTAGATATTTATTTTGACTGGTAACTAATTTATTAAGGTTATAAATAAATAAATAATAAATGAAGAGGAACTACAAATTGTCGTACTAAAAAGCAAGGGTGGGACCTTGCGCGTTTGGGCCATGCAGGCATTGGATGCCTCCATGGGCTGCCTTAGCCATGCGAGCAATTGTCCTTGCCGGCCATAGGTTGCATGCACTATATAAAGTAGCGCGCGCAGGACCTATGTGGCAAGCCCATACAAGCGCTGCCTAATGGCAGCGCTTATGGCCCATTGCCACCAGCGAGCTGGGCTCACAGGAGAGCCTTGTGAGGGCCAGCCTGTGGGACAAGGCAGGCTCATGAGAGCTTGCCTTGTACAGCAGTAACCCAGCTTGCTGAGCAACCCGGGTTAGCTTGGGCAGCATGCAGATCCCTTGGGATTCGCTTGTTTGTCCAAGGGTGGGATAGGAATTTTCCCATTCCACATTAAATTCAGGGAGCCCTTGCTCCCCCTATAAAAAAGCATGCTCCTCCTCATTGTTCAAACGCACCACTTCTTCCTATGAGCTCTGACTTGAGATTCTAACTCGTTTTCTCAAGTCAACTTGGAAGAATAAAATTAAGGAGTCCTTTAGTTAATATTTTTGGGTTGTTTTTGGAGTGGTCTAGTAGTTACTCAAAACTATGCGGTTCTTCCTCGTGGGATTTTTCGGTTGCTGGGTGTGGATATTCATAGAGGCTATCCTACACTTGGAGGCTTATGTAAGAAGGTTCTGCTAGAGCACACTTCAACTTGTAAGTCCTCTACTTCTCTTTTAATTATCATGTCTTTTTCTTTAAGCATTTTTAGGCTTAATAATTATTATGCTTAGGTTGTTTTGCATGCTTAGTTTATTTCATGCTTAGATTATAACTTAGAGTTATAATATTCTTAGGATAAAATATATGTATGCTAGGATATAATTTAGAATTATGGTAAGCCTAGCCTATGCATTCTAACCTAGGTGGAGAATTTATTTAGTTAAGGTTTTAATTAATTTATATGCAACTGATAGGAGTTCCTACGGACAAGGACAAAAATTTTGAATTTCTGCCATGCCTGTTTTGCATGTTAGAAGTGACTATCAATTCCCAACATTCGTGTCTCCTTTATGTTTGTAGCACCGCAAGGAAGAATATAGTGTTGAGGAATTAAGAGGTCTGAATTTCCAAGCGTGCACATAACCTCTTCCAAAATCCCTTCTCATTCTGGAACACACTGTAGAAACTATTGAGGTAGTGAATGTTGAAAGTCCTGAAAAGACACACGTAGAGGGAGTAAGGTGGAAAAGTCTTTAAAACGTACATGTAGAGGAGGTTGAGGATATTACCAATCTTCAAGAGATACAACCAGCAAAAGCAATAAATGAGGAAGCAGACCATCCGGAATAGAAAAATACAGAAGTAACCATTGCTTTAAATATTGTTAATGCTGAAAAGGCTGGGACATAGGAAAATCAAGGCAACTTGAATGCAAATTAATCCCCCATTACATGCAAGGAAGTTGAGCCTAGCCCGGTGCTAAATGCACCAGAGGAGGGAGTTAGTTTGAGATCCGATGAGCATGCTAATATAATAGACTCAAAGGGCGAGGCTACTCCAGAGGCAAGGAAGGAGAGAAGAAGGAAAATAAAGGCAAAGAATCTTCCAAGTCTGAGGAGTCCGGAAGTGAAATAGAGAGTGGGTCTGGATCGAAGTCTGAAACGGACATCTCTAGTGAAGAGGAAACCAAGGCAAAAGCTCCATCCAATCCTTCCTCAAGTTCTAAGGCTAAAAAGGTGAAATTAGCCTTGAAACTATTAGAAGAACCTATTGAAGAAGGGAAAAAGGATGCCGATATTCTAAAACCCCTTCTTAGGAAAATTTGTAAGAGACTAATTGTAGTGGAAAATCTAATCAAGAATAGGTCCATCTCTCTGGATTTGAAGACTGAGTTAGAGGGTATAAAGACCAAGATCAGTAATATAAAGGAAAGAGTTAACCATTTCCCTACTGCAGAATAAGTTACTACCACTTTCTTATCCAAGATCACTCCGGTTTTACAACAACTTACTTCAAAAATTTCAACGGCAAACGATCCTCTACTCAAGCTGCTACCGGAGCTAATAATAATTGTGCAACCATTTTGGGGCTTGTCACCTCTACTTCCACTGATCTCAAAATGGAGCTAAAAGAGTATATAGATCAAAAGTTTGAGGCATTGCTTAAGTTTATTCCTATTGTAATCACTCAAAGCATGGAACCAATCACCTCAGGAATCACCACTATCTTAGATGCCCAGGAAGAACTAACGAAACAATTGACAAACTTCCTAAATGATAAATTTCTAGAGCTTTTGACCATCACTGTAGAAGATTTGGGTGCAGACTTCCAGACTGGTATCCATCAAATGAATAAAATTCTAGGGAATTGGCAAGATGCCTTCAACATTGAGGTCAGACACTTGAATTAAAGCATCCACAATAGTGCTAAAACTATTTCTTAGGAAATCTAGCAGCTCAACCCTGGTATGTAAAACTTAAGCCTCACTGCACCTTCTACTTCTACCTCTTCTCCAGCAATTTTAAAGAGCCTACTACTTCCCTTATTCCAACAATTAATCTAGAACATAGGTGACACTGGATTCATTGGGTACTAATTAGGGCTAACCTTGCTTCGAGGCATGTTTCCGTTCTTTGAGAAAGAAGATAGAGAATATGCCCTCTCTATGCACCCAAACCTGACCAAATCTTATGCCCAACTCCGGAAGCTGATCAAACTAGTTCATCCTATTAATGCTACAATTGATAAGATCATTGAGCAGCGATTAGCATGAAATAAAGATTATACTATTCTCTCGAAGGCCTGGCAGAAGAAATGGGATCAAAGAACTTATATGGTTATAAACCCTTCGAAAGATGCAAACAAAAAGGGGGAGAAAGACAAGAAGAGTGAAGCTGAGAAGGGTAAAGAGAAGGATTAGTCATAGCTTAGCATAGAAATTTTGTAATAATCTGTAATTACTAGCTATGTAAACATTTGATTTTCACTTATATTCTTCTCTATCTATAATCGAAACTTCATTGATGTTAACTATTGTTAACAACATAAGTAATATATAGTGAAAAAATTTACTAAAAAAATTGCTTCTAAGTACAACTATCAATTGTACTTCAAAAACTTAGAAACTAAAATGCAAAAATATTGGGAGAGTTATGATGCTAGAATTATGGGGGAGAAAACTTGTAAATGACTAAGTATCAAAAATCATACTGAGATCACATTCTCAAATATTGATGATTCTATCGTTAGGTTTTTATTTCCATCAAAATGGGGGAGATTGTTGGAAATCAATCATCCGGAAGACTTAGCGAAAACCTCAAAACAAGCATCCGGATCAAGGTTTTAAAGAAAACAAAAACCATAAGTTCAAGAAGACCTTATCCGATTCAAGACAGAAGAAAACAATCCCTAAAGAAGCATTTGGTTAGAGTTTGGAAAGGAAACAAACTTCTAATCCCTAAAAAGACAGCATCCGGAGAAGATCACAAAAAGGAATAGCATCCGGTCAAGATTGAGTCTGAAGACATCCGAAAGACCCAACTCTCAAGATAAAGGGAAATATTTAAAATCATATTTCCCTCCATATTGGTCTGAAGTCAAACATGCCTTTTCCCTTGAAGAATGAAAAAGTGACAGCTTTCATAAATTAGGTAAAGGACAAAAAGGATGACAACAGAAAGAGAAAAGGGGAATAATCTTTATAACCTAGACCAATAGCATGGCGTGTGGAGTCCATACAAAAGACAAATTTGCATAAAAGTTGGCAGTCACAAAAAGCCAAATATATGCCAACTCACAAATTTATTGCATCAATCCCAATAAATTCAAATAAGACATTTTTTGAGTCTAACAGACAGATCGATGGCTCCGGAAGTGCCATCTCATATCCGATCAATGGTCAAGATTCAACCTCAACCAACGGCTACATTTATGATCCAAGCCTATAAAAGGGAAGCTTCATCAAGTGAGAAGATGATGGTTGATTCGAGAAAGCAATACACTAAGAAAATTGTTGTTGAATCATATATTAAATCCCTCCAAGAACCTTACATACAAATCTATTGTAAGAATTCTCAAGTCAACTTATAAACTTGAAGAAATCGAAAACCCAACCTTTGAAAGACAAGAATTGTAAAAATTATACTTGGGTGAGTATTGAGATTGGGACTTAGCTTAAACTTAGAAAGTTTAAGTTGTATATCCCTGTGGGACTTAGCTTAACCTTGAGTAGAGTTTGAGTAGTACATCTTGCTAAAGAAAAGGACTCATCCAAGCTCGGTGGTTTAGTGGTATATCCAACATCTAGAAGAAAGGGTATCTTCTGGAGACAACGCGCAAATGAGTCAGCCCAGATTAAAGTTAGCTAGGTTGTATATCATACATCCGAAGGATAAGAAATCTCCGGAGAAAACTATAAAGGCTTGATTTTTGCCTGCAAAAGAATCACACTAATAGACTGAGGTCGGAGGAGGAAACTCCAGGGATTGGACGTAGACAGGGTCGAACCAGTATAAAAACTATCGTGTTTGATTTTATTTTACTTTAAGTCTTTATATTTATTGCATTTCATTTGATATTTGCATCATTCGGATCCACCAACTCCAGAGTAAATCAAACACGCTACACAGACTTTTTTAAAAAAGTCCAATATTCTACAAAAATGGTCATTCACCCCCCCCCCCTCTAACACATATTATACTTGCACAAGGACCAATAAGAAAGAGATTAAAAGAGATATGAGAAGACTAGAAAACCAACAAGCTTACATTATACAAACTCATAGAGCAAATCTTGAGTACAAAGCAGCATTGTTAAGAGAAGATATCAAAGGTGCAGCGCAGAATGCCAATGAAGCTATTGAATGTGGTTTCAAACATATGAAACTTGAGAGATGGTCTACAAAGAACAACGCTTAGATACTTGCAAGAAATGTCAAAATCGTCAAGGGTCCAAAGGAGTTTGGAAAATCTCTACACATTCTCAAGCAAGATCTTAGCACAATCTACCTTAAGGCAGAGCCCATTCTGAAGTAGAAGAATAGGGCAGCCTGCAAACAAGCAAAAGAAGAGCTAATAAAAGTTGCATCTAAGGCATACTCAGGAAAAGAAGAGGCCTTAACAAAATCAAAATAGAGGCTACAAGCTAGTCTACAAGGAATTGAAGAAAAAATAAGGCTACTATCAATTCGATTAGATCCTAGAGTGATTGTTCCCCCTTGAGATCCACACAAGCATCTAACAGACAATATCTTTCTAAGACAGCAAGGGATCTAGACAATCTATATATGTTTGAAACGTGAAATAAAAAAGGAGGACAAAGCCAATTCCCTCAAAAGACCAAGAGTCTGAGGTATAGAAGTCCTATACAGACTTCATTAGAAGAGCCCTAGACATTATGAGGAAGCAATTGATTACCAAAAAGCATGGGCTTCCTACCTTTGATGAAAGCAAGAGCAATTGGTAGAAGAACATGGCATCACCTACCCCAATAACTATGGACAGCCATTTTGATAATATCAAAAATGGGAGAAGAATAGTGAGAAGAGCAGTGTTAACAATGTCAGCATATTTGCAAAGAGAAAAGCCTCAGGGGCATTCCGAACCCTTCAAGACAAAGGGCCAAAAGAAGCAGTAGCTAGTCCTAGATTAGCCAACTTTTGTGATAGTTATAGATCTTTCATGTACTTGTAACTTGATGATGAGTTAACTGTTGTTGACTTTAAAATGAGTAAAAAGATCTTATTACTTCTTAGTACAATATCCGATTGTACTCCTTAAACATCAGCATAGATTATGGGGGAGCTAATTGTGAGCGGACGACATTTCGGATGGGCTGTAAAGCCGAGCCAGAGGACCAGTCTCTTGAAAATAATAGGAGTGATGGTGACTGTGAAAATGTTTTAACATATTTTAATGTCCAAAAGATACGAGATTGAAATCCCATACTTAAAATAGAGTCGCCACCCGGTTGAGCTCAATCAGGAACTTTTGGTATGATTTTCACACCAGGTGGTAGACCATACCTTAAGTAGAGATTCCGAGTTCAAATGATGTTATCTATTTTACATTGGCCAAGTCAAAAGGTTCCAATCTTTCTTAATCAGTTTTAATCCACCCTATTTATTATATTTTCGGTTTATATATTATTATCGCATTATCAAGCATTCAAAGCAGTAAATAAATAAATTATAACAGTCATCCAACAAATAAAATGCAGAAACTAAAGAATATTTACATGGCTTCTAAAATCCTATACATTTGTCTATACAATAAATAAAATACCCGAAGGCCTAACATTCATCTATCCTAAATCTACCTGCATAAAACGATTAGCAAAATTACGGCATGTTGTTTCAGGTATATCACTTAACATGCATAATTAGTGGACAAAATAAGACCCGAGTTAGCGTGAGTATGGCATATTCATTTTTACCATTTATGGAGCCCGGTTGGATGGCTAAAAATGGGGTTCAAACGTCGTTTGCGGGAAAATTTTGTTACATCCATATTTTAGACTCGGTAATTATTTTGACCAGATTATTAGTGAAAATGCCACATATTATGTAGTGAGGTCTATTTTCAGGAGGTTCTGGGCCCCCTTTGTTCCACTGTACATCATAGATTTAGAAATAAAAACAAAAAATAAAACTGCCGTCTAGGACTCCATACCGCCGGTGGTATGAATGAGGTCGTCGACGGGATCATTGATGCCACTGGCAATCTCATTTACATAGACAGACTGTATGACATTCTGGATACCATAAAGAAAGGGCCCTGCAAGAAAAATAGAGCCATTGGGGGTAAATGATGCCACTAGCTGTATCAACGATGCTGCTGGTGGCGTGGTTGATACCGCCGGCGGCTTCAAATGCCTCTAGCGGCTTCAGTTTCTTATAATAGCTGTTTTTGGCTAAAAAGCACCCGAAAACCCAAAACTAAGCATAAAACAGCAAGTAAACACAATAAGCAACTAAAATAAAAGCCAAAGAGATATGAGACTCGGAATTTTTACCTCAAAGCCATGAATCCACCTCTTCGTGATCCAAGTGACACCCTTGAGGAGCTCAAATGATGATTCGGGAAGTAAAGGGGTGATTTAGGCCTCTAAATCCTATTTTAGTGATTCTAAACTTAAAAACCTCCTAAATATCAGAGAGTTCAGTAGAGAAAAACCAATAAAAGATGGATTAAATCCTCTTTTCTTACCTTTTATAGACTTTATCCTACTAGAACTAACTAAAATACTCAAAATCTCCTTAAGATTTTAAGTGGTGGAAGTGTTGAACCCCTAACTCAGCCAAAAATGGCTATTTATATAGGCTAAAATCCAGTGGGAAGATTAACTTTGATCTATTATCCGGCGGATATCAAGCAAATTTCTGCAAAAAGCTGTCTACTATAGAATTCATGTCGCCGACGGCATGGACTATACCGCCGGCGGTATCGATGATGCCTCTGGTGGCATCAACCTCCTGCTAGGTTTGAAAAGTAAGCATGGCCTAGCCTGAAAAGGTGAAAAGGTGCATGGAAATCCGGCCAAAAGTGGTTTCAGTGGGATGTTTTGAACTTTTAGGGTTTTGTTTGACTTTTTATGGGTATTTAGGACTAAATTATTTTTAGGGTGCAAATCATTGGGTTTGAGCTACCAACGAACGCATTATCAGACCCGTCGAACTGAATTTTTCTTAAAATAAATTTATAGAGAATTTTATATTGGTAATAAAAATTCTGAAAAAGAATTTTATATCGGTAATAAAAATTCTAAAAAAGAATTTTTATCTTGAGTAATAAAATTCGATATACGTCATCATCATCTCGCTAGAGGGACTGTAAACTCCCATGCTCACAGGCTGCCTCTAGGGGATCACTACTGCCATAGGTCAGTATGATCGCACGAAAAGTGCAAGGGTTAGAAATAGTACCTGATGGATAGTGGGCTAGACTCGAAGGATGACAAGATTCTGGTTCTATCGGTGCCTCTATTTGATGATTGGTTTGCCCCTTGGTTGGGCTTGAGCTTTGATAATTGGTGGGCTGGACCCGAAGGATGACTGGATTCTGGCTCCATCAGGACCTTCATTTGATGATCGATTTGCCCCTTGATCGGGCTTGAGCTTTACAGGCTTGCTAAGCAGGGCTTGGGCTTTTAGGTTTGCCAAGCGGGGCTTAGGCTTTTCAGGTTTGCCAAGCGGGGCGCTTGGGCTTTTCTGGTTTACCAAGCAGGGCTTGGGATTTTCAGGTTTGCCAAACAAGGCTTGGGCTTTTTAGGTTTACCAAGCAGGGCTTGGGCTTTCAGGTTTGCCAAGTGGGGCTTGGACTTTTTAGGTTTGCCAAGCGGGGTTTGGCCTTTCAGGCTATATCTGCAAAGAGCGATAAGTAAAACAAGATTAGCCTGATTTTTAGTTGACGTTTTTATTGCTTAATCAATTTTGTGAAACAAAAATATTTTTACCCCTTTGATCAACAATAAAAACATGATAATTAAAAGTATAAGGGTTTCAGAAGTCCGAGGATGTTGAGGGTTGAGCCGGGATCCCGCTGAACTGTTGTAAAGGTAACTAAAATGCCCCTAAAAAATATATGTTGTCAGTGGCTTCGAGTGATGTCACTGGCGATTTGGTTGATGCCGCTGGCAGTATGGGGTGCCACATGGCACCTTTTATTGGTCAAAGAAATTCAAAAATTGCCCTGAGGATAATGAGACCACTGGCACCCTGGTGATGCCACTGGCAATTTGAACTGATACCATTGGCGGTATGAAGTGGTAGTTTCTGACTCCTCGAATTTTGCGCTTGTGTTTAATACAAATTAAAACACTCCTTCCTATTTCGACGGCAGTACTTTCAAAACAGCCTCCCTTTTCCTTTCAAACTCTTTAAACTTCCCTATATCTTCTCCCTTCACTCTCAATCTTGTTTAAGAAAGTATTTGGAAGAAAATCAACAAGTATAAGGGCCGAAAATCTTCCTGATTCTTCTATTGAGGGGCCAAAAGTTTGCCCGATTTCAGTTGCATACAGTTTCAAGAAAACCGATGAGATGTACGGTTACAAGATTACTTCACCCATAACAAACTGACTCATGAGAAGAAGAAGCACCTCTGCTATGTCCAGGTAATCCTACAAAACCTGAATTTCTTCGTTTTTGTTAAGTTTTGATTCCGGCCATTGGCTCAAAATTATAAACATGAAATTGAAAGTATAGAAACTGATATTGCATGCCATAGGTTCAATTTTTACTATTTTTATGCTTTGGTTCCGATTATTTACATTTTTTTGTGATTTTGGTGCAATTTTGGCTTGATTTTAGGTGAAACTGGATTCTGCCCGCAGAAATTGAAGCTGTCGGCGCCTCACTCATGCCGCCAGCGGCTTCAAGACTTTTAGAAAAGCCTAAAAGCCTACAATATTACTGCCGCTTACAGTGATATCGCCAGCGGCATCACCCATACTGCTAGTAGTACGGCTGATGTCTCCGGTGGTGTCACTACTTTAGCAGCGATATTAGCCAGCTCCAGCAGCAACAGGAAAGCGAATAGATTAACATAAACTTATCTATTTATTTTTTCTATTTTTTTACAGCCTCACATGCTTACTTACATCGGGGGCATGGGAACCCTTGGTGAATGGTGGCAACACATTGCGGAAAAAGACCCTAAGCTTGTGATTGCCATTGATGATACGGGTTTTGGGGACTTAGCTCGCGCTATGCCCCTGCTCATGCCAAAACTTTCACACTCATCCTTGACAACTTTGACCAAGAAGTGGTCGAAGACCACCCACACCTTCCATCTTGCCTTCAGCGAGGTGACCATTACTCCTTCGGACGTGGTGGCTATGATCGGGCTCCCTTGGATGGACCACATCATCCACTTTAATGTGTATATGGAGAAGTAATACCTTAAAAAGCCTATGGCAAAGAGGGTGCCAGAGCTATTTGGTTTGCAGCCTACTTCAGGGCGGTTGTCATATGGAGTGCTCCAAAAGCATTGGATGGGAGTCGGGGTGGTCCCCGAGATAGAGCGGGATGCCTGTGTCTACTCTTTTGTTATTTCATTGTTGTCTATGCTATTTTTCCCAGTTTTCAATAGCAAGATCAACTACGGGTTTATCTCTGCGGTCGAGGATGTTAAGACCCTCAAGGAGAAAAACTAGCTTACAGCCATTCTAGCATAGATGTATTATGGACTGGATGCAGGAGCGAGGAATAAGGGAAAGGTTCTTTGACTTAGCCATTTGCTCTTGAAGCTATACCTTTCCCAAAAGCATTTGATTATCCCCTTTTTATGCCTTATTCGATTTGTCTGCTTTTCTTCATTTGGATGTTTTGGACTGATATATTATTGCTTGTACAAGTTTGGGTTTCGAGCACCAGATTCTTCTACCTATCAAGTTCCAAACTATTATTCTGGCTAAATCTCACTTCCTAGCTCGGTGGTGTGGGGGTGTTGGGGGACTTGGCAAGTACGCCCCACCAGCTATAGGGAGTCACCGAGGGGCCTACAGTTGAGCTTGGTATGCGATCTTTCTGATTCTTGCCCCTATTTTACACTTAAACAAAACATTAGTAGATAAAATGAGTTTATAAATTTACATTGTGCTTACATTGATTATTTGGTTGGTTGTTTGGTCAGGTCATCCGTGATCCTTTTGATGAGGCTGCAATTCGCAAGGATGTAGATGATAGGTGATTTGTTATGGAGTGCCCCCCTTATCCATTAAGTGGTCCCTGGGAGAGTGGGTACAGAGCTGGAGAGATGTCCCTGCCTCTACTAGGCCGGTGCCTCCGAAACCTGGTGGCCCTACTTGGTAATCACCGTCGAGGCTAACAAAGCTGCCTATTTAGAGGTCAATGGTCGAGTTATGGAGAGTGTCCCAGGTTCTTATGACCAGCACCAGCAGCGCCTGCTTCCTATGTGCCCGTGCATCCACTAAGAAGATATGATCGAGTATCATTTGGAGAAGAGGAGGGAGGAGCAGAAGCGGTGACTCAAGGGTGTTGTGAGTCGTGACGAGGAAGAGGAGGAAGAAGAGGGCGTCGGAGAGGATGATCCCGAGGGGGAGGATGAGGTCAGCAAAGATGTGCCAGTGGCCCATGAGGAGCATTATTCTTCTGATGCAAGACCGTGTCTAATTACATATATATGCTATTTATTAGTCCTAATTGGTTGTAATTCTTGCCTTTGTATTGTTTTTATTTGTTTTGCAGCCACCTTTGAAGAAGAGGAACCGACCCAAGTATTATCGGGTATGAGACTAGGATAGGCCAGCGTATGCCGATATAGTGCCAGGACGCTTTTCTACCACTTTGGAGGAGTCCTACCTCCTTATGGCCCCAGATGAAGAGTTCAATATAAGGCACATAACTCCGAGTGCTCACTCCATGGATTTCATACCTCCAGATACTACTCATGTAGGCTTAGCAAAAATTTGATTCTGATACCTTGTGTTATTTCTCCTTTGGGATTGACCTTTGAATGCCCCTTCTTTTTGGATTTTTTAGGTTACTCGCAGTGAGGCAGAGAGGATAGCCGGGAATGCCTTCGCTCTTCGGGATATGCTGGTTTCCCAAGCCTTTCTTGCAAAGGTAAATGCATTTCAAATGATGTTACAATTCTTAAAAATGCATGGATGGATGTTATGAATGATATGTATAGGTTTATGGTTTTGTAGGATTTTATGGGCATGACACTCTCCAATGCCCCACAGATTGAGGCCTCAAACTAGGACCTTAGGCGACGGGTCAGTGAGTTAGAGCTGCAGGTAGATGCTACTATGCATGAGAGGAGAAGCAAGCAAAACATGGACTATGCCACTTCAGGTGAGCCCAGTCGCAGAGGGAGAAAGGTGATAGCTAGTCAGTGTCCTACTGTTATGCCCGTTGAGTCCAGCAGTATCCCTATGATGGAGGATAGAGAGGAGGATGAGGATTTTGTCAACTGCTTCCTTGTGGATGGGCTGGAGCATTCATAGCACCCGAGGGATGGTAGCGGGATATTTTAGCTTTATTTCAATTTTTCTTTGATTTCTTGTACCTCTATTACATTGAGGTTTGAATAATTGGGTTTTGGTTGTGGATTTTGGATTTCTGGATGATTTTGGGTTTTGATTTGATTTGTATAGGGTTAGGATTTGGATATTTGGATGATTTGTGCCTTCGGGCCTTTGGTTTTTGAATAAAATTTGGATTTTGAGCTTGACTATATTCTGGAAATAGATTATAGGGTTTTTCACAGGTTGTTCACAGGTCTAAATTGGTTAAAACAGGCCTAAAATCAGTAGAAAATATTGTCATGCCGCCGGCGATATCATTGATATCGCCATCTGTATGAAAATCTGATCTGCCAAATAATATAGACAAAGCTGCCCGCAATGCATACCGCCAGCGGCCTCACTCCATGCCGACCAACTCCTATTTCATACCGCCAGCGGCATCGCTAATATCGCCAGTGACATTACCAATCCAAAAACTCAGATTCAGCCATTTTTTCAAAATCAACCATGGCAAACTACAATCAGTAGCTACGAGGTTTCCTAGAAAGCCTAGGAAACACAGACTGGAAGAAGTTAGAAAAAATTTTGCCATAGGGCTTTTGATACGTCACGGCGTGGTCTGTAAGTCCCGAATTCCTTCAAGTGGCATTGTCTTTCGGGGATTGGATGGACCATGTATTCTGATTTTCTTCATTTGAGCTATGCCCCTTATTTGAAGAGTTCCAAGCCATATTAGGGGTTCCATGCCCCAAGCGTGTACCCTTAGGATTCCTAGAGTTTCAATTTGGTACGGAGGGCATGCACCGAGGGTTGCGGAATCTGAACTCCGTGGACCTATTTCTTTCTCAACTACATGATAAGCCTGGATTTCATCTTAGTTTGGTGTTGGAGTGGTACCGAGGGGCTCCTAGATCTCACCTTGCTTGGCCTTCCATGGTTGCGTTACTGATTATGTCAGAGTTCATGTGTGAAGTGGGTCCAGTCGCCCTATTCAAGCTTATTTTGCTTATCGGTCCTATGTCTATAAGGGCTTTCCCCATAGCCGTGGGATTAGCAGAGATCCTACTAAACACAGACGTTGCTTCCACCGACCTGACTCTCATCGGTGACTATCATACACTACTATAGGTATTCATTCTCCCTCCATCTTCTAAATTGTTCACATCCTTCTGCCCATAAATATTGCTGATAGAGAAGCTAAAGCTGAAGGAGGCACCGCGGGGGAACCCGAAGAAATACTTACCTGTCCATCTAAGGAAAATGGGGCTTATGCGAGCAGATTTTGATCAGTTGACTTTTGACTGTTGGATGCCTATTCTGAGGGGGTATACTGATTTGCAGATTAAGTGGGTTAGCCCATGGTTGAGGAATCAAGATGTAGTTGCAGAGCCTTAGGGATCTTGCATTCAGTTGCTAGGTATGGAGAGGTCTTCATTCTATACCACGTACCGGTTGTGCCGTCAGTACGGTAAGCAACATAGAGTCCTAATCAACCTACCTGAGAGCCAAATCGGGGTCTACAAAGCTAGATAGGTGAACCATATATGGGAGAAGTGGGCTAGGCAGGCCATACTCGAGACTTTAGACTATGCTCATGTAGAGACCATTGAGACTAATATACACTACAGAGGATGGCTAGCTAAGATAAGATGTCTAAAGACTCGATCTGAGTGATTATAGGCCCGCTTTGAGGGAGAGTGAGCTGAACAGGGACATGAGCCCTTTTCCACTACCACCTTGCAGAGGATTTCTAGGTATTATGATGATGATGCATAGAGCTTGACTTAATATGCGCTTTCTTTCAGTTCTATCTTTTGCATAGGCTAGTCAGGGTGACAGACCTATCGAACTTTATTTTATTATCTGTCTTTTATTTGGTTCTGATTTTTGCATTGACTGCCCCTAGGGGTTTTCAATCTATCAAACTGTTTCTTAATTTTTGCCTGGACCACCCTTTTCAAGTTTTCAATCCAGCAGACTTTTTTAGAGTTTTGCATAGATCTTGCTCTTTTCAGTCTATCAAAATTATTTTTATTTATTGCCCGTTGATTTAGAATAATGTGAATTCTGCGTTCGGTTTACTTGAGCTATTTTGGCCGTATGGATACAAAATTCACATAAATACAAGCATTCAGATTTCAGCAAAAGAGATAATTTCTTTAAGTGAAGTAAAACAAAGTACATGATGTTTGGTAAACATTTCCATTAATTTAACTTACGGCGCCAACTAGCCTATATTGGTTTTCTAGAAGGCACCCTCTCTTCGCTCACTTACCCTAATTTTTGCCTAGATCGCCCTTTTTGGGTTTTCAATCTAGCAGGTTGGACATATCCCCTAATTTTTTCATGGAAAGTTTGCAGAATACCGACCATTGGGTATCACCCTAATGTTTGCCCATCAATAAAGGACTGAAAGGCGGGTGATTATTATATCTATTTTTTTATGCTGCTTTTTCTGATTTATTTCTTTTCATTTAGATGTGATCACGCTTAAGCCTGTCCGGGTTTATGGGGTTCACAAACTCATTCCTATCCATGTCCATAAGCTTAACCGCCCCTTTACTAAGCATCGTCTTTATCACATATAGCCCTTCCCAGTTAGGCCCAAATTTGCCCTTGCATCAGTGGTGGACGATTTTAGCTATTTAAGGACTAGATCTCCAGCTTTCAGGGGAAACTTCTGGTGTCTTAACCAACTATTATAGGCTCAAGCCATGCATTATTGGTACATCTGGAGATTATCTAGAGCCCTCAGTCTTTGCTCATCCATCATATTTAGATACTCAAACCTCGCCTGAGTCCATTCAGATTCCTTCAGTTTAGCTTCGAATGCGACTCTCAGTGAGGTTACTTGAGTTTCAATTGGTAAGACCGCTTCCATTCCGTAGACTAGGGAGAATAAAGTTTGACCAGTAGGGGTGCGGACACTCGTGTGGTATCCCCAAATAGCAAAGGGTATCTTGTTTGCCCAATCCCTATTAACGGCTGTAATCTTGGAAAGGACCTTCTTTATCGATTTATTAGCTGCCTCGATAGCGCCATTGGCTTATGGTCTGTACGGAAAAGATCTATGGTGTTCAATCCCATAATTCTCAATCAAATCAACGGTTTCCCCTTAAAACTGTACCCCATTATCTGAGACTATATGGCACGGAAGTCCATACCAAGCAAAAATATGCTTTTCTATGAACTTGGCCATCTTCTTAGCGGTGACATTGGTGTAGGATTTGGCCTCTACCCATTTTGAGAACTCCACTACTACAACGATGAATCTATGCCCGTTTGTTGATGAAGGATGAATTTCACTGATTATGTCTATCCCAAACACTAAGAATGGCCAAGAAGTAGACAAGTGAGGGAGTTTGATAGGTGGTAGATGCTGCATATCCCCATAAATCTAGCATTAGTTGCACCACTTGACTTGGGTGATGCAATCGGCCATTAGGGTAAGCCAAAAATACGCCAACCACTGAATTTTCTTTGCGAGAGCAAGACCATTCATATGAGGGCCACAATCACTAGCATGGACTTGATCAATCACCTTCTGAGCCTCTGATTCAGTTAAGTAATGAAGTAGCAAACCGTCACTGGTGCGCTTGAAAAGATCATTATCGATAATTCAGAACTGGACAGCGAGCCGCCGTAGAGTGGTACAGTTCGAGTCAGAGGAATCTGGAGAATATTGACCAGTTTGGAGAAATAGGACTACATCAGAGTACCAATAAGGTTCGGTGGAGATGGTGAGGACCTGCTGAACTAGCTGAGCATGGTAGGGGATCTTAGTTGATAATAGAACCAAAGGACGAATATGCTGCTGCTGGGGTCCTTCATATAAGGAGGCCAGAGTGGCTAGAGAGTCAGCCAGTTGATTCTCAACCCGAGGGACGTGATGATATAACAGGAGGTGAACTTCCCAGATAAGCCTCGGACTGCCCCGACATAAGGTTGAAGAGATTCTTCTTTGATTTCCCAATCCCCAACAACTTGATGGATCACAACAGCTGAATCCCCTATTACAAACACCATACAGGCCTCAACCTAGAGGAGAGCTTCGAGATTGAAAAAATAGGCTTTGTATTCAGCCCTATTGTTGGTGACAGCAAATTCTAAGCATTTGGACAATGGGATGATTTTGTTATCCGGTGTGACTATAATGACTCCAAGGCCTACTCCCCATTTGTTCACAACACCATTAAAGTACATAGTCCACACACGCTCGAGGATTCTAACAAAGGTGAGTTACTCATCAAGAAACTCGAGGTTCTCAACATAATCCAAGTCAAGCGGTTGATTAGCTAAGAATTTTGCCACTGCCCGCCTCTTAATAACCTTCTTCATTACATATTCAATGTTGAACTCAGATAGAAGCAGCAACCATCAAGACAGTTTACCGGCTAGAGTGGGGGATTGACAAAGATACTTCATGGGGTCAATCTTAGCCACGGGTTAAACTCGGTAGGATTGGAAATAATGGCGCAGCTTCATAGTGAGCTAAACTATGGTGGTGTAAGCTTTCTCCATAATCGAATACTAGGTTTCATAATCTAATAACTTCTTGCTCAAGTAGTAGATCGCGTGCTCCCGTTTATCATCATGTTCCTGGACAAGCATTGCCCCTATAGAAGACTCTTCGATAGCCAGGTATACGATCAAAGGTTTCCCAAGGATGGGGGGTTTCAGAGCGAGTGGGTCAACAAGATATGTTTTGATTCTATCAAATGCCACTTGGCACTGATCATTCCATACCACTAGTTACTACTTTCTCAATAGTTTAAATATGGGTCCACACACGGTAGTGAGGCAGGCAATGAACTAACTGACGTACTATAAGGACCCCAAAAACGATCAGACTTCTTTCTTTATTTTTGGTGGAAGCATATCCTTGATAGATTTGGCCTTATTAGGATCCATTTTGATTCATTTTTGACTAACCATATGTCCTAGTAATTTACCTGAAGTGACCCCAAACACACACTTCTTCGGATTCAGGCAAAGATTATACTTCTCGATACGAGCCATAAATCTGTCAAGAATAGCAGGGTGCTCTTCTCGGGTAGCAGGCTTTACAATCATATCATCCATATATACCTCTACCTCTTTATGGATCATGTCATGCAAGAGGGAAATTACGGTGCACTGATAAGTGGCCCCGGCATTCTTTAACCCAAACGGCATTACTTTGTAGCAATAAACCCCCCATTTAGTAATGAACGCTGTTTTAACCTTATCAATGATATCCACCAGAATCTGATTACAACCCAAGAACCCATCCATAAATGAGTACATGGCCGCTCAGATGGCACTTTCAATCAGTACATCTATGTGAGGAAGTGGGAAGTCAACCTTAGGCGAAGCTTTATTGAGATCTTGGAATTCAACACAAACCCGGACTCTACCCTCTTTCTTCGGAACTGGAATGATGTTGGACAACCATGTCGTATATTCCACAACCTTGATAAAGTGAACCTCGATTAATATCGAAACCTCTGCCTTAACCTAATCTACCTATTTTGGTCTTAACCGATGGAGCTACTGCTTGACAGGCCTGAACTTAGGATCAGTCAAAATTCTATGCTCGATAATTTGACGATCAACCCCAGGCATATCTTTGTAAGACCATGCAAAAGAGTTAACATGATCTTTAAGCACTTTTATTATCTCACTTTTTTCTTCGGGAGTTAAATCATTAGAAATGGTTACCATTTTAGGGTTTTCATCAATACTAAGGTTCATTTCACTTAAAGAAGTATCGCTAATGCCAAAAATGTTATGCATATGGTTATGTGAATGCATGGATCCATCAGGAAAAACATCAAACAAGTAAGTGACACGAGAGTCATTCATTGAATTGAAAGCCTTACAGGCGACATTGTTTGCATCAAATACATCAGAAATATTGAAAATTACATCATCCATTGTGTCTTCCCCCACAACCGGAGGGGCTTTAGTGGCAATGTCAGTAGTAGGTGGAGCATCCTCTATAGTCTTCATCAGAATTGCATCCAGGTCATGTTCTAAAGCTATCTTCTGGGCAGCAGTGAGTGATGGTTCTTAGGATAGTTTAGCTTTCTCGGTTAAGGCCCTGGAGCGCTTCTTCACAATCTCATTCATGGAATCCTCTTCCCCGATTCTCTCACCTTTCCAACCCTTCTTCATCAGAAATGCCATAGCCTTGGTCATAGTAGCCATAACGTCTTCAACTTCTGGATTAATGGACTCTTCATTACTTCCCCTAGACTCATTCTTAGGGTACATCTTTCCCTTTCCCTTAACCTTATCAGAAATGACATTGACAGGCATAATAGGCTCAGTGGGTTAGGGTTTAGCAGAAATAACCATGCAGTCAGCTTCAAAGTCATAAACATCCTTGGAGATCTCAAAATTGGGCCACATCTTCCCATTATACTCGATGGGTTCAGGCTCTCCTTTATAAGGCCTTTTGCCTTGAATTTCGCAAATAGCCACTATACAATAGTAGCCAGAAGGAACATGACGATAGGTCTTTCTAGGCTTATACCCTAATCCAGCCTGGCGAACAAGCCCCTTCAGCTCTAAGGCCTCTATCATTCCCTAGTCATATATTCCACAACCCTTTTTGGACTTAAACTTGACACGTTTCATCAGTTTCCCCATACCAGAGTGGAGATAACTTTGCCAAATGGGAGGTGATTTCTCAGTCTTACAAATCACAGTAACATGAAGACCTTCCTCCAACTTAGCTTCGGCTTTTATAATAGCCACAACAGAAGCGGGGTCGGCCTTGATAGTCACCAACCTATTCTTATGAATGAACTTGATTTTTTGATGAAGGTAGAGGGAACTGTGCCCAAGGTGTGGAACCAAGGCTGGTCGAGTAACAAAGAGTAAGTAACAGGAATGTTGAGTACAGTGAATCGTACTTTGCTGCTAACACCTCCAACAGTGACTTCTGCTTCAAAGGCCTCAATCACACTGCATTTTGAATCATCATAAGCATGGATAATGGTGTTGGATTTCTCAAGAATTTCCTCTAATAGACCTAGGTGAAGAAGGACTTTTAGGGGATAGAGATTCAGGGCAGAGCCATCATCCAGCATGACACAGGGTATGGTCTTATCGAGGATCTGAATTTGGATGAACAAGGCCCCGTTATGATCCCTACCCTCAAGTGGGAGATCAAAATGGTCAAATACAATCTATGGTCCCTTCTTTGGAGGAATAGCTTCCTAGACCCTAGCACACATCTCAATAATAGAAGTGATCGGAGTAGCTTCCAAATTGAGAAGTTGCTTAATCAAACCCCTGAGATGCCCATTAGAATCAATAACTAACTACCAGGTGCTATAATGAGCTTGGGTATTCTTAAGCTGAGTAATGAGAGGATCGACCTCAAGGCTTGTTGGAACAGGCGGTAATAGAGAAGGAGGCCTTACAGTGGTGCCTAATCTCCTAGGGACTGGGTCTTTATCTAGATGGAGACGACGATCCTCGGGCTAATACACACGGCCACTTCGAGTAATGTTGAGAATATTATCGAGTAAGACACTTTGCGTGGCTCATGTTTCAAACAGATATTGTGGTTCATTAGGGTTTGAATCTGGGTTAAGCGGTTCATATCCATCTACACTGAAAAGCTCATTCTGGTCGACTTTGAATAGCTCATTTGGCTTTTCATCGGCAAGCAAATCAACCCTAAACACTTCAGTGTTTGCTGCCTTGGCTACTTTGACTACTCCATCATCCTCATCGGAATAGTCCTCCTCCGAAACTAAGGCATCAACACTGAATAGTGGCTTTTTCTCAACCTTCATCCTCTTAGACATAAATGGTTGAGTTCTACGGCTTTCTTTCTTAGGTGGAGTTAGGTCAACTTCCATACCTTGAACCAAATTAACCCCCGGATTAGCTTGGCTAATCGGATTAAAGACTGAATTGGATGGGAGACCAGAATCGATAACCAAAACTAAATTGCCACTCCCTTTACCCTCAGTAATTATATTAAAGATTGCGGCTTTGGGTAGGCCAGATTGGATCATTCCCACCTTATTCCCAAAATTCGGCAAAGGGTTGTTCATGGTGCTTGAAACCTTTTTAGGTTTAGTGATCTTTCCTTCACTAATAAGATGCTGGATAGCTGAGAGCAAGGCCTTATAGTTGTTGGTTTTGTGACCCACCTGAACATGGTAATTATAGAAATTGTTCTTATCTTTGGGTTTGGGCAGTTTGTACTCCTGAAGGGACTGGATATATCATGCTTCCCTTAAACACTTAAAAATAACCCAGAGGGGGTGCTTGTACGGATTGGCCAAAATGAAAGGAGGACGAGGAGGCTAGACTACGACAACTGCCAGCGGAGCTTCAGTGATTGCCATAGGTGAAGAGGGGCTTGGAAAATTGCCTAAACTACAGCTGGGGCTTTGTGTTTAGCAGGTGCTGGAGCTGCAGGCTGAGTATCATTATTCTTCCTGAACCAAGGCTTCCATGCCTTTTCTTCTTTTTTGTGCTCTGTCTCACGCTCTATTTTCTTAGCTTTTTCAAACATAGCTTTATAAGAGAGGAATGAATCAGTAGCCATTTCTTTACGGAAAAGAGGGAGGGAGCCTTCTAGGAGTTTAACAATCATCTCCTCAAAGCTTAGCTTAGATTTCATCCGGACTTGGGTTGACATCCATCGATTAAAAATAATTCTTGAAGGTTCTGGTGGGCATCTGGTGGACTCCCTCAAGATGTTAAAGGGTTGTTTCCATCATGGTATTGAAACCTTAGTGCACTTTCAAAGCCTCAAAAAGAATTTTCCAATTAGTGACGATGTGCTGAGGCAGAGTACGATACCAATCAAGAGTAGGGCCCCGATGGGAACAAGGAAACATTTTAGCAAGCACTTTATCACTTAATTTCTTTACACGCATCACCCTTTCATACATGATAATGTAGGAAGCGAGGGCACCAGACCAGTCATAATGCGCCATATTTGGCATAGTGAAATTATCAGAGACCCAATCCTCTCCTCTCTCGAGTTCCTTAGCAGCTATCAAATGGTTGATGTAAGCTTGGATATTTGGTGTCACACCCGGAGGTTGTGTGACCTGGTCATTGATCGAGTGGTGAGTGAAAGCTGGGGCCTCAGGTGTGATACCCGGAGGCTGCGTGACCTGGTCGTAGTTGGTCTGAGAGGCTATCATTTGGTGAACAAAAGCAGCTACTTTAGGTGTCACGCTCGGAGGCTGCATGACCTGGCCGTGGATTGGGACTGGCAGAGATGGAGGAGGAATGTCCAGGTAAGGATAAGCAATCAGTTGGCTACTGAAAGGATTATGGGGGTAGGTAGTGCCCCTGGGAGTTATAACAAATTGAGGAGGAGTAAAAGACGTTAGAGGTTGGATTAGCCCATTGGAAGAAGCTGAAAACCGATGAGTGAATACTAGAGGGACCGAGCTTGGAGCCAAAGGTCTTGGATTGTAAGGAACAATTGACGGGGTTGTCGAGGTTTGTAGAAAAGCAGAGGTTTGCCCAAAGTAAAACGGGCTTACCATAGGTTGAGTTAAGGGTGTTGGGTGAAAAATAGGTTCAATGGGTCTTATCCCTACTGGACTGGCCAACATCTGTGCTGAACCATTTTGGGCTTACATATCGGACTCAGAGACCTGATTGGAATTCCTATCCTCAAGGGCTTACTTAATAGATGCTTGGACAGTGGTTTGGATAGAGGCTTGGAATGCATCCGATTTTAGAAACTGAGCCATAGCACTGGCCAAGTCAACACCAGGAGGGGGTTGAGATCCTTCTCTCGAGGTGGGAGAAGGGCCTAACAGATCCTAAGGCAGAGGGAGGTTTCCTTCTTTGTTTGGGAAAGACATGGCTGGCTGAGAGGAATTCTGACCCAACTGAATCTGCTCTAAATCTGACTCCCCACTGGAATCAGTATACGGAACCCCTACAACTTTCGTGGTGGCTACCGGGGTGAGAGAACGACAAATCAGACGGTTCTCTGGCCTTCTCCAAACTAGGGTGCGATGATAACTTTTCCTCCTCCTAGTTGAAATGGTAAGCAGCAGATCAGGTCATGCATGGACTATGTGATGCCATAGATGGAGTGATGACCTTTGTCTAATAATCGATGCGTGGTATGTATGGCTGCATTTAAACGTGGTTAGCGATGATACGATGGCTTATCCCTCATCATGTATAGTGATATGTCATAACTCAATAGGGGCATAAAAGAAGCCATACGGATGTCGCTAAACCTCTTCCATGAGTGGAGATTGGTAAGGGTAATTTGATTGAGCTTAGGCCCTTAAAGCCGATACATGGGTGATGTGAGAGCACTTAGCACATAGCATACAAAGCATCCCTCTTCCAACCTTATGTCTCCTGCGTAACGCCTCTTTGGAAAGGATGGAGGTTAGCTTCTTTACCAGAAATGGCGAAAGAAGCGAGTCCCAATTATTTTCATTGTTTTAGTAGTCCTAGGGGAATAAAGTGCTAAAGCTGTTTTAGCGCGGCTTTGGTATAGGGTTATTGATGTAGAAGGTTCTCGTTTACCTTGATTCCATGTTACTAAACCACTCTCTAAATAGGTGCGATCGCAGGAGTTTACGTGTTAGTTAAAACTAGTGATCCACCCACTAGGTATCCTCACTTCCAAACAGGGCATGAGTGATACTTTCATGAGCTTCTAAGGTAAAATGGGGCACCTAATCTTACAAAACTATCTACATATGTAAGGATAAAATGTCATGAAAAAGATTGAAGTTTTAATTTGGCCAATAATTTTAATACATCATCAAAATCCTTTAAACTTATTGAAAATTTTAAGTTCAAGTTTAAAGAGACAGATCCCCAGTAGAGTCGACACTGTGAGCGGATAAACTTTATAGACAGGCTGCAAAGTCGGGCCAGAGGATCAGTCTTAAGAAAATGATGAATGAGGCCGCCAGTAGCATCACTGATGCTGATGGTGATCTCCTTTACACAAGCAGGCTGTATGACATTCTAGATACCATAAAGAAAGGGTCATGTAAGAAAATAGAGCCATTGGGGGCAAATGAGGCCTTCGACAGCTTCAGTTTCTCGCAGCAGCTATTTTCAGCCAAAAAGCGACCAAAAACCCAAAACTAAGCACAAAATAGCAAGTAAACACAATAAGCAAGTAAAATAAAAGCCAAAGAGCTATAAGACTTAGAATTTTTACCTCGGGGCCGTGAATCCACCTCTTTGTGATCCAAGTGACACCTCCGGGGAGCTCAAATGATGATTTGAGAAGTAAAGGGGTGATTTAGGTCTCTAAATCCTATTTTAGTGATTCTAAACTTAAAGTCCTCCCAAATATCCGAGAGTTCAGTAGAGAAAAACTAAGAAAAGATGGATTGAATCCTCTTTTGTTACCTTTTCTAGACTTTATCCCACTAGAACTAACTAAAATACTCAAAATCTCCTTAAGATTTCAAGTAGTAGACGTGTTGAACCCCTAATTAAGTTAAAAATGGCTGTTTGTATAGGCTAAAATTCGGTGCAAAGATTGACTTTGATCAATTATTCGGCGGATATCGATCAAATTTCTGCAAAAAGTAGTCTGCTGTAGAATTCATGCCGCCAGCGGCATGGATGATACCGTCGGCGGTATCGCTGATGCCGCTAGCGGTATTAACCTCCTACCAGGTCTGAAAAGTAAGCATGGCCTAGCCTAAAAAGGTGAAAAGGTGCATGGAAATTCGGCCAAAAGTGATTTCAGCAGGATATTTTGAACTTTTAGGGTTTTGTTTCACTTTTTATGGGTATTTAGGACTAAATTATTTTTTTGGGTGCAAATCATCGGTTTGTACTACCACCGGACGCGTTATCAGACACGTTAAACTTAATTTTTTCAAAAATAAAATTCGTAGAGAATTTTATATCGGTAATAAAAATTCTGAAAAAGAATTTTTATCATGAGGAATAAAATCGGATATACGTCATCATCGTCTTTCGAGAGGGACTGTAAAATCTCGTGCTCACATTAACATAAACTGACATCTTGAATGTCAAGTTAACTTTTATCTTTATAGGTTTTTATTACAATCAAAATGGGGGAGATTGTTGGATCTAGCTCAAAAGCAAGAACTCCTCAGAACCTGGAAGATCCAAGATGATAGTTTTGAAGATAATAAAAGAAGAACAAATGATTGGATCTAGATAACAAATTCATTGGATAAAGCTCAGAAGAAAAATAGAACAACTCAAAGTCTAGAAGATCCATGAAAGATTATTGGTTATGCTCACATGGAAGAATCAAAGATAAAAGCAAAAGAAGATTGCACTCATAAGACCAATCAGAAGGATACTAAGAGATTATGAGTATATATCAACACAAGTTGATATCTTATCTTTTTACATCTCACATCAGAAAGAAAAGTGTCTCCCAACATTATAAGCTCAAGTATCTCCTAATATAAGAAGCTTATAAGTCAAAACAGATTCTAGGAACATGTGAGGAGACGTCATTTCAGATGGCTGTAAAGCGGGCCGGAGGACCGACCTCTAAAAATATGTATGCACGATGTGATAGAAAGTGCTTTTGCATATTTTAATGCTCAAAAGATACGAGATCAAAATCCCATATTTAAGACAGAGTCACCACCCGGTTCAGCTCAACCAGGAAATTTAGGTACGATTTTCCCACCGGGTGGTAGACCATACCGTAAATAGAGATTCAGAGTTTGAATGATGCTATCTATTCTAAATTGGCCAATTTAAAAGTATCATTCTTTCTTATTAAGTTTTAATCCACCCTATTTAGTGTCTTCGATTTATATTTTGTGTTAGCATATTATAGCAAGCATTCAAAGCGATAAATAAATTATTACAGTCATCCCAAATAAGAGCAGAAATTAAAAGAATAATTACATGGGTTTCCAAATCCTATACATTTATCTAAACGAGAAATAAAATACCCACAAGCCTAACTGGCATCTATCCTAAATCTACCTAAATGGAAAGGTTAGCACAAATACGGCACGTATACGAGATATATCATATATAGAATGCATAGTTAGTGGACAAAACAAGACCCGAGTTAGCGTGGCCATGGCATAATTTATGGAGCCCGATTGGATGGCTCAAAATGATTGTTGAATAGCGTTTGTGGAAAATCTCATTTTACGTTAGACTCTATTGTTATTTTAATCGATTTATTAGTGAAAATGTCACATGATATTGGGTGAGGACTATTTTCAGGGTAATTTAGATACCCGTCATTGCACTATTCATCCTAGCTTCGAAAATTAAACTAGGTTAAAACAAAAATGAAAATAAAATTTGTTGTCTAGAATGTCGTACCACCAGTGGAATGAGTGAAATCGTCGGTGACATCATTGATGTCACTGGCGGTTTCACTTACTCAGGCTTACAGAATGACATTTTGGGTACCATAAAGAAAGGGTTCTAATAAAGTCGTTGGTGATAAAGGGAGCCTCTAGCAGTATCATTGATGTCCCTGGTAATATGAATGATACCTCCGGCGGCTTTGTCTGTCATCGGCGGTTTCACTTTCTTGCAGCTGCAGCAGTAATTAAAGGTCGAATAACAACAAAAAAACCCAAAACTAGGCACAAAACACCAAAAAATCACAACAAACAGCAAGAATAAATACCAAAGAGCTATGAGACTCATGATTTTACCTCGGGGCCATGAATCCACCTCTTTGTGATCCAAATGACACCTCCAAGGAGCTTGAAAATGATGATTTAGGTAGTGAACTAAAGATTTAAGTCTCTAAATCCTATTAGATTGATTTTAAACCTAATTTCTACTAATTTTTAGTTAATTTCTAAGAGAATCAATAAAGGAAAACTAAGAAAAGATGGAGTAATTCCTCTTTTCTTACGTTTTCTTCACCTTATCTCACTAACAATTACTCTATCTCACTAAAAAATCTCTCTAATTCAAGTTTAGAGTTTCTGACCCCTTCTTTCATCTGGAAATGGCCTTTTTATAGGCTAAAATCTGACTGACTTTTCTCGATTAT
The DNA here is from genome assembly GCA_947683365.1 of Euphorbia pulcherrima. Classification (NCBI taxonomy): domain Eukaryota; kingdom Viridiplantae; phylum Streptophyta; class Magnoliopsida; order Malpighiales; family Euphorbiaceae; genus Euphorbia; species Euphorbia pulcherrima. The sequence continues at coordinate 21,043,024 of CANTUS010000007.1, read as the reverse complement.
CTGGCGGGTATCAAGCAAAGCATGGAAAAAAGTTGTCTGCCTGCAAAAGTCAGACTGCCGGCGGCATGAATGATACCATCGGCGGTATCACCAAAGCGGCTGACGGCTTCAAGGCTTTGTACAAGTCTAAAAAGGAGGTATGGCCTAGCCTAAAAAGGTGATTAGGGGTCAAATTCGCTCAAAAAGGTGTTTAAGCGGGATTTTTAATATAATTAGGGTTATTTTGAATTTTTTAGGGTATTTAGGACTAAATTTATTTTTGGGTGCAAATCATCGGTTCGAGCTTCCACCGGACGAATAGTCGAACATGCTGTACTGAATTTTTACCTAAAAAAATTCAAAAAGAATTTTTAACAAGGATGAAAATTTGAATATACGTCATCATCATCTCGTGAGAGGGAATGCAAAATCCCGTGCTTACAGGCTGCCCCTTGTGAGGTCACGGCTGACACAAGTCAGTTAGGCCTCACAAAAAGAGCAAGGGTTTAGATATTGTACCTGATCGCGTTGTGTCAGGTCAAAGGATGATGGGTACATTGATTCCATCATCTCCGATCGATGTTCGGTAGGTGGGGACCTAAAGGATGATGGGTACACTGACTCCATCACGAACTCTAGTTGATGCTAGATGGGTGCTGACCTAAAAGATGACGTACCGACTACATCATAAACTTCTGTTGACTTTCAATGGGTGTTGACCCAAAGGGTGACACACTAACTCCATCACGACCTCTAGCTGATTTTGGATGGGTGCTGACCCAAAGGATGATGCATTCACTGACTCTATCACGACCTTCTGCTGATTTTCAATGGGTGTTGACCCAAAGGGTGATGGGCGCACTGACTCCATCACGTCCTCTAGCTAATTCTGGATGGGTACTAACCCAAAGGATGATGCATTCACTAACTCCATCACGACCTTCTACTAATTTTGGACGGGTGTTGACCCAAAGGATGATGCGTTCATCAACTACATCATGAACTTTTGTTGATTCTAAACGGCTTTTAGCCCAAGGGGTGAGGATATTTTTCATGCCCCTTGCGATTGTACCTGCAATGGGTGATGAGAAAAAAGCGAGATTAGGTAAGCTTTTAAATAACTTTTTTACTGCTTGATCAATTTTGTGAAATAAAAATATTTATGCCCCTTCAATCAACAGTACAAATGTGATAATTAAAATTATACAAGGGTTTGAGAAGTTTGGGAGAGATGATGGCTCATTTTGAGATCCGTTGAATTGTTGAAAAGGCTGCTTTAAAAGTGTTGATACCGCCGACAGCTTGACTGAAATTGCTAGCGACATGAGGTGCCATGTGGCACCTTTGACTGGTCAAAGAAATTTAAAAACTACCCCTGGTGAAGGTGAAGCTGCTGGCAACTTGAGTGATGTCGCTGGCGACTTGGCTGATACCACCGGCGGTATCGACAGACAATTTTAGATTTAATTAAACTCCTTAATTCCGGTGTAGGTGTTTAATACCCATTAAAAATCTATTTTGCCCTATTTCAAACGGCAAATAGCCGATTTCTTTCCCTTCTTCTTCTCCCAAAATCAACTTCTTCTCTTCTTCTTTGAATTCTAATGTTGAAGAAGGTTTTCAAATGCAAACCCGCAAAGTCTGATGATTTACCCGATTCTTCCATTGAAGGACTAAAAATTTTCCCGGTTCATGTAGCCTACGGTTTGAAGGATTCGGACATCATGTTCGGGTATAGGATTGTGTCTCCCATTGATAATCTAACCTCGAAGAAGGACGAGCATCTCTCTTTCTTCCAGGTAATCCTGCCAAACTCGAATCCTTTCATTTCGTTTATATGATTTCGGTCTTAGACTTGAAATATGCCATGATAGGGACTGAAAAATAGGAATATAAGAGTGTACAAACTGAAATAGGTATGTTATAGGTCTTTTTTCCTGATTTTATGCCTTGGAATTGATTGATTACATTTTTTGTGATTTTGGTCTGATTTGGGCAAATCTGAGATTCTGTTCGTGGAGAATGATGCCACCGGAGACATCATCCATATCGCCAACGGCTTCAGGCCTCTCCAAAAGGGCTTAAACTACGCTATATCGCTGTCGATATTAGGGATATCGCTCATGGCATCACTCACATCACCAGCCATATGATTGATGTTGCCAGTGACATCACTACTTTAACAGCGATACCAGTAAGATTCCAGCAGCTTTTGACATGGGAAAAATTCAAGCTACTTATCTATTTTGCTTTCTTTTTTATTTTACAGCCGCACGGGTTTACTTGCACCGGGGGAATGGGGACCATTGACGAATGGTGGAAGCACATTGAAGCAAAAGAGCCCGAGCTTCAAGCGACTATTGATGCCACGGGCTTTAGGGATTTGGCCAGGATCTTGCCTATAAGGATGCTGAAACTTTCCCACTCAGCCTTGACCACTATGACTGAGAAGTGGTCAGAGACTACTCACTCTTTTCACCTTACGATTAGTGAGGTGACCATCACTCCTTTGGATATGGTGGCGATGATCGGGCTTTCATGGACTGATAATGTCATCCACTTCGATGTCTATATGAAGAAGTACCATATCAGGAAGCCGGTGGTAAAGAGGGTGATGGAACTCTTTAGATTAAAACCCTGTGTGGGGCGGTTGTCTTATGAGGAGCTCCAGGAGCATTGGATGGCAGTCGGGGTGGTCCCCAAAGCTCAGCAGGATGCCTATGTCCGTTCCTTTGTCATTTCTTTGTTGTCCGTGCTATTCTTTTCAATTTCAAGCAGCAAGATCAATTATAGGTTGATTACCCCTCTGAAGGATGTTAAGAAGATCAAGGAGAAGAACTGGCCTAGGGCCATTGTTACCCATATTTACTACGGACTAGATTTGGGGGCTAGGAAAAAGGATAAGGTCCTCTGACTTAGCCATTTGCTTCTTTAGGTATGCCTTTTAAAGAGCATTTTATTACTTTCTTTTTACTTTTCCACTTTTCCTCCTTTTGTTTTAGGTTTTGGATTGATTGGCTATCAATTATGTAAGATTGGGCTTTTGAGCATCAGATTCTCCCTCTGGTGAAGTTTAAGACAAAAGTGCCGCCAAATTCGCACTTTCTTGCTATATGGTGCGGGAGTGTTGGGGGATTCTGCAGATATTCCACCGGCTATGGAGAAGCACTGAGGAACTTGCAGATCAACTCGGTATATAACTTGGGCTCTCATTCATGTTTCATACTAAACAAATCATTAGTCAAAAATGGGTTTATAAATTTAAATTGTGCTTATATTGGTTTTCTTGTTTGATTGCTTGGTCAGGTTATCAGGGAACCTTTTGATAGAGTGCCTAACCGTGTTGATGTCCTTACGGTTTGGAAGGATGTGCATGACCATGGATTTTTGATGGAGTGCCCTTTGTTCTTAGAGTGGTACTTGGGGGAGAGAGTGCGCAGTTGGAGAGATATCATGCCCCATGCTAGACTAGTGCCCCCGGCACCTCCTACTGGTCTTTGGTAGCCCTACTTGACTATCATTGATGAGGCTGAAAAGGTTGATTATCTGGAGGAATGGTCACATGGAGGTTAGTGTCCTTGATCCTTACAATGAACATATGTCACGGCTGTTCCCTATGTGCCCCTGCATTCATCGCATTGACTCAATCTCTTTTCATGTGAAGAAGAGGAAGCAGGCATGAAGAAACAAGTTAGCAGTGGTGAGACTAGCAGTGAGGAGGAGGAGGAAGAAGATGGTGATGGTAAGGAGGGTCACAAGGGAGGTGATAAGGCAAGCAAGGAGGTGCCGATGGTTCCCGAGGAGCATTATTCTTCTGATGTAAGATCATTCTCTTTCACATTTTTTTCATTTTATTTGGTCCTAGATTATTGCTCATGCTTGACTTTTTGCATTGTTTCATGTTTGTGTTTGTCAGGTACCTATTAGGAAGATGACCATGCCTGAGTCTAGTGGAGTGCATGGCCGGGGTAGACCTGAGGAGGTTGGCATAGTGGAGGGGCGCCTCTTGACAGCTTTAGAAGATTTTTTTCTTCTTTTGGATCCAAGGGGTGACTAACGGGTAAGAGAGATAACTCCGAGCAGCCACTCATTGAGCTTCATGCCTCCGAATACTACTCATGTAAGTCTTGTGAAAATGTGAATCCATTCCTTTTCTGCATGCGATCTCCCCTATGGGACCATTTTTTTATGGCCTTCTTTTTTGGATTTTTCAAGTTTCACGCGGGGAGGCAGAGCAGCTAGCAGGAAATGCCTTTGCTCTCAGGGACATCCTTATCTCCCATACTTTATTTTCCAAGGTAAATTCTTGTTATGAAATGATAAAACTTTATTAGGGATTATGCATGAATGTTATGAATGATATGGATGGTTATTGTTTTGGATTTCATAGGAGTTCATGGCACTGTCACTCTCGGATGCCAACCAGACCCAAGTGAGATACCAGGAGGAGATGGCTGCGAATCAAGAACTTCAGCGCCGATCGAGCGAGCTGGAGCATTAGCTGGATGCCACGCTGCATGAGATAAGGAGCAAGCATAACATTGATCGCACGCCCTAGGCCGAGCCTAACTGCAAGGGAAAGAAGGTGGCTACTGGTCGGTGTCCTACCCACCAGCCTGACGATTCATAGAGCATCTCGATGATGGAGGGGAGGGCCAATGACGAGAATATAAGCCATTATTTCCGCCAATGACATGGAGATCTCCTCTTACCTAACTAGCGGTGGCGGCCAATCATAGATTTATTTATTGTTGATTTTTATTTTATTGCTGACATGTGGTTTATACCTCTAATACATTGGGTTTTGGATGTTTGGATTTGCTTGGTTTGACTTTGTTTAGCATAGGATGATTGGTACATTTCTGTTTTCAGGCTTTTGGGTTTGGAATAAATGGATGTTTTTGCCTTGAATTGTGTTTAAGGACAAATTATAGGATTTTTACAGGTCATGAACATGTCTAAAAAGGTCAAAACATGCCTGAAATTCATAGGAAATTATACCATACCGCCGGCTATAACATTCATATCGCCATCTGCATGAAAATTCCAACTTGATAACTAATATAGACAACATTGACCTCAACTCATACCTCCAGCAGCTTCAACTCCCATACCGCCACCTATTTCATTCATACTGTCAATGGCTTCATCCATATCGTCGGTGGCTTCACTTCACCCATTGCAAATTTCGGCCATTTTCCAAGATTCAGCCATGGCAACCTACAACCAGCAGCTAAGGATCTTTCTAAAACCCTAGGGGAAGCAGATTGGAAGAAATAGGGATTTCACTACTTTATGGTTAGTTAACCCCAATTTTCTACATACGGCGTTGACTTTTTGGGACTGGACAGATCATGTGTTCCATTTCTCTTCTTTTAAGCTATGCCCCTTATTTGAGGGCTTTCACGCCATTTTGGGGATCCCATGCCCCAAGCGTGTGCCTTTGGCGATTCCAGAGTTCTTATTCGGTACAAATGGCATGCCAAAAGGGCTGTGGAATTTGAATTCGGTGGACCCTTTTCTATCCCAACTGCCTGATCAACCTGGATTTTAGCTTAGCACGGTATTGGAGTGGTGTCGGGGGCCCCCAAATCTCATCACGCCTAGCCTTCCATGGTTGTAATGTTACTTATGTCCGAATTTATATGCTTGTTGGGACTATAGCACCATTCTGGTTGATTTTGCTTATTGGGCCCATATCGGCAGGGGACTCTCCCACAGCCGCGGGGCTAGCAGAGACTCTACTAAATGCAAATGTCACTTCTGTTGACCTGACTTTTATCGATGATCACTCTTTGCTACTACATGCATCCTTCCTTATCAACTTTAGTCATTCAATTATTCTCTTTCTCATCTAAAACCAATTTACAGGTGTGGTTGATAGAGAAGCTTAAGCTAAAACAAGAACTGCGAGGGAACCCGAAGAAATACTTGCCTGTCCACCTTAGGGAAGGGGGATCATGCAGGGGGATTTTGATCATTAACAGTTGATACCTGAGTGTCAATCATGAGGGGATACGATGACTCGTAGATACAATAGGTTAGCCCTTAGTGGATGATCCGAGACATGGTTATGGAGAGTTGGGGATCTTTTGTTCAGTTGTTGGGCTTAGAGGATTACTTTCTACACCCCATACCGGCATCACCATCAGTATAGCCGACGACAGAGGGTTCCGTACAAGCTACTTGAAGAACATAGTGGTGTCTAAAAGGTTGATTGGGTGGACAACATTTGGGAGAAGTGGGCCAGGGAAGCTATCTATGAGGTTCTGGATTTTGACAATGTGGAGACCACTGAAACTGATGAGTACTATAGGGCATGGCTTGCAGAGACCAGATGCTTGTCGACTCGAGCTAAGCGATCGTGAGCTCGCTTGGAGGGGGAGCGAGCTAAGCAGGGAATTGAGCCTTTTCATACAATCACTTTGTGGAGGATTGCAATGTACTATGACGATGATATAGGGAGCTCGGTGTGACATGCGCTTTTATCAATTCTATCTTTTGCATAGGCTAGTCATGGTGATAAACCTATTGAACTTATTTTATTTATTATATTTGGTTTTAACTTTTGCATAGGCTGCCCCTAGAGGTTGTCAATCTATCGAACCTTGTCTTCACTTTTTACTGGACCGCCCTTTTCAGGTTTTCAATCCAATAGACTTATTCTGACTTTTGCATAGACCTTGCTCTTTTCAGTCTAGCAAAATTATTTGTCTTTTATTTATTGCTTTTCTTTATTATTTACGCATTGATTACGATAATGTGAATTCTGCATTTTCTTTACTTAATCTGTTTTGACCGTATGAATATAAACATTCGCAGAAACATAAGTAGTTAGGATTCAATAAAGAGATACTTTTATTAGATGAAGCAAAAACACAGTACACGATGTTGGTAACCATTCCCATTGATTTAACTCCCGATGCCAACTAGCCTAAATCGGTTTTCTAGAAAGCACTCTCTTTTTTCGCTTACCCTGAATTTTTCCTAGATCGCCCTTTTCGGGTTTTCAGTCTGGCGGGTTATCATATACCCTAACTTTTGCACGGCCAATTTGCAGAATACGAATCATCGGTGTCACCCCAATTTTTGCCCAATAGGTAGAGGACTGAAAGGCGGGTGATTTATTATATATCTTTTTTATGATGCTTTTTCCTAATTTATTTCTTTTGGTTAGACATGGTAATGCTTAAGCCTGTCATGGTTCAAAGGGTTCATAAACTCATTCCCATCCATGTCCATAATTTTGACTGCCCCCTTACTGAGCATCCTTTTGATCACATATGGTCCTTCCCAGTTAGGTCTGAACTTGCCCCTTACATCGGTGGTGGAAGGTCTTAACTGCTTAAGGACTAGATCTCCAACCTTTAGCGGGAAATTTTATTGTCTATCCTTGTTGTTGTAGGCTCAAACCAAGCGTTGCTGATACATTTGGAGGTTGTCTAAAGCCCTTAGCCTCTACTCATCCATTATGTTCAGTTGTTCAAACCTCGCCTTAGTCCATTCTAATTCTTCTAGCTTAGCTTCTATCGCGACCCTCATCGAACTTACTTGAGTCTCGATTGGCAGAACCACTTCCATTCTGTAGACCAAGGAGAACAAGGTTTGATGAGTTGTGGTTTGTATACTCATATGATAATCCTAAATGGCAAAAGCCAGCTTATTTGCACAATCTCTATAACAGGCTATCATCTTGGAGAGGATCTTCTTCACTAATTTATTCGTGGCTTCGACAGCGCCATTGGGTTGCGGTCTGTACGGAGAAGATATGTGGTGTTCAATCCCATACTTTTCAATCAACTCAGTGGTTGCCCCTTGAAACTATACCCCATTATCTGAGACTATGTGATGCAAAAGCCCATACCAAGCAAATATGTGCTTTTGTATGAATTTGGCCATCTTTTTGGCAGTGACATTGGTGTAGTATTCGACCTCTACCCATTTAGAGAAGTAGTCCACCGCCACAACAATGAACTTGTGCCCGTTTATCGATGAAGGATGAATCTCATCGATTATGTCTATCCCCCATGCCGAGAATGGCCATTGAGTATATAAGTGATGGAGCTCGACAGGTGGTAAATGTTGCATATCCCTATAAATTTGGCATTGGTGGCACCATTTTACTTGGGCGATGCAATCGACTATTAAGGTGTGCCAAAAATATCCCAACTATTGTATCTTCTTTACAAGAATGAGACCATTCATATGTGGGCCACAGTTGCTGATATAGACTTAATCAATTACTTTTTGAGCTTCTATCTCGGTTAGGCAACGAAGTAGTAAACCCTCACTAGTGCACTTAAAAAGATCATTATCAATGATTTGGAATTGGACCATGAGCCACCGTAGAGCAGTACTGTCTAAGTCAGAGGAATCCGGAGGATACTTTCCATGTTAGAGAAACAAGACAATGTCAGAGTACCAACAAGGTTCAGTGGAAATGGCGAGGACTTGTGGAACATGCTCAGAATGATAGGGGAGCTTGGTTGATAATAGAACCAATTGATGGATAGGTTGTTGTTGAGGCTCTTCCTATAAGGAAACCAAGGTGGCAACAGAGTCAGCCATTTGGTTCTCATCCCGGGGTACATGGTGATACAAACAAGAGTGAAACTTTTCAGACAAGCCGTGGACAACGTCGATATAAGGGCGAAGAGATTCCTCCTTGATTTCCCAGTCACCAACAGCCTGATGGATGACAAGAGTGGAGTCCTCGATCACGTATACAATTTTGGCTCTTACTTGGAGGAGGGCTTCGAGACCGCACAAGTAAGCTTCATACTCGGCACCATTATTAGAAACAACAAACTCCAAGCATTTGGATAAGGGAATGATTTCATTATCCAGGGTGACTATGATGACTTTAAGGCCTACTCCCTATCAATTCATAGCGCCATCGAAGTGCATAGTCTACACATGCTCGGGGGTGGTGATGGTAGTAAACTATTCATTAGGAAATTCCAAGTTCTCAACATAATCAGAGTTAAGAGCTTGATTGGCCAACAATTCGACAACGGCGTTACCCTTAATAACCTTCTTCATTATACATTTAATGTCAAATTTTGAAAGAAGTAACAACCAGAGAGAGAGCTTGTCGGCCATGGTAGGTGACTGACAAAGGCAGTTCATCGGGTCAATCTTAGCCACTGCTTGAACTCTGTAGGATTGAAAGTAGTGGCGCAACTTTTTTTGTGACCCAAACCATAGTGGTGCAAGTTTTCTCCACGATCAAGTATCGGGTTTTATAATCCAACAACTTCTTGCTCAAGTAGTAGACTACGTGTTCCCATTTATCATCATGTTCCTGGACAAGCATTGCCCCTAAGGATGATTCCTCTATGGCCAAATACAGGATCAAGGCCTTCTCGGAGATGGGTGGTTTTAGAACGGGTGGGTCGACAAGGTAGGCCAAATCCTATCAAACGCCATTTAGCATTGGTTGTTCTATACAACTGGTTGCTGTTTTCTTAAGAGCTTGAAGATGGGCTCGCACACGGTAGTGAGATGGGCAATGAACTGAGTAACATACTATAAGGACCCTAGGAACAATCAAAATTCTTTCTCTATTTTTGGTAGAGGCATATCCTTGATAGCTTTGGCCTTATCGGGATCCATTTCAATTCTTTTTTGGCTAACCATGTGTCCCAGCAGTTAACCTGAAGTGACCCCAAACACACACTTCTACGAATTTAGGCGGAGATTATACTTTTCAATATAAGTCATGAATCTATTGAGAATAGCGGGGGTACTCTTCTTGAGTAGTAGATTTCACGATCATATCTTCCACATACACCTCTACCTCTTTATGGATCATGTCGTGTAAGAGAGCAGTTATAGCACGTTGGGAAGTAGCCCCGACATTCTTCAACCTAAACGACATTACTTTGTAGCAATAAACCCCCCATTCAATAATGAACGTTGTCTTAACCTTATCGATGATGTTTACCAAGATCTGATTGTAACCTGAGAATCCATCCATAAATGAGTACATCGTTGCCCTGGCGGCATTGTCGATTAGGACATCAATGTGGGAAAGTCAGAAGTCATCCTTGGGTGAAGCTCTATTGAGATCTCGGAAGTCAACACAAACTTGGACCCTACCATCTTTCTTTGGAACCGGAATGATGTTGGACAACCATGTGGGGTATTCCACTACTTCGACGAAACGATCCTTGATTAACCTCAAGACCTCTGCCTTAACTTGTTCTGCCCATTCCAGTCTTAATCGATGGAGCTTCTGGTTGACGGATTTGAACTTAGGATCGGTTGGGATTCTATGCTCGGCACAGTGACAATTGACTCTAGGCATGTCTTCATACGACTAGGCAAAAGCGTTACCATGTCTTTTAAGCACTTTTATTATCTCACTTTTTTCTTCGGGAGTTAAGCCGTTGGAAATGGTTACCATTTCGGGGTTGTCATCAGTACTTAGATTTATTTCATCTAAAGAAGTATTGCTAATACCGAAAACATTATGCGTATAGTTATGTGAATTCATGGATCCATCAGGTAAAACATCAAACAAGTAAGCAAAATGAGAGTCATTCATTGAATTGAAAGCCTTATAGGCGACATTGTTTGCATTAAATACATCAAAAATATTAAAAACTACATCATGCATATTTTCCTCCTCCACAGGAGGAGGGACTTCAGTGGCGATGTTAGTAGCAGGTGGATCATCCTCTGTAGTCTTCATTAGAATGGCATCCAGGTCATATTCCAGAGCTATCTTATATTTGACAATAAGTGGCGATTCCTTTGACAGATTGGCTTTTTCAGTGAGGGCCCTGGTGAGCTTCTTCATGATCTCAGTCATGGAGTCCCCTTCCTCTATCCTCTCACCCTTCCAGCCTTTCTTCATTAGAAATGCCATAGCCTTAGTTATAACAGCCACAACGTCTTCAACTTCTTGATCCACGGGTTCTTTATCACTTTCCCTAGCCTCATTCTCAGGATAAATTTTCCCCTTTCCCTTAACCTTATCAGAAATGACATTCATAGGCGCAATAGGTTTAGTGGGTTCGGGTTCAGCTAAAATGACCATACAATCGGCTTTAAAATCATAGATATCCTTGAAGATCTTATAACCAGGCCACATCTACCCATTGTGCTCGCTAGGCTCAGGTTCCCCCTTGTAAGGCCTCTTGCCTTGAATTTTGCAAATAGTCACCATGAGGCAATAACCAGCAGGAACACGGCAGTAGGTCTTCCTTGGCTTATATCCGAATCCTATAAGGCATACAAGCACCTTCAGTTCTAGGGCCTCGAAAATCCTTTGTTCATACATTCCACAGTCCCTTCCAAACTTAAACCCAGCTCACTTCATCAACTTCCCAACAACAAGGTGGAGATAGTCATGCCAAATAGGGGTTGATCTTTTGGCTTTGCAAATCACAACAACATGGAGGCCTTCATCCAACTTAGCCTTGGCTTCCATGACAGCCACAATAGAAGCGATGTCAACCTCAATTTTTACCAGCCTATTCTCGTGTACGAACTTAACCTTCTGGTGAGGGTGGAAGGCATTGCCCCTAGGGTGTGGAGCCAAGGTCGACCAAGCAACAATGAGTAGTTAACTGGAATGTCAAGCACGGTGAACTGCACTTTGCTTGTGACCCCTCCGATAGTAACTTATACCTCAAAGACCCTAATCACACTGCACTTTAAGTCATCATAAGCACAGATTATAGTGTTGGATTTTTCTATCTTTTTTCGGGTAGTCCCAAGTGAGGAAGGATCTTCAGGGGGCAGAGATTCAAGGCGGAGCCATCATCTACCATGACACAGGGTATGGTCTTATCAAGCAACTGGATTCGAATAAATAGGGCCCTATTCTAATCCTTACCCTCGATTAGAAGGTTAAATTGATCGAATATAATCTACGATCCCTTCTTTAGAGGAATAGCTTCCCCAACCTTGGCACAAATTTTGATAATAGAGGTGGTTAGAGAGGCTTCTAGGTTGAGCAGTCACTTAATTAGACCCCTACGATGCCCATCTAAACTAATGACCAGCTACTAGATGCTATAGCGGGCTTGGGTGTTCTTGAGTTGGGTGATAAGGGGATTGACCTCAAGGCTTGTCAAAATAGGCAGAAGAGGAGAGGGATTCCTCGCAGAGGTGCCTGCCCTCTTAGAGATCGGGTCCTTATTCAAGCGAAGATAACGGTCCTCGAGTTGGTACACACAGGCACTCCCAGTGATGTTGAGGACATTATCGGGTAGGATGCTATGAGCGGCTCGCATCTTAAAAGGATAGGGAGGTTCATTGAAATCTGAAGCCGGGTCTTATACCACATTCTTGTCCACACTGAAAGGCTCATCCTAATTGACTTTAAATAGTTCAGTCGGTTCTCGACCAAAGGTGCATCCACCTTAAACACTTTGGTGTCCACCGCCTTAGACTCCTTGATCATTCCATCCTTCTCATCAGAATAATCCCCCTTTCAAACAAAGGTATCGACACTAAAGAGTGGTTCCTTCATGGTTTTCATTCTTTTGACCATGATAGGTTGAGCTCGACAGCTTTCTTTCTTAGGTGAAGTTGGGTTTACTTCCATACTCTAAACTGAGTTAACCCTTAGTTTGGCTTGGGTAATTAGGTCAAAGACCGAGCTGGATTGGATACCGGAATTGATGACCAGAACCGAGTCACCTTTTCCTTGCCCTTGGGTGATTAGCTCAAAGATTGCGGCTTCAGGTACGCCAGAATTGATCACGCCCACCTTATTCCTAAAATTCAGCAAGGGATTAGTCATGGTGCTTAGAGCTTTTTCTGGTTCGGCGATCTTTTCTTCACTTACCAAACGTTGGATGGCCAAAATTAGGGTTTTATAGTTGTTGGTTTTCTGACCCACTTGAACGTGATACGAGCAAAAATTATCTTTATCCTCGGATTTAGGTGGTTTGTATTCATGAAGGGATTGGATATAACTGGCTTCCCTCAAGCGATTGTAGATAATCCTGAGTGGCAATTTGTACGGGTTGGCCAAGATAAAAGAAGGACAAGGTGGCTGGACCATGGTAACTGCTGGCAGGGCCGGCGTGACTACCAGACCTTCAAAAGGGGCTTGAGTGACTGCCTAAACTATAGCTGAGGCTTTAGGTTTAGCAGGTGTCGGAGTTATAGCCTGAGTATCACTATTCTTTTTGTACTAGGGTTTCCCTGCCTTCTTGGCTTGCTCTCGCTCAATCACACACTCAATTTTCTTAGCTCTCTCATAAACAGCCTTATAAGACATGAAGGAGTCGATGGCCATCTCCTTCAAAAAATAGGGAGCGCCCCTTGCAAGAGTTTGACGATCATTTCCTCCAGGTGGAGCTTGGACTTCATCAGAACCTGGGTTGCCATCCATAGGTTGAAATTTTACTTGAAAGTTTCACTGGGCAACTGGCGGACTCCTTCAAGGTTCTAGAGGGTTGTTTCCATCATGGTGTTGAAGCTATAATGTTCAATTAGAGTTTCTGAGAGAAGTTTCTAATTAGTGATGATGTGATAAGGCAAGGTATGATACCATTCAAGAGCGGGACCTTGAAGAGTGCACGAGAACATCTCGGCGAGTATTTTATCGCTCAACTTCTTTACGCACATTACACGCTCATACAAAATGTTATGAGAGGTAGGGGCACCTAACCCATCATAAGGTGCAATGTTAGGCATGGTGAAATTGTTAGGGACCCAATCTTTGCCCCACTTGGGTTCCTTACCTTGGCTCAAGCTGGCAGTCATCACTTGATGGATATAGTCTTGAATCTCGGGTGTCACGCCCAAAGGTTATATAACCTGATCGTTGATCAGTTGGCGGGGGAGAGCTTCGGGCTTGGGTGTCATACTCGGAGACTACACGACCTAGTCGTTGGTTTGGGAGGCCATTATCTGACACATAAAGGCTGATACTTCGGTTCAGAATAGGTGGAGATGGTAGATGTATGTCCAAGCGAGGACGGGTGATCAGCTGGCTATTAAAAGGATTATGGGGATAGGTCGTTCCCCTCGATGTTACGACAAATTAGGGAACGCTGAAAGATGGCGGAGGTTAGGCTAATCTACAGGAGGAAGTTGGATATTGGTTGGTGAACATAGGTGGAACTGGGCTCTTAGCTAAGGGCCTCAGATTTAAGGGCACAAGGGGGATAATTGGTGAAGGCATCAAAGTTTGTAGGAAAGCGGAGGCTTGGCTGAATTGGAATGGGTTTGGTAGTGTTTAAGCAGTAGCTGACGGGGCTACTTGGAAGATTGGCTGAATAGGCCTTACCCCAATAGGACTCGAAGGGTTCTAAGCCAAGCCATTCTGAGTCTGAGCTTGCATATCTAATTTGAAAACCTGATCTGAGTTCTTATCTTCTAGGGCTTGCCTAACAGATTCCTAGACCTAGTCTTAAATAGTGTTCCAAAATAAATCCGATCGAAGGAATTGAGCCATGGCGCTATAAAAATTGAAACTAGGGGGCGGCTGAGATCTCATTCTAGAGGTGGGAGTAGGGCTTAATTGATCCTCTAGCGGAGGGATGTTCTCTTTGTCGTTCGAGAAAGACATGGCTAAATGAGAGAAATTCTGAATCAATTGAATCTTCTCTGAATATGACTCCCCACTAGAATCGGTATGCGAAACTCCTTCAATCTCTGTGGTGACTATCGGGGTGAGAGAATAATAGATCAAACGGTGCTCGGGCCTTCTACAAACTGGGATACGATGATAGTTGTGCCTCCTCCTAGCTGAAATTATGGGTAGCGGATCAGGTTATGCTTGGATTGTGTAACGCCATGGAAGGTGTGAATGATTTTAGTCTAATAATCAATGTATGACATGCTTACTCATATGGCTACACGTAAATGTGGTTAGCGATGATGTGAAGGCTTATCTCTCTAATATGCGGAGGACGTTTGCACATCTTGTCACACATGGTGATTTGTTGTGACTCAAAGGAGACACAAAGGAAGTCCTATGGATGTTGCTAAACCTCTTCCACTTGTGGAGATTGGTAAGGGTAAGTTGATTAAGATGGCACTTGAAGCCTATGCATGGGTGATGAATGAGCACGTAGCACATAGCACACAAAATGTCCCTCTTCCAACCTTATGATTCCCATATAATGCCGTTCAAAATTAGATGGAGGTTAACTTCAATGCTAACAAACAGCAAAGAAGTGCATCCCTTTATTTTATTTTACTTGTTTTATTTCCTAAGGGAAAACGACTATGATGGCTTTACTAGCGCAACTTGGTATAGGGTTGTTGATGTAGAAGGTTCTCATTTACCTTGATTCCACGTTACTCAACCACTCCTCAAATGAGTGCTATCGCGGGAGTTCATGTGTTGGTTGAAACCAGTGGTCCACCCACTAGGCATCCATAATTCCAAACAGGGCATGAGTGATAATTTCATGAGCTTCTCGGGTAAATGGGGCACCCTAACCTCATAATCTAATCTACATGCGTAAGGATAAAATGTTATAAGAAAGAATGAAGTTTTAATTTGGCCAAAGATTTCAATACATCATCTTAATCTTTTAAGCTTATTGAGAATTTTAAGTTTCAAGTTTAAAGAGATTTATCACTAGCAGAGTCGCCACTGTGAGCAGACGACATTTTGGACGGCTACGAAGTGGGCCGAAGGACCGACCTCTAAAAAAATGTATGTGTAATGTGATAGAAAGTGGTTTTGCATATTTTCATGCTTAAAAGATACGAGATCGAAATCCCATATTTAAGATAGAGTCCCCACCTAGTTCAGCTCAATCGGGAAATTTTGGTACGATTTTTCCACCGGGCGGTAGACGATACTTTAAATAGAGATTCCGAGTTTGAATGATGATAACTATTTTACATTGGCCAATTTGAAAGTATCATTCTTTCTTATTCGGTTTTAATCCACCCTATTTAGTGTTTTCGATTTATATTTTATGTTAGCGTGTTATAGCAAGCATTCAAAGTGATAAATATATTATTACAGTCATCCCAAAATAAGTGCAGAAATTAAAAGAATAATTACATGGCTTTCCAAATCCTATACATTTGTCTAAACGAGAAATAAAATACCCGAAGGCCTGACAAGCATCTATCCTAAATCTACCTGCATGGAAAGGTTAGCACAAATACGGCACATATACGAGAAATATCACATATAGCTTGCATAATTAGTGGAAAAAACAAGACCCGAGTTAGCATGGCCATGGCATAATTTATAGAGCCTGATTGGATGGCTCAAAATGATTTTTGAACGGCGTTTGTTGAAAATCTCATTTTACGTTAGACTCGATTGTTATTTTAATAACATTATTAGTGAAAATGCCGCATGTTATGGGGTGAGGACTGTTTTCAGGGTAATCTGGATACCCATTGAAATGAAAATGAAAATGAAAATAAAATATGTTTTCCAAAATGTCATACCATCGGTGGTATGAGTGAAATCACCGGTGACATAATTGATGTCGCTGGCGGTTTCACTTACATAGGCTTACAGACTGACATTTTGGGTACCACAAAGAAAGGGTCCCATAAGAAAATAAAGCCATTGGCGACAGCCTCTAGAGGTATCATTGATGTCGCTGGCAATATGAATGATACCGTTGGTGGCTTCGTCTGTCACCGGAGGTTTCAGTTTCTTACAGCAACAGCAGTTAACAGTCGAATAACAACTGAAAACCCAAAACTAAGCACAAAACACCAAAGAATCATAAAAAAACAGCAAGAATAAATGCTACAGAGCTATGAGACTCAGGATTTTACCTCGAGGCCGTGAATCCACCTCTTCGTAATCCAAATGACACCTCCGGGGAGCTCGGAGACGATGATTTGGGTAGTGAACTAAAGATTTAAGTCTCTAAATCCTATTGGACTGATTTTAAACCTAAGTTCTACTAATTTTAAGTTAATTTCTAAGAGAATCAACAAAGAAAAACCAAGAAAAGATGGAGCAATTCCTCTTTTCTTACATTTTCTTCACCTTATCTCACTAAAAATCAATCTATCTCACTAAAATTTCTCTCTAATTCAAGTTTAGAGTTTCTAACCCCTTGTTTCATCTGGAAATGGCCTTTTATAGGCTAAAATCTGAAAGAGCTAACTTTTCTTGACTATCCTGTGGGTATCTAGCAAAGCATGGTAAAAAGTTGTCTGCCTGCAGAAGTCAAACCGCCGGCGGCATGAATGATACCGTCGGTGTTATCACTGAAGCCGCTGGCGGCTTCAAGGCCCTGCGCATGTCTGAAAAGGAGGTATGGCCTAGCCTAAAAAGGTGATTAGGGGTCAAATCCGCCCAAAAAGGTGTTTAAGCGGGATTTTTAATATAATTAGGGTTATTTTGAATTTTTTAGGGTATTTAGGACTAAACTTATTTTTGGTTGCAAATCATTGGTTCGAGCTTCCACCGGAAGCATAGTCGGACATGCTGAACTGAATTTTTCCATAATAAAAATTCGAAACGAATTTTATACGAGGATTAAAAATACGAATATGTGTCATCATCATTCGCGAGAGGAACTACAAAATCCCGTGCTCACAGAACGGATCATCAGAGACAAACTCATCAGAAGTACAACAAGTTCACAAGGCAAAGATAGACATCTCATAGGCTACAAGAACCAGAAGGCTCAAAAGGCAAATCCACTATATAAGCAATCAAAACTCAATGCTCACAAGTACAAACATTAATGAAGAGTTTACAGGATATAAGGCAAGCTTAGAGTTAAGGACATCATATCATTACCTCTGAAGCATCAATCCAAGTACAAACATTAATGAAGAAGAATATATATAAGAAGGAGGGCACTAGAAAATTGGTTTTGAGCAACACCAAGGATTCCTCATAATCACATGCATCAGAAGCTCATGCTACCGCATCAAAAGTTGTTCACCTCAATCAAGAAGAAAACATTCTCATAGGAATGCTACTTCAAGGACAAAAGGGGATGGTAACATTAATGTTCTCAGAACCAACTGATATCTCTGAGAAATTGATAATCCCTAGGCAACTCATGTGAATCTACCTTTTCCAAGAATAGTAGTCTTAATCTTCACAAATCTTATAAAGCCAGCTACCTGGCTTTCACTAAAAGAGATAAGACACCTCTACAAAGTGAGTTGACTAGCAAGAGCAAAAATCTACTTTTTGCCACCTAACTCCTGACACATGGAAAGCTAGAAGCACTAAAACGGTATAATTGGCAGAAGTCAGAGTACGGATAAAGATGGCCAAGTTTAGACTCATCTAACTGAAAAGATTGATCTTAGTCTATCAACAAATCCAACGAGCATAAGCGAATGAGACGTTTAGAGACAGCTATAAAAAGGCTCCTCAGAATCTAGCCATTCTGAGGAATGTACTGGTCATATTTCAACGGTAAAAAAGAATTCTCAATAAGGCGCTCATCAACGGTCAACTTCAGCAAAGAGAGTATAAATACGCATCTAACCACAACCATCAATGCATCGAGCAAATTCAACAATTGCACAGATCATAATAAAACAATGCACATTCTCAAAAGCAAACAAATTCATTACTATATCTGTTTGTAATACAAAAAGGCTCGATTAGAACAATTCATTCAAAATCTGTTGTAAGTGCTACTTGATAACAAAGTACAAGAGCACAAAATCCTCAATCAATCCACTGAAGAAGAAGGCGATCAGAAGCTAGGCAAGGGGGACTTGGCGAGGCTTCTAAGTCATAACAGACTAGACGAGAGTGTTGAGGTCTTCAACCCTGCTCACAACTTGGCGACGTTGATGAGGTAGAAGAATCTAAGAGAAGGGCACTCTTAGATTAAGGAATCAAAAGCAGCAAGAGTGGTGTACTTTGTGTGTGCATAGGATTCTAGGATTGTAAAGGCTTCTCCGCTTCAGAATGAGATTATATAGTGGATTTAAGCTCAAAGGAGGAAACTCCGGGGACTGGATGTAGGCAAGGCCGAACCAGTACAAAAATCTTGTGTTTGATTTTCTTTACCCTGCACTTATTTACTTTGAGCTATTTACATTGATTATATTCTGCTAACAAGTAAATAACATATATGAAACATTATATTTATCAATAAACTTGTGTCAACACTTAAATCAAAATATGTAAAAACAAAAGTTTATTATTTCACATCTATATTCGAAAAGAAGTCAATCACCCCCCTGACTCCTGTATCACCCCCTCACATGGACCAACAATAACAAAATGAAAATTTTCTAGAACTTACTCAAATCTTAATATATAATTCTAAAATAATATAGTTAAAATATAGGAATATTGAATTTATTAAAAATAATTGGTGTAATATTAAAAAAAACTAATTTTGAAAAATAACTTATGTGGGTTAAACTTTATTTACTATCTTTTAAAACCACATACACCAATTTAAAAAAAAAAAAAATCTTTTTTTTCAGAATAATTAAACCATATGATGTTTTAAAAGTTTATCATAATATTTAAATACACAAATATTGTGCCCATTATATTATTGTATTATAGTTTTAAGGAAAAATTGTAATTTGAGAATGCATTAATTTAAATGTAGTGTAGATATGGGAAGGAGAAGTCTTGCTTACGCGTAAAACATGAATAGGAATCAGTCAATTTTGCATGCGGTTCATCTATTACAATCTATCACCGGTCATCAGACGGTACATAAGTGGCCCATTTTACACGTGTTGATATTTTACAGGCTGACTGACTTTTCATCTGTATGTATATTGCATAATTTTTTTAAGTAATTGTTTAATAAAGTCAAACAAGCAAGTGAACAATTTTTCTATGAAGGAAGATCTTTGTCAATATAACTGATTCCTGTACAAACAATAATTTGAAATTAAAATCTAAAATGAAATAATGTTTTTTATAAAAAAAAGTAAAGAATGTTTGACTATGCATAATAGCAATTTAATGACAAATATAACTTAGTTTTCGTTGGATAAGTGGAAGAAGAATAATACTTAATTTTCATGAAATATATTTATATAAAAGATTGAGAAGTTGGAACTAAATTTTAAGTAAAATTATACCAATGATATTCTTGTTATTTGACTAAAAAATATAAACAATAAATTAGTTAAGTATTATTTTAAAATTATTTCAATAAAAATGCTTATTATTTAACTAAATAAGATATCAAAAAATATATTTCTCAAATTTCATAAGATATTATATTGCAGAAAGCATAGAATTTGTTGTCAAATCTTTAAAAAAAATAAACTTCAAATACATGTCTAGAGTACATCTGGTTAAACTCATTCTTAAAATAAATTTAAATTTATTTAAAATGGAGTTTGTAGTTTCAAAAATTAACAAAGATAGAAAAAATGAGTTTGTTTTGGAAAATATCTTTTATGGAAAATCATAATAAACTAGTATTTTAACACATTCAACATTTCTATAATTATATTATCTATGAATTAAATATCAATATTCAGGCTATATTTTCTTGGACTACAATTTAATATAGTTCAGTTCAGTTCAGCTATGCGTAGTTATAAATTTATATTGAAATAAGTTCAGTTCAGTTCAGCTCACTTCAGTTCAGTTCAGTTCAGTTCAGCCAACTTTAGTTCAGTTCAGTTCAGCTTTCAGAAGTTGATAAGAACATGACCTTAGTAAGCTTCAAAGACTTTTCATTTTGTGATTTTTTTTAGTGTTTTCATAGTTATTGAATTAAAAAAATATTTGTAATTCTAAAAAAAATTCAAAATTTATCATTGAGGTGTATTGTATTTTTATTAATCAATTTACAAAATTTTATTTTAAAATGGACAAAATTACTCTTTGTCAGGACATAATATTAAATTGAGATTGTTTTGTCATTTAGGCCCCGTTTGTTCGTAAGAAGAAAATATTTTAAAGAGGAAAATATTTTATTTTATAACACTGAAAAATATTTTCTGTTGTTTGATTGGAACAGTGTAAAATATTTTCCTATCATCAATTTTTATTATATTTAATAATTTATTTATACTTGAATACTTTATTTAAATATCTATTATAAATATGATATATTAAAAAGAAAAAAGAAAACTAGACATGGCGTTTTATTGCAAATCAGAATGATCAGCAAGCACATAGGATTTTAGTTCAAACAAGATTCTACTTCTCATATGTAGATCAACTTCTACATATTTCACTTTAAAACAGGTACACCTCCTGCCTTCAAGAGTCGAGCTTGGGGTGTCAATTTTTGACACGATAACAAAATTTACACTTTACATAGACCACCTGAATTCTACAGGAAGCACAAAATCACACTCTTAAAAGTAGCAACTGAATCATGATTCTTCATGAATCGTTTCAGTTCAAAAGCACTCTGCTTCTTATTATACATAAAATCAGCCATTACTACTTTAAACAAGGTATTTATTCTGCATTTTCATGGGCTTTTCAGGACATTAACTTCTAACACGACAACATGATGTAGAGAAAAAAAACTAGACAGACACAAAAAAACGTCTACAGAGAAACTTACCCCGGAACAGAGGAAAAAAGAATCACATTGTGGGCTGTTAGATTTACATAAAGGAAAAGCAATTAACAGAGAAATCACCTTCAAAAAGTAATGAACTCATGGCACAATCAATCAAAACATAAAACCTCATCAACCAACACATGGATTTGAGAAAGAAAAAATAATAAACTGACAGAAATAAAATCAGAGAAGTAGAATCAAAACTACGAAGAGGGCGAAAATATGGCGACAAGGCTGAGTGCAGTGGTGAGAAACGAAGAAGACGATGTATTTTGATGTGAGAGTGACTCCTATGAGAAAAGGGAGGAATACGTACGTACCTCGTTGGTACCTCGTTGGCCTCTATTGAAGAGGGAAAATGTTTTCCGTGTTTTCATGTGGGTAAAACTACACATGGCCACGGTTCCGAAATCGCCGGTTCCAATTTTGGTTCGTAGTTTTCACGAACCTTAACCTTAACATGAACCTTATATAGGATGGAACAGTCAGTTCCGGTTTCGGTTTGAAACCGCCGGTTCCGGTTCCGGTTTTGACAAAGTTTTGATTCGGTTCAAGTACTCTTCCGGTTCAAACCTTGATATATGTTATATATTTAATTTTAGACATTTAAGTTTTAATTAATTTTAATTTCAGACATTTGAGTTTCATTTATGTTAACATTAGTTTATGTTGTAAAAGAATATATTTTCTCAAATATGTTAACAAACATATATTTCTTATTTTAATTAATATAAGATTTAATTAAATTTGAATCTCCGGTTCGAACCGCCGATGCACCCCTGTTCTTCGGTTTACAATTCTATAAACCTAAACTTAAACCTCATCTACCTTTGAACCGCCGGTTCCGGTTCGTTCCAGTTTTGACCAGGATTTGATCCTGTTTTGACCAGGATTTGATCCGGTTCAGTTTGGTCCGGTTCCGATTTGATTTGGCCATGTCTAGGTAAAACATTTTCCCTTTTTTTGCTAAGGGTTTTACAGTTGACTAATCAAATATTTTACTTTAACTTATTTTATTATCAAAACAAATACCGAAAAATTAGAAAAATATTTTGCTTTAAAATATTTTACACCAAATAAAATCGTTCAAAAAAATTTGTTTGTAAACAAAATATAAAGGATTATCCCATAGTTATTCGATGATAGTGCTCTACGCCTCTACGCAAATGCTAAACTAAGCTACCTAATTGAAGATTCCACCCAGCCAAGTTTCGCTAAACTTTTTTAAAAGCTTTGATTTTAAGTTTTTTTTTATATAAGTATAAGATTTTATTTTGAAAAAAATAAACCAGACAATTTTTAATTAATTAGTATGATAGATCAGAATGTGTTGTTCAAAGCTAAAATATGTTGTTCTATAGAAAGTTTGAGAAAACAACTTATTTTGAAAATAACTTAAAAAGTAATACCAAGCCATTAAATTTATTATCAATAAACATGTAGAAACAGTTTTTGAGATATTACTGCTGAGTTATTCTTTAGAAGTAAAATTTATTATATCTATAATTCTAAATTATAAGAATTTTTTAATATATCTCTTTTTATATGATTATATTCTTCACTCAAGACTGCTTAGGTACCGATTGAGTTCTTTATTGACAGTTGTAGACAATTTTTGAGTTTCTTTTACAATAAATTGGCTTATAGGGTGGACTCTATTAGTGGTTAAGTTTAAATTTATGATTGGAGCCTCAAATTTGATTCTAAGTACATGATGAGGTTGAAATTTTTTAAATTTAAAAAAGCAATTGCACAAATTAAAAGACGTTCTGAATGAAAATTTTCTGATGAAGTAAGAAATGATGTCTGAACTGATAATAAAATTGTTTTTATATACATAGCATAATAAATTTATATCATATCTTTTATATAACTTTTTTTAATATTATTTATTGATTTAAACCATGTCCATATATATTAGTTTACATGATCTAACATATATACCAAAAACTAAATTATGAATTACTAAGCTTTGGTTTAGTGTCCACCATATCTTGAAGAATTCAAAAATTGTGACGTTGTTAGCTCAAACCCCACAATTAACACATTTGGCAAAAACATGCCTCATGGTACTAAAAAACTAAATTATGAATAGTTTTCGATGATAAACCTTTTTGCATGTCAATGCAATGTGATTTATTTATGGTGTATATTTTGTTCATAACAGATTTTGGTATTTTAAAATAGATGGTCCATTTTTAATATTTTTCTAGGAAAAAAAAAAGAAAATCCAGTTTTAAGAGGTTTCATCTTGTTTTGTTGATTTTATGCCTTGTAAATTTTAACATGTTAGGAAAGTTCACCTCTTCCGGCATGGTAACTGATTTATTATTATTATTTTTATATTATTAGATATTTTTGTTAATTTTATTGGTAATAGAATTTGAATCCACAACTTCACACATTTTGAACTCTCTAAGAGATGTGGTCACTAGAATAAAGCCGGATGGTTGCATTTTGGTAACCGACTAATCTTCGGTGTTTTTTTAAGTTACATGTTTAACAATTAAGGTCATGTTATTTTGGACTATAATTTAATGTAATTCAATTCAGTTCAGTACAGTTCAGCTCAATACAGTTTAGTACAATTTAGTTCAATTCAGCCAACTTTAATTCAGTTCAATTCAGTTCAGCTTTTTAAAGTTAAAAGATCAGAGCCTAAATGTAATTTCATAAAAGAGTAATTTCATAAAAAGGGTATATTCATATGTTTAAATTTTATAAATTTCACAATTGAATCTTAGGCCCTGTTCTTTTGAACTGATAAGTAGATATACTGAACTAAACTGAACTGAATGGTACTGAATTGAACTGTACTGAAACTGAACTGAATGGTACTAAAACTGAAAATACTGAAACTGAATAATACTGAAACTTTATTATAATTAATAATACAAATAATATTTTCAAAATATTAATATACATAATAATTAATAACATTTTAAATAATACTATATATTTTAATAAAATTTATTAATTATTACATATAATAATAATTAAATATACCATTATAAATTATTATTATTATATTTTATTGTAATTATTGTTATAAATATTACTTTATTATCAATATTTATAAAATATTATTATTTTTATTTATTTATTTATTTATTTTATAAAATTATTTATTGTGAAAATAATAATTAATAATTTTGAAAATATTATTATTAGTTTTTTTCTTTGTTGTTATTTGTGATTACTGATATTAATTAATAATTTTTATATAATTTATAAATAGAAATGAAGTGAAATTAAAATTGAAATTGAAATTATATTATCATTTATTTGTTATATTTTAATATTTATAAATAATAGTATACATTAATAATATTGATATAATGCATAAACTAAAATTTAATACTGAATGAATGTTGAATACTAAAATTAAATACTAAATATTAAAATTAAATTAAATTAAATTAATTAATAATAAAATGAACTAAATAAAATAGAAAATAAGTTAAAAGAACCGTGCTTACTCGAAACTAACATTTTCCTGTCACACTATTACACATGATGACATGAATCAAATCACCGTTATTTATTTTATTTATTACAGTATGAATTATACTAGTAATTGTTTGCAATGCATCATTGCCACAAGTTAGCATATTAGATTTTTAAATATGATTACCCTAAATTCTATTATATATTAACTTTTTTTATGAATCTATTATATATTAATTATTCAATAAAACACCGGAATTATATATAAGATTCTAATACATGTATAATATATATTTTTATTTTTATTAAATCCGTCAAAAAATTTAAAAGATTATTATTCATAGGTTGTGGATCGATTTGAGAATAATTTCGTGTAATGATTTTTATAATTTATTAGGTCCATCAAAATAATTTTTTAAAAATTATTAATGAGCTGTGGATTAAGCCTGATTCAAATATTAAATTTTAATTTATAGATTTTTTGTAAAAAATACTGGTGCGCCCTAGTTCATAGGCATTGGTTCTTAATAATGTATTATGAAATATATATACATTATTTGTGTCACATTAATGAAGGCAATGAATTTGCTGCATTTATATCTTATGCTATAATATGAGTAAAATATCCGTTAATTATAAATCATAAAATGTCTCAAGTCTGTTCGGTCGTGGGAATAATTAGAACTAAAGACTTGTATGTTAGATGATCTACAGTAATTAGTTTACTATGTCGCTTGGTAAGCAGATCATGAACATATGGGCACATGTCGGGTGACATGGGGCTGGACCGATCCACGCTAAAGTAGCTTTTGATTATCCTCAGACTTAATTGCAACATACTATTAATTTGGAATTAGTTAAATCTATAGTATGTACCTAACGAGTCCTTAAATATTGGATTACAAGATGGGTATGCTCGATTTATTTCATGAACATGTTATTAGTAGCGTTGTAGTTTAAGGATTGCCATTTCAGTTTGAGAAACTGAAAGACATCGCGCCAATGTTGATGGACTTTAATAGAGGGTGATAGTTGTCATGCCTTGTTCATCAGTTAGATGTCGAGAGGAAAAGATTTTGCGAGATAATTCAATATTTAGATTTGACAACTGTATTCTGTCCCAATTGGGGGCTGTAATGATTTGCTAGATTCCGCTTACAGTCTGTAGGCTAGCGCCTACCGCCAACATATGAAAAAACCCAAAGGATTGTGCACTTTGAATCACTGATTCGAGATTTCTTGTACATGCAATGTTACAAGTTGTGATGAAGAAGTGATTATTAATTAATTGATATGACAAGTTAATTTAATTGAATAATAACTCAAGAGAATTTAATTTAATTTTAATGATATAATATAAAGTTATTTATATTTTTTATTAAAATGAATTAAAGTATAAAATTTTATTGTTGTATACATTTTTGTTTGAAATAATTATAATTTGGTAAATTGAATTGTTTAAGTAATTAAATTTATAGATTTAATTAATAAATATATTTAATTTAAAATTAATTTATAATTAAATAAAATTTTAATTATAAATTTTATAAATTAAATTGTTTAAAGAATTAAATTTATGAATTAAATTATTAAATATATTTAATTTAAAATTAATTTATAATTAAATAAAGTTTTAATTATAAATTTAATAAATTAAATTATTTAAAAAATTAAATCTATAAATTTAATTATTAAATATATTTAATTTAGAATCCTAATCTAAATCTAATTTTGAGGACGATTATATAAAACTAATTAAAAAAAAGAAGCATAAGCTTTTTGAGATATGAAAAAAACTTCTTTAGTTCTTGAATTATTTGTACCCTTTATGTTTTCGGCTACTCTCAGTCCCAATTTAAAAAGGCTTACATTTATGAGCCTCTACTGCATCAATTACATTTTATATGAGTTTGTAATGCTTCAATCTCACAAATTTAAAATTATTATATAATATTTAAATAAATAATTCTTAATAAATTTAAAAAATTCAATTATTTTCCGCTCTATAATTATATTTGGAATATCAAATTCATTACAAAAATAGATAGGATCCGACTCAAATTCAACAGCCGGTCCGACAAACAATAACCACAGCGGGTAATAAAAAATCTAAAATCAATTTCATCAAAAAGAAAAAAAATTTAAAATCAATTAATTAATTAAAAAATAAATGGTTTTACATAACCGTAAATAGCAAAGAGAAACTAACCCAGACGACTACGTGTTCCGTTGACTGCTACTATCCGTTAGTATAATAAAACCCACGCAAAAAAAGACGTGTATGTCAGACAAACTGCCCCTACGAATACCACGCGTTTATTAGCGCGTGCATTGTCCCTACCGTGACACCGACGTGGAACTTTCCCAGTGCCTTCCCCCGTATTCCTCACGCACGGCTTTGCTTGGTATATTATATAAACACATTCCTTCTTTACTGTTTCTTTATTATCTCTATTTCAAATTCGCCATTTTCACCCTTTCTCTGAGTTTTTCGCAAAATCAAAATCAAAATCATGTTTCGAATCAGTAACAATTTGGTCGGAATTCTAAACTTCATAACGTTTCTCTTATCAATTCCGATCCTCGCCGGCGGGATCTGGCTCCGGAATCACGGATCGTCGGAATGTGAGAAGTTTCTCGACACGCCGGTGATTGTTTTGGGCGTTTTTCTTATGCTTGTCTCTCTTGCTGGCCTCATCGGCGCGTGTTGCCGCGTGTCGTGGTTACTCTGGGTTTATCTCCTTGTTATGTTCCTTCTGATCGTATTGCTCTTCTGTTTCACGATCTTCGCCTTCGTTGTGACGAATAAAGGCGCTGGGGAGGTGCTTTCTGAAAGAGGATATAAGGAGTATAAATTGGGAGATTACTCTAACTGGTTGCAGAAAAGAGTTACTAATACTAAGAATTGGAATAAGATCAAGAGCTGTTTGGTTGATGGAAAAGTTTGCACTGAGTTTAACGACAAATATGCCAATATTACAGTCACTCAATTGTATAAGGAGCACTTGAACGCTCTTCAGGTAACTCTTTCTTCCTTTTTAAAATTTCAATGTTTCAAAACTCAAATCTGGATCTGATTTTATTTTTTGTCGATTGAAATTTAGTGATTTTGATTTTGTTGTTTCTTCTTTGAGATCTCAAGAATTAACAGATTCAGATTTGGATTTTCAAAAATTATTGCTATTAAATTCCATTTGAGATTGGAAAAAGCAGTTTTATGAGGCTGTTTCTGTGCTTTGAAATTTTGAAAAGCGAATTTGCTTTTTGTGTAGTTATTAGTATTCTATATGAATTAGATCAAATTTGGATAAACAGCAACAAATGATGTATCAATTTAAATTGAAAGATGATGAAAAAGAAACGGAAAAAGAAAATGTCGGGCATGATTCTGTTCTTTTTGCTTTGATATACTTTGCGGCTCTTTTTCTCAACTTTATATGAGAGGATAGTATAAAAAATTATTAGAAAGCAAACCATCTTGTTGTTCCTTTATTTATGAATTCTTGCTCTGTATGATTTTGCATAAATAGACTTTTTTCAAAGATAAAAAACCAATAGATGTTGAAATTTCTTATTCTGTTTGGGGGAGATGGTAGGGAATAATTCATCAATGATTTTAATAATGGACAAATTATTTGTCATTAGCAAATACTTCTCAAATTATTGTGAAGTCTTGCAACTCTACTTCAAGGTCAATTGGAAACAACCTCTCTGTAATTACAGAGGTAAGATTGCGTACATATGACCCCTCAACCTCTCTGTAATTACAGAGGTAAGATTGCGTACATATAACCTCTTTACCCCGTTTGTGCAGGAGCCTTGTTAGGTATTGGGGTAATGTTGTTGTTGCAGTGAAGCAGCAGAACATAGTGATTTCCTAATTGGTTCTTTTGGGGCCTTATGTTAGCAAATAATAAGTCCTATTAAATCTTAAATTCTTAAAAAAATATATCTATTAATTAATGGAATCTGATATAGCTATTTAATTTGTTCCTTTGCAGTCATTAATCTCAAATACTGATAATTTATCAATCATTAGCAAACACTTCTCAAATTAGTACACTATGAGTCTTTTGTTCCATTGCAGTCTAGTTGCTGTAAACCAGCAGAAGATAGAAATGTCTTAGTTAGTTCTTTTTGGACCTTATGCTACTAAATAATTATCCTATTAGTTAACAATGAATTCTCGTTCCTGAGAGGTGGCCAAGGTGGCCAGTATGGGCAACCGCTAAGGGTCCATAACAGTATGAGGTCCAAAATAAAGTCTTTAGCTTTTTAATTTGTTGTTCAATTCATAAGCTCTTCAAAATGTTTATAGCTTTCAAAATTGAAGGCCTCTAAACGATTTTCTATGATTGTTTATCCACTGCATAACTTATTTGTGACCTTTTGGGCCCTGCAAAGTAAGTGTAAGGGCAAAATGGCCTTTTTAGTCCCCGTGGTAAATAACTTATTCACATATTTGATCCCTTTGTGTTTATATTACCCATTTGGTTCATATACTATGCAATTTGTTACCTTTCTTAATGCCATGCTATGCAACTATTGCCCATTAAGTCCTCATACTACACAATTTATTACCTTTTTGGGTCATATTTGATCCCTTTGTGTTTATATTACCCATTTGGTTCATATACTATGCAATTTGTTACCTTTCTTAATGCCATGCTATGCAACTATTGCCCATTAAGTCCTCATACTACACAATTTATTACCTTTTTGGGTCTTGCATTGTAAAATCTTAACTGACATAACTATGCATAATATCCACTTAGGGGACCAAAACGGTAAAAAGGGTCCCATTTTCTCCAACAAGCCTAGATTCTGATATAGTGTTCTTTATTTTGTGTTTTTTTTTTTGCAGTCTGGGTGCTGCAAACCAGCAGATGAATGTGGGTTCACATATGTGAGCCCAATCACATGGAAAGCACCAGCGGTTAAAAACTCAACAAATCCCGACTGTACGGCCTGGAGCAATGATCCGAATACTCTGTGCTTTAACTGTGATTCATGCAAGGCTGGACTTCTAGACAACATAAAGAGTGACTGGAAGAAAGTTGCAGTAATCAACATTATATTCCTGATTTTCCTTATAATTGTTTACTCTGTTGGATGCTGTGCTTTCAGGAACAACAGAAGGGATAACAGTTATTCTGGATGGAAAAACCACCCTTGAAAGATAGGTGAAGATAATATGAAGTGGCTACGGTATATTCGTTTAGGATTTTATGAGTTGTTAGTATGTTTGTTTTCTATATGTTTAGGCTGCTGCTGATTGTATAGCATTTGATATGCTTGGTTTTTTTAATTTCTAATGCTGTTAGCATATGATACACTCATATGGGTATATTATATATTATATATGTTGGAATCATTAGGTGATCAGTTTTTGTCTTTGATATTGCTGTATTTTATTTATCATTCTTGCATGCGGCAGTTTTACACATGATTATCTTTAGTTTTTTAAATTTGAACAGTTGCTGCTCTTACACAGGTTATAGAGATTTTTTCTACACACTCAAAGTTACTGGAATCTAAAATTTATAGAGATCACGTATTAATCCTAACTAATAGATTTGTTGCTTATTTCATATGATTATTCGGTGAATTTATAGATTTTTTTTTTGTTGCCCATAGCTTTTATGAAAGCTTTATTCCGATTGTATTTAGATCTAATTCGAATAGTGTACTTAACTGTGGTGGATGAGTCTCTTAATAAAATTTTTTTTACATGTATTAAAACTTAAATTTAAAACTTTACTTAAATAATATCAGACTGATTATGGATCTACAGATAATTGTTCTAGGAATATAACATGTGGCTAACATAATTGCTTGGTTTTGTTAAATTTGGTATTTTGTTATGTGGTGGGCCATTTGCTTACGTTGAAATCCATTGAATATTTGCTGTGTGATTGGAAAACCCAATATAATTTGATAGTGGAACAGAAGATTATAAATATCTGGTTTAATTAAAAGACAAAAGTTACCGAGTGGTTGGGTTCAATTTGTCAAAATTTGGAAGGATGGACCAGCTTCATTTATAATGATGGAATAAATGTTGAATAAAAGAACATTTTTTTGGTGGTATTTGGTAGGAGAGTGAAAAGGAAGAATTCTTTCTGAACAATATCACAATATAGCAACAAACTAATATACTAACTGAAATATTTAAACCCAGTTTGGTTTCATTGTCTCAAGACTAAAAGCTTTTGTCCTAGGTGAAGCTTATAAGGGAAACTTTTTGGGATAACAACTATCAAATGTTTGTCCATTACATGGGTTGTTGGGAATCTCTTAAACAACGGTTGTCAACTTTTTCAATATTAAATGGTAATTCCAACAATATAGTTACAATTGCAAAAATTGCTATTTCAAAGACAAAAATATTATTTTTTTTGTTTTCAATACAAGGTGGTCCAGGATAGGTCCTAACTGTGGACATCACCTTTAACTCATGTCCACATCCAGACTAATCCTCGATTGCCAATCTACGGGTGCTTCAAAAGACAAAATATTATTAGCAACTATCAACAACACCAACACCAAACTTGTTGTTAGTTATTTTTACTTGTGCAAGTAGAAAAGAGGACTCAAATCTAATGTTTAGTTTTAGCCTCACACGGCGTCACTGCATTTTCCAGCATATTCTTTACAAGTATAGTCATAACCTTGAATGAGGATCTGACTTCATATTTAAGTATTGAATTAGTTGATTGTCAATCTCAAACTTAGCCATATCGTCCTCTTTCAAACAAATCCAAGCTTCTACGCCCAATCCATCTTTAGTTGGAGATAACAAGACTAGATTCATTCTAGCCAAAGGAGTTGTTGCAAACCATAGTGGTTTTCCCCATCCAAAATCAGTTTCGTAAACCGGAAAGTTTTGAACACTACTCAAACAAAGCGAAACAACCTCGTCTTTCCTAAATTCTTCAATCACTCTCTTATAGTACTTTGATTGTTCATCTCTATTCCTAAGCATATTTATATAGTTCACATCAACATCCCTTGTTGAATTCGCTAGCTTCCTTACATTTTCATGGTGACCATTAATGTCTTCAAGATTCATATCCACAACATTAGCGGTCGCATAGTTTCCAAACGACAAAATTGGCAAAGGCGGTTGAATTCTTCCCCTCAAGTTCACGGCTTGCATCACCCTATAACGCTTATTCTTATTTTCTTCAAAAGTCCAAGTGGTTGCAATGAACCGGTTCCATATAAAGCTAACTAGAGCCTCCACACGTGATAATCTTCTACTGATACAAGCCATATACTTAGCTCTAAGAGTTTCCAATGTTGAACCATTAAAACCAAATATCTTTGTGATTACCTTTTCATTGTTTTTATTTATAATCTCCGTGGTAGGGTCTCGGCCCAAAAAATAGATTGGTGGAAATAGGGTAGAAGAGTTGAAAGGAGGTATTGTTTGTATATCGATATTTTGATCACCACAAATGGTGGACCAACAATGAAGGAATGTAATCATCGATAAACCATCGCCAAGCTTATGTGACATTGAAAATGAAATAACGAATCCACCGCAGCTAAAAAAGGTGATCTGTGAAAAAGCCGGTAAATCATTGACCACTTCAAGTCCGAGAGGAATAAAATTGTTATTGTTATCCGGACTTTTTTCGCGAAGTATATCACATAGTTTGCAATTTGTTTTGGCTTCAACAAAGAGGATGCCTTCATCGTTGCAGTCTAGAAAGGAATTATTGTTAATGCGTCCTGCAACAGGGTAGAATATTGTTAAAGCTTTCGATAGTGATTTTTTCAAGAGGGCCGATGTTTCCGGGATTTTAATGTCGGGTTTGGTCGAGTAGAAATGAAGTAGATGCACATACATACGGGGTTGGAGTTGATCAAGAAAAGAAAATTCTAAATGGCGAAGGTGAGGTGGTGTAGGGTATGATGGCTTTACAAATTGTTTGGATACAAACTCTAATTCCATCTTTGTTTTGTAGTTTGAATTCAATGTGCGAATTTTCAATAATTTAAATAACTTGTATATAATTATGTTGGCATGCGTTCAGTTATATAGAGATGAAGTATTGGGAATAATGTTATATGACAAAAAGTGTTTTTATTTCTTGAGGCCCAAATTTAAATGACATAATCATGTGAATTATGCTGTTTTGATAAAAAAAAAACATATTTTCGTATAAGCAATCTACAAGTTTTTTAATGATCAATTCAATGAAAAATCCATGTGCTTTCACAATTTTTGAAAATAAGAATTTGGTGGTAGGATTAATTCACTGCAGGGGAGAAATTAGTTAAAAAATTAAATCACCGTATATTTTGGTGGCTACATATGTATTCATGAATTTTCAAAGGGTTCTTATGTAATAGACCATAATTCTGAAAGTAATTGATGTAAGTTAAAAACTATTTACCAGACATACTTTCTATACTAGAACAATTCTCATAGAACATATTTTTTTCTTTCTTTTTTGCCTTATTTTGCATTTATCTCTCAAATCGTT
Organism: Euphorbia pulcherrima; assembly: GCA_947683365.1. Classification (NCBI taxonomy): domain Eukaryota; kingdom Viridiplantae; phylum Streptophyta; class Magnoliopsida; order Malpighiales; family Euphorbiaceae; genus Euphorbia; species Euphorbia pulcherrima. The sequence goes on along the minus strand of CANTUS010000007.1, from coordinate 21,009,666 downwards.
ATTTTTTTACATGCCGCTTTAGAATATTTTGTTTGTCTATTTTTTTAATTTTCAAACGATATCCACTGTGATATTTTTTTCCAATTTTTTCTGAACTATCATATACTTATGTGGTCTCATAGGAGTGATGTAGGAGTCAGAGGGCGGGGTGATTGACTCCTTTTCGTAAATAAGTAAGTAATATAAAACTTATGTTTCTGATGCAGTGAATATGAATTTAAAGTAAGAGAGTTAGAAATCCAACACCGTGATTTTATATTGGTTCAGACATTGCCTACCTCCAGTCCCCAGAGCGTTCGCTTCTGAGCTTTAATCCACTATGTCAATCTCCTTTCGAGCGGAGAAGCCTTTACAATTGGAATTCTCTACAACCAAGAGTACCCTCCTCTTCCTGTCTCTAATCCCTAGTTCAAGAGTACCCTCCTCTTGAAATCTTCTGAAACACAACTTATCCCCAAGCTGTTTTCCATTTTACAACAAGACCTCAACAAGCACCTTGCTTAGTCTTAAAAGTGGATTGAAATATTTTAAGTGATCTTGTACTTTGTGTTATCAAGAATCACTTCTTTTACAACAGATTTGAAATGGTTGTTCTAAGCTTTCTGATTTTACAAACAGATTTGAGATTGTTGTTTGCTTTTGTGATTTGCAGATTAGTTTGAGAGATTTGCAATTGATAATGAAATCTTGGATAGTAGAGGCCTTTATATAGGCAGTCTTCAAAATCTTCCCATTGTGACTCATCCTTAGAATCACAATCTTAGCCGTTGTCTCACAACTGCTCTTTTCTTAAGAGCCGTTAGATTTTCCGTTAGACACATCTTCTATCCTGTTCGACACTTTGGCGGGAGTCAACTATACCAACTTCCTACTGTTCTTCAGACTTTTACACCTTTTAGTCCTATATAACTTGCTTGTGTCAACTTGTCAGGAGGCTAAAAAGGTTTCTTCTCTCTTTATTGTCAACTCACTTTAGAAGGTCCTCTGATCACCTATCTTTTTGTGTCATAAAAAGTAGAGGCCTATTTGTAGGATTTGTCTTTACGTGAGTTGGTGTATAAGGATTTGAGCTTTGATAGTTGAAAATGCTTTCCTTCTCTTGTAAGTCATGATAGTCTTTCGAGTTCTTTGGCTTCTGCTCTTCCAGTCTTTTGTATCTTCCTTCTGATGTCTCTCATTCTTATGAGTTTAATCATCTTTTGCGCGCAGTTTCTGATTTTTAGTTATCTTCAAAACTTGACTCATGGATTCTGAATTTTAGCTTCTGAGAATTATTCAGATCTTCTGGGCTAAGTTCAACAATCTTCCCCATTTCGATGATAACAAAAATCTGCAAGATAAAGGTTAGCTCCCCCATAATTCATGCCTGTTCTGAGCAATATATAAGTTGCACAATATGAATATTGTACTTAGAATCAAGAGATAATGTTTTTAATATCATTCTTCAAGTGTTAACAATATGTAAACTTGTATGAAGCTGAGATTAGAAATACATTTAAAGATAATAGCAAAATGACAGAAGACAAAAAATAAATACAACTAGTTACAATGAATTTCGGCTTTTAAGGGACCAACAACCACTCTTATCTCTCTATACATAAACGACACTTCTCTATCCATTTTTCACATATTCCTCAACCCTTCGACATTTGTTGCTGCCACTCTCAACCTTCTCAACTTGGTTTCGGTTTCTACTAAGGTAATCTTTGAAGCTTTTTCTATTTGTAAACTCACTGAATTGGTTTTTGTGATTTCTTTGCATTTGTTGTTTGATTTTTCTCTCAAATCTTTTGTTAAATTAATAAACTTTATTTAGTTAATAAAAAAACAAAACAAAAAATGAAAGATGAAGTGTGGATTACGTAATTGGCTTTTAATAGTATATATTGAATAGCCAAAATTAGAATACACTTGTAATAAAACATGGTCAAAAAGATGGATACGTGAATCACTCTATTTCCAATTATTGAAATATAAAATGCCTATATAAGGCATGTGAACTCAGGCATTTGAAAAAAAAAATCAGAATTGTAGAGGGAATAGAGAAGAGAGTCTAATTATTTTTTTTTTTGGTTTTTCCGCTTATTGTAATGAGTGATTAATATATAATTTGAGTTCAAGCTTTATTATTCCTCTTCTTTTCTCCAACAAAGTAGTACCAGGGCTAAGTTTGAATCTTGTGTGAGAGTTGTGAGAATTTTATAATATTTTCTTGAGAGTTTGATAAGGCCCTAAAAAAAAGAAAGAAAAAATGAACACCAACAATTTTCCCTTCAATTTTCCTCAACTCACCAAAACCAATTACAAAAATTGGTGCATCAAAATGAAAGCCATTCTAGGAGCCTATGATGTTTGGGACATTGTTGAAAATGGCTATGTAGTCCCTGTCCCAGCAGAAAATGCACAATTATCTCAGGCGGAAAGAGATAATTTGCATAAGAATCATAGGAGTGACCAGAAGGTGCTCAGTTTAATCCATCAAGGTTTGGATGATGTGATGTTTGAGAAGGTAACAGAAGCAACTACCTCCAAGCAAGCTTGGGACATTCTACAAGTTTCTCTTCAAGGAGAGGAGAAAGTTCAGAAGGTTCGATAGTAGACGCTGCGGGGTGAGTTTGAGATGATGAAGATGAAGGAGATGGAAACAATTGTTGATTACTCCTCATGAGTAAAATCCATCGTTAATCAAATGCGGTAATATGGAGAAAAAATTGAAGAGTCAAGAATCGTTGAAAAGATTCTACGATCGTTACTACCAAAGTTTGATTATATAGTAGTAGCCATCGAAGAGTCAAGAGACACGAGTGCAATGGCAGTTGACGAAGTTGTTGGTTCATTGCAAGCACGTGAGGAAAGATTAAATAGACAAAAAGAAGAGTCTATAGAACAAGTCCTGGCGGCAAAGGTTTCGTTTCGAGAAAATGACAATAGCCGAGATTCTAGTCAATCTAGAAGAGGAAGAGGTAGAAGTTGAGGAGGAAATGGTAGAGGAAGAGGACATGGAAGAAGTCAGCAATTCCTAAGAACTGACAATAATGATGGGCATAGTCAGTCCACAAGAGGCAGGGGCCGTGGACATGGACGAGGATGAGGAAGAGGCAATTGGAGAGAAAATGACAGACGAGATAAGTCAAATGTGCAATGTTACAATTGCTTAAACTATGGCCACTATGCATCAGAATGTAGGAGTCCTCCTATGCAAGTGGAGGAAGCTGCTAACAACATACAAGAAGAGGATGTCATCGACATGGTATTACTAACCCGTGAAGGTCAACATTGTCCAGATAATAACATATGGTATCTTGACAATGGAGCAAGTAATCATATGTGTGGAGAGAAGAAACTGTTCATTGAGCTGGACCAGTCTTTTAGTGGAAATGTTGTATTTGGGGATTCGTTGAAAGTTCCCATCAAAGGCAAAGGAACTATTCTTATTCGTTTAAAGAATGGGGAGCACCAATTCATAAGCAATGTTTATTATGTTCTAAACATGAGAAGCAATATCTTGAGTTTGGGGCAATTGCTAGAGAAAAACTACCAAGTTCATATGGTGAATAGGAAGTTATTGCTGTTGAATGATAAGAAGGAAATGTTAACAAGTGTTCCGATGTCAAAGAATCGGATGTTTACACTCAACATCAAGACCGATGTGGCTAAGTGTTTGAAGACATGTGTGAAGGATATTGATTGGTTGTGGCACTTGAGGTTCAGACATCTTAACTTCAGAGGACTAAAGTTGATGAGTCAGAAGAAGATGATGCATGGTCTTCCCCCTATTGATAAACCCCACCAACTGTATGAAGGATGTCTTATTGGAAAATAATCGAGAACTAGTTTTTCAAAAGAGTCCATGTCGAGAGCTAAGGCGCCTCTCGAGCTCATTCATACCGATGTTCATGGACTAATGACACTAACATCATTGGGAGGCAACAAATATTTCTTGCTATTTATTGATGATTATAGCAGAAAGACGTGGGTTTATTTCTTGAAAGAGAAATCAGAAGAATTTGGAGCTTTCAAGAAATTCAAGGCACTTGTTGAGAAAGAAAGTGGTTATTACATTAAGGCCTTAAGATCCGATAGAGGGAGAGAATTCACATCCAATGAATTTAATAGATTCTACGAGAACCATGGAATCCGCCATTTCTTATCAGTCCTGAGATTGCCTCAGCAAAATGGAGTTATGGAGAGAAAGAATAGAGTGGTGATTGACATGGTCAGAAGCATGTTGAAAAGCAAGAATTTACCTAAGGAGCTATGGGCAGAAGCCTTTGATTGTGCTATGTATATCTTGAACCAGTCTCTGATAGCAAGGGTTTTCGATATGACACCCCAAGAAGCATGGAGTGGGAGAAAGCCCAATATCTCTCATTTTTGTGTTTTTGGGAGTGTAGCTCATGTACATATAGCTGATGAAGAAAGGAGAAAACTAGATGATAGAAGCAGAAAATACTTGTTCATGGGATATTCAGAATGTTCTAAATGTTATAGGATGTTTGATCCTGATACAGGAAAGATAATTATCAGTTGAGATGTAACTATTGATGAAGAAGCAATATAGGACTGGAGCAATCACAAAGAGAAGAATTACAGTTTTTATCCGTTCACAATGGATGAAAACAATGAGCATGAATCGGTGGAGCAAGCCGTAACATCGATGATGAATAGTCCAATTTCAGGTGCATCTCTTAAACAAGGAGAAAGCTCTAGTGAAAGTTCTAAAGAGAGGCCAAGAAAATTCTGGAGCGTTGAAGAACTTTATGATGTGACAAGAGATCTAAATGCAGAATTAACTCTTTACTGTCATCTTATTGATAGTGAACCCATTAATGCTAAAGAAGCTATGAAAGATGAGAGATGGAGAAAAGCCATGGAGGAGGAGATCCATTCAATTGAGAAGAATAAGACATGGGAGTTAACTAAACTTCTAGCAGACAAAAAGCCCATAGGTGTTAAGTGGGTATTCAAGGCAAAGAAAGATGCAAGTGGAAATATTGTGCGACATAAGGCAAGACTTGTTGCAAAGGGATATAGTCAGAAGCCCGGTATTGACTATGATGAAGTTTTTGCACCAGTCACGAGAATGGAGACTATTAGAATGGTAATACCCATTGCTGCTCAAAATGGATGGAAGATCCATCAAATGGATGTCAAGTTAGCATTTCTGAATGGATATTTTGACGAAGAAATCTATGTACAATAGCCACCCAATTACGTTGTCAAAGGGCATGAAGAGAAAGTATTGAAGCTGAAGAAGGCATTGTACGGACTTAAGCAGGCACCAAGAGCCTGGAATAGTCGCATTAACAAATATTTTCAAGAGAATGGATTTGTCAAATGCCCCCATGAATACGCTTTGTACATGAAAGTGAAAGGTAGAGACATATTGCTCCTTTGCTTGTATGTAGATGATCTTGTTTTCACTGGGAACAATCCTCAGAAGTTCGATGATTTCAAAAAGACGATGACTCGCAAATTCAAAACGACAGACATTGGTTTGATGTCGTATTATCTTGGCATTGAAGTGAAGCAAAATGATGATGTCGTTTTTATTTGTCAAAGTGGTTTTGCTAAGGAGATAGTGAAGAAATTCAAGATGGAGAATTGCAATCCCATCAACACTCCTGTCGAATGCAGTTTAAAATAGACTAAGGATGAAAATGGAGTAGAAGTCAATTCGAAAAATTTCCAAAGTCTGATTTGAAGTCTCAGATACTTAACCTGCACAAACAGATATTTTTTATGCAGTTGGACTAGTAAGCAGATACATGGAAGCACTAGAAGAATCTCATTGGAATGCAGCAAAAAGGATACTCCGCTATGTCAAAGGTACAACTAATTTTGGATTGAATTATTCAAAATCTGATGAATTCAAATTAGTGGGGTACAGTGATAGTGATTGGACTGGTGATAAAAATGACCGAAAAAGTACTTGCGGATTTGTGTTCTTTCTTGGCAAAACAACGTTCACTTGGATTTCAAAAAAACAACCGATTGTGACATTGTTAACTAGTGAAGCTGAATATGTTGCTGCAACTTCATGTGTGTGTCATGCGATATGGCTATGAAGATTGTTGAAGGAACTACAAATGGCACAACATGATCCAACTGATATTTTTATCGATAGCAAGTCAGCCCTGGCGTTAGCTAAAAATCTAGTGTTTCATGATTGGAGTAAACACAATGGCACGAGATTTCATTTTATCAGAGACGGCATTGAGCAAAAGGAAGTCACGTTGAAGTACGTGAAAACGCAAGATCGAATTGCCGTTATTTTTACAACGCAGCTGAAGTACGCAGTGTTCAGCCAGTTACGAGCCTTGTTGGGAATACACGAGAATTAAGTTTAAGGGGGAGTATTAAATTAATAAACTTTATTTAGCTAATAAAAAACAAAACAAAAAATGAAAGATGAAGAGTGGAATACGTAATTGGCTTTTAATGATATAAATTGAATAGGAAAAGTTAGGATACACTTTTAATAAAACATGGTCAAAAAGATGGATACGTGGATCACTCTATTTCCAATTATTGAAATATAAAATGCCTATATAAGGCATGTGAACTCAGGCATTTGAAAAAAAATCAGAATTTGTAGAGGGAATAGAGAAGAGAGTCTAATTTTTTTTTTTGGTTTTTCCGCTTATTGTAATGAGTGATTAATATATAATTTGAGTTCAAGCTTTATTATTCCTCTTCTTTTCTCCAACAAAGTGGTACCAGAGCCAAGTTGAAATCCTGTGTGAGAGTTATAAGAATTTTATAGTATTTTCTTGAGTGTTTGAGAAGAACCTAAAAAAAAGAAAGAAAAAATGAACACCAACAATTTTCCCTTCAATTTTCCTCAACTCACCAAAACTAATTACAAAAATTGGTGCATCAAAATGAAAGCCATTCTAGGAGCCCAAGATGTTTGGGACATTGTAAAAATGGCTATGTAGTCCCTGTCCCAGCAGAAAATGCATAATTATCTCAGGAAGAAAGAGATAATTTACATAAGAATCGTAGGAGTGACCAGAAGGAGCTCAGTTTAATCCATCAAGGTTTGGATGATGTGATGTTTGAGAAGGTAGCAGAAGCAACTACCTCCAAGCAAGCTTGGGGCATTCTATGAGTTTCTCTTCAAGGAGAGGAGAAAGTTCAGAAGGTTCGATTGCAGATGCTGCGGGGTGAGTTCGAGATGATGAAGTTGAAGGAGACAGAAATAATTGTTGATTACTCCTCACGAGTAAATTCTGTCGTTAATCAAATGCGGCAATATAGAGAAAAAATTGAGGACTCAAGAATCGTTGAAAAGATTCTATGATCATTACTACCAAAGTTTGATTATATAGTAGTAGCCATTGAAGAGTCAAGAGACACGAGTGCAATGGCAGTTGACGAAGTTGTTGGTGTTGGATATGATGTATGCCCTTAAGGCAATTAGGGAGATATATCTTAATTATGTAATAGTATGAATAATTTATTTAATTAATAAAGGCGTTTGTTCTTTTGTTTATATTAATGTGTTTCTATGTATATATATTATAGCTGGTTAAAATATATTCATTGATGTATGTATACAAAAGTCCTTAACGTATCATAGCATGAAGTCAGAGAAATTATAGTTGGACTATATTTGGTGGAACCTGCTTCATGTGCAATTATGATTATGTCTAAACTATCCCTAGTCATAGTTTCATCAAGAAAGGATATGGATGAAACAGAAAGACTAGCATGTGGTCAACTTTCTTGGAAAGGGTCCAACCAGTTAATCTCCTAAAAACTGAAGGTGGTGCTTAACCTTGACACATGGATATATCTGGGAGATATATTAGAGACCGCAGCAAGATAAACACTTGGTATAAATATCAATGTGTTAGTGTTTATCTTCATACAATAAGCTTTGCGAATCTCCTCATACTTGAGATGCTAGTTGCCTTATGTGGTACTATTGCTATACTTTGGGTCATTACTATACACTAATTTGTTTAAGGTGCTACGGATGATTATGGGTATAGTGACGAAAGCACGTTGGTAAGCTGAGTAGTCGGAAAGAATCCATCGCTCCGGATATATCAAGGAGTTGTACCTGGCCACTTGTTGAAGTGATGATTGCCATCAGCCTCTGATCAAAGTATGTGTTTGATAGAAATGGTTTCTAGTCAAACACACTATGGTGAAAGGCAATATACTTCAGTAATAAGTAAATAACTGGGATAGCTTGGAGCAACCTCGCTATTAGTGGGTTAACACTTTAACCGAACCCTATAAACCAAATGGTACTAATATTAAAGAATGGAAGGAATTTATCGCACTGGATAACTATTGCATTAATCGGGATTAAGTCATAAGCATAAATGACGTTCCGAGTAATGAAGGATGGTAGACCTTTGCTAGAGGTGTACTACAGTCATTTAAGGTAATTGAGTTCTATTCACGGTCTAGAGCATCGAGCCAATGGTTCCATTAGAATAAGGGTTGGTTAAGCCTTAACAGCTCAATACTTCGGGATTCTATAAGGTCACACACATTGGACCTTCATCGGACTATGTAAAGAACTAATAGATTTATTCTATTATAAAAATATAACTTCAATAATAATTGGATTATTATTTGATTGGTTAAAATTGATTAGATCAATTTTGGATAAACCAAAGTATTTATTTTGAATGGTAACTAATTAATTAGAGTCATAAATAAATTATAATTGATTAGATCAATTTTGGTTGGACCAAGAAATCTATTTTGACTGGTGACTAATTTATTAGGGTCAGAAAATAAATATTTGAAAAAGGATTAAAAGGGGAATTTTGCATTGACGAGTTTAATTGGACCGAGAGTACAAAATTATTTTGTACAGGCTCGAGTGCGTGGGAGTACACCGAAAGGTGTGTGAGCAATGCTGAGCATTGCTCGCGGTAGCCCATGAAAATGGGCTGCACATGCGCAGCCCATGAGATAATTAATAGGCTGTCCCCTTTCCTTTCAAATTGTACCAAGCTTAAAGTATAAATCCTAAGTGAGATAATTAATCTCTCGGGTAATTGAGCAAGTTATTTTGAGGAGCTTGAATTTATTCGGGCACCTCTAGTTTATATTTTTGGGTGAGGCTTCTGGAGTTGTCTAGCAACTGCTCGAGGCTTCTTAGTTCTTCCTCCCGGGAAGGTTTTTGTTGGTGGGGTTCGTGTGGATACTGATAGAGGCTATCCTACGATTGGAGGCTTGTGCAAGAAGGTTCTGCAAAAGCACACTTCAACTGGTAAGTCCTTTTTCTCTTTCAATTATTAAGTCTTTTTTAAGTGTTTTTAGACTTAATAATTATGCTTAGGTTATTTTGCATGCTTAGTTTATTTTGTGCTTAGGTTATAACTTAGAGTTATAACATGCTTAGTATAAAATAAATATGCTAGGACATAATTTGGAATTATGGTATGCCTAGTCCTTTAGCATGCTAACCCAAGTAAAGAATTATTTAGTTAAGGCTTTATTTAATTTATATGCAACTAATAAGAGTTCCTGGGGACTGGGATAAAATTTTGAATTTCTGTCATGCCTCTTATGGATGTTCAATCTGACTATCAATTCCCAACAGTTGGTTCGTTGCAAGCACGTGAGGAAAGATTAAATAGACAAAAAGAAGAGTCTATAGAATAAGTCTTGGCGGCAAAGGTTTCGTTTCGAGAAAATGAAAATAGCTGAGATTCTAGTCAATCTAGAAGAGGACGAGGTAGAAGTTGAGGAGGAAATGGTAGAGGAAGAGGACGTGGTAGAAGTTAGCAATTCCCAAGAACTAACAATATTGATGGACATAGTCAGTCCACAAGAGGCAGGGGTCATGGACGTGGATGAGGACGAGAAAGAGGTAACTGGAGACAAAACGACGAATGAGATAAGTCAAATGTGCAATATTACAATTGCTTAAACTATGACCACCATGCATCAAAATGGAGGAGTCCTCCTATGCAAGTGGAGGAAGCTGCCAACAACATACAAGAAGAGGATGTCATCGACTTTGGCTGAATTCTCGCAATTTCTATAGGTATAGAAAAGGTATAGTGGAGGTATAGGAGGTATAACATAGGGGGAAAACCCATTCCTCGAGGTTTTGTGCACATTTTATTCATTCCTAACTTTGTTTATTAGGATTTAGGGGAGGTTTTATCCACACAAATACTCACCTAAATAGTCTTATTTCACTATCTACTTTGGCTGAATTCTCTCAACAGTAAAGGGATCACCTCAAAGTGGATTCACGCTGCAAAGATAACGCTCCTGAGTTTCAAAGATACTCACATTTTAGCTATTTTATTATTGTTATTTTCTACCTCTTCTATTATATCTACTCTTTTTATTTCTTGTTTCGGGTCTGGTCTTAACCCATATGAGCCTTGTTGGCACTGCATATGCCCAAAGGTATTAGATCGGTGTGCCATACTCATACGGAGGGAAATCCCTTTTTATTTTATTTTTCGGCTATTAATCTATTAATCTGTAAATTAAATTGAACAAAGTTTCTACTTGGACCAGATAGGTACTGTAAGGGTATGCCATACTAGTACCAGTCCTCCCTAGTAGCCATATAGGTCCCATCTACCCGTACGGGTACCAGCCTTAGGTAGACTCCAGAACTCATTTTAATTTGGTTAAAAAATCAATCCAACTCACCATTTGCCATGCAATGACTTTCACTAATAATCTGGTAAATCAACCAATAAAAGTTAAAATGTGTTTTTTCAACAAAATGCATTGAAGACCCGTTATATCTTTCCGATATTAGAAGCAACTATCGATCACAAAACCGCCATGCTAATATAATCACATTTTTTGTAATGAAATCCTGACTTATGATGTGCTATAAACTGTGCTAATCTTTGTGGATGCAAGAGAATTTATCTTTATTTTGTTTTGTAACTTAGAACAAATGTATAGGTTCTCTTGCAATTCCCCCATTTTCCCCCGGTTGTAATTTTTATTCCCCCATTTATTGCTTTTGCTTCATTTTAATATGTAAACGCATGTAACGAGTGTGAAAGAGTGTAAAAATAGGATTTCTGTGATAATTCCCCAAATGATGAAAACAAAAACGGTTTTATGCGGTGAATGTAATTTTGAATCAACTAAATGAGAAAGTGACTCATCCGATACCTAAAAATCTAATCCAATACGTATGAGTCTCCTACCCAAAGGGAACCGTACCAAAACTCTTTCTCAAGTAGACATCTTGGGTGGTGACTCTACCATTTGTATTGAGATTTGGGTCTCGATTCTTTTATTCATTAAAATTAGCTTATTGTGCAAACTTGAACTAAAAATGTTTTATCATGCCTAAATCCAACCAACCCTTAGTGGGCCCTACCTCTCACACAGGCGCCAAGGGAGACCCACAGGTCATTGACACCTCACAGTGGTGACTCTAGTGGGGAGTATAATCTTTTAACTTGCAAAATGTTGATTTGTTTTAAAGCCTTAAAAATAAAGATGAGCACTAAAAATGATTTACTTGATTCAACCTGTTTTCTTTTTTTCATCATGTGGGAAAATTATCACACTCTATCTTCTCATCTCCTTCTCTCTTTAGTTAGATGTGCTCTTCTTCTAGCACTAGCTTAAGGTGCCCTATTATTTCCGCAACACTCGCGAAGGTGTTACCTATACCTGCCAGGAATCGGAGACACTTTAGTGGGTGGAGTACTTATTGCTATATCCCTCCAAAAGAGGCTTGAGCGATGGGAACCTTCTACATCAAACTTCTGATATGTCCCTATGCCATTCTTATCAAAAGCCTTAGAATTTCACCTTCTAGGTACCCTGATTTCTGTGTGAGATTAGACTAAGGAAGAATACTATCAAACTCGGTGGGAGAAATAAGGACGGAATCAATCGCTGCGAATGTATTGCGTTACATTCCCTTGTAATTAACCTAGCCATGCATCGTTGTAATTTGTGCATGCATAAGGCATCCCATGCATGTACTAATCTTTTAGTTATCACCTCAGCTAAAGCTCAAAGGGTTAAAACTTGGCAACATTCTTAGGTCCGTTTAATTCAAATTCCAGCTCCTCCTCCCCCTCCTCCTCTTCCAGCTCAGTTAAGGGTTATTCTGCTTTCATCTACGGGTATTCATTCAGTAATCAGTTTAGTCTGATTGTTCTTTCTATCTATGATCCTGAGGAAATGTCTCGTATCCTAACTCTAAAGGGCTAGATTGATGTTGAGGTTGGTAATGTTGCTACTCATGAGGAGGCAAATGCATCGAGGGCTAAGGTTAGGTCAGAGATCAGAAATGTCGTCTCATAGTACTTGGGAAGTGATCGGTTCTTGGACCGAATGAATGATAAGATGTTGGCCTCCATCAGGGCAATCATGGATAAAGAGAGAATGGTCAATGTTCCTCCTAGTGCACCTGTCAGTGCTCTAGTAGTGAATGCCGTGATTAGTGAGCAAGTATCGAGGGTTACTCATAATTCATTCTTTCACTTTTAGTTGCCACCTGTGCGGACTCGCGGGGATTCTTTGAGTCAGTTTGATTAGTTGGGTTTTGTGGGTCCATTTGTTTCAGTTAGCCAGTCATTCCAGTCAGTGGCTACAGTGGTTCCACCAGCTGTCAGTCAGTTTGCTCAGCCTAGTCAGGTGTTCGTATCGCACCCAATTTAGTTTAGGGCATCTGGCCCAACTCCCAATTTTGTCGTCATACCTAAGGGGAAAACCTTTCCTCAATTAGTAGGTTTACCCTTAGGTGCAATTACTTAATTAGAGGGGTCATACTTGTCCGTAGAATTATGTGATCTTCTTTAGAAATTACTTTCTACTAATCTCAAATTTCACCTGTCGTCACTATCAGTTCAAATCGCTAGAGAGGAAGACTGGGTCCCTAAAAGCTTTAGTATACCTAGCATAGTGAAGTATAAGGGAACTAGTCCACCTCAATCTCACATCACCACCTATCAGAGGGTTATCATAATCAGAAAGTTAAGTGATAAGGTCCTAGCCGAAATGTTCCCTTACACCCTGGAAGGTCCTGCTATTGAATGGTATAATACTCTATCAGATGAGGTGACTGAAAATTAGAAAGCTTTATCTAAAGCTTTCATTAAGCAGTACTGCTTCAATGCCACCATTAAAACTACCTTACAAAATTTGGAGGCAATCAAGCAGGCCCTCAATGATAAATTCAAGCCCTATTTTGAAAGATGGATGGCCACTCAGGTTTTCTTGAAAGATAAGCTAAGTCTCCCTGAAATGATCGTAAAACTGATGGATGGTGCCCTGCCTTCTTATCATAAGGTCCTTGGTATGGATAAATTCTCTAGCTAAGTTAAGGTCTTTGAAAAAGCTGAGAAATGGGAAAGAATTGAGGAATTGGAGAATGCGAGTGTACTGGCAAATCCTTGGTTCAAAAAGAACAACCCTTCAGCCCCAGCCTGGGCTTCTAAGTCAAAGTCTAGCTCCGATCCTAAAATAGCGGTAGTACAAGAAGAAGTGGCTACATTCCGTACCATCAAAGACAACATTTCCCCTTGGAAAGCATCTTTGCCTACCATCTTCACTAAGTTGAGGGTACTTGGTCTTCTTCAGAGTTTCAAGCCTTATGTCCCACCCAAACCTGAAGACAGGGATTAGTTTTGTGCTTATCACATCAGTAAAGGTCATCATACTAGTGCCTGCAGAGATCTACTTGAGGCTATTCGTGGTTTAATTAAGGAATAAAAGATTCATGAACCTGAGCTTAAACCTAGCACCATGAATAACCCCCTGCCAAATTTTAAGAAACAGGTTGCAGTTATTGAGTCAAGATTACCCTCGTACCATGTCTTTAATATGATCTTGCAAGCTAATCCTATAGTTCACTCAGTAGTGGCTCTACCTGATGAACCGGTCCCCATTGACATCGATACGATCGATTTAGAAGGAATTCATGATGAGGAAGCTATGTTGGTTCAACTAGAACCAATTGATATCGATGCTTATGTATTGGAGAATGATGAGCTCGAAGGACAAGCCTTGAAACTTTTGAAGGGAGAAGTTATATGAAAAATGGGGTATTGCATGTTGCCCAAAGTGGAAGGATTCCTAGGACCCTCTCTCAAAAAGAAGAAGAGGCAGTGATGTAGATATCTAGGTCATTCCAAATATCAATCAGGGTCAAATCTTTATGCCTGCTATTGAAAATCAAACCTCAGCTGGCAATGAAAAGAAAGATTTAAAGGTCACCCCTCTCATCTAGCAGTTGCAAGTTACCCCTGCTAAGTACAACATTTGGTAGCTTCTCACTGACTCTGAAGATCATCATAAAGGTCTGATGAAAAATTTATTAAGCATGGAGGCTACGCCTTCCACCACTTTGGTTGAAGTGTTTTCAGTAATTGGGGGATCTCCTCCCGATCAGGTTAAACCCATTAAGTTTTATCCATCAAACCTACCGGCCGAAGGGAACAAGCATAACAAGGCACTTTTCATTATGGTGCAAATCTTTGATCGTTCTTTCCCATGTGTTATGGTGGGTGATGGTTCCGCCTACAATCTCTGCCCAACTAAGATCCTTCCTCACCTAGGCCTAGATGAATCCATGTTAGAAAAGTCCAATACTGTTACAAGGGCATACGATGATACAAAGAGGAGTGTCATTGTGGTGTTCGAAGCTAAAGTTACAGTTGGGGGGAGTGAAATCCAAAGTCTTATTCACTGATCTTAACATTCCCATTACCTACTCATTATTGTTGGGTCAACCTTGGCTCCATGAATTAGGAGCTGTCCCTTCCACAGTCCACCAAAAAGTTAAGCTTATCCATAATGGTAAGCTAGTGACCATAGAAGCGGATGAACCATCTATTATAGCAGCCATGGAGGTACAAAGTTTTTGATTAGGAGGTACATATCACTTAAAACCATAAAGATCGTGATGAAGCAAGGTTATATGAAAGGTAAGGGGCTCAAAAAGAATCTACATGGTATGCTGGAACCTATTTTACCTCTTCCATGGCCATTCAGACTTGGTTTGGGGAATCACCTAGGAGCTAAAAAATCTAAACCCTGGTCCTGCCTCATGACAGGGGCTGAGGTCAAGCAAAAGATATTCACAGGTGAGGAAGAACCTGTTGAGGTTGGGGGTAAAAAGGTCCCTAGTTTTGAGATCTTCAATGATGTATATGATTTCAAGAATGGCTGCATAATTGAAACCTCAGTTTCTGTGGAAGTATGCGGGAATGATGAAGAAGATGAAATGAAATAAGCAATCGAATCCGTCACTAAGGCATTAATAGTACTTATAAGAAAGGATTGGAAGGGAAGTGAGAAGGGAAATCCCAAAGCCAGCCTGCTATTGATGCTCTCATGAGTCTTCTTGGTCTTCTTTCTTGGACTACTTATAGAAAGAATATATTGGGTCACAAAAGAAGCCCAATATCCTTCAGAAGCGCTAAAGGGAAGCTGATCATTAATAAATCAAGAAGATTTTGTCCAAAATGGTAGCCACAGTGACTAGGCTGATAAAATTCCATTCGCAGTTTGGGGGTATAGAACCAGCATAAGAACTCCCACTAATCGGAAGCCTTTCTCCTTGGTATGTAGAATGGAAACTGTGCTGCCAGTTGAAATAGAAGTAAGATCTCTAAGAATGGCACTCAAAGCTCAGTTAAAAGAGTCAGACTGGGCAAGTGCTAGGTATGAATAGTTAAATGCAATGATGAAAAGCAGCTCAAGGCACTTGACCATCTACAGATGTACTAGCTACACATGGCTTGAGCTTATAACAACAGAGTCAAATACCCAAAACAATCTCTCAAAGTAAGTGATCTAGTTCTCAAGCAACTGTGCAAGGTCAACACTGACGCTAGGGGCAAATTTAGGCCTAATTGGGAAGGAGCATTTGTGATAAAGAAAGTCCTTGGAAAAGGAGGAACCAAGCTTATGGATATGGATGGAAATGAGATCGTGAATCCAGTAAATCAAGATAGGCTTAAGCATTATCATGTCTAGGTCAAAAGAATTCAATCATAAAAAAGCAGCACAAAGAATAAAAGAAATAAAGAATAAATCACCCAGTGAGCGGTCCTCTACTGCTTGGGCAAAAATTAGGGTGCAGCCCACTGATCGGTATTCTACAAACCGGTCAGTCAAAAATTAGGGCACTCCAACGCAAATAAAGCAGCTAAGCTAAAAACCTGAAAAGGGCGCCTTAGGCAAAAGTTAGGCATCGAGAGAAAAATGTCAGTTGCTTTTTAGAAAATAAGTAATAGAACAGTCGGCAGTAGGGGTTAACCATTGGAAATTGTTTCCATTGCCTATGTACTCAAATTAATTTCATCAATGAACATGTTATGATTTTGCTGAGAATCTTGGTCTTATGAATGCATGAATGTCTTTAGGTCAAATAATCGCAGGTGTGTGAACATCAATTTTTCTCTACATGTTGAGCATCATTGTTATTTCTTTCATTATACATGTAATCCAACAGGAATAAAAGTTCTAAAGAAATCAGGCCTATGTAAATTTAGAAAAAGTTTGCTGGATTGAGCCACCAAGGAAAATTCAGGCAAAAATTAGGACAGTTTGCTGGATTGAAAACCCAAAAGGGCGGTCTAAGTAAAAGTTAAGACAAAAAAAAAAAAAAATGAGCCTACGGGATTGAAAACATGAAAGGGTGATCTCGACAAAAATTAGGCAAAAAGTGAAGAAAAAGCTTGCTAGGTTGAAGACCTAAAAGGGCGGTCTAGGCAAAAGTTAAAGGTAAAAAGAAAAAGTCCGCTTGACTGAGCTATCAAAGACAGTTTAGGCAAAAATTAGGATGAAAAGAAAGAAAAATAAATGTTCGATAGGTCACCTTGCATCAAATGGCCTATGCAAAAGTTAGAACATCACTCGCTCCCCTCACTATGAAATCACTGGATAAAAGTAATACGGGTTTGTAAAGCAGCAATACTAAATCCGCATGCATGAAAGTTAAATCTCAAAAGTATTAATCCAAAGTTTACATCCAAAATAAACCGCGCAGGGCCCAAAAAGTACCAACAGTTCAGAAAGTAATCATAATCTAAGCTACCGGGGGATCCTATCCCTAGCGAACCTCTAGCATTTGATCCTGAGTATCCGCCAATAGATAATCCATATCTATGGTCATATGATCCTCAACTTTACCAGTATCAGTAGTTGGCAGGGCGGGGGCCCTAGTCTCTGAGGTCCCTACAACAGCCCTAGCAGCACTACCCCCCTCAACAAACTGATCTCCACCCCTCTGAGTCACTCCGTATGCTGAAAGATCATCCTCCGACTCATCAGTGTCTACCTTTCCTTAGTCATCCTCACCAGCTGGCCCCTTAGCATCTCAATCTGGGCCCTCGCCCGAGCAGTCTTGGCCCTAACCTGGTCAGCCTCAGCAATAGCTGCCGCAGTTGCTCCTTCAAGAACCTAGCTCTCTCCTCCAAAGCATCTAAGTCCCGAGCGGACTTGCTGACCTCCAAGGCCAGCAGAGTTTGCAATAGAAATCATGAGATTAGTACACATATATAAATGTCATAGCATGCATCATGCATAGTTTATTAAATTTTGCAAGAAAAAGAAATTTACTGAAGCTAGTGCATCCTGGAATAGTAGCAGATCCTACGTGGAAAATTAGCCCCTGGCAATCCTCTCGGCCTCAGAAATGGTCACCTAAAGGGAAAAGGTCACATCAGGATAAGACATTCTAAGCAATCATAGTAATGGATAAAGATTAAGGCAAGGGATTCCTTACACGAGTAGAGCTAGAAGGAGTGAAATCGATAGGCTGGACCGACTCCTCGAGCTCCTTGTCAGCTTGCTTCCCCGAATGATCAAGGAGCCGGAAGAAAGTATCTAGCTCACCTCAGAGGATCCACTCTCTCATGGACCCAGAAGTGCAAGACCACTTCATCGGCAGCTTAGGGGTAGCAATGGTAGCAGCAACAAGCCTCTTCTATGTGGAAGTAGATGGCTATAGCAATAAAGGATCATACTCAGAATCCTAATCAATTTCAAAAAATAGTAAGATATTCACAAAGGTTAAGTTAAGAAAATACCTGAGAAGAAGGGGTAGCTGACCTAGCAGAGCCTCTGGTACCCTAAACTATGGATGGCCCCCTACAGTCACTCCCTCATCATCGTCATCACTATTGCTATAGTGAAACTCAAGGGGCTCGTCCTCATGATGAATCCTTTGGCAAGGAGGAAGAAGTGAGGAATCATCGAACTCAGCATAAGAGCCCTTTACTAATAGCACGTGAGCCCTCTCGACCAATAAGTACAGCCCCTAGTCAGTCCCAGGCATAAGATGAGGCCAGAAGACGCCCAGTGGGATCGAGGGAGGAATTGGTCTCTCCACCATGGCACTGGTCCTCCACCCTCGGACTCGCTCATCGAAATACCACTCATAGGAGAGTGGCGACTCCAAGATAAAGCGGCAGTCATCAACGCCAGCTTGTATCCACTCAATAGCCCTGTACATATCTAGTATCTACCATGGGTCTCGGATGACCTAAACAAAATAAATGCACTGTGAGTATCACAACCTTGTAAATACAATTTCTACTAATGGTTTGTTCAATTGTTAAATGTAGGTTAGTAGAGAATAAGTTTACTCGATCCGAGGGCAACTGGTATAGGAACTCTTTTTACTATGTTGTAGACAAGGGTTGGCCCTACTAGAGCCTTATCCATCTGGATATAATGTGCAGTGTCTCGAGCTACATAGGCAAACCTGGCCTGGGGATAAATCAGTGCTCAAAGGCATAGACCTGCAAAGCAAAATAAAGATTAGTCATAGCACAATCTAAGTGAAAGGTTAAAGTACAAGAGATCAGTTCGAGGTTTACCAATAGTATCAGGTGGTAGATCTTGAGCTCAGTCTGCTCACCCCAGACTCCAACATCCATAGCATAATATAATTGTGCCAAAATGGCCTAACACCAGTTCTTGCATGGTACAGCATCAAAATTCTCTACAGCAGAGAGCAAATCTTAGTTAAGGTTGCTTAAGTAGACCAGAAAAAAGATGGAAGTGAGGAACGTCAGCAAGAAAAACCGAGCATACTGATCCCTCCTATCAACCGCAACAGAACTCGGCTGCCCAATCTAGTAAGCATGTAGATCCCTATACTTAAGCTTATTCATCCCACCTGGACCAAGCCCAAGTAATCTAGCAATGTAGGCCTTCACCTCAGGCCGGGAATGCCACTAGTCAGCATAAACATCAAAGTGGACAATATCCCCGCTCCACTCTAATCCTGTCGCAACACACACATTTGAGGGAGTAACAGTAACCTCCCCAATTAGTAGATGGAAGATATGGGTTGTCTCTAACCATCTCTCTGCTAATGCTGAAATAGCCCCCGGGGCCAGTGTCTTTAGAGCTTGAGGAATGGCCCTAATAGTGTCACTGAAGCCAAAGGAATAGATACGGCCTAGCAACTCGGTATCCCTTGTAGTACGGATCTTCTCGTACCATTTCCTCTAAAAGCTCAGGGCTCCTATAATATTGTATTGAAACTGAAAAGACAGAATTACAATTCAACAAGGTTAGAATACAGTGAAAAGGTTGAAAATCAGAAATGGATTATAGAAATATAGGTTTTAAGCATTTTGTCTTCAGAAAAAGGACTCATACGGGTCCACCCCACCCTTACAAGTCCTCAAGGCCTACCCGTATGAAAAACAGGACCCGTACAGGTCTACGAGGTCCCCTACAAATAGTCCCTCTATAGATAAATCTCCCAAAAATCAAAATTCATCCAATCTCTACCAAAGCTCATCCAAAACTATCCTAAAAGCATCCTAGGCTAAAGTTACATGCATCAAGGTCTATTCTAAGGTCTAAAACACCCTAAATCATGCCAAAAATCGAGAAATTCTCAAAGAACTCAAAAATGGAAAATGGGAAATTATGAGAAATACCTGAAGTTTATAGGCATGGGTGTCAAGGGAAGGGATCAGAGGCACTTAGGAGATAAGAGTGAGCCCCAGAAATGAGTCTCCTTCTTAAAAGGCATACTCGACGAATCGCCCACCGAGGCAAATCCTCAAGTCTAAGGGAGAAATAACCAATCTTTGAGATCTTTTTGTACATCTTACTCAATTGAAAAGGGAAAATTACCAGAAAATGCAAAAGGGGAAGATTTTGTGTAAGGCAGGATATGAGGGGTCTGATCAGCATTTAAAACCCCCATCGGGGACCTGTACGGGTCCCACCCCACCTATATGGGCCTTGAATCTCAAGGGCCCCGCCCATACGGGTCTTGGCCCACCCGTATGGGCTCTCTCTTGCCATCTAGGGGCATATTTTTGAACCAGTGTTTCAAAAAGCACCGAAAATTCATCCAGTCTAAGTTCGAGGCCAACCCCACTCCTCCTCAACCCTATATTTTAGTTATATTCAGGGTAAGCCCCATGCTCACCTAGATCCTTAATTGAATGGGCAAAAATATTTTTTTTTCATAAAAGACAATCAAGAGTCAAGGTATGCCATTTTTGAATTAATCACTAACTAGCAAAAATTTTGTGTACAGGTCCATCCTACCACAGGAATTCCTCCTTAGTAAACAAATCTTATCAGGAAGGACTTCCCCAGTAGAAGAGGTTTTACCGAAGGATATTACTTTACTCCCCAGCAGTAGAATCAACTAAGGGGCATTTCCTCACCAATCCAGGGGCATCCCCCATCTCCCAGTAGCGAAATCAGCCTATCCAGGGACATACCCTCTATCTCCCAGCAGTGGAATCAATCAGGGGGCAACCCCCCACCAATCCAGGGGCATCCCTCTATCTCCTAGTAAAGGAATCAACCAATCTTGGGGCATCCCCCATTCCCCAGTAGTAGAATTAATTAAGGGGAATACCCCCTATCTCCCAGTAGTGGAATCAATCAAGGGGCAGCACCCACCAATCCAGGGGCGTCATCCCATCCTCTAGCGGTAGAATCAGTCAAGGGGCACGCCCTCATCGTAAAAAACCCTAGGGGCATCCACCCTAGAGGCATTCTTTAGTAGTGGAACCAATAACAATCAGGCCGAACCCGGCATTCCTCGCACTTAGTTTTCAGTTTATTTCAGGGGTTAACCACCATCCACACATCTTTATTCTTAATTGAAGTGGCAAAAATATTTTTTGTATTCATAAAAGTCAATTAAGAATGAAGACGTGTTTGCTTAGACAATGACTAACTCGTTGTTTGATTGTTGTCTCTTTTCAGGTTATTCAAATTCTCCAATAGGAGAGTCATCCACCTTAAGAAAGGGATACACCATCAGCCAGGGGAGTCCATCCTCCTTAAGAAAGGGATACATCATTAGCAGCAGGAAAGTCGATCCTCCTTAAGAAACGGTTACATCATCAATAATAGGAAAGTTGATCAGCCTTAGGAAAGGGATACATCAGTCAAGAGAGTTGATCCACCTGAAGAAAAGGATACATACACCTTCCCTAGTAGAGTCACTAGGGATGGACAATAGTAAAGGAAAGTCATCCGCCTCAGGAAAGGGATATGCATTGGAAAAGGAAAGTCATCTGCCTTAAGAAAGGGTTATGCATTGGCAAGGAAAGTCATCCACCTCAAGAAAGGGATATGCATTGGCAAAGGAAAGTCATCCACCTTAGGAAAGGGATACGCATTGGCAATGGAAAGCCATCCGCCTCAGGAAAGGGATACATAACTGTAAAGGATATCCATCCACCTCGAGCAAGAGGGGAACCCAGGATAGGAGTTAGCCTCAAAGAAAGGAACTCATCCATGTCATCACCTCAGGTATAATTTCTAAACCCCACGCTCACATCGTGAGATCATATAGATCTGTATCTGCAGTGATGCCTATGAGCACTGGATTTTAACAATCCTTCTCACGAAACTATGATGAGAGCTCTATAATGCAATATCTTTTAGCTATTGTCCATCAGCGGAGTTCCTACTACATTAAAGTTGAGTTTGGCTAAAGTTTGGAGACCTAGTCTGCCCTTAGGTACCCCTACAAGTTCTCTCTAGTGGTACGGATCTAGTGTCAGGCCCGTACTGGTGATTACCTTTCGTACGCCTGGAAGGGAGTCATACGGGTTCCCTAGTTCCCGTATGGGTGGGGCCCCAGATTGCTTAATCAGCCTCTTTAAAAAGTAATCTCTTACCTTTTTGGGGAAAAGGCAGGTCTTGAATGCGGTTTATTGCATTCAGACCTGACTCTCGCTCTATTAAAAAGGCCTTTTCCTCTTATTTCAAAGAACACACACAATCATATGAAAATCATGCTATAGAAAAATTATAGTAAGGTTCTAGCAATTTCTATAGGTATAAAAAAGGTATAGTGGAGGTATACAACAGGGAGAAAACCCATTCCTTGAGGTTTTGTCCATATTTTATTCATTCCTAACTTCTTTTATTAGGATTTAGGGATATTCTTTCCACACAAATACTCACCTAAATAGTCCTATTTCACTGTCTACTTTGGCCGAATTCTCTCAAAGTAAAGGGATCACCTCAAAGTGGATTCACGCTACAAAGGTAACGCTCTTAAGTTTCAAAGATACTCACATTTCAGTTATTTTATTATTGTTATTTTCTGCCTCTTCTATTATATTTGCTCTTTCTATTTCTTGTTTCGGGGTCTGGTCCTAATCTATATGAGCCTTGTTGGCACTGCATATGTCCAAAGGTATTAGATCGGTGTGCCATACTCATACGGAGGGAAATACCTTTTTATTTTATTTTTCAGGCATTAATCTATTAATCTGTAAATTAAATTGAACAATGCAGGTACGCCATAGTAGTCGTACGGGTACCACCCACCCGTATGGGTACCAGTCCCAGGAAGAATCCATAACTCATTTTAATTCGGTTAAAAAATCAATCCAACTCACCATTTGCCATTGTTGGGAAATAATGATCCGGATAACAATCTAAAAACAAATCCGGATCAAGTTTGAAAGAAACAAAAACAACGTATGTGATCCTCCTAAATTCAAATGGAAATATCTGGACAAAGATCAAGATAAAAGTCATCCATTGAAGAAATTGAATACCTAAGCACTAGAGGAAATCATCTGGACAAAGTTTAGAAAGGAAACAAACTTCTGTCCTTCAAGACTAGCATCCCAAAGAACTGATTAAAGCTATCTTTAGAAGAAGATAGATTCGGAGAATATAGGTCTAAAAGACATCCGGAAGACCTATATTTCAAACATAGGGAAAGATACAAAATATAACTTTCCCTCCATCCTTTTTGGTCTATAAAGTCAAAGATCCTTTCCCCAAGACAAAGATAAAATGACAGCTTGCATATTTTAGAGAAAGGACAAAAGGACTGGCACTGGACAAAAAAGGATAACTACCTTTTTCTCCTAGACCAATATGGAAGCGCGTAGAGCTCACATCAAAAAGCAATTTGTATGAAAGTTAGTGCATCATAAAATGACAAGAAAAACGATCACTGACAACTTTCTAACCTCAATCCTAAGATTTTAAATGGGTCAAAATACAATCTAATGGATTGATCAACAGATCCGAAAGTTCCACACCGCGACCTGATCAAGGGTGAAAATTGAATAAAAGCTCACCAACCACAACAGCTACATTATTGTCATATTTGCATCATTTGAATCCATCCTCCGGATCATAATCAAACATGCTACACTAAGACTTTTCTAAGTCTATAAATTCCGTGAAAAAGGGCCATTCACACCCCTCTGCCCTTATAAATACTCTCACAGGGACCAGCAAGTGGTATCAGAGAGAGTGCTCAAACTTGAGATCTAACACTCTCGAGCTTAAGGTCTATATAGTTTGATTCACATATCAAAATAAGTTTCCAAAACTCACAACTCCTTCCCGAGGGTATGTCTATTACCCGTCCTCTACTCTTCACCGGCAAACACTGCACATTCTGGAAAAATTGGATGAAAAACTTCATCCAGTCATAAAGTATGCAAGCATGGTTAGTTATTAAAGATGGCCTATATAAGCCTACTTATGAAGTAGAGGGTATGACTACCCGAAAGCCATCAAGCATGTGGGATGAGAATGACTTTAAAAAGTTGCATGAAAATGCAAATGCTATTAACATGCTTCATTGTGCTCTTAGTGCAGCTGAATTTAATAGGATATTTGGATGTGAGATTGCAAAAGAGATATAGGAGAAGTTGTAAGTAACCTATGAAGGAACCACCAAAGTAAGAGAAGCTAAGCTTGATCTACTCCAACAAAAGTTTGAATCCTTTAAGATGAACCTAAAGAATTAGATACAGCAAACACTAAGGTAAATTCTTATTCTAATTCTGCCTCTAATCTTGATCTTGGTAGAGCTCTATCTATTGTAATCAAGGTTGTGAAGAAGAATGTAAGAGCAATCAAGTCCCTTAAAAGAGCAGTAATGGAGTTAGCAGAAGATACTGAAGTAATGGCACACATCAATTTGTTAGAGCAACCAAACATATTGATGTTGTGGAGGAGAACTTCCTAAAGAATCAAGTCTAGATCCTAAATGCAAATGTAATGGGACTGGAGAGAGAAATCAATCTATTGAAGGAAGTATCCAAGAATAGGCCAGAGACAAAAGCTCCAGGAAGAGATAAATATCCTTCTGCTTAGAATAGATTCCAAAAGACCCCTAAACAAAGAATGTAGGAAGTTAGTAGGTAGCCAGAAGCTCAAAGATATACTGCTGCTCAAAAGGGAAAGGCTAATGTAGCCTACAACCAATAACCTATCAAACAAAGAAGAAATTATAGAGCTGAAGTTGCACCCCCAACCAACTTCCGGATTTATACCGGACCATCCACCATTGTGCAAGAAGTTGGGTATAAAGGCAACTATGGAAGGAAGGATCAGGAGAAGATCAGTGAGAAGCAAAAGCAAAACATTCCCATTTTGGGGTGCAGGTTTTGTGGAAAAAATAATCATATTACTAAATCATGTAGATTAAAGAATGGTTATTATGATGTTTACCCTTAGCCTGAGATGGTTATTAACCCGAGAGGACCCAAATCTGATTGGGTACCCAAACCCACTTGATCTATTTGCAGGTATGCCTTAGATCTATAGTAGATCAACACACTTGGTATATTGATAGTGGGTGCTCAAGGCACATGACAGGTGATGAGAAGGCCTTCATCACATTAACCCAGAAGAAGGGAGGCAAAGAAAGCTTCAGAGACAATCAAAAGGGACAAATCATTGGCCATGGAACCATTGGATCTGAATTAAAAATAAAAGATGTATCAGTGGTTGATAGACTAAAATTCAACTTGCTAAGTGTGGCCCAACTCTGAGATAAAGGAAGAAAAGTCACATTTGATTTCAAAGGCTGCTCAATCTATGATTGTGAGTCCAATCAACTCATTCTCTATGCACCTATAGTAAATAATGTCTATTCTGTAACCATTAAAAATGATAAAAAGAATATCTTCTTGTTGTCTAAAGAAGAAGAATCATGGCTATAGTACCGGAGGTTAGGACATATCAGCATAAACCTCCTGTCTAAACTAGCCAAAAAGGAATTAGTAGTGGCTTTGCCTAAGGTTGCTTTAGATAAGGATCATCTGTGCACTGCATGCCAATTAGGTAAACAACATAAGAAAAGTTTCCCTTCCATCTCATACATTCCTTCCAAAAGAGTACTTGAGCTTTTACATATTGATCTCTTTGGTCCAATCAAGCCACTGAGTTTAGGTAGAAGAGAATACACCCTGGTCATTATGGATAACTATTCTCAATATACCTAGATTCTTCTGCTAACAAGCAAGGATGAAGCCTTTGACCAATTCTCCAAAACATTCATCCGGATAGAAGTAGAACAGGGCATAAGCATTGCACGCATCCGGAGTGATAATGGTGGAGAATTCAAAAATAAGCATTTTGTTGATTTTTGTGACTCCAAGAGAATTGAACACAACTTCTCTGCCCCTCACACTCCTCAACAAAATGGAGTTGTTGAGAGAAAGAATAGGACCATAGTAGAGATGGCTAGAACAATGCTTAACGAAAATTGTTTGCCAAAGTATTTTTGGGGTGAGGCCGTAAACACACCATGCTACATCTTAAATAGAGCTCTCATTAGAAAGACCATAGAAAAGACCATATATGAAATTTGGAAGGGAAGAAAACTCAAAATTAGGTACTTCAAAGCTTTTAGATGTAAGTGCTACATCTTTAATGATAGAGAGCAACTAGGAAAATTTGATCCTAAATCTGATGAAGCAATTTTCCTTGGTTACTCAACACATAGTAAGGCTTACAGAGTCTTCAATAAATGAACCCAAACTATGATAGAGTCAATACATGTAGATTTTGATGAGACTAACACTGCTGGAAAGAAAAGCTAGACTCCGGAATATCAAGTTCCGGAAGCTAAAAAATCGGGAGAAAAGGAGGAACCAGGAATTCCTGATTCATTTCTAATCAAGAAGTAGAAAAAGGAAGATGAAGGAATATCCATTGATCTAGAGGTACAATAAGTTAATCTCAACTTATAGGGGATTGACTTTAATGAAGGCCTAGAAGGAGTGGTTGAAACTGAAGTGGAGCAAGTCCAAGTTCAACATGAAGGCCTGCTAAGGGATCCAGACCCACATAGATCATTCCATTGAAAATATTCTAGATAATGTTCAGAATCTAGTTTAAACCAGAGGTCAGCTCAATCAGATGATGAGCCATGCTGCCTTTGTCTCTCTCATAGAGCCAAAGAAATTTCAAGATGCTGAAGGTGATGAAAGCTGGATGATAGCGATGTAGGAAGAGCTAGATCAATTCACCAGGAATGATGTATAGGATCTTGTGCCCTCTCCTAAAGGAAAATCAATCATTGGCACTAAATGGGTGTTCTGGAACAAGCTTGATGAATCCGGAGTAGTGGTGAGAAACAAGGCAAGACTAGTTACCCAAGGCTACAACTAGCAAAAAGAATCGATTTCAAAGAAACTTTTGCTCCTATAGCAAGGCTGGAAGCAATCCAGATCCTATGTGCTTTCGTATCATTCATGGGGTTCACACTATACTAAATGGATGTCAAAAGTGCATTTCTAAATGGTGTCATCCAAGAAGAAGTATATGTCAAGAAACCGCCTGGATTTGAAGATCCAAAGCATCCAGATCATGTCTATAGGCTAAAGAAAGCTCTCTATGGATTAAGGCAAGATCCAAGAGCCTAGTATGAAAGATTAACCTCATTCCTTATATCCAAGAGATATGCTAGAGGCAAGGCAGATACCACACTATTCATCAAGAAAAAGAAGAATGATATTATTCTAGTCCAGATCTATGTGGATGATATCATTTTTAGAGGCACTGATGAAAAGATGTACAAAAAATTCAGCCTCAAATGTAGAAGGAACTTGAGATGTCCATGATGGGAGAGCTCAACTTCTTCCTTGGTCTACAGATCAAGCAAAGTCCGAATGGGGTTTTCGTTAATCAATCAAAGTACACTAAGGAGATCCTGAAGAAGTTTGAAATGGACAAAAGCAAACCTATGTCCACTCTAATGGGCTCAAACATAATCTTATCCAGGGACTATGAAGGAGAAGACGTGGATTAGAAGCTCTATAAAGGGATGATTGGTTCACTATTATACTTGACAGCTAGTAGACCTGACATACACTATGTAGTTTGCTACTATACAAGATATCAAGCCAATTATAAGGATTCCCATCTCAAGGCAGTTAAAAGAATCCTTATATATCTTCTAGGAACCACTGAGGTTGGGTTATAGTATCCTAGTAATGGAGATTTCACACTCAAAGGGTTCACTGATTCAGATTATGGTAGAGATACTCTTGAGAGAAAGAGTACATTCAGAGGCTGCAATTTCCTTGGAGATTGCTTAGTATCATGGTATAGCAAGAAGCAAACTTCAGTTGCATTATCCACTATAGAAGTAGAGTATATGACAATTGGAAGTTGCGATGCTTAACTCCTATGAATCAAACAACAACTTGAAGATTATGGAGTGCAATTCGGATGTGCGGATGTTATGTGTGACAATAAAAGTGCTATTGATGTGTTAAAAAATCCGGTGCTCCATAGTAGGATGAAGTATGTCAACATAAGGCATCACATCATCCGGGATCATGTGATGAAGAAGGGTGTTACATTAGTATACATTCCAACCAATGAGCAAAGAGCAGATATCTTTACTTAGCCCTTAAGTAAAGATCAATTTTGGAAGTTAAGGGAGGCCATTGGTATGTCAAATGCAATTTGATTTTGAAGCGAATCCATGGTAAATTAAGACTCCCGTCAATTGGATCATCCAGAATAGAGGTAATTGCCAATACAAGCCTAATCCAGAGGAAATATGCCACGTCAGCAGATAAGGACAAATGGCAGAAAAAGCACTTTAAAGGTAAATGTTACTTTTTGAATTTCAAAAGTCTATTGGTGGTTACACAAGCGGTTAATTGGACAGTTATTTTCAAAATAAAGCATCCACATTCTCCAGTTAAAATAAACTTACCTCTATCCTAAAAATCTAACTACCATGTCATCAATCCAACCAAAATAGCCGGAGTCCAGATTACTAAAATACCCTTACCTTGAAAAATCTATAAATACTCCCAAAATTCATCCTCCTCCTTAAGCGATCAACATACTCTTACTATTACTCTGCAAAAATTCAAACCCAGAACCCTAGGTTTCAAAATCTCTCTCAAATTGCAGCCACAAACACCTCAAAAACCCTCGAGATCTTACTTAGAAAAAATTTCTTTCAAGTATCTGACTTGAAAGATACCAATTTCGAACCCCTTAATTTCAAAACCTCCGAATTCGTTATTCCCACTGATCACTTAAGTGATGATTACTTATTCAAAACCCCTCCTTTCTTCACCCTAATCGAAGATCAAAATTTGGGTGACTTATTAAAAATAAATTGCCCTACCTACCCAAAGCTGGTGAAGGAATTTTTCAAAAATCTCAACGCTCATAACTATTTCGATGCCTTACGCACTGAAGTCCAGGGGAAGGTCATAACTATCACTCCAGAAGTCTTTGAGAAGAATCTGAACATGAAGAACTCTGGTCTATTGATGAGAAAAGATGGCGATGAAACTGGAGTTGACTATGATTCAAAATTATGGGTTCACAAGAATTATTTCGGAGACAAATTCTCCACATACTTCCCCAAAATGCCCAGATTTCTGCAGCATGCTTTGGTAAAACTCATCCTGATAAGGAAGGGATCAATAACTATTGTTTCTTCCCTCTAGTACTGCATCTTGCAACACTGGGTTGGAAGTGTGGAAGTAAACTGGCCAGTCTTGTTCATTAACTATCTCAAGATGCATGTGAACTCCCATAGCGCTCTAATCACTAGAATCCTATAAGCAGCGGAAGTAGATCTGACCGGGTTTGAAGGCATCTATGGCAAGACTATGCTTGAGAAGAATTTCCTCAATCTTTGATATGATGAGGAGTGGGATGAAGAAAAAGCCAAACAGAAAAGGGAAGAGAAAAGAAGCAAGTCCTGGAAGATAATGGATCTGGAAGAGTAAGCACCTGTTCCTAAGAAGGCTAGAACAATTAAAAGTAAGGCACAAAAGAACCCGAAATCAATTTCTGAAGAGACAGTTAATGAAGATGCCCTAACAATTAGCTAGATCATGAAAGCTAGTCTTGAAAAACCCAAGGGAAAGGGAAAGCTAATAAAAAAGGCAGCGAAGAAAGGAATTGCAGGTGTTTTGCCTCCATTTGCCAGCAAAAGCAATTGAGGCCAATAGGAGGAAAGGCAAGAGAACATTGGCTGAAATGGAATCATCTGAGGATGATGAGGAAATAGAGTATGAATCTCCTGCTCAAAAGAAACTCAAAAGAAAGTGGCTAACTTATGACAAAGACATTACTGCACTAAAGAAGAAGGCCAATGAAGGAAGGAGACTGGCTGGAATAGTGCTGAATGAAGAAGGAAAGAAGTATCGGGAAAAAGCTGCTCTGGAAAAAGCAAAATCAAGAAAAGGGAAAAATGTGCCCGGAGCATCAGAGATTGTGGGGAGAGATGATGCGCAATATGAGATCATACAAGTTGTGATAAAGACAACATCAAAATAAACTGGGAGAGAACTGAAGGACCCGGAGACTTATCTCAAGTACCTCCAATTCTTGTTGACCCACAGGATATGGATACACTATCCAAGTTTCCAAAAGCTAATCAATTCATCTTTGCTGATAGACTAGGAGCTCTTCCAGAAAATCTGCTTGGATCTGGCACACAAATAATAAATCTTCCAAGTCCTGAAAAGGCATTGGAGAAGGGTGTTGAGGAAAATGCTAACACACTTGGGGGAGAAAAGGTAAGTCCTATAAAGGCACTTGTAGGGGTGGTTGAGGATAGTTCCAACCATCCAGAGGCTAGGCTGGAAGAAGAAAAGTAGGAAGTTGAAGATGTTCAGGATTAGACGCTATAAACTAATAAGGTAACCACTACTCTACTTCATCCTGATTCTGATCTTATTGCAAAAAATGAGCACAACTTAGCTACAGACATTCACAATATTGCTAAGGATGTATTGCCAAACCTGGATGATATAACTCCGGAGGAGGGAGCGAGTCTAAGTTCCAAAGGGCACAATTCTGAAGTGGACCCTATGGACGAGGCTCATCCAGAGGAATAGATAGAGGAGGAAGAAGAAGAGAGCTCTAGCTCAAAAGGAACTGAAAAGGAAGAGGAACATTAGTCCTCCGAAAGCAATTCAAGCTTCAGAGATGAATCCACCTCATATAGAGTAAAGACACCCCTCATCGTCAATCCAATCAAAATTCCCACTGCCAACACCAAGAGTGCCAAAGTTATGGCTGCACTTAAGCTACTTCCAGAAGTATCATAGGAGGAACAAGAGGAAGGGTATGTCAAGCAGAGCCTTCCAAGCATCTGCACACACTTAAAATCTATTGAAGCTGTGCTTTATGAAGAGTTCCAGCCCTTGACTATTTAGAAGGAGTTTGGTGAAATTAAGGAGAGTTTGAAAAGCCTTCCACGAATTGAGAAGCACATTATGGAATTTCCCACTCGCTATAGCTGATACCTCTCTATCTCAAATCCAGCCAATTATTATTGAGCTCAAAGAAAGAGCCACTACAACAAACCAGACTACCAGTCAACCCAATACCTTGGCCTCTGATAACTGTGCAACTATCCTTGAAAGAGTGTCCTCATCTGCCACTGACTTATCCACCGAAATAAAGGACTACATTGATTCCAAGTTTGAAAGCTTGACAAAATTCATGGAAGAAAGAGACCTGAAACCTGCTCTCTCCAACCTGGAAACTGATCAACAAGTGACCCAAGACATGCTTGCTCACTTCATTGATAAAACCATCCCCAAACTCAAAGAAAAGATCCTTGATGATAGGGGTGATGGGATGTAGTCAAAAAATTCTGGGATCGAACAATTGATCAATGAATGGAAGAAGTTTGTTTCCAAGGAAATAAAGGATCAGACAGAGTCACTCCATAGTATCCGAAAAGGGATCTCAGAGGATATTACCTTAATCCAAACTGGAATCAACAATTTATCTGTCTCTGGACCCTCTTATCCTCCGGCTATCTCGGAAAGCCAACTCCTTTTGGTGCTACACAATCTTGTCCAAGCCATAGGGGACTTCGGGTTCATGAGCCAAAAAGGTACGACTACTTTTCTTAAGGCTATGTTCCCTAACTACGACCCTAAGGACCAAGAACGCATCCTGCAGATTCTTCCCCAAGTCTCACAATCTTATGATCAACTATGGAGATCTCTCCGCCCTTATTACTTGACTCCGCCTATAGTTGATCACATCATTGATGAAAGAGCAAAGGGCAACAAAGACTATTCTATTTACTCATCTGCTCGGCTGCAGTCTTGGGACAAGCGCACATACATGGTCATAGACCACCTTAATGGAAGTAAAAAGGGGAGGAAGATCATAATCAACCAGGGGAAGGAAAAGGGAATGACAAAGGCAAAATGGTACAAGTCAAGAAGAGCAGACCTTCTGGAGAGGTAGTTAACCTAGCTAGATGATATTGTAATACTTATGTAATAGCTAGATTCACTTTATATGTATTTCTATAATTTGTAATTCTGAACTTCATGGTGTTAACCATTGTTAACAACAGAAGTATATATATCAAAACAAAAGCTTCTAAAGTACAATCTGTAATTGTACTAAAATAAACTTAGAAGCAATCATGGGGGAGTTAAAAGGGTTAGGATGCTAGAATTATGGGGGAGCATTGTAAATGACTAAGTATCATGATTCATACTTAATTCATATACCCCTATCCTATGCTTAGTTGACTTAGGTTTTTGTTTCCATCAAATGGGGGAGATTGTTGGGAAAAAATGATCCGAATAACAATCTAAAAACAAATCCAAATCAAGTTTGAAAGAAACAAAAACAATGTATGTAATCCTCTTAAATCCAAATGGAAATATCTGGACAAAGATCAAGATACAGGTCATCCATTGAAGAAATTAAATACCTAAGCACTAGAGAAAATCATCCGGACAAAGTTTAGAAAGGAAACAAACTTCTGTCCTTCAAGACTAGCATCCGGAAGAACTGATTGAAGCTATCTCCGGAAGAAGATAGATCCGGAGAATATAGGTCTAAAAGACATCTGGAAGACCTATATTTCAAACATAGGGAAAGATACAAAATATAACTTTCCCTTCATCCTTTTTGGTCTATGAAGTCAAAGATCCTTTCCACAAGACAAAGACAAAATGACAACTTGCATATTTCAGAGAAAGGGCAAAGGGACTGACACTGGATAGAAAAAGATAACTACCTCATGACCTGATCAAGGGTGAAGATTGAATGAAAGTTCACCAACCACAATGGCTACATTTATGATCAAAGCCTGTAAAAAAGAGCTCTTAACTAAATGAGAAGGTCAGCTGGTTGATTTACAAAAAGCAAGTAACAAAGAATACTCAATCAATCAGTTGATATAATCCCTCCAAGAACCTTTTGATTCAAAATTTGTTTGTAAGGATTCCCAAGTGAAACTATAAACTTGAGGAACTCCAAAACCAACCCTTTATTAAAAACCAAAGAGTAAGAATCTCCAACTTGGGTGAGTTGAGAGATTCGGATATAGCTTGAAGTAGGTGCTTTGAGTGGAATCTCCCTATAGGACTCAGCTTAGATTTGAGGTAGAAGGCTAGGGGTATACCTACTAAAGATAAGAGGACTCAGCTAGGAGTTGGTGCTTCTAGTGGTATACCCTACTTTCGGAAGGGGTTACCATCCGGAGAAAAACTTGTAAGGCTTGATTCCTACCAGTTGGAAAGGAATCTACTAGTGGATAAGCTTGGAGGAAGGAAAATCCGATCACTAGATGTAGGCGGAGCCGAACTAGTATAAAATACTTGTGTTTGATTTTCTATCTCTTTCACTTTATTGCATATTATTGTCATATTTGCATCATTCGAATCCATCCTCCGGATCATAATCAAACACGCTACACTAAGACTTTTCTACGTCTATAAATTCCGTGAAAAAGGGCCATTCACCCCCTATGGCCTTATAAATACTCTCATAGGGACCAAAATCCATGTGATCACTTTTGCTAATAATCCAGTAAATCAGCCCACAAAAGTTAAAATGTGTTTTTACAACAAAATGCGTTGAAGACCCATTAATTCTTTCCAATCCTAGAAGCTACTCGGGCACTATCGATAATAAAACTGCCACGCTAACATAATCACATTTCTCCTAATGAAATGCTGACTTATGATGTGCTATAAACTATGCTAATCTTTGTGGATGCAGGGGAATTTATCTTTATTTTGATTTATAACTTAGAACAAATGTATAGGTTCTCTTGCAATTCCCCCATTCTCCCCCGATTGTAATTTTATCCCCCCATTTATTGCTTGTGCTTTATTGTAATATGTAAATGCATGTAACGAGTGTGAAAGAGTGTAGAAATAGGATTTCAGTGATAATTCCCCAAATGATGAAAACAAAAAGGGTTTTATACGGTGAATGTAATTTTGAATCAACTAATTGAGAAATAAGTGACTCATCCAATACCCGAATCTCTGATCCAATAGGTATGAGTCTCTCGCCTAGAGGTAACCGTACCAAAACTCTTCCCCTAGTAGGCAACTTGGGTGGCGACTTTACCATTAGTATCGAGATTTAGGTCTCGATTCTTTTATTCATTAAAATTGGCTTATTGTGCAAACTTGAACTAAAAATGTTTTGTCATGCCTAAAGCCAACCAACCCCTAGTAGGCCCCGCCTCTCACACAGGTGCCAAGGGAGACCCACACATCATCGACACCTCACACTGTCCTTTAGCATTTTTTGAATCAAGATCTATATCATCAACTTTTCACTTTCTTGTTGGTCCCTGTGCTTAGTTATTTAGGGTTAGAGAGGGGTGAATGACCTTTTTTATGGAATTTTCAGACTTTAAAAAGTCTTATGTAGCGTGTTTAATTTTTTTGGTCCGGATCTGTAGATTCTGGATAATGCAGATTTAAAATAAAATGATGAAAAGTAAAGACTATGATAGAGAAAATCAAACACAACAGGTTTTATACTGGTTTGGCCCTACCTACATCTAGTTCCTAGAGGTTCCTTCCTTTGAGCTTGTACACTAGTGTAATTCCTTTCCAACTAGTAGGACGTAAGCCTTAAAATTTGTTTCTGGATGGTAACTCCTCTTCCCAAAGTAGTATATACTACTAGAAGCACGAACTTCTAGCTGAGTCCTTTTTCTTTAGTAGGATATACCCCTTAGATTCTACCCAAACCTAAGCTAAGTCCCATAGGGAGATTCCACTTAGAGCACCAACTCTAAGCTAGTTCCCAATCTCAATACTCACCTAAATATGAGATCTTACAACTTGATTTTTTAAGGATTTGGTTTTTGAATTCTTCAAGTTTATAACGCACTTGAGAATTCTTACAAAAACATATTTAGAATCTTTTTGGTTCTTAGAGGGATTTTTGTTCACTAATTGAATTAGCTTGTATTCTCTTGTAATAGCTTCTTGTGAATTCAACCAGCACCTTTTCAACTTGTGAAGCTTTCCTTTTATAGGCTTTGATCATAAATGTAGCCATTGTGAACCGTTGAGCTTGATCTTGAATCTTCACCATTGATTAGGTATTATATGGTGGATCCAGAGCCATTCATCATTCTATTAGACTAAATAAATGTTCCATTTGAATTTTTAGGATCCAGTCTAAAATTTTTTTAGTGATCGTTTGTTTGTATTTTAGCGATTTGCCAACTTTTATGTCATTTGCTCTTGGTGTGCGCCCCACGATTTTCACATTCTAGCTTCTAAGTTTTTGAAGTACAATCATATATTATACTTAGAAGCAATTTTGAGTAGAAATATTTTACTTTATATACTTCTGTTGTTAATAATAGTTAACCATATAAAGTTTTGGATTACAAGTTCAGAAATACATAAGTGAAGAATTACAGAACTAGCTATTACAAGATTTGCAATGAAAAATAGCTAATCTATGAATTGTTCTACTCTACTTATCTATTGCCATAGCATCCTCATCATCTTTGCTTGTGCTGCTCTTCTCCCTCTTTTGTTGGCATTAGATTTAGGGTCAATAACCATGTAAGTCCTTTGGTCCCAACTCTTCTGCCATGCCTCAGAATAGACAGAGTAATCAACATTTCCTTCCAGGCTCTTTTCAATCATTGTCTCCACTATGGCCGAAAGGAGATGGACTAGTTTTAGCTGGTTCCGAAGGTGCTTGTAGGACTTGACCATATCTGGAATCATCTAGAGGGCATGATTTCTATCCTCTTCTTTGAAAAATGGAAAGAGTGCCTTGAGAAGCATCAAGTTGTAATTATATCCAAAGAATCATGTATCCGCAATGGACTGGATAAGGTTCTGGACAACTAGAAGGAGAAGGCTTTCTGAAATGGCTGGTGAGGATCCGAATGTAGAAGTAGAAGGAGTGTTGAGTGAGAGGTTAGCCATACTTGACTTTAATTGATCAACCTCCTGAACAATATCTCTCCGGACATTGTAAAGACTAGAGTTGAGCATGTTGAGGTCTTTATTGAATGCCTCTTTTAGGTTATTAATTATTCTTTCTGTTTCGGAGAGATGACTCCTAAAATCATCACTGATGTCATTCATATGCTGCTTCAGAAGCTTGGGTAGTCCTTCATCTAGGAAATTGCATAACATTACCCAAGTAGCTTGATATTCCTCATTTAGTTATGTCAGCCCGGATGTGATGCCTTTTCCAGATTCAATTATGGCTTTGGGGACGAATTTTTTAAAGCTTTTAATCTTGCTATCAATATACTCTTTAAGTTTAGTCTTCAAATCAACAAATGAGGAAGTAATTTGGCCCATGATGGTAGCACAGTTGTTTTCAGCTCTGGTGATTACTTGAGTTGCAGAGCAATTTTTCCTGCAATATCAGAATTCAGTTGATCCAACACCGGAGCAATCTATGATAAGGAGGTTTCTGCCACTAATTCTGCAGAGGGGAAGGCACTCACTTTCTTTTCTATATTTTATACTGAACCTTTAATCTCCCCCAGTTCAGCTTTTAGATCCGGAGTTATGGATTTCTCTTTATCAAGATTCTCTATGGATTTTAATTGATCGCAAATGCTATGAATATTTTTCTTAATGTCCCCCTCTTTATATCCTTCAATTGTAGCTTCCTCAATCATCTTTATAGCTACCCTCAATTTTTCAGCTCTGGTTGGTTTTGGATTAACTATTGGCCTTTTTAGGATACTATCTGAGGATGGGGTTTCTTTAGACCTAGAGCTGCTTTTGAATTCTTCTAATCTGGAAGATTCATCCTCACTCTTCTCTTCACCCTTCTTCTATTCTTCCAACCTTCCCTCTGGAGTAGCTTTACACTTTGAGTCCACTTTAGAAGTGTGCTCAATGTGTCCTAGACTAGCTCCCTCCTCCAGAGCATTAAGCTCCGGGATAAACTGAATTTCCTTAGAGGTAGTTTGGATGTGTGCAATTAAGATGCCTTAAGTTTACGCGGTAGTGGGAGAGATAAGGTTAGGAATTACCTCAGTGTTCAGTTGTGGCGTAGAATGTTCTGCTTCAGTTTATTCTTCAAATCCAATTTGTGGAAGATTGACATTGCCCTCAGTCTCCCCTCCATGTGCCTTTTCAGGACTTTTAGCTAACACTTCTTTCTATCCTAGAATGATGGTATTGTCCTAATCATTCCCTCCTAACACTTTTACAGGACTTTCCATACCGACTACCTCTGCCACTGAACTCAGTAGGTTATCCAAAAGAGGCTCGGTTTTGGATTTAAATATGAATAGTTCTACTTCTGGATACTCACTTTCATGGAGGAGTTCCAGGTCTTTTGAATAAACTAGGATTGATTGACTTATATCAATTATTGTTCCGGAAGAGCCTCCGAGTCCCTCTTTGGTTAGTTGATTGGCTTTTAGGTTCTTCTTTACAACCTCCATCATTTCTGTGTACCAAGGATCTTTTGGATGGAGGTTTTCTGGAATGACTGGCTTTCCAACAATAACAATTTCCTTTCCCTTGCTCATGTCCGCTACTTTAGGTGTCTTGGGGATTAGCTCTTGAAAGGTGATTCTAGCAGTAGGCTTTTTGACCATCAACTATGTCCACATTCCCTTGAGAGCCTCAGTGAATGTGGATCCCTTCTACATAAATTATTTCTTTGGTGCAGGCTCACCATCTCTTATTTCTTCACTGTTTGAGCCATCCTCCTCCTCTAGGATATCCTCTATTGTTGTTTTCTCCCCCTTCTTCCACCCCTTTCTAATTGTAGTAGCAACTACTATGATTTTTTCATTTGCTTCTAATGCACAAACTGGCCTCTTTGCTGTAGCTTTAATCAGCCTCCCTCTCTTTTAAGGCTTTTCTACGGTTGTCTTCATTAGTTGATTAATGGTCATTATATCCTCATCCTTTTACTCAATCACTAGCTTTAGGTTGATTTTGCATTGAGCTATAGGCTTAGTAGCTCTAGCCTTCTTAGCCTTCGGAGCATCTTCAACTATGCTTCCGGCCTTCTAAACTTTGCTCTTCGCTTTCTTCTCCTCTCTCTGCCTAATGGCTTTTTCCTCATTCCAGTCTTCACCAAAGGAGAGTTTTATGAAGTTCTTCTCTAAAATTTCCTTTCCCTGAACGGATGAAACTCTAAACAGATTAACTCCATGTTTAAAGAGTATCTTGGTAATGAGCGCCCCATGGGTATTCCAATGTTGTTTGATGAAGTGAATGATTAGTATGGACATATTGATGACTTTGCTCTCCACCCAGTGTTGAAGAACACAGTGTTGAAATGCTAAAGAAGTAGTGAAAGAGCCTTTCTGAAATAACCAAATTTTGGCAGCACGTGTTGCAGTAATAAGGGAGTCTCTAGCCAGTAGGTGGAAATTTATCTCCAAAAGTACCTTTTTGAAAGCCATTTCTTGGGATCATACAAGACTTTGTGTTCATCTCTGTTATTTCTTAGTTGTAATCTAGCATTCTTCATTTTGAAGTGAGTCATAAAGAACTCAGGGGTGATGGTTATGATTTTTCCTTGCACCTTAGTTCGGAGGGTTCAAAGTAGTTGTGGAAAGTAAGATTATCATAGAATTCTCGTACAAGACCCGGATAGTTTGAGAGATTCATAAAGAGGAAATCCTTAAGATGCTAGTCTTTTATAAGCTGATTATAGGGCTTGGTGCTGAACAAGTAGTTATCGCCCAAGTATTCTGAAGGTACCACTGCATCCTGACTTTTGAATTTGAGCAGAATAAAGTCCTCATTTTTAAGATCAACAACCGTGAAGATATTTCTGGGAAGAGGAGCGGTTTGATTTTGGTTAGTGAGGGTTTGGAGAAAATTATTTAGGAATTTAGGGTTTTTGGAATTAAATTTGCAGAGGAACAGTAGAAGTTGTTGCTCACGTAATGATGAAGAAGGAATTTAGGGGCTTTTTATAGAGTTTTGAAGAGTGAGAGTAAAATGGTAATCCAGATTCTGTTAAAGTTAACTGGATTGGTGAGGTGGTAGTTAAAATTTAGGAGAGAGGCAAATGGCATTTAAACTAGAGAATTGGAACAGTTTATTTTGTAAGGTAACCGTTGTTTTGCCGTGTGTGAATTGGTGAATAAATGATTGAAATTCAAAACGTGTACATTTACCCTTTTTGTGCTTTTACTGCCATGTGTCACCATTGTCTACTAAGCTAGCAATATTCCTTCTGGATTCAGAATTAACTTAGCTTCTTCTCTTTTTCTTGACTCTTGATTGATCAATAATCCCAGATTGTTCTCTGGATTCTTCTTCAGATTGGATTTGACATTCCAATTGCTTCTCTTAGTTTGCTATACTGATCTTAACCGAGTGGCTTAGTAAGGATATCTACCTTCTAATCATCTATTGGAATGTAAATCAAGA
Organism: Euphorbia pulcherrima; assembly: GCA_947683365.1. NCBI lineage: Eukaryota > Viridiplantae > Streptophyta > Magnoliopsida > Malpighiales > Euphorbiaceae > Euphorbia > Euphorbia pulcherrima. The sequence continues at coordinate 20,970,316 of CANTUS010000007.1, read as the reverse complement.
TCACATCCTTCTTCATAACATGATCCTGGATGAAATGGTGTCTAATGTTGGCATGTTTCATCCTACTATAGAGTACTGGATTCTTTGACACAACGATTGCACTTTTGCTATCACGCATAACATTCACACATCTAGATTGAACTCCATAGTCTTCCAATTATTGCTTGATCCGTAAGAGTTGAGCAACACAACTTCCAGATGCCAAATATTCTGCTTCTTTAGTTAATAAGGCAACTAAAGTTTGCTTCTTACTATACCATGACACCAAGCAATCTCCAAGAAAGTGGCAGCCTCCGGATGTACTCTTTCTTTCAAGAGTGTCTCTGCCATAGTTTACATCAGTGAAGCCTTATAGTGTGAAGTCTCCATTACTAGGATACCATAGCCCAACTTCAATGGTTCCTAGAAGATATCTAAGAATCCTCTTCACTTCTTTGAGATGTGAATCTTTTAGATTGGCTTGATACCTTGCATAGTAACAAACTGCATAATGTATGTCAAGTCTGCTAGTTGTCAAGAATAGAAGTGACCCAATCATTCCCTTGTAAAGTTTCTGATCTATATCTTCTCCTTCATAATCCTTTGATAGAACTGTATCTGATCCCATAGGAAAGGACATAGGCCTACTTTTGCCCATTTCAAATTTCTTTAGAATCTCCTTGGTGTACTTGGATTGATTTGTGAAAATTCCATTCGGACTCTGCTTGATTTGTAGACCAAGGAAGAAGTTTAGTTCTCCCATCATTGACATCTCAAATTCCCTCTCCATTTGAGTGCTGAATTCTTCACACATCTTCTCATCTCTTGCTTCAAAGATGATATCATCTACATAAATTTGAATAAGAATGACATCGCCCTTCTTCTCTTTGATGAAAAGTGTTGTATTAGATATGAGGAATGAAGTGAGTCTCTCATACCAAGCTCTTGGTGCTTACTTCAATCTATAAATAGCCTTCTTTAGCTTGTATACATGGTCAGAATGCTTTGAGTCTTCAAATCTAGGTGGTTGCTTGACATAGACTTCTTCCTGAGTTACTCCATTTAGGAATGCACTTTTGAAATCCATTTGGAACAATATGAATCCCATGAATGATGCAAAAGCGCATAGAATTCAGATTGCCTCTAATCTTTCTACTAGAGCAAAAGTTTCTTCAAAGTCAATGCCTTCTTGTTGGTTGTAGCCTTGTGCAACCGGTCTTGCTTTATTTCTCACTATAACTTCATATTCATCTAGCTTATTTCAGAATACCCATTTAGTGCCAATGATTGACTTTCCTTAAGGTGGTGGTACTAGATCACAGATATCATTTCTGGTGAACTGATCGAGCTCTTCTTGCATTTCCATCATCCAGCTTTAATCCCCGTCTGAATCTTGAAACTTCCTTGGCTCAATAAGAGAGATAAAAGCAATATGGCTTATCATCCTATTGAGTTGTCCTCTTGTTCTGACTGGATTTTGAACATTGTTCAAGATAGCTTTAAAAAGATGATCCCTATAAGTCTGAATCTCTCTTTAAAGATCTGCATTCTATATTGGAGTTTGTTCCTCTACTTCAACTCCTTCTTCTTGATCACCAATGAAATTTATCTCATCATGATTGAGATATCCTTGTCGTGCTTCTGATTTGAAGTTGATTCCTTCCTCTTCTTCTTTGTACTTCTTGATTTGAAAGGAGTTCGGAATCTATATTTCTTCTTTTTCTTTAGCATTCTCAGCTTTCGGAGTTAAGTCTTCCGAATTAGCACTTCTTTTCCCTACATGGTTAGTTTCATTGAAATCTACATGTATAAACTCTACCACAGTTTGGGTTCATTTGTTATAGACTTTGTAGGCTTTGCTATGTGTTGAGTAGCTAAGGAAAATTGCTTCATCATATTTTGGATCAAATTTTCCTAGTTGCTCTCTATCATTTAGGATGTAGCATTTACATTCTAAGGCTTTAAAGTACCCAATCTTGGTTTTTCTTCCCTTCTAAATTTCATAGGGGGTCTTATCGATAGTCTTTCTAATGAGAGCTCTATTTAAGATGTAGCATGCTATGTTTACGGCCTCACCCCAAAAGTATTTAGGCAATCTATTCTCATTTAGCATTGTTCAAGCCATTTCAACTATTGTTATGTTCTTCCTTTCAACAACCCCATTCTGTTGAGGTGTATGAGGAGCAGAAAAGTTATGATCAATGCCTTTGGATTCACAGAACTCAGCAAAATGGTTATTTTTGAATTCTCCTCCATTATCACTGTAGATGCTTGCAATGCTTGTGCCTTATTCTACTTCTATCCGAATGAATATTTTTGAGAAGTGGTCAAAGGCTTCATCTTTGTTAGCTAGCAAAACAACCCAGATATAGTGAGAATAATCGTCCACTATAACCATAGTGTATTCTCTTCTACCTAAACTCATTGGTTTGATTGAACCAAAGAGATCAATGTGTAGGAGTTCTAGAACTCTCTAAAAAGGTATATAGGAGATGTAAGGGAAACTTTTTCTATGTTGTTTACCTAATTGACTGTAGTGCATATGTGATCCTTATCAAAAGCTACCTTTGGCAAAGCCACAACCGATTCCTTTTCGGCCAATTTGGATAGGAGGTTCATGCTTACATGTCCCAACCTCCGGTTCCAAAGCCATGATTCTTCTTCTTTAGACACCAAGCATATATTCTTATCTCATTTTTTATGTTAATAAAATAGACATTATTTACTCTAGGTGCATAAAGAATGAGTTGATTTAACTTACTATCAAAGATTGAGCACCCTCCGGAATCAAAGATGACTTTTCTTCCTTTATCACAGAGTTGTGCGACACTTAGTAAGTTGAACTTCAATCCATCAACTAGTGAGACATCTTTGATCTTTAGTTCAGATCTAATGGTTTCATGTCCAATGATCTATCCCATTTGATTGTCTCCAAAGCTTACTTTTCCACCTTTCTTCCGAATTAGAGTGATGAAGGCTGTCTCATCACCAGTCATGTGCCTTGAGCATCCACCATAAATTTACCATTTATGTTGATCTTCTATGGATCTAAGGCATACCTGCAAAATAAATCAAGTGGGTTTGGGTACCCAATCAGATTTGGGACCTCTCGGGTTATCAACCATTTCAGGCCAAGGATAAACATCATAATAACCATTTTTAAATCTACACATTTTGGTTATATGGTTATTTCCTCCATAAAACCTGCACCCTACAACTGGTCTATTTTGCTTGAGCTTCTCTTCAATCTTTGGATACCCTTCTTCCCATAATCTCTAGAATATCCTGCTTTGGCTAAATCTGGATTTGACTGTATGGTTTGGATCCGGTAGTTGGATTGTGGGGCAACTTCAACTCTATAGTTTTTCTTTTGCTTGATGGGCTGATCATTAAAAACTGCCTTAGCCTTCCCCTTTTGAGCAGCTGTGAATCTCTGAGTCTTTTTGCTTGGTGGTGCATTTTTCCTTTGTGCTTGAGGTTGCCTCCAGAATTTCTTCTGTTCAGGATGTTCCAAATTATTTTTTAGATTAGGGAACCCTTATTTCCTTCTGGTGGCTGCCTTTGCATTTCTTCCGAAAGCTTACTTCATTAGAGCTAGTTCCCTATCTAGCCTGGTTAGATTCGCACTACATGTTTGCACTTGGCATATTAGGAAATTTTCTTTAACCACGTCGATGTGCTTAGTAGCCCTAATTGAATTGATATCTTGTGACATGGCTTCAACATCTTCAGCAAGTTCCATCACTTATCTTTGGAGCGCTTTAATGGCTTTTGCATTCTTTCTCACATTATTGATTACAATTCCCAAAGCCTTAGTAAGTTCAATGTTAGGTACATGAGTGGAGTTAGAGTTTACCTCAGTATTTGTTAATTCTGATTCTGATCATCATTGATTTACTCAATGGTATGCTTTGATGGGTTTCTTTTGGAATGCTTAGCTTCTAGATCAGATAGTGCCATAAATGCATAATTAGCAGTTTTCTCTTCCTCTGTTGAAGATGAGATACTACTTTCTTCACTATTGCTCTAGTTGGCGACCATTGCCTTCTTCTCGTATCTCTTTTCCTTTTTTAGTTTGGGAAATTTGGATCTGAAGTGTCCTTTGTCACCACATTTGAAGCAGGCTAATTCCTTTTCCGGATATTTCTTATCTTTTGGAGCTTTTCTAGCTTTGTCTCTTCTTGAGGACCCTTCCTTCATTCTTCTGGAATTATATCTTCTGAAGCTTCTTCTTTCTTTCTTATTTTAGGAATTTCCCAAATTGTTTGTCTAGCATAGCCATTTATTCTTTATGACACTGGGATTCCTTCGACTTCTTTTCCAATCCAGAAGAAGTTGATCTGGATGATTCTGCCTTGAGTGCAATGGCTTTCTTCTTTTCTTCTGGCTTCTTCTCTTGTTGGCTGCATCACTCCAAGGATAATTCTTGTGTAAGGAGATTGCCAATGAGCTCATCATAACTATAAAAATTGAAGTCATGAGCCTCTTCAATGGTAGTATTTTTGTTATCCCATTCCTCGGTGAGACTCTAAAGAACCTTCTTCACCATATCTACTTCAGAAATTTCCTTTCCAAGCCTTTTCATTTTATTAACTAGATTAGTGTATTTGGTATTCATGCTACTGATGGATTCTTTGGGCTCTAGCTTTTGTTGAAGAAGATCTATTTTTGCCTCTTTAACTTTGTTGGTGCCTTTGTAAGTCACCTCAAGTTTTTGCCATATCTCTTGTGCAGTCTCACATCCGAAAATCTTGTTAAATTTAATTGCACTAAGAGTACAATGAAGCATGTTAATAGCATTTGCATTTTCACATAGCTTCTTATAATCATTTTCATCCCACAAACGTGAGGCTTCTCGGTGGTTAAATCCTCTACTTCATAAGTAGGAATATATGGGCCATCTTTAATGGCCATCCATGCCAACATGCTTTGAGCTTGAATGAAATTCTTCATCCAATTTTTCTAGAATGTGTGGTGTTCACCAATGAAGAGTGGCGGATAGGTAATGGACATACCCTCATGAAGAAGTTGTGAGTTATTAAAACTCATTTTGATTTTTGGATCAAAATAGGGACCTTTAGCTCGAGATTGTTAGATCTCTAGTTTTAAGAACTTACTCTAATACCACTTATTGGTCTCTGTGCTTAGTTATTCAGAATCAGAGGGGGGTGAATGAGCCTTTTAGACTTTAAAAAGTCGTGTGTAGCATGTTTAATTTTTTTGTTTAGATTTGTAGCTTCCGGATAATGCAGATATGAAATAAAATGCACAAAAGTAAAGACTATGGTAGAGAAAATCAAACACAACAGATTTTATACTAGTTCGGCCCTACCTACATTCAGTCCCCAGAGGTTCCTTCCTCTGAGCTGGTACACTAGTGTAATTCATTTCCAACAAGCAGAGATTAAGCCTTACAATTTGTCTCCGGATGGTAACTCATCTTTCGGAAGTAGGATATACTACTAGAAGCACCAACTTCTAGCGAAGTCCTTTTTGTTTAGTAGGATATACCACTTAGTTTCTACCCAAACCTAAGCTAAGTCCTACAGGGAGATTCCACTTAAAGCACCAACTCTAAGCTAGTTCCCAGTCTCAATACTCACCCAAGTATGAGATTTTACAACTTGATTTTTAAGGATTTGGTTTTTGAATTCTTCAAGTTTATAACGCACTTGAGAATTCGTACAAAAACAAATTTGGAATCTTTTTAGTTCTTGGAGGGATTTTTGTTCACTAATTGAATTAGCTTTTATTCTCTTGTAATAGCTTCTTGTGAATTCAACCAACACCTTCTCAACTTATGAAGCTTTCCTTTTATAGGCTTTGATCATAAATGTAGCCATTGTGTACTGTTGAGGTTGATCTTGAATCTTCACCGGTTATTAGGTATGATGTGGCACATCCAGAGCCATTCATCAGTCTGTTAGACTAAATAAATGTCCTATTTGAATTTTTTGGATTGAGGCTGAAAAGTTGTCAGTGATCGTTTGTTTGTATTTTAGCGATTTGGCAACTTTTATGCCGTTTTCTTTTGGTATGTTCTCCACGCGCCATTCCCATTAGTCTATATTAAAAAAGGTTGTTACCTTTTTCCCTTTCATATGTCAGTCCTGTTATCCTTTTCTGGAGTGCATTTTAGCTGTTACTTTTATAATCTTCAAGGGAAAAGGATCTTTGACTTCATACCAAAAGTGGAGGGAAAAGGTGATTTTGAACTTTTCCCTTTGTCTTGATATTTGAGTCTTCCAGATATCTTCACACTTAATATATCTGGTTGCTTCTTCAATCAGTCTTTCTCTAGATTCTAACTTTGATAGATTAGAAGTTTGTTTCCTTTCAAAATTCTAACCGGATGCTTTTAATATGGACTTAGGTGTTTAGAAGTCTTCAACGTGTGTCCAGATGATTTATCTTGGACTTGTGTTTTTGTTTCTTGTGTTTTTGTTTTCTTTAAACTTGATCCGGATCAGTTCTTGGATTTATTTTTCCGGATCATTGTTTCCCAACATTTCTCAACCTCTTCGTAGGAATATCTTCTCTCAATTTAGCCTCAACAATCTTCTCCTCCTCTATTTCTTTGGCAGTTAGCGGACTAGGCTTTGCATCCTTGGTTCCCTTAGAAAATTTTGATCTTTTGGGAATAGGAATATCCACTAGGTGAGAGCCGGCTGAGCTTGTTCTCTTGGTTTCTTTCTTGGAGTCTTTCCTGACCTCCTTGATGCTTTCCTTTATTGCTTCAGGCTTTCCTCCTTACTTCTCCCTTAGCTTGGTGATTCTCTCCAATTCCTTAGCCACAAAGGCTGCAAGAGTCTAATCCTCATCCTTGAGATCAATTGGCTTCAACTACATAGTAGCCTTTGGGTCCTTCATTCTAACCTCTCCGTTATTCAGCCTTATGTACTTTGCAAGCTTGGATCCATCATCATAGTGCAAATTATAGAAGTGGGCATTGTTGAGTACTCTAGACTCAATCACGATGTACTCTACATTGTTCTTGAGTCCCTAGCCTTCCAAATCTAGCTTATAAGCCCAGTAAATATCCATTTCCAAGTGTCGATACACCATGTGCCTCAAAACCTTTAGAAATCTACGGAGAATGGCCAGTGGCCAGTTAATGCACATGCCCTCTATGATAGCATAAATGAATGCTCTTTCAAACTTAGAGCAACTACTAGTGGAGCCAGTCTTTGGAAGCAATACTTTGGTTACTACCTCATGCGTCTGCTTGCCATTCTTCGAGAACATTGAAGCTATAAGTTCTCCAGCTTTTTAGTCAGAAGGAACTTCATAATCCACTGGGATATCTAAAAACTCTTCATCTCCAACTACTCTCATTCTAAGCCTCTTACCCTCATTCCCAATAGATTAGCGATGAGCTTAGGGGTTACACACACTTTCCTTCCCATCATAGTTGTTACAAACAGATCATTAAAACCTTCGACTATATGAATCCCATAGAAGAATCCCTTCACGATTTTCTTGTTGCATCCACTAGGGAGTTCAAAGAATCCCCTAAGATGATGCTGACGAGTCCAGTTCCCAAAGCAATCGTTGCTAGAAAATTTGAGCATATCCAATATAATTGGATCATCTACTACAGTTTCCATCTTGGTAAACCATTCAGTTGGAGAATAAGAAGTTCCAGCTGGAATAAGCACTTCTTCAATATTCTTATGGCTGACTGGAAGTTGGGCTAAATGATCTTTTGTAGTAACCCAATAGGTGTCTTCATTGTTTCTAACAAACAAGGGTTCTTGGGAAACTGGTTTAGTTAATTGACCTGAAGAACTCGCCATTTCAATAGCTTTGAACAAAGATTAGAGAATAAGGAATTTAAGAAGAAGATTGCAGAAGAAATTTGGTAAAAGTGAACCTTCCTTTCTTCTTTGTCTCTCCTTAAATAGCAAAAACTTTTTGCTTTAACTTGCAAATCTTACGTGTATGACTCATAAATAGTGATCATATTTGAATAGTGAGATTGATCAACGGTTACTATAATATAAATGATGATATAATTCATGAAGTATAAAGGGTTGAATGTGGATCATTTTTGAAAGAAAGAGGTGATAGTTTTAATGACGTGTCCAAAATTCAAGCGTGAAGAAGAAGTACGTAACCTGATTCACAGAAGCTTAAAGTGGAAGATTGGTCAGCTCCAAAATAGGTCAGATAGGAAACATATTTCTTCAAATTGGATTGGTCATTCCAATTAATTCTCTCAGAGTGTTGAATTGATCCTTTCCAATGGGCTTTGTGAATATGTCAACTCACTGTTCTTAAGTAGGGATGTAAGTCAGCTTGACTTCTCCCTTTAGCACATGATGCCTTATGAAGTGATACCTAATGTTGACATGCTTCATCCAGCTATGTTGAATTGGACTTTTGGATAGGTCAATGGCACTCTTGTTGACACACATTAGTTCAAGGCACTTAGAATTTATACCATAATCTTCCAACTGTTGCTAAATCCATAGCAGTTGTGCTATACAACTCCCTCCCTCCATATACTCAGCCTCAGCTGTACTCATAGCCATAGAAGCTTGGTTTTTGCTATACCATGTTACTAGACAATCACCAAGGAAATGACATCCTCCAATGTGCTTTTCCTTTCTAGTTTGTCTCTTCCATAGTCAGCATCAATGTATCCTCTCAAAGTGAAATCCGCATTACGTGGATACCATAAACCTACATCAATAGAGCCAAACAAATACCTGAGAATTCTCTTAAACAGCAGCTAAGTAAGATTCTCTGGGGTCAGCTTGATATCTAGCACAATAACATACATCATATTGAATGTATGGCCTACTAACAATTAAGTAAAGTAGAGAACCAATGATACCTCTATAGAGCTTACTCTCTACAAGTTTACCTTCCTCATCTTTACTCAGAATAGTATCAGTGGCCATAGGTGTTGACATTGGCTTTTCTTTATCCATGTCAAACTTTTTGAGTACTTCCTTGGCAAACTTTGCTTGACTGATGAAAATTCCATCATCGCCTTGCTTGATTTATAGACCAAGAAAGAAATTAAGCTCTCCCATCATTAACATTTCAAATTCCTTCTTCATCTGCTGCTTGAGTTATTTGCATAGCTTTTCATTAATTGCTCAAAAAATGATGGCATCAACATAGATTTAGACTAGCAACACATCTTGATGCTTTCTCTTGATGAAAAGGGTTGTATCTGCCTTTCCTCTGACACAAACTTTATTGAGTAAAAAGTTAGTCAGCCTTTCATACAAAGTTCTTGGAGCTTGCTTCAATCCACAAAGAGCCTTCTTCAACTTGAAGATATGGTCTAGATAATTTGTATCTTCAAAGCATGGGGGTTGTATAACATAGACTTCTTCGTGAATGTAACCATTAAGAAATGCACTCTTGACATCCATTTGAAATAACTTGAAGTTCATATGAGAGGCAAAAGAATATAGAATTCTTATGGCTTCAAGTCTTGGTACTGGTGTAAAGGTTTCACCATAGTCATTGCCTTCTTGTTGATTATAGCCTTGAGCAACTAATCTGGCTTTGTTTCTGCCAACCTTACCAGCTTCATCTAGCTTGTTCCTGAAAACCCATTTGGTGCCAATGATTGGCTTGCCTCTGGGTTTTTCCACCAAATCCCAAACTACATTTCTTCTAAATTTGTCTAGCTCTTCTTGCATTACAATCATACAGTTGTCATCAAACTCAGCATCTTTAAATTTATTGGGTTCAATCAATGAGACAAAAGCTGAGTGGCTCATCATTTTGTTCAGTTGACCTCTAGTTAGCACTGGATTTTGCACACTATCAATGATCTTCTCAGCTGGGTGATCTTTTCTTGCTCTGACTTCCTATAGTAGATCAGGATCAGCTCTTTGAGCTACGGACATTGGTTGAGCCTCATTAACATCACCAAATTTGATGGATTGGTCCAAGTCAACTTCATAATCTTCTTTTTCTGGAATTGGATAAGGAATTACAATGGCTAACTAATTGATCCATTAACTTGATCTTGTTTCTTTTCATCATCATTGGCTTCTCTACATGCATTGTTAGTTTCATCAAAATCTATATGCATGGACTCCTCTAAAGTGCTAATTCTCTTCAAATACACTTTATTTGCCCTACTGTGTGTTGAGCAACCCAGAAAGATTCCTTCATCATCCTCAGGATCAAGATTAGCCAATTGATCTTGAGTATTTAATATGAAGCATCTACAACAAAAGGCATTGAGATGACCAACCTTAGGCTTGCGCCCCTTCCAAAGCTCATAAGGATTTTTGTTCAAAACTAGGTGAATTAAAACCCTGTTTAGAATATAATAAGATGTGTTAACAGCTTCTCCCCAGAATTGCTTTATTAGATTGTTATCACTCAGCATAGAATGACCCATCTCCGCAATAATGCGATTCTTTATCTCGATATCCCCATTCTGCTGAGGTGTGTGAGGAGTAGAAAAATTGTGGTCAATACCATGCTTAGAATAGAATTCCTCAAACTGCCTATTTTTGAATTCTCTTCCATGGTCACTGCGGATTCTATCAATTTTAAGGCCTTTTCATTCATGATCTGGGTAGCCAACCTAGAGAATGATTCAAATGTTTCATCTTTGATGGCAAGCAAGATAATCCAAGTGAACCTAGTTAGATCATCTATAATCATATGGGTGTATTACATTCCACCTAGACTTATTGGCAATACATGCCCAAACAAATCTGTGTGCAAAAGATCAAGGGGACGAGAAGAAGATATATCAGCTACTGGTTTAAAGGTCTTCTTAAATTATTTTTCAAGTTGGCATGCTCAGTAGAGTCCATCTTTTTCAAAAGCTAGATTGGGTAAACCATCCACAAGTTCATTTACAGCTAATTTGGACAGATTGGTCATATTGATATGTCCTAACCTTTTGTGCCATAGACATGAGTTTTCTTCCTTAGAAACTAATAAATATCATTAGAGCCAAGGGATAAATCAATCATATAAACATTATTAATTATAGGAGTATAAAGAATAGTTTGGTTAGAGTTACAATCAATGACTGAGCAGCACGCTGAGTCAAAAATCACTTTCCTGCCTTTTGTCACACAGCTGAGCCACGCTTAGCAAGTTGAACTTTAGGCCTTTCACCAGAGACACATTTTCAATTGAAGGCTTGACTCCTACTGTGCCATTGCCAACAATCTTTCCCTTCTGTTTATCTCCAAAACTGACACTTCCATCCTTCTTTCGCTCCAATGTGATGAATTGGCTTTCATCACCTGTCCTATGCCTCAATCATCCATTATCCAAATACCACATTCTACTGTCATCAGTGGATATCAGGCTCACCTACAGAACAATTAAGTTTTCTTATGTACCCATGCTTTTCATTGGCTGGGTCCTCCCTTGTTAGTGGTGTTAATCCTAGACCAGTCATGCTCATCATAGTAACCATTTTTGTGTCTACACATGATAGTTGCATGTCCTAATTTACCACAAAAATTACAAGTGACCTTAGGATTAGGCCTGCTCACTTTACTCTTTTGAGAAACCTTCTTAGAGTGGTAAGTGAGGTTACTTCAAGTATTCCTATTTGGTTGAGGAGGGACCCACACATTTTTCAAAGTTGTTTATTCAGCAGCTAACTCATTCATTTTCTTAATGAGCTTGTTGTTATATCCATCATGGTACTCAGCTTTTTCCATAAGTTATAAGATGTCAAGTGAGGTAGAGGAGTTACAATCCTCTAGATCATCACACCTCCTCTGGAGTACTTTGATGTACTTGGCTGACTTCTTAGTCATGTTAATAGCATCATTAAGTACTACAACAAGTTCATCTGATGACAAAGGGGGTTTAGAATTTACCTCAAAGTGTTTTCCTTTGTCTTTTTCCTATTAGCTGGCTGGTTAGCAGTGGAAGTTGTTAGTGGGTTAACCGATACTGCATTTCAACTAGGCTGGTCATCAATGGTGATGAGACATACATTTTTAAAGTCTTGTCGATCCTCATCAGAAGATGATGACTCCTACTCAGGGTCACTCCATGTTGCAGCAAGAGCCTTCTTATCTCTCTTCTTCTTGAACTTGTCCTTCTTGGCTTTAGGACAGCTGGATTGAATATGCCCCTTCTCACCATATTCAAACCACTTGATATCTTTGCTATGATCTTTGTGTGGTCTTTCATCATCACCTTTCTTGTACTAGCTCAGCTTCTTGAACTTGTCAAAATTCCCATCTTTCTTTAAGAATCTTCTGAATTTCTTGGTCATCAAGACCATCTCTTCTTTTCTTTCCTTTGGATATTCTCCTTCTGAGGAATCATCAACTTTTAGAACAATAACCCTGCTAGAGCTTTCTCTCTCATTGTGATTGAACTTCTTAGACTCATCCTTATCTTGTTTGAGCGACATATTATGAGTCAACAAAGTTCCCATCAGCTCATCAAAATTGTAAATCTTCAAATCTTGAGCTTCTTCAATAGCACTCTTCTTTGCATCCCATTCAAGTGTTAGACTTCTCAGAATCTTCTTGATAGTCTCCTCTTTAGTGAAGTTCTTGCCAAGTATTTTCAGCTTATTGATATTGTTTATGAATCTAGTGTTCATGTTAGAGATGTCCTCTTTGGGTTGCATATGAAACATCTCATATTCTTTTGTCAGAATTTTTATTTTAGACTCCTCGATCTTGTTAGTGCCTTCATAGGTTACTTCTAACTTCTTCGAGATCTCATTTGCAATCTTACATCCAGATACTTAATTGAACTTAGTTGCATCAAGAGTATAGTGAAGATAGTTGATAGCAGCTGCATTTTCTTTTAGTGTGATCAGGTCTTGACTGTCCCATTCATCAGAGTACTTATCAACTCTTACTCCATTCTTTACAATGGATGGAAAAAATGGCCCTTCAATAATAGCCAACCAAGAAAACATACTTTGAGACCGAATGAAATTCTTCATTATGTTCTTCTAGTAAGTGTAGTGTTCTCCATTGAAAATGGGAGATCTTGTGACTGACATGCCTTCAAGAAGAATGTATGCTTGGGCCTTTCCACTGGATTCTCCTCCTTTTTACACCATGGTCTTTATCCCAAGATTGTAAGATCTTCAGAATAAGAACTCACTATGATACCACTTGTTAGTCCCTATGCATACACTCAGTGAGTTAGAGGTGGCGTGAATGACTCGCTAGATTAAAATAGGTAACTGTTTCCCGATTAAGGAATCCTCATTGAGTTAGTCAGCGGGCTGACCAGAAACTGAGTAAAGCTTCAACAGTAAAGAAAAGAACATAGAGATTTTATACTGGTTCGACTACCTATGCCTACATCTAGTCCCAAGAAAGTGTCTTGGCTTTAATCCACTAATCTCAACTCCTTTGCCCTAGGCAGAGAAGCCTTTTACAGAGTTTTCCAAGCACAACTGAGTACCCTCCTTACTATAATCACTCACCTACTAAGTAGAATTCCCTCTTCTACCAGCAACTCAATAGAGTCTAAACAATAGTTGGATTCAACTTATAGAAATGTTGATCGAGTTACAATAATCGAATATTACAATTCTGTTGACATATTCTATTCTCTCCTATTCCAAAGCAGATTCTCACTGAGTAGTTCTTTCTTGATTGAATTTCTATAAAGCTTTGGAATTGACAAAGTTTGAGCTTCTTCAAAATTCAGGTGTACTCACCAAGTTCTAAAACTTGCCTTCTTGCTCTTTTTATAGATGAAATCAAGAATGTAGCTGTTGAACTTGCCTTGGCATCTTCTGTTGGTCTAGATTCATGGTTTGAACATGCAAAGTAAGCATGATGGAAATTCAAAATTTAATCTAAAGTCCAAGATCTCCTAAGCATGGCATGGTTGACAACATAAACTAGTCTATTATTATTCTAGGTTATAAACACTTATAAAAGGGCCTAATAATAATTTAACAACGTACCAGTTGAAGCATGAATCCCAAAGTTAGTAGAGTGACCCCTCAGGTGCGTGCAAAGAACCCAAATTAGAAGCCTCTTTAATTGATCCATACGAGCACTACCGACCATAAACTTCTAAAAAGGGAGCACCAAAAAATAAGTGGAAGACAACTAGATCTTCCTAACAAATTTATTCTAGAAGAAATTGTCTTAATTTTCTATTCAAAGTAAATACATCTTTCGATGGATTACTTATGAGAACCAGAACAACTAAAAGAATAAGAGAGAGGGAGAGAGGCACACAAAAATTGGATGAAAAATAATGAGAGAGGAGCTCTCTATTTATAGGTATTAGGGACATATTAAAAAACAATTAAATTCAAGCTTTATTCAATTCGAAATTAAATAGACATGACCTTTTAGTCATTTACTAAACAAGAAAGAGTTAGAGTTAAATTCAAATGTTTTTCATTGTTATTCAATTCAATTAATTAATCTAATTAATTAATTAATAGAATAAACAATTCCTATTTAATAGCAAATAGAATCAGACTTGAATTACAACTCTAATTAAATAATCATTCAATTAATTAATAATAAATTAATTAATTTAATAATTGATTAATTAGTTAAATAATAATTAAAAATCATTTAATAAATACTAAATTAGAAACAAAATGGAAATTGGACTCTATATCCAAGTGGGACACTGCTGTCCCAAACCAGCAGTGTTACATGGGCCTATTGCCCGCGCTGTAAGGTGTCGATAACGTGCGGGTCTCCCTTGGCCCCTAGATGAGAGGCGGGTCCCATTGGGAGTTAGTTGGATTTAGGCGTGATGAAACCTTTTTAGTTTAAGTTTGCACAATTAGCCAATTTTAATGAATAATAGAATCGAGACCCAAATCTCGATACAAATGATAGAGTCGCTACCTAAGTTATCAACTTGGGAAAGAGTTTTGGTATAGTTGCCATTGGGCGGGAGACTCATACCTTTTGGATCAGAGATTCGGGTATCGGATGAGTCACTTATTTCTCATTTAGTTAATTCAAAATGACTTTCATCGCGTAAAACCGTTTTATCATCATCATTTGGGGAATTATTACAGAAAGTCTAGTTTTATACACTCTTTCATGCATTCAATAGTTTATAATAAATCACTAGCAGTAAAAAGGGGAATAAAATTACAGCCGGGGGAAATGGGGGATTGTGAGTGAACCTATAAATTTGTTCAAAGTTATAAAAAAAAAAATAAATTCCCCTGCATCCACAAAGATTAGCACAGTTTAGAGCACATCATAAGTCAACATTTTGTTAGGAAATATGTAATTATGTTAGCTTGGTGGTTTTGCGATCGATAGTGCTTGGACGGCTTCTAGGATCGGAGAGAAATAACTTGTCTTCAGCGTATTTTATTAAGAAAACGCATTTTAACTTTTGTGGGTTTATTTACCGAATTATTAGTGAAAATAATCACATGGCAAATGGTGAGTTTTGATTGATTTTTACGAACTAAAAGAGAATTTTGGGTGTTGCCTAGGGGCCAGTACCCATATGGGTGGGGTGGGACCCGTACGGCTACTAGCAAGGATCGGTATGGGTATTGGGGATCCGTATGGGTCCTGTCTAGTCCCGGACAGAAACTCAGTTTAATTTAACAAGCAGATTCATGGAGGAGTAACGAAATAAAAATGGGATTTCCATCCGTATGAGTATGGAGCACCAATTTAATATTCCTAAGGACATGAGGTGCCAACAAGGCTCATATGGATTAGGACCAGACTCAAAACATGAATAAAAGAGCAGACATAATTTAATAGATGGAGAGCGATATATGAATAATTGAGATGTGAGTGTTTGTGCGGACAGAAACTCCCCCAATCCTTAATATAAACCTAGAAAGGAATAAAATGTAGGCAAAATCAATGTGGATTGGTTTTCTCTTATTTTATAACTTCTATGCCTCTTCTATACCCTTGCTATAACCTCAAGAACTTGCTAGAATTATTTCCATATTTTAGTATTTGCTTTTTCTTACGTTTTCTAAGTTGTGCTCCCTTTGAAATGTGAAGAAATGCCTCATATTTATACGGGAAATTAGGTCTGGATGCATTATATGGCTGATTTTATTTATTTATGGTAGATTATATTCGTTTATGGCAGATTACATTCATTTATGGCATATAACATTCATTTATGGCAGATTTGGGGCATTAAAACTGACTGTTTGGGGATCTAAGGAACCGGTAAGGGTGGCCCGAACCTAAATGGGTCCCGTTAGGATCGAATTGGATAATTCTGCTAGTTTTTGGACCAATACGGGTTGGTTGGACCCGTACGGGGTCCGGGGACCCATATAGGGTTCGGGGGATTTGTACGGGTCTAACCGGTTGACTCATATAGATCCGAATCAACCCATATGGACTGGTACGGATACATATGGATCGATATGGATCATTACAGACCAATACAGACTAGTCCGACCAGTTTCACCTGAAACTTCCCAAAACTGCCCGAAATCGACCGATTTTTACCATTTTAGACCTTATAGGGCTTAGGTACTAGTTTTTTGAGGTTTAGGTTTGACAAAGCTTGACTAAAGTTCATTAAAATCACTCCAAGTAGATAACACCTGGAGAAGGATGCATTATACAGTTCTCATCATCATTTTGAGAGAAGGATCATTAAAATTAAGTGCTCATCGACAGCCCCTCATTGGAACATTGTAGATACGAATATGTATGATATTTTGATATGACCGAGGGTTTAGAAATTATACCTAAGGTGATGACAGGGGTGATTTCCTTTCTCTAGCTAAACTCCTTTCCTGAGGGTCCCTTTCTTGAGGCAGACGACTTTCCTTTGCCGATGTGTATCCCTTTCTTGAGGCGGATGACTTTCCTTTGCGGATGCATATCCCTTTCTTAAGGCAGATGACTTTCCTTTGCTGATGCGTATCCCCTTTTTGAGGCAGATCAACTCTCTTGGCTGATGGTGTTTCCCTTTCCTAAGGCGGATTGACTTTCCTGGCTGATTGTATACCCATTTCTTAAGGAAGATCGACTCTCATGGTTGATGGTTTATCCCTTTCATAAGGCAAATGACTCTCTTAACTGATGGTGTATCCCTTTCTTAAGGCGGATCGACTTTCCTAACTGATGTATCCCTCTCTTGAGGCAGATAACTTTCCTGACTGATGATTTTGAATGTCTTGTAAAGAGACAACAATCAAGCACCGAGTTAGTCATTGTCTAAGCAGACACATCTTTATTCTTAATTGACTTTGGTATGAACAAAAATTTTTGCCCCTTCAATTAAGAATAAAGATGTGTAGATGGGGGGATGCCCCTGGATAATGTGTAAACTAAGTGCGAGAAATGTCGGGTTGAGCCCAATTACTTTAGGATAGAATGCCCCTTGGAAGAGTCCTTCTTCAAGAATGCCCCTAGATTTACTGTAATGATTAAGTAAAGAGATGTTGGGTTGGTCCCAACTTGACTTGGTATGCCCCTAGCGTGCCCCTTCTACTGGCTGGCACTCCCTCTTGGTAAGAAATCCAGCTTGAAATTAGAAGAGAGTGCTCGTATGCTTGCTTGGGATGGGCTTGAGTTGAGCCAGAGTGTAGCTAATTTTCCACTATAAAGGTCTTTATAATGTTGTGATATGGGTGGGTTCCTTTCTTAAGGCAAACTCCTTTCCTTAGTGTTCTTTTCTTAAGGCGAACATCACTCCTTTGCTACGGATATCCCTTTCTTAAGGCAGATGACTTTTCTTTAACTGATGCTAGTGTATCCCTTTCCTAAGGTGGATGGTTCTCCTTCTGATGGTGTATCCCTTTCCTAAGGCAGATGACTCTCCTACTACTAGTGTATCCCTTTCCTAAGGCAGATCCTGCTGTTGGTGTAACCCTATCCTGAGGCGGACGACTCTCTTGGTGAGGAATTTGAATAACTTGTTAAGCGATAGTAAAAATGTTGAGTTTAGTTACTATCTAAAATGAAGATGTGTGGATTGGGTTTGATCCCTGATGAAATGCAAACTAAGTTTAGATATATTGGGTTTGGTGCAACTATTTTGAGCTGGAATCCTCCCTAGGGGGTGGCCCTATGGGAGCTGACTGATGAGGAGATAGCTGTTGAATGGCTAGTCCATTTGGATCACTGGGGAGAAATAGCTCGGGGGCAATTTCACTTGTTTAGAGCAAGGTGTTCTTGGGACATCCTAGCTTCTAGGGAGTATCCTTGGTAACTATCTCGAGAAAGCTTGACAAGTTGGGGGGGTATCCTTATGATACTACTCTAACTGGGGAATGGTTCCTTTAACCATCTGATCATCGAGGATAAAGATTGGCTTATTATGGGGATAATGGGGATGCCCCTTTGAATGTTCCATCTGCTGGGGAACAAACTATCCTGATGTGGATGCTCTATTGGAGAAAAGGTGCCCCTTTAGTTGGCCTTCAGCTTTTGTCTTGTCTGATATACAGGGGAAAAATAAGTTTTATCAGAATATAACCTGAAATGGTACATCTTAATTCTTAACTTTGTGATGAACACAAAATTTTGACCCTTCAATCAAGTATTAAGACGTACTATGGTTCTGCCCTAATTAACTGTAAAGGATGAGGGAAGAGATGTTGGGCTGGTCCCAATCTTATTTTGGCATACTTCTGGAGTGGCCTGACTAGTGGGGGAAAATATCCTATGAGTGGCTTAACTACTTGGGAGCAAGTCTCCTAAATGAGTTGGATTGCTATGGGGTGCCCCTAGGAAAGAGAAACTTAGTTGTTGGGGGGGGAGGGGGGGTTCCCGAGGAAATTGCCTTGGATGGCTTGACCGGTTGGGGGGATGCCCCTCGGATGGTTCACTTGTTTGGGAAATGATCCCTCCAACGGTCTAGTTGCTGGGAATGCTTCTTGGGAAGATGCCCCTTGGTTTGTGCCCCTTGGATGGCGCCTTTGTTAGGTATGTCCTTTGAATGATGCCCCTTAGGTGGTAGTGTTGCTGGGGGAGTTCCTTCTTTTCCTATAGATACCTCTCCTTGGGTTCCTACACATGATAAAGAAATCGGTTAGTAAAGCTTCAAGATATGAGGGTCGGAACTTGCCCCAATTAAAAGAAAAGACTGAGTTTAGCGATCTTGGGTTGGTCCCAACTCAAACCACGGTGCCCCTGGTATGCCCCTTCTACTGGCTAGCACTGCTTGGGAGTGCCCCTCGGGTGTTTGATAATGAGGGGATGTCCCTTGACTAATCCCACTACTGAGGATTGAAGGGCTGGCCCTCGATTGACTTCTTTGCTACGGAGGTGTCTTCCAAGATGGCTTTTCTACTGGGGATTTCCTCTAGGATAACATTTCCTTGGTTCGAGAAAGAATCTCTTATCTTGTGGGGATTTTTTCCCCTTAATGTTTTGATCAATTAGGGATCCTCCCTTTGAATGAACCTTGTTAAACTGTTGTTTCACCTTTGCAGTTCTCGTATAAGACTGTGGGAGCCCTAAGCTTCTATAGGAAGTGGCATGAGGAGATTTGAGCTGCTGGGGATACTGAGTTGCTGGCCCATATTGACTCATTCAGGTTCACTGGTATCGTTAAGGCCATTCCTTAAGCCCTGAAGACATTGGCTCCTGGTGCTATATCGGTCCTGATAGAGGGATGGTCCGGGATGATGCACACTTTCCACTTGCCTATTTAGGAGGTCACTGTCACTCCCTTGGACATGTACGCATTGATGGGATTAGACTAGAGTGGGGACATCTTCCAATTTGATGTCTACACCGATAGATGGAATTCCTGGCCTAAGGTGAAGGCCTATATAGAGAGATTACTTAGGCTCCATCTTGGATGAGCTCAAGAATGGGGAATTTCATGATTACTGGATCGGGCAGCCGCGCCCCATTGCCACAGAGAGGATGGATCAATAAGCCCAATCTTTCCTGCTAACATTCCGTACCTACTATCTTCTTCCTAGTCTACTCGAGCAACCTCAACTATGGTTTGCTCTCAGTTCTCAAGGATCTTGCTGATGTGCCAGGCAAGAATTAGTGTCGGGCCATCCTGGCATAATTGTACTACGGGCTGGATGTCGGAGTTGGAGGCAAGCAGTTTGAGCTCAAGATTCTTCATTTGATCCTGTTGGTAATTCTCAAACTAATTTTTTATGCTTTAACATTTGATTCCAACTGTGCTGTAGTTAATCTTTACTTTGTATTATTTTGTATATTTGGGACTTCAAGCATCGACTCATCTATAGGCCAAGCTTGCCCATGCAGCTTGAGACATCACACATCATTTTCAGATGGATGGGGCCTTGGGCTAGGGCCTGACTATAGCACAGTATAGAGAGTTTCTTCACTAGCTGCGCTCTGATTGGGTAAACTTCTTTCATGCTAAACCTGTATCTTACATTTCAACAAACTGTTAGTAGAAATTGTATTTACGAGGTTGTGATATTTATAGTGCATTTGCTTTGTGCAAGTCATTCGAGACCCATGGGAGGGGTTGGATATATATGGGGCCATTGAGCAGATGCGAGCTGGCGTGGACGATTGCTGCTTCGTGCTGAGTCTCCTTTCTCCCTAGAGTGGTACTTCTGAGATAGGGTCCAAGACCGGAGAACCAGCGTCACTGCTACCCCGGCTGAACTAGAGCCACCGACGAAGCGCTCTCGTACTTTAGGGGGTATGAGAGAGGGGGGCCTCTAGACTGATTTGGACACTTCCTTCCGACTCCTTGATCATTCGGGGAAGAGAGCTATTAGGGAGCTCGAGGTGTCGGTCCATACCAAACACTTTACTCCCTCTAGCTCCACTCATATAAGGAATTTTCTACTTTAATTTTGCCCTGTTAATAAATGCTTAAAATATCCCATTCTGACATGGTTTTCTCTCTCAAGTGATCGTAGCTG
This sequence comes from Euphorbia pulcherrima, assembly GCA_947683365.1. NCBI lineage: Eukaryota > Viridiplantae > Streptophyta > Magnoliopsida > Malpighiales > Euphorbiaceae > Euphorbia > Euphorbia pulcherrima. Next base: position 20,949,552 of record CANTUS010000007.1, on the reverse strand, counting down.
AGGCAAAGAGGATCGCTAGAGGTTTCTTCTTCATCTGGGACCTACTGCTGGCTTAGGATGCACTAACCTCAGTAAGTTTCTTTTACCTATAAAATTTAACAAACTATGCATGATGCATGCCATGACATTTATATATGTGTTCTGATCTTATGGCTTTCATTGTAGACCCTATTGGCTATAGAGCGCACTAAGTCCACCCAAGACTTGGATGCTTCTGAGGAGAAAGCTAGGTTCCTGGAGGGGCAGCTGTAACCAGCCACTACTGAGGCTGACCAAGCTAGAGTGGAGATCATTTGGGCGAGGGCTGAGATTGAGATGTTGTGGGGCCAACTAGCACGGATGACCGAGGATAAATAGACATTAGAGCCATCTGATTTTATGTTCGAGGATGACCTTTCTGCCTATCAAGTGGCACTGATAGTGACCCAAAGGGGCGGAGGTAAGTATGAGATAGACTAGCATGTTGGGGGAGCCGATACTACTACTGAGGATGCCGTAGGGACTGAGGACCAGGTGACGATTAACATGGATGACCTATTGCCGGATACACATGACCGAACTTCAGAGGATCCCTCATTAGCTTAGATTAAGATGTATTTTTACTTTCTGGACGTTTGATACTTTTTGGCCCTACGTGGCTTACTTTGGTGTAAACTTGAATTGGTACTTTCAGCATTTAACTTTTTATGCATGCTAATTTTTCTTTTCCTGTATTGAGATCATTGAATATTACCGCTTGTAGACCCGTATTACTACTTGGTATAGCTAACAATGAGACTGAGTCTGGCTGGTTTAAAATTAACACTCTTGGGGATACGTTCCATCAAGTGATTTCATAGTGAGGGGACCAAGTGATGTTCTAACTTTTTCATAGGCAATTTGATGTGAGATGACCTATAGAACATTTATTTTCACTTCTTTTTTTCCTGATTTTTGCCTGCACTTTCCTTCAAGGCTCAGTTCAGCAGACCTTTCCTTTATTTTTGCTTTAACTTTTTTCCTAGATCGCTCTTTCGAGTTTTCAATCCAACAAGCTTTTTCTTTTGTTTTTCTTTGCCTTAATTTTTATCGGGACCGCCCTTTCGGGTTTTCAACCCAGCATGCTTTTTCTTTTTTTGGAGGGGGATGCTTCATCTTGTCGGGTGGCACTGATGCCCACTCAAGTGGTGGGAGTTGAGCAGGAGGTAGAGAAGTGAGTAGAGGAGATCACTATTGCCGCTAGGAGTATAGCAAGAGTTCCACAGACTAGGGTTCCTGATCTGCCTACTGCAGATGTTGGTGAGGCAGAGGATCAAGTGATGATAAATAGGGATGACCTGCTGGCAGATGTACAGGACCAGACTTAGGATGAGTATAGGGATAGGACCCCCTAGTAGCTTAGATTAGGCCGTGCTTTTCTTGCTTGTCTAGGTCCTTGATTGATCCTTTGCCTCGAGGATACTGATGTCTTGTCCTTCTTTGATAAAGGCTTAAATTACTGGTGAATTGATTGGTAACCAAACTTTTGAAGCTCTAGATTACTGAAAGACTAGCTTGACTGAGACCGACGAGTACTACTGAGATTTGGATCAGATCCGTATGCTAGTTGGGGACCCATTTGGTTTAGGACTAGGCTTAAGTCAAACCAGAGCCCGACTGGATTGCCCTTGTAAATGCCTTTATACTGTTGTTGTGTTTCTCTCTAGTGGGAACCTTGTCTTGAATCTGAAAAGAGGATCTGTATGCCTTTTGTAGATTTGTACAGGTTTATATAGATGCCCATACTTCTTTGCGCTAGCGATTTCATCGGATGAGATTCATTCTTTGCATATTGGGGGATTGTGTCCTTTGATGAGTCCAAACTGTACCATGTTGCAAGCTAGACTATGATAGTGGAAGCACTTAGCGCTTCTAATTTGAGTTCTAACTTTGGCATAGATTGCTTCATGTGATGCGGTCTATCAAACTGATTTTGTATTTTTCTTTTCTTTTGTCTTAACTTTTGCCTAAATTGTCCTTGGCGGCTTAATTCAGTAGACTTTCTTCCTTATCTTAACTTTTTCCTGAACTGCCATTGGCGGCTCAATTCAGTAGACTTTCTTTCTTGTCTTAACTTTTGCCTAAATTATCCTTGGCGGCTTAATTCAGTAGACCCTTTTTTTGTCTTAACTTTTGCACGAATTGTCCTTGGAGGCTCAATTCAATAGACTTTTCTTTTCTTTTCGCATCTTAGTGGTGTCCACACTATAGCATGGTGCAAGTTGGATGATGCTAATGGAAGCACTTAACACTTTGGATGATGTGTGATATCGAGTGCAAAACTAATGATGCCAACTGTGAAACGTTTCTATTACAAATGATGCTTGAAGAACAAAAGCAAGTGCAAAATACTGGCATTTTTGAATTGAGTTCTAACTTTTACATAGACCGCTTGATGTGATGCAATCTATCGAACTGATTTTGTATTTTTTTCTTAACTTTTGCCTGAATTGTCCTTGGTGGTTCAGTTCAACAAACGTTTTCTGACTTTTGCATAAGCCTTATTTCTTTTATGGCATATCTGTATTTTGTCTTTTGTGGAATGATACGCGTAGTACAGATAAAGAGCACAAAACGTAGAGAAAAAATTGATGTTCACATACTTCCAATTATTTCACTTAAAGACAAGAATGCATTCATAAGGCCAGGATTCTTAGCAATTCATAACATGTTCATTGATGAAATTAAATTTGAATGCATAGGCAATGGTAATAGTTTCCAATGGTTAACCCTTACCTGCTTTTTGGTCCTTTTACAGATTTTCTAGAAAGCAGCTAACATTTTTCTCTCGATGTCCTAACTTTTGCCTAAGCCACCCTTTTCGGGTTTTCAACTTAGAGGGCTTTACTTTTGTGTTGGGGTACCCTAACTTTTGCCTGACCAGTTTGTAGAATACTGATCAACGGGTTGTACCCTAATTTTTGCCCGAGTAGTAGATGACCACTCGCCGGGTGATTTATTCTTTATATTTTTTTGGCGTACTGCTTTTTTTGTGATTTATTTTTTTAACCTAGACATGAAAGTGCTTAAGCCTTTCTTTATTCACTGGATTCACAAACACATTTCCATCCATATCCCTGAGCTTAATTCCTCCCTTACCCAGGATTTTCTCAACCACGAATGACCCTTCCCAATTAGGCCTGAACCTGCCCTCTAGCATTAGTGTTAACTTGGTGTAGCTGTTTGAGAATTAGATCACCCGCCTTAAGGGGTTGCTTTGGGGAAGCTTGGGCCATTTAGTGTTGGAATGGACATGTTTTTCTCTTTTGTGAAAGAAGGAGGTCGTGTCATTGTGGGGAAGGTTTGATCATTATGTAGGGTGAGGGATCTTCTTTCTTTTGAACAAATGGAGAAAGCATTTTTGGAGGGATATTTTGATAGGAATATAGGTCCAAGGGAGGAACCTAAGAAATGCCCATTTGTTGGATGTGATGGTTTACCCTTTTGAAGTTTTTGCAAGAGCATTGGATTTGAGCTCGACTTGATTTTGGATTTGTGTTGTAAGATCTTTTCCTTCTGTGCTGTTTTTGATGTGGTGTATGTCTTCATCTTTTTTTTAAATTTTTTTGGCTCTTGGTTTTCTTTCTTAGAGATGTGTATCTTCCTCCCCCCTTATGGAAAAATATGAGCTAAGACCCAAGGCTATCATGTTTACTAAGCACTTTTCATCTCTCCTTTTTTTATGGTAAGTTTTAACCATTGGAACCTTATTTCATTGCAGTGTGCTCAAATTCAATTTCTTTAATAAACATGATGAGATTTTTAAGAATGTTGATTTTATAAGTGCACGATATCCTTAAGAATGAAATACTCAAACATAATGTGAATGAATCAATTTATTCGTGATATGCGTTATAAGTGGCATTGTGTACTAGCAACGTTGAAAGGTTACCTCATCCTCGAAATCATCCTCCTTATGTGGAGGGTCTTCATCTTCAATCTAGGTAGGATTCCATCGATGAATTGGTAGTCTCCTAATCCTGAGCTTCTACTTGTATTGGCACTAGTCCTCTTTCTGCTTCATCAATGTACTCCAATTCCTCAAATATTTCCCACTTTTTAGCCTTTTCGGGGATCTAATCTTCCCCTCTTGTGGCTTAGATCGGAGGTGAAGTTTATTGAGCATTTGTAGTCACACCAAAGGGTAGACCTGTTGGATGACGGAAGGATGTCCCCTTAGGTGTGGCTACACAGTTGAGAACTTTGCTAGCTCCCCCAAATTGAAATACTAGTGGCACAAATCCTTGGCTAGGATTGATAGACAAACTGATGGGTGGCGGAACTATCGTACCTCCTAATTGAAAAGGATTGCTAAATTGACCATACGGACTAACTAAACCCTAACTATTCAAACTGACTGGATGATATACTACTAAGAGACGGAGGTGGAGATTCAACCCTGATTGAACTGAATTCAGATGAGTAGAAACTCGAATGCGGACCAAATGAACTTAAGATGGTTGCGAAGCTTTGATTCTTGCTCAGGTGAGAACCAAAGATCAACACATACAGGGGTTCAATTATGTATGAGGCATGTATAATGATGTATGATGAGGTTAATATATATAGATAGAGTGCATCTAAGATAGTGTGCAGTAATTTTCCCAAATGATGAAAAAGAAAGCGGTTTGAATTAAGTAAATGATTTTTGGTGCTCATCTTAATCTTTTAAGCTTTTAAAATAAACCAAAATTTTGCAATTTAAACGATTAGTATCCCCAGCGGGGTCACCATTGTGAGGTGTCGATGACGTGTGGGTCTCCTTTGGCGCTTGGGTGAGAGGCGGGGCCCACTAAGGGTTGGTTGGATTTAGGCGTGATGAAACCTTTTTAGTTCAAGTTTGCACAATTAGCCAATTTTAATGAATAAGAGAATTGAGACCCAAATCTCCATACAAAAGATAGACTCACCACCCAAGTTGTCCACTTGGGAAAGAGTTTTGGTATGGTTCCTATTAGGAGGGAGACTCATACCTTTTGAATTAGAGATTCAGGTATCACATGAGTCACTTATTTCTCATTTAGTTAATTCAAAATTACATTTGCCGTGTAAAACCATTTCATTTTCATCATTTGGGGAATTGTTAGAGAAAGTCTATTTTTCTACACTCTTTCATGCATTCAATAGTTTATAATAAAGCACAAGTAGTAAGAAGGGGAATAAAATTACAACCGGGGGAAAATGGGGGATTGCAAGTGAACCTATACATTTATTCTAAGTTATAAAGTAAAATAAAATAAATTCCCCTGCATACAGAAAGATTAGCACAATTTATAGCACATCGTAAGTCAGCATTTTGTTAGGAAAAATGTGATTATGTTAGCGTGGAAGTTTTGTGATCGATAGTACCCGGACAACTTCTAGGATCGGAGAGCAATAACTGGTCTTCTGCATAATTTGTTATGAAAACACATTTTAACTTTTGTGGGTTGATTTACCGGATAAGTAGTTAAAATGAACGCATGGCAAATGGTGAGTTTTGATTGATTTTTACTAGTTAAAAGAGAATTTTAGGTTCTGCGTGGAGGCCAGTACTCGTATGGGTGGGGTGGAACCTATATAGCTAATGGGGGAGCACCAGTACGGGTATTAGGTACCCGTACGGGTCTTGTCTTGTCCCAGGCAGAAACTCAGTTTAATTTAACAAGCAGATTCATGGAAGAGTAACAAAATAAAAATGGGATTTCCTTCCGTATGAGTATGGCATGCCGTTTTAATATCCCTAAGGACATAAGTTGCCAACAAGGCTCATATGGGTTAGAACCATACCTAAAATAGGAATAAAAGAGCAGATAAAATTGAATAGATGGAGAGCGATAAATAAATAATTAAGATGTGAGTCTCTTTGAAACTCAGGAGCGTTACCTTTACACTGTGAATCCACTTTGGAGCGATTCCAATGCCGAATGGAAACTTTGTCAAAGTAGATGGAGAAATGATGGATTTAGGACTCTTTAGGTAAGTGTTTGTGTGGACTGAACCACCCTCAATCCTAAATATGAAGCTAGAAAGGAATAAAATTTGGGCAAAACCAATGTGGAATGGTTTTCCTCCTATTATATAACTTCTATGTCTCTTCTATACCCTTGCTATAACCTCAAGAACTTGCTAGAATTATTTCCCTATAGTAGTATTTGCTTTTTCTTATATTTTCTCAACTGTGCTCCCTTTGAAATGTGAGAAATGCCTCCTATTTATAGGGAAAATTAGGTCTAAACGCATTAAATGACTGATTTTATGCATTTATGGCAGATTGTATTCATTTATGGTAGATTATATTCATTTACGGTAGATTTAGGGCATTAGAACTAACTGTTTAGGCTTTTGGGGGACCAATCCCATTAGGACAAAATTGGGCAATTCTTGAAGTTTTTGGAATGGTACGGGTTGGTTGGACCCGTACGGGTTTGACCAATCGACCTATACGGATTCGAGTCGACCCGTATGGACCGGTACAGATACATATGGACCTGTACAGACTGGTCTAACCGGTTTTGCCAGAAACTTCCTCAAACTACCCGAAACTACCCGAAATCTACTGGTTTTGACTATTTTAGACCTTTTAGGGCTTAGGTGCAAGTTTTTTGAGGTTTATGTTTTACAAAGCTTGACCAAACTGCTTTGAAATCACTCCAAGTAGATAACACATGTAGAAGGATGCATTATATGGCTCTCATCATCATTTCATGAGAAGGATCATTAAAATCCAATGCTCATACGCGCATCAACATGCGCCAATGCATAGGCCTATCCCATTTAGCACATAGCTCTTGTGGGCTGTGCGCACCACGTAGCGCGTAGGCCTTAGCTTGCAAGCTGGTCCTAGCACGGGCTACTCTAAGCAGCCTGGTATGCGCAAGGCTTGTGGGCCTTTCCCAATGCTCTAAGCATTGCACAGGCCCACTTGTGCGAGTCCATAGAGTAAATTACTATGGACCCCACTACACAGTTTTTATTTCCTCTTATTCCCTCTTAGTACTTTCTATACACTAGTCCAACCAGTAAAAATTGGTCCAACCAATTAAAATGGTCTAACCAGTTATTTCTCTTCTAGATTAGACCTAGTCTAACTACTCTTTACATGTCTCAATCGTAACTCAAAGTGTGTGACCTATAGGATCCTGTAATATTGAGGCATCAAAGTTTGACCTAGCTCAAATTCCTTTCTAGGTATTTAACTTGCTTGGAGCTCTAGATCATTGTGGATTTCGATGACTTTGATCGGTCATAGTGGCTCTCTTGCATAGGGCATATAACCCCTCAATATTCGTAATGTCACGTACATGTGACTTAATCCCTGTTCTGCAATAGTATAAATACAATTCACTGCTTCTATCAACTGTTAATTACCATCTAGTTTCCTAGACCCTGTTTAAGTGTTAGTCCACTAGTAGCCTTAGAGGCTACCTCAGTAGTTTACTCTTTCTACCAAAGTACACTACTCAACCATTTTAATGTGTTGACTAGGATCCCATCCTATCAACCCATACTTTGCAAAGGTTTATGAGTGTGTCACTTCTAACAAGTGGCCAAGGTACAACTCCCTTATATTACTATAATTGAGTGATAGATTCTATCTTGACTATTTAGCTTACCAACGGACATACATCAACTATACTCGTAATCATACGCATCACCCAGTCTATAAAATGCTTAGGTATGACCCAAAGTATAGCAACATCTGAACAAGATAAATAGTATCTCAAGTCTAAGGATATTCGTATTGCTATTGCAATGAGATGATAAAACACCAACACATAATATAGATTAACGAGTGTTGTCCTATAACGGTCTCTAATGTATTTCCCTGAATACATTCATGTGTTAACCTAAGGTACCACCCTCTAGCACTGGAGATATGCTACTCTAAATTAGATTTAAGAGGTATGACGATATATGCTAGTCTATCCATATTCATCAATGTCCAGTCTTGATGATACTATTACTAGGGATATTTAGACAAATCATAATTGCACACAAACTAGTTCTCAACTGCATAATCCCACTATGCCCTTGCAATACGTGCTATGATTTTGTCAAGGACTTTTGTAAACACATCAATCAATATATTCTTAACCAGTTATAATATATTTTTGTAGTCATTGATGTAACAAAAGAAATGCCCTTTATATTTGTTCGCACAAATTTAACTAACTACGATATATCGCCATAATTTCTCTAGGGCATATAGCACGTCTAACAATCTCCCACTTGCACTTGTGCTAATTAGCCACGTGCTTTATGCCATAACTACTAACATGATGTTCATGCTTACTATGTGTTAACGGCTTTATCAGACCATCTGCGAAGTTCTGGTCAGTGGGAATGTATTCCATTATTACATCCTTATCCTTTATCATATCTTATATGATAATTTCTTTGTACATGTCTGTTTCTCTAACGAAACTATAGTTCTTATGCCTGAGCAACATCCCCGGTGTTATCACAATATAATACTATCAGATCTTCATTGTTAGACACCACATCAAGGTCACCAATAAATCTCATTATCCAGATAGCTTGTTTTGCTGCTTCTAAATTAGCAACATACTCAGATAGTATTGTTGGATCGACAGATTGTTTGGAACTTTTCCAAACAACTGCCCCTCTATTTAACATAAAGAGGTAACCGGACTATGACTTTTAATCATCCTTGTCAGATTAGAAAACTCATATAAGTGTATCCCATTACTAAGCGATCACCTCCTCCATTTACTGAGAACATTTCTTTGGTGCTTCTCAAGTACTTAAGGAGTTTCTTAATGACCATCCAATGCTTCTCACCTAGGTTAGATTGGAATTTGCTCATGATGCTCAACGTATGTGAGACATCTAGCCGTGTACATACCATAGCACACATGATAGATCATATCACGGATGCATAGTATATTCTACTCATTCGCAATCTCTCATCTTGTGTCCCCAGACACTCTGATTTAGAAAGGTTAATTCCATAAGACATTGGAAGATAACACTTTGTCGATTGCTCAAGGTTGAACCTAGTCAATACCTTGGCTATGTACATATCTTTTGAAATACCTAATAGCCTCTTGGATCTATCTCTATAGATCTTCATACCTAGTACAAATGCTGCTTCTCCAAGGTCCTTCATGGAGAACTTTCTTGACAATCATGATTTAACTATTTGAAGAAGAGAAAAGTCATTTCCTATTAGTAGTATGTCATCTACATACATCACAAGGAAAAAGACTGTACTCCCACTAACCTTCTTGTATACACAAGGCTCATAAGCGTTTGATATAAAATCTAACTCTTTGATCGTATCATTAAACCTTATATTCCAACTCTCGGATGCCTACTTAAGTCCTTAAATGGATCTTTGCAGCTTGCATACCTTTGAGGCATGAGATGTAAAACCCTCAGGATGTATCAAATATAAATCATGATCCAAGCTCCCTTTGAGGAAAGAGGTCTTTACATCCATCTATCAGATCTTATAATCATAATGAGCAACAAATGCTAAAAGTATCCTAATGGATTTAAGCATGACTACTGGTGAAAAGGATTTATCATAGTTAATCCCTTCTCACTGACTATAACCATTTGTAACTAACCTTGCCTTATAGGTAATTACATTACCATTCATGCTAGTTTTCTTCTTGAAAACCCATCTACAGCCTATGGGTCTAACCTCATTAGGTGCATCGACCAAATCCCAAACTTGGTTTTCATACATGGAATCCATTTCTGATTTTATGGCTTTTAACTATTTATTGGAATCTGAGCTCTCCACTACCTCCTTGTAGGTTTTAGGTTCATCTTCCTCCATTAGAAAGATCTGTTTATCATCTATGATGAAAAACCTGTATCTTTTAGGAGCTTCGGGAACCATCCCAGATCTATGCAGTGGCTGTTGTATAACAGGTAGTTCCTTGATCACGCTCTCTTATGTATCATGCATAGGAATAATCAGTTGACAGTCTTGTTCGCCTTCCTGAACTCCAAGTTCTGGGTTGCTCCCACTAGCTTTTGCAAGCAAGTGTTCCTTCTCAAGGAATTGAGTGGTCCTAGAAACAAACACCTTTTGTTCCTCAGGATCATAAAAGGTATATCCTTTTATCTCTTTAGTATAACCTATGAACAAGCACTTGTCAGATCTAGCTCCTAGCTTATCTGACATTGTCCTTTTAATATAGGTAGGAGATCCCCAGACTCTTCGGTGATAAAGATTTGGTTTCTTGCCATACCACCTTTCATATGGTGTAGTATTAACTGATTTTGAGGGCACATGGTTTAGATTATAAACTGCATTCTCAAGTGCATATCCTAGAAGGATTTATTGAGACTTGCTTGGCTCATCATGGGCCACACTATTTCTAAAAAGTTTGATTTCTCCTCTCAGACACACCATTGTGCTGAGCAGTATAAGGTGGGGTCCAGTGGGACAATATTTCATTATCCTTTAGTTAATCTTGAAACTGTTGGCTTAAATATTCTCCACCTGGGTCTAACTGTAGTGCCTTAATATTCTTTCTAAGTTTTTTCTCAACTTCACTGCTATAGTCTTTTAACTTTTCAAAACTATCTAATTTGTGCCTCAAAAGGTACAAATACACATATTGTGAGTAATCATCGATAAAAGTGATTAAGTAAACAAATCGTCCATATGTTTAGACATTCATCAGACCACATACATCTGAGTGTATTATTTCCAATGTACTTGTGGCTTGTTCCCCTCTTTCCTTAAAGGACTTCTTTGTCATTCTGCCATTTAAACAAGGTTTGCAAGCCCCAGAAGACTCCTAGTCTATTGGCCCAAGTTATCAGCTTTATGTAACTTAGTTAAGCGAGTTTCGTTTATATAGCCTAAATGACAATGCAATGAGTAAGATGTCTTGTCTTTATCTAATTTCTTTGAGCATGGTTAAAATTGAGAATACACTTTTGTAATCACAAAATATCTTTCATTACACTTTTATCCAGAATATTTTTCATAAATGATAGCATCTTTTATCAATTTGGAATCAACTCCATCTACTGTGAAGCATGAAACAATATTCATAGAAGTATAACAATAATTTTGTCCTTATTAAAAAATAGCCAAATGGATATTTTAAGTTCCTACATCAATAGCAGCTACCAAGCTCTAATGATATCTCGTAGGTACAACTCTCCTTTTGCTAATCCTTTATTTCTCTTCAATACCTATACCTTTGTATAGATATGATTCACACACTTGATATCTCATATCTATGTTGAATCCCCAGGAGATGTAGAACATTCTCAATTATAACACCTTGAAGTTGAAGTTTCCAAAGCATCCTCTTCTCATGCAATGAGACCAAAATCTTTTAATTTCATATTTAAATGAAGATTGTGTTCATATTATCCCATATTGAAACAATTACTTTGTTTCCAAAACAAAGCTCTCAAGATCCTTTCATTTTCTCTTAACTTTGCTCTTTCTGCTTCTATACTAGACAACCCATGTCCCTTCACATTCTTAGAATACCCTTGAATTATTTTTCCTTCCTTGGAAAAATACTTTCTAAGATGTAAAGACATAGACTTCCAAGTCCACGATTTCATGATGCTTCCATTACTTAAGGAAACATAGATCCCAAGATCTAACTTGATGTTTATCCTTATTTTCTTCAAGCTACTCACATAAGGTAACATGGATCTTAACAACCTCTAAGGTGTTTTATCCTCATTTCCTTCATGATACTTACATAAGGTAACATGGATCTTAACTACCTCTAAGGTATTGTATCCTTATTTCCTTTATGTAATTTCCGCATTTCTACTTGAGGTAGAAATACTTGCATCATGTTATTTAGTATTGAGCTCATATTGTATATGGGCCAAGCCCTAGGCTTTGAGGACTATCCTCACTTTTCTAAACAAAACATTTGAAGCTAGATCCAGTTAAATACAATTATAAAGACATGCGAAATTTATGTAATAAGTAAGGATTCAAACCTAGATATAATAAAAGAATAATTGTTTAGACTTAGTTTTGCACATGAATTTAATTTTTAACGTCTTTAAATTATATACATTTTCCAACTATTTTATAAGGTTTATTTGGAAACATAATAGCCCCTTCTATTGTCTATCAAAGAACATGGTCTAACCATTCTCCTAAGTAGGTAGCATCTATAACTCATTTAAGCTAACCCAGCTATCACGATTCAAGCTAACTTAAATAACTATTGTTAGATCTAGTCCATTTGCATCTAATGCAACTGCTAATATGTTTCAGTTCCAACCAATGGACATGCAAAACCAATGATATGACTCCTCAAATGATGCCTCCAACCCGGCATTAGCTCCAATATTACAGACAACACCCAGTCCGATTAAGACTTAACTCTAATTTGAATCATTTGAACAGACGATGTAAAAGAAGAAGGCATGTGGTGCATAAAGCAATTCATTCGATAACATAATCCTAGAATCACATATTCAATTTTTAGAAAGACTAATTTTGTCTTAATATTTTAATGGGGATTTATTGGTGTAGCAGGTCTCGCCTAATCTAGGACTTATACATGGACATGATTATGAAACTATAACTAATTCCAGGCTATAAGGAATTAGTAGGTCAAACCTAGGGGTCATGCTCAACTAGTAATTCATAATCATTCCATCATGCCAAGAGTCCACATAGCATGCAAAACAAACAAGGGTGTTCAATGTTCAAGTTCTTGCACCTATGTCTATAAATTTTAATTTAACAATTTAAACTTTCATTATAAAACCATATGATGAATGCAATTCATTATACTAGAAATCATCTAATTCAAAATAGTCCATTTAGTACTTAGAATCTAGAGCCGATGGAAATTCCATGGTAGGAGAGTCCCCCTTAAAGTAAATGATCAGCCGTGTCCAATCCTTGGTAGAACAACCATAGGCCCTTCTGACTCACTTAACCATAGACTACTTAAATTCAGGAGTTTGTTCTTTTCTAATTTAAGAATTATTCTTTAAAAATTAAACCATTTACAATTTTAAGTACAACATCGTTAATTCTTAGATAACTACCCTGACTAAGTTTGAGCAACACTTAATCTAGTCATCACAACATTTTCTATTGCAAGAAATAAATTCCTAGGCATGACATAGCATACTTGAAAATATTTTATAGAAAATTAGACCTAGTATATTTCTAGTCAATCATACAATCGCATTAGGTAGGTTATGATACCACTATTGGTCTAGATTCATGGTTTAAACATGCAAAGCAGGCATGACGAAAATTCAAAATTTAATCTGAAGTCCAAGGATCTCCTAAACATGGCATGATTGACAACATAAACTAGTTTATTATTATTCTAGGTCATAAACACTTATAATAGGACCTAATAATTATTTAACCACGTACCAGTTGAAGCGTGAATCCCGAATTCGGTAGAGTGACCCCTCAGCTACGTGCATGGACTCGAAAGTAGAAGCCCTCCATAATTGATCCACATGAGCACTATCGACCATAACCTTCTAGAAAGGGAGTACCGAAAAATAAGTGGAAGACAGCTATATCTTCCCAACAAATTTATTCTAGAATAAATTCTCTTAGTTTTCTATTCAAAGTAAATACGCCTTTCGACGGATTACATATGAGAACCAGAACAACTAATAGAATAAGAGAGAGAGAGGTAGAGATGCACATGAAAATTGATAAAAAATAATGAGAGAGGAGCTCTCTATTTATTGGCATAAACGGGTAGATTAAAAGATAATTTAATCTAAGGCTTGTCCAATTAGAAATTAAATAGACAAGGTCTTTTAGCCGATTACTAAATAAGAAAGAGTTAGAGTTAAATTCAACTTCTTCTTTCATTATTCAAATCAATTAATTAATCCAATTAATTAATTAATTAATAGAATAAACAATTCCTATTTAATAGAAAATAAAATCAGACTTGAACAATAGTTATTAAATAATCATTCAACTAATTAATAACCAATTAATTAATTTAATAATTGATTAATTAATTAATGAATAATTAAAACTCATTTAATAAATACTAAATTAGAAGCAGAACTTAAATTGTACTATGTGTCCAAGTGGGACACTGCTGGCCAAAACCAGCAGTGTTGTGCGGGCCTATTGCCCATGCTTGCGCCTACAACAACGAGTAGGCCCAACCCATTTAGCACGCAGCCCTTGCGGGCTGTGCGCACCATGTAGCTAGGGGAGTTAACAAGCCTAGTAGCTCGCAAAATGTTCGAGATTCGGATTGGTAAAAACTCGGCTAGAGTTTCACTCGATAGAGCTTGACTCAAGTTCGAGATCGGCGCGAGATATTAATAAGCCAAATCAAGCCTTCTAAGGTTCAGCTTGGAAGCTCGCAAACATGTTCGTATAATTTTTCTACTTGATAAATTAGTGAAAAATATGTTGTATATGATTGGTGAGTAATAATTATTCATGTACATTAATTATTTGTAAAATAGTGATTTTAATATCACTTTCTACTTCTTTGTAATGGTGATGATGAATATGGAAATGCATAGGAAAAATAATAAAATGAGACGGAACGAGAGTGATGACAGATTAGTGATTAAGACCAAAAAATATGATGATATAGGTTATAATTTTTATAATATTTATTTCTCGGCTATATATCAATTATAATCATCAAAGTTGAAACACTTAGGAGGCAACACTCTTGTTTTTTAGTTGTAATAGGGCATATCTGGTAGGCTCATTTAGGCTCGTAAGCTCGAGCCAGGCTTTTTATGAGCTCGAGCCAAGCCCCAGTTTTCTAAGCTCGCTGATCTTTGAGCCAAGCCGAGCCCGACCATTTTCTTTCATGAGCAAAGCCAAGCCTTGCACAGTTCGGTCTCAGTTCAGCTCGTTAACACCTCAAAACATAGCGTACAGCCCTTAGCCTGCACGATGGGCCTGGTGCGGGCTTCTCTAAGCATCCCGCTATGTACAAGGCCTGTGGGCCTTGCGCAATGCTCTAAGCATTGCCAAGGCCCATGAACAGGCCTGCCGCAAGTGCTGTCCCATAGCACTTGCACATGCCCACTTAAATTATGATGGACCCCACTATGCGGTTTTTGTTTCCTCTTATGCCCTCTCATTATTTTCAGTACATTGGTTCAACCAGTAAAAATTGGTCCAACCAATAAAATGGTCTAACCATTTATTCCCAGTATACTGGTCCAAGTAATAAAAATTCGTCCAACCGAATAAAATGGTCCCACTATTCATTTCTCTTCTAGATTGCACGTAGTCTAATAGTTCATTACATGGTCGTAACTCAAAGTGTGTGACCTATAGGATCTTGTAATATCGAGCCGTCAAAGTTTGACATGGCATAAATTCCTTTTCAGGAATTTGATTGGCTCGTAGCTCTAGACCATTATAGACTATGATGACTTTGATCGGTCATAGTGGCTCTCTAGCATAGGGCATATGACCCCGCAATATTCGGAATGTCACGTGCATTTGACTTAATTCTGGTTCTACAATAATATCAATACAATTCACTCCTTATATCAACTGCTAAGTGCCATCTGGTTTCTTGGACTCGGTTTAAGTGTTAGTCCACTAGTAGCCTTAAAGGCTACCCCGGTAGTTTACTCTTGCTACCAAAGTACACTACTCAACCATTTTAATGTGTTGACTAGGATCCCATCATATCAACCCATACTCTATAGAGTTTTATGAGTGTGTCACTTCTAACAAGTGGCCAAGGTACAACTCCCTTATATTGCTATAATGGAGTGATAGATTCCATCTTGACAACTCAGCTTACCAATGGAAAGACATCAACTATACCCGTAATCATCCGTATCAACTAGTCTATAGAATGCTTAAGCGTGACCCCAATTATAACAACATCTAAACAAGGCAACTAGTATCTCACATCTAAGGATATTCATATTGCTATTGCAATGAGATGATAAAATACCAACACATAATATAGATTACCGAGTGTTGTCTCATAGCGGTATCCAATGTATTTCCCTAAATACATTCATGTGTTAAACCAAGGTACCACCCTCTAGCACTAGAGATATGCTACTATGAATTAGATTCTAGAGGTATGACTACACATGCTAGTCTATCCGTATTCATCAATGTACAGTCTTGATGATACTATGACTAGGGATATTTAGACAAATCATAATTGCACACGAACCAGCTCTCACCTACATAGTCCCACTATGCTCTTACAATACGTGCTATGATTTTGTCAAGGAATTTTGTAAACATATCAATGAATATATTCTTAACCAGTTATAATATATTTTCACAGTCTTCAATGTAACAAAAGAAATTCCCTTTATATTTGTTCATACAAATTTAACTAAGTAATATATATCGCCCTAATTGCTCTAGGGTATACATCATATCTGACATCTTCTGCAATTTTCCAGCTCAGCTATCCACCTATTGCTTCTTCAAATTGATCCATTAGGAGACAGAATCACACTGTTGTGTGATAAAAATCAATCTGTTAAGAAACAGATTGAATCAGAGCTTTAAATTTGAATCTTTGACATTTGATGCTAGAAATTTGTTAGAGAGAACTTACGCTGACTTGCTAGATGTCATCTTCCCATTCCTTCTAGTAATCTGACAAACTTGCAGAGTCATGCATTTACAGGAGATATGCTCTACTTTAATCCAATTTGACATTGTCTTCTTATAGCTTTTCTCTGGACAAACTTTATCTTTATTAGCGTTGGGTTTTTTTTTGTTTTTGTCGCGTCATTAATTCCTTTTGTCTTTTGTATGACATCTTTCATTAATGTTTGTAAAAGTAGCAGGACAAACAGCAAGATTCCATTTTTCCTTAAATGGAATGGTCAGCATTACTGGAAACAAAAGTAACTCAGCGAAATGAATAAACAATAAACACAGCTAAAACACAATCTAAATATCTAGTGCTGAGAGAACAGTGCTTAGTCAGAGAACTTAAGTACAGAGCTTAGCCCAAAGCAACTCAGAGTTAAAACTAAATAGTTAGGTCAGCGAAAACTTGAAATTCTACCATTGAATTCGATAACTCACATAGACTATTTATTTCAACATCATTTGACTTAGTTAGCTAAAACTAAACTTAATTGATATGATCAAAACATTAAGCACTATTGAATCATCCACCGAGTCAGTCTAACCTTGTATTGGGTTCAACATAGGACTTACACATGGATATGATTATGAAACTATAACTAATTCTACGCTATAATGAATTAGTAGGTACATCCTAGAGGTCATGCTCAATTGGTAATTCATAATCATTCCATCATGCCAAGACTTCACATAGCCTAAATAACAGACAAGTGTGTTCATTGTTCAAGTTGTACCTATGTCTATAAGTTTTAGTTTAACAATTTAAACTTTCACTGTAAAACCAAATAATGAATCCAATTCATTATACTAGAAATCAACTAATTCGTAATAGTCCCTTTGGTAATTAGAATCTAGAATCGATGGAGATTCCTAAGTTGGAGAGTCCCTATTGATGTAAATGAGCAGTCAAGTCTAATCATTGTTAGAACAACCATAGGCCCTTCTGATTCAGTTAACCATAGACTATTTAAATCAAAGTTTTCGTTCTTTTCTAATTTAAGAATTATTCCACTTAATTCAAAAATCAAAGCATTTACTATCTCAAGTAAAACGTTGTAAATTCTTAGATATCTACCCTGATTAAGTTTGAGCTGCACTTACTATAGTTATCACAACATTTTCTATTGCGAGAAATAAATTCATAGGCATAGTATAGCATACGTGAAATTATTTCATAGAAAATCAGACCTATCATATTACTAGTCAACCATACAATAGCATTAGGCAGGCTCATGATACCACTGTTGGTCTAGATTCATAGGTTTGAACATGCAAAGCAACCAGATGGAATTTCAAAATTTAATCTAAGTCCAAGGATCTTCTAAGCATGGCATGATCGACAATATAACTAGTCAAAAAGTATTCAAGGTCATAAATACTTATTAAAAGGACCTAATAATAATCTAACCACATACTAGTTGAAGCATGAATCCTAAAGTCCGCAGAATGACCCCTCAGTTTCTTGCACAGACTCCAAAGTAGAAGCCCTCTATAATTGATCCACATGAGCACCACCAACCAAGACCTTCTAGAAAGGGAGTATTGAAAAATAAGTGGAAGATAGCTAGATCTTCCCGACAAATTAGTTCTAGAAGAATTCCCTTAATTTTCTATTTGAAGTAAATATGTCTCTCGATGGATTACTCATAAGAACCAGAACAACTAAGAGAAAAGAATGAACGAAAAATAATCGAGGAAATCTCTATTTATAGTTGTTAGGGAATTTCAATTGGACAATTAAATCCAATCCCTAACCAATTAGAATTAAAATAAAAAGGGCATAGTAGTATTTAAACTTTAAAATTGAAGTAGAAACAAACTCGAGGACTAGGGGCTTGCTTGAGGAGCAAGTCCCTAGCCCTAACCTAACACTGCTGGCAGGTGGCCAGCAGTGTGGCTAAGCCTATGCATACGGGCAGGCCCCCTGCCGGCTGTGGAGCTTGCTAGCGGGCTGCACTCTGCGTGATATGCAGGACTAATGGCCTGCGCATCTAGCGTAAGCCGGCTAGTGGGTTGCTTGCTTATGCAACCCACTATGGGCTTACGCAAAGCTCATAATGGCTACCTTTGGTAGCCCATTTGCACTGGGCATGCGGGCCTATACATAGCACTGCACATGCAATGCTACCTTGGCCCACGTAGATTTTGCACATGTACTGTCCAACAGTATGTGTGCAAGTATACTCGTACAGGTTCCCCAAACCCCGCTAATTGTTGTGTTACTACTTCCCCTATTTATAAACCTTTTATTATTTTTTTGGCTTTCTGGTCTAACCTGTAATATTAGTCTAACTAGTAAAATGGTCCAACCATTAATTAACTCTTCGAGATTAGACCCAGTCGAATAGTTCTTTATATGGCTTGGTCATAACCCAAAATGGGTGACCTTATAGGATCCCATAATATCGAGCTGTCAAAGTTTAACCTAGCTCAGTTTCCTTTTTCTAGGAATTAACTATAGCTCAGAGCTCTAGACCATTGTGGACTCCAATGACTTTGATCGGTCATAGTGGCACTCTAGCATAGGGCATGTGACCCCCCCAATATTTGGAACATCACGTGTTGTGACTTAATCCCAGTTTTGTAATAGTATCAATACAATTTACTTATTCTATCAATGGTCAAGTACCATCTGGTTTCCTGGACTCGGCATAAGTGTTAGTCCACTAGAAGCATTAATTGCTAACCCAGTATTTAGTCTTGCTACAAAGGTACACTACACGACCAATTTAATGTGGTTACTAGGATCTTATCCTATCAACTCATACTTTTATCAAAGGTTTTACGAGTGTGTCACTTCCAACAATTGGACAAGGTATATCTCCCTTATATTGCTATAATTGAGTGATACATTCCATCTCAACAACTCATCTTACCAACAGACAGACATCAACTATACCCGTAATCACCCATATTACCTAGTCTATAGAGTGCTTAAGTATTATCCAAAATATAGTAACACCCAAACAAGGTAACTAGTATCTCAAGTCTAAGGATACTCGTATTGCTATTGTAATGAGATGGAACACCAATACATAATATAGATTACCTAGTGTTGTCTCATAGCAGTATCCAATGTATTTCCCTATATACTTCATCTATTAGCCCAAGGCACCACCCTCTGACACTAGAGATATGCTACTTTAATCAGATTCAGGGAGTAGGATGACACTGTTAAATATCATGTATGCCCTTAAGGAAATTAGGGCTATATATCTTAATTATGTATTAGAACGCATAATTTTATTTAATTAACAAAGGCATTTAATCTTTTGTTTATATCAATTTGTTCATATATATATATATATATATATATATTATGACTGATTAAAATATATTCATTGATATCTGTGTATAAAAGTCCTTGACACATCATAGCATGAAATGAGAGAAATTATAGTTGGACTATACTTAGTTTTCTGCTTCATGTACAATCATGATTATGCCTAAACTACCCCTAGTCATAGTTTCATCAAGAAAGGATATTCATGAAGCAGTAAGACTAGCATGTGGTCAACCTACTTGGAATGGGTCCAAGCATGTAATCTCCTATAACTGAAGGTGGTGCTTAAGATCGACATATGGATATATCTGGTGGATATATTGTAGACCACAATAAGATAAACACTTGGTATATATATCAAGGTGTTAATGTTTATCTTTATGTAGTAGCTTTGTGAATATCCTAATATTTGAGATACTACTTACCTTGTGTGGTACTATTGCTATACTTTGGGTCATTCCTATTCACTCATTAATTTAGGGTGTCACAGATGATTACGGGTATAGTGATAATAACACGTTGGTAAGCTATGTAGTCGAAAAGAATCCACCGCTCCGTATATATTAAGAAGTTGTACCTGGCCACTTGTGAAGTAATGATTGCTATAAAAATCTAATCAGAGTATGTGTTTGATAGAAATATTTCTAGTTAAACACATTATGAAGGAGCAATATACTTCAGTATTAAGTAAATAACTAGGATAGCTTCGAATGACCTCGCTATTAGTGGGTTAACACTTTAACCAAACCCAATAAACCAGATGATAGTAATATTAAAGAATGGAAGGAGTTCATCACATTGGGCAACTATTGCATTAACCAATATTAAGTCATAAGCATAAATGACATTTCGAGTAATGGCGGATTGTGGACCCTTGCTAGAGTCATACTATAATAGTTTAAGGTAATTGAGTTCTAATCAAGATCTAGGACCTTGAGCCAATAGTTCCTATAGAACAAGGATTGGTTAAGCCATAACAGCTCAATACTTTGGGATCCTATAAGGTCACACACATTAGACTTTCATCGGACTGAGTAAAGAATTAGTAGACTTGATCTATTAAGAGAATATTAAATGTGGAATGGTTAGACCATTACCTGGTTAGACCATTACCTAGTTAGACCAAAGTTTTTAGTTTGACCGATAACTTATTTATTATAGTCATCAATAAAATATAATTAAATTGAAAAGGATCTAAAGGAAATTTTCTGAATGGGTTGGACCTAGAAAAATATTAGACATTTTTTACTGGGAAAGGGCTGCGGGACTTGCGGCATTTTGCATCGTAATGTGGCCCAAACGATTGCACCGTTGGATCAGTCCGGGATCCCTCGCTAGCTGGGCTTGCGAGAAAACTCGTAAGCCCAACTTATGAGATGCACAGCTATGCACGCGGGCCATCCAGTGGGGCTCCAAGCCCCGCGGATCAAACCTGCTTGTAGGATGTGCATTTTGCACATCCCTCATCGGAAATGGTGAAGCCATTTGACTTCCCCAAGCTTATAAATAGGCTTCACCTCTCCCCTCTTAAAAACACACCAAATACTTTTCTAAGTCTTGACTTGAGCATTCTCGAGTTGACTTAGGAGAATATTTTTTAGGAGCTTTGAACATTTTTTAGGCACCTCGAGTAATATTTTTTGGTGGGCTTTTGGAGTGGTCTAGCAACTACTCAAGGCTGTGTAGTTCTTCCTCGTTGGAAGGTTTTGGTTGGTGGGGTTCGTGTGGATACTTAAAGAGGCTATCCTACACATGGAGGTTTGTACAAGAGGGTTCATCTAAAGCACGCTTCCACTGGTATGTTTCCCTCTTTCTCTTTTAATTATTAGGTCTTTTTCTTTAAGCATTATTAGACTTGATAATTATTATGCTTAGGTAGTGTTGCATGCTTAGTTTATTTTATGCTTTATAACTTAGAGTTATAAAATGCTTAGTATAAAATATATTTATGCTAGGATATAATTTAGAATTATGGTATGCCTAGCCTATGCATGCTAACCTAGGTAGAGAATTTATTTAGTTAAGGCTTTAATTAATTTATATGCAACTAATAGGAGTTCCTAGGGACAAAGGACAAAATTTTGAAATTCTGCCATGCCTTTTATGCATGTTCAAAGTGACTGTCAGTTCCCAATAGTGGTATCATGAGTCTACCTATTTAGTGCATAATTAAGTTAGAAGCGAACTAAATTTTATTTTCTATACGAAATGATTTAAAGTTTGTTAAATTGTTTAGAATAATAGATGAACTTAGGCTTTCATTTCAAGGTTAAAAACTAGATATAGATAATTTCGAATAAGCCTGCTCAACTTACTCAAGAATTATCAAAGACATAATAAATTATATAAGTTGCAAGGGTTATAGATGCTTTCAATTTACATGAATTGAAACAACGAAATTTAATAGTTTAAGAGGATCCATGGTCTTCAAGTTTGTGCCCGTGTTTGTTCTGGCAAGGATTGGACTTGGTATCTACTACTTATAGGGCACCTCTCCTACCTGAGAACCTATATTGGTGTAGCTTGAATTTAAATATGGACTGATTTATTTCTAGTATATAAAATGGTGCTTACATATGTTTCTATAACAAAGTAAAAAATTAAATTAATGAATAAAAGCTTAATGGAAATGAATAAAAGCTTAATGCAAAATATATAACAAATAAAGAATGTTAATAAATTTGCATATAATTTAGGTTAATGGAATAATTATAATAAAGTGCTTAAACCCACCTAAGGTTAGACCTTATAAATTAATTCTAAAATTCCCTGAACTAATAAAAAATTATTATAAATATGTCCATCTAAGAAAATCCTAGATTGGGTGAGACGTTTAACACCAATAAAATCTAAAAGTAAATATATTAAGGTAAGTTATAAGTCTTCCTTACTCAAATTTATAATACGGTCTTTTTCGGCCATAAAGTGTTTCGCAAAGCATTCCTTTCATCTACATTGACTGGTTATTAAAATTTAGATAGGGACTGCCTTAGCAGGACTAGGGTAGTCTACCATAAAATTGGGGGCTAGCCGCTGGACTAAGACATATTCAAGGAGATGCTAATATAAGAACACATGTCCCTTGGTATTAGGGAACTTGAATAAATTAGCAATTGCATACGATGTAAATGGAATGGGATTCTAACTACAACTTACTAATATGGCTTGACTCATAAAATTGAGGGTCGTATTAAACTAGTTATAGATGCTACCTACTTGGAAATTTAGCTAGGCTAAACTTCCCGAATTCAATAGAATGGGCTATTGTAAATTTCAAAAATTGGTAGGATAAATGTATTTAATTAAAAGTCCTTATATTAAATATATATACTATATACTAAAGTCTAAACAATTTTTCTTTCCTTACATTTTAATATGAAAATGACTTCCAACATTAATCTCCGTCCGCTACTTGACACCAAACCGAATCGCTCAAACTTTTTTGATTAGTTCCGAGCTATGAGAATAGTTCTCTAATCCGAGGGAATTGTCTATATTCTAGTTGAGATTTCCCTGTAGATACTGATGTTGGGGATCAAGTGGAACATGATGCCTAGTTCAAGCACAGGAAAGATCGTGAGGATGCAACACGTATAATGTTGGGGTCCATGAATCCTGAGCTTCAGAAACAATACGAGAACATGGACTTAGAGAACATGGTTCTCCATCTTGAGGAGCTCTTTGCTGAGTGAGAAACGACAGAAAGGTATGAGACCTCAAGAATCCTTTTTAGAACCAAGATGCAGGCTGGCGCCTCCGCCTCTCAGTATGTACTAAAACTCTTGGGATACCTTGAGAAGCTGAATCAATTGGGATTCAAAATGAATCATGAATTAAGTATAGATCTTGTGTTGATGTCCTTAATAGATAGTTACTTAAATTTTGTGACTAACTATTATATGAACTAGATTGAATCTACAATTCTAGAATTAATCAACATGATGAAGACAATAGAACCTCATATCAAGAAAGAACAAAAGAAACTACTGTTACTCAAGAAAGGCAAAACTTCTGATAATAGGAAGAAGGCGTTGGGGGCCTAAAAAAGAATCAGTAAGAAGAAGAAAGAAAAGAAGACATCTAAATATGTTTTCTTCCAGTGCGGGAAACTGGGACATTAGAAGAGGGATTGCAAAGCCCCTACTTCTGTATATTTAAAGAAGAAGACTGCAGAGGTATCTACTTCAGGTATGTTTGAAATTGAAAACTATACTACTTTTCCTTATGAATCAACTTGGGTATTGGATACTCGTTATGGTTCTCACATTTGTACTTCTACGTAGGGACTAAGGAATAGTAGGAGGCTTGCAAAAGGGAAGATGCATCTGCATATGGGAAATGGAGCACGAGTTACTGCATTAGCCGTAGGGAGCTTCAATCTTATTTTGCCAAGTGGCCTAGTTTTAGTTTTGAATAATTGTTACTATATTTTGAATGTTACTAAGAATAATATCTCTATTGTGCGTTTAGAAGCAAAAGGATTTGAAGTTTTATTTTCGAATATTAATTTTTAGATTCGTTTAAATAATATTCTTGATGGCTATGGGATGTTGAATGGTGGCATTTATGTTCCTGATACTAAAACAGAAGTTTTTATTATGAATAATGTGAAGAAAGTTAAATTAGATAATGAGAAATCTTTCAACTTATAGCATTGTCGTTTAGGCCACATAAACAAAGATCGCTTAACCAATTTGCATAAGCATGGAGACTTGAGCCCAATAGACTTAGAGTATTATGGTGATTGTGAGTCTTATTTAAAAAGAAAAATAAGGAAGTTACCCTTTAAAGGAAAGGGTGAATGAACCACGAGTACATTGGAGCTTATACATACAGATGTATATGGTCTAATGAGTGTTAAGGCACTAGGAGGATACTCCTACTTCATAACCTTTATCGATGATTATTCACGATACGGTTATCTATACTTAATGAAGCATAAATCTAAAAGTTTTGAAAAAATCAAGATATTCGGAAATGAAGTAGAGAAACAACTTGAGAAAATAATTAAAGTACTTCAATCTAATTGAGGTGGGGAATACTTAAGCCAAGAGTTTCAGGATTATCTGAAAGAAAATGGGATAGTTCCCCAGTGGAGTATCTGAAAGGAGGAATTGGAGTTTATTAGATATAATTCGGTCTATGATAATCCAAAAAGATCTCAGTAAATTCTTTTAGGGATATGCACTAGAGAGCGCAGTTTATGTATTAAACAGAGTACCCTCTAAATCAGTTGATTTTACCCCTTATAAAAGACGGTGTAATAAAAGGTCAACTCTAAGTCACATAAGAGTGTAGGGCTATCCTACTATAGTAAAGAGGATAGCATCAGATAAGCTAGATGCTAAATCTGACAAGTGTCTATTCATTGGATATCCAAGGAAACTATTGGATATTTATTTTACTAACCCGAAGCACAGAAGTTATTTGTGTCTCAGAGTGTTCATTTTCTTAAGAAGGAACACTTACTTGCAAAAGTCAGTGGGACCAGTCTTGAACTGGAAGTTCAAGAGGAAGAAAAGGACAGTCAACTGATTGACCCCGTTCTAGATACACAAGAAGGTGTGGTCCAAGAACAACCTATCAAAACACAATCATTGCAAAGATCAGGTTGTGTTCATAAAGGTCCCAAAAGATATACCTATATCATCATGGATAATTGGGAGCTATATCTCATGAGGATGATGAACCAAGAACCTATGATGAACCAATAAAGAGCTCAGATTCTGATAAATGGCTTAAAGCCATGAAATCAGAAATGGATTCCATGTACGAAAACAAAGTTTGGAACTTGGTCGATGCACCAAAAGAGGTTAGACCTATTAGTTACAAATGGGTCTTTAAGAAGAAGATTGACATGGACGGTAATATAACTACCTATAAGGCAAGTTTGGTTGTAAAAGGTTATAGTCAATGCAAAGGTATTGACTATGATGAAACTTTCTCACTGGTAGCCATGCTTAAATCCATAAGAATACTCCTCGCCATTGCTGCTAATTATGATTATGAGACTTGGCAGATGGATGTCAAAATAACATTCCTGAATGGGAATTTGGACCAGGATGTGTATATGGCTTAGGTTGAGGGTTTTACATCTTAGAATGGCTCGAAGGTATGCAAACTATAAAAGTCTATTTATAGACTTAAGCAAGCGTCCAAGAGTTAGAATATTAGGTCTGATCAGACAATCCATGAACTAGATTTCTATCCAAACATTAATGAGCCTTGTGTTTACAAGAAGGTTAATGGGAGTGCAGTTGATTTCTTAGTATTGTATGTTAATGACATTCTGCTAATAGGAAATAACATTTCTCTTCTTCAAAGTATTAAAATATGGTTGTCATGAAAGTTCTCCATGAAAGACCTTAGAAAAGAAGTATTTGTACTAGGTATAAAGATCTATAGAGATAGATCCAAGAGGCTGTTAGGTCTTTCTCAAAGTACATATATAGACAAGGTACTGAATAGGTTTAAGCTTGAGCATTCGAAGAGAGGTTATC
This sequence comes from Euphorbia pulcherrima, assembly GCA_947683365.1. Classification (NCBI taxonomy): domain Eukaryota; kingdom Viridiplantae; phylum Streptophyta; class Magnoliopsida; order Malpighiales; family Euphorbiaceae; genus Euphorbia; species Euphorbia pulcherrima. Next base: position 20,923,190 of record CANTUS010000007.1, on the reverse strand, counting down.
CCCCGATGACAAAGGGGATTAACCTATCTAAGGTTGAGTGTCTGAAGACACCTCAGGAAAGAATGCGCATGAAGGATGTATGCAATAGGACCCATCATGTATGATATGATATGTATTAGGCTAGATTTCTCTCAAGCTTTGAGCTTTACGAGTAGATATCAATCAGATCCAGATGAAAAGCGCTGGATGGCCGTCAAGGCAATTCTTAAGTACTTGAGAAGGACTAAAGATGAGTTCTTGATTTATTGAGACGGTGACCTCACAATCAGAGGTTACACGAATGCGAGTTTTCAATCTAACAAGTATGACTTTAAGTCTCATTTAGGTTTTGCGTATATATTAAATAGAGGGGGCAATATGCTAGAAGAGTTCCAAGCAAGAAACTATTATTGATTTAACCACAGAATCTGAATACATTGCTACATGTGAAGCAATAAAGGAAGCTGTCTGGTTAAAGGGATTTATTGGTGATCTTAGTGTGGTGCCTGAGAATGTTAATCCAATAACTTTGTATTGCGATAACAATGGTACTATTGCTCAGGAAAAAGAACTGTGGTCTCACCAAAAAACCAGACATGTATCTAGAAAGTATCATATAATCAGGGAGATTGTTGATCCTAAGGTGATAAGACTAGAATATGTTCCCACTAATCATAACCTTGCGGATGGTCTAACAAAGCAACTGACTCAATTCAAACATGACCAGCATGTTAAAGCATATGGATTAAGACATACGGCTAATTGGCCTTAGTGCAAGTGGGAGTTTGTTAGATATGATGTATGCCCTTAAGTCAATTAGGGCGATGTATCTTAATTATGTATTAGGATGAATAATTTTATTTAATTAATAAAGGAATTTAATATTTTATTTATATCGATGTGTTCATATATATATATATATATATATATATATATATATATATATATATATATATATATTATGACTGGTTAAAATACATTCATTGATATTTGCGTACAAAAGTCCTTGATATATCATAGTATGAAATGAGAGAAATTATAGTTGGACTATACTTAGTGAGACCTGCTTCATGTGCAATCATGATTATGTCTAAACTATCCCTAGTCATAGTTTTATCAAGAAAGGATATTGATGAAGTAGTAAGATTAGCATGTGGTCAACCGTCTTGGAATGGGTCCAAGTAGTTAATTTCCTATAACTGAAGATGGTGCCTTAAGATTGATACATGGATATATCTGGTGGATATATTAGAGACTGGAATAAGATAAACACTTGGTATATATGTGTTTATCTTTATGTAGTAGCTTTGCGAATATCCTCATACTTGAGATACTAGTTACCTTGTGTGGTATTATCGCTATACTTTGGGTCATTCCTATTCACCCATTAATTTAGGGTGGCTTGGATGATTATAGGCATAGTGATGACAACATGTTGGTAAGCTTTGCAATCGGAAAGAATTCATCACTCTGGATATATTAAGGAGTTGTACTTGGCCACTTGTTGAAGTGATGATTGCTATAAACCTCTGATCAAAGTATATGCTTGATAGAAATAGTTTCTAGTCAAACACATTATGGTAAGGAGCAATATACTTCAGTAATAAGTAAATAAATGGGATAGCTTGGAGAAAACTCGCTATTAGTGGGTTAACACTTTAACCGAACCCAATAAACCATGGTACTAATATTAAAGAATGGAAGGAGTTCATTGCATTGGGAAACTATTGCATTAACCATGATTAAGTCATAAGCACAAATGATGTTCCGAGTAATGGGGGATGGTGGACCCTTGTTAAAGGCATACTATAGTCATTTAAGGTAATCGAGTTCTAATCACGGTCTAGAACCTCGATCCAATAGTTCCTATTTAACAAGGATTGGTTGAGCCTTAACAACTTAATACTTCTGGATCCTATAAGGTCAAACACATTGGACTTTCATCGGACTAAGTAAAGAATTAATCGACTTGATTTATTACGAGAATATTAAATGTGAATGGTTAGACCATTATTTGGTTAGACCAGACTTTTCACTTTTACCGGTAATTAATTAATTAGGGTCATAAATAAAATACAATTAAATTGAAAAGGGTCTAATGGTAATTTTCTAAATGGATTGGACCTATAAAAATGTTAGCCATTTTTCGCTGGCAAAGGGTTGCGGGACTCGCGGCATGTTGCATCACAATGTGCGTGAGAGACTGCACCGTGGGTTTGCAAGTGCTGCATTGCAGAGGGCTACGAGACTGGGCTCGCCAGCGCTGCCATAGTAGCATTGGAAGCCCAACGCGAGATTCCTCACAAGCTAGCCTTGTGAGATCCATAGCATGCTACGCACGCTATGTGCGGGGGCCAACCACGGGGCTCCAAGTCCCACGGGTCAAACCCTCTACATTGGAAAAGGGGAAGCTATTTGGCTTCCCGAAGCTTATAAATGGGCTTCACTTCTCTCCTTTTAAAAACACACTAAATACTTTTCTAAGTCTTGACTTGAGCATTCTCGAGTTGACTTAGAAGATTAATTTTTAGGAGCTTTGAAAATTTTGGAGGCACCTCTAGTTAATATTTTTGGGTGTGCTTTTGGAGTGGTCTAGCAGCTACTTAAGGCTCTGAAGTTCTTCTTCATTAGGAGGTTTTTGTTGGTTGGGTTCGTGTGAATACTTATAGAGGCTATCCTACACTTGGAGGCTTGTGCAAGAGGGTTCAGCTAAAGCACACTTCAACTGGTAAGTTTCCTTCGTTCTCTTTTAATTATTAGGTCTTTTTCTTTAAGTGTTTTTAGACTTAATAATTATTATGCTTAGGTTGTTTTGCATTCTTAGTTTATTTTATGCTTAGGTTATAACTTAGAGTTATAACATGCTTAGTATAAAATATATTTATGTTAGGATATAATTTAGAATTATTGTATGCCTAGCCTATGAATGCTAACCTAGGTAGAGAATTTACTTAGTTAAGGCTTTAATTAATTTATAGTCAACTAATAGGAGTTCATAAGGACAAGGGACAAAATTTTAAAATTTTGTCATGCATGTTATGCATGTTCAAAGTGACTATCAGTTTCCAACAGACATATGCTAGTCTATCCGTATACATCAATGTCAAGTCTTAGTTACACTATGACTAGGGATATTTAGAAAATTCATAATCGTACACGAACCATTTCTCACCCTACATAGTCCTACTATGCCCTTGCAATCCATGCTATGATTTTGTCAAGGACTTTTGCAAAAACATCAATGAATATAGTCTTAACAAGCCATAATATATTTTCATCATCATTGATATAAAAAGAATGCCTTTATTAATATAACTTGTCTGTACAAATAAAACTAACTAAGATATATCGCCCTATTAGCCTCTAGGGCATACATCATACCTAACAAGATCTATCCTTGATGTGACATTTTACATGTTAAGATATTCGGAGGTCTTAACATTTAATTTTTCTTCATGCTTTGTGACCTCTAATAATCAAGCTTTAATCTTAACTTGTGGAGAGTCTAGTTATTTCTAGTCTTAGCTTGATTAAACATATCTTATGATGTTGGATTTGTGGATAGGAGATATATTGACTATGTTAGCTTAGAATCTTCTGGAAGAAATTGTATTAGAGTGCTTGATGACTCTTACTTATGATTCTAGCCTTCTAAGATTGATAATTGATTGTCCTTTTGAGCTTCTATCATCAATCGCTCTTCTTTATCTTCTGAGAATCATAATTCTGCTTTCAAGGTGGTGCATTTGATTATCTTCTGAAGATGTATCTTTGTAATTCCCTTTATATGCTTCTGAGAAGATTTGAACTTCTGTTGATTAATAGATAGCTTCATCTTTTCTTCTTTTCTATCCTTGATGATGTTTCTGAGCTTTTTTGTATTTTTAGCTTTGACTAGCTTCTAAGCGCCCAATCTTTGATCTTTTTGTTATTTTCAAAATTTCACTTCTGATCTGAATACCATAGCTTATGGGAATCTATCTTTTGAGCTAGGTTCAACAATCTCCCCCAATTTGTTGATAACAAAAACCTGCAAAGATAAAAGACAAGCTATTTCATATTAACCTTTAGCTCCCCCATAATTATGTCAATATTAAAAGTACAGTTAGCAATTGTGCAATATTTTTTGACGGTGTTTGAAGCCTCTTTTAAGTGATCTACATAAGTGTGGAAAGTGTTCGATTTGGTGTCTCTAGAAGGCATAATACTCTTAAAGTGCTTTCTTCCAGATTCATTTATGTACTTCTTTACTCCTCTACAGATTGTGTAGATTCATTTTTTGTCTCCAAATGCACCCGTATGAGATATACTTGTTGTAGTCATGAAGAGAACATATAATTCTGGGTTCTGATTGCATAAACAACTATTTCATCTTCTTTGGATGTCATCGTTATTTTCCTTGATCTTTGAATCTATCTTAGTATTAGCTTTTTCTTTTTTAAAGTGAGACTCTTCTATGGGTTTAGCGTTTCCCCCTTTTGCATTTTGAACAAATTATTGATTTTTCTTGATCAGACCTTGAGAAGTCTTCAAATAAGCTATGTTTAGACTTTTATGGAAGATGGAAAGATTTTTCTTGATCTCTTTACTCTCCTTAGAGGATGTGAATCTCCTTCTGAGTCTTTCCCTTTTTCCCTTTCGCAGTGATTTTTCTAGAGTCATGTGATTGAAACATTCGTTGATGGACTCAAGAGTTTCTAGAGCAGCATTTTTCACTTCCTCTCTTGCCAGGGCTGTATTATACTCTATATCAGCTCCAATTATTTGTATAATGTCAGCTTGCTGGTTTTCAAGTCTTCTGATTTCCTTTTTTATTTCTTTCTATTGAGCGTGGAGAAGCTTGTTTCTCTATGCATCCTTCTCATTCATTATAGCATATATGGCCACAATTTTAACCATTGTGTCCAACTTTTGAACAGGAGATAGTTTGACTTTGTGAGCTTTGAATCTTCTGATAGATATTGTATTGGAGTGCTTGATGACTCTTACTTCTGATTTTAGCCTTCTAAGATTGATAATCGGTTTTCCTTCTAACCATCAATCATCAATCTTTCTTCTTTATCTTCTGAGAATTATATTTCTACTTTCAAGGTAGTGTATTTGACTATCTTCTAAAGATGGAGCTTTGTAATTACCTTTATATGCTTCGAAGAAGATTTCAACTTCTGTTGATTAAGAGATACCTTCATCTCTTCTTCTTCTTCTCTATCCTTTGAGGATGCTTCTGAGTTGTTTTGTCTTTTAGTTTTGACCGGCTTCTAAGCGCACAATCTTTGATCTTTTTCTTATCTTCAAAACTTTTCTTATGATCTTGATACCTTAGCTTATGGGAATCTATCTTCTGAGCTAGGTTCAATAAAAAGGTACCCTATGGTTTCACTCATTTGCAAAACGGGAATGAGAAATTATTTTAGTTGCAAAATGTGGTCTGAGGTTCTAAAAAATTGACAAAAAGGATAAAAATGTTATTATATTCATAATAGTGATGTTACAAAAAATATTTTAATTAATTCAGCATTCTCATAATTTAACCTTATTATTTGAAAATTCTGTGTCTCGATTTGAGTAAGTTTTGAAATTTTTTTTCATTTTTTATGATTTGTTAAAGTTTATCATCATATTTTAACTACAAAAAATATTTGCAATATCAAAAAAATTCAAAATCTATCACTAATGTGTATTTTTTTTATCAACCAATCCACAAAATTTCAGATAAACACGAACGTGATTACTCATTATCATGACATCATTTAATATTGAAAATCCTCCTTTTTCCAATATTTTGAAACCAAAGACCTCATTTTGCAAAAACAATTTCTCAGGCCTCGTTTTACAAATGAGTAAAACCTTATGGTACTTATTTGATATTTTCCCTTTAGAAAACTCATAACAAAATGAAAAATCTACGAAACTCAATCAAATCTTATACATAATTCTTATATAAAATGATTTATTTAGAGGTATGATAAATTAATAAACAATAACAAAAAAAGAGGTAGTTCTGAAAACAAACTTAATTTTTCCTTGCTAACTTTTGAAACCACATAATATATTTTGAAAAGAAAAATTTTTTTAGCCTTTTTTTTTAAATTAGCTAAGTTTTCTCTAACTTTATTTAGCAAAGAAGTCAACCATCCCCATTTGGGATGTAGGGATCAAAAAATTCTTTCTATACACTCTTTAGGTATTCTTACGGGGGAATCATTACCCATTCTGAACCCTAATATTTAGGAGGGTTTTAAAATTGATATCCCCTGGTTTTTCATCTACATTATGAGAAAGTGTATGAGATCTTGCTTTTTAAAAAACTGACAGAAATTTCATTTTAAAATTAAAAAATTATTGAGATATTAAAAGTGTATTTTTAAAATTCACATTTGTGTGTTTATAATGACAAAAAAATTATAATTTAGTTTAATAATAAAACTTTTTACTATCAAATCGAAAAGAAAAATTAAAGGCCAACAAGTTCAAGTGTGTTAAGAACAAAATTCTATTAATTTTTACACAAAATAAAGTTTTTCATATTTTGTAGAACATTGTTTAATGTATGGATGAGGTACAAACATGGCTACAAGTGGTGGATGGGATTGAATTTACATACAATTTTTTTACTGTAAATGAAATTAGCATTTATTTATCACAAAATCAAGCACTTTGTTCTAGATTGGAATTCCTTTCCAGATGAATTCTTTTTTGGAATAAATGAACGAAAATATAGAAATCAAGATGAATTGCTTTCTTTTGTACTTCGAATAAATGATTTGAAGAATTCATTTGTAAGTCATTCTCTAAATGCCTTTGTCATCCACTAATTATACAATAAATATTGTTATCGTTCAACGTGTTGAATGTCAAGCTAAAATTTAGTCACTAACATCAACCCATAAGCTAGGCAACTTAGCATCTCCATGCACCACACACACAACCTAGCATTTCCCTTGTATGGTTATGACACAACCTAGCATTTTCCTTGGAAGGTTTGTTATGACATCTATCATTTCGGCAACAAAATGCTAGTTGATGTAATAAGCTACTGACACCTTCTATTGTGTATATAAACAAACATTGTGTTCATGATGCAGTTAGTTTTTACGGTGATTGATACTAATAAAGATAAGCAAGCTTTCATTGATCTTGTTTCATGGTATCAAAGACAACATGACGAAAAAGAAGAGAAATACAAATACAATCGTTCCATTGTAGGCACTTATAGAGAAGAGGTAGATATATCACTCTACAAAGAAGAAGCGAAGATTCAAGAGAAGGGAGCTCGAGCAACGATAATCCAATTTTGGTAATCACTTCTCTAGCTTTGATAAATGGTGGTAACTATCTAGCATGGAAGAATTCGTCAATGAGAGCCTTGACAACAAAGGATAAGTTGAAGTAAATTCTCATTAAGGAAGAAGATCTTGAAAAATTCATACAAAATTTCAGAGATGTGAGAAGAATGATTATTTAGTCACTTCCTGGATCTCGAATATTATTTCAACAAACCTAGCTAAACGTTTTACATACGTTGCTACATTAGGGGAGCTATGGAAGGCCTTGGAGCATAAATTATGCAAAGGAAATGGACCAATGTTGTTCAAGGTCAAAAAAGACACAAACATGTTTGAGCAAGGAGACCAAATAGTGCTTCACTATTTCAACAACTTGAAGAAGATGTGGGATGAGTTATGCGTATTAAGACCGATTCCAAGTTGCAAATGTAGAGCAACTAAGTCATGTAGATGTAATGCATTAAGCAGAATTTGAGATGAAGCGTAAAAGTATAAACTTATGAGGTTTTTAATGGGGTTACACTCAAGTAATGATCAAGGACCAGACCATACTCATGGGGCCTCTTCCTAGTATTGACGTATTTATAAGACATACTCGAAGCTAAGCATACTAGAAAAACAAGTTGAGCTTAGCATCTTAATGGCAATGGAAACTGAAAATTCAACAACATTCAATTCAACTGCAAGTTTCTCCAATGCATAGAAGAGTGGTTATAATGGCTCAGGTGGAAGATTTGTGAGGATTGAATAAAAAATAGCTTAAATGTGACTATTGTGATTGTAGGCACACTGAAGAGACATCCTTCAAGTTGATAAGGTATCCTAAGTGTTGGGGAGAGAAAGGCCGGCTCAAATGCAAAGGTAAAGCTTTTCCTAATACATCTAACTCTCATGCTAACCAAAGTTGTTTTATAGAATTTTAGCACACTCGAGAAAGAAACCCTGGAGACAATGTGGATCAATAGACCCTAAATAGAATACTTAAAGAAGTCTATAAGATGATGAAGGGGAAGGAACAACTTGACTCAATTAGGCATCACACTACAACTGATGTATGTGTTTTTGTTGGCTTCTCTAGTGTGTGGATAGTGGGTAAGTTCTCATATGTTTTATCAATAACACTTGTTTGAGGACCTAAAATATAAAAGTAAGACACACACACACACACGGTACATTTTCTAGATGGTAGCAAAAAACTAATATCCCAAAAAGGATTATTGAAGCTAGAAAATGGACCATCTCTTCTTTATATGCTCTATATGCCTGGTATCAACTATAATTTGTTGTCTGCGAGCCAACTATTAGAGGATAATGAGATTGAAGTTATTTTCACAACAACATGCTTCTATATACATGAACAAAGATCTAAAGAAGTGAATGGAGTGGCCTAGTTGATTGATGGCCTATATATGTTGGAAAACACTTCTTTCGAGAATAATTTATTAAAAACAGTCCATAATTGTAATTCAATAGTATATCATGATGAAAAAACCTGATTCTAGGCATACAAAGCTACAACATGCTTCCTTTAATAGCCTTAGTCATATACCTAGAATGAAGGTGGATTATAGCTCTAGTCCTTTTGAGATTTATCCACAGCTAAAGAAAACAAGACTTTAATTCAATAAAAAATCCTATTTCCACTAAAGACACACTACAAATGATCCACATGGATGTTTAGGGACCCTATAGCCAGTAACCATTGGGGCACATTACTTCCTGACCATTGTAGATGTTATCATAAGAGTTACATGGCTCTATTTACTAAAACAAGAGTGAGGTAGCAAAGGCCCTAGATTAATTTATTAACCTGGCTTTTACATAGTATTCTGCAGTAATGGAGGTGGTACAAAGTGATAATGGTGGAGAATTTATAAACTCTCATTGCTAGAATTTGCTCAATAGTAGAGGTATCATACATGAAAGAAGATATAGTTATTCCCCAAAACAGAATGGAGTGGTGGAAAGAAAACACACACCTTCTAGAAGTAACTAGGTCTATCATGCTACATTCTTGTTTGCCAATAAATTTTGGGGACATGTTGTTCTGATTGTAACAAGAATCAGCAATGTATTGCCTACTAAACTAGTGAATCAGAAGTCACCGTGTAAAGTATTTCATGCATATCTATTGGATTACAAAAAGTTTCAAGTATTTAATTCCGTATATTTTCATAATGTTTTGTTAAAATCGGTAAATTGCATGTTAAAGCACACAAGTAATGGCTTTTTAGTTTTTTCCTTGGGTAGAAGGGATACAAGGTATGACATGATTCAAAACAAGAGTTTGGTTTCTAGGGATGTCAATTTCCCTACATTTATTTTCCATTTGCTCCAAGTTATGAAAAGCATTGTGACATCAAAGAGTTTAAACAGCCCGTAAGGCATGTGGTTGATGATAATTTAGCTGATAGTAGTATGCCATTAAGAAGATCAACAAGGGACAAACATTTACCCACCCAACTATCAAATCATGTGACTCTGGTGGATCACTCTACATTTTTGTCCAAAATAGCAAAAGTCAAAGCCACAGAGTTATGATGAAGTAGTTCCTAAGTTGAATGAAGCTATGCGAAAGGAGCTACATGTGTCGAAGGAAAACATAACATGGAAACTTTGCAAACTGCCACCAGGCGAGAAGACCTTAACTAGTAAATGGGTATACAAAGTAAAGTACTCGCCAAATGGGGAGGTAGATAGGCATAAAGCAAGACTTACGGCAAGAGGGTGCAAACAAGTCCTTAGAGAGAATTTGTGAACTATTCAGCCCTACGGCTAAATCTACAACCATGACGTTATTGCTAGTAGTTGGAGTAGCCAAATTGTGGCCAATTTAATAGATAAATATCAACAATGCATATTTGCATTGGCATATAGATGAAGATTTTTACCTTAGGCTACCAAACAGCTACAAAAGGTAGGGGATGGTTATATGTGTAAGGTCATTAATCACTCTATTGACTCAAGCAAGCACGGATGCAATGGCAGAAGGAAATTTGAGATAAGTTGTAGTTGAATGGATTTCAAAGATCCAGGTTTGATCTCTATTCATTCACTAAGAAAACAACTACAAATTTATAGAATTGGTGATTTTATATTGATCATGAGCTAAAATGGTCAATTGGTTGTAGATATCAAATCCTACTCACTTTTACTATTTACTCTGAAAGATCTTGGTTTGCCATACTATTTCCTAGGAGTAGAAGTTTTACAGAAAAAGAATGGAACTTTCACTTCTCATGCTAAATACATTACTGATATAGTTACAGATACTAACCTAAATAATAATCATCATATCACTTGCTCTGTTGATATTTGTAATAACTTAACAAGGCCAAGGAAAGCCATTGCCGATGCTAAAGTTTGTAGAAGGCTATAGGTAGGATTCTTTACTTAAATTTCACTAGGACAGACATTACATATGTTACACAATAGTTAAGCCAATTTATGCAACAACATTATGAACATCACACGCAAGCGATTTTTAGGGTTTTGAAGTGTTTGAACGGATCCAGTACATGTGGCTTGTTTTATCCTATGCATACATGACTAACCATATCACGTTATTGTAATTCAGATTGGGTAGGATGTAAGATCAAAAAGAGATCACTAATAGGATTCTATGTGACCTTAGGAGATTCACTAGTTTCATGGAAGACCAAAAAGTAGCCAACTATTAGTAAATCATCAGTTCATGCTGAATATAGAAGCATTGCAAACATATGTGGTAAAGTGAATTGGATCACTTATTGGTTGTAAGATCTTGCTACTATAGCTCTATTGCCAATTTCTACTTAGTGTGACAATCAACTAGCAATATTATTGGCAAGATATCGAACTATGCATAAGAAGATAAAACTTGAGGAATTAGACTTTCACTTTGTCAAGGATTTGGTTACGAAGAGTTTCATTGAGATACACATTTGTCAACCAAATTCCAACTGAGAGACTTATTAACTAAGGCAAAGAGCTTCTCATACATGGCACCATTCTTGCACAACATGAATTTGATGACCATTTCACATGCAATTTCAGCTATAGTGGGCATGTCAAATGTCACGCTGAAATTGAGACACCTATAGCAACACACAAGCTAGGAAACACAATATCTCCACGGACCCCACACACAGCCTAGCATCTCCCTTGTAACTTTCTCGAAAAGTTTTTTATGATAGCTGTAATTTTGACGCCAAAAAACTAGCTGATGTCACAAGCTACTTTAGGCCTACTACCCACACCTTTTGTTGTATATAAACAAACAATGTGTTCATAAGTCAGTCACTTTTTTCCTGATTGATATTAAGAAATATTAGCAAGCTTTCATTGAGCTTGTTTCACAATGTATATATATATATATATATATATATATATATATATATATATATATATATATATATATATATATATATATATATATATATATATATATATATATAAAACTAAAAAAATTATAAATATAAACAATTCAAACATAAAAGTTTAAAAAAATTAGACATCATAATACTAATACAGTATTAAATAATTATAGTAATATTCTAAATATTAAAATTACTTAATAAATTTAATGATAAAAATAAAAATAGTAAATGATAATAAATTTCAAACAAATTATTAAAAAATTATTTATTATTATTATATATGCATTATTACTAAAATTAATAAAAAAGTAATATTATTAATTATCAATCCCTATAATGGTAATTAGTAGTTAGAGGGGATGAGTGGCTCTTTTTACCTAGATTTTAAAGTTTAATATCCCTCAAAGTAGGAGTGAAAGATGACTAAATCAACTAAAAATAATCACAATATGTAACTCAAAAATAAATTGATGTTAAGATTTTAAGCGGTTCAAGAGGTAGTATATCAATTATGTGTAATTATGATCAACAATATGCTAATATTATGTTCAAAATAAATTTATCTTCAAAGAATAGAATGAAGTATGTTTAGTCAATAAATATGTAGAGGCACTATGATATATACTCAAGTATACATAAATACTGAGTTTAACGAAATATTTTATACTTGTTCAGCCTCCTACTTGCATCCAGTCCGCAAAGAACTCTCTTCTAAGCTTTAATCTACTAGTGTTTATAACTATTTTTGAGGTGGAGAAACCTTCACAAACAAACCCTATTACAAAGAGCATATGATATCTTGATTCCACTACTTAGCTTCTAACTCAAGCCAAGCGGAAAAATAAGCTTGGCACTAACACTATAGACTTTACAATCCTTTTGAAATAATAAAGAAGGTTTTAAGATCTTGAACAATGTACCAAGATTCTGAAAGTGGGGAACGGGGCGTGCGGATCTTTTTGGTACGATAATTGGACTGCAAATGTGTCATTATCTGTTCTTTTCACTGATCTGTATCTATTATGTAATAGAAAAAGCTGTTCGATTCGTGATGGGTGTCTGTCTATTTCTGAGGGAGCAGCATTATCTAGGCCTTTTTGGAAACGTAGTCTAAGGATTACTAGTAGGGAGAGGTGCTCCCAGATGCGGAATTGGATTTCCCAGTTCTGCCCTGCTGTTTTCGAGGGGAATGGGGCTGTCGGCAGCAGGGGGCAGCAGCCACACATTGGGTCTCAGGTGGTGGCAGATAGATTTGAATGGGATCTGGAAGCTAATAAGGTATTTTCAGCTGCATCTTTTTGTTTAGCTATAGGACGCCTCAAAGGACTACGCCGGAAAAGGATTATATGGTGGTTTGGAATGCGTGTCTTATTCCTAAAGTTAAATTCTTTGGCTGGTTATTGTTACATAGACGTCTCCCATCGAAAGTCTTTCTGGCTTGTCGAGGATGCCAAGCTGTAATGAACGACAAGTGTCCGTTTTGTGATGAGTCCGAAACAATTGATCATGCTTTGTTTCACTGTTTGGGTAGTTATCGTATATGGGTTCAAGCTTTTCTGGTGCTAGGGATTTCAGTAATAATGCCATTCAAGGGGGCTGATTTTCTCGTTATACTCTCCCATTCATTACAGCTTGGCATCCGCGACAAGCCAGAAAGACTTTCGTTGGGAGACGTCTATGTAACAATAACCAGCCAAAGAATTTAACTTTAGGAATAAGACACGCATTCCAAACCACCATATAATCCGTTTTCGGCGTAGTCCTTTGAGGCGTCCTATAGAACCCTAAACAAAAGATGCAGCTGAAAATACCTTATTAGCTTCCAGATCCCATTCAAATCTATCTGCCACCACCTGAGACCCAACGTGTGGCTGCTGTCCCCTGCTGCCGACAGCCCCATTCCCCCCGAAAACAGCAGGGCAGAACTGGGAAATCCAATTCCGCATCTGGGAGCACCTCTCCCTACTAGTAATCCTTAGACTACGTTTCCAAAAAGGCCTAGATAATGCTGCTCCCTCAGAAATAGACAGACACCCATCCCGAATCGAACAGCTTTTTCTATTACATAATAGATACAGATCAGTGAAAAGAACAGATAATGACACATTTGCAGTCCAATTATCGTACCAAAAAGATCCGCACGCCCCGTTCCCCACTCTATAGACAACAATGTGATATAGTTTTACTCTATAGACCACTTTCTATAACCTTTAGTCATTTCTTACACATTTTTGACCTTGCAAGTTTGTGTGTGACAGGTGGCAGAAAGAAAGTGGTCTTTATCTCTAAGTTATCAACTCCCCTTTTTTTTATAAAATTTTTCCCTTTTTTTTACTTGTTAGACATCCTATCTTTTTCATTACAAGGATCAAGACAATACTTTTGATTTATTATCTTCACGTGATTTGCATAAGAATTTAACCTACTTGTTTTATGAGGCATGCGAGTTGTCTTTTCCTCTGAGCTTCTGATTGTTTGCCTCTGAATCTTCTTACTAGCTTCTGAATCTTTACTTCAAAAGAATTGTTTCTTCTTTTAAAATATTCTATCTTGTTTTGTGATTCCTATCGCTTGATTTCCTTCTAATGCAAAGTATTCTTCTCTTCAGAGCTTGACGTTAAATTCTTTCTTCCAAGAGATGCAAAATAATATTTTCTTTTGAGGAATTCTTGGCTTTCGTAAACTTGAATTTTTATTATCTTCTAACCATGTTTCGATACATCTTCCAAGGACAGGTTCCAATAATCTCTCCCATTTTAATGATAACAAAAATCTCTACAAAGCAAGAAGCAAGGTGCATATAGAATTTTAAGACAATGTGTAAGCTCCCTCTAAATGTGTGTTGATTTTGAGTGAGATGGTTTATTTGTAATTGTACTCAAAATTATAGAGACAAATATTGATATTTTCATTATCCAGATGTAGTCAACAATGTGTTATTTACAGTGTTGTAAGATCCGGCCCGGCCGGTTGAACCAAAAAAATCCGGACCCAGTGAGTAAAGGGACTGATTCATACTAAAATCCAGATGTAGATTGAACCATTAAAAACTCGGTGATCTGGTCGGTTGAACCGGTGATCTGGTCAATACAACCGGTGACCTAGTGACCCGGGACGGGTTAATGGGTCAAATGACTTGAATTTTTTTTTTGTTTAATATTGAGTAAAACTATATCACATTGTTGTCTATAGAGTTTAGAAGATTTCAAACTTTAATAAAGTTAATTTCAATGGGTCTTTTACTAGTAAATGTCCATATTTTTAAAATAATTATGCTATAACATTAAAATTTTAATAATTAAATTTATATAGTCTCAAGAACTGCAATTTTGATAATTTCTTAATCTTTAAATATTGATTATAATTTTTTTTTAATTTATGCTTATTTCTTTATTATTTTTTACTCTTAAATCTAGAATAAATTAACTTTATTTAGTTTTCAATATAAAAATTATTATTTTGTTAGTTAACAATTTACAAGATCATATTTTAATCTTCTAAATATTGAAAAATAATGATTTTTTAAGAGTTTTAATCTAAACGGTTGAACCTCAGTTCAACCCCGGTTGACCCATCAATCCTTGACCCTCTACCTCCATCGATTCGAGGGGCCAGGCCAGGTTTGACAACCATGGTTATTTGTAAATTACAAGATACATAAAGTCTATTTCTAGCTATTACATAGTAGCTAATATGTGTTGCATTTTCTTCGTTCAGCTTTTCCTTCTGAGCTCTTTTCCTTCACTATGATCTCTTCCCCCTTGTGTTAGCATTAGAAGGGGGATCCACATCCATGGGATCTTCTATATGAGTTTTGACTTGTATCATTTGATTCTACCATCAGTGTTTATATGCAAAATACTTTGTATTGAACTCAACACAAGGTTAGACAGACTCAGTTGTGCTTAAAGTTTTGATCGTAACAAGTAAGGTCAGAATGAGTTAATTAAATCAATAATGATGTTAAATCAGTTAAACTGTGGTTCTGGCTAAGTATTTTAATTCGAGGATAGAATTAGAAATCTCCGATGACCTAGTGCTATGATTTAACTCTGAGTTGTTTTTTTAGTCCATTGACTTAAAATTGTTCACTTAGCACTCGATATTTAGATTGTGTTTCAGTTGTGCTTATTTCTTTATACCTTTTGCTGAGTTATCTTGTTTACTCAACTGCGCTGACCATTCCATAAGGAAAAATGGAATCTTGCTTTTTGGTCTTACACTTTTAAAGACATTAATGAAAACGTCATACCAAAGACACAAAGAATTAATGACGTGATAAAGACAAATCACACAGCGCGAATGGAGACAAAATTGCTCAGAGAAAAGCTGCAAGCAGACAAAGTCAAATTGGATTGAAGTAGCGTGTATCTTTTGCAAATGTACGACTCTGCAAGTTCGTTAGATTACCAGAAGGAATGGGAATATGACATGTAGCAAGCCAGCGCAAGAGCTATCTAAGGGGTTTCTGGCATCAAACGACAAAGAACTCAAAATTAAAGCTCTAATTCAATCTATTTCTTAACGGATTGATTTCTATTTCACAACAGTGTGATTCTATCTCGCAACGGATCAATTTGAAGAAGAAATGGGTCGATAACTATCATATTGTATAAGATGCCAAAGCAAGTTCAACAGTTACAATCTTGATTTCATCCATAAAAGGAGCAAGAAGGCAAGCATTAGAACTTAGTGAATACATATGAATTTCAAATAAGCTTAAACTCTGTCAATTTCATAGCTTCAAACAAATTCAATCAAGAAAGCAACTACTCAATGAGAATCTACTTTACTATAAGAGAGATTAGAAAAGATCAATTCACTTGTAATATCTAATTATTTTAACTCGATCAATGTTTCTATAAGTTGAATCTAGATCTTCTTAGAATTCTATTGAGTTGCTGGTAGAAGAGGGTATTCTACTCAGTAGGTGAGTGATTACAATGAGGAGGGTACTAAGTTGTAAATGGGACACTCTGTGAAAGGCTTCTCCATCTAGGGTAAAGGAGTTGGAATTAGTTGATTAAAGCCAGGACACTCTCTTGGGACTGGATGTAACCACAGGTTGTCAAACTAGTATAAAATCTCTGTGTTCTTTACTTAGTTGAAATTTTCCTCAATTTCTACTCAGCCTGCTGACCTACTCAGTGAGGAATTCATTAATTGCGAAAAAGTTACCTGTTTTAATCGAGTGAGTCATTCACCCCCCCTCTAACTCATTGAGTTATATGCATAGGGATAACCAAATTGTATTAGAGCTAGTCCTCATTCTAAAGATTTCACAATCTTGACGAAAAGACCATGGCGTACAAAGGAGGAGAATCTAGTGGAAAAGCTTAATCATTCATTCTTCCTAAAGGAATGTCAGTCATCAGGGCTCCAATGATTGATAGTGAGTCTCAAAGCATGTTTGCCTGACTGGCTAATGTTGCAGCGTCATTTATCCCCTCTATTACGAAGAATGGAGTAAAGGTTGAAAAGTACTCAGATGAATGGGATGATCAAGATTTGATCAGACATAAAGAGAATGCAGCTACTATCAACTATCTTCACTATATTGGAAAACAATGATCCGGATAATAGAATCTAAAAACAATCCGGATCAAGTTTGAAAGAATCAAAAACAGTGTAAGTAGTTCTCGTAAATCCAAATGGAAATATCCGGACAAAGCACAGAATGCAAATCATTCATTGGGCAAATCTAAAACCTAAGCAATGGAGGAAATCATCTAGACAAAGTTTGGAAAGGAAACAAACTTCTGTCCCCCAAGACTTGCATCCGGAAGAACGGATTAAAGCTATCTCCGAAAGAAAGATCCGGAGTATATAGGTCCAAAGAACATCTGAAAGACCTATATCTGAAAACTAAGGAAAGTCTGAAACATACCTTTCCTTTTGCCTCCTTGGTCTACAAAAGTCAAAGATCCCTTTCACAAGACAAATACAAAAAGAAAGGTTGCACAGTTCAGAGAAAAGTCAAAAGGGTCTGACACCGGACTGAGAAAAACTACCTACTTTTTCTCCTAGACCATTAAATGTGCGCGTGGAGCCCACATCATACAGCAATTGGTATTTAAGTTGTTGTATCACAAAATGACAAGCAAAACGATCATTGAAAACTTTCAAGCATCAATCCCAAGAATTCAAATGGATCAAAATACAGTCTAACGGACTGATCAAAGGATCTGGAAGCTCCACATCCCAACCTAATCAAGGGTGAAGATTAAATGTGAACTTACCAACCACAAACGGCTACATTTATGATCAAAGCCTATAAAAGGAGCTCTTCACCAAATGAGAAGGTTAACTAATTGACTTACAAAAGCAAGTAACAAAGTAACACTCATTCAATCAGTTGAGATAATTCCTCCAAGAACTCTTAATTCAAAATCTGTTTGTTAGGATTCCCAAGTGAAACTATAAACTCGAGGAACTCCAAAAACCAACCCTTTGTTATAAACTAAAAGAGTAAGAATCTCCAACTTGGGTGAGTTGGGAGATTGGGATATAGCTTGAAGTAGGTGCTTTGAGCGAGATCTCCCTGTAGGACTCAACATAGATTCAAGGTAGAAGGCTAAGTGGTATATCCTACTAAAGATAAGAGGACTCAGCTAGGAGTTGGTGCTTCTATTGATATATCCTAATTCTGAAAGGGGTCACCATCCGGAGACAAATCTGTAAGGCTTCATTCCAGCCAGTTGAAAAGGAATCCATTAGTGGATAGGCTCAGAAGAAGGAAACTCTAGGGACTGGACGTAGGTGGGGTCGAACTAGTATAAAATACTTATGTTTGATTTTCTTTTGCTTTTACTTTATTTCACTTATTTGCATCATCCAAATCCATCCTCCAGATCATATTCATCATCCGGACCCATCTTCCGGATCATAATCAAAGACGCTACACTAGGACTTTTTCTAAGTCTATAAATTCCATGAAAAAGGGCCATTCACCCCCATCTGCCCTTATAAATACTCTCACAGGGACCAATAAGTGGTATCAGAGCAAGACTCAAACTAGAGATCTAACAATCTTGAGCTAAAGGTCCACATATTTTGATTCATAAATTAAAATGAGTTTCCACAACTTGCAACTCCTTCCCGAGGGTATGTCTGTTACCCGTCCTCCACTCTTCACTAGTGAACACTACACATTCTGGAAAAACCAGATGAAGAACTTCATCTAGTCAAAAAGTATGCAAGTATGGTTAGTTATAAAAGATGGCCCGTACGAACCTACTTATAAAGTAGAGGGTATGACTACCCGAAAGCCATCAAGCATGCGGGATGATAATGGCTTTAAAAAATTGCATGAAAATGCAAATGCTATTAACATGCTTCATTGTGCTCTTAGTGCAGCAAAATTCAACAGGATATTTGGATGTGAGACTGTAAAAGAGATATGGGAGAAGTTGGAAGTAACCTATGAAGGAACTACCAAAGTAAGAGAGGCCAAGCTCGATCTACTCCAAAAAAAGTTTGAATCTTTTAAAATGGAGCCTAAAGAATCAATTAGAAGCATGAACACTAGATACACAAATCTAGTGAATGAAATGAAAAGGCTAGGGAAGGAGATTCTAGAAGTAGAAATGGTCAAGAAAGTGCTCCAAAGTCTCATCAAGGAATGGGTCAATAAAAAGACTGCCGTTGAGGAAGCTCATGACTTAATTTTTTACAGTTATGATGAACTCATTGGTAATCTTCTAACTCAAGAATTGTCCATGGAGAGATACAGCCAATAAGAAATGGAACCTAAGGAGAGAAAAAAGGCCATTACTCTTAAGACAAAATCCACCGGATCAGGATCATCCGGAAAGGAAGAGCAAATAGATAAGTCAATGAGCACTACAGATCAACTTGCTCTATTGACCAAAAGGCTAAATCAATTCTTACAAAAGAAGGATAGAAGGAAATAAAAAAGGTGTGAATCTCAGAGACCAAAAGAAGGCACCTCTGGAAGAGGTAAGCACAGAAGGAATCCGGAAGAAAAGAAAGATCCGAAGAAAGACGCCTATTTCAAATGTGGCGAAAAAGGCCACTTTAGAACAAAATGCCCCAAGCTCAAGAGAGCTAAGAAATTCAAAAAGAAGGTAATGGTTGCTACCTAGAGCAACAGTGAAGAAAGCAGCAACTCATCTTCAATAGAAGAAGAGGAAACTACAAACTATGCATTCATGGCTCTAACTGAACCGGAAGTAGAGTAATCCGAAAGGAACGCCTCTAGGCAGGAAATAGTGCAAATTGAAGAATCAGAATCAGATTCAGCAAACATTGAGGTAAACTCTTACCCTAATTCTACCTCTAACTTTGATCTTGCAAAAGCTCTTTCTATTGTTATTGAGGGAGTAAAGAAGAATGCAAAAGCCATTAAATCTCTGAAAAGAGCAATACTAGAATTAGCTGAAGACGCTGAGATAATGGCACAAGACATCGATCTGGTTAGAGCAACCAAACATTTTGATGTAGTAGAAGAAAACTTCCTAACGAATCAAGTCCAGATTCTGAACGCTAATGTAGTGGGACTAGAAAGAGAAGTCAATCTATTAAAGGAAGTATCTAGAAAGAAACTTCAAACAAAGGATTCAAGAAGAGATAATCCTCCTCCTCCTCAGAACAGGATTCAAAGGAATCCAAATCAAAAGACAATTAGTAGATAGCTACAAGCTCAAAGATATACTACTGCTCAGAAAGGAAAAGCTAAGGTAGCTTACAACCAACAACCTATCAAACAAAGAAGAAATCATAAAGCTGAAGTTGCACCTCCAACCAACTTCCGAATTTACACCGGACCATCTATCAGCTTACAAGAAGCTGGGTATAAAGGCAACTATAGAAGGGAAGATCAAGATAAGATCAGCAGGAAGCAAAAACAAAACATACCCATTTTAGGGTGCAGGTTTTGTGGAAAAAATAATCATATCACTAAATTATGTAGATAAAAAAATGGTTATTATGATGATTATCCTTGGCCTGAGATGGTTATTTACCCGAGAGGACCCAAATCTGATTGGGTACCCAAACCCACTTGCTCTATTTTGTAGGTATGCCTTAGATCTATAGTAGATCAACACACTTGGTATATTGATAGTGGATGTTCAAGGCACATGACAGGTGATGAGAAGGCCTTCATAACATTAACCCAGAAGAAGGGAGGCAAAGTAAGCTTTGGAGACAATCAAAAGGGATAGATCATTGGTCATGGAACCATTGGATATGGATTAAAGATTGAAGATGTCTCACTAGTTGATGGACTGTAATTCAACCTACTAGGTGTGGCTCAATTATGTGACAAAGGAAGAAAAGTCAGGTTTGACTCCGGAGGCTGCTCAATTTATAACAGTATGTCCAATCAACTTATTCTTTATGCACCTAGAGTAAATAATGTCTATTCTGTAAACATTAAAAATGATAAGAAGAATATATGCCTGGTGTCTAAAGAAGAAGAATCATAGCTATGGCACCGGAGGTTGGGACATGTAAGCATGAACCTCCTATCTAAATTAGCCAAAAAGGAATTAGTTGAGGGTTTGCCTAAGGTCGCTTTTGATAAAGATCATCTATGCACCACATATCAATTAGGTAAAAAACATAAGAAAAGTTTCCCTTCTATATCATACATTCCTTCCAAGAGAGTACTTGAGCTCTTACATATTGATCTTTTTGGGCAAATTAAGCCACTGAGTTTAGGTAGAAGAGAATACACCATGTCATCGTAGATGACTATTCTCGATATTCCTAGATTCTCCTACTAATGAGCAAGGATGAAGCATTTGACCAATTTTCCAAAACATTCATCCAGATGGAAGTAGAACAGGGCATACACATTGCACGCATCCGGAGCGATAATGGTGGAGAGTTAAAAAATAAGCATTTCGCTAATTTTTGCAACTCCAAGGGCATTAAAAATAACTTCTCTGCCCCCCACACTCCTCAACAGAATGGAGTGGTTGAGAGAAAGAACATGACCATAGTAGAAATGGCTAGAATGATGCTAAGTGAAAATTGTTTGCCAAAATATTTCTGGGGTGAGGCCGTAAACACAGCATGCTACATCTTAAATAGAGCTCTGATTAGAAAGACTATAGAAAAGACCCCATATGAAATTTGGAAGGGAAGAAAACCAAAAATTGGATACTTCAAAGCATTTAGATGTAAATGCTACATCCTTAATAATAGAGAGCAATTAGGAAAATTTGATCCTAAATCTGATGAAGCAGTTTTCCTCGGCTACTTAGCATATAGTAAGGGTTACAGAGTCTTCAATAAATGAACCCAATCTATAGTAGAGTCTATACATGTAGATTTTGATGAGACTAACACTGCAGGAAAGAAAAGTTACACTCCAGAAGATCAAGTTCCTGAAGTAGAAAAATCTGAAGAAAAGAAGGAAAGAGGAATTCCTGATTCATTTCAAATCGAAGTACACAGAGGAAGATAAAGGAACATCCTTTGATCCAGAGATATATCTAGTCAATCACAATCCACAGGGGATTGACTTAAATGAAGAAATAGGTGAAGTTGAAGAGGAGCAAGTCCAAGCTCAACATGAAGGCTTAGAAAGAGAGATCCAGACACACAGAGATCATTTCATCGAAAATATTCTGGACGATGTTCAGAATCTAGTTAGAACTAGAGGATAGCTCAACCGAATGATGAGCCATGCTACTTTTGTCTCTCTCATAGAGCCAAAGAAATTTTAAGATGCTGAAGGGGGATAAAAGCTGGATGATGGCAATGTAAGAAGAGCTAGATCAATTCACCAGGAATGATGTATGGGATCTTGTGCCCTATCCTGAAGGAAAATCAATTATAGGCACTAAGTGGGTGTTCCAAAACAAACTTGACGAATTCGGAGTAGTGGTAAGAAACAATGCACGACTAGTCGCTCAAGGCTACAACCAACAAGAAGGAATTGATTTCGAAGAAACATTTGCTCTTGTAGCAAGATTGGAAGCAATCTGGTTCCTATGTGCTTTTGCATTATTCATGGGGTTCACATTATACCGAATGGATGTCAAAAGTACATTTCTAAATGGCGTCATTCAAGAAGAAGTACATGTCAAGCAACCACCCGGATTTAAAGATTCAAAGCATCCAGATCATGTCTACAGACTAAAGAAAGCTCTCTATAGATTAAAGTAGGAACCAAGAGCTTGGTATAAAAGATTAACCTCATTCCTTATATTCAAGGAATATACTAGAGGCAGGGCAGATACCACACTCTTCATCAAGAAGAAGAAAAATGATATTATTCTAGTCCAGATCTATGTGGATGATATCATTTTTGGCGCCACTGATGAAAAGCTGTGCAAAGAATTCAGCTCTCAAATGCAGAAGGAATTTGAGATGTCCATGATGGGAGAGTTCAACTTCTTCATTGGTCTACAAATCAAACAAAGTCCAGATGGGATCTTCATTAATCAATCAAAATACCCCAAGGAGATCCTAAAAAAGTTTGAAATAGACAGCAGCAAACTAATGTCTACTCCAATGAGTTCAGAGATAGTCTTGTCCAGGGACTGTGAAGGAGAAGATGTTGATCAAAGGCTATATAGGGGAATGATTAGCTCACTCCTATGCTTAACAGCTAGCAGACCTGATATACACTATGAAGTAAGCTACTGTGCCAGGTATCAAGCCAATCCCAAAGATTCTCATCTCAAGGCTGTCAAAAGGATACTTAGATATCTCTTAGGAACCACTAAAGTTGGGTTATGGTATCCTAGTAATGGAGACTTCACACTCCAGGGATTCACAGATGCAGACTATGGTAGAGATACTCTTAAAAGAAAGAGTACATCTAGAGGATTTCATTCCCTTGGAGGCTGCTTAGTCTCATGGTATAGCAAGAAATAAACTTCAGTTTCCTTATCCACCATAGAAGCAGAATATATGGTAGCTGGAAGCTATGTTGCTCAAATCCTATAGATCAAACAACAACTTGAAGATTATGGAGTGCAATCCAGATGTGTGGATGTACTATATTACAATAAAACTGCGATTGATGTGTCAAACAATCCAGTGCTCCATAGCAGGATGAAGCATGTCAACATAAGGCATCACGTCATCCGGGATCATGTGATGAAAAAGGATGTTGCATTGGTATATGTCCCAACCAATGAACAAAGAGCTGATATCTTTACTAAACCATTAAGTAAAGATCAATTTAGGAAACTGAGAGAATCAATTGGGATGTCAAATCCAATTTAGAAAAACTCCAAAAGATAGTTTCTGAATCCAAGCCGGATCCTAAGATAAAAACTCACTCTGGAAGACAAGAAGAGTTGGAAAGGTCTATTTTGGAAGATTGCGACGTCAGCCAACATCAATGACGTATAGCAGTAAAAGCTCATAAAGGTAGCTATTACTCTTTGAATTTCAAAAGTCCATTGGCTGTTACATGCACGATAAATACGTCAGTTAATTCAAAAATAAACCGTTCCCATTCTCTGGTTAAACTGATTTCACCTCTCTCCTAAAAGATTTAACTGCCATGTCATAAATCTAGTCAAAACAGCCAGAGTCCGGAATACCGGTACACCCTCACTTTAAAAATTCTATATAAACCCCCTCAAAATCCCTTCTCTTCTTCACACTAGCAATAACCTTACTGTTACTCTGCAAAAATTTCAACCTAAAATCTCATCTCTCAAAAATCTCTCTAAAATGGCAGCCACAAACACCTCCAACACCCTCAAAATCCTATCGAGCAAAAATCTCTTTCAAGTATCTGACTTGAAGGATGCAGATTTTGAGCCTTTAAATCTCAAAACTTCGGACTTCGTCATCCCTACTGATCATCTAGGGGATGATTACTTATTTAGAACTCCACCTTTCTTCACTCTAGTTGAAGATCAAAGTCTGAGTGATCTTCTGAAAATAAATTGCCATACCTACCCAAAGCTGGTAAAAAAATTCTTCTCAAATCTCAATGCTCATAGTTATTTTGATGCCCTATGCACTGAGGTCTAGGGAAAGGTGATAATTCTCACCCAAGAATTCTTTGAGAAGACTCTACACATGAAAATCTCCGAAATAATGTTGCGAAAGGATGGAGATAAAGCTGGAGTTGTGTACGATTCCAAGCGATGGCTACACAGGAGCTACTTTGGTAATAAGTTCTCAACGTACTTCCAAAGAATTCCTAGATTCTTACAGCATGCTCTGGCCAAGCTCATCCTAACAAGGAATGGGTCATTGACTATAGTTTCTTCCCTCCAGCACTGCATCCTACAGTACTGGATTGGTAGTGTGGAAGTAAATTGGCCAGTCTTGATCATTCATTATCTCAAGACCCACGTAAACTCACATGGTGCCTTGATCATAAGAATTCTCCAAGCGGTAGAAGTGGATCTTACCAGATTTGAAGGGATTTATGGAAAGCCCATCTTAGAAAAGGGTTTCCTTAATCTCCGCTTTGATGAAGATTGGGATGAACAAAATCCAAAACTGAAAAAGGATGAGTGCAAAATTAAGTCCCGAAAGATAGTTGATCTAGAAGCAGAGGTTCCTGTTCCCAAAAGGCCCAGAACCACCAAAACCAATGCCAAAAGGCAAGTGGAAATGGTACCAAAAGAGATTGATGAGGACACTCTGCCCCTCACTCAAATCCTAAGCTCCAAAAAGCCAAGACCTAGGGGCAGACTGATTAAAGCTGCAGCTAAGAAGGGACAACTTGGGCTTACTGCAGGTCTACCTTAAATTGATACAAAAGTGATTGAGGCCGGATGAACGAAAGCCAAAAGAACATTGGCTGAAATGGAGGAAAATGCAGATGATGAGGAAACAGAGGATGAGGCTCCTCCACAAAAGCAGCTCTGGAGTAAAGGGAAAAATTGGATGAAGCCCTCGCTGCTCAAGAAAAGAAAGCTAGTGAAGGTAGAAGGCTTGCTGGGATAATACTGAATGAAGAAGCCAAGCAGTATTGGAAGAAAGCTGCTTTGGAAAAAGCCAAGTCCAACAAAGGGAAAAATGTTCCCGGAGCAACAGAGATTGTGGGGCGAGATGACGATCAATTTGATGTTATTCAAGCAGTAATCAAGGACAACAACAAAATTAATCGGGAGAGAACTAAAGGTCCCAGAGACTCCTCACAAGTTCCTCCAATTCTTGTAGATCTACAAGATATGGATGCACTATCCAAAATCTCGGAAGCAGATGAATTTATATTTGCTGAAAGAAATAGAACCACTTCCGGAGAATCTGCTTAGATCTACCTATGAAGTCATTAATCTTGAAAGTCCTGAAAAGGCATTAGAGAAGGCTGCTGAGGAAAATACCAACATGCCTAAAGAAGAAAAAGAAAGTCTTGAAAAGGCCACTGTAGGGGTGGTTGAGGATAGTTCTAACCATCCAGAGGAAAGGTTGGAAGAAGAAAAGAAGGATGAGGATCAGACACTACTAACCACTGAGGTAACCCCCAATCTTCTTCATCTCACTTCTGGTCATGAACATCACAACTTAGCTATAATCTCTCATAATGTATCTAAGGATATAGTGCTAAACCTAGATGCAATAGCTACGGTGGAGGGAGAAAGTCTGAGCTCCAAAGGGCATACTTCTAAAGTGGATCTTGAGGGCGAGGCTACTCTGGAGGAAAGGGGAATGAGCAAGGGTAGAGAAGAGAAAGGAGTAATTAGAGGCTCCCGTTCGGAAGATGATAGCTCCTCCGGAAGCAGTTCAAGCTCCAGAGATGAATCCAGATCATCCGATGGTGACTCATTCGGACCATCCAATAAACACTTCCCTCCTCGCACAAAATCAATGACTCTCCCTGATGAAAACTCCAAAGAATCCAAAGTCAGTGGAGCTCTTAAACTCCTTCAGGAGGTAACTCTTGAGCATCATAAAGAGGGATTTATCAAGAAGAGTCTGCTGACAATATGCACCCATCTAAAAGCTATGGAGAAGGAGTTGCTCAGGTAAAAGTCTAATAAAGGAGTCTGAAAGAATTTGGGTGAGATCAAAGAAAGGTTGAAGTACCTCCCCATAATTGAGCAACAAGTCATGAACTTCCTAACACCTGGAGCTCTGGCGGCAGCTTCCCATTCTGAGATCCAACCTCTTTCAAATAAGGTAGAGGAAAGCGCCTCTCACTTAAATCGCAATGCCAGTCAAGCCAATACCTTGGCCTCTAATAACTGTGCAACAGTGCTCGAAAGAGTGTCCTCCTCCGCCACTGACCTATCAACAAAACTCAAGGATTACATTGATACCAAGTTTGTAAACTTGTCAAAATTAATGAAGGATAGAGATCTGAAACCCACTCTGCTGAATCTAGAAACTGATCAGCAAGTAACTCAGGAAATGCTTGCTAACTTCACAGATAAAACCATCCCCAAGCTCAAAGAGAAAATCCTAGATGATATGGGCGATGAGATGCAAGCAAGGAATTCCGGTATAGAGCAAGTAATAACTGAATGGAAGAAAACCGTCTTCAAAGAAATTAAAGATCAGACGGAGTCTATCCACAACATTTAGAAGGGCCTTAGTGATGAAATCACCCTTCTTCAAACCGAAATAAATAAGTTGTCTATCTCCGGATCCTCCTCTTCTTCGGCTACTCTAGAATGCCAGCTCATCCTTGTCCTACACAATCTTGTTCAAGCTATAGGGGACTCAGGATTTATGAGCTAAAAAGGTTTGACTACTCTTATCAAGGCTATATTTCCTTACTTTGATCCCAAGGACCAAGAGCAAATTCTGCGCATCCTTCCTCAAGTCTCACAATCCTATGATCAACTCTGAGATCCCTTCATCCTTACTATTTGACTCTGCCTATAGTGAATCATATTATTGATGAGAGGGCCAAAGGCAACAAAGACTACTCGATCTACTCCTCTACCTGGCAGTAATATTAGGACAAATGTACCTATATGGTTATCGATCCCCTTGATGGAAGCAAAAAGGGGGAGGAAGAAGATCAAAGTCATCAAGGAGAAGGAAGGGGGAAAGGAAAAACATTGCAAGTCCGGAAGAGTGGTCCATCCGGAGAGATAGTTAAGCTAGCTAGATAAACTTGTAATAGCTAGATTCACTTTATATGTATTTCTATAACTTGTAACACTGAACTTCATGATGTTAACAATTGTTAACAGCAAAAGTATATATAAAGTGAAATTTTTTTAACTATTAAAACAAATGCTTCTTAAGTACAATCTGTAATTGTACTAAAACAAACTTAGAAGCAGGAGTCATAAAATTATGGGGGAGCATGGATGCTAAAACTGTGGGGGAGTATTATAAAAGTCTAAGTAACAAAAAGTTACACTCAGTACTTACCCCTTGCTTAGATGACTTAAGTTTTTGTTTCCCTCAAATGGGGGAGATTGTTGGAAAACAATGATCCGGATAATAGAATCTAAAAACAATCCGGATCAAGTTTGGAAGAAACAAAAACAATGTAAGTAGTTCTCCTAAATCTAAATGGAAATATTCGGACAAAGCACAGAACACAAATCATTCATTGGGCAAATCTAAAACCTAAGCAATGGAGGAAATCATCCAGACAAAGTTTGGAAAGGAAACAAACTTCTGTCCCCCAAGACTTGCATCCAAAAGAACTGATTGAAGTTATCTCTGGAAGGAAGATCCGGAGCATATAGGTCCAAAGGACATCTGGAAGACCTATATCTGAAAACTAAGGAAAGTCTAAAACATACCTTTCCTTTTGCCTCCTTGGTCTACAAAAGTCAAAGATCCCTTTCCCAAGACAAATACAAAATACAGCTTGCACGGTTCAGAGAAAAGTCAAAAGGGTCTAACACCGGACAGAGAAAAACTAACTGCATTTTCTCCTATACCATCAAAGGTGCGTGTGGAGCTCACATCATACAGCAATTGGTATGAAAGTTGGTGTATCACAAAATGACAAGCAAAACGATCATTGACAACTTTCTAGCATCAATCCCAAGAATTCAAATGGATCAAAATATAGTCTAACGGACTGATCAACGAGTCTAGAAGCTCCACATCACAACCGGATCAAGGGTGAAGATTAAATGTAAGCCTACTAACCACAAACGGCTACATTTATGATCAAAGCCTATAAAAGGAGCTCTTCACCAAATGAGAAGGTTAACTGATTCACTTACAAAAGCAAGTAACAAAGTAACACTCATTCAATCAGTTGAGATAATCCCTCCAAGAACTCTTAATTTAAAATCTGTTTGTTAGGAACCCAAGTGAAACTATAAACTTGAGCAACTCCAAAAACCAACCCTTTGTTATAAACCAAAAGAGTTAGAATCCCCAACTTGGGTGAGTTGGGAGATTGGGATATAGGTTGAAGTAGGTGCTTTGAGTGAGATCTCCCTATAGGACTCAGCTTAGATTCAAGGTAGAAGGCTAAGTGGTATATCCTATGAAAGATAAGAGGACTCAGCTAGGAGTTGGTGCTTCTAGTGGTGTATTCTACTTTCGCAATGGGTCACCATACGGAGACAAATCTGTAAGGCTTGATTCCTGCCAGTTGAAAAGGAATCCATTAGTGGATAAGCTCAAAAGAAGGAAACTCCGAGGACTGGACGTAGGCGGGGCTGAACTAGTATAAAATACTTGTGTTTGATTTTCTTTTGCTTTTACTTTATTTCACTCATTTGCATCATCCGGATTCATCCTTTGAATCATATTCATCATCCGGACCCATCTTCCAGATCATAAACAAACACGCTACACTAAGACTTTTTCTAACTCTATAAATTCTATGAAAAAGGGCCATTCACCCCCCTTTGCCATTATAAATACTCTCACAAGGACCAACACACTATGCTCTTGATGCAATAGAATTCAATAGAGTCTCAGGGTGTGAAATTGCTAAAAAGATCTGGAAGAATGTTGAAGTGACTTACGAAGGTACTGACAAAGTCAATGAGTCCAAGATCAACATTCTCATAAAGGATTATAAAATGTTCCATATGCAACCCAAGGAGGACATCTCTTACATGAACAATAGATTCATGAACATTGTGAATGAACTCAAAAGACTTGGCAAGGGCTTCACTGAAGAAGAAACTATCAAGAAAATTCTAAGAAGCTTGACTCAGGATTGGGATGCTAAGAAGAGTGCTATTGAAGAAGCTCAAGATCTCAAGACCTACAAGATTGATGGGCTTATGGGAACTCTACTGATTCATGAGATGTCTCTCAAGTATTATAAGGATGAGTCTAAGAGATTCAAGCAGAAGGAGAAAGAGAGCTCTAGTAGAGGTGTTGTTCTAAGAGCTGAAGATTCCTCAAAGGAAGAATATTCTGAGGAAATGAAAGAAGAAATGGCACTGATCACCAGGAACTTCAGGAGATTCCTAAAGAAAGATAGGAATTATCAGAAGTTTAGAAAGCGCAGCTAGTACAAGAAGGGAGCTGATGAAAGACCATGCAAAGAGCATAACAAAGATATCAAGTGTTTTAAACGTGGTGAGAAGGGGCATATTCAGTCCAGCTATCCTAAAGTCAAGTAGGACAGATTCAAGAAGAAGAGAGATAAGAAGGCTCCTGCTACCACCTGGAGTGACTCTGAACATGAGTCATCTTCTTTTAATGAGGAGCCACAAGACTAAGATAATGAATGTCTTATGGCCATTGATGATCATCCAAGCAAAAATGCAGTATCAGTTGACCAACCAACTAGTACCACTGCTAACCAATCAAGTGATAGGAGTAAAGACAAAGGAAAGAAAATTGACGTAAATACTGAATCCCCTTTATCAATAGATGAACTTGTTGTAGTACTTAATGATGTTATTAATATGACTAAGAAGTCAGCTAAGTACATCAATGTACTTCAAAGGATGGGTGATGATCTAGAGGACTGTAATTCCTCTACGTCACTTGACATCTTATACCTTATGGAAAAAGCTGAGTACATTGATAGCTATAATAGCAAACTCATTAAGCAAATAAATGAGTTAGCTACTAAATTAATAGCTTTGAAAAAGGTGAGGGTCCCTCTCTAACCAAACAGGAATACTCAGAGTAACTGCACTCACCACTCTGATAAGGTTTCTCAGAAAGGGAAAGTGAGCAGGCCTACTCTTAAGGCCGCATGTAATATTTGTGGAAAAGCTAGACATGCAACAGTCATGTGTAGACACAAAAATTTGTTACTATAATGAGTATGACTAGTCTAGGATCACCACCACTAACATGGGAGGACCCGACCAACGAAAGGCATAGGTACCTAAGAATACTTAATTATCCTGTAGGTGAGCCTGAGATCCACTTATGACAGAAGAATGTGGTATTTGGATAGTGGATGCTTCAGGCATATGACAGGTGATGAAAGTCAATTCATCACGTTAGAGAGCGAAAGGAATGGAAGTGTTAGTTTTGGAGACAACCAAAAGGGAAAGATCATTTGCAAGGGCAATGTGGGAGTCTAGCCTTTAATTGAGAATGTGCCTTTGGTGAAAGGCCTAAAGTTTAACTTGCTAACCGTTGCTCAACTATGAGACAAAGGCAGGAAAGTGATTTTTGACTCAACGGGCTGTTTAGTCATTGATGGTAACTCTAACCAAACTATTCTTTATGGTCCTAGAATTAATAAGGTTTATATGATTGATTTATCCTCTAGCTCCAATGATATATGCTTAGTTTCTAAGGAGGAAAACTCATGGTTCTCACACAAAAGGTTAGGACATATCGATATGACCAATCTATCCAAATTAGCCAGAAAGGAACTTGTTGAGGGTTTACCCAATCCAGCCTTTGAAAAAGGTATACTCTACTCAACATGCCAACATGGGAAACAATTTAGGAAGATCTTTAGTTCTTTAACTAATATATCTTCTTCTCATCCTCTTGATCTTCTATAAATGGATTTGTTTGGGTCAGTGTTGCCAATGAGTCTTGGTGGTATGAAATACACCCTTGTTGTTGTAGATGATCTGACTAGGTTCACTTGGGTAATCTTGATAGCAAGCAAAGATGAAACATTTGAATCATTCTCTAGGTTGGCTACCTGGTGTGAGCATTGGATTTTAACAGTCCTTCTCACAAAATGATGAGGAGAGCTATATAATGCATTCTTCTACAGGTGGTGTTTACTTGGAATGGTTTCAATGTTGATTGGTCAAGCTTTGTCAAACCTAAAACTCAGAAAACTAGTGCCTAGGTCTCTAAAAGCCTTGTACTTGTCCTCAGGACCCATGCCCCTGCACATTGACCTGTGCTTGTCTTCCAGATGCCTAAATAGTCAGTTTGCCATATGCAAATGTAGTATTTCCCATATGTGAATATATTTGCCATATGCAAATATAGTATTTGCCATATGCGAGTATATTTGCCATATGCGAGTATATTTGCCATATGCGAATATATTTGCCATATGCAAATATCTTTTCCGTATGCAAATATATATGCCATATGCAAATATAGTGTTTGCCATATGCGAATATATTTGCCATATCCGAATATACTTGCCATATGCGAATATATTTGCCATATGCAAATATAGTTTTTGCCATATGCAAATATAATTTGACATAAAAGAATGTGATTTGCCTTATTCAGAGAAATCAGCCATGAAAGGCATTTCAGACTCGATTTCCCCTATAAATAGAAGGCATTTCTTGACATTTCATAACACACAACACATAGTCAATACACAATACATAAGAGAAATATTAGAAATATGATATAGAAAAATCATAATCAACAAGTTCTTTGAGGTTATAGTTTGGCAAAGCTTCCATTCCACATTGGGATTTCTCTAAAGTATACTCACCACGTAAAGGTACACTCCTGAGTTTCAAAGAGACTCATATATAGTTTATTTCATTATTATTATCTGCCTCTGCTATTATATCTATTTTTGTTATTATTTTGCATCTGGATCTAACCCATATAAGCCTTGTTGGAACCATATATCCTTAAAGGATGTCATATCGATGCGCTATACTTATAAGGGGGGAAATCCCACTTTGCTATATTGATCTTTTTATTATCTATTTTATTATTTGTTATATTTATCTTCTCATTCTTTTAGGCCGGGTCCCGATTAATATGAGCCATGTTGGTACTTAATATGCCACTTTAGTGGTTATATTAGTACGCCATAATTGTGTAAAGGGAAATCCCTTTTTCTCTTATTTAGTCCTTTTGTTGGACTTGTCTGCGGTTAGCTGCTGCCTCAGTTCCTCCAGACCCCGTACAGGTTCCCCCATACCCATACGGGTATACCCCCACCCGTACGGGGTACAAGCTATAGAAATAGAATGTTGGTTTTCCCTCCTTTCATCTGTCATCTATAAAAATGAACCTAAAATCACCATTTATCATGCGGTCATTTTCACTAATAAACCAGTAAATAAACTCACATGAATAAATGAAGTTTCCTCGAAGAAAATGATGGTATATCAAGTGTCGTATCTATGCTAATCTTTGTGGATACAGGCAAATTGATTTATTTTATTTTATAACTTAGAACAAATATATAAGTTCCCTTGCAATTCTCCCATTTTCCGCAGGTTGTAATTTTATTCCTCCATTTATTATTTGTGCTTCATTATGAACTGATTTATACATGAGTTGAATATGAAAGAGTGTAGAAATAAGATTGATGTGATAATTCCCCAAATGATGAAAATAATGCGGTTTACGTGGTGAATGTAATTTTGAATTAACTAAATGAGAAATAAGTGACTCATCCGATACCCGAATCTCTGATCCAAAAGGTATTAGTCTCCCGCCCACTAGGAACCGTACCAAAACTCTTTCCCTTGGGTGGCGACTCTATCATTTGTATCGAGATTTGGGTCTCGATTCTTTTATTCATTAAAATTGGCTTATTATGCAAACCTGAACTAAAATGGTTTTATGATGCTTAAACAAGAAAACAACCCTAAACGGACTCCACCGCAAGGCGCAGGAATTTCCATCCCCTCACAGTGGCGACTTTGCTGGGGATAAGAATCTTTTAACTTGCAAAATTTTTGTTTGTTTTTGAAAAGTTCGAAAGATTAAGATGAGTACCAAAAATCTTTTAGTTAATTCAACCCGCTTTCTTTTTCATCATTCGGCAAGTTATTACACTCTATCTTATATGCGCTCTATCTTTGTATATTAACCTCACCATGCATTAATGAACATGCTTCACGAATAACCAAACACATGCATGTATTGATCATTTGGTCCCCACCTGAGCAAGAGAGTCAAAGATTAGCAACATTCTCAAGTTTGTTTGGTCCGCATTAAAGCACTCCCTCCACCTTCTCCAGCTTAGTTAAAGGTTGAGCTCCCCTCTCCAAATGGTTCAGCTAGTCTAAGAAGTGGTTAATGGGTAGCCTACCCCATCCAGCGTTACTCACAACCCATTATTCCAAGCTCAGTTCACTCAGTCTCACTTACCACCTGTTCAAAATCAAGGATGATCGTTCAGTTAGTTCAGACAATTAGGTTCAGTTGGTCCATATGATTCATGGGGTACGGCAGTTCCGCCAGCCATTAATTGGTTTATTCAGCCTAGCAAAATATTTGTGCCGCTAGTGTTTCAGTTTGGGGGATCTAGCCAAGGTCCCAACTTTGTAGCCTCACCTATAGGGATAACTTTTCCTCATCCAACAAACTACATGTAAGTATTATTAAAAAAAAGAAAAAAAAAGAAAAAAAAAAAAAAAAGAAAAAAAAGAAAAAAAAGAAAAAAAGAAAAAACAAGAAAAAAGAAAAAAGAAAGAGAAAAGAAAGAAAAAAAAGAGAAAGAATTGAGGAATTAGAGGAACTTGATGAAGAAGCACAAAGAGGACTAGTGCCAATACAAGTAGAAGCTCAGGATTGGGAGACTACCGATTCACCGATGGATTTAACCAAGATTGAAGATGAATACCCTCCACATCTGGAGGATAATTTTGAGGATGAGGTAGCCTTTTAACGTTGCTAGTATTTTGATGCAAACAAATGCCACTTATATAGCACATCACGAATAAATTGATGGATTCACATCGTATTTGAGTATTTCATTCTTAAAGATATCATGCACTTATAAAATCAACAGTCTTAAAAATTTCATCATGTTTATTAAAGAAATTGAATTTGAGTACATCGCAATGGCATAAGGTTCCAATGGTTAAAACTTACCTCAAAAAAAGAGAGATAATAGAAGTGCTTAGAAAACATGATAGCCTTGGGTCTTTGCTCATCTCTTTCCATAAGAGGGGAGGAAGATACATGTCAATAAGAAACCAAACTAAGTATTCAAGAGAAAATCATGGAAGACATGCTTCACATCAAAAGTACCATTGAAGAAAAAGATCTTACAACACAAATTTAAAAGCAATGCAAGCTTGAATCCAATACTCTTCCAAAAGCTTCAAAAGGGTAAAACATCACATCCAGCAAATGGGAATCTCTTATTAATGTAGGTACCTCTCTTGGACCTATATACATTCCCATCAAAAGAATCCCTCCAAAATTGCTTTCTCTTTTTATTCAAAAGAAAGAAGATCCCTCACCCTACATAAAGATCCCAAGCCTCCACAATAACATGATCTCCTTGTTTCACAAAAAGGAGAACCTTCCCTATAATAACATGACTTCCTTCTTTCACAAAAGAGAAGAACTTGTTCATACAACATTAAATTGCCCAAGCTTACTAATAATATAGCCAGATACCTAAAGCAACCCCTCAAGGCAGGTGATCTGGTTTTCGAACAACTACACCAAGTCAACAGTGATGACTAGGGACAAGTTCAGGCTTAGTTAGGGAATGACCTTTCATGGTTAAGAAAGTCCTTGGCAAGGAAAGAATTAAGCTTAGAGACATGGATGGAAATTAGTTCGTAAATCTAGTAAATCAAGACAGGCTTAAGCGCTACCATGTTTAGGTTAAAAGAAATAAATCACAAAAAAGCAGCACACTAAATAAAAGAACTAAAATAAATCATTCGTCGAGTGGTCATCTACTGCTCGGGCAAAAATTAGGGTACAGCCCGCTGATTGGTATTCCACAAACTAGTCAGGCAAAAATTAGGGCACTCCGTAATAAAGCCCGCTGAGTTGAAAACCCGAAAAAGGCAGCTTAGGCAAAAGTTATGCAATCGAGGGAAAAACGTCAGCTGCTTTTTAGAAAATTTGAAAAAGACCAGAAAGCAGGTAAGGGTTAACCATTAGAAACTATTACCATTGCCAATGCACTCAAATTTAATCTCATCGATAAACATGTTATAATTTGCTAAGAATCTTGGTCTTATGAATGCATGCATGTCTTTAGGTGAAATAATCACAAGTATGTGAAACATCAGTTTTTCTTCTCTACATTTTGTGCTCTTTGTTATTATATCTGTATTATGCCTATCATTAAACAAAAGACAAAATACCGATAAGCGAAAAAAAATAAGGCTTATCCAAAAGTCGAATAAAGTCTGCTGGATTGAGCTGTTAAGGATAATTCAGGCAAAAGTTAAGATAATATGCTGGATTGAAAACCCGAAAGGGCAGTTTAGGCAAAAGGTAAGACAAAAGAAAGAAAAATACAAAATCAGTTCGATAGATCACATCACATCAAGTGGTCTATGCAAAAGTTAGAATTTAAAATAAAAACGCCAATATTTTGCACCCGCTTTTGTTCTTCAATGCATCATTTGTAATAGCAATGTTTCACATTTGGGATCCCCCCAGTTTAGTTTTCCCACTGTGAAGCTATTTGATAGCACACATCATCCGATGTACCAAGGCCTCCACTATCATTGTCTAGCTTGCAGCATGTTACAAAAATTAGTTCAACATATCGCATCACATCAAAGCGATCTATGCAAAAATTAGAACTCAATGTAAAGGTGCTAGTGCCAAGAGCTTCAACTAGCATCACCCAATTTATACCATGTTACAGTGTGGACACCTCACAGACACACTCCCTTAGTATGAAAAGTATGAATCTTAGTCAACAAATCTTGATAGCACTCGTCGGTCTGAGTCAGGGTAGTCTTCCAGTAATCTAGAGCTTTGAAAGTTTGGTTACTAGTCAATTCACCAGCAATCTAAGCCTTTATCAAAGAAGCAGAAGAAAACAATATCCCCTAGGAAAAGGATCAATCAAGGACCCAAACAAGTAAGAAAAGTACAGCCTAATTTGAGCCACAGGGGGTTCCTATCCCTAGTACTCTTCCCGAGTCTGGTCCGGTGCATCTGTCCGCAGGTCATCCATGTATATCATCATATGGTCCTCTACCCCCCTAGCATCCGCAGCTAGAAGATCAAGAACCCTGGCCTTTGAAGCTCTTGCTATACCCCCAGCGGTAATACTAATCTCCTCTACTCACTACTCTATCTCCTACTTAGCTTCCGCCATCTGAGTGGCAACCGGCGCCAACCGATACATAAAACGGTCATCCTCGGAAGAAGAATCAGATGGCTCAAGTATCTGCTTACACTCGGTCATTTGAGCCAGCTGGCCCCGCAACACCTTAACCTCGGCCCTCCCTTGAGCAGTCTCCGCTCTAGCCCTCTCCAACTCCTCCTCTAGTGGACTAACCCGGTCGGCCTCAATAATGGCTACTTATAACCACTCCTCCAGGAACCTAGCTCACTCTGCAGAAGTATCCAGATCCTGGGCCGACCAGTCACTCTCCATAGCCAACAGGGTCTACAATAAAAAATCGCAAGATCAGAACATGTGTATAAATGTCATGGCATAAATAGTTTGTTAAATCTTGCAGGTAAAAGAATTTTACCGAGGCTAGTACATTCTAAGCTAGCAGTAGGTCCCGGACGGAGAAGGAACCCCTAGTGATCCTCTCTGCCTCAGCTATCGTTCTAGTGGAACTCGAGGGGGATGTCCTTGAAATGGATCCTCTTGCAGGAAGGAAGAAGAAAGGAGTCAATGAACTCAACATAGGAGCTGCCCACCGACATCACTCGAACCCCCTCACCCAATAGTTATAGCCCTTGATCCATCCCAAGCATCAGATGTGGCCAATAGACCCCTATAGGCACTGGGGGAAAGATCGACCTCTCTACAACTGTGCCTGTCCTCTAGTAGTAGATACTCTCGCCAAGGTACCGCTTAGAAGAGAGAGGAGACTCCAGCACAAAGAGGCGATCATCCATACTGGCCCACGTCTGCTCGTTATTCTCATGGATGACCATCCTCTCTCACGGGTCTCGGATAATCTGTACAAAGTAAATGCGTTGTATGTATCCTAACTTTATGAATACAATTTTTGCTAATGGTTTGTGTAATTGTAAAATGCAGGATAAACATAGGGAAAGCTTACCCGATTAGAATGCAGCTGCGGAGGAACTCCCTATACACCTCTACAATCCCAACCTGTTGCAGCCAGGGTCCTATACAGCTTAAGATGATGTGAGGTATATCGGCTGCCCAGGTAAACATGGCTTGGTGGCTCCAGAATGATCCAGCAGTCATCCGTCCCCTATTGCATATCCTCGATGTCGTCATGGATGATCATGTGTACCCAGGAATCACAGATAATCTGCATATAATCAAAGTGCACTGTAAGAACCCTAACTTTGTAAATTCATTTTACCACTAACAAGTTTGTTGAATTAAAAATATAGGTTCAGGTTTAAAAGGTTTACTCGATAGGAGAGCAACTGGGGATATACTCTCGATATGCTACTACGGTCCCGGTCTGCTGCTGCTAGGGACCCATTCGCTTGGATAAGATATGAAGATCTCAGACTAACCAGATAAGCCTAGCTTGGGGATAAAGCCATGCTCAAAGGCCCAAATCTACAAAATAAGGCAAAGTCAGTTGCGAAGCAATACAAATAAAAGGTTAAAGCACTAAAAGATGAGATTTCAGAATTACCAGCATGATCAAACTGATGGCCTCAATCACCAATATTAGATCCAGCACCGGGAAGAAGCATAAGTCTCATTGGGGCATACATGTCCATTCGTACTTGTACGAGTCCATGAAAGGCATACATATCATCTTTTCATATTCAAGACATGGTTCTTATAAGGGTGAAGAACAACAATATCATAAATGCCATTATAGGGGTGCGCCAATTAAACTACAGTTCCACCTAAGACCCATCCTTGACCGTACGGATCCCCAATAGGCACATACATCCCATCCAATAGCTTCCTCAGCCGTACGGACCAATATCAGGTGTACAAGTCCCTTCCCGTTAGGTTCACCACCCGTACAGGTCCCTAGTAGAAGTAAAGGTCCTCCCTAGTTGATCCCCCACTATACAGGTCCCAACTCTGGGGGCAAACCAGTTTTCAAGTAAAAAGAGCCCTCCCTAGTTGCAAGGGCACATCCGAGATTAGGGTCAACCCCACATCTCTTCAACTCATTTCTTTTAGTTAATTAGGGGCAAACCCCTAGCTTACCTTATCAAAACGATTACTAACGTGGATACTTTTCATGTGCAGTTCCATTCAAGTGGAGGATCCCCAAGCGATCAAGACATCAAGGGGCAATAATCCCCACAAGACAAGAAGTCCTCGCCTGATCAAGGAAATGTTGTCCTTTGAGAAATCCTTAGTAGAAAAATCATCTAGGAAGACACTGCCTCAGCAAAAATGTCAATTGAGGGGCGTACCTCCATTACCTAGTAACAGATCTAGTCATGAGGCATTCCTCCATCATCAAACACCCTAGGGACACTCCCCAGCAATGCCAGCCGATCAAAGGGGCATACTAGGACCACCTCGGTTCATGTTGGGACCAATCCAACATCACTAAACTCAGTCTTTTATTTTAATCAGGGCAAGTCCTAACCCGCATATCTTAAAGTGTTACTAATCAGTTTCTTTATCATGTGCAGGGAGCCAAGGAGAGGTATCCATAGGAAGATAAGGCATTCCCCAGCCATAGTGCCACCTAAGGGCTACCATCTAAAGGATATACGCAACAAAGACGCCATCTGAGAGGCATATTCCCAAGAAGCAATCCCAGCAACTAGACTATTAGAGGGATCATTTCCCTAGCAAGTAAACCATTTGAGGGGCGTCGCCCCCAACCGGTCAAGCCACCCAAGGCGATTTCTAGGGCTTCCCCTAATAGCCAAGTTTCTCTTTCAAGGGGCACCCCCTAGTAATCCTAGTCATACAAGAGACTTGCTCCCAAGCAATTAAGCCACTCATAGGCTATTTCCCTCAGTAGTCAGGCCGCTACGGGGCATATGAAAATTAGGACCAACCCAACATCTCTTCACTCAATCTTTACAATTAATTAGGGACAAAACCCCGATATGTCTTAGGTCATATTCTAATAAAACTTGTTTTTCCCCCTATAGGTCAAACAGGATGAAACCTAAATGCCAACCAAAGGGGTACCTTTTCTCTAGCAGAGCATCCAAACCAGAATAGTTCATTCCCCCATAGATGGAACATTCAAGGGCCATTCCGCCTATCCCGATAGGGAGTCAATCCCTATCCCCAACGGCTGGGCAGTTAGGGAAACCATTCCCTTAGTCAAATGAATACCCAAGGGGCATCAACCCTAGGGCCTCCCAAGAGCAAGTTTCTAGAGGCACCCCCCAACTAGTCAAGCTTTCTCAAAATGGTTTCCAATGATACTCCCCAGCAGCTAGGATGTCCCAGGAACACCTTTCTCCAGGAAATTAAAATTGCCCTCAAGTAGTTTCTCCCTAGCAGTCTAAATAGACTGGCCATTCAAAAGCCATCTCCACTGCAGTTAGTTCCCCAAGGGCACCCCGGTTCTTTTTAGTACCAACCCAACACCTCTTAAATTCAGCTTTTCAATTCATTAAGGGTAAAACCACTAAGCTTACCTTGATCCTTAATTGAAGTGGCAAAAATAGTTTTTTGTTTACCAAAAAGTCAATCAAGAATCAAGGTAAGCTGTATCGAGCTATGCACTAACACCAGTACTTTTTATGCCAGGTACATTCCATGCAAGATAATAGTGCCATCCAAAGGGCACCACATGAGGGGCATCATCCTGAAGGACATCCCCAATGGTAAAATCACTTGAGGGAACCTTTTCCCAAGAAGAGAAACCAATTAAGGCGCATCCTCCCCTCCCTAAGTCCAGTCAAGGAGCAATGTCCTGCAAAATATCCCCAGCACACAAAAGGCAAACAATTCCCCAGCAGCATAATCGGCTAAGGGGTATCCCCCCGTCCTTCGACACCCTAGAGGCATCCATCCTAGGGGTAATCTCCAAGGGGCATTTCAGCCCAAAATAGTTGGGCCAAACCCAACATATCTAAACTCAGTTTTTAGTTTATTCAGGGATCAATCCCTTCTCACATATCTTCATACTTGATTGAAGGGGAAAAATATTTTTGTTTATATAAAAGTCAATCAAAAATCAAGATATGATGTCTTAAATAGTAAATAACTCAATGTTTTTATTATCTCTTAACCATGTTATTCAAAATCATTAGCCAAGAAACTCGATCCACCTTAGGAAAAGGATACATGCTTCTTCCCTAGTGAAGTTGCTAGTTACAGGAGAGCTATTCGCCTCAGGAAAAGAACGAACAAGAAAGTCAATCCGCCTTAGGAAAGGGATACATGCTTCTTCCTTAGTGGAGTTTCTAGTTACAGGAGAGCTATTCGCCTTAGGAAAGGAACACACAGGAAAGTCGATCAACCATAGAAAAGGGATACACGCTTCTTCCCTAGTGGAGTTGCTAGTTACAAGAGAGCTATTCACCTCAGGAAAGGAATGTACAGGAAAGTCAGTCCGCTTTAGGAAAGGGATACACGCTTCTTCCCTAGTAGAGTTGCTAGTTATAGGAAACCTGTTTGCCTCAGGAAAGGAACACACAGGAAAGTTGATCCGCCTTAGGAAAGGGATACACGCCTCTTCCCCAGTGAAGTCGCTAGTTATAGGAAAGTTGTTTACCTTAAGAAAGGAATGCACAGGAAAGTCAATCCGCCTTAGGAAGGGATACACACCTCTTCCCTAGTGAAGTCTCTAGCAACAGGATAGCTATTCTCCTTAGGAAAGAAATATAAAGGAAAGTCAGTCCGCCTTACGAAAGGGATACACACCTCTTTCTCCGTGAAGTCGTTAGTTATAAGAAAGCTATTTGCCTCAAGAAAGGAATGCACAGGAAAGTCGATCCGCCTTAGGAAAGGGATACATGCCTCTTCCCCATTAAAGTTGCTAGTTATAGGAGAGTTGTTTGCCTTAGGAAAGGAATGCATAGGAAAGTCGATTCGCCTTAGAAAAGGGATATACGCATCTTCCCCAGTGAAGTTGCTAGATACAGGAAAGTCGATCCACCTCAAGAAAGGGATACACAAAGCAAAGGAAAGTTGTCCACCTCAAAGAAGGGACACTAACATCAGACTCAAAATTTAGGGCCAACCCC
The DNA here is from genome assembly GCA_947683365.1 of Euphorbia pulcherrima. Lineage (NCBI taxonomy): Eukaryota > Viridiplantae > Streptophyta > Magnoliopsida > Malpighiales > Euphorbiaceae > Euphorbia > Euphorbia pulcherrima. The sequence goes on along the minus strand of CANTUS010000007.1, from coordinate 20,881,315 downwards.
ACTTCTCTTATATTCTTTATTTCAGTTAAATTAGGGGTGAAACCCCTAACTCACCTTGATCCTTGATTGAAGGGGCAAAATATTTTTGTTTTTCACAAAATCAATCAAGAATCAAGGTGAGCCAGCTTAAAAAATTACCAACAAGAATAAATTTTTGCGCAGGTTCGCACAAGTGCGAGATTCTTCCCCAATAAGCAAGTCTTATAAGGAGACACTTCCCTTAGTAGAAAGGGAATCTATTAAGGGACATTGCCCCACTCCACAACAGTGGAGTCAGTTTAGGGGCATTCCCCCCAATGGGAACCATCCCAGGGGCACCCCCCCTAGGAGCACCTAGCCTAGGGCCATTTCCCCAGTAGTTGAATCGATCAAGGGCAATCTCCCATCACCTATCACCCCAGGGGCATTCCCCATAACGACTTTCAGTCGAAACAATTTTGACAAAACTTGACATTTCTCAAACTCAGTTTTCAGTTTGTTCGGGAATCACTCCCCACCCACTCATCTTCATTATTAATTTAAGGGGCAAAATATTTTTGTTTACCAACAAAGTCAATCAAGAATTAAGATGTGTCATTTGAAGCAATAACAAACATAGTGTTTTTATTGTCTTTTGACAGGTTATTCAAAATCCCCAGCTAGGAGAGTCATCCGTCTTAGGAAAGGGAGACATCATCTAGGAGAGTTATCCGCCTTACGAAAGGGATACATCAGCTAGGAGAGTCATCCACCTTAGGAAAGTGATACATCAGCCTGAAGAGTCATTCGCCTTAGGAAAGGGATACATCAGCCAGGAGACTTATCCGCCTTAGGAAAGGGATACATCAGCTAGGAGAGTCATCGGCCTTAGGAAAAGGATACATCAGCCAGGAGAATCATCCACCTTAGGAAAGGGATACATCAACTAGGAGAGTCATCCACCTTAGGAAAGGGGTACACTAGTATCAGTCAAAGGAAAGTTGTTCGCCTCAAGAAAGGAATGTGAAGGAAAGATGTCCGCCTCAGGAAAGGGACATCAAGGAAAGGAGTTCGGCTCTGGAAAGGAACATGAAGGAAAGATGTTCACCTCAGGAAAGGAACATGAAGGAAGGATATCCGCCTCAAGAAAGGAATAAGCATCAGTGAAGGAAAGTCATCTGCCTCAAGAAATGGATACGCATCAGCAATGGAAAGCAATCTGCCTCAAGAAAGGTACACCAAGGGAAGGAGTTCACCTCGAGGAAAGAACTCACCTATACCATCACCTCAGGTATAAACCCTTGCTCATATCATGAGATCATACAGATCCGTATCTGCCGTGATCCCAGGAGGGGCAGTCTATTAGCACTGGATTGTAATAGTCCTTCTCACAAAATGATGATGAGAGCTATATAATGCATTCTTCAACAGGTGGTGTGTTACTTGGAATGGTTTCAATGTTGATTGGTCAAGCTTTGTCAAACCTAAACCTTAGAAAACTAGTGCATAGGTCTCTCAAAGCCTCATAGTTGTCCTTAGGACCCGTATCCCTGCACAGGACCCGTAGCCCTGCCTAGGACCCGTACCCGTACACCAGGACTAGTACTCCTGTACAGGCCCCGTACCCCTACACCAGGACCCCGTACCCCTGTACCAAGACATATACCCCTACACTAGGACCCATACCCCTACACCAGGACCCGTACCGCTGCCTAGGATACGTACCCTACACATTTACCCATACTTGTCCTTCAGACACCAAAACAGTCAGTTTGCCATATGCAAATATAGTATTTGCCATATGTGCATATATTTGCCATATGTAAATATGTTTGCCATATACAAATATAGTCTTTTCCATATGCTAATATATTTGTCATATGCGAATATATTTGCCATATGCATATATAGTATTTGCCATATGCGAATATATTTGCCATATGCGAATATATTTGCCATATACAAATATAGTATTTGCCATATGTGAATATATTTACCATATGCGAATATATTTGCCATATGCAAATATAGTATTTGCCATGTGCGAATATATTTGCCATATCCGAATTTACTTGCCATATGCGAATATATTTGCCATATGCAAGTATAGTATTTGCCATATGCAAATATAATTTGGCATAAAAGAATGTGATTTGCCTTATTCGGAGAAATCAGCCATGAATGGCATTTTAGACTCGATTCCCCCTTCATAAATAGAAGGCATTTCTTTACATTTCATAACACACAACACATAGACAATACACAATACATAAGAGAAATATTAGAAATATGATGTAGAAAAATCATATTCAAGAAGTTATTTGCGGTTATAGTTTGGCAAATCTTCTATTCAGCATTGAAATTTCTCTAAAGTAAACTCACCACGTAAAGGTACTCTCTTGAGTTTCAAAGAGACTCACATATTATTTATTTCATTATTATTATCTGCCTCAGCTATTATATCTATTTATGTTATTATTTTGGGTCTGGTCATAACCTATATGAGCCTTGTTGGCACCATATAACCTTAAAGGATATTATATCGGTGCGCCATGCTCATAAGGGGGGAAATCCCACTTTGCTATATTGATATTTTTATTATTACTTTTATTATTTATTATATTTATCTTCTCATTCTTTTGGGTCCAGTCTTGATTAATATGAGCCTTGTTGGTACTTAATATGCCACTGTAGTGGTTATATTAGTACGCCATACTTGTATAAAGGGAAATCCCATTTTCTCTTATTTAGTCCTCTTATTGGACTTGTCTGGGGTTAGCTGCTACCTTAGTTCCTCTAGAACCGTACGGGTCCCCCCATACCCGTATAGGTATACCCCCACCTGTATAGGTACAAGCTCCAGAAATAGAATGTTTGTTTTCCCTGCTTTCTACTTTCATCTATAAAAATGAACCTGAAATCACCATTTTCCATGCGATCATTTTCGCTAATAATCCGGTAAATCAGCTCATATGAATAAATCAGGTTTTCTCCAATAAAATGATGGTTTATGAAGTGTTGTATCTGTGGTAACCTTTGTAGATGCAGGCAAATTTATTTATTTTGTTTTATAACTTAGAACAAATGTATACGTTCCCTTGCAACTCCCCCATTTTCCCTGCGTTATAATTTTATTCCCTCATTTATTATTTGTTCTTTATTATAAACTAATATATGCAAGAACTAAATATGAAGGAGTGTGGAAATAAGATTGATGTGATAATTCCCCAAATGATGAAAATAATGTGGTTTTACGTGGTGATGTAATTTTGAATTAACTAAATGAGAAATAAGTGACTCATCCGATACTTGAATCTCTAATCCAAAAGGTATGAGTCTCCTTCCTAATGGGAACCGTACCAAAACCCTTTCCCATGTAGACATCTTGGGTGGCAACTCTATCATTTGTATCGAGATTTGGGTCTCGATTCTTTTATTCATTAAAATTGGCTAATTGTGCAAACCTAAACTAAAAGGGTTTTTTCACGCTTAAACTAGAAAACAACCCCGAGTGGACCCAGCCGCAAGGCACGGGGATTTTTTTCCCTCACACCTGGGTCATGAATGGAAAGATTCTTAAGATTAATAGAATCCACAGTGACCATCGAAGAGAATTCAAAAACAGACAATTTGAGCGATTATGTTTTAAGCATGGTACTAACCATAATTTTTCTGCTCCTCATATAGTACAGTAGAATGGGGTTCTTAAGAGAAAGAATCACACTACTGTGGAGATGGGTCATTCTATGCTGAGTGATAATAACCTACCAAAGTATTTCTTGGGAGAAGTTGTCATCATGGTCTGTTACATTCTAAATAGGGTTTTAATTCATCCAGTTTTGAACAAAACTCCTTATAAACTTTGGAAGGGGCGCAAGCTTAAGGTTGGTCATCTCAAGGCCTTTTATTGTAGATGCTTTATATTAAGCACAAAAGACTAATTGGCTAACTTTAATCCTAATGCTGATGAAGGAATCTTTCTAGGTTACTCAACATACAGTAGGGCATACAGAGTGTATGTTAAGAGAAATGGCATCTTAGAGGAGTCCATGCATGTAGATTTTGATGAAACTAACAATGAGGATAAAGAAGTCAGTAATGATGACAAAGAACAAAATCCAATCAGTGGAATAGTCAGTTAGCCATTGTAATTCCTGATCCAACACTAACAAAGGATGGTTTTGAAGTTGACTTAGACCAATCAATCAAATTTGTGATGTTGATAATGCTCAACCAATGGTAGTAGCTCAACAAGCTTCTCCTGATCTACCAAGAGAAGTCAGAGAAAGAAGAGATCACCCAGTCAACAACATTCTTAACAGTGTACAAAATCCAGTGCTGACCAAAGGTTAGCTGAATAGAATGATGAGTCATTTAGCATTTGTCTTATTGATTAAACCCAAGAAGTTTGAAGATGCTGAGTTTGATGATAAATGGATGATTGCAATGCAAGAAGTGCTAGACCCATTCAGAAGAAATGAATTTTGGTATTTGGTGGAAAACCCTGAGGGAAGTCAATCATTAGCACCGAATGGGTTTTTAAGAACAAGCTAGATGAAGCTCCTAACATTGTTAGAAAAAATTCATACTTGTTGCTCAAGGCTACAATCAACAAGAAGGCATCGACTATCGTGAAACTTTTGCACTAGTAGCAAGACTTGAAGCCATAAGAATTCTCTATGCTTTTGCATCTCATATGAAATTTAAGCTATTTCAAATGGATGTTAAGAGTGCATTTCTTAATGGTTACATTCAAGAGGAAGTCTATGTCAGACAGGCCCCAAGCATTGAAGATCCAAAGTACCCATATCATGTCTTCAATTTTAAGAAGGCTCTATATGGATTAAAGCAAGCTCCATGAGCTTGGTATGAAAGATTAACTAACTTTTTACTTAGCAAAGGTTATTTCAGAGGAAAGGCAAACACAACCCTTTTCATTAAAAGAAAGCATCAAGATGTGTTGCTAGTCCAAATCTATCCTGATGACATAATTTTTAGAGCAACTGATGAGATGCTATGCAAAGAGTTCAGCCAGTAGCTGAAGAAAGAGTTTGAAATGTCTACGATGGGGGAGCTTAACTTCTTTCTTGGTCTACAAATTAAGCAAGGTGATGATGGGATCTTCATCAGCCAAGCAAAGTATGCCAAGGAAGTACTCAAGAAGTTTAACATGGATAAAATAAAGCCAATGTCAACACCCATGACCACTGATACAATTCTGAGTAAAGATTAGGAAGGTAAAACTATAGAGGGTAAGATCTATAGAGGTATTATTGGTTCTCTTCTTTACTTAACTACTAGTAGGCTTCACATTCAATATGTTGTATGTTATTGTGCAAGATATTAACCTAACCCTAGAGAATCTCACTTAGCTATTGTTAAGAGAATTCTCATGTATTTTCTAGGCTCTATTGATGCAGGTCTATGGTATCCAAGTAATGTAGATTTCACTATAAGAGGATACACTAATGCTGACTATGGAAGAGATAAATTAGAGCGGAAAATCACCACTAGTGGATGTCATTTCCTTGGTGATTATCTTGTAACATGGTACATCAAGAAGAAAACTTTTGTAGCTCTGAATACAGCTGAGGCTGAGTATATGGCTATAGGAAGTTGTGTAGCACAACTGTTATGGATTAAGCAATAATTGGAGGATTATGGTATAAAGTCTAAGTGCCTTGAAGTAATGTGTAACAACAATAGTGGAATTGACCTATCTAAGAATCCAATTCAATATAGCAGGTTGAAGCATGTCAATATTGGACATCACTTTAAAAGGGATCATATGTTGAAGGGAGAAGTAAAGTTAACCTATATCCATACTGAAGAACAACAAGTTGATATATTCACAAAGCCCATTGGAAATGACCAATTCAACATTTAGAGATAATTAATTGGAATGTACAATCCATTCTAAAGTTCAAGTTTCCTCGCTGACCTATTCTAGAGCTGACCTACATTCTCACTCTGAGCTCTTGCGAATTAGGTTAAGTATTTCTTCTTCGCGCTTTAATTTTGGACACGTCATTAAAACTGTCACTGATATCTTTTCAAAATTAAAATTGATAGAAATGGTAGCAAATTGCTGTTTATACTCTATGATTTATGTCATCATTTATTTTACGGTAACCATTGATCAATCTCACCATTGAATTTTTATTACTGTGTGTGAGTCATACACATAGCTTTGCAGGTTCAATTCGAAGATTTTTGCTATTTAAGGAGATACAAAGAAGAAAGAAAGTTTTATACTTACTAAAATTCCTCTGCAATTTATTTCTTGAATCCCTAATTCTCAAAATCATTCAAAGCTATTTCAATGGCAAGTTCTTCAAGCAAATCCCTTCCATCTGGTTCTCAAAAGGGTCTTTTTGTAAAAAATGAGAAGTATAACACATAGAAAACCACCCGAGATCATCTAGCCACTTTTGTCTATAATTTCAAGGAAGGTGAAGAGGTCCTTATCCTAGAAGGAACTATCTAAAAACCAACCGAATGGATGATGAAGGAAGGAGCCATGGTTGATGGGCCTAACATAGTTGATATGCTAAGCATTTCATGATCGCTTCGAGAAGTGGACTCATCAACATCATCTTAGAGGTTTCTTTGAGCTCCCTAGTGGGTGCTATGAATAGATTATAAGAAGGTTCTTTCAATGAATCCATCTAGTTCATGGAAAGGAAGGTGTATGTTACTCCCAAGCTTATTGCCAATCTTTTTGGAATAAGACTAAGACGATTAAAGATGAGAGAAGTCAGAGATGAAGATTATGTTGATGTCCCTATTGACTATGAAGTTCCACATGACTACAAAGTAGGCAAACTTACAGCCTCTATATTCACAAAGAAAGGTAAGTAAGCCTATGAACTTGTCACCAAGGTTTTTCTTCCTAAAACTGGCTCAACAGGGAGTTGTTCAAAGTTTTAAAGGGTGTTCATCTATGCCATCACTGAAGGCATGTCCATTAACTGGCCTTTGGCCATTCTTCATTGATTTTTGAAAGTCTCAAAGCACATGGTCCATGGGCATCTTGTGATGGAGATTTTTAGGGCTTATAAGCTAGATTTGGAAGGATGGGAATCATAACATCATTGTGTACAAGGTGATTGAGTCTAAGGTACTTAGTGATGCTCATTTCCACAATCTACGCTGTGAGGAAAAATCCAAGCCAGGAAAGTACATAAGGTTGAAGAAAGGGGAAGTAAGAGTTAAGGATCTGAAGGCTCAAATGCAATTGAAGGCCATTGATCCTAGAGATGAGGATCAGACCTTGGAGGTGTTTATGGCAAAAGAGTTAGAAAGAATCACCAAGCTCAAAGAGAAGTAGGAAGGAAAATCTGAGTCCAAGAAGGAATAGAAGAAGGAGGTCATGAGAGACTCTAAGAAGGAAGGGAAGAGAGCTAAGACGTCAAGCTCTCACCCAGTGGATGTTCCAATTCCTAAAAGATCTAGATTCTCTAAGGGAACTAAACCAGTAAGCTCAACTCAGCTGACCCCTAAGGGAATAGAAGAGGAGAAAGTATTGAGGCTGAGATGAGGGAAGATGTTCCTTTGAAAAGATTGTATAAGAGAAAGGTTAAGGATGTTGGTTTAGAGCAAGGAAAGGCTGAAGAAAAGGTGGTAACATCAATACCTATACCTATTGTTGGTCAGCACAGGAAGAAATTTATTGCCAAAACGCTATTAGGTGTTACCTAGAATCTTGAGTAAGCTGAGGCAAGGAAGGCTACAGAAGCAAAGTGAATCAAAAAGAGAAAAGAAGATCTGGAAGAAGAAATAAGACAGAAAGCTGAGGAAATAGTTGCTAAAGAAAAGGTTGATCTGAAAGCAGCTTTTGAAAAGGCAATAGCTACTCTGGTAGAGACATCCACTCTTGAAGTTATGAATTAGGTGATAGGAGCTCTGGATGATATTGAAAGTGAGAAAGAGTAGGGTGATGATGCTGAAGGTGAGACTGTTAACTTAGTCAAATTTGTTGTTGATGCACCGGGTGAGAAAGAGAAGCAGGTTATTGAGATAAATGCTGGGGAGGAAAAGGAAGAACGAAAGGAGTCGAAGAGGAGAATCTTCAAGAGGGCTAAAGTAGTCATAGATGAAGAAGCTAGTGATTTGGAGGACAAGGAAAAGAGGATGTTGTAGAAGTAGTTGAGCAAGGTGCTCCCTTGATTGAGCAAGCTATTCTAACTCAGTCTAGTGAGCAAGCTGCTAATGTGCTGATAATGAGGAGGTTCAGAGTAGCTAGAAGAACGATTTATATTTTCCACCTCCTCTACTCAAACACCCCTTTCACCAACTCTCATTTTCATGCAACCCTTAACCAACCCTGAACTTATTCAACCACCATCCGCATCTCACTCTGCCCAAACAAACACCTTCTCCTCTGACCAAACAACCAACCTTGGAATCATTCATTTGCTTTCCCTAGTTGGGTCTCCTTTTTGCACACCATTCTTATTGGAAGGATCACCTCACAAGGATCTAACCATGGGGGAGCTAGCATTCACCCTGAGTTAAAAGGATGATGAACCATAGGGGAGCTAGCATCCGATTTGAGGTAACTCTGATCTAAATATCCTATTGATTTAAATTCTTGCTTAGTTAAATGCCATTGATCAAAATGAGGGAGATTGTTGAACACAGCACAAGGTCAGACTAACTCAGTGGATGACTCGATGGTAAGTTTTGATCATAATAATTAAGGTCAGTTTGAGTTAATTAAATCAATAATGATGTTAAATAAGTTAAACTATGGTTCTCGATGAGTATTTTAATTTGAGGGTAGAATTAGAAATCTCTGCTGGCCTAGTGCCATAATTTAACTCTCAGTTATTTTTTAGTTGCGCTGTGTTTTTAGTTCGCTAACTTAAAATTGTTCATTCAGCACTCGATATTTAGATTTTGTTTCAGCTGTGCTTATTTGTTTATAGCTTTCGCTAAGTTATCTTGTTTATTCAACTATATTGACTATTCCATTTAAGGAAAAAACGGAATATTGCTCTTTGGTCTTACACTTTCACATACGTTAATGAAAGACGTCATACAAAAGACAAAAAGAATTAATGACGCAATAAAGACAAATAGCAGAGTGCTAATAGAGACAAAATTGGTTGGAGAAGAGCTGTAAGTAGCCAAAGTAAAATTGCATTGAAGCAGCATGTATCTCCTACAAATGCTTAACCATGCAAGTTCGTCATATTGCCAGAAGGAATGGGAAGATGACATGTAGCAAGTAAGCGTAAGATCTCTCTAACCGATTACTGGCATTAAACAACAAAGAACTCAAAATTGAAGCTATGATTCAATCTATTTCTTAATAGATTGATTTCTCTTTCACAACAGTGTGATTCTATCTCCCAACGGATTGATTTGAAGAAGCAACAGATGGATAGCTGAGATGTCATATTGCAAAAGATGCCAAAAAAAGTTCAACGGCTACAATCTTGATTTCAACTATAAAAGGAGAAAGAAGGCAATCATAAGAACTTGGTGAATACACCTGAATTTCAAAGAAGCTTAAACTCTATCAATTTCACAGCTTTAAAGAAATTCAATTAATAAAGCCACTACTCAGCGAGAATCTGCCTTACTACAAGTGAGATTAGAATAGATCAATTCACTTGTAACGTCTAATTATTGTAATTTGATGAACATTTCCATAAGTTGAATCTAGCTCTTGTTAAAACTCTATTGAGTTGCTGGTAGAAAAGGGTATTCTACTCAATGGGTGACTGATTACAGTTAGGAGGGTACTTAGTTGTAATTAAGACACTCTATGAAAGGCTTCTCCGCCTAGGGTAAAGGAGTTGAGATTAGTGGATTAACGCCAAGACACTCTCTTGGGACTGGATGTAAGCACTAGTTTCCAAACTAGTATAAAATCTATGTGTTCTTTACTTAGTTAAAGTTTTTCTCAATTTCTACTCAGCCCGCTAACCTACTCAGCAAGGAATTCATTAATCACGAAAAAGTTACTTATTTTAATCAAGTGAGTAATTCACCCCCCTCTAACTCATTGATTTATATGCATAGGGACCAACACTTTGTATCTCCTTCCTTCTTTGCTTTAGTCATAGTTTTTTAACAATTCTAGGAGATCAAGCAAAGTGAGTAAGATATTTTGTGAGCTTATTAGGACTTTGTATCCAGTTGAGGATAGATTTTCTTCACATATTCGACATCCTCCTTTTCCATATACTTGAACAGAGATTTTCAAATAGTTCAGATAACCTATTGACCCTAGATGTAATTCTAAGTGGTTTGGTAAGATATGTCATTGTGAATGGACAGAGTTCAAAATTCCCGCACTGCGAGTCAGGGTCTACTCGGGGGTTTTTGAATATGGCGTGATGAATTGGAAAGCTATTTTAGTATTATTTTCATCCAATTCAAGAGAATAAAGATTTGAGACTTAAATCTTAATACGAATGATAGAGTCGCCACCCATGTTTCCAAATGGGAATATGTTGGTATGGTTCCCTTTAGGCGGGAGACTCATACCTTTTAGATCATAGACTCGGGAGTCGGATGAGTCACTTATTTCTCATTTAGTTATTTCAAAATTACATTCAAAAGTAAAACCATCTCAATTCATTATTCGAGGAAGTATTACAGAAATCCTATTTCTACACTCTTTCACACACATTTCGTGCGATTCAACACTTTATATATAATCAAACATGAGGGAGAATAAAATTACAACTGGGGATATATGGGGGATAGTGCAACGGGAACCTATTACATTTTTTCTATGTTATAAAACAAAAATAGATTCACTTGTATCCGTAAAGGTTAGCACAGTTACAGCACCCATAAAGAAGTTAGTTATTTTTTACAAGAAAGGTGATTGTGTTATCGTGGTGGTTTTGCAATCGATAGTGCCTGGCCGGCTTCTGAGAACTAAAAGATATAATGGGTCTTCAATGTATTTTATCATGTAAAAAACATTTTAACTTTGGTGAGTTGATTTATCAGATTATTACTGAAAATGATCACATTGTAAATGGGGATGTTAGGTTCATTTTACATATTTACATGAAATTGACATTCTACCTAGGATTATTGGATCCATACGGCTAGGTAGGAACCGTACATCCCTTAGGGAACCATATTGGTGATGAAATTGGACTCGTACATGTCTAGACAAGACCCCAAATAGAATCTCAAAAGCTCCATATTAGAATATAGATTTAAAGGAAATAGAACATTAAGGATTTCCTCCCCATACAAGTATGATCCATAAAGGTTAGCACAGTTACGACACCCATAAAGAAGTTAGTTATTTTTTTACAAGAATGGTGATTGTGTTATCGCAGTGGTTTTGCAATCGATAGTGCCTGGCCAGCTTCTGAGAACTAAAAGAAATAATGGGTCTTTAATGTATTTTATCATGTAAAAAACATTTTAACTTTGGTGAGTTGATTTATCGGATTTATTAGTGAAAATGACCACATTGCAAATGGGGATGTTAGGTTCATTTTACATATTTACATGAAATTGACATTCTACCTAGGATTATTGGATCCATACGGCTAGGTAGGAACCGTACATCCCTTAGGGGACCAAATTAGTGATGAAATTGGACTCGTGCATGTCTAGACAAGACCCCAAATAGAATGTGAAAACCTCCATATTAGAAGATAGATTTAAAGGAAATAGAACAATAGGGATTTCCTCCCCATACAAGTATGGCGCACTCATACGGTCATAAGTAACCATGCGGGTGCTAAACAAGGCCCATATGGGTCTGCACCAGACCTAAAATAGTTTTATAGACAAAGCACAATAGAGGTATTTAAATGACAGAAAATAAAGATAAAGTGAGAGTCTTTGAAACTCCAAAGCATACCTCTACTCAGTGAATCCACTTTGAAATGATCCCAATGCCAATAAGAAGCCTTACTAAAGCTTGATGTGGTTTATATGGTGACTGGTTGGGTGATACTTCGAAATTAGAGTTCTCCTCCAATCTGAAATGTAGCAAGAGCAGTATAAAATGTGGACAAAACACTTTGAGCAAGGTTTTCTTTCTATTTTATCCTACCTATACCACTTCTATACCCTTTATATACTATGAAATATTACTTGAAATCAATTACCTATAGTGTAATTTCTTAGTCATCTTTTTCTCCCTTTCAAAAGGTAAAAGAATGCATGTATTTATAGGCAGAAATGGGCCCCAATAGAACTTATTGCTGATTTGGGCCAAATATGGTATGATTGCAATCGATCAGTGCTAATTGGTCATGATTTACACACGTACGAGTGGGGTGGACCTGCATGAGTCCTGCCTTAGACTCATACCAACATTGATGATCCGTATGGATCCCCTAATGTCTATCGTAGTCTAAGACTTTGGTAGAACTTAGCTATGCAATATAGGGAACACTTCTTGTAGATAACACTTGTAGAAGAATGTATTATCTAGCTCTCATAATTGTTCCATCAAAAGGATCACTAAAATCCAATGCTCATAGTCATGATAAAAAGGTACAATCATTTATTCATGTTGAGCTTGAATTGGATCCAATTTAAGTCCTTGCATTCTCTCTTGAATTTTACGAATATAAGTACCATTATTACAATTGGTTAAGACATCAACATTCAGAATTTCAAGATGAGTGTTTTTAAGTTCCTTTAGAATCTCCTCGACCACCTTGTTAAACATCTTTTTTATTTCTTCAATTTTGGATGAGTGTATTTTGAATGAATCATTCAGATTGGCTTTCCTAGGAGCACTAGAGGACCCTATAGCTTCATGAAGCAGTTCGTCTAATAATTTATGCTTTCTTTGAATCAAATGAAGATTATTCTCTTGAAATTCACTTTCTCTCAAGTGATCTTTCATTAACTTTTCAAGAGAATAGACAACATCTTTGATTTCACTTCTTAGTGCTTTCTTCACTTCTTTACCTTTAAGCTCAACAATAGTGCTTCTAAAAAAATGCTTGCTTGTCATATAACCTTTTTAACTCATTAAAAATTTCTTCCTAATGATTCTTTACAGATTCTCCAGATGCAATTGCTCTTGTAGCTAGATCAGTCAAATGCTTTAAAATTTCTCCAAATTGATTCATTTTCTCTTTCATTAGTCGTGCCATAGTTGTACTTAGATCAAAGGCAATGGATGAAGATTTGGAATTGATTATGCTTTCAATGTGGACCCTACTGCATGAATGCCATATAGATTTTAGGTAATTGTAATGTTGATGAGGTTATTTCGGTTTCTATAGTTGAGTTGTTAAGCTTGATGATCATATTGCTAATATTATGAGTAGGGTTCTAAGTTTGATATACTTTAATTTCACTGATTCCAACTTCAAAAGTTGATTCTTTATCTTTAGACTACTCATGTGAATCTTTCTGGCCTTTTATTTTGGTTTTGATTATCAGCATCTTTTCTCTTGTCTTTCTCACAACTCTTTTGAGATTCTTCAAAATTGATATTTTGAGAACTGTCATTATGCTCTCCATAGTCGAAAAATCGTGAAGGTTGGAAGGGCTGACATGTGTAGTGTATTGATCAGCTCTTGACTTATCATCAACATTCATAAAATTTTCTTTGTCTTCTTCCTAAATTGTGTTGGAATTTTGCCATCAGATTTTGCAGCTCCTTCTGATCCTACAGTTGTAGTCACATCACCTTTAGAAACAATTATGCGATTATTCCTCATCAGGACTCACATGACCTACCTTGTGAACAAACTCTTCACCCTTAACAACGTTTGTGAATTGCTGTTGAATCAGTTGTACTTTTTGACTTCCTTGGGTGAAGCAATAGCCTCCCTCAAGTTGCCTTATTTTTAGGCAACTGAAGCCTTTATAGTATATGTTACTACTATTTTATTGGCATAATTATTAATAGATGTCTCAATTGCTCTGGAATAATTGACCATCTCGGATGGATCAACATCAGCACCCTTATTGGCTTCATTGGCTTCATGATGAGTCTTATAGACTCTAGCAATTGCTTCCTTATATGATGGTTCTGCATCATCAGAATTAGCTTCCTCAACTACCTGGTTCGTAATCTTGGTTACTTTAATAAGGTAGTTAGGATGTTAAGGTTTTTTAGTGGTGAAGAAGATGATTTTTTTAGTTTGGGTGAAGATGTAGGTATGTTGTTTTTTTATGGCGAGGAGTGTTGAGATGATGAGAGTGATAAATTTAGTGGTGAAGCAGTCCTAGTTTTGGTATTCTTTGATGGCGATGGTAGAGGTGATTTGAATCAGGAGGTAGGATTTGCAACAATGGGAGGAGGAGAAATGCTTTTGACATATAGAGGAAGGATACTTATGCTGGGAACTAACAGTCAAGTTATAACAAACATGGCAGAAATTCAAAAAATTTATCCTTTATCCCAAGGAAGTCCTATTTATCGTATGATTAATTAAAGCCTTAGCTAAATCAAATCCCTATCTAGGCTATTATGCATATGTTCATTATACTAAGCATACCATAACTCTAAAGTTATATCCAAGCATAATCTATAACATGCATATCCAAGCTACGACATAATTATTTAGGCCTAGAAACACTTCAAGAGAGAGATCTAATAATTAAAAGAAAAACATACCAATTGATGTGTGATTGACCTTCGAAAGAATGACCCCTTTCGACACGAGCCTCCAAGTGTAGGATAGCCTCTATAAGTATTCACATGAATCCCACTGACCAAGCCTCCTCGTAGAGGAAGAACTGCTGAGTAACGGGTAGCTGCTAGACCACCCCAAAAATCTTTACTAGAGGTGCTCGAATAAAACCAAGCTCTTAAAGAATCCTTCTTAGCTAGTTCGAGAAAATAGTTGTAGAATTTTGAATTAAAACTCTCTGAAGTATTTGGTGCACTGAACAAATAAGGTGGAGAGACCCTTTTATAGGGGGGCTCTTAAATATGGGATAGGAAAATTCCCATCCCACCCTTGGGGAAACATGTGGATCCTATGATTTGCTTGTTGCCCAAGCTACCCAACTGGCTCCGTAAACTGGGTGCTTGTTATGCGGCCTGTCATATGCCACGAGGTGGGCTTTATAGCTCGTCCTCCAAGTGGCCTAGGTAGCCTACATGCAGTCTTTTTAAGCCTGCGTAGCCAACTTGCACAAGGTCCCACCCTTGCAGTATTTCTCAGAATTTTCTAGTTCTCCTTATCCTTGTCTAATATATAATTTATTTTGACCCTAATAAATTAGTTATCAGCCAAAATAAATTCCTAGTCTAACCAAATAATGGTCTAACCATTAAATAGTATGTTCTCAGAATAGACATAGTCTAAACAATTCTTTATTTAGTCTGATGAACGTCCGATATATGTGACTTTACATAATCCTGTATTATTGAGCCACTATAGCTTAAGTAACCCTAGTTCTTTACTTAGAACTTATTGGCTCGATGTTCTAGACCATGAATAGAACTTCAACGACCTTCAACAATTGTAGTACTCCTCTAGCAAGCGTCAACCATCCCATATTACTTGGAACGTCGTGTGCCTGTGACTTAATCTCGATTGTGAAATAGTTAACCAATGCGATGGACTCCTTCCATTCTTTAAATATGTACCATCTGGTTTATAGGGTTTGATTAAAGTGTTAACCCACTAATAGTTAGGTTTCTCCAAGCTATCCCATTATATGACTTGTTACCAAAGTACACTGCTTACTAAGATATGTTAACTAGAAGCTATTTCTATCAACATATACTATGATCCGAGGTTCCAAGCAATCATCACTTCAACAAGTGTTCAGGTACTACTCCCAATTATATCGAGAGCGATGGATTCTATCTAACTACTTAGCTTACCAACGTGATATCATCACTATAACTGTAATCACCCATGACATCCTAAATGAATGAATGCACAAGTGTGACTATAGTGATGGTACCACATAAGGTAAATAGTATCTCTAGTATGAGCATATTCGCAAAGCTACTGCAGTAAGATAAACACTAACACTTAGATATAATTACCAAGTGTTTATCTTATAGCAGTCTCTAATGTATCTCCTGAATACATCTATGCGTCAACTAAAGGCACTACCTTTAGCCTTAGAGATAGCTACTTAGATCATATCCAAGAGAGTGTGACAACACATGCTAGTTTGTCCACTTCATCAATGCCCTATCTTGATGAAACTATGACTAGGGATAGTAAGACATAATCATAATTGCACTTGTAACAGGTCTCACTCAATATAGTCCAACTATGCTCTTGTACATCATACTATGATATGTCAAGGACTTTCGTTCATAGATATTAATGAATATATTCAACCATTTTAATATATATATATATATATATATATATATATATATATATATATATATGTGGTTGATATAAAAAATAATGTCTTTATTAATAATAAATAGGTTTGTACAAATACATAATTAAGACATATCACCCTAATTTCTTTTAGGGCATACATCATGTCCAACAACCTATCTACTCATTCATGCAGAAGAGATTATGTCTCATCTCAGTTCCAGAGCAACCTCCTACATCAGTTAGATTAAATCCCAGACGAAGAGCTATTTGTTCCCTCTTTACTATTTCTGCTTATTTTTATCTCTTTCGGAGTTCCCTCTGATAAGCATCTTCTAGATCAGCAACTTCTATGGGTTCTTAAGGGAGGTTTTCATCATTAGAGTCTATAGAAATGTGAGGCATTGTTTGTTCATATGCAATTCCATTCATCTTTTGAGTTAATCCATCTTGAGGTGAAGGCTTTTTTACTAAAGATTTTTTAAAGAAAAAATTTGCGTCATATGGGCTTACAATAATAACAAAGTAAAACCTTATCCTACCCCGCCCGAGTATGGAATTGAACCTGTGACCTCTATGATCACAACTTCAAGGATCAACCACTACACTAAGCCTTTGCTACTAAGTAGGACTTGAACTCTTAAGATCATAGCTTTTTTCTAAAGATAGCTTCAAGGCTCAATCATAGGTTTTTTTTCTAAAGATAGTTTAATTATTATCTTCCCTTTAAGATGAATTTATTCTAATAGTTATGGTCAAAATCTCCCTTCTTTCTTCTTTGATTGTCTTTTGCTTCTATGCTCACTCTTTACTTAATTTAAGAGTTAATCTCAAATGTTCTTCCTTAGCTTCCTCAGTTCGATGCCTTAACAATTTTCTTTTCTTTTCTAGCTGTCCTTTACTTTTTGCTGATGAACACATGATTTTTTTGTCCTTGCACTTCTTCAATAAAAGGATCCCCTTTTTTGTGTTGTATTCCATAAGTTGAATCATCCTTTGGTTCATCGGAATATTTTTTGTTGTTCATTTGAAAACCTTCTTTTAAAGATTGTTTTGAGAAATTTTGGTAGCTTCTCTCTCAGCGGCCTGCACGGCCTATTTCGCTGCATTTCTTTCTTTCTTCTTCGAAACCAAAATCTTTCTTTTTAAATTTCTCAAGCAGACTTACTACATTCATAGCATTCCTCAACTTCTTCAAAAGAGGTTTAGATACATCAACATTTTTCCCTCTTTCGGTAGCTCTGGTTCTTGGCCATCTTATGCTAAATTCATTAATATCAACAACTTTCAAAGCTAGTGCTCCCTTCCTTTCTCCTCTCTTTTTTAGATCTTTTGTTCACCTGATTTGAACATCTATTAACGCTTTATCTCTATTCCATATTTTCCCAAAGGTGAGTCCATGGAAACTGGCTCGAATTATCTTTACTTTGTTCACCTCTTCCTTCATTCAGAATTACCTCTTCCTTATAATTTTTGTAACAAATCCTCACATGATGCATTTATGCTTCCTCATATGGTGAACAATCAGAAGAGGGAGGTTGAGTTTTATTTTTTTGAAATAGAAATTAAATAGCACAATGTTCAATTATTCACATTGAGCTTCGATCATTAAGCTTCTAAAGTAGAACAGTTACCATAGCTTATTGTACTTTTTTTGTCAATTTGATATCTCGATGTTCATTAACCAATTCATCCTTTTGGTAAGCTAAAATTCTATCATAGCTTGGATAAGGTTTGTGATGTTCTTCCTTTCTCTTAAAGCCACTCCTAAGTTAGGCAACTCTTGCAATTCTGCTCTGGTTGCGAGAGTATTGGAAATTTCCTTTTCATTGACTTCTATAAGGATGATGTTTGGATTGATGGATGAAACTATCATTTTTTCATAAAACTCAAGAACTAAACCTAGATAAGTAGGTTCATCAATACTCATTTCTGCATCTTTTGTGCTAAAATGATTTCTGAATATGGAGATGTAGTTAGTATGAAGTTGTCTGAAAATAATGGTACAAAATGAAGCATTGTGGATCATATTTAAAGATAAGAGGCTTATAGGTTTCCTTCACCACAGACTCGGGTTGAGTAGATTTTGATGGTATTGTCATTTGAGAGTTTAAGGATTGATAATCAAGGAGTGATTTTTGCAGAGGTTCAATAAGGAATTTCTTAAGGTTGAAGATGAATTGGTAGAGGTTAATGTAGATTTTGAGAATTCATGTTAGGGTAGTTTTGTCTTTTACTTCTTCTTTGTGGTGTTGGAATTAACCATTTATTAATGCTAAGTAATTTTTTTACGTGATTAACAATGGTAACATAAATCTTTTTCCACTTTTATCGCTCATAAATTATAGCCAATTAATTACCACCTCTTTTCGAAATTCAAAAATTACAGCCAATTAATTACCACCTCTTTTCGAAATTCAAATTGATGAGGCAACTGATAATTTGAACTTGTTTACAAATTTCCTTGATATATGCAACATTGTTGCATTGATCTTTTTCATTAGTAGCAGTTCACTATTGAGCAATCTTGACAAACTTTTGTTGTAGCTTTCCATATGTATTTCTTCACAGGTTGACGTTTCCGACTAATGAATGATACTTTTGAGATTTGATCTCAGCATCTTGAGATTGCTATTTGATAATGTACTAATTTTACCTCTTTTAGTGCATGAATCTAGACATTGTTCTTCTTTTATTCAACTTGACATCTTTGAATATTCTTAATTCGTTGGTTAGGATATGCACTGAGTTCCTTTATATTTTTAGAGGGACTTCAAAAATTTGATGATCATTGAAATTTCTTTGCATTTGTGATCCTAGCTACTTCCATTTCGGTTTGTCCATCTAACAAACTTTCCTCATAGCTACTTTTGAAACTACACTTCAAAATACTTATTGTCCCTTTCTTCTTTCTTTTGAAGTGTATTGCGATGAATAATGTTTCATCACCAGTTGGCTGCCTCGAGCATCCATTTCTTTAATTAAGCATGGACCTCATGCCATTCCTTGAGACATACACAAAGAATATAAGTACCCAATTTCTTGTAGGTGCTCCAGTGTTGGTGATGAAATCTAGCCTTGTATATTTATTATAGTATCCATTCCTTAGTTTGCAGTTGCTAATGAAATGATCGTTCCTTCCATAGAACTTGCACTTTTAATTTTCAGTTTCTCTTTCCTTGTGAGGCTCTAACCAAAAATTGTTGAAGGACTCTAGTGGTATGGACTATGTCCCTTATGTTGATTATTCTTCTTTTGAGGGTTGGTCCTTTTAAAAGAATATTTGTCCCTTTGAGGCAAATTTTTCTCTTTGTTCTATAGATGCAATACTTCTTCTTTTAGTATATATGTGTTGACATTTAGTTGAGTAATGCACTTTTTTTATTCGTTCATCGATAACACTTCTTTCTTGGTTATATACTTTAAGGATTACAATGTCTTAAGCTATAGCTTCATCATATTCCTTAAGTTCGATAGTCTTCATCTATAGTTTCTTTAGACACTTTTTGTTCTTCTTTAATTTCTTGTATATGTCCACTAAAACCTACATTACTTCTTTACATAAAATTGGGATAAGAGTTTACCTCATCTTGATATTCATAAAATCTCTTGATGGTGGAGAATCTTAGCCATGAGACAAATTTAAGTGGTTTCCTTAGCTTCTCTAGATGAAGTTTGTAAGCAGATGACCTTTCTCGCGCGACCCGTGTGAGAGGCCGGCACGGAAAACAAAGCGCGGTGAAACGAGCCGGAGGATTGATCCTCATTTTAGCGCGATAAGAATATAGACTGATAAAATCAATGTTGATGTGGAATTTTAGTCCAATTTGCATGTTAAGGGATATGAGACTTGAAATCCCATATTTTAAGATAGAGTCGCCAACCGGTTTAGCTCCACCGAGAATTTGGGTATGATATTCCCACCAGGTGGTTGGACCATACCTTAAAACAGAGATTCCAAGTTTGGATGATATTGCTTACTTTTCATTTGTTAAATCAAGAACGTTTCCATTTTAATAAGCACGACTTTAGTTCTTATGCAATTTAAATCTGGTTAATGTTTGGAGTTTTCGGTTTATATAGCCACACATCACACAAAAGCGGTAAATAAAGCAGGAAAATAAATTATTACATGGCTTTACAAATACCTATACATTTTTCTAATGCTGGAAAAGTAAATAAAGTAGACAAATAAATAAATAAAAGGGCAAAATTGGGTCCTTATGGAGCTTACCAAATAGGACCCTGCTCCAAATGAGGCAAAATATATACACGAATAATCGCAAATAATATGAGAATAAATAAATGCAGGAAATAAAGCACATAAAAGGTAAAAAACACATTTTTGGAATTTTCGCGGCTAAACTATAATTTTCGAGCACTTTAATAAGCGTCTAAACAACCTAATAATTGATAAAATAAACTAAACAACCTAAAATAAATAAAAAAAGTACAAATTTTTTTTAGGATTTTTAAATATTATAAAAATATTTATTTAGATTTATTTGGTGGAAAAACTTATTTTTAAGCTATCAAATGAAGATTTAACCGATTAAACAATTAATAAAATCCAAAAATAGGTTAAAAATTAATTAAAATTAATTACAGGTTATATAAAATCTTTCGAGAATTTTTCAGGTAGAAATGGGGTAAAAACGCAAGAAAATAATAAAAAAGGACCAAAAACACAAAACATGGGCTTTTTGGCATTTTTGTCAGTCCAGATGTTGTAGTAGGACTTGAGATGCTACAGTGGTAGCCTGCGACGCTGCCGTTGCAGAATCTCATGCTACGCCGGAGCATCTGAAGACTCACCAGAGCATCTTGCCTGGAAAAATGTCAAGAAGTCCGAAATAACGACCAAGAACTGCCAAATAACAAGCTATACTGAATAAAAGTAAATTGGAACTCAGTTTTGTTAGCTAGAGGCTGTGAATCCACGTTTTGAGACTCAAACCGGTTGTTTGGCAAGCTTTGGGATGAATTTGATACAAAATCCGACAAAACAACGACGAAAATAGCAACTAACTTAGCGACGGAATTTAGTGATTTTTTTGAAAAGGTCTCTAAATCCTACTTGAGCCTGTTTTGACTTAAGATTTCTATTTGTTTTTAATGATTAAGCTAAAACATTAACCGAAGTAACCCTTGAGAATCCGAATTAATCATATCTCTCAAGTTTTAAATAGCTTTCTCTCTCTAAAACCTAAAACATTCTAAATGACGAATTATGTGTTAAATTGGCAAAAAAGTCTTGAATCAGGTCATTAAAGGGGTTTATATAGGCCTAACTCACTCTAAATAACTCAATTAGTCCCTAGAAATCCAAAGATTCCCCAAAAAATCAAGTAAATTCCAATTTAGAGAGAGAGATGGACTAGCGATTAAAGGCTAGAGCCCGTGTAGACCACCATGTCTTAGCGACGTGGCCACTCTGTGGCCACGCACGCCGAGATGTGGGAGCGCGGTGCTAGACACGCATGGAGGCGCATCTCGCCACATGCCCCGGCAGTGTCTCGGTGCTCCGGCAAGGGCAGGGAAGTAAATTTTTTTAATATTTTATTTATTTTTTATTTATTTTTTATTTTTTTAAATAATTTTTAATGCACCTATTTTAATTAACTGGTTAAAGGGAATGACGCAGTTAAAATCCCTACTTTGTCATCAGAATACTTGCTAAACGTAGTTCGACTCTGAAATAATATAATAAGAGGCCAATTATTAGGTCAGAGCATAACGTCATCATCATTCTGCGGGTCACCAAAAGGCTTGTGCTCACAGGCTGCCCCTCGTGAGATTATCATTTGATGGGTCAAATGTGATTTCACGAAAGAGTGAGGGATAGGAGGTTATACTTGACGTGCGGATTCTCGAACCGGTTGTCTTATGGGATTCCCGTAAATAAACCTAGCAAGAACCAAGTAGACTTAGAAATTTTGATTCGGGATTGCCTTCGTTGCCCCTAACGGGATTCGAGGCAGATTGTTGGTTACTTTATAGACATCCTGACTTAAATTGCAGGTTGCCTTATGGTTAGATTTGCTAAGAGTGCCAAAAGAGCCCCTCGGTCTTTGAGCATTGCTAGGAGCATCTGAAGAGATCCTTGGACCAACTTGGTTGCTGAGACGTCTAAGGAAGCCCTTGGACTACTAAGATAATTGCTAAGGGAATCCGAAAAGACCCTTAGACTAAAACGGTTTTCTTGGACTTATACACACGCCTAGAATGCTTAACTGTATCATCAGACTAGAATGCTTGCCATGAACATCATTGAAAGATGCCGAGAATGTCTCACAAGATCATCGGACTGAAGTATCTGCTTGGATTGAAACACATGTCGAGGGTGCTCAACGAGATCATTAGACTGGAATGCATGCCAAGAACATCATTGGAAGATGCCAAGAATGTCTAACAAGATCATCGGACTGAAGAATTTGCCAAAAATGTCTGAGGAGACCATCGGACTAAAGGATTTGCTGAAAACATCTGAGAAGATCGAAGGACTAAAGGATTTGCCGAAAACATCTGAGAAGATTGTATGACTAAAGGATTTGCCGAAAATGACTGAGGAGGTCGTCGGACTAAAGGATTTGCCTAAAATGGCTGAGGAGACCGTCGGACTAAGCATATTGTGTCTGTTAAGGAAGTTTTGAGATATTAGTAATTGACATGAGTCGCGTTTTTATGCTTAATTGATTTTGTGGAACAAAAATATTTTTGCCCCTTCAATTAAGCAATAAAAATGGAAGAATGAAATATAAGTTGAGATTTCTGGAGAAGCTGTGGAGCACATCGGGACTGGCTGATATGCCCCTGATGATTATATCGAGGTGCCTCTGGGAGAAAATCTGAGTTCTAATTTTAGCATCCATCAGATTGGTTGTCCATCTGGATTGCTACATGTGTACCTGTCAAGAAAATCTTGAAGCATTAGAAAATGATATGAATTGCATTTCTATTGCTTAACTGATTTTGGGAACAAAAGTATTTTTGCCCCTTCCAATAAGCAATAAAAATGGAAGAATGAAATATAAGTTGAGTTGAGATTTTCGGAAGTCTAAAGAAACTGCCGAGGTCGAATGTAAAGCTCAAAGACTTGAGTTGACAACTCCCTTGGGTACGGCCTAGAATATAGGATTGAAAACAATTCTGAGATCCCCTTGATACAGGTTCTTGCTTGGAGGTCGAGCATATAGCTCGATGATATTTTTCCGTGCTTTATTTCCTGCAGAATTCAGTATAGAATAATAGACATGACATTTATGGATATTATGCATGGATGCCTGAATGCATGAGCTGCTTGGACTTATCATCCTCCATATCTAAGCTACACGACTGCTGGCCTGATCGATTTTCCTTAATTCAGTTGCTTGCTCAAATTACTTATTCGACCCAGCCTCTTATTAGGAGAGAGGATATGTAGAACTGCTTTATGGCATGGATAAGACAAGAATGCACCAGGCAGGGGATTAGGGATGTCGCACATATTAGATGGGAATACCCCTATTAGAGAACTATAGAAGTTGTGGTGTACACGTGGGGCTCATGTGTTTGGATACCATGGCTGAGACAGGACCTATAAATTTTGCATCGATGGTATGACAAGTGATAAAAGGCTCCTCGTGAGCTACTCAAAGCACCCAGTCAACTGCAAATTGATTGATGGATCGAGCATGTCGAAGACAAGGGAAGGGGGTGCATGAAGTGAAGTTCGAGATTCTGGATAACGAACAACTGGATGCTATCACTACCAATAAATTCTACCAAGGATGGTTTGAGGAGATTATGGACTCAAGATACTCGGCCGTGGTCAAGATTAGAGTGGACACGTGCAGAGGACAAATTTGAGCCCTTTGAATCCACTAGACCGGAGAATGTATTCAGGCACTCTGATGTTGATGATGATAATGCAGATATCTCGATGTGATTGATGTCAGTCATTTATCTTTTTTTTATTGTCTTAATTTTTGTATAGACCTAAACATTGTGATGAGCCTATTAGACTTTGTTTACCATTTTGCTTTTAATGTCCTAATTCGTTCCTAGACCGCCCTTTTTGGGTTTTCAATCCAATGGACTTTTCCTGGCTTTTGCATAGACCTCGCTTCTTTTTAGTATATCAGGATTTTGGTATTTTGTAATCTTTTTTGAGGATTAGGGTAGACTGCATGGAACCCTTCGTTCAACTTACTTGCAATATTTTGCCTTTTGGGCCCAATATACTCATTCAAGCACAAACATAAAGGATTCAGTAAAATGACATTTCCATTAAATGAATTAAGTTTGAGTACATAATGATGATAACCATTTCTATTGACCCAAACTTTGGTGTTAACTAGCCTATGAAGGTTTTTTGGCCAACACACTCTCGCAGCTCACTTTACCCTATCTTTGGCCTAGATGGCCCTTTTCGGGTTTTCAATCTAGCGGGTTATTTTGCACCAGAACTTTTCCTTGACCGGTTTGAAGAAAGCCGATCAGCGTGATACACCTTAATTTTTGCCTGAGCAGTAGAAGACCACTCATCGGGTGATTAATTTTATTTGTTTTCTTATAGGTAGCTTTTCTAGATTTGATTCTTTTGGGTTAGATATGATAATGCTTCAACCAGCTTTGATTGGTAGGGTTTAACAGCTCATTATCATCGATAATCTTCAGGCCCCTTATACTGAGTACCTTTCTAATTACGTAAGGTCCTTCCAACTCGGCCGAAACTTCCCCCTTGGATCACTGTGAACAGGTTTCACTAGCTTCAAAATCAGATCATTGGCCTTTGATGGATACTCCTGATGCTTGACACGGTTGTTGTACGGCCTCGCTATGAGCTTTTGATACATCTGAAGACCGTTTAAGTTGTTTGAACTATTCTTTGGTCCATAGGGGTCCCTTTGAGTTGGGTTTAGTGGGACTCTCAAGGACTTTATCTCAATTTCACTTGGGACCACGGCTTCAATAGCATAAACCAATGAGAAAGGCATCGAATTCATGGGAATTTTGACACTTGTTTGACATCTTTGAGGGGCTTGCGTGCTATTGGTAAAGGGCTCGCATCCTATGAAGGTTTTCTGGCCAACACATTCTCACAGCTCACTTTACCCTAACTTTTGCCTACACCACACTTTTCGGGTTTTCAGTCTAGCGGGTTATTTCGCACCCTAACTTTTGCTTGATCGGTTTGCAGAATGTCGATCAACGAGATACACCCTAATTTTTTCCCGACCAGTAGAAGACCACTCATCGGGTGATTAATTTTATTTGTTTTCTTATGTGCCGCTTCTCTAGATTTGATTATTTTAGGCTAGATATGATAACGCTTCAACTTGCTTTGATTGGTAGGGTTAACAAGCTCATTATCGTCGATAATCTTCAGGCCCCTTGTACTAAGTACCTTTCTAATTACGTAAGGTCCTTCTAATTCAGCCGGAACTTCCCCCTTGGATCAGTGCGGGCAGGCTTCACTCACTTCAAAATTAGATCATTGGCATTTGATGGATACTCCTGATGCTTGACATAATTGTTGTTCAGCCTTGCTATGTGCTTTTGATACATCTGAAGACCATTTAAGTTGTCTGAACTAAGCTTTGATCCATGGAGGTCCCTTTGACTTGGGTTTAGTGCGACTCTTAAGGAATTTATCTTAGTTTCGCTTAGGATCACAGCTTCAATAGCATAAACCAACGAGAAAGGCATCAAATTCATGGGAATTTAGACACTTGTTTGACATCTTTGAGGGGCTCGTATGCTATCGGTGGAGGGCTCGCATCTTATGAAGGTTTTTTGGCCAACACACTCTCGCAACTCATTTTACCCTAACTTTTTACTGGACCGCCCTTTTCCGGTTTTCAGTCTAGCGGGTTATTTTTAACCCTAACTTTTGCCTGACCAGTTTGTAGAATGCCGATCAGCGGGATACACCCTAATTTTTGCTTGAGCAGCAGAAGACCACTCGCTGGGTGACTAATTTTATTTGTTTTCTTATGTACCGCTTTTCTAGATTTGATTCTTTGGGTTAGATATGATAACGCTTCAACCTACTTTGATTGGTAGGGTTTATAAGCTCATTATCATCGATAAATTCAAACCCCTTGTACTGAGTACCTTTTTGATTATGTAAGGTCCTTCCAATTTGGTCAGAACTTCCCCCTTGGATCAATGCGGGCAGGCTTTACTCGCTTCAAAATCAGATCATTGGCCTTTGATGGATACTCCTGATGCTTGAAATGATTGTTGTTCACCCTCACTATGCGCTTTTGATACATCTGAAGACCGTTTAAGTTGTTTAAACTATACTTTGGTCCATGGTGGTCCCTTTGACTTGTGTTTAGTTTGACTCTCAAGGACTTTATCTCAGTTTCACTTGGTATCACAGCTTCAATAGCATAAACCAATGAGAATGGCGTCAAGTTCATGGGAATTTCGACACTTGTTTGACATCTTCGACGTGCAAATGGTAGCTTATTGAATCAATTGCTGATTCTTGAGGTAGTCTTGGAAACAAACTTCTTGATAAGCTAGTTTGCGGCTTCGGTTGCCCTATTAGCTCGTGGTTAGTGATGCGAGACCCTGTGATACTCAGTCCCCTATTTCTTGATCGAATCGGTGGTTGCCCTTGGGACTGAAATCCATTGTCCAAAATGATGTGAAGAGGTAGGCCACACTAAGCAAAGATGTGTTTCTAGATGAACTCGGTCATCTTCTTGGCGGTGTTGTTGGTGAAAGACTCGGCTTCCCCCTATTTTGAGAAGCAACCTACCCTTACAATGATGAAGCAGTGTTCATTTGCTGATGAGGGTCAAATCTCGGCGACCATGTGTGTCCCCGCCAATGAGAAGAGAAACAGTGAAGGTTTGTGGATTTGGAAGGTAGTGGATATTAGTAAGGATCAATAATGTATCAGGGTGGGAGTCTAAGAATGGGTGGGCGAAGAAAAAGGTAAGCCTTGATTTTGTCAAAGGTAATATGGTGATGCTCCTTCTCCATAATAGGCCGACGCTTCTTCGATAGCTTGAAAATAGGTTTGCATATAGTCGCATGCGACAAATTGATTGACATATTGAACCTTTCCAAGGATGAACTGAACTTCTTGTTCTATTTTGGGTGTGAATTTGCAATGTTCAGCAATCTAACATTGAACCCTAGCTATGCCTAGGTATAACTAGGCAAAAGCGCTATTATGATCTTTGGCACGTTTTTATCTCTCAATTTCTTTCAGAGGTTAGGTCATTAGAAAATGGTCACCATTTTTGGGTTATCATCTGTACTCAAATTTATTTTAGTTTAAGAAAAGTTATGAATATTGAACACGTTATGCTTATGATAAAATGAATGCATGGACCCGTCGGGTGAAACATCAAGAAGATAAGCAAAAAGAGAGTCTTTGATTAAATAAAAAATGCCTTAAAGGCAGAGTTGTTCACGTCTAAATACTAGAAAAAGAAAATTACATAAAAAGATTGTCACCCTCCACAGGCGGAGGGTCTTGAGTTGTGGTGCTGGTAGATTAAGCATCCTCGGTAGCTTTCATTGGCATGTCGCCCAGGAAGAGATCCAGAACTTTTACTTGTTCGGCTGATGACTTGTCTCCTTCATTCACTAGAGACCTCACGAGATTGGCTTGCATAGTGGTGTCGGCTGAACTGGAGTAGACTGAAGCCAACACAAATTCTTAGGGTAGACCAAAATTGATCACACCTACCTCATCGCTCAAGTTCGGTGATGGTTTCTCCTTAGTATCAATCTTTCTAGCTGGCTGACATATTTTCGCTTCTCGCACTAAGGGCCAAATACCCCTGCCTAGAGGTTTGCATTGATATGTTGTGTGCCCCACCTGAACATGATAGCGATAAAAAGTTTCCTCATTCTACGGGGCGTAGGAGCACGATATTCACAAAGAGAGGTAAGCATGCCTTTCTCTAGCAACCTGGCAAATAGAACACTAAGAGGGAGCTTCCATGGAGACACAAACGCTTGCTACGCATGTGTCCGAGAAGGTGTGGCTTGAACTACAGAAACATTCTCCTGAGTGACGACTTGAACTGTCGTTGTCTTCTCCTCGATTGGAACTGGAGCAACTTTGAAAGATTGAGAATTATTGTTCTTATTAAACCAAGGTGTGCCGCCACTTGGTTTACAAGCTTTCTCTTTCTCTTCATGACGTTCCATTTTCTCAGCATTTTCAAAAAATTTCTGGTAAGATTCAACAGAGTCGGTTTCTATTTCATTATGGAGAATCGGGAGAGCCCCGTAGAGCACCTTCAGAATCATTTCCTTTAAATTGAGCTTCTATTTCAATAGAACCTAAGTGGCCATCCACCTATTGAAGTAGGACTTAAAGGGTTCACCTTGCTTTTGGTTAATGGCTTCGAGATGCTGGATAGTTGTTTCTATGGTGGAATTGAAACCATAGTGACCAATCAAGGCTTCAAAATGGAGTTTCCAATCTAGAATTGTTAACTCTGGGAGAGTATTATACCATTCAAGAGCTGGTCCTAATAGAGTACACGGAAACAACTTAGCAAGAACTTTATCACTGATCTTCTAAACACATATAATCCGCTCGCACATCACAATGTGGGACTTCGGAGGTCCCTCACTGGAGTAGGCTTCCATTTGGGGCATCAAAAAGTTCTTGGGGACCCAATCTGCATACCTTTCCTCTTCCTTCTCTTTATTCTTAGTCAGAAGCTGCTTAAAGAATGCCGCCATTTCGGGTATCACGCTCAGAGGTTACGTGACCTGGTCAATTGGTGTCACACTCACAGAAGAGGCTTTGAATTGAAATGGCAGAGGAGGAGTTAGAATCTTGACTTGGCGATGAGTTCGTAAGATATGCATGAAAGGGTTTGGATGGTAAATAGTCCCACCTGGGGAGATCATGAAACTGGGAGGAGAGGTCGTAAACGACATTGGGGGTGTTAGAGAAAGGGTAAAACCACTCGAAGGTACAGTCATCTATGGAGTAAATCCCTCTAACAAAGTGAGGAAAGTAGGAGCTAGTCGGAAAGGCCTTGGGTTGAAGGAAGGAAAGCCAAAGGTTGGTGGAACCAAGGACGAGGGCGGCTGAGAGGAACTCTGACCAAACTGAAACTGGCTCTATTGGATAGGTCAGACAGGAGGTCTCAGGTGAAAGATAGGAGGAGCTTAAATTGACAAAATCTGACCCAAACAATTTTGACCTGAACTGTCTTAAACTGACCCATTTTGAATGATCCCAAACTGTCCCTGAGCTTGAGAAAATGACCCTGATGGTCCCTGAACATTCCTTTCTTCTCTAAGATTCGATCGAACTTGATTTGGATGGCTTTTTTTGAAGAGATCAGATTGAAGAAACTGAGCCATAGCATTGGTTAACTCTACACCCATATAAGACTAACCCCGACCCTGACTCTGATGGGGTGGTAAGGGAGAAGGGGAAGGAGTACTCTCATGAGATGCATCATTCAAACGTGGTTCAGACATGGTAGGAAGAACTGATTTTGACACTGAACTCAATGGTCGGTGAACCAAATGGTGATCAAATCAGAGCTAAAGAGGACTGGAGCGATGAGGACGTCTCGATCTAACTAAAGAAATCGGAATATGATCAGCCCAAATCGAACCATGAATGAAATGGATGATTACATAATAATCTGAGTGATGAATGCCATATATAGAGGGGCAGTTTACAGAGGTAAAGGGTAGAAAGGCTTATGATCTGAAGCTTAACCCCAAAATACGTGGGACGTGCGAATTCCTTTCCAATCCTAGTGAACTAGTTATGGGTCGTCGGGACTTAAATGATCTCAGGCATTTTATTAAATTCCCCTTTCAAGTGAGGGGAGAGTAGAGGTAACCAAAAACTGAAATTAAGAGTCGGCCACATGCGGCATATGCATGAAGTGCGTATGCATGAGCACAATACAAGAGGCACACAAAAAGTGAATAAATCTCCTCCAAGCTTATGACTCCTACACAATGTCATTCAAAAAGATCTAGGGGTAACTCTAGCGCCAATAAAAGGTAAGAGAGTATGCGACCTAAATCTAAATTATTTTGGTGAATCTAAGGGGAAGTTGCTATGGCTAGATTTATCGCGGTTCATAGTCTCAAACTGCTGGTGTCGTGGAATGACACTGTAGAAGGGTCTCGTTTACCTTGATTCTGTGTAACTCAACAACTACTCAAATGAGTGCGATTGGGGGAGTTACATGTTGGTTGAAATGAGTGTTCCACCCACAAATATTGCCAATTCCTGACGGGCATGAGGTATACAAGTAATCTTCATGGGGGTGAAATAATGGCACCTTAGACTTAGAATCTAACTAAGCGGTGGATTCAAATGGCATAAGAAATAAAGTGTTGATTTAAAAAAAATGATTTAGGCACATCATCAAAATCCTTTAACCAATTTTTGAAAATGAAAGCGTGTTGCAAGTTTTAAGTTAAAAGGAAATCCGCAGCAGAGTCACCATTGTGAGCAGCCGACCTTTCTCATGCGACCCGCGTGAGAGGCGGGCGAGGAAAACAAACCACAGTGAAGCGAGCTGAAGGATTGATCCTCATTTTAGCGTGATAAGAATATAGACAGATGAAATAGATGTTGATGTTGAATTTTAGTCCAATTTCCATGTTAACGGATATGAGACTTGAAATCCCGTATTTTAAGATAGAGTCGCCACCCGGTTTAGCTCTACCAAGAATTTGGGTACGATATTCCCACCGTGTGGTTGAACCATACCTTAAAATAGAGATTTCAAGTTCGGATGATGTTGCTTACTTTTCATTTATTAAATAAAAAATGTTTCCATTTTAATAAGCGCGACTTTAGTTCTTATACGATTTAAATCCGGTTAATGTTTGGATTTTTGGGTTTATATAGCCATAAATCGCACAAAAGCGGTAAAAAAAGCAGGAAAATAAATTATTACATGGCTTTACAAATACCTATACATTTTTCTAATGTAGGAAAAGTAGATAAATAAATAAAAGTGCAAAATCGGGTCCTTACCGAGTTTAAATCAAAACCGGCTCCAAACGAGCCAAAACATATACACGAATAATCACAAATAATACGAGAATAAATAAATGCGGGAAATAAAGCACATAAAATGTAAAAAAACACATTTTTGGATTTTTCGGGGCTAAAATATAATTTTCGGGCACTTAAATAAGCGTCTAAATAACCGAATAATCAATAAAATAAACTAAACAACCTAAAATAAATTAAGAAAATTACAGAAATTTTTTTTGGGATTTTTAATTATTATAAAAAGATTTATTTAGATTTATTTGGTGAAAAAATCCTTTTTTAAGCCATTAAATGAAGATTTAACCAATTAAATAATTAATAAAATCTAAAAATAGGTTAAAATTAATTAAAATTAATTACAGGTTCTATAAAATCTTTCGGGAATTTTTCGGGTAGAAATTGGGATAAAAAACGCAAGAAAATGATAAAAAAAAGGACCAAAAATACAAAACATGGGCTTTTGGCATTTTTGCTAGTCCAGATGCTGTAGTGGGACTTGAGATGCTACAGTGGTAGCCTGAGACGATGCTGTTGCAGCATCTCAAACTACGGTGGAACATCTCAAGACTCACCAGAGCATCTGGCCCTGAAAAACGTTAAGAAGTCTGAAACAACGACCGAGAACAGCCAAATAACAAGTTATACTAAATAAAAGTAGAATGGAACTCAGTTTTGTTAACTAGAGGCCGTGAATCCATGTTTTGAGACTCGAACCGGTCATTTGGCAAGCTTTGTTATGAATTTGTGATGAAATTCGACGAATCAACGACAAAAATAGCGACGAATTTTAGCTACGAAATTTAGTGATTTTTGGGAAAAAAGTCTCTAAATCCTATTTAAGCTTGTTTTAACTTAAGATTTCTAATTGTTTTCAATGATTAAGCTAAAAGATTGAGCTAAGTAACCCTTAAGAATCTGAATTAACCAGATCTATCAAGTTTTTAATACCTTTCTCTCTCTAAAACCTAAAATATTCTAAATGAAGAATTATGTGTTAAATTGGCAAACAGTTCTGAAACAGGTCATTAAAGGGGTTTATATAGGCCTAACTCACTCTAAATAACTCAATTAGTCCCTAGAAATCTAAAGATTCCCCAAAAAATCAAATAAATTTGAATTTAGAGAGAGAAAGATGGACTGGCGATGGAAGGCTAGAGCCCGCGCAGTGTCTTAGGCCGAGACGCCGCAGAGGCAGCATCTCACCTCACTTCGGCGTGGTAAGACGCCGCACACCACCACAAGACGCTGCAATTGCAGCTTCTCATGGCAAACCGCCGCATCTCAGCGACTTGGCCACACATGCCGAGATGTGGGAGCGCGGGCCAAGACGCGCACCCCCGGCATCTCACCGCCCGCCGGAGCGTCTCGGCCCTTTGGCTGCATCCGCGGCTGTGCCGGCGAGGGCAGGAAAGTAAAATTTTTTTATATATATTTTATTCATTTATTAATTTTTATAATTTTTTTAATAATTTTTAAAGAACCTATTTTAATTAACCGGTTAAAGGGAATCACGTGGTTAAAATCCCAACTTCGTCATGAGAATAGTTGCCAAACACAGTTCGACTCTAAAATAATAGAATAACATGCCAATTATTATGTCAGAGCAAAATGTCATCATCATTTCACGGGTCACCAAAAAGCCCGTGCTCACAAAGTTGAATCGTCATCGTTGTCGCTCAATGTTGCCACCATAGCTTTCTTTCCTTTCTCTCTCTGTAGATTTAGATAGTTAGCTTTGAAGTGTCCCATTTGATTGCACTCGTAACAATTAAGATTCTTGCTATAATCATGCTTTTCTTTTAAGTACTTTTGTTAAGTGTCCTTTCAAGAAGACTTTGTCTTCTGATAAGAATTATGCTTCTCGAAGCTCTACTGAAAATATTCCCTTGTTTCTTCAAAATTCGTTGAAATCCGATGATTTAGCTTTGAGAATTGTGAGCAGGTGAGGCTTTTTGAGTTAGGTCGATTGGGTTGGGGTCGGATGAAATTTTAGTCGGGTCAGGCTACTTGTGGGACATAAATTAAGGCATTAGGCTCCATTGGGGTTTTATATGAAAACCAATTTGAAAAAGTTCCAAGAACCAAAATCCTTGGATTATAACTCAAAGTCGCAATCTGGATCATCTGTTTCCAGGAAATTCTGGACTAGCATCATCTCCAAAAAAAAAGACTAAACCATAATATAGAGATTGCATTGGTTAACCGGATTAAACACATTTTCTTCTACCAACACTTGTTTATTTAATAATGATTATTACGTGTGATTCATTTAAGAAGGGGATGAGAAAATAGGGTTTAATTTAATGCAAAACAAACAGCGAAGCGATCATGGCATCATGGAATACATATTATCTATGGCATAAATATGTACAAATTATGTTACAAACAAATCTGGGGACATGACACCCTTTTCGCACCTGCAAAATATAGTAATATGAAAAAATACAAGATTTTGGGTATTCTGTCTTAGATATAAATCACGGTACCATGATTTCTAGAATTTACAGATTCATATAAACAACAAATTATAGAAAATAGTAGGCAATTTCACAGATTTCAAGAAATTTACATGGAGAGTTTATTAGAAAGTGTACCCGAAGTGCAAACTAGTACTTCTCAATCACCACAAAAGAACTCTTACGCGCTCAAAATATGATGAATTGACAAAAATTGAAAACAGAGTAGATTTAGTCTCAAGTTATTTACCTTAGGGAGTAACATTCTTCTTCGGTTTAGGAGCAATCTTGAAGAAACAAGCCTCAAAGAACTAGAAGGAATGTGCGGAATTTTGAAAATGATTGTAAATAACAAAAAAGATAAATCAAATAGATTGGTTTCTCTCGTCATTATAAACTTAAACAAATAAAAGTTATAAGTTGGGCAAAGTTCCCTAATTCACAAGGGAATTTTTGAGTGCTACGTGTAGTTCTGACATTGAGCCTCTATTTATAGAGTTGTTTATGTCAAAAATGGGTAAAAAATTGAATCTCGGCTAAAGAGGAAACGAGATTAATTGATGAAATATTTTTCATGATGAGTCAATCACGGTACTATTCATATGATCTCGACACTGCTAACTACTTAATTCAAAATAGGAAATTGAGTTTGAGGTGACAAAAATTGTTCGAGAAACAATGGATTGCGATACCATGGTAAGGATCACGGTACCGTGATCGAGAATAGCAGTACCCCAATCGATTTTACTTAGTCAACTTTTCAGCTTTTTTATTTTTCCAAAGGGATAGGATTTTTCTTCTTCGAGACCCATTTCCTTAGATAAACTCATGAACCTAGAATATCCAAATATCCAAGATAAAATATTAACCTTTCATCATCAACTAATAGGTTATCAAAATTTTGTGCTAACAAGAATAATGGCCTTTTTTCCTTCAAACTTAGCCATTTCCTTCTAATTGAAGGTTTCCATTAAAATCTCATGGGTAATTAGATATCCAATTAGCTCATTAAAGTTGTATGTCCTTAGATCTTAGGCTTGCCTAGTGGATGTCCTTTAGCTTACTAATCTTTGGTTAAGCTTCTCAGGATCTTCTTTACTTGCTACTCTTCTATAAACTCTTTTCTGAGCCTTTCAAGTTTGTTTATGAAGTTGGTAAATCAAGCATTCACGCTAGAAATAGATTCCTTCTCTTCTATCTTGAAGAACTTATAGTTTTTCAAGTTTTGATTAATCTTTGACTCCTTGGCCTTATCACTTCCTTGATAGGACACTTCGAGTTTCTTCTAAATTTCCTAAGTAGTTTTGGACCCTGAAATTTTGTTGTATTATGCATCATCTAAAGCACAATGAAACACGTTAATAGCAGTTCTGTTACTTTGATATTTCTTAATATCAAGTTCAGTCCACTGATCTTCATGATTAGGTTATGTTTATTATCTTTAACTATATTTGCACTATAGGGCCCGTTAGCAATAGCTAATTATTCAAAATTGTATGAAATTTTTCAAACGATTCATCCTGAATGTATAGTTCTTGCCAAAGAACATTGGAGGTCCAGCCACTGAAAAAACATAACAAAGGATATGAGTAGTTTGACCTGTAACTCCAAGTAGATGTATAACACATTTATCACTCATAGTGATCTTTAGGCTAGGACTATGAAGTCACAAGGTTTAGAGCTTGCTTTGATACCACTAGTTGGTACCTCTAATGGTGATTAGGGGACAGAGGAGGTGATTGACTCCTTTTAGCAAGATTTAAAAGTTGAATATCTCAGAGTCAAGAATGATAACAAATGACTAAATAACCTAATAATAATAACAATATGTAACTCAAAAATAAGTTGATGTTTAGTCGATGAATGAAATTCAACTCTAAGATTTTAAACAATTCAAGATGTAGCTATCAATTATGTGCAATTATGATCAACCATATGATTATATTATGTTCCCAATAAATTTATCTCTAAAGAATACAATGAAATATATTTTATCACTAAATAAGTAGAGGCACTATAATATATACACAAGTATTAATAAATAGAGAGTCTAAGTAAAGAGATATCAAACACATATATTTTTACTAGTTCAACATCCTGCAAGCATCCAGTCTTAGAGTACCCTTCTTTGAGCTTTTAATCCACTAGTCTTTAAAACTTCTTTCGAGGTAGAGAAACCTTCACAAACGAATCATGTAAGAAAATCTTGGTCTCACTACTTAGCTTCTAACCCAAGAAAAGCAGAACAATATACATTGGCACTAACCATACCAAGCCTTTACAGTCCTTTTGAACATGAAAGAAGGTTTTGAGATCTTAAACAATGTTTCAATAGTCTCAATATGAACACGGGCTTTTCGGTGTTCCACGGAACAATGATGGCGTTTTGTTATACCCTTTTTATGGGCCAATTATTCTTTTCTTTGAGGGTTGAATCATGTTTGGCAAGTACCTTTTTGATGATTTTGGACCATTGACCGCGCTTAAAAATCATTAAAATGCCTTAAAAATTAACCGTTATCTTACTCTCCAGTGCAGTAATTTGTTCTGCAATTTTCTATAAACTCTGAAAATTTTCATCAAGTCTCGTTAGTTTCATTAGATTCTAGACTCTTCAAAGTTTTCGTAATGATAAGAATCGGCTTAATCGGATAACTGTAGTGAAAGTTATGATCGTTTGAAATTTAAACCCCTATTGAAACCCAAAAACCCTATTATCCTTAGCCCATCTCCCTTTCCCTGCAGGCATGAGCCGCCGCCGGCGATGGCGGCCCTCTTGTAGCCGCAGTGACCGCTACTAGGGTGGTGGCCGCCACAGCCATGGTGGCGATCACCGCCACCGTTGTGGTGGTGAGCGCCACCGGGGTGGCCACCCCTCGCTACCATGGTAGCCTCCCCCATTACCATGGTAGCGGTGGCCACCATAGCTGTAGCGACCGCCAGTGTGCTGGCAGCGGTAGCTGTGGCATAGCCAATTTCAGGTTGTGCAACTTTGTTCCCTTCTCTCTTCTCGAATTGGGACATGTATTTTTCTCGAAAATTCACCTAAGTTGGTGCATTTTTGAGTGTGGGGGTATTTAAGCCAAAGAAAGAGAGAGATTCAAGGACTTTTTCCGAGATTTAGAATTAGAATCTGATTTTGGAGAAAAAATCAAGAACTAGAGAGAGAAAGGTAAGAACTAGAGAGAGAAAGCTTAAGAAAGGCATAGAATCCGAGTTAATCTCTTTTAATGACAATTCTTAGTTATACTTAGGCTCAATCTCATAGTTTAATCACTAAAATCAGTTAGAAATCATAGGTTAAAACAAATTAAGTAGGGTCTTAGAGACTTTATCTTAAATACCACCTTAAATTCATCACTGATTTCATCACAATTTCCGTCACTATTATGCTTTGTCTGAAAATCATCTAAAAGACCTCGTCATGGGTTGATTCAAGTCTCGAGAGATAGATTCACGGCCTAGAGGTAACAAAATTGAGTTCCATTATCTATTTACTTATTTTTATCGCATTTGGTTGCTGTGTTTTGGTGATTTTGTTGTTCGTTCCCCCTTGTTTCTTTGGTAATCTTGTGAAATCCCGAAAAATAGCCAGGCCTCTATATGGATAGCCTTCACCTCTATCCATGTAGCCTTCGCCATATTAAGCAATAATTATATCAGTTACTAATACTTCAAAATTTCCTTACAGGTACACCATATCGATATCCTGATGGACAACCAACCCGATGGATCCCAAAATTAGAACTCAGAGTTTCTCCCAGGGGCACCTTAATGCAAATACCGAGGGGCACCTTAATGCAAACACCCAGGGGTGCCTCAATATAATCATTGAGGACATCCCGAAATATATTCTAAGCTACATTTAAGGGGCATATCAGTGAGTCTCGATGGCACAAATCTTTCAGTCCGATGGTCTACTTAGACATTTTGGGCAAATCTTTCAGTCTGACGGTCTCCTTAGACATTTTCGTCAATATCGTTCAGTCCAATGGTCTCCTTAGATGTTTTTCGCAAATCATCCAGTCCGATGATCGCGTTAGACATTCTCGGCATCTTTCAG
The DNA here is from genome assembly GCA_947683365.1 of Euphorbia pulcherrima. Classification (NCBI taxonomy): domain Eukaryota; kingdom Viridiplantae; phylum Streptophyta; class Magnoliopsida; order Malpighiales; family Euphorbiaceae; genus Euphorbia; species Euphorbia pulcherrima. The sequence goes on along the minus strand of CANTUS010000007.1, from coordinate 20,843,575 downwards.
TGACATTCTTGGTATGCATTCAAGTCTAGGGATCTCGTTACACATCCTCAACATACGTTTCAATCCAAGCAGGTCTTCCCAGTTTGATGGTCTTATTAGACATTGTCGACATCTTTCAATTATGTTCATGGTATACGTTCAAGTCCAGGGATCTGGTTAGATAATCTCGGTATGCGTTTCAATCTAAGCAGGTCTTCCCAGTCCAATGATCTCGTTAGTCATTCTCAGCATCTTTTAAGACATTCTTGGCACACATTCCAGTCTAAGGATCTCGTTAGGCATTCTCGACATATGTTTTAGTCCAAACAGCTTCTGACCCTTTAGGGGCACCGCGGTGTAACTTGAGGTCCTCTAGGGGTATCCCGATGCAACTATCGCAAAATCAACCTAACAATGAATTTTCCGTACTTCCCGGATATTCCTAAACTCATTTTTCTCAATATCCTAATTTTTTGTTGCTTAATTGAAGGGGAAAATATTTTTTGTCCCGACAAAATTAGTTAAGCAACTAAAAATGCAATCTACAGCGATTACAAACTTTTCAAATTCTATTTATGTTAGGTCTATTGATGGCGCGTCCTAAAACCACTAGTAGATAACCGATTCAGTTTTGCTTTCTCGATAGGTCAATTGATGGTGCATCCTCAAACCACCAGTAGACAACGGATTCAATTTTTCCTTCTAGATAGGTTTATTGATGGTGTATCCTCAAAACCACCAGTAGACAACCGATTTAGATTTACCTCCGATAGGTCCATTGATGGTGTGTCCTCAAACCAATAGTAGACAACCAATTCAAGGGATTCTTTACCTTTGATAGGTCTGTTAATGATGCATACCATGACCATCCATAGATAACTGATTCAAGGTTCCAACGTCTTAGGTATAACCTCCTAGCCCTCGGTCTTTTGCGAGATATCACTTGACCAGTCAAATGGTAATCCCAGAAGGGGCAGCCTGTGAGCACGGGCTTTTTGGTGTCGCGCAGAATGATGTTCACGTTTTTCTCTACCCTTTTTATGAGCCAGTTATTCTTTTCTTCGAAGGTAAAATCACCTTTGGTAAGTACCACTTTGATAATTATGCACCTTTGACCGCGCTTAAAAATCATTAAAATGCCTTAAAAATTAATCGTTATCTTGCTCTTGCCCGCAGTAATTTGTTTTGATATTTTCTATAAAATCTGAACATTTTCCGCAAGTCTTGTTAGTATCATTGGATTCCAGACTCTCCAATGTTTTGGAATGTTAAGAATCACCTTAATTTGATAACCGTAGTGAAATTTATGAGCGTTCGATGTTTAAACCCTAAAACCCTATTTTCCTTAGCCCATCTCCCTTTCCCCACTGGCTAGAGCCACCTCCAGTGACGGCAGCCCTCTTGTGTCGGCGGTGTTAGCAACTAGGGTGGCGGCCGTCGCAGCCATGGTGGCAGTCACCACCATTGTTGTGGCGGTGAGCGCCACCAGGGTGGCCACCCCATTATGGCCACCACTCAAAACAATGGTAGCCTTCCCCACTACCATGGTAGCGAATGCCTCCATAGCTATGGAGGTGGCTGCCACAGCTTTAGCGGCCACCGTCGTGTCTGTAGCAGTTGCCGCCGTGCCGGCGGCGGTAGTTGTGGGACGACCAATTTCAGGCCTTGCCACTTTGTTCCCTTCTCTCTTCTCAAATTGGGGAACATATGTTCCCCAAAAATTCTCCTAAGTCGGTGTATTTTATAGTGTGGGGGTATTTAAGCAAAAGTAAGAGACAGATTCAAGGATTTTTTCCGAGATTTAGAATTAGAATCTGATTTTAGAGAGAAAATCAAGAACAAGAGAGAGAAAGGTAAGAACTATAGAGAAAAAGCTTAAAAATGCATAGAATCTGGGTTAATCTCTTTTAATTAGGATTCTTAAATGTTGTTAGGCTCGATCTTATAGTTTAATCACGGAAATCGGTTAGAAATTATAGGTTAAAATGAATTAAATAGGGTTTTAGAGACTTTTTCTAGAATACCACCTAAAATTCATCACTGATTTCGTCACTATTCTGTTTCATCTGAAAATCATCAAAAGGACCTCATCAAGGGTTGATTTGAGTCTCCAGAGACAGATTCACGGCCTAGAGGTAACAAAACTGAGTTCCATTATCTATTTACTCATTTTTATCGCATTTGGTTGCTGTGTTTTGGTTATTGGCGTTTGTTTCCCTTTATTGCTTTAGTAATCTTGTGAAATCCTGAAAAATAGCCAGGCCTTTATAGGGATAGCCTTCGCCTCTAACCCTATAGCCTTCACCGCCACCCCTATGGAGGTAAAAGCTATAGCTATAGCGGCGAACTCCACCCCTATAGAGGCCGCGCTACTTTTTTGTGATTTTTGGGTTTTTCTTACCCAAATCCATAGAATCAACATTATTTGTGTTTTTAGTCGAGATCTATTGAAATATGGTTGATTACGACTTAAAACTTCGGTGACTTTGAGTTTATGAATGCGAAATGCCATATCCCCCTTAAAAATGAATTTCAACAGTCAAGGCTATAGCAATAGCCTTGACCATCATCGTTATAGCCCTCACCGTTGTTGCTATAGTAGTGAAGGCTATGGCAACGGTGGTGAAAGCTCTTGCCACAGCTTTGACCATCGAAATTTGATTTTAAGTCCTCTTTTCCTTGCTTTTTTTCCGATTTTGGGGCTTTCTTACCGATTTTGATCTGTAAATACTTTCCAAACATTTTGAAGTCAATTTAAATTATTTTAAGATAATAAATTACTTAATTAATTAAATAAATAATCATTAAATGCCTAAAAAAATGTGTTTTAACTCTAAAAATTTCAGAAAAAATGTTTTTCTTCATAATAAAATTTGCTTTTCTGTCTTTTATTATTTATGCCTTATTTGTGATTATTTGTGATTTATATATCATGTGACGAGCCATTTCAGTGTTGGTAAGTTCGGTCGTGGCCAGATTTTGGTCTGTCTTTGTTTGCTTTATTTATCCGCTTTTACTTTTCCTGCATTAGAAAAATGTATAGGAATTTGAAAAGCCATGTAATAATTAATTTATCTGCTTTATGTACTACTTTCTGCATGCCGCATCGTGTAATGTATGGATATTATAACCGAAATCTCTAATTAGGAGGATTTAAATTGCATAAGAATTAAAGTCGCCTTTATTAAAATGTAAATGGTTTGATTTAATAAATGAAGAGTAAGCAACATCATCCAAACTCAGAATCTCTATTTTAAGGTACGGTCTAACCACCTGGTTGGAATATCATACCCAAATTCCTAGTAGAGATGAACCGGGTGGCAACTTTGTCTTAAAATATGGGATTTCAGGTCTCGTATCTCTTAACACTTAATTGGACTAAAACATCAACTTCAATATCGATCTTATTACTCTGTCTTCATCACTCTAAATTGAGGGTCAATCCTCTAGCTCGCTTCATCATGCTCGCATTTTCCCACGCCCTTAAGGGTCGGGGGGAAAAAGGTCATCCTCTCTCGGTGGCGACTCTACTAGGGATTTCCTCTTAACTTAAAATTTGAAAAATTGCTTTCTTTTTTCAAAATTTGGTTACGGGATTTTTATGATGTGCCTAAATTGTTTTTAAGTCAAAGCTTTATTTCTTATGCCTTTTGAATCCATCGCTTAGTTAGATACTAGGTTAAGGTGCCATTATCTCACCCCGTAAAGCTCGCTTGTATACCTCATGCCCACCAAGAATTGGGGATATTATGGGGTGGATCACTTGTTTCAACCATGGCATAATTCCCGTGATAACATTCATTTGTGGCGTGGTTGAGTTATACAGAATCAAGGTAAACGAGACCTTTATAAAGTATTGTGCTATAATACCAGCCTTTTGAGACCATATACCGCATTAGATAAAGCCATAACAACTTTCCCTTAGGAAATTACCAAAATATGCATGTTTAAGATTTAGCTCGCATACTCTTCTACCGTTCGTTGGCATTTGAGTTAAGCCCCAGATCTTTTGAACGGCATTGTACGGGAGTTATAAGTTTGGAAGAAGTTCACTTTTTGCATGCTTTGTATTGTGCTCATGCATATGCACCTCATGCATAGGCCACTGTGGCCAAATTTTATTTTATTCTTTAACTTACCTCTACTTTCCCCTCGCTTGAAGGGGGAACTTAACAAAATGCCTGAGATCATTTGAGTCCTAGGGAACCATATATAGTTTGCTAGGAATAGCGAGGGGGTTGTGCATCTCATGTATTTTGGGGTTAAGCTTCGCATCATAAGCTTTTCTACCCACCTCTCTAAACCACCCTTGTATATATGTCATTCATCACTTGATAATTATATAATCATTCACATCATCCATGGTTTGATTCGGGCTAATGATCTCCCAATTTCTCAGTTAGGACGAGATGCCCTCACTGTCACAATCCTCTTTGGCTCTGGTTTGATCATCGTTTGATTTGCCGGTTAGTGATTTTTGCTTCAGTTCCAGAATCTATTTTTTCTACCATGTTTGATTTGCATCCAGTCAGTGGGGTTCCATTAGAGTGTACTTCACCTCCTCCTATCCTTCTGCCTAATTAGGGTCAGTCTCTGTTGAGTACTAAGATCGCTAATGCTAATGCTATATTTCTTCAGTCTGACTTGTTTTGAGCTTCTATCCAAGAGCAAGTCCGTTTAGTGTTAAAAGAAGAGAGGAATGATCAGAGGCCATCGGGGTCTATAATTCAAGCTCAAGGACAGATAGAAGTTATTCAAAAATGGGTTAGGTCATGTTCTACATGTTGCAAAGCAAGCTTCAACTCCCATGATTCTGCCTTTGCTACCTATTCAGCCGAGTCAATTTTGGTTTGAGCAGACTTCAGTTTTGCCACTTCCATCCTTTACTCCCCCGACCTTTGGTTTTCCTTCTCTAAATCCGAGGCCCATGACCCAAGCTACTATTTTCACCACTTTCTCAGGGGGATTTACTCCACAGATTACTATTAATTCAAGTGGGTTTACCCTTCCTCCGATACCCCCGATGTCATTTGTACCTTCTCCTGCTAGTTTCATGATTTCTCCAAGGGGGACTATTTATCCTCCAAACCCTTTCGTAGCTAACTTGCAAGTTTATCCTCCAATTGAGACCCCTTCTCCTTTGCCTTTTCAGTTTGGCACCACTTTTGCTTCAAGCGACCAAGTCACACACTCTCCGGGTGTGACACCAATCGACCAGGTCATGCAATCTCCGGGCATGACACCCGAAGTAAAGTCACTCCTTTGTCAACTATTGGCCGTAAATAAGAAGAAATAAGAAGAGAAGGGTGAGGATTTAGTCCCAAAGAACTTCTCAACGCCAATGATGGTAGCTTACACTAGTGAGGAGCCTCCCAAGTCCCACATCGTCATGTACGAGCAAATCATGCGAGTTTAAAAGATTGGTGATAAATTCCTTGCAAATTTATTTCCATGCACTTTGGCCGGACCAGCGCTTGAATGGTACAATACTCTCCTTGAGTCGACGATTCTTAATTGGAAACTCCTGTTTAAGTCTCTAATAGGTCACTATGGTTTCAATTCGATAAAGGAAACCACCATTCAGCATCTTGAGGCAGTCAACCAAAAGCAAGGCGAGACGTTCAAGTCCTAGTTCAATCAGTGGATGGCCACCCAAGTTCAGTTAAAACAAAACCCCAGCCTTAAAGAAATGATCTCGAAGCTTCTTGATGGGGCCCTCCCGGTTCTCTGTAAGGAAATGGAAACTGATTCTTTCGAATTTTACATGAAGGTGTTTAAGAAAGCCAAGAAAATTGCACGCTGAGAAGAAAAAGAGAAGACGAATAAGCCAAACAACAAGCCCTAGTTTAATAAGAGCAACAATTCTGGAACTTTTGAAGTTGCTCTTGTCCCAGCCGAGAAGAAGACTCCCACAGTGCAAGCCATTGCTTAAGAGAAAATCTATGTAGATCAAGCTATACAAATTCCGACAGCTCCTCAAAAAGCATTTGTCTCTCCGATGAAGCTCCCTCTTAGTGTAATTTTTACCAAGTTGTGAGATAAGGGCATGCTTAACTCTCTTCGTGAGTATCAGTCTCCTACGCCCGAGGAAAAAGGGAATTTTTGTCGCTATCATGTTTGGGAAGGGCACAAGACAGATCAATGTAAACCTCTGGGCAGGGCCATTGAGCGCTTAGTGAGAGAGGGAAAATGGAACAGCAAGCAAGGAAGACCAGTACTGAGGAGAAGCCATCACCGAACTCGAGCAATTAGGTAGGTGCGATCAATTCTGGTCTCTCTGAAGAAGTTGTGTTAACCATGGTCTTCTTTAGTTTAGCTGACACCATTATGGAAGCCGACCCTATTGCAAAATCTAACAAGAATCTCACAAGGTCTCTAGCGAATGAATGAGACAAGTCATCCGCCGAACAAGTGAAAGTTCTGGATCTCATCCAGGTTGACGCATCGATGAAAGCTATCAAGGATGCTTAATCTACCAGTGCCACAACTCAAGACCCTCTGCCTGTGGAGGATGCATCTATTTATGTAATTTTGTTTTCCAGTATTTAGATGTGAACAACTCTGCCTCTAAGGCATTTTTTATTCAATCGAAGACTCTTGTTTTGCATACTCATTTGATGTTTTGTATGATGGGCCCATGCATTCATTCTATCATGAATATAATATGTTTAGTATTCATGACGTTTTTTAACTGAAATAAATTTGAGTACACATGTGATAGCCTAAAATGGTAACCATTTCTAATGACCTAACCTCTAAAAGGAAAAGAGAGATAATAAAAGTGCTTAAAGATCGTGATAACGCTTTTGCCTGGGCATACCTAGTCGCGCCTAGGGCTCTTTGCTAGAAAACCAAGCATCACCCTCCGACACCCTGAATAGAGAAAGAAGCTCGATTCTTCCATGCATAGATCCAATATATCAATCGGTTCATCGCCGGCCTCATGACTATATGTGAGCCCATTTTCAAGCTACCAAAGAAGCGTCAGCTAATTATTGAGAAGGAACATCGCCAGACCACCTTCGACAGAATTAAAGCTTACCTTTTCTTCGCCCACCCATTCTCAAAATTCTCACCCTCGATACCCCACTGATCCTTATCAATATTTGTTCCCTTGCAATTACAAAGCTTTCCCATTTCTCTCTTCATTAACCATTCTAGACGTGGGGGAAAATATGATTGGTGAAATCAGCCTTCATCAACCAATGGACACCACTTTATCATAATAGGGGTAGCTTACTTCTCAAAATGGGGGTAAGCCGAGCCTTACACCATCATTACCACCAAAAGGATGGCCAAGTTTGTCAAGATACACGTCTTTGCTCAGTACAACCTACCTCATCACATCATCCCAAACGACGAGTTTTGATTCCAAGGGGCAACAACTGATTTGATCAAGAGATATAGAACCAAGCGCCACCGGACCTCGACTCACAAGCCACAAGCTAATGGAGCAACCAAAGCCGCAAACCAGTCTATCAAGAAGTTTATTCCCATAACTATCACAACACAAAGAGATTGGGCCAATAAAATACCATTCATGCTTCGAAGATGTCACACTAGTGTCAGAATTCCCATGAATTCGATGCCTTTCTCCTTGGTTTATGGTATAGAAGCCGCAATCCCAAGTGAGACCGAGATAAAGTCCTTGAGAGTCGCACTAAACCCAAGTCAAAAGGACTCCCATGGACTAAAGCATAGTTTGAATAGCTTAGACAACATTCAGATGTACGAACAACTGAGTCAAGCATTAAAGGTATTGTCAAAGCCCAATGTTCTGATTCTAAAGCTAGCAAAGCCTACTAGCGCCAACCCAAAAGGGGAAGTTCCAACTAGATTGGGAGAGACTTCGCACATTCAGAAAGATGCTCAATGTAAGGGGCATGAAGATCATGGATGATAGAGAATTCGTAAACCCTTTCTTTCAAAACAGGTTGAAGAGTTATCATAACTAACTAAAAAGAATCAAATCCAGGAAAGCGCCACATAAAAAATATATATGAATAAATCACCCAGCGAGTAGTTCTCTACTACTCGGGCAAAAATTAGGGTGTATCCTACTGTTTAGTATTCTACAAACCATTCAAGCAAAAGTTAGGGTGCAAAAATAACCCATTAGACTGAAAACCAAAAAAGGGCGGTCTATGCAAAAGTTAGGGTAAAGTGAGCAACAAGAGCTTGTAGACTAGAAAACCTATACAGGCTAGTTAAAACCAGAGTTTGGATCAATAGAAATGGTTATCATCATTGTGTACTCAAACTTAATTCATTTAATGGAAATGTCAGCTTTACAGAACTCTTATGTTTATGCTTGGATGAATATATTGGGCCCTAAAGGCAAAATGTTGCAAGTAAGTCAAACGAAGGGTTTCATGCAGTCAACCCAATTCCTCAAAAGAAAAGAATAATAAAAGGCAGACATCTTGATAGACTGAAAACAGCGAGGTCTATGCAAAAGCCAGGAAAAGTTCGCTGGATTAAAAACTTAAAAAGGGCCATCCAGGCAAAAATTAGGACATAAAAATAAAACTGTAAACAAAGTCTAATAGGCCCATCTCAATGTTCGAGTCTATGCAAAAATTAGGACAATAAAAGAAAAGATAAATTACCGCCATCGATCACATCGAAGTACTCGTATTATCGTCATCATCATCATATTTTCTGAATATATTCTCTAGTTTAGTGAATTCGAAGGGCTTAAATCGGTCCTCTGCACATGTCCGCTCCAATCTCGACCGCGACCAAGCGTCTCAATTCCACAACGTCCTAATCTTCTAAAGCCATTCTTGGTAGAATTCATTGGTAGTGTTAGTGTTGCTTTGTACTCCCCTTGTCTTCAATATGCTCAGTCCAGCGATTGTTAAATAGCTAATTCATTTCCGTTGTCAACGAGTAATGGGGTGTGGCATCCCTTAACCTCAATATCGAGCCACTAAACCTCGTGTGCACACCGCAAGAATCCTAATTCCCCACCAGGGGCATTCCCACTTGATTTGCATACCATCTGCCAGGGGCATGCTCACCTTATCATATCGTAATGCAATTTCGTATATTCTCTCTCCTAGCAATCAAATCAAGCAAATCAAGTAGCGATCGAGCCTTCTAGGAGATGATCAGCCCAAAAAGCTCATGCATTCATAACATACATGCATAATATTCGTAAATATGTTGTCTGTTATTCTACAGGTGATAAGACGCGGAAAATATCCTAATTATGCGTTCGCCCGCGGGCCTTACGCTCAAACTTAGAAGCAAGCACCTGCGTAACAAGGAGCATCCCAACACAATTACTAAGATACATTTGAGGATAAAACATCCAAGGGGCATACTAGCTAAACCCGATGGACACCTCAACAATCTCTCCAGACCCCCGAAAATCTTAACTCAGCTTATATCTCTTTCTTTCATTGCTTAACTGAAGGGGCAAAAATATTTTTGTTTCCACAAAACAAATTAAGCAATAAAATGCAATTTACATTAGTTGCTAATACTATAGAATTTCCTTATAGGTACAATATCTCGATGGACAACTAACCCGATGGATCCTAAAATCAGAACTCAGAGTTTCTCCCAAGGGCACCTTAATGCAAATACCCAAGGTCACCTCAATATAATCATCGAGGACATCCTAACATATGTTCTAAGCTGCTTTCAAGGGGAATATTAGTGACTCCCGATGGCACAAATCCTTCAGTCTGACGGTCTCCTTAGATGTTTTCTACAAATCTTTCGATCTGACGAACTCCTCAGACATTTTTGGCAATAACTTTTAGTTTCATAGACTCTTCAGATGTTTTTAGTAAATATTCCAATCTGATGATCTCACTAGACATTCTCAACATCTTTTAGTCATGTTCTTCGTATGCGCTCAAGTCCAAGGATCTCATTAGACATCCTCAGCATGCATCTCAATCCAAGTAGGTCTTCCCAGTTCGATGATCTCTGTAGAAATTCTTGGCATCTTTCAATGATGTTCTTGGTATACTTTCAAGTGTAGGGATCTTGTTACACAATCTCAACATGTGTTTCAGCCCAAGCAGGTCTTCCCAGTCTGATGTTCTCGTTAGTCATCCTAGGCATCTTTTAAGATGTTCTTGGCACACATTCCATTCCAAGGATCTCGTTGGGCATTCTCGAAATATGTTTTAGTCCAAACAGCTTCCAACCCTTCCATTGATGGTGTGTCCTCAAACCAACAGAAGATAATCGATTTAAGGGATTCTCTACCTCTGATAGGTCCATTGATGATACATCCCATGGCCGTCCGTAGACAACAGACTCAAGGTTTCAATGTCTCAGGTATAACCTCCTATCCCTCGCTCATTCATAAGATATCACTTGACCCGTCAAAAGGTAATCTCAAGAGGTGCAGCCTATGAGCACAGGCTTTTCAGCATCCGGCAGAACAATGATGATGTTTTGCTCTCCCCTTTTTATGGGCTAGTTATTCTTTTATTTAAGGGTCGAATCACATTTGGCAAGTACCTCTTTGATGATTTTGAACCTTTGACCGCGCTTAAAAATCATTAAAAATGCCTTAAAAATTAACCATTATCTTGCTCTAGCGCGCAGTAATTTGTTCCACAATTTTCTATAAAATTAGAATATATTTAATGAGGATCATTAATATCATTAGATTCTAGACTTTCCAAGATTTTCTTAATGTTAAAAATTGCCTCAATCGGATAAACATAGTGAAAGTTATGAGCATTCAAATTTTAAACCTTAATCAAAACCCTAAAACCCTATTTTCCTTAGCCCATCTCCCTTTCCCCGCCGGCCGAAGCCGCCAACGCCGCCAGTGATGGAGGCCCTCCTGTGACCGCCACTGGGGTGGCGGCCACCGCAGCTATGGTGGCAGTCACCGCCATCGTTATGGCTGTGAATGATATCGGGGTGGCCATCCCTGTTATGGCCACCCCTTGCTACCATGGTAGCCTTCCCAACTAACATGGTAGCGTTGGCCACCAGAGCTATAGCGGCAGCCGCCACTACTATGGTAGGGGTGACCACCATAGCTGTAGCGGCAGCCACTATACCTATAGCGGCCGCCGTGGTGCCGGTGGTGGTAGTTGTGGCACGGCCAATTTCAGGCCGTACCATTTCGTTCCCTTCTCTCTTCTCGGATTGGGCCACGTATTTTCCCTAAAAATTCACCTAAGTCGGAGTATTTTTTAGTGGGGGGGTATTTAAGCCTAAGAAAGAGAGAGATTCAAGGAATTTTTCCTAGATTTAGAATTAGAATATGAATTTGGAGAGAAAATCAAGACAAGAGAGAGAAAGGTAAGAACTAGAGAGAGAAAGATTAAGAAAGGCATAGAATCCGGGTTAATCTCTTTTAATCACGATTCTTAGTTATTCTTAGGCTCGATCTCATAGCTTAATCATTGAAATCGGTTAGAAACCATAGGTTAAAATGAATTAAATAGGGTTTTGGAGACTTTTTCTTAAGTACCACCTGAAATTCGTCATTGATTTCATCACAATTTCTGCACTATTCTATTTCATCTGAAAATCATCAAAAGGACCTCGTCAAGGGTTGATTTGAGTCTGCAAAGATAGATTCACGGCCTAGAGCTAACAAAACTAAGTTCCATTATCTATTTACTTATTTTTATCGCATTTGGTTGCTATATTTTGGTGATTTTGGTGTTCATTCCCCTTTGTTTCCTTTGTAATCTTGCGAAATCCTGAAAAATAGCCAGGCCTCTATAGGGATAGCTTTCACCTCTATCCCTATAGCCTTCACCGCCACCCCTATGGAGGTGAAAGCTATAGCTATAGCGGCGAACTCCACCCTATTGAGGCCGCATTACTTTTTGTGATTTTTGGGTTTCTCTTAACCAAATCCATAAAATCAACATTATTTGCGTGTTTTAAGTCCAAATCTATTGAAATATGGTTGATTACGACTTAAAACTTCGATGACTTTGAGTTTATGGATGCAAAAATGTCATATCCCCCTTAAAAACGAATTTCAACATTCAAGGCTATAGCAACAGCCTTAACCATTGTCTCTATAGCCCTCACCGTTGTTGTTATAGCGGTGAAGGCTATGGCAACGGCAGTGAGAGCTATTGCCACAACTTTGACCGTCGGAATTTGATTTTAAGTCCTCTTTTCCTTTTTTTCTATTTTTCGTGCTTTCTCACCGATTTTGATCTGTAAATACTTTCTAAATGTTCTCTAATCAATTTAAATTATTTTAACATAATAAATTAATTAATTAATCATTAAATGCCTAAAAATGTGTTTTTAACTCTAAAAATTCAAAAAAAATATTTTTCTTCGTAATAAAATTTGCTTTTCTACCTTTTATTATTTGTGTCTTATTTGTGATTTATTTATCGTGTTTCTAGGCATTTCGGCGTTGGTAAGTTCGATCGAGGCTCGATTTCGGTCTCTTTTTATTTTCTTTGTTTATCCGCCTTTACTTTTCCTGCATTAGAAAAATGTATAGGAATTTAAAAAGCCATGTAATAATTATTTTATCTACTTTATTTACTACTTTGTGCATGATGCTCCGTGTGATGTGTGGATATTATAACCGAAAACTCTAATTAGGAGGATTTAAATCGTATAAGAATTAAAGTTGCCTTTATCAGAATGTAAGTGGTTTCATTTAATAAATGAAGAGTAAGCAACATCACCCGAACTCGGAATCTCTGTTTTAAGGTACGGTGTAACCACCCGGTGGGAATATCTTACCCAAATTTCCAATAGAGCTAAACCAGGTGGCGACTCTGTCTTAAAATACAGGATTTCGGATCTCGTATCTCTTAACACTTAATTGGACAAAAACATCAACTTTAACATTGATTTTATCAGTCTATCTTTAGCACTCTAAATTGAGGGTCAATCCTTCGTCTCGCTTCGCCATACTTGTATTTCCCACGCCCTTAAGGGTTGAAGGGAAAAAGGTCGCCCGCTCATACTATTACAATTGATTTTGGAGATTTTATGTTTTGAGTTTTCATAAGATATAAAAACTGTTGGGAACTAACAGTCACTTGGAACATGCTTAACAACCATGGCGGAAATTCAAAATTTTGTCCCTTGTCCCAGGAACTCCTATCAGTTGCATATAAATTAATTAAATCCTTAACTAAATAAATTCTCTACTTAGGTTAGCATGCGTAGACTAGGCATATCATAATTCTAAATTATATCCCAGCATGAATATTTTATATTGATCATGTTATAACTCTATGTTATAATTTAAATATAAAATAAATTAAGCATGCATAATAACCTAAGCACAATAATTGTTAAGTCTTAATACGCTTAATAAAAAGACTTGATATTAAAAGAGAATTAGAGGACTTGCAAGTTGAAGTGTGCTTTAGCAGAACCTTCTTACACAAGCCTCCAACTATAGGATAGCCTCTATGAGTATCCACATGAACCTCTCAATGAGGAAGAATCGTAGAGTTTTGAGTAGCTACTAGACCACTCCAAAACCCACCCGAAATATTAACCAAAGGAACTCCTTAATTTTATCTTTCAAGTGGACATTGAGAAAATGTGTTAGAATCTCAAGGTAGAGCTCATAGAAAGATATGGTGTAAGAAATGAAGAAGAGGAGCCAGCTTTTTATAGTGGAAGCAAAGGCTCCCTGAATTTAATGCGAATTTATTGCGGGACTATGCAGACTTAATGCGGTATTAAATGCAGATTAAATGCAAGATTAAATGCAGGTGTGAGGTATTGATGACGTATGGGTCTCCCTTAGCGTTTGTGTGAGTGGCGGGGCCGACTGGGGGTTGGTTGGATTTGAACGTGATAAAACATTTTTAGTTTAAGTTTTCTCAAATAGCCAATTTACACGAATAAAAGAATTGAGACCCAAATCTCAATACAAATGATAGAGTCGCCACCCAAGTTATCTACTTGGGAAAGAGTTTTGGTACGGCTCCCATTGGGGGGACACTGATACCTATTGGATCAAATATTTGGGTATCGGATGAGCCACTTATTTCACATTTAGTTGATTCAAAATTACGTTCACCACGTAAAACCGTTTTTGTTTTTATCATTTGGGGAATTATCACAGAAATCCTATTTTTCTACACTCTTTCACACTCGTTACATGCATTTACATATTACAATAAAGCACAACCAATAAATGGGGGAATAAAAATTACAACTGGAGGAAAATGGAGGAATTGCAAGAGAACCTATACATTTGTTCTAAGTTATAAAATAAAATAAAAACAAATTCCCCTGCATCCACAAAGATTAGCACAATTTATAGCACAACATAAGTCAGCATTTCATTAGAAAAAATGCAATTGTGTTAGCGTAGCAGTTTTATGATCGATAGTGCCGGGTGGCTTCTTGGATCGGGGAGAAATAACCAGTCTTCAATGTATTTTGTTATGAAAACACATTTTAACTTTTGTGGGTTGATTTTCCAAATTATTGTTGAAATTCATCGTACGGCAAATTAAAATGAATTCTAGATTCTGCTTGGGGCTGGTACCCATACGGGTGGGCGGAACTCGTACGGCTACTAGGGAGGACTAGTATGGGTATGGTGTACCCCTACGGGTCTTGTCTGGTCTAGGCATAAGCTTTGTTCAGTTTAATGCATAGATTAATGGATGAAAAATAAATTAAAAATGGGATTTCATTCCGTATGAGTATGGCGCACCAATTTAATATCCCCAAGGACACAAGGTGCCAACAAGGCTCATACGGGTTAAGACTAGCCCCACAACAGAAAATAAAAAGAGCAGATATAATAGAGGAAGCAGAGAGTAATAACAATAAAATAACAGAAACGTGAGTCTCTTTATAACTCGGGAACGTTACCTTTACGGCTTGAATCCACTTTGAGGCGATCCCTTTACTGTTGGGAGAGTCTAGCCAAAGTAGATGAAATAGGACTATTTAGGCGAGTGTTTGTGTGGACAGAATCTCCCCAAAATCCTAATAAACGTAGCTAGGAATGAATAAAATGTGGAAAAAGCTTAAAGAAAGGGTTTTCTCCCTATTTTATACCTCCTATATCTCAACTATAATCTTTATATCCCTATAGAAATTGCTAGAATTTTTGGATATTATCCTTGCTATGTTGTATTATGAATTGTGTGTCAAAATGTGAAGAAAAGGGCCCTATTTATAGCGAAAAGGAGGTCTAAATGCAATAAATTGAGTTCATGAGCTGCCTTTTCCTAAAATAGGAAAGGATTCCCTTCCAAAAGAGCCTATTCAGGTAATAAGAAGATCCATACATATGGAGCCCCACCCGAGGACCCGTATGGGTCCCCCTCGGCATATAGAACAAATGATCCATACGGTGTCTGCCAGTGGATCAGTACCACTAGGCAGCAGCCTTATAGGTCCCTAAGGGAAGACTAGGTCTCTAAACTTTGGCCAAACTCAACTTTGCAGTAGTAGGAACACCTCTGATGGATAACACTTGTAAGAGAATGCATCATATAGCTCTTATCATCATTTCGTAAGAAGGATCGTTAAAATCCAGTACTCACAGACTGCCCCTTATGCGATCACTGCAGTTATAAATCTGTATGGTCTTACGATGTCAGCAAGGGTTTAGAAATTATAATTGAGGTGATGACATGGGTAAGTTCCTTTCTTGAGGCAAACTTCTTTCCGGGGTGTCACTTTCTTGAGGCGGACGACTTTCCTTTGCGATGCGTATCCCTTTCATGAGGTGAATGACTTTCCTTGCCAATGTGTATCCTTTCCTAAGGTGGATGACTTTCCTTGCTAATGTGTATCCCTTTCCTGAGGCAGATGACTTTCCTTTGCTACTGTGTATCCCTTTCCTGAGGCAGATGACTTTCCTTTACTGGGGACGGTGGTGTATCCCTTTCCTAAGGTAGATGACTCTCCTGACTATTGTATCCCTTTCCTAAGGTGGATCAAATTTCCTACTGGTGGTGTATCCCTTTCCTAATGTGGATGACTCTCCTGAGTGATGTTGTATTCCTTTCCTAAGGCAGATCAACTTTCTTGGCTGATGGTGTATCCCTTTCCTAAGGTGGATGACTCTCATGACTGATGTTGTATCCCTTTCCTAAGGCGGATCTACTCTCCTGCCGGGGAATTTGAATAACCTAAAAAGAGACAATAATCAGATAGTCATTATATAAGTAGATGCATTTTTATTCTTAATTGACTTTTGTGAAAACAAAAATATTTTTGCCCCTTCAATTAAGAATAAAGATGTGTGGATGGGGGTTAACCCCCTGAAATAAACTAAAAACTAAGTGCAATAAATGTTGGGTTTAGCATGATTGCTTTAGGGATGGAATGCCCCTTAGAGGGTGCCTCTAAGGGGAATGCCCTTAAATAGTTCAATTACTGGAGAATGCCCATAGGGTGGGTGCCCCTAGGGCTCTTGCTGATGGGGAGATGCCCCTGAATTGGCTAATTCCGTTGTTAGGAGATGGTGCGATGCCCCTTGGTTGACTCTGCTATTGGGAGATGGGTGGGATGCCCCTTGGTTGACTCCACTGCTAGGAGATGGGGGGATGCCCCTGGATTGACTCTGCTGTCGAGAGATGGGGGGATGCCCCTAGATTAGTGGGAAGCTACCCCTTGGTTGACTCTGCTGCTAGGGAGTAAAGTAATATCCTTTGGTAAAACCTCTTCTGCTGGGGAAGTCTATCCTGATAAGATCTGCTTGCTAGGGAAGAATTCCTGTACTAGGATGGACCTGCACACAAAAAATCATCTTCGTTAATGACCAATTAGAAAATGGCTTACCTTGATTCTTGATTGACTTTTGTGAAAACAAAAATATTTTTGCCCCTTCAATCAAGGATCAACATGAGCTAGGGGACTTACCCCAAATATAACTGAAATATAGGGTTGAGGAGAAGTGGGGTTGGCCTCGAACTCGAACAGGATGAAATTTTGGTGCTTTTTAAAATATTGGATCAAAATCTGCCCCTAGATGGTAAGAGAAGACCCGTACGAGTGGGCCAGGACCCATAGGGGTGGGGTCCTTGAGGGTTAGGACCTGTACGGGTGGGGTGGGTCCTATTCGGGTCCCTGTTGGGGGTTTCAAAAGCCTGATCAGGCTCTTTGCATCCCGCCTTATACAAAACCTTCCCATTTTGCATTCTCTGGTGATTTTCTTCCTAGAACTGATCAAAATGTATAAAAAGATCCCAAAGACTAGCCATTTCACCGTTAGACTTGAGGATTTGCCCTCGGTCGGTGATTTGGGGCTTCGGGAGATTTTGTTTGCGTACCCTTTTCGTGAGGGGGACTCATTTCTAGGGCTCACTCCTATCTCTTAAGTGCCTTTAATCGATTCTTCTAACACCCACGCTTTAAAACTCTAGGTAATTTTTCTTGATTCTCCATTTTCTGTTTTCGAACTCTTTGAGAATTCCTCAAATTTTGGCATCAATTAGGGTGTTTTAAACCTTGGAATAGAGCCTGATGCATGTAACTTTAGTCTAAGATGCTTTTAGGATAGTTTTGGATGAGCTTTGGTTGCATTTTGGACGGTTTTGGATTTTTTGGGAAATTTTTTGCAAAGCCACTGTTTGCAGGGACCGTTGTAGGTAAGAGGGGACCCATACGGGTCCTATTTTGGTACAAGAGCCACTAGAGGACCCGTACGGGTCCAGTCCTTAGGGACAAAAAGTTGATTTTCTGTGATTTCTGCAATTCTTTTCAGATTTCTGACTTGTCTGTTGTATTCTAACCCTATTGAGCCATAATTTTGTCTTTGTAGTTTCAATATAACACTGTGGAAGCCCTGATCTTCTATAGGAAGTGGTATGTGGAAATCCATACTGCGAGGAATACCGAGTGGCTGGCCCATATTGATTCCTTTGGCTTCAATGACATTATTGGGGCCATTCCTCAGGTTCGGAAGGCACTGACCCTAGTGGCCATTTCAGCCTTAGTAGAGAGATGGTCAGAGATTACCTATGCCTTCCATCTGTTGATTAGAGAGGTTATTATCACTCCCTTAGACGTGTGTGCCATGATGGGATTAGAGTGGATCGGTGATATTGTCCACTTTGATGTTTATATTGATACATGGCATACCCGCGCTGAGGTGAATGCCTATATTGTGAGATTACTTGGGCTTTGTCCAGAGGGACGAACAAGCTTAAGTACGGGGACCTGCATGCTGATTCGATCGGGCAGTTGAGTCCTATCACAGCGAATAGGAGAGATCAGTATGCTTGATGTTTCCTGCTAATGTTCCTTACTACCGTCTTCTCTTCGATCTATTCGAGCAACCTCAATTATGGTTTGCTCTCCCCTGTGGACGTTCTTGCTGCTGTTACAGGCAACAACTGGTGTCGGGCCATTCTAGCATAGTTATATTATGGACTAGACATTAGAGTTCAGGGTGAGCAGTCCGAGCTTAAGATCTGCCACTTGATTCTGCTGGTAAATGTTAGACTGATCTCTTATGCTTTAACCTTTCATTCAAATTATAATGCGACTAATTTTTATTTTGGCTTATAGATTTAGGCCTTTGAGCATCGTTTTATCCCTAGGCTAGGCTTGTCCATGCAACCTAAGATGTCGCATATTATATTGAAGAGGATGGGGCTTTGGCAGGGTCAGCCCTTGACCACGGCGTAGTATAGAGAGTTCCTTCGCCAGCTGCGCTCAGATTGGGTAAACTTCTTCCCTACTAAACCTGCACTTTACATTTCAACAAACCCTTAGTAGAAACTGTATTTATGAGGTTTTAATACTCATAGTGCATTTGTTTCGTGTAGGTCATTTGAGACCCGTGAGAGAGATTGGATATGCATGGGACTATTGAGCAGATGTATGCTGGCGTGGATGACCTCTGGGTCATCCTAGAGTCACCACTCTCCTTCAAGTGGTTTTTTAGTGAGAGGGTCCGGGGTTGGAGGACCAGTGCTATGGTAGAGAGACCGATCCCTCACCCGATCCTAGTGAGTGTCTTCTGGCTGCATCTCATGCTGAGGACCAACTAGGGGTTGTACCTATTGGGTAAGGGGGCCCGCGTGCTATCGGTAGAGGGCTCATACACAGAGTTCATCAATTCCTCGCTACTTCCTCCTTGTGGGAGGATCCACAACTAGGATGTCCCTCTCAAGTTCCACTGGAGTGATAGTGAGGATGATGATAATGATGAAGATGATGAGGGTGGATCAAGGGGTGACTGTGGGGGTCCATCCATAGTTCGGGGTACTGGGGGTCAGCAAAGTCTCCTACCCCTTCTTCTCAAGTATTTTCTTAACTAAACCCTTATGACTACCTTATTATTCCCTAAAATTTATTGTGATCCTGAGTTTGATCCTTCATTGCTATAACCTTCTGCTTCTACATGGAAGAGACCTAGCACTGCTGTTGCTGCTGCCCTTGAGTCGCCGGTGAAGCGGTCTTCCACTTTTGGGTCCATAAGAGAGGGAGTCCTCTGAGCTAAGCTAGATACTTTCTTCCTGCTCCTCGATCATTCAAGGAAGCGAGCTGTTAAGGAGCTTGAGGAGTCGTTCTAGACCGTTGGTTTTACTCCATTCAGCTCTACCCATGTAAAGGATTCTTTTCTTTTAACTTGGTCCATTACAGTAACTACTTAGAATCTCCTATCCTGATGTGACCTTTTACTTTTAGGTAACCATCTCTAAGGCTGAGAGGATCGCCAGGGGCTACTTTTCCATGCGGGATCTGCTACTAGCCCAGGATGCACTAGCCTCGATAAGTTTCTTTTACCTGTACAATTTAACAAACTATGCATGATGCATGCCATGACATTCATGTATGTGTACTGATCTTATGATTTTATTGTAGACTTTGCTGGCCATGGAGGGCAGCAAGTCCTCTCAGGACTTGGATGCTTCTGAGGAGAGAGCCAGGTTCTTGGAGGAGCAGCTGGAAGCAGCCACTGCTGAGGCTAACTAGGCTAGGGTTGAGGCTGCTTGGGTGAGGGCCAATATTGAGACATTGAAGGGCTAGTAGGTGAGGATGAAAAAGGACAAGCAAATGCCAGATCCTTCTGATGATGAGTCAGAGGACCATCTTTCTACATACCGAGTGACTCAGAGGGGCGAAGATCAACATGTTGAGGGAGTTGATGCTACTAGGGCTACTGCAGGGACATCAGAGGCTAGGGCCCCTACCCATCCAGTTGCTGGTATTGGTAAAGCTGAGGATCATATGACTATAGATGTGGATTATCTAGTATCAGACACACAAGATCTGGCTCCAGAGGGTCGCCAAGAGCAGGATCCCTCGACAACTTAGATTACGATTACTTTCTGAACTGTTGATACTTTTGGGCCCTACGTGGCTTGTTTTGGATGTAAACTTTGATTGATTTTTTTGACATTTAACTTTTAAGCATGCTAATTTTTCTTTTTCTGGATTGAGACCATTGAGTATAGCTGCTTTGTGAACCCGAATTGCTGCTATGGACTGATTTCATAGCGAGGGTACTGAGTGATGTTCTAACTTTTGCATAGGCTATTCAATGTGAGATGACCTATCGAACCTTTATTTTTGTCCTTATTTTTACCTGAACAGTCCTTGACGGCTTAGTCCAGTGGACTTTTTCTTTTTATTTTTAACTTTTGCCTAGACTGCCCTTTCAGGATTTTAATCTAGCAAGCTTTTTCTTTATTTTTCGCCTTAATTTTTGCCTGGACCGCCCTTTCAGGTTTTCAATCCAGTAAGCTTCTTATTTTCTTTTGCCTTAATTTTTGCCAAGACTGCCTTTTTGGGTTTTCGACCTCATAAGCTTTTTATTTCCATTTTGATTCATCTTAACTTTTGCCTGGACTACCCTTTCAGGTTTTCAATTTAGCAGACTGGCTTAATTTTTGCCCGAATTATCCTGGACGGCTCAATCCAGCAAACTTTTTCTAAATTTTGCAGATGCCTAATTTATTTGGTACTTTTATCTCTGTTGGATTACATATATAGTGAAAGGAATAACAATGATGCATAACATATAGAGAAAATTTGATGTTCACACACCTGCAATTATTTCACCTAAAGACATGAATGCATTCATAAGACCAAGATTCTTAGCAAGATCATAACATGTTCATTGATGAAATTAATTTAAGTACATAGGCAATGGTAGCAATTACCAATGGTTAACCCCTACTTCCTACTGGTCTTTCACAGATTTTCCAGAAAGCAACTGACATTTTTCTCTCGATGCCCTAACTTTTGCCTAAGTGCCCTTTTCGGGTTTTTAGCTTAGCCGGATTTATTTGCATTGGAGTGCCCTAATTTTTGCCTGACCGATTTGTGGTATACCGATCAACTTGCTGCACCCTAATTGTTTCTCGAGCAGTAGAGGACCACTCATCGGGTGATTTATTCTTTATTTCTTTTATTCTTTGTGTTGCTTTTTTATGATTTATTTCTTTTGACCTAGACATGATAATGCTTAAGCCTATCTTGATTTACTGGATTCATGAACTCATTTCCATCCATATCCATAAGCTTGGTTCCTCCTTTGCCAAGGACTTTCTTAACCATGAATGGTCCTTCCCAATTAGGCATGAACTTTCCCCTAGCGTCAGTGTTGACCTAGCGTAGCTACTTGAGAACCAAATCACCTGCTTTGAGAGGTTTTTTCGGGTAAGTAGTTCTGTTGTTGTAAGCTAGAGCCATACGCTGTTGTTACATCTGCAAATGGTCAAGTGCTTTGAGCTGCTTTTCATCTATTGGATTTAATTGCTCATATCTAGCCCTTGCCCAATCTGACTCTTTAATTGAGCTTCAAGTACTACTCTTACGGATCTTACTTCTATTTCAACTAGTAATACAGCTTCCATTCCATATACTAAGGAAAATGGCGTCTGGTCAGTGGGAGTTCTTATACTGGTTCTGTACCCCCAAATTGTAAAAGGTAGTTTATCAGCCCTATCTCTATAAGTAGCTACTGTCTTGAATAAAATCCTATTGATTGACTTATTGGTAGCCTCAACCGCCCCGTTAGCTTATGGCCCACATGGAGAAGATCTATGATGCTCTACATTGAGCTTCTCAAATAATTCTGTCATGGCCCCCTAAAACTGAACCTCATTATCGGATGCCACTTGATGCAGAACCCCATATCGAGCAAAAATATTCTTCTCTATGAACTTGGCCATTTTATTGGCGGTGATACTGGTGTAGGATTCGACCTCTACCAATTTTGAAAAATAATCAACTACGACTATGATGAATCGGTGTCCACTGGTTGATGATGGTCAGATTTCACAAATTATATCTATCCCCCATGCCGAGAATGGCCAAGGAGTAGAAAAATTATGAAGTTCAGACGGGGGTAAATGCTATATATCCCCATGAATCGGGCACTCTTGACATTTCCTAACCTTGTTGGTGCAGTTGGTGTTCATTGTGGTTTAGAAGTAACCTATTCTCTGAATTTTTCTAGCTAAAGCCATCCCATTCATATGCGGACCACAATCCCCTGAACGTAGTGTTTTAAAAATCGGGCTAGGCGGCCTCCTGGGCGGGATTTTTCATAAAACCACCGCGATTTTAGGTAGTCGGGCGGTCCTAGGCGGTTGATCGATTTAGGTAGGGCTAGGCGATCCTGGGCGGGTCTAGGCCAGGTTTTTATTTTAAAAATTGGCCTAGGCAGCTGTCTAGGCAGTGCCTAGGTGGGATTTTTCATAACACTATTTTTAAAATATGGTTGAAATTATGTTTTTTTATATTTTGTATTATTATAATTTATTTTTTAGCTGAATTTATATTTTTATATATTAAAAATATTTAAAAAATAATAAATATAAATCCACCTAGATCTCACCTAGGTTTTGCCCCGGCCCCGCCTAGGCGTTTTAAAGCCTCGACCGCCCGACTAACGCCTAGCACTTTTTAAAACATTGCCTGAATGTACTAGAGCCATTACCTTTTTTGCTACCTCTTCTGTTAAACACCTCAACAATAATCCTTCAGCTATCCTCTTGAAGAGTTCTTCATTAATTAGTCTAAATTGTGTTGCTAACCTTTTGAGAGTCAGGCAATCTGAACCTGATGACCCTTTGGGGCACTTCCCTTCTTTCAGGACCCTTTTAATGTCATCATACCAACAAACCTTTTATTCCTCTATAATCATAACTTGAATCTTGTCATGAAATGGAGAATGAGCCATTTCTATTATGAGCAGATGAATGGGTTGTGCCTCTTCTCCTTCTCACATCGAGGCTAAGGTAGCAAAAGAATAGGCTAACTGATTCTCATCCCTTGGTATATATTTGAAGAAGCATTGACTGAACTGTGTTAATAAGTCCTAGACTGCTTCCACATATGGCCTGAGTGACTCTTCTCTGATTTCCCATTCTCCCACAACATGCTTTATCACTAGCCCAAAATCTCCCATCACCCTGACTTCCCTTGCCCCTACTTTTAAAAGAGCATCAAGACTAAAGGGACAAGCTTCATATTCGGCCCCATTATTGATGACTGGAAATTCCAATTGCTTGCTTAGTAGGGATAACCTCACCTTGTGGTGTGATAATGATTACCCCAAGGCTAACACCTTTTTGATTCATAGACCCATCAAAATACATGAACCATTAGTCCTTCTCTACTTCTACTGCTACTAACTACTCATCAGGGAAATCCGGATTTTCAACATAATCAGACTCTATGGGTTGACTTGCCAAAAATTCAGCCACTACTCTCCTTTTAATGACCTTCTTTATGTTGTACTCAATATCAAACTTTGACAACAATAAGAGCTAATGAGATAGCTTCCCTGCCAATGTGGGGGATTGACAAAGATACTTCACTGGGTCCACTTTCGCAACTTCTTGAAATTTGTAAGACTGGAAGTAATGCCTCAATTTCTTAGTTAACCACACCATTGTTGTGCATATCTTCCCTACTATCGTGTGTTTTGTCTCATATTCTAACAACTTCTTACTCAAATAGTAGATGGCATGTTCACTTTTGTCCACTTGCTCTTGGACCAACATTGCCCCTACGGATGACTCCTCTATGGCAAAATAGAGAATCAGTGGCTTACCGGGCATTGGAGGCTTCAAAATTGGAGGGTTCACGAGATAAACCTTTATGTTATCAAAGGCTATATGGCATTGCTCATTCCATTCTATTGGTTGTTTCTTCCTCAATAACTTAAAGATTGGCCCACACGCTATTGTTAACTTGGCGATAAAACGGCTCACATATTGAAGCGATCCAAGATATGACCTGACTTCCCTTTTAGTTCTAGGAATAGGCATTTCTTGAATGGCTTTAACTTTATCAGGGTCAACCTTGATCTGTCGTTGACTAACGATATGGCCTAGAACCTTCCCGGATGTTACCTCAAATACACACTTCTTCGGATTCAAACGTAGGTTGTACTTCTCAATTCTGGTCAAGAACCTTTCCAGAATCTCTGAGTGCTCTTCCCTGGTGTTTGACTTTACCAGAATATCATCTATATAAACCTCAACCTCTTTGTTGATCATATCACACAACAAAGTTCTCACGACTCTTTGATAAGTTGCCTCTGCATTCTTCAACCCAAAAGGCCTTACCTCATAATTATAGACCCCTCATTCTATGATGAATGTTGTCTTGACCTTGTCGATGATGTCCATTAAGATCTAATTGAACCTGGAAAGCCCATCGAAGAATGAGTACATTGTAATCCTAGTAGCACTATCTACTAGTAATCTATATCAGGCAATGGGAAATCATCTTTTGGGGAGGCCCTATTTAAGTTGCAAAAGTCGACACACATTTTGAATTTTCCATCTTTCTTGGGGACTAGGACAACATTTTCCAACCATGTCGGATACTCAATTACTTCAATGAACTTAGCCTCTAATAATCTAGCAACTTTAGCTTTGATCTTATCTACCCATTCTGGATGCTGTCTTCTTAACTTTTGTTTGAATAGTTTGAATCTGGGGTCGGTTGGGATACGATACTCAGTGATTTGGTGATCTACCCCGGGCATGTCCTTGTAGGACCAGGCAAAAGCGTTAACATGTTTTCTAAGCACTTTTATCATCTCTCTTTTGATAGGAGTTAAGTCATTAGATATTGTTACCATTTTTGGATTTTTGTTAGTTCCCAAATTAATGTTATGTAATGAAGTATCATGAATGCTAAAAATGTTATACATATGGTTAGATGAATGCATGGTGCCTCAGGAGAAACATCAAACAAGTAAGCAAAATCTCTATCATTATTATCAGGATACCCGAAGGCTACATCATTTTCATTACATATTATTGCATTATCGTCCTCCATAGGTGGAAGGTCTTCTTGGTCACTCATCAAGATATGAGTCAGGTCGCGATCCAAATCTTACACATGTTTCTCTATCAATACATCGTCCACAGTTTCGCTTGTGACTTAGGCCAGATTCTTCAAGGCTTCCTCAATAGGTGTCTTCTTCTTGTCCCCTAAGCATAATATGGTGTATATTAAAGCAGTGAGTGTATCTATAGCTTTGTCCACTTCAATCTTTAAGGGTCGCTATCTTCCATTTTCTTGAAACATTTTTTCGCTTCTATGGCAACCTCGTAACTCTCAGAAATGGTCTTATAAGATTCCACAAATGCTATCTTATGGAGGTGAGGAGATAACCCAAAGATGAATCGATCAGCTAGCTCTTTCTCATGAGGTTTCCTCTTAATAGCTACCAAGACTGTCAACCATCTCTTAAAGTAGCCATGGATAGGTTCCCCACTCCACTACCTGATTGCTATAAGGTCAAGTATGGATGGTTCTTTACTTGCTTTCTTGACTTCCATTATGTGCTTCCGTACTTCCTCTTCTTCTAATCCTGAATTGATCATGTCTACCTGCTCCCCCCCTTCTCCGGGGTTCACAAACTTTGCCTATATCAATGAGTAGCGTGATGGCTTTAAGAAGATCCTCATATACTCTAATCGGGTGACCAGAACTGACATGATATATGCAGAAATTGCCCCTCCCCTTAGGCTTTGGCTGAACATATGGTTGGAGATGATCAATCAACTTGTACTTCTTCAGCTTCTTGAAAAGGCTCAAAAGAGGAGTACCCCAAGGTGAGATATCATCGAGAGTCATAGGATAAACCTTCCAATCGTGATTCATACCATAGGGTAAACCCATGAAATATAGGAGGATTGTCCCCTTTGGCATAACCACGAAGTCGGGTAACTGACTCAGATCTTTGCTACGGTGAACTTGTAACATGGCCTCTTAATGAAACAGATGAGACCCATTACTGACTGCAAGGAGCATTAGGTTTATTGGCTGAATAGATCGATCAAGTTGAGCTATGGATGAACTTGAAAGGGAGGAAACTTGTTGAATATTGAACTAAGGTGGTAACCAAAGGATTAGTACACGCATGGGAAGCGTTATGCATGCATAAATTTCAACAATGCATGGTTGGGTTAATTACAGGGGAATGTAACACAACACATGTGAAGCGATCAATTTTGTCCTTATTTCTCCACCATTTCTGAGGGTATTCTTCCTTAGTTTAATCTAACACAGAAAAGGGGTGCCTAGAAGGTAAAATTCTAAGGATTTCCATAAGAATGGCATAGGGACATATCAAAAGTTTGATGTAGAAGGCTCCCATTGTTGGTCCCAATGAGGGTCTTTATAAGGTCAGATGGGGGTGAATGACCCTTTTTCATGGAATATAAAGACTTTAAAAAGTCTTAGTGTAGCGTGTTTGATTATGAACTACATGATGGATCTGGATGATGCAGTTATGACAATATCATGCAAATAATCAAAGTTAGAGAAATCAAACACTTAAGGTTTTTATCCTGGTTTGGCCCCGCCTACTCCAGTACCCGGAGTTTCCTTCCTCCGCGCTTTTCCACTAGTGGATTCCTCTCCAACTAGCAGGAATCAAGCCTTACGATTTGTCTTCGGATGGTAACCCCTTTCGAATGTAGGATATACCACTAGAAGCACCAACTCCTAGCTGAGTCCTTTAGTCTTTAGTAGGATATACCACTTAGACTTCTACCCTGAATCTAAGCTGAGTCCTATAGGGAGTTCCCACTCAAAGCACCAACTTTAAGTTGTATCCCGATCTCACAACTCACCTAAGTTAAAGATCATTACACTCTTGTTTTCACAAAGGGTTTGGTTTTTGAATTTCCTTACGTTTATAACTCACTTAGGAATCCTTACAACATATTTGAAATTAATTTATTCTTGGAGGGATTGTAAGCTGATTAAAAGCTTGTGCTTTGTTACTTCCTTTTGTCAATCAAATAGTCAACCTTCTCATTTGGTGAAGCTTCCCTTTTATAGGCTTCCATCATAAATATAGCCGTTGTGGGTTGTTGAACTTGTAATAAATCTTCACCCTTGATTAGGTTATAGGTGGCACGTCCGGAGCCATTAATCAGTCCATTAGACTATAATTTAACCCGTTTAAATTCTAGGGATTGATACTAAAAAGCTGTCAGTGATCATTTTACTTGGTTTTTTATAATGCACCAATTTTTACACCATTAGCTTTTTGGTGTGAGCTCCACCCGCCTTCTTATTGGTCTAGGTGTAAAAGGTTGTTAGCTTTTTCAGTCCGGTGTCAGTCCTTTTGTCCTTTCTCTAAAAAATGCAAGCTATCATTTTGCCTTTGTCTTAGGGAAAGGATCTTTGACTTTATAGACCGACAAGTGGAGGGAAAAGCTATCTTTGAAACTTTTCCCATTGTCTTCAAGCATGAGTATTCCAGATGTCTTTAGACTCATATACTTCGGATCTGCCTTCTTCTGGAGATAAGACATTCAGTCCTTCCTAATGATGTTCTTGAGGGATTAAAGCTTATTTCCTTTCCAAGATTTATTCTGATGATTCCATGTACTTAGGTATTTGATGTCTTCAATAGCCTTGTAGCTGGATCTTTGTTCGGACATTTCCATTTAGATTTGGGATTTACATAGTTTAAGTTTTTGTTTCTTTCAAACCTGATCCAGATAATTTAGTTTAATTAGTGGTTTAGATCATAGTTTCCCAACAATCTCCCCCATTTGATGGAAATAAAAATTAAGCACAAGGGAATGGAGTATATACGAACTAAGTATGATTCTTGATACTTAGACATTTACAGATTTTACTCCCCCATAATTCTAGCATCCTAACTCCACAAAAATATTTCAATTCTTCCTTCTAAGTTTGTTTTAGTACAATTGCAGATTGTACTTTTAGAAGCAATATTTTGAGAATTAGATATTTTCACTATATATACTTCTACTGTTAACAATAGTTAACTTCAATGAAGTTCATATTACAAATTATAGAAATATATAATCGTGAATCTAGCTATTACAAAATCTATTACAAAATTTTACATCTACAGATAATAGCTAGTCTAATTCTAATTCCCTCCAGAGGATTCTCCCTCTTTCTCCTTTCCCTTGCCAAGTTCTTGTATACTCTTCTCCCCCTTTTTGTTTCCAGCTTGGGGGTCTATCACCATATGAGTCTTGTTATCCTAAGCTGCTTGCCATGCATTTGAATAAATTGTGTAGTCAGTACTACCTTTGGACCTTCCATCAATGATCTTATCAACCATAGCAGGAGTGAGATAGAAGGGCCAGATGGTCTTCTTTAAATTGTCATAGGACTGCATGATAGATGGATGAATGCATAAGACAAGCTCTTGATCCTTTGGGTTATAGTAAGGGAAGAGGACCTTGAGGAGAGTTGTCATTCCTATCTATTCGAAGAAGCTGAAATCTCCAATGGCCTGTACGAGGTTATGGAAGACCAGAAGAAGCTGGCTTTTCGGAATAGCAAGAGAGGAAGAAGATCCGGATATGGAGAGGTTATTGATTTTGTTTTAGAGTAGGGTGATTTCTTCACTTATTCCCTTCCAGATATTATGGATAGACTCCATTTGAAGAGATATTTCCTTGGTGATGGATGCCTTCCAATTCGTTATTATTTTCTCCAGTCCGGATAGGCGACTCCCCAGTTCATCACCCATGTCATCCAAAATCTTCTCCTAGATTTTGGGAAGAGTTTTCTCAATGAAGTACACCAGCATTTCTTGGGTGACTTACTGGTCTATTCCCAGATCTTTATTGCAGGAGAGGGGTCTTTTTCAGCCATGAATTTTGACAAGTTTTCAAACTTGGAATCCAAATAAGCCTTTATTTCTTCTTTTTGCTCAAAGGAGGATGATGTGATCTTATCAAGCACACTTCCACGGTTATTTAAAGCCAATGTGTTGGCTTGATCAGCAATCGGTTAGCTGTAGAGCCATTCTCCTTAAGCACATTCAAAGTTGGCTTGATTAGAGAGAGAGAAAGAGGCTTCGGCTATGGCTCCTGGAGTGGGGAAATCCAAGACCTTTTCTTCGATTGTCTCTATGGATTACTTGATTTCACCTAGCTGCTTCTTTATTTTTGGATTATTGGCTTATCTGAGCAACTCTTTTTCAACCCCTCTAAGATGTGTGAATATGGTCCGGAGGCTTTGTTTAGCATAACCTTCCTCATTTTCTTCTTGGGTAGCTTCTTTGAGAATATTGAGTGCTACAGAAACTTTGGCTTTAACTGTGTTATTGGTAGGCTCTCTTATTGGGCTTACTTTTGGAGTAAATTCTTCTTCAGATGAGCTAGAGGGTTCATCTCTGGAGCTGGAGTTGCTTACAAAGGGTTCATTATTAGCTTCATTATTGGTCTCCTCTGATTTGGACTTATCTTGCTCTTCCCTCCTCTCTTCTGATCGTTCCCATAGATTGGCCTCGCCCTTAGAGTCCGCTTTAGAAGTGTTCTCCTCAGATCTCAGACCTTGTCCCTCCTCCAGAGTAAGATTATCCTAGTTGGGCACACCTTCCTTGGATACATTTTGGACATGTGTATCTAAGTTGTCCCTTGTTTCAATTACTATTTCATCACTGGTAGCAGCATCAGTATTATTAAGAGGATTGATTGGGATTGAGATTACCTCAGATGATTGTAGTATGTTATGAACAGCTTCTTTTTCTTTCCTTTTCTCTACCTCTACCTCCAAATGATTAGAACTGTCCTTAGTTATCCCTCCAAGTGCCTTTTTAGGACTTATTATACATCCCCTAGGTGCATTGGTAAAGTCCTCAATGCCCTCTACTATTGCCTTTACAGGACTTATTTCTACTTGATTTTTAGCTTTCGGACTTAGCAGGTTCTTCGGAAGAGGTTCTATGATAGGGAGGAAATGGAATGATCCGGAGTCTGGAATTTTAGACAGTTCAACCATGGCATTTGAGTCAATTAAAATTGGCTGAGGAGAAGATCCCCCAGGCCCATCAATGGTTAAATTGTTCAGCTGGTAGTTTTCTACCACGAAGGCCATCATTTCCTCATATTGAGGATCCTCCTGAAGGATACCCTCATTGGATCCGGGCACATTCTTGGCCTTTGAGCTTTTGGCCTTAGCCAGCTACTTTGCTGACTCCTCATTAATGATTATAGTAGTTGGCCTCTTTGCTTTCTTCTTCTGGTGCTTCTGAGCCTCTACAGCCTTATCAAATGTACAACCCTTCCGGGTGAACTGCTTCTTTGGTATAGGCATTTCATCTTCCTTTTCCTCTCCATCAGACCCATCTCCCACCTTTAGCAGTTCCAATGCTTTTCTTTTCTGGCCTTTCTGATAGCCCTTTCTTATTGCAGCTGCGACTGCTGTAATGGTCTCCCTTGCTTTCGGATCACATATCAATCTTTTTAATAGATCAGCTATCTTAATTAGCCTTCCCCTTAGTTTTAGATTCTCTATGGAATTTTTGAGCAGTTAGATGGTCTGGGTATCCCCATCCTCCACGTCATCTAGAATCACAACTAATTTCTTTTGAGCCTTGGTCCTAGGCTTTTTACAAGCTGGGGCTATAGCATCTGGGTTTGCAGCTTTTTGGGCCTTGTTCTTTTTGGTCATCCCTAAGCTTCTTTGCTTTTTCTTTATTCCACGTCTCCCCATAGTTCAACTTCTTAAAGTTCTTCTCCAAGATATCCTTACCAGTGACAGATTTAAATCCGGTAAGGTTGATTTTATTTACAAGGAGGATCCGAGTGATAAGAGTGTCGTGAGAATTGACATACTGCTTGATGATGTTGATGATTAGTACGGGCATATTTACTACCCTGCTCTCAACCCAGCGTTGGAGCATGCAGTGTTGAAATGAAGACACTATTGAGAGATCCTTTCCTTATTGGGACTAGTTTGGCCATGGCATGCTTGAGATATCTGGGAACTTGAGGAAAATATGTGCTGAATTTATCTCTAAAGTAGTTTGGATGCAACCACTCTTTGGCTTTGTACATGACTTTTTGTTCATCACCATCAGTCCTTAGCAAAAAACCTTCATTCTTCATACCCACATGTTGTTCGAAGAAATCTAGGGTTACAGTATTTTCTTTGCCCTGGACTTTAGTTCTAAGAGATCAAACTTAGAGTGAGCACTGAGATTCTCATAGAATTCCTTGACCAAGTCAGGATAAGTGGGGCAGTTAATTTCGAGGAAATCTATGAGATTCTGATCTTCTATGAGCTTGGAGTAAGGGCCCGTCTCAAATAAGAAGTTATCCCCCAAATAGTCTGTGGGGAGTACTAAGTTAGTGGGTTTGAAATTTGCGAGGATGAATTCTCCATTTTGAAGATCAGACTCTTCAAAAATGTTTTGGGTTGGAAGCATTATGGGTCCATCTTTGGTCATAATTGCGGCCATTATAGAAAAGAGTTGAAGAATTTAGGGTTTGGGTTATGATTTTTGTAGAGTAACAGTATAGTATTTGCTCGCGTGAAGAAGAAGGGTGATTTTGAGGGGTTTATATAGAATTTTCAAAGTGAGGGTAGTTTGGTAATCCAAACGTCAGTTATTTTGGCTAGATTGATGACATGGCAGTCAGATTTTTAGGAGAGAGGTAAATTCAATTTAACCGGAGAATAGGAACGGTTTATTTTTGAACTAACTATTGAATTTACCCCACGTGAAACAACCAATGGACTTTTGGAAATTCAAAAAGTAATTGTTACCTTTATAAGCTTTTACTGCCATTTGTCATTCTTGTCTGCTGACATGGCATGCTTCCAGAATAGATTTCCCTCCAATGCTTCTTCTTTTTTGGATTGAGTGTTCAGTCATAGATCCGGCTTAATTTCAAGCTATCTTCTAGATTGATCCTAAATTGGATTGGACATTTCAATACTCTCTCAGCTTCCCAAATTGATCTTTACTTAGGGGCTTAGTAAAGATATGTGCTCTTTGCTCATTGGTTGGAATGTATACCAATGCAACATCCTTCTTTATCACATGATCCCAGATGAAATGGTGTCTTAGGTTGACATGCTTTATCCTACTATGGAGTACTGGATTCTTTGACACATCAATAGCACTTTTATTATCACACATCACATTCACACATCCGGATTCAACTCCATAATCTTCAAGTTGTTGTTTGATCCATAGAAGTTGAGCAACACAACTTCTAGTTGCCATATATTTAGCTTCTGTAGTAGACAAGGCAACTGAAGTTTGCTTCTTGCTGTACCATGAGACTAAAAAATCTCCAAGGAAATGGCAACCTCTGGATGTGCTCTTTCTCTTAAGAGTGTCTCTGACACAGTCTGCATCAGTGAACCCTTGGAGTGTAAAATCTCCATTACTGGGATACCATAACCTAACTTCAGTGGTTCCTAGGAGGTATCTTAGAATTCTCTTTACTGCATTGAGATGAGAATCCTTAGGATTGTCTTGATACCTTGCACAGTAGCAAACTACATAGTGTATGTCAAGTATAGAAGTGAGCCAATCATCCCTCTAAAGAGCTTTTGATCAACATCCTCTCCATCACAGTCCTTAGATAAGACTGTATCTGATCCTGTTGGAGTGGACATAGGCTTGCTCTTGTCCATTTCAAACTTCTTCAAGATTTCCTTGGTGTACTTTGACTGGTTAATGAAAATCCCATCCAGACTTTGCTTGATTTGTAAACCAAGGAAGAAATTTAATTCTCCCATCATGGACATCTCAAATTCCCTCTGCATTTGAGAGCTGAATTCTTTACGCATCTTTTCATCAGTGGCTCCAAATATGATATCATCGACATAAATTTGGACTATAATGATACCATTTTTCTTCTTTTTCATGAATAAGGTAGTATCAGCTTTGCCTCTGATATAACCCTTAGATATAAGGAATGAGTTCATCCTCTCATACCAGGCTCTGGGTGCATGCTTTAATCAATAGAGAGCCTTCTTCAACTTGTCGACATGATTCGGATGCTTTGGATCTTCAAATCCGGGTGATTGCTTAACATAGACTTCTTCTTGGATAACACCATTTAGAAATGCACTTTTGATATCCATTTGGTGTAATGTGAATGATACAAAAGCACATAGGATCCGGATTGCTTCCAGCCTTACTACAGGAGCAAAGGTTTCTTCAAAATCAATTCCTTCTTGCTGGTTGTGGCCATGGGCAACTAATCTTGCCTTGTTTCTCACCACTACTTTGGATTCATCAAGCTTGTTCTAGAACACCCACCTGGTGCCAATGATTGATTTTCCTTTAGGAGGTGGTACTAGATCCCAAACAACATTTCTGGTGAATTGTTCTAGATCTTCCAGCATTGTCATCATCCAGCTTTCATCTCATTTCACATCTTGAAATTTCTTTCGCTTAATGAAAGAGACAAAAGTGGCATGACTCATCATCCTGTTAAGTTGACCTCTAGTTCTTACTGGATTCTGAACATCATCCAGAATATTCTCAAAGGAATGATCTCTGTGTGTCTGGATCTGCCATTGTAGGCCTTTATGTTAAACTAGGACTTGCTCCACTTCAGCTTCAACCACTCCTTCTTGGCGATCATTAAAGTCAATCTTTTGTGGGTTAAGATTAACTTATTGTACTTCTGGATCAAAGGATATTCCTTTATCCTCCTCTTTGTACTTATTGATATTTGAAATGAATCAGGAATTCCTGCTTCCTTCTTTTCTCCATATTTTTTAGCTTCCGGAATTGGTTCTTCTAGAGTGTAGCTTTTCTTTCCCGCTGTGTTAGTCTCATCGTAATCTACATGTATTGACTCTAACATAGTTTGGTTTCATTTATTAAAGACTCTGTAAGCTTACTATCTGTTGAGTAGCCAAGGAAAATTGCTTCATCGGATTTAGGATCAAATTTTCCTAGTTGCTCTCTATCATTAAGGATGTAGCATTTACATCCGAATGCTTTAAAATACCCAATTTTGGGCTTTTTCCCCTTCCAGATTTCATATGGGGTCTTTTCTGTAGTCTTTCTAATGAGAGCTCTATTTAGAATATAACATGTTGTATTCATGGCTTCTCCCCAGAAGTATTTTGGCAAACAATTTTCATTGAGCATTGTTCTAGCCATCTCAACTATGGTAATGTTCTTTCTCTCAACAACTCCATTCTATTGAGGAGTGTGAGGGGCAGAGAAGTTATGTTCAATGCCCTTGGAGTCACAAATATCAGCAAAATGCTTATTTTTGAATTATCCACCATTATCATTCCAGAAGCGTGCAATGGTTATGCCCTATTCTACTTCTATCCGAATGAATGTTTTGGAGAATTGGTCGAAGGCTTCATCCTTGCTTGCTAGTAAGAGAACCCAGGTATATCGAGAATAATCATCCATAATGACTATGGTGTATTCTCTTCTACCTCAACTCAATGGTTTGATTGGACCAAAGAGATCAATATGCAAGAGCTCAAGTACTCTTTTAGAAGGAATGTATGAGACGAAAGGAAAATTTTCTTATGTTGTTTACCTAATTGACATGCAGTGCATAGATGATCCTTATCAAAAGCAACCTTAGGCAAACCCACTACTAATTCCTTTTTGGCTAGTTTGGACAAGAGGTACATGCTGATATGTCCTAACCTCCGGTGCCATAGCCATGATTCTTCTTCTTTATACACCAAGCAGATATTCTTTTTATCATTTTTAATGTTTACAGAATAGACATTATTTACTCTTGGTGCGTAGAGAATGAGTTGGTTGGACATACTATCATAGACTGAGCAACCTCCGGAATCAAATGTGACTTTTCTTCCTTTGTCACAGAGTTGGGCCACACTTAGCAAGTTGAATTTCAGTCCATCAAGCAGTGAGACATCTTTTATCTTTAATTCAAATGCAATGATTCCATGACTAGTGGTTTGTCCCTTTTAATTGTCTCTAAAGCTTACTTTGCCTCCCTTCTTTCAGGTCAATGTGATGAAGGCCTTCTCATCACTTGTCGTGTGCCTTGAGCATCCAATATCAATATACCAAGTGTGTTGATCTACTATAGATTTAAGGCATACCTGTAAAATAGATTAAGTGGGTTTGGGTACCAAATCAGATTTGGGTCCTCTCGGGTTAATAACCATCTCAGGCTAAGGGTAAACATCATAATAACCATTTTTTAATCTACATAATTTAGTAATATGATTATTTTTCCCACAAAACCTGCACCCTTAAATAGATATGTTTTGCTTTTGCTTTTTGTTGATCTTCTCTAGATCATTCTTCCTATAGTTTCCTTTATATCCAACTTTTTACACACTGGTGGATGGTCCGATGTTAATCCGGAAGCTGGTTGGAGAGGCATTTCTCCTTTGTTTGATAGGTTGGTAGTTGTAAGCCACCTTAGCCTTTCCCTTTTGAGCAGTAGTATATCTTTGGGCTTGTGGTTTCCTGCTAACTTCCTTCATCCTTTGGTTAGGGGTCTTTTAGAATCTGTTTTGAGCAGGAGGATGATTATCTCATCTTGGAGCTTTTATCTCTGGCCTCTTCCTGGATACTTCCTTTAATAGATTGATTTCTCTATCTAGTCCTATTACATTTGCATTTAGGATCTGGACTTAATTCCTCAGGAAGTCTTCCTCCACAACATCAATACGCTTGGTTGCTCTAACCCGATTGATGTCTTGCGCCATTACTTCTGCATCTTCTGCCAACTCCATTACTGATCTTTTAAGGGACTTGATTGCTTTTGCATTCTTCTTTACACCCTTGATTACAATAGATAGAGCTCTAGCAATATCATGATTAGAAGCAGAATTACAATAAGAATTTACTTCAGTGTTCACTGTATCCAATTCTGATTCTTTGATTTACATAGTTTCTAGCTTAGAGGCATTTCTTCCGGATTGCTCTGCTTCCAGATTAGTCAGAGCCATGATTGTATAGTTGGTAGTCTCCTCCTCTTTTATTGAAGATGAGCTGCTACTTTCTTCACTATTGCTCTAGGTAGCTACCATTTCCTTCTTTTTGAACTTCTTGGTTCTCTTAAGCTTGGGGCATTTTGTTCTGAAGTGGCCTTTCTCACCACATTCAAAAGATGCAGCTTCTTTCTCCGGATCCTACTTTCCTTTCAGATTTCTTCTAGGCCTGTCTCTTTTGTAAGTGCCTTCTCTTGGTTTTCGGGATTCGTACTTTCTTGACTTCCTTCTATCTTTCTTTTGTATAAATCAGTTGAGCCTTTTGGTTAGTAGATCAAGTTGATCTTTGGTGCTCATTGATTCATTAATTTCCTCTTCTTCTTCGGATAAAGCTAATCAGATGGATTCTGCCTTAAGTGCAATGGCTTTCTTCTTCTCCTCAGGCTTCTTTTCTTGTTGGCTATATCTCTCCAAGGACAATTCTTGGGTTAGAAGATTACCAATGAGTTCATCATAACTGTAAAATTTTAAGTCATGAGCTTCCTTAATGGCAGTCTATTTGTTGTCCCATACCTTGGTGAGACTCAGGAGCACTTTCTTACCATTTCTACTTAAGGGATCTCCTTTCCCAGCCGCTTTATCTCATTCACTAGTGTTCTTGCTGTTGATTGATTCTTTAGGCTCCATCTTGAAGGATTCCAATTTTCGCTAGAGTAGATCAAGCTTAGCTTCTCTTACTTTTGTGATTCCTTTATCAATTACCTCTAACTGCTCCCAAATCTCTTTTGCAGTCTCGCATCTGGATATCCTGTTAAATTTAGTTGTACTAAGAGCACAATAAAGCATGTTAATAGTATTTGTGTTTTCACGCAACTTTTTAAAGTCATTCTCATCCTACATACTTGATGGCTTTCGAGTAGTCATACCCTGTACTTCATAAGAAGGCTTAAATGGACCATCTTTAATAACTAACCATGCTTGCATACTTTGTGACTGGATGAAGTTCTTCACTTAGTTTTTCCAGAACATGCAGTAATCAGTGGTGAAGAGTGGAGGACGGGTAATAGACATACCCTCGGGAAGGAGTTGTGAGTTTTGGAAACTCATTTTGATATGCGAATCAAAATATATAGACCTTCAGCTCGAGATTGTTAGATCTCTACTTTGAGCACTTGCTCTGATACCACTTGTTGGTCCCAGTGAGGATCTTTATAAGGTCAGAGGGGGTGAATGACCCTTTTTCACGGAACATAAAGACTTTAAAAAGTCTTAGCATTTCGTGTTTGATTACGAACCGGGAGCTGGATCCGAATGATGCAGTTATGACAATATAATGCAAATAATAAAAATTAGAGAAATCAAACATAGAAGATTTTTATCTTAGTTCAGCCCCGCCTACTCCAATCCCCGGAGTTTCCTTCCTTCGAGATTTTGCACTAGTGGATTCCTTTCAAACTGGCAGGAATCAAGACTTACAATTTGTCTCCGGATCGTAACCCCTTTTTGGATGTAGGATATACCAATAGAAGCACTAACTCCTAGCTGAGTGCTTTAGTCTTTAGTAGGATATGCCACTTAGACTTCTACCCCGAATCTAAGCTTAATCCTATAGGGAGTTCCCACTCAAAGCACCAACTTTAAGTTGTATTCTGATCTCATAGCTCACCCGAGTTGGAGATCCTTACACTCTTGTTTTCACAAAGGTTTTAGCTTTTGGATTTCCTTAAGTTTATAACTCACTTAGGAATCCTTACAATAGATTTAAAATTAATTGATTCTTGGAGGGATTGTAAGCTGATTGAATGCTTGTGCTTTATTACTTACTTTTGTCAATCAAACAGCCAACCTTCTCATTTGGTAAAGCTTCCCTTTTATAGGCTTCCATCATAAATGTAGCTGTTGTGGGTTGTTGAACTTGTAATAAATCTTCACCCTTGATCAGGTTATAGGTGGCACTTTTGGAGCCATTGATCAATCCGTTAGACTGTAATTTGACCCATTTGAATTTGAGGGACTGATGCTGAAAAGTTGTCAGTGATCATTTAACTTGGCTTTTTGTGATGCGTCAACTTTTACACCATTAGCTTTTTGGTGTGAGCTCCACACGCCTTCTTATTGGTCTAGGTGAAAAAAGGTTGTTAGCTTTTTCAGTCCGATGTCAGTCCTTTTGTCCTTTCTCTGAAAAATGCAAGCTGTCATTTTGTCTTTGTCTTGGGGAAAGGATCTTTAACTTTATAGACCAACAAGTGGAGGGATATCTTTGAAACTTTTCCCATTGTCTTCAAGCATGAGTCTTCCGGATGTCTTTAGACTCATATACTCCGGATCTGCCTTCTTTCGGAGATAAGGCATTCAGTCCTTCCGGATGCTGTTCTTGAGGGATTAAAGTTTGTTTCCTTTCCAAGCTTTATTCTAATGATTCCGTGTGCTTAGGTATTTGATTTCTTCAATGGACAGCCTTGTAGCTGGATCTTTGTCCAAATCTTTCCATTTGGATTTGGGATTTACATAGTTTAAGTTTTTGTTTCTTTCAAACCTGATCCAGATAATTTAGCTTCATTAGTGGTCTGAATCATAGTTTCCCAACACCCATTGCATGAAGCCTCTTTTAGAGGGAGATAGCAATGAGTGATCCACCAATAGAGTGTCCCCAATTCCTGGCGAGAATGGGTGACACTTTCATAAGTTTTGTGGAAATAATAGGGCACGTTAACCTAGCACTAGAAGAAGAGCGCATCTAACTAAAGAGAGTAGCAGATGAGAAGATAGAGTGTGATAATTTCCCTAAATGATGAAAAAGAAAACGGGTTGAATCAAGTAAATGTTTTTTGGAGCTCATCTTAATCTTTTAAGCTTTTAAAATAAACCAAAATTTTGCAAGTTAAAAGATTATGTCCCCAGCAAAGTTGCCACTATGAGGTGTCAATATCGTATGGGTCTCCCTTGGCCCCTGTGTGAGAGGCGAGGCCCACTGGGGTTTGGTTGGATTTAGGCGTGACAAAATATTTTTAGTTCAAGTTTGCATAAATAGCCAATTTTAATGAATAAAAGAATCGAGACAAAATATCGATACAAATGATAAAGTCACCACCCAAGTTGTCTACTTGGGAAACAGTTTTCAAATGGTTCCCATTGGGTGGGAGACTCTTGCATCAGAGATTCGATAACAGATGAGTCACTTATTTCTCATTTAGTTGATTCAAAATTATATTCACCGCGTTATACTACTTTTGTTTTTATCATTTGGGGAATTATCACAGAAATCCTATTTTTCTACACTCTTTCACACTCATTACATGCGTTTACAGATTACAATAAAGTACAACCAATAAATGGGGGAATAAAATTACAACCGGGGGAAAATGGGGGAATTGTAAGAGAACCTATACATTTGTTCTAAGTTATAAAATAAAATAAAAATAAATTCCCATGCATTCACAAAGATTAGCACAGTTCATAGCACATCATAAGCCAGCATTTTATTAGGAAAAATGTGATTAAGTTAGCTTGGAGGTTTTACAACCGATAGTGCTCGGACGGCTTCTCAGATCGGAGAGAAATAACCAGTCTTCAACGTATTTTGTAATAAAAACACATTTTAACTTTTGTGGGTTGATTTGCAAGATTATTAGTGAAAATGATCGGATAGCAAATGGTGAGTTGGATTGATTTTTAACCAAATTAAAATGAATTCTTTATTCTTCCTAGGGCTGGTACACGTACGGGTGGGTGGAACCCGTATGGCTACCAAGAAGGATCGGTACGGGTATGGTGTACCCGTACGGGTCTTGTTTGGTCCAAGTAGAAGCTTTGTCCAGTTTAATGCGCAGATTAATGGATGAAAAACAAATTAAGAATGGGATTTCCTTCTGTATGAGTATGGCACACCAATTTAATATCCCCAAGGACACGAGGTGCCAACAAGGCTCATTCGGGTTAGGACAAGACGCAAAATAGGAAATAAAAAAGAGCAGATATAATAGAGGCGGAAGAAAATAATAACAATAAATTAACTGAAATGTGAGTCTCTATGAAACTCAAGAGCGTTACCTTTGCAGTGTGAATCTCCCTTTACTGTTGAGATAGTATAGCCAAATTAGATGAAATAGGACTATTTAGGTGAGTGTTTGAGTGGACAGAACCTCCCCTAAATCCTAATATGCGAAGCTAGGAATGAATAAAATGTAGACAAAACCTCGAGGAATGGGGTTTCTCCCTATTTTATACATCTTATACCTCAACTATAACCTTTTTATCCCTATGGAAACTGCTAGAATTTGTGTATAGTATCCTTGCTATGTTGTATTATGAATTTTGTGTTAAAATGTCAAGAAAAAGGCCCTATTTATAAGGGAAAGGAGGTCA
This sequence comes from Euphorbia pulcherrima, assembly GCA_947683365.1. Classification (NCBI taxonomy): domain Eukaryota; kingdom Viridiplantae; phylum Streptophyta; class Magnoliopsida; order Malpighiales; family Euphorbiaceae; genus Euphorbia; species Euphorbia pulcherrima. The sequence continues at coordinate 20,803,156 of CANTUS010000007.1, read as the reverse complement.
AAATGCAATAAATCGCGTTCATGACCTGCCTTTTCCCGAAGTATGAAAGGATTCCCTTCCAAAGGAGACTATTCAGGCAATAAGAGGATCCATATAGGTGGGATCCTGCCCTCGTATGGGTCCAAGGCATACGGAAATAATGACCCGTACGGGTTCACCAGTGGATCTGTACCACTAGGCAGCACCAGTATAGGTCCCTAAGGGCAGACTAGGTCTCCAAACTTTAGCCAAACTCAACTTTGCAGTAGTATGAACACCTTTGATGGATAACACCTGCAAGAGAATGCATCATATAGCTCTCATCATCATTTCATGATAAGGATCATTAAATTCCAGTGCTCACAGCTGGATTAAATGCGAATTTAATATGAGATTAAATTTAATCCTCCTTTCTTTTAACTTATTTTATGACCCTAATAAAATTAGTTACCAGTCAAATTAAATTCTTGGCTTAACCATAAAATGATTTAATCATTTTAATCAACACTTTAATTTCTTTGTGATCCTAATAAAATTAGTTACTGGTCAAAATAAATTCCAGGCTTAACCATAAAATGATCTAATCATTTTAATCAACACTTTAATTTATTTATAACCCGATTAAAAATTAGTTACTAGTCAATAAATAAAATCTCTGATCTAACCACATAATAGTTCAACCATCACTTTAATATTTTTGTAATAGATCAAGTCTGTTAATTCTTTACTCAGTCCGATGAAAGTTCAATATGTGTGACCTTATAGGATCCCGCAGTATTGAGCTATTAAGGTTTAACAAATCTTTGTTCTATAGGAACAATTGGCTTGAGGTTCTAGACCGTGAATAGAACTCGATTACGTTAAACGACTATAGTAAGACTCTAGCAAGGGTCCATGATCCCCCATTACTCAGAATTTCATTTGTGCTTATGACTTAATCCTGGTTAACTTAATAGTTACCTAATGCGATGAACTCCTTCCATTCTTTAATATCAGTACCATCTGGTTTGTTGGGTTCGATCAAAGTGTCAACCTACCAATAGTGAGGTTGCTCCAAGCTATCCCAGTTATTTTCTTCTTGCCGAAGTATATTACTTTTTATAATAATGTGTTTGAATAGAAACTATTTCCATCAATCGCATACTCTGATAAGAGGTTTATAGTAATCATCACTTTAACAAGCGGCCAGGTAAAAACTCCTTAATATATCTGAAACGATGGATTCTTTTCGACTACATAGCTTAACAATGTGTTGTCATTATACCCATAATCACCCGTGGCACCCTAAATTAATAAGTGAATAGGTATGATCCAAAGTATAGTAATAGTACCACACAAGGTAACTAATATCTCAAGTATGAGGATATTCGCAAAGCTACTGCATGAAGATAAATAATAACACATTGATATATATATACCAAGTATTTATCTTACTGCGATCTCCAATATATCTTCCAGATATATCCATGTGTCAAACTCAAGGCACCATCTTCAGTCTTAGGAGGTTAACTACTTGGACCCTTTCTAAGAGAGTTAACCATAAGTTAGTCTTACTACTCCATTAATATCCTTTCTTGATGAAACTATGACTAAGGATAGTTTAGATATAATCATAATTGCACATGAAGCATGTCTCATTACATATAGTCCCACTATAATATCTCTCACTTCATGCTATGTATTATGTCAAGGACCTTTGTCTAAAGATATCAATGAATATATTATAACCAGTCGCAATATATATGAACACATCGATATAAACAAAAGATTAAATACCTTTACTAATTAAACAAATTGTTCGTACCAATATATGATTCAGATATATATCTCCCTAATTACCTTAAGGGGATACATCATATCGAACAAACTCCCACTTGCACTAAGGCCAATTAGCCATATGTCTTACTCCATATGCTTTCACATACTGACCATGTTTGACTTGGATCAATGGCTTTGTCAGACTATCCGTGAGGTTCTGATCAGCGGGGACATATTCTAATCTTATTATCTTAGCATCAACAATCTCCATGATTATATAATACTTTCTAAGTACATGTCTATTTTTCTAGTAAGACCATAGTTCCTTTGCCTAAGCTATAGCACAATTGTTATCACAATACAAAGTAATTGGTTCAACAATCTCAGGCACCACACCGAGATCACTAATAAATCCCTTTAACCAAATAGCTTCTTTTGCTACTTCACATGCAGCTATGTACTCAAACTCCGTGGTTGAATCAGCAATAGTTTCCTGCTTGGGACTTTTCCAGCATAATGCTCCTCCAATAAACACATATATAAAACCTAAGACTTAAAGTCATCTGTGTCAGACTTAAAACTCACATCAATGCAACCTCTAATTATAATATCACCATCTCCATATATCAAGAACTCATATTTAGTCCTTCTCAAGTACTGAAGAATTGCCTTGATGGCCATCCGGTGTTTTTCACCTAGATCCAATTGACATCTGCTCATAAAGCTAAAAGCTTGAGCGACATCTGGCCTAGTACATATCATAGCATACATGATGGATCCTATTATGGATGTATAGGGTATATCCTTCATGCGCATTCTTTCCTGAGCTATCTTTGGACACTTAGTCTTAGATAGGTTTATTTTCCTTTGTCATTGGGAGATAACCTTTCTTCAAATGCTCAAGGCTAAACCTATTCAGTACCTTGTCTATATATGTACTTTGAGAAATACATAATAGCCTCTTGGATCTATCTCTGTAGATCTTTATACATAGTATAAATGCTGCTTCTTCAAGGTCTTTCATGGAGAATTTTCTTGACAACCATATTTTAATACTTTGAAGAAGAGAAATGATGTTTCCTATTAGTAAAATGTCATCAACATATAATACTAAGAAAATGACTGGACTCCCACTAACCTTCTTAGAAACACAAGCCTCATTTATGTTTGGATAGAAATCTAGTTCATGGATTGTCTGATCAAACTTAATATTCCAACTGATGGATGCTTGCTTAAGTCCATAAATGGACCTTTGCAATTTGCATACCTTCGAGCCATTTTGAGATGTAAAACCCTTAGACTATGTCATATACACATGTGGTCCAAATCCCCATTTAGGAATGATGTTTTAACATCCATTTACCAGATCTCATAATCATGATGAGCATCAATGGCGAGGAGTCATCTGATGGATTTAAGCATGGCTACCGGTGAGAAAGTTTCATCATAGTCAATACCTTCACATTGACTATAACCTTTTGCAACCAACCTTGCCTTATAGGTAATTACATTACTGTCCATGTCAGTCTTCTTCTTGAAGACCCATTTCCGATTTCATGGCTTTAAGCCATTTATCAGAAATTGAGATTTTCGTTGCTTCATCAAATGTTCTTGGTTCATAATCCTCCATGAGATACAGTTCCCTATCATCCATGATGACAAAACTATATCTTTTAGGACCTTTATGAACACGACCTGATCTTTACAATGATTGTGCTTCAACAGGTTATTCTTGGATCACACCTTCTTATGTATCTAGAATGTGTTCAATCAGTTGATTGTCTGTTTCTTCCTCTTGAACATCCAGTTCACTACTATTCCTAATAACTTTTGCAATTAAGTGTTCCTTTTCCAAAAAGTGAGCACTCCGAGACACAAATACCTTATGTGTGTGGGTTGGTAAAATAAATATCCAATAGTTTCCTTTGGATATCCAATGAATGGACACTTGTTAGATTTAGCATCTAGCTTATCTAATGCTATCCTCTCTACCATAGTAGGACAGCCCCATACTCTTAGGTGACTCAGAGATGGTCTTTTATTACACCATCTTTTATAAGGTGTATAGTAAACTGATTTACAGGGTACTCTATTTAATACATAAATTGTGTTTTCTGGTGCATATCGCCAAAAGGATTTACAGAGATCTGCTTGGCTCATCATATATTGAACCATATCTAATAAGGTCTGATTCCTCCTTTCAGACACTCCATTGGTGTATAAGGAGGGGTCCACTGGGGAACTAACTTGTTTTCTTTTAGATAATCCTGAAACTCTTGACTTAAGTATTCTCCAACTCAATCAGATCGAAGTGCTTTAATACTTTTCTCAAGCCATTTCTCTACTTTATTTCTGAATATTTTGAACTTCTCAAAACTTTCAAACTACTACTTCATTAAGTATAGATAACCATATTATGAACAATCATCAATAAAGCTTATGAAGTAGGAGTATCCTCCTAGTACCTTAACACTCATTAGACCACACACATTTGCATGTATAATTTCCAATGTACTAGTGGCTCATTCACTCTTTCCCTTAAAGGGTAACTTTATCATTTTTCCTTTTAACAAGGTTCGCAACCACCATAAGACTCTACATCTATTGGGCATAAGTCTCTACACTTGTATAACTTAGTTAAGCGATATTTGTTTATATGGCCTAAACGACAATGCCATAAGCAGAAAGATTTCTCATTATTTAATTTTCTCTTAGCATCGTTTATATTGAGAATATGATTTTGTAATTACGAAATATCATTTGTCATATTACAATAAAATATCATTCATAACTTTGATATACCTTTTATCAAATTGGAATAAAATTTCATCTGCTGTGAAGCAGGAAATAATATTATATAGTGACAACTGAATACCATTTCATCAGATTACAAATTTAGTCAAAAGGAGATTTTAAGTTCCTATATCAATAGCAGCCAACAAGCTTTAATGATTTTCCGTAGGTACAACACTCCTTTTGCCAAACCACTACTTCTCATTAATATCTATACCTTTGTACGGATATGTGATTCTCATTAGGTATTCCATACCAATTTAGAATTCCCTTGAGATGTATAATTTCTCATGCTACGAGACTTTAGTCATTTTGATCTTATTTCCAATATCCCATATTTAAATGAAGACCTTGTTTCCAATATTTCATATTGAAAACAATCATTTTGTCTCCTAGACAAAATTCTCAGTATTCTTTTCACTTTTCTCTTCACTCTACTCTATCTTGCTTCAAAACTTAGACACTATGTGTCCCTTTTACTTCTTTGAGATATGAGCCATTTGAATTTCTGACTAATTGGTCCACCAATTTTCATCAAAAACATTTTGGTTCAAATCTTCTACCATAGAAAATCCTTTCTCTAAGATGTAAAGACATAGACTTTCAAGTCCATGATTTTATGATGCCCCTTGTAGCTAAAAGGTAACATGGATCCTAACATCTGACTTGATATTTATCCATGTCTCATGCCAGCTACTTACATAAGGTAACAAGGATTTTAACAACCTCTAAGGTGTTGTATCCTAGTTTCCTTTATATACTTCATGCATATCTGTTTTAAACATAATTGTTTGCATCATGTTGTTTAGATTCGGGCTTAAAAAAATATACATGCCAAGCCAAAGGCTCTGAGGATTGTCCTCACATTTCTAAACAAACCCTTAAAGCTAGAGCAAATCAAAATTAGTCATCAATTCAAACATTTGTATTTAAATAAAAATTTCAACACGAATCCCGCCAACTAAAACCTCCCAATGAGGAAGAACCGCAGAGTTTTGAGTAGCTGTTAGACCACTCCAAAACCCACCTGAAATATTAACCAAAGGGAATCCTTAATTTTATCTTTTAAGTTGACATTGAGAAAACATGTTAGAATCTCAAGTTAGTGCTCATAGAAAGATATGGTGCAAGAAATGCAGAAGATGGGCTAGCTTTTTATAGGGGAAGCAAAGGCTCCTCGAATTTAAAGCGGATTTAATACGGGTTTAAACGCAGATTAAATGCGAATTTAATATGAGATTAAATCTAATCCTCCTTTCTTTTAATTTATTTTATGACCCTAATTAAATTAGTTACCGGTCAAGATATATTCTTTGCTTAACCAAAAATGATTTAATCATTTTAATCGACGCTTCAATTTATTTATGATCCTAATAAAATTAGTTACTGGTCAAAATAAATTCCTAGCTTAACCATAAAATGATCTAATCATTTTAATCAACACTTTAATTTATTTATGACCTTAATAAAAATCAGTTACTGGTCAATAAATAAAATCTCTGGTCTAACCAGGTAATAGTTCAACCATCCCTTTAATATTTTTATAATAGATCTAGTCTATTATTTCTTTACTCAGTCCGATGAAGGTTCAATGTATATGACATTATAGGATCCTATAGTATTAAGCTATTAAGGTTTGACCAATCTTTGTTCTGTAGGAACTATTAGCTCGAGCTTCTAGATCGTGAATAGAACTCGATTACCTTAAATGACTATAGTATTCCTCTAGCAAGGGTGCACCATCTCCTATTACTCAGGACATTATTTGTGCTTATGACTTAATCCTGGTTAATGCAATAGTAGCCCAATGCGATGAACTCCTTCCATTCTTTAATATCAGTACCATCTGGTTTGTTGGGTTTGATTAAAGTGTTAACCCACCAACAGCAAGGTTGCTCCAAGCTATCCCAGTTATTTTGTTATTACCGAAGTATATTACTTTTTACCATAATGTGTTTGACTAGAAACTATTTCTATCAATCACATAGTCTGATCAGAGGTTTATATTAATCATCACTTCAACAAGTCACCAGGTAAAAACTCTTTAATATATCTGGAGTGATGGATTCTTTCTGACTATATAGCTTACCAACGTGCTGTCATCACTATACCCGTAATCACCCATGGCAACCTAAATTAATGAGTGAATAAGTATGACCCAAAGTATAGCAATAGTACCACACAAGGTAACTAATATCTCAAGTATGAGGATATTCACAAAGCTATTGCATGAAGATAAACACTAACACATTGATATATATACCAAGTGTTTATCTTACTACTATTGAGAACTGATATTCACATTGAACATGCATAACAAGAATGGCAGAAATTAAAATTTTTGTCCATGTCCCCAGGAACTCCAATTAGTTGTATATGAATTAAATAAAGCATTAACTAAATTATTCTCTACCTAGGTTAGCATGCATAGGCTAGGCATACCATTATTCTAAATTATATCCTAGCATAAAGATTTTATACTAAGCATGTTATAACTCTAAGATATAACCTAAGCATGTTATAACTCTAAGTTATAACCTAAGTATAAAATAAACTTAGCATGCAAAACAACCTAAGCATAATTATTAAGTCTAAAAATGCTTAAAGAAAAAGACCTAATAATTAAAAGAGAAAGAAAGAAAACTTACCAGTTGAAGCGTGCTTTAGTAGAACCTTCTTGCACAAGCCTCAATGCCTAAGATAGCCTCTATATGTATCCACACGAACCCCACCAACAAAAACCACCCCGAGAGGAAGAACTAAGGAGCCTTGAGTAGCTGCTAGACCACTCCAAAAGCCCTACCCAAAAATATAAACTAGAGGTGCTCGAATAAAATCAAGCTCCTCAAAAATAACTTGTTCAAGTTGACCTTTATCATAGGATTTTTTTCTTGAACTTGGTGCAATTTGAAAGGGATCATGGAGAAGCCTATTTATAGGCTTGGGGGAGCAAAAAAGCTCCCCCATTTCCGTTGTGGGATTAAGATTTATCCTCATCCCACATGGGTCAACACATGGACTCCCATGGGCCCATGGGTTGACTCGTTTGCTGCATGCATAGCACGCTGCATGGGGCTTGCGCAAGGTAGGCTCTTGCAAGCCTACCTTGCAAGCGAGCTGGGCTTTGCAGCCCATGCTGCAAGCCCAGCTCACGGAGCGCCATTGGTCTATGCCTTGGGCAGCCTATTTCCATGGGATGCCACCACGAGCAATGCCTAGCATTGCTCGCACAGCTTTTGGTGCACTCTCATGCACCTGAGCCTATACAAAATATATTTTATAATCTCGGTCCAATTTAACTCGCCAAGGCCAAATTTCCTTTTAATCCCTTTCAAGTAAATATTTATTTTATGACGCTAATAAATTAGTTACCGGTCAAAATAAATATCTTGGCTCATCTAAAATGTTCTAATCATTTTTAACCAATTTAATAATAATCCAATTATTATTGTGTTATATTTTCGTAATAGAATAAATCTATTAATTCTTTACTTAGTCCGATGAAGGTTCAATGTGTGTGACCTTCTAAGATCCCAAAGTATTGAGTTGTTAAGGCTTAACCAACCCTTGTTCCATTGGAACCATTGGCTCGAGGTTCTAGATAGTGAATAGAATTCGATTACGTTAAACGATTATAGTAATCTTCTAGCAAGGGTCTACCATCCCCCATTAGTCGGAACGTCATTTTTACTTATGACTTAATCTCGTTTAATGCAATAGCTATCCAATGTTATGAACTCCTTCCATTCTTTAATATTAGTACCTTCTGGTTTATAGGGTTTGGTTAAAGTGTTAATCCACTAATAGCAAGGTTGCTCCAAGCTATCCAAGTTATTAACTTGTTACCGAAGTATATTGCCTTTTACTATAGTGTGTTTGACTAGAAACTATTTCTATCAAACACATACTTTGATCAGAGGTTTATAGCAATGATCACTTCAATAAGCGGCCAGGTACAACTCCTAAATATATCCGGAGTAATGGATTCTTTCTGACTACATAGCTTACCAACATGTTGTCATCATTATACCCGTAACCACATGTGTCACCCTAAATTAATGAGTGTATGGGAATGGCCCAAAGTATAGTGATGGTACCATACAAGTTAACTTGTATCTCAAGTATGAGGATATTTGCAAAACTTATTACATGAAGATAAACACTAACACATTGATATATACACCAAGTGTTTACCTTACTAAGGTCTCCAATATATGTCCCCGATATATCCATATGTCAAACTTAAGGCACCACCTTAGTACTTAGGAGATTGACTGCTTGGACGCTTTCCAAGAAAGTTCACCACATGCTAGCCTATCCGCTTCATCAATATCCTTTCTTGATGAAACTATGACTAGGGATAGTTTAGACATAATCATAATTACACATGAAGCAGGTCTCACTAAGTATAGTCCAACTATAATTTCTCTGACTTCATGCTATGATACGTCAACGACTTTTGTATACGTACATCAATGAATATATTTTAACCAACCATAATATATTTATAAGCACATTGATATAAACAAAAGATTAAATGCCTTTATTAATTAAACAAATTATTCATATTATTACATAATTAAGATATATCGTCCTAATTGCCTTAAGGGCACACATCATATCTAACAAACTCCCACTTGCTCTAAGGCCAATTAGCCATATGTCTTAATCCATATGATTTATCATGCTAGTCATGTTTGACTTGAGTCAATCACTTTGTCAGACCATCCACAAGGTTCTAATCAGTGGGTACATAATCTAGTCTTATTATCTTAGCATAAACAATCTCCTTGATTATATGATACTTTTTGGATACATGTCTATTTTTCAGGTGAGACCGTGGTTCCTTTGCCTGAGCTATAGCACCATTGTTATCACAATACAAAGTAATTGGATCAACAGTCTCAGGCACCACACCGAGATCACCAATAAATCCCTTTACCAGACAACTTCTTTTGATGCTTCGTACGCAGCAATGTATTCATATTCTATGGTTGAATCAGCTATAGTTTCTTTCTTGGAACTCTTCTAGCATACCGCCCCTCCATTTAACTCATACACAAAACCCCAACTAAGACTTAAAGTCATACTTGTTAGATTGAAATCTCACGTCAGTGTAACCTCTAATTGTGAGCTTACCATCTCCATATTTATAGAACTCATCTTTAGTCCTTCTCAAGTACTTAAGAATTGCCTTAATGGCCATCTAGTGCTTTTCACCTGGATCTGACTGATAACTGCTCATAAAGCTTAAAGCCCGAGAGACATCTAGCCTAATACATATCATAGCATACATGATGGATCATATCGCGGATGCACATGGAATTTCCTTCATGCGCATTCTTTCTAGAGCTGTCTTCAGACAGTCAACTTTAGAAAGGTTAGTCACCTTTGTCATCAGGAGATAACCTTTCTTCGAATGCTCAAGGTTAAACCTATTCAACACCTTGTCTATATATGTACTCTGAGAAAGACCTAACTATAAGCACAGGCTTTTCCGAGACCCGCGGAACGATGATGACTTTTTGCTCTGACTTTTATGGGTCGATCGTACTGCCCTTTGGATTTGAATCATGTTTGGAAAGCTTCTTTTGATGAATTTGTACATTTGACCAAGATTAAAATAATTAACATGCATTTAGAATTAATCGTTATCTATCTCTCGCTCGCAATAATTTGTTTTGCAATTTTCTATAAGCTCCAAACATTTTCATTGAGTCTCGTTTGCATCGTTGGATTTTAGGCTCTCTGAGGTTTCCCGAATGTCAAGAATCTCCTTAATTGAATAACCATAGTAAATTTTATGAGTGTTCAAAGTCCAACCCTGGCCTAGCCCTAGTCTTCTCTCCCCGGTGCCCCTGCTCCAGCGACGATGGCCGGCGCCATCGCCGGACAGGCAGGCCGCATGGTCCACGCGGTGGACCGCATGAACTATATGGCTCACGTGACCTGGTGTGGTCCTCCATGCTTGAGGGACCATGCCTAGGCTATGTCAGGAAATGGACCTAGATCTGGTCACGTCGCATGATGCGGTATAGGGACCACCTCATCAGCGACGCGGCCTTGGCTCGGTAGACCCCTTCCCCTTCATTTTTTTGGGTTTTTCTTGCTCTATAAGTCGAGTTTTATGATATTTCCGTCAAATTCAAATATTTGGAGGATTCATTATGAAATTTGTGCTTACTAGAGTCTATAAAAACCACATAAAATTCAGATTTGAGGACTCTTGCTCATTTGGAGAAGAAATTCAGATTTTAGAAATTCTTAGGATTTTTAGAAGAAAAGAGCTTTCTAAAGCTATGGAAATTCAAATATTCTAGTTTCCTAGGCTTTATTAGGCTTAATTCTTTGCCTGAAAATATTAAAATCAAGTAGAAATCTTAAGTAAAACTGATTTAAATAGGATTAAGGGACTTTTTCCTCACAAAATCACAAAATCACTCACTAATCTGTCACTGTTCATCTATATTTCGTCATAAATCATCACAAAAGCTCACCAAAGGTTGGTTCGCATCTCAAGAGTGGATTCGCGGCCTTTAGGTAACTTTTTGAGTTCTAATCTATCTCCTCAGTTATTTATTGCTTTTTGATGTGATTTTGGTTGATTTTCCGGGCATTTAGCCCTTATTTTTGCCATTTTTGTGACTTTCCGGTGAGATTCTGGCTGACCGCTCCGGTGACTGGCTGGCCGCCTAAGTGACGTGGTAGACCGACTCAGTGAGTCGGCCTACCGCGTCGCTCAATCGGCCTACGTGTCTCTCAAGCGGCTAGTCACTTTTTCGCCAGATTTTCTTGGGTTTTTCCCCCCAAAGGTAAAAGATCAAAGTTATTTCAACCTTTTAAGTCTAAATCTAATGGAATAATGAAGGAAACGACTTGAAATGTCAATAATCTTGGGTTTTTGGGCACAAAAAAGTCGATTCCGGCCTGTTTAGACACTATTTTCGATTGGCCACTTCAGTGGGCAGTAGGCCGATTAAGTGACACCTAGGCCGACTCACTTAGTTGGTCTACCTTGTCATTCAAGCGGCCTACCACCTCACTGAGTCGGCCTACTGCCAAAAAAATCTCCAAAAAGTCTGTGTTTATTTTACTTTGTGTGTTTAGCCCTATTTTATCATTTTCTTGTATTTTTTACCTTAACATTCTCCCAAAAAATTTCTAAAAAATTATATATAATCTATTATATCATAATATATTTTTATCTATTATGTTATATTAATTATTTAATTGGTTAAATCACCTTTTAATGGCCTAAAAATGGGGTTTTTAAGCTCAATAAAATCTAAATAAATCTTTTCTATATTACCCTTATTATTTTAGGTTGTTTAGTTTATTTTTATTGATCATTAGGTTGTTTAGATTTAAATGCCCGATAATTGTGTTTTAGCCCCCAAAAAATCAAAAAATATGTTTTCTCCATGGTTAGGTGTTTATTTGGTGCTGTATATTTATTTATGCCTTATTTGTGATTTTTCTCATATATATATTGTCTTGGTTGGAACCGGGTCCAAGTTGGTAAGCTCGATTATGACCCAGTTTCATCCTTTCATTTATTTACTCGCTTTATTTATTTTCCCGCATTAGAAAAAAATGTATAGGAATTTGTAAATCCATCTAATAATTTATTTTCTTGCTTTATTTATTGCTTTTGTGTGATGTATGGTCATATAAACCGAAAACTCCAAACATTAACCGGATTTAAATTGCACAACAACTGAAGTTGCGCTTATTAAAATGTATACGATTTAATTTAAAATTGAAAAATAAGCAACATCATCCGAACTTGAAATCTCTGTTTTAAGGTACGGTCTAACCACCTGGTAGGAATAGCGTACCCAAATTCCCAATGGAGCTTAACCAGGTGATGACTCTATTTTAAAATATGGGATTTCAAGTCTCGTATCCCTTGACATGCAAATTGGACTTAAATTCAACATCAACATCAATTTCGTCAATCCATCTTTTATCATGCTAAAATAAGGATCAATCCTCTGGCTCGCTTTATAGCATTTGTTATTTCCCCCCGTGCTACGCATCTCACGCGGTCCTTGTAGGAAAAAGGTCGTCCGCTCATAATGGCGACTCTGCTGGGGATTTCCTTTTAACTTAAAATTTGGAAAATCGCTCTCATTTTCGAAATTTGGTTAAAGGATTTTGATGATGTGCCTAAATCATTTTTGAATTAATGCTTTATTTTTTATGTCTTTTGAATCCACAGCTTAGTTAGATTCTAGGTTTTAAGGTGCCATTATTTCACCCTCGTGAAGCTCACTTGTATACCTCATGCCCGCCATGAATTGGGGATATTTGTGGATGGATCACTCATTTCAACCAAAGTGTAATTCCCGCGGTCGCACTCATTTGAGGAATGGTTGAATTATACGGAATCAAGGTAAATGAGACCCTTCTACAGTATTATTCCACGATACCAGTAGTTTGAGACTATAAACCACAATAAATCTAGCCATAGCAACTTCCCCTTAGGCTCACTAAAACAATTTAGAACTAGGCCGCATACTCTCTTGTTGTTCCTTGGCGCTAGAGTTAACCCCTTATTCCAAATTGGCGTTGCGCGGGAGTTATAGGGTTGGAAGCGGTTTATTCATTTTTTATGTGCTACTTGTGTTGTGCTCATACATTTACACCTCATGCATAGGCAACCTGTGGCCAACTTTTATTTTATGTGTTTGCTTACCTCTACTCTCCCCTCGCTTGAAGAGGGAGTTTAACAAAATTCCTGAGATCACTTGAGTCCTAATGACCCATTTCTAGTTCGCTAGGCATGGCGAGGAATTTGTATGTCTCATGTATTTTGGGGTTAAGCTTCGCATCATGAGCCCTTCTGCTCTCTACCTCTCTAAACCAGCCTCGTATATATGGCATTCATTACTCAAGTTATTATGTAATCATCCATTTCATTCATGGTTTGATTCGGGCTGATCGCCTTTCAATTTCTTTAGCTTGGTCGAGACATCCTCGTCGCCACAATCCTCTCTAGCTCTGACTTCATCGGCATTTGGTTCACCGACGAGTGAGTTTAGAGTCAGAATCTAATCTTTCTACCATGTCTGATCTGTGCTTGAGTAATGCGCCCTATAAGAGTGCTCCTTCCCCTTCTCCTTCCCTGCCCCATCAGAGTCAGGGTTAGGGACAGTCTCAGATGGGTACAGAGTTAGCCAATGCTATGGCTCAGTTTCTTTATTCTCATCACTTCATAAATATCATCCAAGATCAGGTTCGATCAGCTCTTAGAGTGGAAAGGAATGTTCAGGGACCATCTGGATCATTTTCTCAAGCCCAGGGATAGTTTGGGATTATTCAGAATGCAATAATTCAAAATGTTTTGGGTCATAGCAGTTTAGGTCAGATTTTGTCAATTCAAGCTCTGCCTATCTTTCATCCGGTACCGCCTCTCCAACCTATCCAACGGAGTCAGTTCTAGTTTGGTCAAAGTTCCTCTCAACCACCCTCATCCTTTATTCTACTAACCTTTGGCTTTCCTCCTTCAAACCCGAGGTCTTCCCCTCTAGCTCCTACTTTCCCCGCATTCTCAAGGGGATTTACTCCATAGATGACTGCAACTTCAAGTGGTTTTACCCTTCCTCCGGCACCCCCGACATCATTTTCACCCTCTCCTCCTAGTTTCACTATCTCCCTAGGAGGGACTGATTATCCTCCAAATCCTTCTGCTCCTAACTTACAAATTTATCCCCAAGTTGGGATTCCAACTCCTCCTTCACTATTTCAAATCGGGGCCTCTTTTGTGCACAATGACCAGGTAGCACAGCCTCTAGGAGTGACACCAATTAACCAGGTCACGCAGCCTCCAGGCATGACACCCGAAATGGCAACTTTCTTTAAGCAACTTCTGGGTAAGAATGAAGAGAAGAAAGAGGTGAGGGATGAACATTGGAATCCCAAGAATTTCTCGATGCCTAGAATGGAAGCCTACTCCGGTGAGGGACCTCCCAAATCCCACATCATGATGTACGAGCAGATTATGTGTGTTCCAAAATCGGGGACAAAGTTCTTGCTAAATTGTTTCCATGTACCCTATCAGGGCTAGCTCTCGAATGGTATAATACTCTCCCGGAGCTAACAATCCTAGATTGGAAGCTCCTTTTCTGAAGCCCTGGTTGGTCCCTATGAGTTCAATTCCACCATGGAAACAACTATTCAGCAACTAGAAGCCATTAAGTAGAAGCAAGACAAGCCTTTTCAGTCCTACTTCAACAGGTGGATGGCCACCCAGGTTCTGTTGAAACAGAAGCTCAGTTTGAAGGAAATGATTTTGAAGCTACTCGACGGGGCTCTCCCAGTCCTTTGTAAGGAAATGAAAAATGACTCTTTTGAATCTTATTAGAAATTTTTTGAAAAAGCTGAGAAAATCGAACGTCATGAGGAGAAAGAGAAAGCTAACAAGTCAAGTATCGGCAAACCCTGGTTTAATAAGAATAATAATTCTCAGTCTTTCAAAGTTACTCTAGTTCCAATCGAGGAGAAGACAACTGCAGTTCGAGTCATCGCTCAAGAGAATGTTTCTATAGTTCAAGTCGTGCCTGCTCGGATGCGTGATCAAAAAGCATTCATGTCTCCATGGAAGCTCCCTCTTAGTGTTCTATTTGCCAAGTTACTGGAGAAAGGCATGCTTAACTCTCTTTATGAATATCGTACTCCTACTCTAATGAAAGAGGAAATTTTCATCGCTATCATGTTTAGGCAGGACACATAATATATCAATGCAAACCTCTGGGTAGGGCCATTTGGCACTTAGTAAGAGAGGGAAAAATGGCTCAGCTAGCTAGAAAGACCGATGTTAAGGAGAAACCATCACCAAACTCGAGCGATGAGGTAGGTGTGATCGATTTCGGTCTACCTAAAGAATTTGTATTGGCCATAATCTTCTCCTGTTCGATCGACTCCGTCAAGAAAGCCAAGTCTGCTGCCAAATCTAATAAGAATCTCATGAGGTCTCTAGCAAATGAAGGAGACAAGTCATCAGTCGAACAAGTGAAAGTTTTGGATCTCGTCCACAATGACATTCCAATGAAAACTATCAAGGATTCTTAGTCTACCAGCTCTACCAATCAAGACCCTCTAGCTGTGGAGGATGACTATCTATTTATGTAATTTTCTTTTCTAGTATTTAGATGAGAATAATTCTATCTTTAAGACATTTTTTTAATTCAATCAAAGACTCTCGTTTTGTTTACTCGTTTGATGTTTTGCCCAATGGGTCCATGCATTCATTTTATCATAAGCATAATGTGTCCAGTATTCATGACGTTTCTTTAACTAAACTAAATTTGAGTACAGATGATAACCTAAAATGGTAACCATTTTCTAATGACATAACCTGTGAAAGAAAATGAGAGATAACAAAGTGCCAAAAACCATGATAACGCTTCCGCCTAGTCATACTTAGACATACCCAAGGTTCATTGTCAAATTGTCGAGTATTACATCTTCACACCTAAAACAGCAAAAGAAGCTCAGCTCTTCTTGGATAGGTTCAATATGTCAATTAGTTCATCGCATTCCACCGTATTCAAACCTATTTTCAGGCCATCGAAGAAGTGTCAGCCGATTATGGAGCAGGAGCATCGCCAAACCACTTTCGATAGAATTATGGATTATCTTTTCTTTGCCCACCCATTCTTAAAATTCCTACCCCTAATACAACACTGAATCTTCCCAATATCCATTCCCTTACACCCTCAAAACTTTATTGTTTCTCTCCTCATTGGCTATTCTCGGTGAGGGGGACGACAAGATTCGACCCTCATCAACAAATGTACACTACTTCATCATCATAGGGGGCAAGTTACTTCTCAAATTAAGGGGGAAGTTGAGTCTTTCAAAAACATTACCACTAAGAGGATGGCCAAGTTCATCAAGAAATATGTCTTCGCTCGGTACATCCCACTTCATCACTTGGTCTCAGGAAATCAGTTTTAGTTCTGAGGGCCAACCACCTGATTGATCAGAGAATATGGGTATAACATCGTAGATCCTCACTATTGGTCCCTATGAGGGTTTATACAAGGATAGAGGGGGGTGAATGACCCTTTTTCGTAGAATTAACTGACTTTAAAAAGTCTTATGTAGCGTGTTTGATGGCTTTCGGATGTTATGAATTTGGATTATGCAAATGTGAAATATGATGCAAATATAAATTAAGAGTTAGAGAGAATCAAACATGATGATTTATCCTGGTTCGGCCCCGCCTACGTCCAGTCCCTAAAGGTTCCTTCCTTTGAGTTTTTCAACTAGTGTGATTTTTTTCCAACTGGCAGAAATCAAGCCTTACAATTTATCTCCGGATGGTAACCTCTTTCGGATGTAGGGTATACCACTAGAAGCACCAACTCCTAGCTGAGTCCTTTTATCTTTATCAGGATATACCACTTAGACTTCTACCCCGAATCTAAGCTGAGTCCTATAGGGAGATCCTACTCAAAGCACCTACTTCAAGCTATATCCCAATCTCACTACTCACCCAAGTAGGAGATCTTTTGCACTTTGTTTTTTAACAAAGGTTTTGGTTTTGGGCTTCCTTACGTTCATAACTCACTTATGAATCCTTACAAACTGATTTTCAATGATTTGGTTCCTGGAGGGATTTGTGACTGTGATTGCTTTCTTGTAAATTCTCTTGTTGTATACTTTTGTGAAATCAATCAGCACCTTCTCAACTTGTGAAGCTTCCCTTTTATAGGTTTCTAACATAAATGTAGCCGTTGTGGGTTGGTAAGCTGTAATTAATCTTCATCATTGATCATGTAATATGTGGTGCTTCTGGAGTCATTAATCAATCCATTAGACAGTAATTTGACCCATTTGAATCCTTGGGATTAAGGCTAAAAAGATGTCAGTGATTGTTTTCCTTGTTTTTTAGTGTCACACCAACTTTTATGCCCGTTGCTTTTTGGTGTAAGCCGCTCGTGCCTCCTTATTGGTCTAGGTGAAAAAGGTTGTTTCCTTTTTCTACCCGGCGTTAGTCCTTTTGTCCTTTTTCTGAAAAGTGTGTGCTGTCTCTTTTGTCTTGCTCATAGGGAAAGGATCTTTAACTTTGTTCAACCAAAAGGATGGAGGGAAAAGTTATAATTGAAACTTTTCCCATTGTCTTGATATTTAAGTTTTCAGGATGCTTTCAGACTCATTATCACCGAATCTGTCTTAATCCGGATGCTTAGCAATCAGTTCTTCCGGATGCTTATCTTGAATTGTTCAAAGTTTGTTTCCTTTCCAAATTTTAACCGAATTCTTTCAGTATATGCTTAGGTACTTGTAGTCTTCAATGGATACCTTTATTGTTGGATCTTATCCGGATGCTTCCATTTGGATTTAGGAGATTACATAAGTATTTTTCTTTCAGTTTTTGTTTCTTTCGAACCTGATCGGGATATTTTAATTTAATTGGGATTCCAGATCATTATTTTCCAACAATCTCCCCCATTTGATGGAAACAAAAACCTAAGACAACTAAGCATAAGGAAGAAGTCTATATGAGCTAAGTTTGATTCTTGATACTTAGTCATTTACAAATTTTACTCCCCCAAAATCTAAGAATCCTGCTCCCCCAATATTTTTGCATTTTTGGCTTCTATATTTTTTAAGTACAACAAGAGATTGTAGTTAGAAGCATTTTTATGTAAATGTGTTTCACTATATATATACTTCTGCTGTTAACAATGGTTAACATCGATGAAGTTCTGGATTACAGATACAAAGTACATACAAGTGAAAAATTGTCAAAGCTAGCTATTACAAGATTTGTACATGAGATCAATAGCTAACTACACATTTACCTATCTACATATCTATTTCCTTGTCATCTCCTCCTTTCCTTGTTGTTCTCTTCCCCCCTTATTGTTTACATCAGATTGGGGGTCTATCAGTATATATGATCACTTATCCCAACTCTTTTGCCATGCTTTTGAGTAGATGGAGTAATCTACATTCCTTGTAAGTGCTTTTCAAAGATGGTCTCAACAGTGGCCGAAAGGAGTTGATAAGGCTTTAAAAATGCTCGGAGCTCTTTATAGGACTTTGTCATGTCTGAAATCATTCAAAGTGCATAGGCTTGATCTTCTTTATCAAAATAGGGAAACATGCACTTGAGAAGAGTCATATGCACTTGTACCCAAAAAATCTAGTGTCGCCTATGTGCTTGACTAGATCATTGACCACTAGAATGGTAAGACTATCTTGGGTAGAGGAGGAAGATTCGGATGAGGAGAGTGAAAGATTAGCCATACCTGACTTTAAAGCTTCAATATTGTTGCAGATATCTCTCCAGACATTGTGGATACTCGAGTTGAGTGTAGTGAGATCCTAGTGGAAAGCCTCTTTAAGAGCTTTAATTAAGTCATTGGTTCCGGAGGAATGATGTCCACTGTCATTACGTATGTCATCCATCTGCTTCTTAAAGAGTTTGGGAAGATCCTTGTTAAGGAAATGTGTGAGCATTTCTTGTGTAGCTTGATACTCTTCATTTTGCAGATTAAGTGTAGAAGCAATGTCTTTTTCACCTTTGGTAACAACCTCCAGAATGAATTTTAGCAAGCTTTCAAACCTGATGTCAATGTACTCTTTGATTTTGGTTGATAAATCAGTGCACGCGGAGGTGGCCTTGTCTAAAATTTTAGCATAGTTGTTTGCCACTGTATTGGCCTGATCTGCAGATCTATTAGCTCCGGCGATGTTTGTGTTTACTTGCTCAAGGATTGGCTTTACCTTGGCAAGGGAGACTTCTGCTACTAGATCAGCAGTGGGAAAGTCCTCCACTTTCTCCGTTATCTTCTTAACATCCCCCTTAATCACCTTAATTTCCCTTTTCAAGTCTAGAGGCTGGAATTCTTCAAGAAGTACCTTTTCTACAGCCTTCAAATGTTTGCAGATGTTCTAGAGGCTTTTTTTGATGTAGCTCTCCTCTTGTTCTTCATGAGTAGCCTCTTGTAGAATCTTGATTATTGTGGATATCTTTTTAGCTCGTGTTGGATTTTCATTTATAGCAGGTATTCTAATTAGGCCTGCAAAAGGAGTTTCGAATATAGAGCTGCTCTCGATCTCATCAGATTCAGATGTTTCTGCCTCTACTGATTCTTCTTCTTCTACTTTCCTGTCTTCTTCCAACCTATCCTCTAGACTAGCCTCATCCTTCGAGTCCACTTTAGGAGTGTTCTCATTAGAGCTCAAACTATTTTCCTCCTTCAAAACTTTTTATTTTAGGTTGGACTCCTGATCCTTAGATGCAATTAGAGAATGTGCATCAAAGTTATCCCTATGTTCAACTATTGTTTCAACACTAGCAGTGATGTCAGCATTAATATCAAATTATACTGAGTTAGGGATTACCTTAGTAGTTATTGTTTTGTTCAGATCAGCTGCTTCTATACTCCCTTCCTCAACCTCCATAACCCCCGAATGACTGGTAATATCCTCAGTCATCCCTTCTATTACTTGTAAAGGACTAGCAACAATAATGATCTCTTGTCCCAGAATGGTGGAATTATCCTCACCATTCCCTCTGAGAGCCTTTTCAGGACTATCCAGCTCTACCACTTCCGGGTTCACTTACAGCAAGTTTTCAGGAAGAGGTTCAAATCTAGCTTGGAAATTTAATAAATCCTATTTATCATTATTTGCTTCTTTGAGAAGCCCCAGATCCTTTGATGATATAAGGACTGGTGGGCTGTTTGATGCTATTGTACCAGATGAGCCTCCGGGTCCCTCCTTTTTCAAAAGATTGATCTTCTAATTGTCTTTTATAGCTGACAACATTTCAGCAAATTAGGTATCTTCCAGGAATATATTGTCTTTTGGTACTATCTTTTTAGTCAATGGCCCATCCTCCTTCCCTTTTTTGAGTTCAACAGAAGTGGCTGCTTTGGGAGTTGGTTCCCTTATGGTTATATCGGATGCAGGTTTTCAGATTGGGAGTTTGGCTCTTGCCTTTTCTACCTTTAAGACCTCTGTAAATGTCAATCCTCTCCTCTAGAATTGCTTTTTGGGGGCAGGTTCCCCATCCCTTATCTCTTCACTATCAGAGTCATTCTCTTTTATAAGAATAGCTCTTAAGTTTTGTTTCTATCCCTTATGATACCCTTCTCTAATAGCACCAGCAGCTACTACAATGGAATCCCTTGCTTCCAGCTTATATAAAGGTTTCTTCAGTTTGTCAACAGCTTTAATTAGCCTTCCCCTTGGCTTTTTGGTTGGTGATTTGGCCATCAATTAAGTTAAGGATAGAGTATCCTCATTGATTTCCCCAACCGAAACCAAGGCCAGTTCCTTCTGTGCCTTTGGTTTGTTGGTTCTTGCTTTCTTAGAAACCGGAGCTTCTTCCACCAGATCCACGGCCTTTCTAGCCCTGCTCTTTTTGTCATCAAGTAGCTTTTTGGTCTTTACTTCATTCCAAGTCTCCCTAAACCTCAACTTTTTGAAATTATTTTCTAGAATTTCCTTTCCGGTTACTGACTTGAATCCGGTTAAGTTTAATTCATTGGCAATCAGAACCTGGTTGATTAGTGCACCATGAGAATTCCTGTGTTGCCTGAGGTAATGGATGATTAGCATAGGCATATTCATAACTCTGCTGTCCACCTACTGCTGGAGCATAAAGTGTTGGAAGGATGACACTATGGTTAGAGATCCCTTCTAGATGAGAACTAGCTTGGCGAGTGCGTGCTGTAGCACTTCTAGAAAGTAGGTAGAGAATTTATCCCCGAAATAGTTTGGATGTAGCCACATTTTTGGGTCATACTTGACTTTCTGCTCATCTCCATCGATTCTCAGCTGGACCTCATCATTCTTTATGTTCAGGAATTTTTCAAAAAATTCTGGGGTAATCGTAATTACTTTTGCCTGAACTTGAGTTCTCAAAGCATCGTAGAAGGAGTGGGCTTTGAGATTGTCATAAAACTCTCTTACTAACTCTGGATAGGTTGGGCACTTGATCTTGAGGAAATCACCCAAGTGCTAATCTTCTATGTGTTTTGAATAAGGGTTGGTTTCATATAGGAACTTGTCTCCTAAATAGTCTGTGGAGATTACGGAGTCGGAAGGCTTAAAGTTTATGAGGGTGAAATCTTTATCTTGTAGATCAGACACTGTAAAGATGTTTTCGATGGGTAGCATTTTGGGTCCTTTGTTTGTCATGATAGCAGCCATTGTTGGAAGAGTTTGAAGGACTTTAGGGTTTATGATTTGATTTTAGCAGAGTAATAGTAGATAAGTTGCTCACATGAGGAAGAAGAGGAAATTTGAAGTGTTTATATGGAGTTTTCAAGGTGAGGGTATTTTGGTAATCCGGATGCCTTTAATTTGGCTGGATTGATGATATGGCAGTCAAAATTTTAGGAGAGAGGTATATTCAGTTTAACCGGAGAATGGAAACGATTTATTTTGAAAACCAACTAATGAATTCACCGCACATGTACACCCAAAAAATGTTTGAAATTCAAAAGGGAAAATTACTTTTCAGCGCTTTTACTGCCATGTGTCTTGTCTTGTCTGCTAACATGGCAATGTACCATCCGAAGTAGAGCTTTTCTCAATTCTTCTTATTTTCAGGATTCCTTGTCTTGCTAAGGATCCATAATAACCTTGGATGGTCTTTCGGATTTTCTTCGGATTGGATTTGACATCCCAATTGACTCCCTTAGCTTGCCAAATTGATCTTTACTCACTGGCTTAGTAAAGATGTCTGCTCTTTGCTCATTAGTTGGAATGTATACCAAAGCAATATCCTTTTTCATTACATGATCCCAAAAGAAATGATGTCTTATCTTGACATGCTTCATCCTGTTGTGGAGTACTAGATTCTTCGACACATCAATGGCACTCTTGTTGTCACACATAACATCAACACATCCGGATTGAACTCCATAATCTTCTAGTTGTTGCTTGATCCGAAGGAGTTAAGCCACATAACTTCTAGCTGCCATATATTCTGCTTCTGTAGTAGATAGAGCAACTGAAGTTTGCTTCTTACTATACCATGATACTAGGCAATCTCCAAGGAAATGGCAACCTCCGGATGTACTCTTCCTTTCAAGAGTGTCTCTGCTATAATCTGCATTAGTGAAGCCTTGGAGTGTGAAATTTCCATTACTAGGATACCACAATCCAACTTCAGTGGTTCCTAAGAGGTATCTAAGAATCCTCTTAACTGCCTTGAGATGAGAATCCTTAGGATTGGCTTGGTACCTTGTATAGTAATAGAATACATAATGTATGTTAGGCCTACTTGCTGTCAAGTACAGAAGTGAACCAATCATTCCTCTATGGAGCTTTTGATCAATATCCACTCCTTCACAATCCTTGGATAGGGCTATATCTGATCCCATTGGAGTAGACATTAGCTTGCTCTTGTCCATATCAAACTTCTTCAAGATCTGTTGGGTATACTTTGACTGGTTAATGAAAATCTCATCCAAAATTTACTTGATTTGTAAACCAGGGAAGAAATTAAGTTCTCGTATCATGGACATCTCAAATTCTTTCTGCATTTGAGAACTAAATTCTTCACATATCCTTTCATCTGTTGCCCTAAATATGATATCATCCACATAAATTTGGACTAGAATGACATCATTTTCTTTTCTAGATGAAGAGGGTTATAACTGCTTTTCCCTGGATATATCCCTTTGATATGAGAAAGGTTGTGAGTCTCTCATACCAAGCCCTTGGTGCTTGATTTGATCCATAGCGGGCCTTCTTCAACTTGCAGACATGATCCGGATGCTTTGAATCTTCAAATCCAAGTGGCTGCTTCACATAGACTTCTTATTGGATAATACTATTGAGAAATGCACTTTGACATCCATTTGGAACAATGTGAATCCCATGAATTATGCAAAAGCACATAGAATCTGGATTGCCTCCAATCTTGCTACATGGGAAAATGTTTCTTCAAAATCAATCCCTTCCTGTTGATTTTAGCCTTGGGAAACCAATCTTGCTTTATTCCTTACCACTACTCCGGATTTATCTAGCTTGTTCTGGAATACCCATTTAGTGCCAGTGATTGACTTTCCCTTTGGAGGTGCCACTAGATCCCACACATCATTCCTGGTGAATTGATCTAGTTCTTCTTGCATTACCATCATCCAGCTATCATCTCCTTCAGCATCTTGAAATTTCTTTGGCTTAATGAGAGAGACAAAAGCAGCATGGCTCATCATCTCGTTGAGTTGTCCTTTGGTTCTGACTGGATTTTGGACATTATCCAAAATAGCTTCTACTGGATGATTCATGTGAGTTCGGATTTCCCTTTGTAAGCCTTCATGTTGAACTAGGACTTTCTCTACTTCTACCATATTTTGGTCCCCTTGCTCATCATTGAAGTTTATCTCATGTGGATTGAGATCAACTTGTTATACTTCTAGATCAAAAGATATTCCTTCATCCTCTTCTTTATACTTCTTAATTTGGAAGGAATCAAGAACTTAGATTTCCTTCTTTTCTTCAAAGTTTTTAGGTTCCAGAACTGGATCTTCCGGAGCGGAGCTTTTCTTGCCTGCATGGTTGGTCTTATCAAAATCTACACGTATAGACTCTACTATAGTTTAGGTTCTTTTGTTAAAGACTCTGTAAGCCTTGCTATGTGTTGAGTAGCCAAGGAAAATTTATTCATCAGACTTAGGATCAAATTTTCCTAGTTGCTCTCTATCACTTAGGATGTAACACTTACATCCAAATGCCTCAAAGTACCCAATTTTGGGTTTTCTCCCCTTCCAAATTTTGTAGGGGGTCTTTTCTATGGTCTTTCTAATAAGAGCTCTATAAAATATAAAATGTTGTGTATACGGCCTCTCCCCAGAAATATTTGCCAAACAATGCTCACTTATCATTGTTCTAGCCATCTCAACTATAGTCATGTTCTTTCTTTCAACAACTCCATTGTGTTGAGGAGTGTGAGGGGTAGAGAAGTTATGTTCAATCCCCTTGGATTCACAAAATTTAGCAAAGTCCTTATTTTTGAACTCACCACCATTATCACTCTGAATGTGTGCAATGCTTATGCCCTATTCTACTTCTATTTGGATGAATATTTTTTAGAATTGTTCAAAGGCTTCATCTTTGCTTGCTAACAAGAGAACCTAGGTATAGCGAGAATAATCATTCACAATTACCATGGTGTATTCTCTTCTACCTAAACTCAATGGTTTGATTGGACCAAAGAGATCAATATGCAAGATCTCAAGTACTCTTTTAGAAGGAATGTAGGAGATGAAAGGGAAACTTTTCTTATGTTGTTTACCTAATTGACATGCAGTGCATGGATGATCCTTATCAAAAGCAACCTTAGGCAAACCCATTACCAATTCCTTTTTGGCTAGTTTGGACAGGAGTTTCATGCTAACATGTCCCAACCTTTAGTGCCATATCCATGATTCTTCTTCTTTAGACACCAAGCAGATATTCTTTTTCTCATTTTTAATGTTAACAGAATAGACATTATTTACTCTAGGTGCAAAAAGAATGAGTTGATTAGACTTACTAATATAGATTGAGCAGCATCCGGAATCAAATGTGACTTTTCTTCCTTTGTCGCAGAGTTGGGCCACACTTAGCAAGTTGAACTTTAGTCCATCAACCAGTGAGACATCTTCTATTTTTAATTCAGATCTAATGGTTTCATGTCCAATTATCTGTCCTTTTTTATTATCTCTAAAGCTCATTTTACCTCCTTTCTTCCGAGTCAAGGTGATGAAGGCCTTCTAATCACCTGCCATGTGCCTTGAGCATCCACTATCAATATACCAAGTGTGTTGATCTACTGTGGATCTAAGGCATACCTACAAAACAGATCAAGTGGGTTTTGGTAAGCAATCAGATTTGGGTCATCTCGGGTTAATAACCATCTCAGGCCAAGGATTAACATCATAATAACCATTTCTTAATCTACATAATTTAGTAATGTGATTATTTTTCCCGCAAAACCTGCACCCTATGATGGATCTGTTCTGCTCCTTTTTTATCTTTTCAAGATCCTCCTTCCCATAGATTCCTCTATATCCAGCTTCTTGTATACTTGTAGATGGCCCGGTGTGTATCTGGCAGCTGGTTGGGGGTGCAACCTTTGCTGCATAATTCCTTCTTTATTTGGTAGGTTGCTGATTATAGATTGCCTTAACTTTTCCTTTTTGTGCAGTAGTGTATCTTTGAGCTTAGGGTTGCCTGGTGACCTCCTTCTCTTTTTGATTGGGTGGATTGGGATTTCTTCTAAAAGCTTGCCTTTGACTTCTCCCTTTTTATAAAGGATCAGATCTCCATCTGGATGCCTCCTTTATTAGGGCTATTTCTCTCTCTAGCCCAATCAGATTGGCACTTAGAATTTGCACTTGATTCTTTAGGTAGTTCTCCTCAACTTCATCAATGTGCTTTGTTGTTCATATCAAGTTGACATCTTGTGCCAATGCTTCATTATCCTCAGTGATTTCGAACACTTGTCTTCTTGAGGATTTCATCGCTTTGGATTTCTTCTTCACACTCTTAATCACAATAGCTAAAGCTCTAGCAAGGTCAAAGTCAAAAGCAGAATTAGAATAAGAGTTTACCTCAGTATTTGTTGTTTCTGATTCTGATTCTTCAATTTGCATTGTATCTTGCTTAGACACATTCTTTTTGGATTGCTCTACTTTTGGATAAGTTAGTGCCATGAACGCACAGTTGGCAGTCTCTTCTTCTTCTGTTGAAGATGAGCTACTATTTTCCTCACTATTGCTCCAGGTGACCACCATTGCCTTCTTCTTATGCTTCTTGGTTCTTTTAAGCTTAGTTTCTTTCTTGGAGGCATTTCTTCTGGATTGGTCTGCTTCCGGATCAGTCAGAGCCATGAATGTACAGTTGGCAGTCTCCTCCTCTTCTATAGAATATGAGCTGCTACTTTCTTCACTGTTGCTCTAGGTAGCTACCATTTCCTTCTTTTTGAACTTCTTGGTTCTCTTAACCTTGGGGCATTTTGTTCTGAAGTGGCCTTTCTCACCACATTCAAAATATGCAGCTTCTTTCTGCAAATCCTTCTTTTCATTCGAATGTCTTCTAGGCCTGTCTCTTCTGGAAGTGCCTTGTCTTGGTTTTTGGGATTCGTACTTTCTTAACTTCCTTCTATCTTTCTTTTGTATAAATCAGTTGAGCCTTTTGGTTAGTAGAGCAAGTTGATCTTTGGTGCTTATTGATTCATTAATATGCTCTTCTTCTCAGAATGAAGCTGATCTGATGGATTCTGCCTTAAGTGCAATGGCTTTCTTCTTCTCCTCAGGCTTCTTTTCTTGTTATCTATATCTCTCCAAGGACAATTCTTGGATTAGAAGATTACCAATGAGTTCATTATAATTGTAAAATTTTAAGTCATGAGCTTCCTCAATGGCAGTCTTTTTATTGTCCCATTCCTTGGTGAGACTCCGGAGCACTTTCTTGACCATTTCTACTTCTGGGATCTCCTTTCCCAGCCTCTTCATCTTATTCACTAGTGTTCATACTATTTATTGATTCTTTAGGCTCCATCTTGAAGGATTCAAACTTTTGCTAGAGTAGATCAAGCTTAGCTTCTCTTACTTTTGTGGTTCCTTCATAAGTTACCTCCAACTTCTCCTAAATCTCTATTGCAGTCTCACATCCGGATATCCTGTTAAATTTAGCTGCACTGAGAGCACAATGAAGCATGTTAATAGCATTTGCATTTTCACACAACTTTTTAAAGTCATTCTCATCCCACATACTTGATGGTTTTCGGGTAGTCCTACCATGTACTTTATAAGTAGGCTCAAATAGACCATCTTTAATAACTAACCATGCTTGCATACTTTGTGATTGGATGAAGTTCTTCATTTGGTTTTTCCAGAACGTGTAGTATTCACCGGTGAAGAGTGGAGGACGAGTAACAGACATACCCTCGGGAAGGAGTTGTGAGTTTTGGAAACTCATTTTGATATGTGAATCAAAATATATGGACCTTTAGCTCAAGATTGTTAGATCTCTACTTTGAGCACTTGCTCTAATACCACTTATTGATCCTAGTGAGGGTCTTTATAAGGTCGGAGGGGGTGAATGACCGTTTTTCACAGAATACAAAGACTTTAAGAATTCTTAGTGTAGCGTGTTTGATTATGTAGTTATGACAATATAATGCAAATAATAAAAGTTAGAGAAATCAAACACAGAAGATTTTTATCTTAGTTCGGCCTCACCTACTCCAATCCCCGGAGTTTCCTTCCTTTGAGCTTTTCCACTAGTTGATTCCTTTCGAACTGGCAGGAATTAAGCCTTACAATTTGTCTTCAGATCGTAACCCCTTTCGGATGTAGGATATACCACTAGAAGCACCAACTCCTAGCTGAGTCCTTTAGTCTTTAGTAGGATATACCACTTAGACTTCTACCCCGAATCTAAGCTGAGTCCTACAGAGAGTTCCCACTCAAAGCACCAACTTTAAGTTGTATTCCGATCTCACAACTCACCCAAGTTGGAGATCCTTATACCCTTGTTTTCACAAAGGTTTTGTTTTTTGGATTTCCTTAAGTTTATAACTCACTTAGGAATCCTTACAATAGATTTGAAATTAATTGATTCTTGGAGGGATTGTAAGCTGATTGAATGCTTGTGCTTTGTTACTCGCTTTTGTCAATCAAACAGCGAACCTTCTCATTTGGTGAAGCTTCCCTTTCACAGGCTTCCATCATAAATGTAGCCGTTGTGGGTTGTTGAACTTGTAATAAATCCTCACCCTTGATCAGGTTATAGGTGGCACTTCTGGAGCCGTTGATCAATCCATTAGACTGTAATTTGACCCGTTTGAATTCTAGGGATTGATGTTGAAAAGTTGTCAATGGTCATTTTACTTGGCTTTTTATGATGCACCAACTTTTACACCATTAGCTTTTTGGTGTGAGCTCTACGCACCTTCTTATTGGTCTAGGTGAAAAAGGTTGTTAGCTTTTTTAGTCCGATGTCAGTCCTTTTGTCCTTTCTCTGAAAAATGCAAGCTATAATTTTGTCTTTATCTTAGGGAAAGGATCTTTAACTTTATAGACCAACAGGTGGAAGGAAAAGCTATCTTTGAAACTTTTCCCGTTGTCTTCAAGCATGAGTCTTCCTGATGTCTTTAGACTTATATTCTCTAGATGTGCCTTCTTCTAAAGATAAGGCATTCAGTCCTTCCGGATGCTATTCTTGAGGGATTAAAGTTTGTTTCCTTTCCAAGCTTTATTCTGATGATTCCATGTGGTTAGGTATTTGATGTCTTCAATGGACAGCCTTGGAGCTGGATCTTTGTCCAGATCTTTCCATTTGGATTTGAGATTTACATAGTTTAAGTTTTTGTTTCTTTCAAACCTGATCCGGATGATTTAGCTTAATTAGTGGTCCGAATCATAGTTTCCCAACACCCATTGCATCAAGCCTCTTTTGGAGGGAGATAGCAATGAGTGATCCACCCAATAGAGTGTCCCCAATTCCTGGCGGGCATGGGTGTCACTTTCGTAAGTTTTGCAGAAATAATAGGGCACCTTAACCTAACGCTAGAAGAAGAGCGCATCTAACTAAAGAGAGAAGGAGATGAGAAGATAGAGTGTGATAATTTCCCTTAACGATGAAAAAGAAAACGGGTTGAATCAAGTAAATGTTTTTGGAGCTCATCTTAATCTTTTAAGCTTTTAAAACAAACCAAAATTTTTTAAGTTAAAAGATTATGTCCCTAGCAAAGTCACCACTATGAGATGTCGATGACGAGTGGGTCTCCCTTGGCGCCTATGTGAGAGGTGGGGCCCACAAGGGTTTGGTTGGATTTAGGCGTGACAAAACATTTTTAGTTCAAGTTTACACAAATAGGCAATTTTAATGAATAAAAGAATCGAGACCCAAATATTAATACAAATGGTAGAGTCACCACCCAGGTTGTCTACTTGGGAAAGAGTTTTGGAATGGTTCTCATTGGGTGGGAGACTCATACCTATTGGATTAGAGATTCGGGTATCGGATGAGTCACTTATTTCTCATTTAGTTGATTCAAAATTACATTCACTACTTTTGTTTAGAAATCTTATTTTTCTACACTCTTTCATACTCATTACATGCATTTATAGATTACAATAAAGCACAAGCAATAAATAGGGGAATAAAAATTACAACCAGGGGAAAATGGGGGAATTGCAAGAGAACCTATACATTTGTTCTAAGTTATAAAATAAAATAAAAATAAATTCCCCTGCATCTATAAAGATTAGCACAGTTTATAGCACATCATAAGTCAGCATTTCATTAGGAAAAATGTGATTATGTTAGCGTGGCGGTTTTACGATCGATAGTGCTTGGACAGCTTCTCGGATCGGAGAGAAATAACCAGTCTTCAATGTATTTTGTTATAAAAACACATTTTAACTTTTGTGGGTGGATTTACGAGATTATTAGTGAAAATGACCGGATAGCAAATGGTGAGTTAGATTGATTTTTAACCAAATTAAAATGAATTCTAGATTCTTCCTAGGGCTGGTACCCGTACGGGTGGGTGGAACTCGTACGGCTACTAAGGAGGACCGGTACGGGTATGGTGTACCCGTATGGGTCTTATTTGGTCCTAGCAGAAGCTTTGTATGGTTTAATGCGTAGATTAATGGATGAAAAATAAATTAAGAATGGGATTTCCTTCCGTATGAGTATAGCACACCAATTTAATATCCCCAAGGACACAAGGTGCCAACAAGGCTCATACGGGTTAGGACAAGACCCAAAACAGGAAATAAAAAGAGCAGATATAATAGAGGAGGAAGAGAATAATAACAACAAAATAACTGAAATGTGAGTCTCTTTAAAACTCAAGAGTGTTACCTTTGCAGCGTGAATCCACTTTGAGGGGATCCCTTTACTGTTGAGAGAGTCTAGCCAAATTAGATGAAACAGGACTATTTAGCCGAGTGTTTAAGTGGACAGAACCTCCCCTAAATCCTAATAAACGAAGCTAGGAATGAATAAAATGTGGACAAAACCTATACCTCAACTATAACCTTTCTGTCCCTATAGAAACTGCTAGAATTTGTGTATAGTATCCTTGCTATGTTGTATTATGAATTTTGTGTTAAAATATGAAGAAAAAGGCCCTATTTATAGGGTAAAGAGGTCGAAACGCAATAAATTTCATTCATGACCTGCCTTTTCCCGAAGTAGGAAAGGATTCCCTTCCAAAAGAGCCTATTCAGGCAACAAGAGGACCCATACGGGGTATGGCCCCGCCCGTACGGGTCCAAGGTGGATATGTACCACTAGGCAGCACCCGTACAGGTCCCTAAGGGCAGACTAGGTCTCTAAACTTTGGCCAAACGCAACTTTGCAGTAGTATGAACACCTCTGATGGATAACACCTGCAAGAGAATGCATCATATAGCTCTCATCGTCGTTTCGTGATAAGGATCGTTAAATTCCAGTGCTCACAGCGGGATTAAATGCGAATTTAATATGGGATTAAATTTAATCCTCCTTTCTTTTAACTTATTTTATGACCCTAATAAAATTAGTTACCAATCAAAATAAATTATTGGCTTAACCATAAAATGATTTAATCATTTTAATCAACACTTTAATTTCTTTATGACCCTAATAAAATTAGTTACTGGTCAAAATAAATTTCTGGCTTAACCATAAAATGATCTAATCATTTTAATCAACACTTTAATTTATTTATAACCCGATTAAAAATTAGTTAGTAGTCAATAAATAAAATCTCTGGTCTAACCAGTGATAGTTCAACCATCCCTTTAATATTTTTGTAATAGATCAAGTTTATTAATTCTTTACTCAGTCCGATGAAAGTTCAATGTGTATAACCTTATAGGATCCCATAGTATTGAGCTGTTAAGGTTTAACAAATCTTTATTCTATAGGAACTACTGGCTTGAGGTTCTAGACTGTGAATAGAACTCGATTACATTAAACGACTGTAGTAAGACTCTAGCAAGGGTCCACCATCCCCCATTACTCAGAATGTCATTTGTGCTTATGACTTAATCCTGGTTAATGTAATAGTTGTCCAATGCGATGAACTCCTTCCATTCTTTAATATCAGTACCATCTGGTTTGTTGGGTTCGATCAAAGTGTTAACCCACCAATAGTGAGGTTGCTCCAAGCTATCCCAGTTATTTTCTTATTGCCAAAGTATATTACTTTTTACCATAATGTGTTTGAATAGAAACTATTTTTATCAATCACATACTCTGATCAGAGGTTTATAGTAATCATCACTTTAACAAATGGCCAGGTAAAAACTCCTTAATATATCTGAAGCGATGGATTCTTTCTGACTACATAGCTTACCAATGTGCTGTCATTATACCCGTAATCACCAGTGGCACCCTAAATTAATAAGTGAATAGGTATGACCCAAAGTATAGCAATAGTACCACCCAAGGTAATTAATATCTCAAGTATGAGGATATTCACAAAGCTACTGCATGAAGATAAATAATAACACATTGATATATTTATATATACCAAGTGTTTATCTTACTGCGATCTCCAATATATCTTCCAGATATATCCATGTGTCAAACTTAAGGCACCATCTTCAGCCTTAGGAGGTTAACTGCGTGGACCCTTTCTAAGAGAGTTAACCATATGTTAGTCTTACTACTCCATCAATATCCTTTCTTGATGAAACTATGACTAAGGATAGTTTACACATAATCATAATTGCACATGAAGCATGTCACTACACATAGTCCCACTATAATATCTCTCACTTTATACTATGTATTATGTCAAGGACCTTTGTCTATAGATATTAATGAATATATTATAAACAGTCACGATATGAACAAAAGATTAAATACCTTTACTAATTAAACAAATTGTTTGTACTAATACATGATTAAGATATATATCTCCCTAATTGCCCATGGGCATAAATCATATCAAACAAACTCTCACTTGCACTAAGGCCAATTAGCCCTATGTCTTACTCCATATGCTTTCACATGCTGACCATGTTTGACTTGCATCAATGGCTTTGTCAGACTATCCGCGAGGTTCTGATCAGTGGGGACATATTCTAATCTTATTATCTTAGCATCAATAATCTCCCTGATTAAATGATACTTTCTAAGTACATGTCTATTTTTCTGGTGAGACCATGGTTCCTTTGCCTAAGCTATAGTGCCATTGTTATCACAATACAAAGTAATTGGTTCAACAATCTCAGGCACCACACTGAGATCACCAATAATCCCTTTCACCAAACAGCTTCTTTTGCTACTTCACATGTAGCTATGTACTCAAACTCTGTGGTTGAATCAGCAGTAGTTTCCTACTTGGAACTTTTCCAGCATACTGCCCCTCCACCAAACACATATATAAAACCTGACTAAGACTTAAAGTCATCCTTCTTAGATTTAAAACTCGCATCAATGCAACCTCTAAATGTGATGTCACCATCTCCATATATCAAGAACTCATATTTAGTCCTTCTCAAGTACTTAAGAATTGCCTTGATGGCCATCCAGTGCTTTTCACCTAGATCCAATTGATATCTGCTCATAAAGCTCAAAGCTTGAGAGACATCTGGCTTAGTACATATCATAGCATACATGATGGATCCTATTATGGATGCATAGGGTATATCCTTCACGCGCATTCTTTCCTGAGCTATCTTTGGACACTTAGTCTTAGATAGGTTTATTTTCCTTTGTCATTGGGAGATAACCTTTCTTCAAATGCTCAAGGCTAAACCTATTCAGTACCTTGTCTATAAATGTACTTTGAGAAATACATAATAGCATCTTTGATCTATCTCCATAGATCTTTATACCTAGTATAAATGTTGCTTCTCCAAGGTCTTTCATGGAGAATTTTCTTGACAACTATATTTTAATACTTTGAAGAAGAGAAATGTCATTACCTATTAGCAAAATGTCATCAACATATAATTCTAAGAAAATGACTGGACTCCCACTAACCTTCTTGTAAACACAAGGCTCATTTATGTTTAGACAGAAATCCAGTTCATGGATTGTCTGATCAAACCTAATATTCCAACTCATGGATGCTTGCTTAAGTCCATAAATGGACCTTTGCAATTTGCATACCTTCGAGCCATTTTGAGATGTAAAATCCTCAAACTGTGTCATATACACATTTGGTCCAAATCCCCATTTAGGAATGATGTTTTAACATCCATTTACTAGATCTCACAATCATAATGAGCATCAATGGCGAGGAGTATTATGATGGATTTATGCATGGCTACCGGTGAGAAAGTTTTACCATAGTTAATACCTATACATTCATTATAACCTTTTGCAACCAACCTTGCCTTATAGGTAATTACATCACTGTCCATGTCAGTCCGTCTTCTTCTTGAAGATCCACTTGCACCCGATAGGTCTCACCTGTTCTGGTGCATCGACCAATTTCCAAACTTGGTTTTCATACATGGAATCCATTTTTGATTTTATGGCTTTAAGCCATTTATCAGAATTTGAGCTTTTCGTTGCTTCATCAAAGGTTCTTGGTTCATCATCCTCCATGAGATATAGTTCCCTATCATCCACGATGAAAAAACTATATCTTTCAGGACCTTTATGAACATGACCTGATCTTCACAATGATTGTACTTCAACAGGTTATTCTTGGATCACACCTTCTTGTGTACCTAGAACGGGGTCAATCAGCTGATTGTCTGTTTCTTCCTCTTGAACCTCCAGTTCAATACTGTTCCCACTAACTTTTGCAATTAAGTGTTCCTTTTCCAAAAAGTGAGCACTCTGAGACACAAATACGTTATGTGTTTAGGTTGGTAAAACAAATATCCAATAGTTTCCTTTGGATATCCAATGAATAGACACTTGTCAGACTTAGCATCAAGCTTATCTAATGCTATCCTCTTTACCATAGCAGGACAGCCCTATACTCTTAGGTGACTCAGAGATGGTCTTTTATTACACCATCTTTCATAAGGTGTAAAGTAAACTGATTTAGAGGGTACTCTATTTAATGCATAAACTCTGCTTTCTAGTGCATATCCCCAAAAGGAATTACTGAGATCTGCTTGGCTCATCATATATCAAACCATATCTAATAAGGTTTAATTCCTCCTTTCAGACACTCCATTGTGTTGAGGTGTATAAGGAGGGGTCCACTGGGGAACTAACTTGTTTTCTTTTAGATAATCCTAAAACTATTGACTTAAGTATTCTCCAACTCGATCAGATCGAAGTGCTTTAATACTTTTCTCAAGCTGTTTCTCTACTTCATTTCTGAATATTTTGAACTTCTCAAAAATTCCAAACTTGTGCTTCATTAAGTATAGATAACCATATTGTGAATAATCATTGATAAAGCTTATGAAGTAGGAGTATCCTCCTAGTACCTTAACACTCATTAGATCACACACATCTGTATGTATAATTTCCAATGTAGTAGTGGCTCGTTCACCCTTTCACTTAAAGGGTAACTTCATCATTTTTCCTTTTAAACAAGGTCGCAATCACTATAAGACTCTACGTCTATTGGGCATAAGTCTCTACACTTGTATAACTTAGTTAAGCAAAATTTGTTTATATGGCCTAAACGATAATGCCATAAGTAGAAAGATTTCTCATTATCTCATTTTCTCTTAGCATCGTTTATATTGAGAATATGATTTTGTAATTACGAAATATCATTTGTCATATTACAATAAAATATCGTTCATAACTTTAATATACCTTTTATCAAATTGGAATAAAATTTCATCTGCTATGAAGCAAGAAATAATATTATATAATGACAACTGAATACCATTTCGTCAGATTACAAATTTAGTCAAAAGGAGATTTTAAGTTCCTATATCAATAGCAGCCAAGAAGCTTTAATGATTTTTCATAGGTAAAACTCTCCTTTTACCAAACCTCTACTTCTCATTAATTTCTATACCTTCGTATGGATATGTGATTCTCACTAGGTAGTCCATACCAATTTAGAATTCCCTTGAGATGTATAATTTCTCAATATCAAACATCTTGAAGCGGAAGCTTCATGGCTCCTCTTCTCATGCTATGAGACTTTAGCCATTTTGATATTATTTCCAATATCCCATATTTAAATGTAGATCTTGTTTCCAATATTTCATATTGAAAACAATCATTTTGTCTCCTAGATAAAATTCTCAGTATTCTTTTTACTTTTCTCTTCACTCTACTCTATCCTGCTTCATTACTTAGACACCATGTGTCCCTTTTACTTCTTTGAGATAGGAGCCATTTAAATTTCTGACTAATTGGTCCACCAATATTCATCAAAAATATTTTGGTTCAAATCTTCTACCATAGAAAATCCTTTCTCTAAGATGTAAAGACATAGACTTTCAAGTCCATGATTTTATGATGCCCCTTGTAGCTAAGGTAACATGGATCCTAACATCTGACTTGATGTTTATCCTTGTCTCATGCCAGCTACTTACATAAGGTAACAAGGATTTTAACAACCTCTAAGGTGTTGTATCCTAGTTTCCTTTATTTACTTCATGCATATCTATTTTAAACATAATTGTTTTCATCATGTTGTTTAGATTCGGGCTTAAAAAATATACATGCCAAGCCAAAGGCTCTGAGGATTGTCCTCACATTTCTAAACAAACCCTTAAAGCTAGAGCAAATCAAAATTAGTCATCAATTCGAACATATGTATTTAAATAAGAATTTCAACAAAGATACAAGAAAAGAAAATATTGTTTAGACTTTAGTATATAGTGTATGTATTTAATATGGGGACTTTTAATTAAATACTTTTATCCTACCATTTTTCGAAATTTATAATAGCCCTATTAAATTTGGGAGGCTTAGCCTAGCTGAATTTCAAAGTAGGTAGCATCTATAAGTAGTCTAATACAACCCCCAATTTTATGAGTCAAGCCATAGTAGTAAGTTGTAGTTGGAATTCCATTCCATTTGCATCGTATGCAATTGCTAATTTATTCATTTTCTGTAAAACCAAGGGGCGTGTGCTCTTATATTAGCATCTCCTTGAACTTGTTTAAGTCCTGCGGCTAGCCCCCAATTTTATGGTAGACTACCCATTCCTGTTAAGGCATACCCTATCTCAATTTTTATAACCGGTTGATGTAGATGAAAGGATTTGCACAACACTTTATAGCCTAAAAAGATCGTATCATAAATTTGAGTAAGGAAGACTTATCACTTGCCTTAATATATTTATTTTGGAATTTTATTGGTGTTAAACGTCTCCCCCAATTTAGGACTTATTAGATGGACATATTTATAATAATTTATATTAATTCACGGAATTTTAGAATTAATTTATAAGGTTTAACCTTAGGTGGGTTCAAGCTCTTTATTATAATTATTCCATCAACCTATATTATATGTAAAATAATTAACATTTTTATAAGTTATATTTATATTGCATTTCCTTTAAGCTTTTATTCAATAATTTAATATTTACTTTATTATAGAAACATATATAAGAACCATCTTATACACTAGAAATAAATCAATCCATATTTAATCTTGTCTTTGTTAACTCAAGCTGCACCAATATATATTCCCAGATAGGAGAGTTGCCCTATGAGGAGTAGACACCTTGTCCAATCCTTGCTAGAACATATACGGGCACAAGCTTGAAAAAACATGGATTCTTTTGGACTAATAAATTTCGTTCTTTTAATTTATGTAAATTGAAAGCATCTATAACCCATGTAATTTATATAATTTATTGAGTCTTTGATAGGTTTGAGTAAGTTGAGCAGGCTTATTCGAAATTAAGAATATCCATTTTCTAACCTTGAAATGAAGCCTAAGTTCATCAATTGTTCCAAACAATTTAATAAACTTTAAATCATTTCATATAGAAAATAAAATTCAGTTCACTTCTAACTTAATTATGCATTAAATAGGAAGGCTCATGATACCACTGTTGGGAACTGACAATCACTTTGAACATGTATAACAAACATGGAGGAAATTAAAAATTTTGTCCCTTGTCCTATGAACTCCTATTAGTCGCATATAAATTTATTAAAGCCTTAACTAAATAAATTCTCTACTTAGATTAGCATGCATAGATTAGGCGTACCATAATTCCAAATTATATCCCAGCATAAATATTTTATATTGAACATGTTATAACTCTAAGTTATAATTTAAATATAAAATAAATTAAGCATGCATAATAACCTAAGTATAATAATTATTAATCGTTAAAAAGCTTAATAGCCTCTATGAGTATCCACACGAACCCCACCAACTGAAACCTCCCAATGAGGAAGAACCACTGAGTTTTGAGTAGCTGTTAGACCACTCCAAAACCCACCCGAAATATTAACCAAAGGGAATCCTTAATTTTATCTTTTAAGTTGACATTGAGAAAACATGTTAGAATCTCAAGTCAGTGCTCATAGAAAGATATGGTGCAAGAAATGAAGAAGATGGGTTAGCTTTTAATCGGGGAAGCAAAGGCTCCGCGAATTTAAAGCGGATTTAATGCGGGTTTAAATGCAAATTAAATGCGAACTTAATATGAGATTAAATCTAATCCTCCTTTCTTTTAATTTATTTTATGACCCTAATAAAATTAGTTATCGGTCAAGATAAATTCTTGGCTTAACCAAAAATGATTTAATCATTTTAATTGACACTTTAATTTATTTATGATCCTAATAAAATTAGTTACTGGTCAAAATAAATTCCTAGCTTAACCATAAAATGATCTAATCATTTTAATCAACACTTTAATTTATTTATGACCTTAATAAAAATTAGTTACTGGTCAATAAATAAAATCTCTGATCTAACCAGGTAATAGTTCAACCATCCCTTTTAATATTTTCGCAATAGATCAAGTCTATTATTTTTTTACTCGGTCCAATGAAGGTTCAATGTATATGACCTTATAGGATCCCTAGGCCGACTCACCGAGTGGGTCTACCTTGTCATTCAAGCGGCCTACCATCTCACTAAGTCGGCCTACTGCAAAAAAAATGTCCAAAAAGTCCGTGTTTATTTTGTTTTACGTTTTTAGCCCTATTTTATTGTTTTCTTATGTTTTTTACCCTGATTTTCACCCAAAAAGATTCTAAAAATCATATATAATCTATAATATCATAATATATTTTTTATTTATTATATTATATTAATTATTTAATTGGTTAAATCACCTTTTAATGGCCTAAAATTGGGGTTTTTAGCTAAATAAAATCTAAATAAATCTTTTATAATAATTAAAAAATTCCAAATAAATATTTTCTATATTTCCATTATTATTTTAGGTTGTTTAGTTCATTTTTATTGATCATTAGGTTGTTTAGATGCTCATTTAAATGCCCGATAATTGTGTTTTAGCCCCTAAAAAATCTAAAAATATGTTTTCTCCATGATTAGGTGTTTATTTGCTGCCTTTTATTTGTTTATGCCTTATTTGTGATTTTTCTCATATATATATATATTGTCTTGGTTGGAGCTGGGTCCGAGTTGGTAAGCTCGGTTAGGACCCAATTTCGACCTTTTATTTATTAACTCGCTTTATTTATTTTCCCGCATTAGAAAAAATGTATAGGTATTTATAAATCCATGTAATAATTTATTTTCCTACTTTATTTACTGCTTTTGTATGATGTATGACCATATAAACCGGAAACTCCAAACATTAACCAGATTTAAATCGCATAAGAACTGAAGTCGCACTTATTAAAATGTAAACGGTTTGATTTAAAATTGAAAAGTAAGCAACATCATCCGAACTTGAAATCTATGTTTTAAGGTACGATCTAACCACTTGGTGGGAATAGCGTACCCAAATTCCCGATGGAGCTTAACCGGGTGGTGACTCTATTTTAAAATACGAGATTTCAAGTCTCGTATCCCTTAACACGGAAATTGGACTTAAATTCAACATCAACATCAATTTCATCAATCCATCTTTTTATCACGCTAAAATAAGGATCAATCCTCCGGCTTGCTTCATAGCATTTGTTATTTCCCCCTGTGCTACGCATCTTACACGGCCCTTACAGGAAAAAGGTCATCCGCTCACAGTGGTGACTCTGTTGGGGATTTCCTTTTAACTTAAAATTTTGAAAATCGCTCTCGTTTTCAAAATTTGGTTAAAGGATTTTGATGATGTGCCTAAATCATTTTTGAATCAACGCTTTATTTTTTATGTCTTTTGAATCCACCGCTTAGTTAGATTCTAGGTTTTAAGGTGCCATTATTTCACCCCTATAAAGCTCACTTGTATACCTCATACCCGCCATGAATTGGGGATATTTGGGGATGGATCACTCATTTCAACCAAAGTGTAATTCCCGCGGTCGCACTCATTTATGGAATGGTTGAGTTATATGGAATCAAGGTAAATGAGACCCTTCTACAATATT
This sequence comes from Euphorbia pulcherrima, assembly GCA_947683365.1. Classification (NCBI taxonomy): domain Eukaryota; kingdom Viridiplantae; phylum Streptophyta; class Magnoliopsida; order Malpighiales; family Euphorbiaceae; genus Euphorbia; species Euphorbia pulcherrima. The sequence goes on along the minus strand of CANTUS010000007.1, from coordinate 20,763,257 downwards.
GTTCCATGATACCCGTACTTTGAGACTATAAACCGCGATAAATCTAGACATAGCAACTTCCCCTTAGGCTCACCAAAACAATTTAGAACTAGGTCGCATACTCTCTTGTCGTTCCCTGGCGCTAGAGTTAACCCCATATTCCAAATTGGCATTGCACGGGAGTCAAAAGGTTGGAAGCGGTTTATTTGCTTTTTGTGTGCTACTTGTGTTGTGCTCGTACATTTACACCTCATGCATAGGCCGCCTATGGCCGACTTTTATTTTATGTTTTCGCTTACCTCTACTCTTCCCTCGCTTGAAGGGGGAGTTTAACAAAATGCCTGAGATCGCTTGAGTCCCGACGACCCAAATCTAGTTCACTAGGCATGGCGAGGAATTTGTATATCTCATGTATTTTACGGTTAAGCTTCGCATTATGAGCCCTTCTGCTCTCTACCTCTCTAAACCAGCCCCATATAGATGGCCTTCATTACTCGAATTATTATGTAATCATCCATTTCATTCACGGTTTGATTCGGGCTGATCGCCTTCTGATTTCTTTAGCTTGGTTAAGACATCAATGTCGCCACAATCCTCTCTGGCTCTGACTTCATCACCGTTTAGTTCACTGACAAGTGAGTTCAGAGTTAGAATCTGCTCTTTTTACCATGTCTGATCCATGCTTGAGCGATGCGCCCCATGAGGGTACTCCTTCCCCTTCTCCTTCCCCGCTCCATTAGAGTCAGGGTCAGGGACAGTCTCAGATGGGTGTAGAGTTAGCCAATGCTATAGCTCAATTTCTTTAGTCTGATCTCTTCATAAATACCATCCAAGATCAGGTTCGATCAGCTCTTAGAGAGGAAAGGAATGTTCAGGGACCATCTGGATCATTTTCTCAAGCCCAAGGATAGTTTGAGATTATTCAGAATGGGGCAGTTCAGAATGTTTCAGGTCAGAGCAGTTTGGGTTAGATTTTGTCAATTCAAGCTTCCCTTATCTTTCACTCGGTACCGCCGCTCCAAACTATCCAATAGAGTCAGTTCCAGTTTGGTCAGAGTTCCTCTCAGCCGCCCTCGTCCTTTGTTCCACCAACCTTTGGCTTTCCTCCTTCAAACCCGAGGTCTTCCCCTATAGCTCCTACTTTCCCCGAGTTCTCAGGGGGATTTACTCCACAGATGACTGTACCTTTAAGTGGTTATACCCTTCCTCCGGCACCCCCGACATCATTTTTGCCCTCTCCTCCTAGTTTCACTATCTCCCTAGGGAAGACTATTTTTCCCCCAAATCTTTCCGCTCCTAACTTACAAATTCATCCCTAAGTTGAGATTCCAACTCCTCCTCCATCATTTCAAATCGGGGCCTCTTCTATGCACAAGAACCAGGTAGCACAGCCTCCAAGTGTGACACCAATCGACCACGTCATGCAGACTCCAGGCATGACACCTGAAATGGCGGCTTTCTTGAAGCAACTTTTGGGTAAGATTGAAGAGAAGGAAGAGGTGAGGGACCTCCCAAATCCCACATCGTGACGTACGAGTAGATTATTTGTGTTCAGAAATCGATGATAAAGTTCTTGCTAAATTGTTTCCATGTACCCTATCAGGGCTAGCTCTCGAATGGTATATTACTCTCCCGGAGTCAATAATCCTAGATTGGAAGCTCCTTTTCTGAAGCCCTGGTTGGTCACTATGAGTTTAATTCCACCATGGAAACAACTATTCAGCAACTTGAAGCCGTTAAGCAAAAGCAAGACGAGTCTTTTAAGTCCTACTTCAATAGGTGGATGGCCACCCAGGTTTTGTTGAAACAGAAGCTCAGTTTGAAGGAAATGATTCTAAAGCTACTCAACGAGGCTCTCCTAGTCCTTTGTAAGGAAATGAAAACTGACTCTTTTGAGTCTTACCAGAAATTTTTGAAAAAGCCAAGAAAATCGAACGTCGTCAGGAGAAAGAGAAAGCTAATAAGTCAAGTAGCTGCAAACCCTAGTTTAATAAGAACAAAATTTCTCAGTCTTTCAATGTTGCTCCAGTTCTGATCGAGGAGAAGACAACTGCAGTTTAAGTCATCACTCAGGAGTATGTTCTTACAGTTTAAGCCGCGCCTGCTCAAATGCCTTCTTAGAAATCGTTTATGTCTTCATAGAAGCTCCCTCTTAGTGTTCTATTTGCTAAGTTGCTAGAGAAAGGCATGCTTAACTCTCTTCGTGAATATCGTGCTCTTACACCCAATGAAAGAGGAAATTTTCATTGCTATCATGTTCAGGCAGGAAATACAACAGATCAATGCAAACCTCTAGGTAGGGCCATTTGGCACTTAGTGAGAGAGGGAAAAATGGCTCAGCTAGCTAGAAAGACTGATGTTGAGGAGAAACCATCACCAAACTTGAGCGATAAGGTAGGTGCGATCAATTCTGGTCTACCTGAAGAATTTGTATTGGCCATGGTCTTCTCCAATTCGGCCGACTCTGTCAGGAAAGCCAAGTCTGCTGCCAAATCTAACAAGAATCTCATGAGGTCTCTAGCGAATGAAGGAGATAAGTCATCAGCCGAACAAGTGAAAGTTCTGGATCTTGTCCTGGATGACATGCCAATGAAAACTATCGAGGATGCTTAGTCTACCAGCTCTACCAACTAAGACCCTCTGGCAGTGGAGGATGACTATCTATTTATGTAATTTTCTTTTCTAGTATTTAGATGTGAATAATTCTGTCTTTAAGATAATTTTTTAATTCAATCAAAGACTCTCATTTTGTTTACTCGTTTGATGTTTCGCCCAATGGGTCCATGCATTCATTTTATCATAAGTATAATGTATCCAGTATTTATGATGTTTTCTTTAACTAAACTAAATTTGAGTACAGATGATAACCTAAAATGGTAACCATTTTCTAATGACCTAACCTCTAAAAGAAAATGAGAAATAAGAAAGTGCCAAAGATCATGGTAATGCTTTCACCTAGTCAAACTTAGACATACCCAAGGTTCATTGTCAAATTGCGGAGTATTACATCTTCACACCTAAAATAGCAAAAGAAGCTTAGCTCTTCCTTGGATAGGTTCAATATGTCAATCAATTCATCACATGCCACCATGTGCAAACCTATTTTCAAGCTGTTAAAGAAGTGTCAGCCGATTATAGAGAAGGAGCATCGCCAGACAACTTTCGACAGAATTATGGATTATCTTTTCATCGCCCACCCATTCTTAATATTCCCACCCCCAATACAACATTGACTCTTCCCAATATCCATTCCCTTACACCCTCAAACCTTCATTGTTTCTCTCATCATTGGCCATTCTCGGTGAGGGGGATACATATGATCGACGAGATTTGACCCTCATCAATAAATGAACACTACTTCATCATCGTAGGGGCAGGTTACTTCTCAAAGTAAGGGGGAAGCCGAGTCCTTCACCAACATTAACACCAAGAGGATGGCCAAGTTCATTGAGAAATGTGTCTTTTCTCGGTACATCCTACTTCACCACTTGGTCTCAGGAAATCAGTTTCGATTTTGAGGGCCAACCACTTGATTGATCAGAGAATATAGGTTTGGACATCGCTGATCCTCACTGTTGGTCCCTATGAGGGTTTATATAAGGACAGAGGGGGGTGAATGACCCTTTTTTACAGAATTAACTGACTTTAAAAAGTCTTGTGTAGCATGTTTGATGGCTTCCGGATGTTATGAATCTGGATGATGCAACTGTGAAATATGATGCAATTATAAATTAAGAGTTAAGGAGGATCAAACATGATGATTTATACTGGTTCAGCCCCGCCTATGTGCAGTCCCCAAAGGTTCCTTCCTTTGAGCTTTTCCACTAATGCGATTTTTTTCAACTGGCAGAAATCAAGCCTTACAATTTATCTCCGGATGGTAACCCCTTCTGGATGTAGGATATACCACTAAAAGCACCAACTCCTAGCTGAGTCCTTTTGTCTTTATTAGGATATACCAAATAGACTTCTACCCCGAATCTAAACTGAGTCCCATAGAGAGATCCCGCTCAAAGCACCTACTTCAGGCTCTATCCTAATCTCACTACTCACCCAAATTGGAGATCTTTTGCACTTTGATTTTTAACAAAGGTTTTTGTTTTGGACTTCCTTAAGTTTATAACTCACTTTTGAATCTTTACAAACTGAATTTCAATGGTTTGGTTATTGGAGGATTTGTGACTGTGATTGCTTTCTTATAAATTCTCTTGTTATATACTTTTGTGAAATCAATCAGCACCTTCTCGACTTGTGAAGCTTCCCTTTTATAGGTTTCTATCGTAAATGTAGCCATTGTGGGTTTGTAAGCTGTAATTAATCTTCACCGTTGATCAGGTAATATGTGGTGCTTTCGGAGCCATTGATCAATCCATTAGATAGTAATTTGACCCATTTGAATCCTTGGGATTGAGGCTGAAAAGATGCTAGTGATCATTTTCCTTGTTTTTTAGTGTCACACAAACTTTTATGCTAGTTTCTTTTGGGTGTAAGCTCCACGTGCCTCCTTATTGGTCTAGGTGAAAAAGGTTGTTTCCTTTTTCTATCCGGCGTCAGTCCTTTTGTCCTTTTTCTGAAAAGTGCGAGCTGTCTCTTTTGTCTTGCTCATAGGGAAAGGATCTTTAACTTTGTTAGACCAAAAGGATGGAGGGAAAAGTTATAATTGAAACTTTTCCCATTGTCTTGATATCTGAGTTTTTTGGATGTTTTCTGACTCATTATCATTGGATCTGTCTTAATCTTGATGCTTAGCAATCAGTTCTTCCGAATGCTAATCTTGAATAGTTTAAAGTTTGTTTCATTTCTAAACTTTAACTGGATTCTCTCAGTATATGCTTAGGTACTTGTACTCTTCAATGGATACCCTTATTGTTGGATCTTGTCCGGATGCTTCCATTTGGATTTAGGAGATTACATAAGTATTCTTCTTTGAGTTTTTGTTTCTTTCAAACCTGATCCATATATTTTAATTTAATTGGGATTCCGGATCATTATTTTCCAACAATCTCCCCCATTTGATGGAAACAAAAACCTAAGACAACTAAGCATAAGGAAGGAGTCTATATGAGCAAAGTATGATTCTTGATACTTAGTCATTTACAAATTTTACTCCCCCATAATCTAAGCATCCTACTCCCCCAATATTTTTGCATTTTTGGCTTCTATATTTTTTAAGTACAATAATAGATTGTAGTTAGAAGCATTTTTATGTAAATGTGTTTCACTATATATATTATTTTGCTGTTAACAATGGTTAACATCAATGAAGTTCTGGATTACAGATACAGAGTACATATAAGTGAAAAATTGTCAAAGCTAGCAATTACAAGATTTGTACACGAGATCAATAGCTAACTACACATTTACCTATCTACATATCTATTTCCATATCATCTCCTCATTTGCTTGTTGTGCTCGTCCTCCCCTTATTGTGTACATTGGATTGGGGGTCTATTAGCATATATGATCACTTATCCCAACTCTTCTGCCATGCTTTTGAGTAGGTGGAGTAATCTACATTCCTTATGAGCGCTTTTCAAAGATGGTCTCAACGGTGGCCGAAAGGATTTGATAAGGCTTCAAAAATGCCCAGAGCTCTTTATAGGAATGTCATGTCCGAAATCATTCAAAGTGCACAGGCTTGATCTTCTTTATCAAAACAGAGAAACATGCACTTGAGAAGAGTCATCATGCACTTGTACCCAAAAAATCCAGTATCGCCTATGTGTTAGACTAGATCATTGACCACTAGAATGGCAAGGCTATCTTGGATTAAGGATGAATATTCAGATGAGGAGAGTGAAAGATTAGCCATACCTAACTTTAAAGCTTCAATATCATTGCAGATATCTCTCCAGACATTGTGGATACTCGAGTTGAGTGTAGTGAGATCCTTGTGGAAAGCCTCTTTGAGAGCTTTAATTAAGTCATTAGTTCCAGAGGAATGATGTCCACTGTCATCAATTATGTCATCCATCTACTTCTTTAAGAGTTTGGGAGGATCCTTATCAAGGAAATGTGTGAGCATTTCTTATGTAGCTTGATACTCTTCATTTTGCAGATTAAGTGCAGAAGCAATGTCTTTTTCACCTTTGGTAATAACCTTCGGAATGAATTTTAGCAAGCTTTCAAACTTGGTGTCAATGTACTCTTTGATTTCTGTTGACAAATCAGTGCATGCATAGGTGACCTTGTCCAAAATTTTAGCACAGTTGTTTGTGGCCACTGTATTGGCCTAATCTGCAGATCTGTTGGCTTTGGTGATGCTTATGTTTACTTGCTCAAGGATTGGCTTTAGCTTGGCTAGGGAGACTTCTACTACTAGATCAGCAGTTGGAAAGTCCTCCACTTTCTCAGTTTTCTTCTTAACATCCCCCTTAATCACCTCAATTTCCCTTTTCAAGTCTAGAGGCTGGAATTCTTCAAGAAGTACCTTTTCCACAACCTTCAAATCTTCCTCATAATTTGCTTCTTTGAGAAGCCCTAGATCCTTTGATGATATAAGGACTGGTGGGTTGTTTGATGCTACTATACCGGATGAGTCTCCGAGTCCCTCCTTTGTCAAAAGATTGATCTTCTGATTATCTTTTATAGCTAACATCATTTCAGCAAATTGGAGATCTTCTAGGAATATATTGTCTTCCAGTACTATCTTTTTAGTTAATGGCCCAACCTCCTTCCCTTTTTCGAGTTCAACAGAAATGGCTGCTTTGGGATACCCTTCTTTGATTGCACCAGCAGCTACTATAATGGTTTCCCTTGCTTCCAGCTCACATAAAGGTTTCCTCAGTTGGTCAATAGCTTTAATTAGCCTTCCCCTTGACTTTTTGGTTGGTGATTTGGCCATCAATTGAGTTAAGGATAGAGTATCCTCATTGATTTCCCCAGCCGAAACCAAGGCCAGTTCCTTCTGTGCCTTTGGTTTGTTGGTTCTTGCCTTCGTAAAAACTGGAGCTTCTTCCACCGGATCCACGGCCTTTCTAGCCCTTCTCTTTTTGTCATCTCATAGCTTTTTGGCCTTTTCTTCATTCCAGGTCTCCCTAAACCTCAGCTTTTTGAAATTCTTTTCTAGAATTTCTTTTCTGGTTACTGACTTGAATCAAGTTTAATTCATTGGTGATCAGAATCCGAGTGATAAGTGCGCCATGAGAATTCCTGTGTTGCCTAAGGTAATGGATGATTAGCACAGGCATATTGACAACTCTTCTCTCCACCCAGTGCTGGAGCACACAATGTTGGAAGGATGACACTATGGTTAGAGATCCCTTCCGGATGAGAACTAGCTTGGCGAGTCTGTGCTGTAGGAACCTTAGCACTTCTAGAAAGTAGATAGAGAATTTATCCCTAAAATAGTTTGGATGTAGCCACAACTTTGGGTCATACTTGACTTTCTACTCATCTCCATCAATTCTCAGCTGGACCTCATCATTCTTCATGTTCAGGAATTTTTCAAAAAATTCTGGGGTAATTGTAATTTCATTTGCCTGAACCTGAGTTCTCAAAGCGTCGTGAAAGGAGTGGGCTTTGAGATTGTCATAAAACTCCCTTACTAACTCTGGATAGGTTGGGCAATTGATGTTGAGGAAATCACCCAAGTGCTGATCTTCTATGAGTTTTGAATAAGGGTCAGTTTCAAATAGGAAGTTATCTCCCAAATAGTCTATGGAGATTACGGAGTCGGAAGGCTTAAAGTTTATAAGGGTGAAATCTTTATCTTGTAGATCATACTCTGTAAAGATGTTTTTGGTGGGTAGCATTTTGGGTCCTTTGTTTGACATGATAGCAGCCATTGTTGGAAGAGTTTGAAGGACTTTAGGGTTTGTGATTTGATTTTAGTAGAGTAATAGTAGATAAGTTGCTCGCATAAGGAAGAAGAGGAAATTTGAAGTGCTTATATAGAGTTTTCAAGGTGAGGGTATTTTGGTAATTTGGATGCCTTTAATTTGGCCAGATTGATGATATGGCAGTCAGACTTTTAGGAGAGAGGTATATTCAGTTTAACCGGAGAATGGGAACGGTTTATTTTAAAAACCAACTGATGAATTTACCGCGCGCGAAACACCCAAAAAACGTTTGAAATTCAAAAGGGAAAAGTTACTTTTCAGCACTTTTACTGCCATGTGTCTTGTCTTGTCTGCTAACATGGCAATGTTTCATCCGGAGTAGAGCTTTTCTCAATTCTTCTTATTTTCCGGATTCCTTGTCTTGCTAAGGATCCATAATAACCTTGGATGGTCTTCCAGATTTTCTTCAGATTGGATTTGACATCCCAATTGACTCCCTTAGCTTGCCAAATTGATCTTTACTCACTACCTTAGTAAAGATGTCTGCTCTTTGCTCATTAGTTGGAATGTATACCAAAGCAACATCTTTTTTCATCACATGATCCCGGATGAAATGATGTCTTATGTTGACATGCTTCATCCTGTTATAGAGTACTGGATTCTTTGACACATCAATGGCACTCTTATTGTCACTCATAACATCAACACATTTGGATTGAACTCCATAATCTTCTAGTTGTTGCTTGATCCAAAGGAGTTAAGCCACACAACTTCTAGCTGCCATATATTCTTCTTCTATAGTAGATAGAGCAACTAAAGTTTGCTTCTTACTGTGCCATGATACTAGGCGATCTCCAAGGAAATGGCAACCTCCGGATGTACTCTTCCTTTCAAGAGTGTCTCTGCCATAATCTGCATCAGTGAAGCCTTGGAGTGTCAAATTTCCATTACTAGGATACCATAATCCAACTTTAGTGGTTCCTAAGAGGTAACTAAGAATCCTCTTAACTGCCTTGAGATGAGAATCCTTAGGATTGGCTTGGTACCTTGCATAATAATAGACTGCATAATGTATGTCAGGCCTGCTTGCTGTCAAGTACGATAGTGAACCAATCATTCCTTTATAGAGCTTTTGATCAACATCCTCTCCTTCACAATCGTTGGATAGGAATGTATCTGATCCCATTAGAGTAGACATTGGCTTGCTCTTGTCCATATCAAACTTCTTCAAGATCTCATGGGTATACTTTGACTGGTTAATGAAAATCTCCTCTGAAATTTTCTTAATTTGTAAACCAAGGAATAAATTAAGTTCTTGTATGATGGACATCTCAAATTCTTTCTGCATTTGAGAACTGAATGCTTCATATAGCCTTTCTTCTATTGCCCCAAATGCGATATCACCCATATAAATTTGGACCAGAATGACATCATTCTTCTTTTCTAGATTAAGAGGGTTGTATTTGCTTTGCCCTGGATATATCCCTTTGATATGAGAAAGGTTGTGAGTCTCTCATACCAAGCCCTAGGTGCTTGCTTTAATCCATAGAGGGCCTTCTTCAACTTGTAGACATGATCCGGATGCTTTGAATCTTCAAATCCAGGTGGCTGCTTCACATAGACTTCTTCTTGGATAACACTATTAAGAAATGCACTTTGACATCCATTTGGAACAATGTGAATCCCATGAATTATGCAAAAGCACATAGAATCTGGATTGCCTCCAATCTTGCTACATGGGAAAATGTTTCTTCAAAATCAATCCCTTCCTGTTGATTGTAGCCTTGGGAAACCAATCTTGCTTTGTTCCTCACCACTACCCCGGATTCATCTAGCTTGTTCCGAAATACCCATTTGGTGCCAGTGATTGACTTTTCCTTTGGAGGTGCCACTAGATCCCACTCATCATTCCTGGTGAATTAATCTAGTTCTTCTTGCATTGCCTTCATCCAGCTTTTATCTCCTTCAGCATCTTGAAATTTCTTTGGCTCAATGAGAGAGACAAAAGTAGCATGGCTCATTATCTTGTTAAGTTGTCCTCTGGTTCTAACTAGATTTTAGACATTATCCGAAATAGCTTCTACTAGACAATTTCTGTAAGTCCGGATTTCCCTTTCTAAGCCTTCATGTTGAACTGGGACTTTCTCTACTTCTGCCTCATTTTGGTCTTCTTGCTCATCATTGAAGTTTATCTCATGTGGATTGAGATCAACTTGTTGTACTTCTGGATCAAAAGATATTCCTTCATCCTCTTCTTTATACTTCTTAATTTATAAGGAATCAGGAACTTGGATTTCCTTCTTTTCTCCTAAGTTTTTAGGTTCCGAAATTTGATCTTCCGGAGTGGAGCTTTTCTTGCCTACATGGTTAGTCTCATCAAAATCTACATGTATAGACTCTACTATGATTTGGGTTCGTTTATTAAAGACTCTGTAAGCCTTGGTATGTGTTGAGTAGCCAAGGAAAATTGCTTTATTAGACTTAGGATCAAATTTTCTTAGTTGCTCTCTATCATTTAGGATGTAACACTTACATCCAAATGCTTTGAAGTACCCAATTTTGGGTTTTCTTCCCTTCCAAATTTCGTAGGGGCCTTTTCTAAGGTCTTTCTAATGAGAGCTATATAAAATATAACATGTTGTGTTTACGGCCTCTCCCCAAAAATATTTTGGCAAACAATGCTCACTTAGCATTGTTCTAGCCATCTCAACTATGGTCATGTTCTTTCTTTCAACAACTCCATTTTATTGACGGGTGTGAGGGGTAGAGAAGTTATGTTTAATCCTGTTGGAGTCACAAAATTCAACAAAGTGCTTTTTTGTAACTCACCACCATTATCACTTTGAATGCGTACAATGCTTATGCCCTGTTCTATTTCTATCTGGATGAATGTTTTTGAGAATTGGTTAAAGGCTTCATCTTTGCTTGCTAGCAAGAGAACCTAGGTATAGCCAGAATAATCATTCATAATTACCATGGTGTATTCTCTTCTACCTAAACTCAATGGTTTGATTAGACCAAAGAGATCAATATACAAGAGCTCAAGTACTCTTTTAGAAGGAACGTAGGAGATGGAAGGGAAACTTTTCTTATGTTGTTTACATAATTGACATGTAGTGCATGGATGATCCTTATCAAAAGCAACCTTAGGCAAACCCACTACCAATTCCTTTTTGGCTAGTTTGGACAGGAGGCTCATGCTAACATGTCCCAACCTCTAGTGCCATAGCCATGATTCTTCTTCTTTAGACACAAAGCAGATATTCTTTTTCTCATTTTTAATGTTAACAGAATAGACATTATTTACTCTAGGTGTATAAAGAATGAGTTGATTAGACTTACTATCATAGATTGAGCAGCCTCCGAAATCAAATGTGACTTTTCTTCCTTTGTCGCAGAGTTAGGCCACACTTAGCAAGTTGAACTTCAGTCCATCAACTAGTGAGACATCTTCTATTTTTAATTCAGATCCAATGGTTTCATGTCCAATGATCTGTCCTTTTTTATTATCTCTAAAGCTAACTTTACCTCCCTTCTTCCGGGTGAAGGTGATGAAGGCCTTCTCATCACCTGTCATATGCCTTGAGCATCCACTATCAATGTACCAAGTATGTTGATCTACTATGAATCTAAGGCATACCTGCAAAACAGATCAAGTGGGTTTGGGTACACAATCTGATTTGGGTCCTCTTGGGTTAATAACCATATCAGGCCAAGGATTAACATCATAATAACTATTTTTAATCTACATAATTTAGTAATGTGATTATTTTTCCCATAAAACCTGCACCCTATGATGGATCTGTTCTGCTCTTACTTTTTTTATCTTTTTAAGATCTTCCTTCCCATAGTTTCCTCTATATCTGGCTTCTTGTATACTTGTAGATGGCCCGGTGTGTATCCGGAAGCTAGTTGGGGGTGCAACCATTGCTGCATAATTCCTTCTTTATTTGGCAGGTTGCTGATTATAGACTGCATTAGATTTTCCTTTTTGTGCAGTAGTGTATCTTTTAGCTTGGGGTTGCCTACTGACCTCCTTCTCTTTTTGATTGGATGGATTGGGATTTCTTCTGGAAGCTTGCCTTTGACTTCTCCCTTTTTGTGAAGGATCAGATCTCCATCCGGATGCCTCCTTTGTTAGGGCTATTTCTCTATCTAGCCCAATTAGATTGGCACTTAGCATTTGTACTTGATTCTTCAGGTAGTTCTCCTCAAGTTCATCAATTTGCCTTATTGTTCGTATCAAGTTGACATCTTGTGCTAATGCTTCATTATCCTCAGCGATTTCCAACACTTGTCTTCTTAAGGATTTGATCACTTTGGATTTCTTCTTCACACTCTTGATCACAATAGCTAAAGTTCTAGCAAGGTCAAAGTTAGAAGTAGAATTAGAATAAGAGTTTACCTTAGTTTTTGTTGTTTTTTATTCTAGTTCTTCAATTTGCATTGTGTCTTGCTTAGACACATTCTTACCGGATTGCTCTACTTCCGGATAAGTCAGTGGTATGAATGCATAGTTGGCAGTCTCTTCTTCTTCTGTTGAAGATGAGCTACTACTGTCCTCACTGTTGCTCCAGGTGGCCACCATTGCCTTCTTCTTGTGCTTTTTGGTTCTTTAAAGCTTAAGGCATTTTGTTCTGAAGTGGCCTTTCTCCCCACATTCAAAACAGTAAGCTTCTTTTTTCGAATCCTTCTTTTTATCCAGATTCTTATTAGGCATGTCTCTTATAGAGGTCCTTCCCTTGGTCTTCGGGATTTATATTTTTTGGACTTCCTCCTTTCTTTCATTTGAATGAATCTGTTGAGTTATCTAGTTAACAAAGGTAGTTTCTCCTTGGTACTTAAAGATTCTGTGACTTGCTCTTCTTCTCCAAATGTAGCTGATCCGGTGGATTCTACCTTAAGTGCAATAGCTTTCTTCTTCTCTTCAGGCTTCTTCTCCTATTGACTATATCTCTCCAGAGATAGCTCTTGAGTCAAGAGATTGCCAATGAGCTCATCATAAATGTAAAAGTTTAGATCATGAGCTTCCTCAATGGGAGTCTTCTTGTTATCCCACTCCTTGGTGAGACTCTGGAGTACTTTCTTGACCATATCTACTTGAGGAATTTCTTTTCCAAGCCCCTTTATTTCATTCACTAGATTTGTGTATCTAGTGTTCGTACTACTGATTTATTCTTTTGGTTCCATCTTGAAGGTCTCAAGTTTCTGCTAGAGCAGATCAAGCTTGGCCTCTCTTAATTTTCTGCCAAATTTCTTGTGTAGTTTCACATCCGTATATCCTATTAAATTCTATTACACTCAAAGCACAATGAATCATGTTAATAGCATTTTTGTTTTCACGCAATCTCTTATAATCATTTCATCCCATAAGCTCAAGGGCTTTCGGGTGGTTAAACCATCTACCTTATGCATATGCTCATATGGACCATCTTTAATGGCCATCCATGCAATCATGCTTTGAGCCTGAATGAAATTCTTCATCCGATTTTTCCAAAATGTGTAGTGTTCACTGGTTAAGAGTGGAGGTCGGGTAATAGACATACCCTCCGGAAGGAGCTATAAGTTTTAGAAACTCATTTTGATTCTTGAATCAAAATATATGGACCTTTAGCTCGAGATAGTTAGATCTCTAGTTTGAGTACTTGCTCTAATACCACTTGTTGGTCCCTGTGAGGGTCTATATAAGGTCAGAGGGGGGTAAATGACCCTTTTTATGAAATTAACTGACTTTAAAAAGTCTTGTGTAGCGTGTTTGATGGCTTCCGGATGTTATGAATCCGGATGATGCAAATGTGAAATATGATGCAAATATTAATTAAGAGTTAGAGAGAATCAAACATGATGATTTATACTAGTTTTGCCCTGCCTACGTCTAGCCCCCAAAGGTTCCTTCCTTTGATCTTTTCCACTAGTGTGATTTCTTTCCAACTGGCAGAAATCAAGCCTTATAATTTGTCTCCGGATGGTAACCCCTTCCGGATGTAGGATATACCGCTAGAAGCACCAACTCTAAGCTGAGTCCATTTGTCTTTAGCCGGATATACCACTTAGACTTCTACCCCGAATCTAAGCTGAGTCCTATAGGGAGATCCCACTCAAAGTACCTACTTCAAGCTATATCTCAACCTCACTACTCACCCAAGTAGGAGATCTTTTGCACTTTGATTTTCAACAAAGGTTTTGGTTTTGGACTTCCTTAAGTTTATAACTCACTTAGGAATCCCTACAAACTGATTTTCAATGATTTAGTTCTTGGAGGGATTTGTGACTCTGATTGCTTTCTTGTAAATTCTCTTGTTATATACTTTTGTGATATCAATCAGCACCTTCTAAACTTATGAAGCTTCCCTTTTATAGGCTTCTATCATAAATATAGCCGTTGTGGGTTGGTAAGCTGTAATTAATCTTCACCGTTGATCAGGTAAATGTGGCGGTTCCGAAGCCGTTGATCAATCCATTAGATAGTAATTTGACCCGTTTGAATCCTTGGGATTGAGGCTAAAAAGATGTCAGTGATCATTTTCCTTGTTTTTTAGTGTCATAACAACTTTTTTACTAGTTGCTTTTTGGTGTAAGCTCCATGCGCCTCCTTATTGGTCCTGGTGAAAAAGGTTGTTTCTTTTTCTGTCCGGCGTCAGTCCTTTTATCCTTTTTCTGAAAAGTACGGGCTGTCTCTTTTGTCTTGCTCATGGGGAAAGGATCTTTGACTTTGTTAGAACAAAAGGATGGAGGGAAAAGTTATAATTAAAACTTTTCCCATTGTCTTGATATTTGAGTTTTTTGGATGTTTTCAGACTCATTATCACCGGATCTGTCTTAATCCGGATGCTTAGCAATCAGTTCTTTTGGATGCTGATCTTGAATGGTTCAAAGTTTGTTTCCTTTCCAAACTTTAACCGAATGCTCTCAATATATGCTTAGGTACTTGTAGTCTTCAATGGATACCCTTATTGCTGGATCTTGTTCGGATGCTTCCGTTTGGATTTAGGAGATTACATAAGTATTTTTCTTTGAGTTTTTGTTTCTTTCAAACCTGATCTGGATATTTTAATTTAATTGGGATTCCAGATCATTATTTTCCAAGACTCACCGCACTGACTGTGAGCTAATGGGGCAACCAAAGCCGTAAACCAGCTTATCAAGAAAGTTCTCTCGAAGACTACTGCCTCAAGATGTAGAGATTGAGCTGACGAGCTACCATTCACCCTCTAGAGATCTTAATTAAGTGTCAGAATTCCCACGAATTTGAATCCTTTCTCCTTGGTTTATGGTATAGTAACCGTAATCCCAGTCGAAACCAAGATGAAGTCCTTGAGAGTCGCACTAAATCCAAGTCAAAGGGACCCCCATGGACCAAAGCACGGTTTGAATAATTTAAATGGTCTTCAGATGTATCAAAAGAGTGTAGCAAGAGCGTACAACAATCGAGTCGAGCATCAGAAGTTCCCATCAAAGGCCAAAGATCTGATTCCAAAGCAAGCGAAGCTTACCCACACTGACCCAAGGGGGAATATCAGTACAAATTGGGAAAGACCTTATATAATCAGAAAGGTACTCAGTATAAGGACCATGATTGTAGATGGTAACAAATTTGTAAACCCTACCAAACAAAGTGGGTTAAAGCATTATCATATTTACCTAAAAGAATCAAATCCAGAAAAGTGGCACATGAAAACATAAATAAAATCAATCACCCGTCGAGTGGTCCTCTTCTACTCGGGCAAAAATTAAGGTGGATCCCGCTGATTGGTATTCTACAAACCGATCAGGCAAAAGTTGGGGTGCAAAATAGCCCGCTAGACTGAAAACCTGAAAAGGGAGGTCTAGGCAAAAGTTAGGGTAAAGCGAGCAACGAGAGATATGTTGGCTAGAAAACCAGTATAGGCTAGTTAACACCAAATTTTGGGTCAATAGAAATGGTTATCATCATTATGTACTCAAACTTAATTCATTTTATGGAAAGGTCATCTTTACTAAACTCTTATGTTTATGCTTGAATGAATATATTGGGCCCTAAAGGCGAAATGTTGCAAGTAAGTCGAACGAAGGGTTCAGTTCAGTCAATCCCATTCCTCAAAAAGGATAATAAAAGGAAAAAATGCGGATAGACTAAAAACAGCGAGGTCTACACAAAAGCCAGGGAAAGTCCACTGGATTGAAAACCCGAAAAGGGCGGTCTAGGCAAAAATTAGGACATTAAAAGCAAAATGGTAAACAAAGTCTGATAGGCCCAACACAATGTTTGGGTCTATGCAAAAATTAACATAATCAAAATAAAGATAAATGACTGCCATCTATCACATCGAGATATCTGTATTATCGTCACCATCATCAGAGTGCCTGGATAAGTTCTCCAATCTAGTGGATTTGAGGGGCTCAAATCCGTCCTCTACACGTGTCCACTCAATTCTCGACCATGTCCAAGCATCTCGAGTCTGCAATCTCCTCAAATAATCCTTGGTAGAATTCATTGGTAGTGATAGCTTCCAGTCGTTCGTTATCCAGAATCTTGGACTTTGCTTCGTGCACCCCCTTTGTCTTCGACATGCTCGATTCAACAAACAATTTACAGTCAACTCGCCACTTTGAATAACTCTTGTGGAACCTTCTATCACTTGCCATAATAGCTATTTAGAATTCATGGGTCCTGTCTCAGCCACGGTATCCAAACACACGAGCCTCACTTGTACACCGCAACTTCTATAGTTCTCCACCAGGGGCATTCCCACCTAATCTGTGCAACCTCTCTAATCCTCCACCAGGGGCATTATTGTCTTATCTATGCCATAGAGCATTTCCATATATCCTCTCTCTAACAGGAGGCCGGGTCAGATAAGTCAATCGAGTAAGCAACCGAATTGAGCAAAAGTGATTAGGCAAGCAGTCATATAGCTCAGATGTGGACAATGATTAGTCCAAGCAGTTCATGCATTCATGCATTCTTGCATAATATTCATAAATGTCATATCTATTATTCTATGCTAAATTCTACAGCTAACGGAGCATAGAGTAGTCTTCTCGAGCTATCAGTCAATCTCGGTAATTTCTCCGGGCTCCCGAAAATCCTAACTCTTATTTCATTCTTCCATTTTTATTGCTTAATTGAAGGGGCAAAAATATTTTTGTTCCACAAAATCAATTAAACAATAAAAATGCAATTTATATCATTTACTAATGCTTTAAAACTTTCTTGACAGGTATACCATGTGGCAATCCAGATGGACAACCAACCTGATGGATCCTAAAATCAGAACTCAGATTTCCCCTAAGGGCGCTGTGGCACATATACCTAGGGGCACCTCGATGTAATCATCTCGGGCATCTTTACACATTTCCTAAACTGATGTCAAAGATAGGGAATCCAAAAGGTATACCAGCTAGACCCAATGGACACCTCAGCAATTCTCCGGACTCCCAAAAATCCTAGCTCAGCTCATATTTCATTCTTTTGTTTTTATTACTTAATTGAAGGGTCAAAAATAATTTTGTTCCGCAAAATCAATTAAGCAATAACAACGCAACTCATGACAATTGCTAATATCTCAAAACTTCCTTGACAGGCATAATATGTTTAGTCTGACGGCCTTCTCAGGTGTTTTTGGCAAATCCTCTAGTCTGACGATCTCCTCGGGCGTTTTTGGCAAATCCTTTAGTCTGACGATCTCATTAGACATCCTCGACATCTTTTTATGGTGTTCTAGGTATGCATTCTAGTCCAAGGATCTTGTTAGTCATCCCTAGCATACATTTCAATCCAAGCAAGTCTTTCTAGTCCGATGATCTCATTAGACGTTCTCGGTATCTTTCAATGGCATTCTTGGTATGCATTCTAGTCTAGGGATCTCGTAAGACATCATGGCATGCATTTTAGTCCAAGCAAGTCTTCCCAGTCCGATGATCTCGTTAGACATCCTTGGCATCTCTCTATGGTGTTCTTGGTATGCATTCTAGTCCACGGATCTGGTAAAATGTCCTCGGTATATGTTTTAATCCAAGTAAGTCTTCCCAATCCGATGATCTCGTTAGACATTCTCGGTATCTTTCAGTGGTATTCTTGGTATATGTCCCAGTCCATGGGATCTCGTCAGTCATCCCCTGTATACGTTTCAATCCAAGCAGGTCTTCTTAGTCTGATGATCTCGTAAGACATTCTCGGCGTGTGTTTCAGTCCGAGTAAATCATTTTAGTCTAAGGGTCTCTTCGGATTCCCCCGACAATCATCTTAGTAGTCCAACTGCTTCCTCAGATGCTCTTGGTAATTAACTTAGTCCAAAGATCTCTTCAAATGCTTTTGGCAATGCTCAAAGACCGAGGGACTCTTTTGGCACTCTTGGCAAATCCAACCGTAAACAACCAGCAATCTACCTCAAATCCATTAGGGGCGATGAAGGTAATACAGAATCAGAATTTTTAAGTCAATCTGGTTCTTGATAGATCTTTTTATAGCAATCCCAGAAGACAACTGGTTCAAGAATCGGCGTCAGGTATACCTTTCTATTACTCTTTTGTGAGATCATATTTGACCCGTCAAATGGTAATCTCACGAGGGGCAGCCTACGAGCACGGGCTTTTCAGTGACCCATGGAACAATGATGACTTTTTGCTCTAACCTTTTATGGGTCATTTATTCTACCCTTTAGAGTTGAACCACATATGGAAAGCTTCTTTTGATGAATTTGTACCTTTGACTGCGATTAAAAATAATTAACATGCATTTAGAATTAACCGTTATCTTTCTCACGCGTACAGTAATTTTTTTTAGGATTTTCTATAAGGTCCAAACATTTTCAGCAAGTCCCTCTTGTATCGTTGGATTTTAGACTCTTTGAGGATTTCAGAATGTCAATAATCTCCTTAATCGGATAACTGTAGTGAAATTTAGGAGCGTTCGACGTCCAGCCCTAGCCCTAGCCCTAGCCTTCTCTCCCCGATGCCCCTGCTCTAGCAATGGCGACCGGCGCCGTCGCCGGACAGGTACGCCGTGTAGACCACTCAGTGGGCTGCGTGAGCCACATAGTGGGCTACGTGGCTCACGGGACCTAGCATGGTCCCCTATGCCTTGGGGACCATGCCTAGTCTGCATCAAGGGATGCAGCCTAGATCTGGCAGCGTCGCATAACGTAGCCTAGGGCCCGCCGCGTCAGCGACGCGGCCTTGGCTTGGCAGATCCCTTCCCCTGCGTTTTTTTGGGTTTTCTTGCTCTGCAAGTTGGGTTTTGTGATTTTTCCATCAAATTCAAATATTTAGAGGATTGATTATGAAATTTGTGCTTACTAGAGTCTATGAAAACCCCAGAAAGTTCAGATTTGAGGACTTTTGCTCATTTGGAGAAGAAATTCAGATTTTAGAAATTCTTGGGATTTTTAGAAGAAAAGAGCTTCATAAAGCTATGGAAATTGAAATATTCTAGTTTCCTAGGCTTTATTAGGCTTAATTCTTTAGCTTAAAATATTAAAATCAAGTAGAAATCTTAAGTAAAACTGATTTAAATAAGATGTAGGGACTTTTTCCTCACAGAATCACTAAATCCCTCCCTAATCTATCACTATTCGTCGGTATTTCATCACAAATTGTCACAAAAGCTCACCAAAGGTTGGTTTACATCTCAAGAATGCATTCACGGCCTTTACGTAACCATCTGAGTTCCAATCTATCTCCTTAAGTTATTTATTGCTTTTTGCTGTGATTTTGGTTGGTTTCCGGGCATTTAGCCCTTGTTTTCGCCTTTTTGTGACTTTCCGATGAGATTCCGAAAGACTGCTCCGGTGATCGGTAGGCCGCCTGAGTGACGCGGTGGACCGACTCAGTGAGTCAGCCAACCACGTCGCTCAGTCGGCCTACGTGTCGCTCAAGCGGCCAGTCACTTTTTCGCTGGATTTTCTTGGGTTTTCCACCCAAAGCTAAAAGATCAAAGTTATTTCAACCTTTTAAGTCCAAATCTACTGGAATAATATAGGAAACGACTTGAAATGTCAATAATCTTGGGTTTTCAGGTACAAAAATGTCGATTCCAGCCTGTTTAGATACTTTTTCCGGTTGGCCACTTTAGTGCGCAGTAGGCCGACTGAGTGACACCTAGGCCGACTCACTGAGTTGGTCTACCGTGTCATTCAAGCGGCCTACCACCTCACTGAGTCGGTCTACTGGCAAAAAATGTCCAAAAGGTCCGTGTTTGTTTTATTTTGTGTTTTTAACCCTATTTTATCATTTTCTTGTGTTTTTTACCCCGATTTCCACCTGAAAATTTTTTGAAAAATCATATATAATCTATAATATCATAATATATTTTTTATCTATTTTTCATGATATATTAATTATTTAATTTATTAAATTGTCTTTTAATGGCCTAAAAATGGGGTTTTTTAGCTAAATAAATCTTGCATAATAGTTAAAAAATTCCAAAAAAATATTTTCTATATTTTCCTTATTATTTTAGGTTGTTTAGTTTATTTTTATTGATCATAAGGTTGTTTAGATGCTCATTTAAATGTCCGATAATTATGTTTTAGCCCCCAAAAATCCAAAAATATGTTTTCTCCATGATTAGATGTTTATTTGCTGTCGTTTATTTATTTATACCTTATTTGTGATTTTTCTCATATATATTTTGTCTTGTTTGGAGCTGGGTCTGAGTTGGTAAGCTCGGTTAGGACCCGGTTTCTCCCTTTTATTTATTTACTCGCTTTATTTATTTTCCCGTATCAGAAAAAATGTGTAGGTTTTTTGTCAAGCCATGTAAGAATTTATTTTCTTGCTTTATTTACTGCTTTTGTATGATGTATGGCCATATAAACCAAAAACTCCAAACATTAGACCGATTTAAATCGCATAAGAACTGAAATCACTCTTATTAAAATGTAAACAGTTTGATTTAAAATTTGAAAAGTAAGCTACATCATCCGAACTTGGAATCTCTGTTTTAAGGTACGGTCTAACCACCCGGTGGGAATATCGTACCCAAATTCCCAGTGGAGCTTAGCCGGGTGGCAACTCTATTTTTAAATATGGGATTTCAAGTCTCGTATCCCTTAACATGCAAATTGGACTTAAATTCAACATCAACATCGATTTCGCCAATCCATCTTTTTATCACGTTAAAATAAGGATCGATCCTCCGGCTCGCTTCGCAGCGTTTGTTATTTCCCCCCATGCTACGCATCTCACAAGGTCCTAGCAGGAAAAAGGTCGTCCGCTCACACTAATAGCCTCTTAGATCTATCCCTATAGATCTTTATACCTAGTATAAATGCTACTTCGCCAAGGTCTTTCATGGAGAATTTTCTTGACAACCACACTTTAACATTTTGAAGAAGAGAAATATCGTTTCCTATCAGTATAATGTCATCGACATATAATACTAAGAAAACGACTGCACTCCCACTAACCTTCTTGTAAACACAAGGCTCATTTATGTTTGGATAGAAATCCAGTTCATGGATTGTCTGATCAAATCTTATATTCCAACTCCTACATGCCTGCTTAAGTTCATAAATGGATCTTTGTAGTTTGCATACCTTATAGCCATTCTGAGATGTAAAACCCTCAAACTGTGCCATATACACATCTCGGTCTAGATACCCATTTAGGAATGTTGTTTTAACATCCATCTGCCAGATCTCATAATCATAATAAGCAGCAATGGCGAGGAGTATCCTTATGGATTTAAACATGGCCACCTGTGAGTAAGTTTCATCATAGTCAATACCTTCACTAACCTTGCCTTATAGGTAATCATATTAACATCCATATCAGTATTCTTCTTGAAGACCCACTTGCACCCTATCATTCTAACCTCTTATGGTGCAACAACCAAATTCCAAACTTGATTGTCATACATGGAATCCATTTCTGACTTCATGGCTTTAAGCCATTTATCAGAATCTGAGCTTTTCATTGTTTCATCATAGGTTCTTTGTTCATGATCCTCCATCAGATATAGTTCCTTATCATCAGTGATGATAAAACCATATCTATCGGGACCTTTATGAACATGACCTGAGCTTCACAATGCTTGTGTCTCAATAGGTTGTTCTTGGATCACACTTTCTTGTGTATCTAGACCGGGGTCAATCAGCTGATTATCTGTTTCTTCCTCTTGAACCTCCAGTTCAATACTATTCCCACTATCTTTTGCAAGTAAGTGTTCCTTTTCCAAAAAGTGAGCACTCCGAGACACAAATACATTTTATGCTTCGGGTAGGTAAAATAAATATCCAATAGTTTCCTTTGGATATCCAATGAGCAGACACCTGTCAAATTTGGTTCTTAGCTTATCTAATGTTATCCTCTTTACCATGGCAGGATAGCCCCATACTCTAACGTGACTTAAAGATGGCCTTTTATTACAACATCTTTTGTAAGGTGTAAAATCAACTGATTTAGAGGGCACTCTGTTTAATACATAAACCGTGCTCTCTAGTGGATATCCCCAAAACGATTTGCTGAGATCTGCTTGGCTCATTATAGATCGAATTATATCTAATAAAGTTTGATTCCTCCTCTCAAATACTCCATTATGTTGGGGCATATAAGGAGGGGTCCACTGGGGAACTATTTCGTTTTCCTTTTGATAATCCTGAAACTCCTGTCTTAAGTACTTTCCACCTCGATCAGATCAAAGTGCTTTAATACTTTTCTCAAGCTGTTTCTCTACTTCAGTTCTGAATATTTTGAACTTTTCAAAACTTTCAGATTTGTGCTTCATTAAGTATAGATAACCATATCGTGAATAATCATCAATAAAGGTTCTGAAGTAGGAGTATCCTCCTAGTGCCTGAACACTCATTGGACTACACACATCAGTATGTATAAGTTCCAATGTACTCGTGGCTTGTTCACCCTTTCCTTTAAAGGGCAACTTTGTCATTTTTCTTGTTAAACAAGGTTTGCAATCACCATAAGACTCCAAGTCTATTAGCCTTAAGTCACCTCGCTTATGCAGCTTAGTCAAGAGATCCTTGTTTATGTGTCCTAAATGACAATGCTATAAGTAGAAGGAATTATCATTATCTAATTTAACTTTCTTTACATTGTTTATATTAAAAAATTCTATTTATTATCAAGAACACAAATGCCACCATTCAACATCCCATAACCATAAAGAACATTATTCAAGCGAATCTGACAATTATTATTCAAAAATAAATTTCAAATCATTCTGCTGCTAAACACGCAACATATACAATATTCTTAGTAACACTCGGAATGTAGTAACAATTATTCAAAACTAAAACAAGTCCACTTGGCAAAATAAGATTAAAGCTTCCTACGGCTAATGCAGCAACTCGGGCTCCATTTTCCACACGTAGGTCCATCTCCCCTTTTGCAAGTCTTCTACTGTTCCTTAGTCCCTACACAGAAGTATAGATATGAGAACCATAACCAGTATCTAATACCTAAGTAGGTTCACGCTGAAAAGTAGCATAGTTTTCAATTACAAACATACCTGAAGTAGATGCCTCTAAAGGCTTCTTCTTCAAATGTTCAGAACCAGGAGCTTTGCAATCCCTCTTCCAATGTCCCGGTTTCCCGCACTGGAAACAGATATACTTGGATATCTTCTTTTCTTTCTTCTTACTGATTCTTTTCTTGCCACCAGTGCCTACTTCTTTTTCTTAGAAGCCTTGCCTTCCTTGACCAATAGTAGTGGTTTCTGATCTTTCTTGATATGAGGTTCTACTATCTTCAGTATGTTAATTAATTCTGGGATAGTAGAATTAATCTTATTCATGTAATAGTTAATCACAAAGCCTGAGTAACTATCTGTTAAGGACATCAACACAAGCTCAATGCTTAAGTCATGATTCATCTTGAATCCCAATCGATTCAGCTTCTCAGGCTATCCCAACAGTATTAGTACATGCTAAGAGGCAGAGGTGCCTGCCTGCATCTTGGTTCCAAAAAGGAGTTTGGAGGTCTCATACCTCTCTGTCCTTTCCTGCTCAGCAAAGAGGTCCTCAAGATGGAGAACCACATCCTCTAAGGTCATGTTCTCATGTTGTTTCTGAAGCTCAGGATTCATGGACCCCAATATTATGCATATTACAGTCTCACGGTCTTTCCTGTGTTTAAACCAAGCATTATGTTCCACATGATCCTCAACATCAAGTTCAACAGGGAAAATTTCATCCAAAACATAGGAGATTCCCTAAGATCTGAGAATTATTTTCACAGCTCGGAACCAATCAGAAAAGTTCAAGCCATTCAGTTTTGTGTCAAGTAACAAACGGATATTAACATTAGAAGTCATTTTCAACCTAAGATATAAGAAAAGAAAATTGTTCATATTTTAGTTTTAGTACATGCATTTAATATAAAGTCTTTTAATTAATTACATTTGTCCTACTATTTTCTTCGAAATTTATAATAGCCCATTCTATTGAATTCGGGAATTTTAGCCCAGCTAAATTTCCTAGTAGGTAGCATCTATAACTAGTCTATTATGACTCCTAATTTTATGAGTCAAGTCATATTAGTAAGTTATAGTTGGAATCTCATCCATTTGCATCGTATGCAATTGCTAATACATTCAAGTTCCCTAATCCTAAGGGACGTGTGCTCTTATTTTAGCATCTCCTTGAATATGTCTTAGTCCTGCGGCTAGTCCCCAATTTTATGGTAGACTACCCAGTGCTATTAAGGCAGACCCTATCTCAATTTTTATAACCGATCAATGTGGACTAAAAGGAACACTTTGCACAGCACTTTGATAGCCCAAAGAGGTCGTATTATAAATTTGAGTAAGGAAGACTATAACTTGCCTTAATATATTTTTTTGGTAGAAAAGATAACAAGAACACCACGAAACTAGATGGCACCTAGTCTCGAAAAAGAGACACCCATGGCATCTTGACAAATGATCTCATGAACACCATGCACTGGTTCCACAAAAATAGAAACTCTAATCGACAAAGAGGCCCCAAATGCAGCAAGAAAGTCTGCAACCCGATTACCCTCCCTATATACATGCTTGAGCTTCACCGTCCAATCCCGCTCAAGGACCCGTTTGATCTCATAAACAATGTTATAATTAGAATTAATACTGGGATCATCTTTCTTTAACACATCTATCACGTACTTACTATCCACTTCCACCTATAAAAGTCATACCCCAAGCTCCCAAGCCATTAAGAACACTTCAGAGCTCCGCACGGGCAACCGAACAAACACCGATGTTCCTCGCATATCCCTTAATCCATTTTCTAGTCCAATCCTATAATACACCACCCAAAGACGCTCTAAAATCACCCCCTCGAACTGAACAATCCGAGTTGAGCTTGACCCAAGCTCCCATAGGTGTCGTCCATCCCACAAGCTGTAACTCTTGATTAACAACTTGCCTCAAACCCGCATTCTCTATCCTATTCCAAGCCACCACCATACTCGATGCTTGTGCAAGAATTGAAGAATTAGAGAGATCATCATTCACAAATACAAATAAATTGCGTCTTTTCCAAACAAGCCAAGAGACAATCCCAAACAACATACCCCAATTATAACTCCCAAATTTTCTCGTGGACCACAAGTTTACACTCATCCACTCTACAACATCGCCATTCAAAAATTCCTCTACATCACTTCTTCCCACTAGAGTTTCCCACAACTCTCTAACTATCTAACATTCACGAAAAATATGAGAGATGCTCTCACATTAACCACAACACCTACTGCATATTAGATCAGTAGTTAGATATCATCTTTCCCTCTCTTCATTAGTTACCAATTGCCCCCTAAAGCACAACCACAGGAATGATTTAATACGTTCAGGACAATGCCAATCCCATATAGCTCTCCAAACATTACTTGAGTCACTTCCATGGTTCTCTACAAGCTGGCTATAAGCTGATTTAACCGAGAATTGACCTGATGAGGTTCCAAGCCAAAAACATTTGTCAAACATGGCCCCCTCTCTAGGAACTCGATAGGCCGCAATGGTTAATAGAACCGAACAAGGAAGCTTGTTTTTTAACTCATCCCACTTCCAATCCCCATTATCCCAAAGAATATCACTAACCTTAAGGGTAAGGTCATCAGAAGAGAGCTGGCATGTTGATAACAACTTTAAAGGTCCAAGTTCACCTATCCACGCATCAGACCAAAATTTAATGTCCTCTCCATTCATCACACTCCATTTAACCCCAATCATAACATCATCTCTGACCTTAACTAGAGCACATCAAGTTTTTGATACCTGCTGCCCATGCCGAATAACTGCCTCCGAGAAGCTATTACACTGATACTTCCCTAGCATCACCCTCACCTATAGTGAATTTCCCTTAGATAACAACGCAAACCCTAGCTTCATGAGGAAGGCAAATTCATCACTCTACGCTTTCTAATCCCTAAGCCACCATCGTACAAAGGTTTGCACACCTCATCCCAATTTACTAGATGAATTTTCCTTGCCTCACCATTCCCCCTATAAGAACCGTCGAATAATCTCCTCAATACGGCCACACACTAGCTCCGGTAATCTATTCGTTTGCATCGAATAGTATGGAATCGAGTAAAGGACCGACTTAATAAGGGTCAGTCGACCAGCTAGGGATAAAGAACAAGCATTATAATCATTCAATCGCGCTGTAATCCTATCAATAAGTCCCCAAAACCTACCACTCTCCGAACGCCCTTCTGTTAAAGGAATACCTAGATACGAACCAAGGGAATTGGACACCCAGAAGCTGATTCTACCAGCAATGTCATTTTTCAAGCCCTAGAGACATTGATGAGAAAACAATACTAGATTTTCCCATGCTCACCTTGGCACCCCAAAATCTAATATAGTTGCCAAGAACCTTACGCACTTATTCAATCTATCCATGACAGGCCTCACCAAACAGTAGCATATCGTCTGTAAAGAATAAATGTGTCAAGGCCGGACCACCACAGCTTAAAGTGATCGGCCTCCACAACCCCCCATTCACCATGCATCTAATCCCATGTGTAAGACGGTCCATACAAAGAACGAAGAGATACGGAGACATCGGGTCCCCTTGCCGTACCCCCCTACTCGGAGAGAAAGAGTCAGTAAGCACACCATTCCAAAGAATCTGCATTGAAGAACTAGATAAACAATTCATGATGACTCTAACCAGGCTTTCAGGCAAACCAATGTCCTCCATCGTGTCCTTAATAAAACTCCACTCCAACCTTTAGATCAATCTTCATAGCCATCCAACCAACACAGCCCACCCTTACAGAATGCATAATCTCTTGAGCTATAAGGATATTATCAGTGATGTGCCTACCAGGGACAAAACTTGCCTGAAAAGGGAGGACAATCTTATCCATAATCACTTTTTGCCGATTTACAATGACTTTAGTCACAATTTTATAAAGCACCGTACACAAGCTAATAGGCCTGAACTCTGAGAAGTTTTAAGGATTGTTCTTCCTCGGGATAAGAACAATAAGGGTACGGTTCACCCGCTCATCCATCAGACTTCCCTCAAAACACCTCCTAACAAAAGCACACACATGAGGACCCACATCATGCCAAAACTGATGGTAAAAGCTGGCCTAAAAACCATCATGTCCTAGAGCTTTCCATGGCTGCATATCAAAAAGAGCAGAATCGACTTCCTCATCAGTAATCACCGCCCCCAAGACCTCCAAGTCAGCCTGAGAAATAGTTGGGAAGCAGCTCCTAAAATGCCCCTCACGTTCACCCTCCTCACAGTCCATACCCTCAGTCGAGTACAGGCCCCTAAAGAACTCTCTTGCTTCAGAACAAAGCCTATCCTCATCAGAACACTCATCCACCAATCAAAACCTCCCCGAGAGGAAGAACTAAGGAGCCCTGAGAAGCTGCTAGACCATTCCAATAGCCCCACCCAAAAATATAAACTAGAGGTGCTCGAATAAAATTAAGCTCCTCAAAAATAACTTGTTCAAGTTGACCTTTACATAGGATTTATTCTTGAACTTGGTACGATTTGAAAGGGAGCATGGAGAAGCCTATGGGTCCACAGGTTGACCCACCCACAGCGTGCATAGCACGCTGCATGGGGCTTGCGCAAGGCAGGCCCTGCCTTGCATGATAGTTGGGCCTCGCGGAGCGCCATTGGGCTACGCCTGGGGCAGCCCATTTCCATGGGTTGCCGCGCACCCGAGCCTGTACAAAATATATTTTGTACTCTAAGTCCAATTTAACTCGCCAAGGCAAAATATCCTTTTATTCCCTTTCAAATAAATATTTATTTTATGACCCTAATAAATTAGTTACCGGTCAAAATAAATATCTTGGCTCATCTAAAATGATCTAATCAATTTTAACCAATTAAATAATAATCTCATTATTATTGTGTTATATTTTCGTAATAGAATAAATCTATTAATTCTTTACTTAGTCCAATGAAGGGACAATGTGTGTGACCTTATAGGATCCCGAAGTATTGAGCTGTTAAGGCTTAACCAACCTTTGTTCCATTGGAACCATTGGCTTGAGGTTCTAGACTGTGAATAGAACTCGATTACCTTAAACGACTGTAGTATGCCTCTAGCAAGGGTCTACAATCCCCCATTACTCGGAACGTCATTTGTGCTTATGACTTAATCCCGGTTAATGCAATAGTTATCCAATGCGATGAACTCCTTCCATTCTTTAATATTAGTACCATCTGGTTTATATGGTTTGGTTAAAGTGTTAACCCATTAATAGCAAGGTTGCTCCAAGCTATCCCAGTTATTAACTTTTTACCGAAGTATATTGCCTTTTACCATATTATGTTTGACTAGAAACTATTTTTATCAAACACATACTCTGATCAGAGGTTTATAGCAACCATCACTTCAATAAGCGGCCAGGTATAACTACTTAATATATCCGAAGTGATGGATTCTTTTCGACTACATAGCTTACCAACGTGTTGTCATCACTATACCCGTAACCACCCGTGACACCCTAAATTAATGAGTGTATGGAAATGGCCCAAAGTATAGTGATGGCACCACACAAGATAACTAGCATCTCAAGTATAAGGATATTCGCAAAGCTTATTAAATGAAGACACTAACACATTGATATATATACCAAGTGTTTACCTTACTATGGTCTCCAATATATCTCCCAGATATATCCATGTGTCAAACTTAAGGCACCACCTTCAGTCCTTAGGAGATTGACTGCTTGGACCCTTTCCAAGAAAGTTGACCACATGCTAGTCTATACGCTTCATCAATATCCTTTCTTGATGAAACTATGACTAGGGATAGGTTAGACATAATCATAATTACACATGAACCAAGTCTCACTAAGTATAGTCCAACTATAATTTCTCTGACTTCATGTTATGATAAATCAAGGAATTTTGTATACATACATCAATGAATATATTTTAACCAGCCATAATACATTTATAAGCACATCGATATAAACAAAAGATTAAATGCCTTTATTAATTAAACAAATTATTCATACTATTACATAATTAAGATATATCGCCCTAATTACCTTAAGGGCATACATCATATCTAACAACTACGGTCTCCAATAGATCTTCCAGATATATCCATGTGTCAAACATAAGGCACCACCTTCAATCTTAGGAGGTTAACTGCTTGAACCCTTTTCCAAGAGAGTTGACCACATGCTAATCTTACTGCTCCATCAATATCCTTTCTTGATGAAAGTATGACTAAGGATAGTTTAGACATAATAATAATTGCACATGAAGCAGGTCTCACTACACATAGTCCCACTATAATATCTCTCACTCCATGCTATGTATTATGTCAAGGACCTTTGTACAAAGATATCAATGAATATAATTTAACCAGTCACAATATATATGTACACATCGATATAAACAAAAGATTAAATGCCTTTATCAATGAAACAAACTGTTCGTACCAATACATTATTGAGATATATCGTCCTAATTGCCTTAGAGGCATACACCATATCTAACAAAAACATATATGGTAGTGATTATTTGCTAGAAAGATTGCTAAAATGGTAGAATTTTTGCACTTAGTGGAAAGCTTTTTCTATCTTTGATGGTGGTAGAGTTCCATATGTAGTTCTTGATATGTGGTTGTTTGTACCTTGGCTCCCAAGTACAATATTGCCCGTTCTCTCAAAACAACTCTCTTCCTTTAAAGCCATTGGATCTTCTGTTAGACTTATTTTTTTCGTTAGATACAGCAACAGTAGACTCTACAAACTTTTGTAACTTTTAGTCATTTTCTTACACACTGTTGATCCTACAAGTTTGCACGTGGCAGGGGGCTGAAAGTGGTTTTTGTCTCTAAGTTGTCAACTCACCTTCACCTCTTTATAATGAGTGTTATCCCCTTTTTGTACTTGTCAAACATCGTATCTTTTTTATTTACAAGGATCAATACTCTACTTTTAGTTGATTGTCTTCATGTGAGTTGCATTACTTTATTTTGATATACATGTTGGCAATCCTTTTTGGTGAGCTTCTGAATTTTTGTTTCAAAACAATTGTTTCTTTTTCTTATATGTTTTGTCTTGTTTTGGGATTCTGACCACTTGATTTTCTTTGTATGCAAAATGTTCTTTTCTTTGGAGCTTGACGTTACATTTTTTTAAGAGAGTTTCGCTTCCCAAACAACATTGTCTTCTAAGGAAAGCTTGGCTTCCGAAACCTTAATTTTTTGTTATCTTCAAAACTCTATTATGATTACAGGTTTCAACATTATTATTATTATTATTATTATTATTATTATTATTATTATTATTATTATTATTATTATTATTATTAAAAAGAAGGGTATCATTATCATCTAAAGTTTACTCTCCAAACCTATTATCATCGATGATGTTGTCGAGTATCTTTCTCCCGATTTGTAATCCCTTAGCTGCTTTGGCTGTCTCTTCTAATAAAAAAGTTTACTCTCCAAAATGTGGAATTGGATCTGCAAATTCCTTAATTGAGTTAAAATTTCACTTTTTGGCATCTGAAGTACAAATATTACGATTTACAAATGAAATTTTGAAAAACATTTGGAATTCATTGGTTATGATATATTATTGAGCTTTATATACGGACTGAGTATTTAGTATCCTTTCCGTTTGGATATTTGACACATATGCACTTTTTAATATTATACTCCCTCCAGTTTTTATTGTCTTTGTAACTCTTTTTTAGTTCTCTTTTTAGTTGTCAATTTATATTATCAATGCATTTTTTAACATTTTTTCTCTAATTTGCCCATGTATTAATGATGAGAGAGATTGTGTATAAATAAAAATTATAAGTTGGCAAGTAAGAATAAAGGGAACATTTATATAAAAATGTAAGGGATAGATTAATTATTTTAATAATTTAATAAATATTTTTTAATATGGATGATTCGATTAAATGGATATTAAAAAATAGATAGAGGAAATAACATATAAAATACCCACGTGTCAGGCATCCAACCCATATAAAATTTCCCTATATTATTCGTTCCACGTGTTTGACATGTCAAATTAAAAGAATTTCATTTATTTTACATTTTAAAAAAAAATTTGTCTCATATGGGCTTACGATAATAACAAAGAAAACCCTTATCCCATCTCGTCTAAGTGTGGACTTCAACCTATGACCTCTAGAATCACAGTTTCAAGACTCAACTACTAGACCAAGCATTTACCACTTCATTTATTTTACGTTGTTAAAACATGAAAATTTTGAAAAACAAAAAGTATTAAAAAATGAAATTACTACACAAGTTCTGATAGTCATTATGCTATTTATTTTAATTTCTATGAGAAGATGATGATTTTTTGAAGAGGTTAGCTATTGAATTTAGGACCTTTTAACATTATATTGAGTGATGTATTAATTGAGCTTACACCTAATTGGTCGTTTTAATTTCTCTATATTTTATTTTTACCAAATTCTTTTAAAATATTCAAAGTTTTCACATTTTTATAACATCTTCACTCATCTCAATTGTTCAATTATGCATTTATTTTTCAATTTTTGATATTTTTATTTTTAATTTCATTTATAATCATTAGATTTTCTTTTAGTTCATATTATGATCACATGTGTCATAAAGTTAAAACAGAACCATGAGATACGAGGCTTTGATTTTTCGAAGAAAGAGGTCTACAAAATTAGGCGGATAGAAAGTCCAATGAGATTTTATGTAGAAATGGAAAGTTATCCTTCAATTGGCTCATAAATGAACCCCAATTGAGCACAAAAATGCAACACCAGCCATTTTACCCACATGCTACAAAACTACCAACTACTTACGCCCTTGCAACTCCTTTATACCTTCAACAATTCCACAAGGGACTTAAATACCCTTTTCGGGTCATGTTTTATAATTTAAATACTCTTTTGCTATCTGATATTTAGAAATTATTGATTTAGTGTCTAACTATTCAGTTTTTGCTTATTCGGTATCCAATATATACAATATTTGCATATTTGGTAAATGACCAATTTAATTGTAGCAGCACATTAAGCATTCATCTAACAATGTAAAAAACGCGAAACATATCTTGTCATTTGGAGTATGAATATGATTTGTTGATCATGCATAGAATTGTCGGCCCTCGGTGATCCATTAAGGCCCTTGTTCTTTTTAGCTTCTGAAAGCTGAACTAAACTAAACTGAAGTTGGTTGAGCTGAGTTGAACTTATTTTAATGTAAATTTATAACTATGCATAGTTGAATTGAACTAACTTGGAGTGGTCTAAACAGAACTGAACTACATTTAATTGCAGTCCAAGAGAACAGAGCCTAAGTTGTCATACTAAAATTGAATATATCAAACACCAAATAAATAGATAAAAAATAAATACGTTATACACCATATAGACAATTTCAGTATGTCATACACCGAAAGAGCATTTGAAATATCAAACATGACTCAAAATAATATTTAAGTCTGTGACGCAGTAGTAATTTAAAAAAACAAATATACCATCCATCTCCATAGCTAATATCCATTATCCGCCGTTGCTTTTCTAAACACATGCATTTACACAAGATTTCTAAACTAAATATTCAATCCAATGTTTTTATTTTTATTATTATTTTCATATCATTCATTCTAAATCAAAGTTGACCAAATGAACAGTTTATACCACAATGAAAAGGAATGGGATGGCCGACCATATATTAAAAATAATTACATAAAAACGAAACCTAACTGTAAGCCCTCCATCACCCTATCTTCCACTTTCCCAACCATTTAATTAATTTCCCACATTTTCCTATTGGCCATCTCTCCACCTGTCCCTATTTCTGTTTCAAGTTTCAACACGTCACCGTTTTGATATATTTCCTGTTCTCTAAATTTGGTCTTCATCACCGCTCTGCTGACTTCCTAATTCTGCGGATCTAATTATTACATAGATATCCCCAAACTATACCATAAATACGGTTCACAAATAAATATAAAAAATTATACTAAGAAACTTGTTTCATTTAATTCCTTTTACACATATAAGTAGATGTCAAGAGGCATGCTTATGTATTGTTGAGTTAGAAGTTTTCTAGAGAGAGAGAGAGTTAGTTAAAAAAAACAAGAAGCCAAAGTTGCATTCTTTATAACATTCACTTCTTCTTTTCAGCCCATTTTCTGGGAAATATTACGTTTACCCTTTTCTAGTCTTTACCCATTTTGGTGCTTTTCATAAAAAAAAAATTTGGATTACTTTCAAGAATTAAATTAAATCGAGAAAATGGTTGCTCCTCTGTCTTCTTGGCCATGGGAGGGCTTTGGCATCTATAAGGTATTATTATATCTTTTCTATTGGATTAATTTAATCCTACGAAGCACCCCAGTTTCCTAGCCTAAATTTTTCCCCTTTCCGTGTCGTGCTACGTAGATTTATTCTATCTACTGATGAATTGAATTAATGCATTACTATTATTTTTAATTGTTTAAATGTAGTATCTGCTGTATGGACCGTTAATTGGGAAAGTGATGCATTCAGTAATTGAAGATGGGAAAATCAAGGATGATTTGTTTCTTCATATTTTGATCATTTGTTTTCTTAGAGAAGTTATTCACTGCTTATGGAGTTCTTTTGTTAACATGCTCTTCCTCAATTTCAACCGTCGGATTGACAAACGAGGCTATGATTTCAAGCAGATTGATAAGGAGTGGGACTGGTAAATTGTCATTTTTAGTCCCTTAATTAATTTTATTTTTTTTCAGTTTGGAGGAGATTAAATTAATTTAATTATGGAACTGATTTGCAGGGACAATTTCATTATTCTTCAAGCTTTGATAGCATCTTTGGCTTGTATTATGTTTCCAGTATTAATTGAAAATGTTCCAGTCTGGAATTCAAAAGGGTTAATTGCAATTTTAGTTCTACATATGGGAATTTCAGAGCCATTATATTACTGGATTCATAGATTGTTCCATGGGAATCTTCTGTTCAACAATTATCATTCCCTTCACCATTCATCTCCAGTTCTTCATCCTTTTACTGGTAAAATTATTATTTATTATTGGATAGGTGACTAAGTAATATTATTTTTTCATACTAATTTCACTCGTAAGTGATTTTTTTTTTTAGAAAAAGGGAAAGAGACGTGTGTAACTATTAGAAATAGACTCGGCACTAACCCGTCAACCCGCGAGGCCCACCCATACCTGTTTTTCATAAGTTGGGTTTGGACAAATTAATTGGAAATTGGTCCGACCAGACCCAAACCCAAATATGTCTGAATAAAGTATGGATGAGCTTGGTTTTAGTCCTAAAACCCATGTCCAACCTGAACTAATAATAAACATATTAAATAAATATATCTATTTATTATTTATAACACTAATAATTATTAAAAAATTTAAATTTTTTTGCAAAATTTAGCATTAAAACTCAATTGTTAAAGAAAAATCTCATTGTTATGTACAAACTTTTATTTCCACATTCATATCAATATTATCAAAATTATATATCATTTTGCTACGGTATGTATAAATAATACTTTAACTCTATACTAGTAAAATGCAATACGTTTCTATTTAATTGTTTTTAGCAAAGATTTTGTATTCCTTATAGTGTGATTCCAAAAGTAAAGATTAGGAGTGAAATTAATGTTTTTGTCCTAATATTACACATAATCATTGTTTTTATCTAAAGTTCATTAATAATGATTTGATATTTGTCCATGAATTATCATTATCTTGTGTCTCACGCTAATTGTCATTTATGTGAAACAGGTGCAACAGCAACGTTTTTGGAGCATCTTTTGTTGAGCATCATTATTGGAATTCCAATAATTGGGTGTTTTTTTATGGGATATGAATCAAGAATTACAATATATGGTTACATTTTAGGATTTGATTTCCTAAGATGTTTAGGGCATTGTAATGTCGAAATTATTCCAGATTGCCTTTTCGAAATTCTTCCATTCCTCAAATATCTCATCTACACGCCCTCGTAAGTAATATATACTGATTTTTTTTTTATCTAAAATCAATTCTTTTGATTCATTTCATTTTATTTTTATGCATTTGGTTAATTATTTTTCTAGTCAAGAATTATAAAATACTCTCAATAATTAACTATTTAGCTTAAATTATGTTAATAATTCCATGCTTATTTTGAAAGACTTACCTTGTGAATACTAATAATTAATTGAAGTGGTAGAATATTTTTATAGTTATATAGTTGGTTAATTCAGATATTTGTTTTCTTTATCCAAGAGAAGTAGAGATATTTATTCAAGGTATAGAAAGTTGGGGAGAATACTGATTTTTCCATTGAGAAATTATGTAATGTCACTATTATAGATAGGTTTGAGCATCCATGTACAAATTAGGCCCCTTCTTCCAACTGTCTAATTTAATAAATAACCGGTATAATTAATTATACCATTTGGCCTGACTCAGTTGGTTGGTAGGTGGAAGATTAATTACAAAACAAATTATACAAAAACTAAAACCAAAATTGTTTATTGCAAGTGTAATTATTTGTTGGCGTAGTCAGATTGAATATGTAACTCTTGATGTTGTTTATTCAAGTCACCCATGAGAGAGCCAAGTGGTGATTTTTCTTTGAATTTGTTGTAAGTGCAGTTGTGCAATTTTTTTTAAATTATTACAATTATTTATAATTCTTAAAAAAATTGCTATTGTTTATAAGCTTTTTTTTTGCAATTAGGTATCACAATCTGCATCACAAGGAAATGAGCGGCAATTTCTGCTTATTTATGCCTGTATTTGATGCGATATTCAACACTCTAAATAAGAATTCTTGGAAAGTACACAGTGCCAACTCATCAGGTAAAATTCACAAATGCATTCTACATAAATATATAAAATTAAAATTTTTTTTGGTGCAATATATAATATTATTGCTTGAAATAAGTCAAATATAGTATGCAGAAAATCAATTGAACATAAATTTGTGCAAGGCCCAGCTGATGTTGGTGTATAGTTTCCCATAAATCTTATTAAATCAAAAGAAGTACGATTTCATAATCTGAACAAAGAACCAGTTCTGAAAATGACTTGCCTCGCTTTTTATTGCATTTATTTACTATTAAATATTAACAAAGAGTTGGTTGATAGTTAGGGTAAGTTAAGAATGATGTCAAGGGTTCTAGCCATGTTGTACGTATGCAAAAAGATTCAAAGATCACTTAAGTAATGTGAAACGCTGCTACAGATTTTGGATTTTTTAAAGTTAGAGTGAATTTTAGAAATTTATTGAGTTTGAATGATTGAGATTTGACTATATTGTAGACTTCACAAATTACTAAAATTAAATCTCAACCATTAAAATTGAATGGATGACTGAAATGTACAACTTTACCATTTTAAACTTTAGAAAATTCAAATCTAGTCCTATATATGTTACATGTAGGGTGAACTTCAAAAACATGTCATGTGGTTTGGTCATTTTTCAAAAAGATGCTTGTGGAATATTTTTTTTCAAAATGGTGCATGTGGTTTCATAAGTTTTCAATAGAATGCTTGTGGTTTGAAAATTAGCTGCTACACCAGTTATTTCAATAAATTCAATATTCCTATATTTTAATTATATTATTTAAGAATTATATACAAAGATTAGAGTGGTATTCGAAAAATTTTCATTTTGTTATGATTTTTTAAAGTTATAATCAATTTTTAATTAAAAAAAATATTAATACTTCTCAAAAAATTCTAAAATTTATCACTATGGTAGATTATATTTTCTTTAACTAAGCTGTAAAATTTCACTTCAAAAATGACATTATTACCCATCAAAATGTGATTTTAAAATTTTAAAAATCTTTTTTTTACAAACTTTTAAAACCACAAGCATCCTTTTGGAAAAAATATTCCACAAGCACATTTTCGAAAAACGATCAAACCACAAGACATATTTTTTAAGTTTACCCTTACATGTATATTAGTACTAAATTAGAGTAAGTGATTTGATTGAGAACTATAATAGCGTATATTGGTTGGTTAAATTAATGCAGAAAAGAAAGGAAGGGTACCAGATTTCGTGTTCTTAGCACATGTGGTAGATGTATTGTCATCAATGCATGCCCCGTTTGTGTTTAGAGCTTACGCGTCTTTGCCATATACACCCAGATTATTTTTGGTGCCTGCATGGTTCATCGCTTTTATGGTGATGCTACTCATGTGGGCTAAAGCTAAGACTTTCTTTATCTCCTTTTACAATCTTAGAGGCAGATTCCATGCCACCTGGGCCGTTCCTAGGTTCGGATTTCAGGTTTGTTTCACTTTTTTATTAATCTATTATTTTTATTATTCTATCGTAGTTGCGGAACATAATGATTTTTATACGATGGTGCAGTATTTTCTGCCATTTGCCCAAGAAGGCATTAATAAGCATATAGAAGAAGCCATACTAAGGGCAGATAGAAATGGGGTTAAAGTCATTAGCCTTGCTGCATTGAACAAGGTGAGCAATTTTGGATCACAAAAAAATGTTTCTATTATATGTATTATTTTTATTTGATTTGATTTTCATTTAAATTAATGGTAATTTCAATCAAGACTATTAAATTCTGGAACTGGTGGTTGAAGAAATAAATAATACTCCATATTAAACACTTGCATTAAAAAAATTTACTTACTGAAAACTTGCAATTTTCGGACGGTGCAAAAGTACACAAAACATTAAATTGTATATTTAGTGGATAGCTTCTTTATTTTATCTAAAATAGTCATTTCAAATATTTGGTTCAAATTATTAAACAATTAGTGTTTGTTTTGTTAGAGAAAATTAATAGTAACAATAAATATAAATTTAATTTCTTGAAAGAGTAAGGATTTGAATCCAAATTTTTAAGAAACTTTTCAAGGGCTCCTTCCACTCCATTTTATTCATATTTTAAATATTGTTTTGAAAGAAGATTTAATAATTACAAACACTGTTTTTGAAAAAGAAATATAATTGAAATTTAAACCATATAAACAATGTGCTATTAATAAGATTAGACTGCACAACCGATTTCTGAACAACTAGGCCACTTGCAATTTTTTCTAAATCACAATATTATATTAAAAAAAATCAGGGAATTTGTTGTGATCATTCTCTTCACAAGCCTTTATTTGCTTTTGAAACTGAATCAAATTAATTAGTGTCCTTCATTAAAGACCCCATAAGCCTACCTCTTGAATTAATCTAAGTCATATATCACACTAGACAAAAGTTTTGTCAATAATACCAAGGATAACAGCATTATTTGTGAATCATGAACAAATAACATTACAAATAACAAAAAAAAATCAACTTTAATGAAAAATATCCAACTTCAAGATTTTATTTAGGTGAAAAAACAATCTGGCTTGAGCCTGTTGTCATGAGTTAGACACTTATTTTTTTGTAAAGTACGGTCTGGTCCGACTCCGAACTTAGCCCTCTAAAGCAAATAGTTATGATTAGGTTTGACTTTTATATAAATACCCCGAATTAAACATGATGAATAACTATTTTATTTATTAGTTATTAGTTATTGTATATTTATATATTATATATTATATTTTTATATCTTTATATTTTTATATTTACGGTGTTGGAGTTCTAAATTTGACAGCAGTAAGTCAAGTCCTACATTAATAGTTTAACTAAATATAAGATTCAAACATATTTATATTAAATTGTCTTCTCATTTCTATTTTTTCCACCCATAAATTTAAATAAAAATCATTTATTAAATTTGGACCGAGCTTGAAAATGATGTTGTAAGGGCGGCTCGAGCCCAATCTAATCTTAAAGTCCTAAAGTGTGAGCTAAGCCGAGTTTTGGTTGATGTTTTAAATAAAAAAAAAAACTAGACATGACTTGACTTGAACCTAGCCTGACCTTGCCGAACAATAGGTCTACTCATAAATATGCGAGCTACCTGATTTACAGACCTAAAAATACTTAGAATCCATGGTTGTAACAAGTAGTAGACAATCATCAATTATTTTTGGTAATGGTTTTTTTTTTGTTTGTTAAATGCAGAATGAAGCTCTGAATGGAGGTGGAACACTATTTGTGAACAAACATCCAGACCTAAGAGTTAGAGTGGTCCATGGAAATACATTAACAGCAGCAGTTATTCTTAATGAAATTGATCCAAATCATGTTAAAGAAGTGTTTCTAACTGGTGCTACTTCCAAACTTGGAAGAGCTATTGCTCTTTACCTTTGCCAAAAGCGATCCAGAGTTCTTGTAAGTTCTTCTGCTTTACATTTTGTTCACTAATGGGTTTTACCTGAGTTAAACCGGTTTCATGACATGGCATAAAATTCTACTAGACCATAGCATTTATTCGAGAGAGTGTTAGAGATTATAATGAAAATCTATACTAGGCCTTTGTTAAGTGTGTAAATTACCTTTCTATAACATGCCTATACTTTGGACTATTCAACATTGTAGTCAAAATCAAACTATTTGTTTTCTATTCCTTGGCAATAACTTAACTATACTTTCATCCTAAACTTTTGAGTTAAATGGTTTTATGATAATCTTATTTGAACGGCGCAGATGTTGACATTATCAACGGAAAGATTTCAAAAAATTCAGAAGGAAGCACCCTTGGAATACCAAAATTACCTTGTTCAAGTAACCAAATACCAGGCAGCCCAAAATTGCAAGGTACCATATAATAATAATAATAATAATAATAATAATAATAATAATAATAATAATAATAATAATAATAATAATAATAATAATAATATTGTTGTTGTTGCTGCTGCTAACTTGTAGACTATTGGGTCCATAAAATTAATTGATTTTTTAAAAATGTAGACATGGATAGTTGGGAAGTGGATAACACCAAGAGAGCAGAGATGGGCACCAAAAGGAGCCCATTTCCACCAATTTGTAGTTCCACCCATTTTGCCATTTAGAAGAGATTGCACTTACGGTGATCTTGCTGCCATGAGATTGCCTGATGATGTTGAAGGCCTTGGCAGTTGTGAGGTATTACTCTTTCACTGTATATAGTTACAAATTTATTACCATTAATATGCTAGTATACTGTACTAATTATTAGGAATTTATACCAATTGAACTTGGTAAAATTGATATATCCACAGTGGGAGATGAACTCTTACAAAAACTCCTATTAATGAAGAAAATTGTTAGGAAATATTATAGTGAATGGGCCAAACATACGTATGTATAAAATGTTTGTAGTACAAGACTTAAAGTCAGTTTGCTTTCCAAGCTCCTAAACTCGGATGTCCCAAAATGTCATTATTGAGAGTAATAATTATGAAAAGGGAATGGATTTGAGGGGAAGCTATATCCCCTCGTTTCCATCCAATTCCATCATTTTGGTACAAATTGGTTAATTATAAATGAGTCTTTTTTTTCTTTCGAATTGATATTATTGAGATGTTAATTACTACATGTTAATGTTTTAATTACATTAAATAATGTGATTATAATGAAATTTGGTGTTAAATTTCAGTACACAATGGATAGAGGAGTAGTGCATGCATGCCACGCAGGAGGGGTGGTTCACCTACTTGAAGGATATGAACATCATGAAGTTGGAGCAATTGATGTTGACAGGATTGATGTTGTTTGGAATGCTGCTTTAAAGCATGGATTAAAGCCTGTCTCAAGTGTCACCAAAAACTAGAAATTGATTAAATGTGAAATTATTAATTCCTATTTCAAACCCTTTCTTTTTTGTTCATTTTAATTATTTTCAGAAAAGAAAAGACAGAAACAGATGAAATCCTTATATATTTTATTTGCAATTCAACCCGGTTGTTATATATAAATGTATGTACTACTTGATTTATACATTAATTTTATGGGAGGAGAAATTCGCCATAATTTTACTCTTAGTCTTCATTCTTGTTCCATTTTCTCGTAGATGCAGCTCAAATATTGATTTTTAGGCTTTGTACAACACCGTGGGCTCATTTGGTTCGTA
Organism: Euphorbia pulcherrima; assembly: GCA_947683365.1. Taxonomy (NCBI): domain Eukaryota; kingdom Viridiplantae; phylum Streptophyta; class Magnoliopsida; order Malpighiales; family Euphorbiaceae; genus Euphorbia; species Euphorbia pulcherrima. The sequence goes on along the minus strand of CANTUS010000007.1, from coordinate 20,722,164 downwards.
GAAATCATATTCCGTGAAATAGAAATAAAAATATATGGAAAGATGTCAAATATGACACATTATTCATTTAGAATCCGTCGATGCACGGAAAAGCTTTTCCTAATTTATATACATATCATGGACAAGCTATTCCTTTTACCTTCCGTGAGATGTATATAAACTATGAAAGACTTTTCTGTACGTTGACGGATTCTAGACAAATACTCTACTATATTTGACATCTTTCCATTCATTTCTATTTTTATTCCACGGAATGGGATTTCCGCGAACCAAGACAGTTTGAGTCATCCTGTTGAATCTAAACTTGAAAAATAGAATAATGTACACATGTAAATATTTCTATATTGAACAAAAGAAATGATAGAAAAGTGATAATGTAATTACACAATAAAAGTAGAAAATATAGAAACAAAATAAGTAAATAACACATATAACATGATATAGACATATTAAAGGGAAATTAAGGTCAACTAAATTTAAAAAGTAAAAGAAGAAGAGGAGAGGGTAAGCAAATGATTAATGGTAGAAGCCCAATTCTTATAACAATGATAATCATCTCCCATGTCTAATTTTGTTATCCCTTTATTTGTGGTTAACACTATCATATAACAAGTTCCATCTCTTTCCTCTTCTTCTTGTGATGGATCTTTGTAAAACTCTGCTTGGATTCCCATTACTATACCTATAATATTCACCATATCCATTTTAATTTTATAGATAAGTAATAGTCAAGTATTGTTTTTGTGGAAAGTGAAGTGGGTACATACTTTCTTTCTTGCTTTTCAAAAAATTCAGCCTTTTCATTCTTAGAAGCACCTGCAAAATTTCATTATGTAATTGGGTTGGTCACAAGTGTTACATATAAAGGGTTAGTTTTATTCCTTATGGCTATTTAGTCTTAGTTGGTGTAAGAAATTTGGGTTGTGACGAAATACATTAAAATCTCCTTATGTTTTACTAAGGCTAATTATATCAAAAATCACTTAAATTTGGCTCAAATGGTCTATTGCCCCCATGAAGTTTCATTTGTTTCTATTAGCTCTTTGAAATTTGTAAAAGTGCTCTAGATTTTCGTCTGTCACATCAGCTTCTCGTTGGTTTGATTTCTCAAAGATGTTGTTAGTATTTTAGTGTAATTGAATCGACTAGTTGACCAATGCGATCGTGATATTTCATTGAACAAGTCGAGAGAGTGGGGAGTGCATGTTGGTATTTTAGTGCAATTGGATCAACAAGTTGCCAATGCGGTCGTAATATTTCATCGAACAAGTCAGGAGAGCGTGGAGTGCACGCTTGTTCGAGTTCTATTACGATACTTAGCTTACGAGGGTCCGGGAGCAACCTTTCGCAACACTTCTATTATGAACTGTTGCAACTACTCGAACGGACACATCTTTTCGCAGCACTTCATTCTACCGGAATTCCCCAACAGTGTTTGAAGCCTGAGTTATTCATAAGACCCAACAGTGCATGCTTGTTCGGGGTTCTGTTACGATTTGAGGTCCGGGGGCAGCCCCTGGCAGGGTCCAAAGGGCGGAAGCCTCTAGCGGGGTGTTGGGGCAGCGACCCGGGCTGGGGTCGAGCTGGTCAACTCAGCAATTTTTTATTCCTGAATAAATGCATCCTTTGAAAAATTCATCCGAAAATAAATTTTGGACTCGAAACAGCATGTCTTTTGGACACAGCTAAAATCCGGAAAAGCTTGTCTTTTTTAGATATACCTGATAACCGAAATAACATGTCTTTTGGTTATGTCTACTGAAGTTTTTGGCTATATATATCACCAAAAACGAAATTGGTAGATATACATGTAATTTTGGCTTATATTTCTTCAAAGCAAATCTAATTCTTGTTCTTGATACAATTTCTGATTTTATTCGATTGAAAGTTTGGTGACCCAACCAAATAAATTTCAATCCGACAACGTATTCGCGACTTCAGAATCGTCCAAGTAATCCTCGTATTTTCCAACAGATGTTATGTCCTGATTTTTCTCTTTCCAACCAGAAGCTGATACACGACGTTCATAAGTCAAACTGGTACAATTTTTTTTACAAGTTCGGGGGCGAAGAGAAACTTTGACAAGTTCAGAAGGGCAATAGACCATTTGAGCCAAGTTCAGCGTTTTTTTATGTATTTGCCAATTTATTTCGGGGTTCTTACAAAATCCTACAAAAAACCAAAATAATTTGATGATACCGTAAATAATTTACAAGTTTACAAAAACAGAGGTAAATAATTACAAAAATACGGTCTGATTTTTATCTGGTAAATATATGGTAATCGTCTAGTAATCGTCTGGTTTTTATCTGGTAAATATATGGTAATCATTTAGTAATCGTGTAGTAGCTATCTGGTCAGACCGTATTCATGTAATTATTTTCTCTTATTTTTGTTAATTTGTAAATTGTTTATGATTGGACAGTAGATATATAAATAGTTTAACTTAATGGTCAATTTTATAAATATTTGAGTGGGACATATATATTTTTTACAATTAAGTTATTTCATGCATCCTAATATTTTGCGTTTTTCTCACTACTGCCTATCTATGATATATTAATCAAGTTTAAAGTCCATCAGTGCTTTGAACTCCAATATCAACAAATACTAATAAAATGTAAACAAACCTGAGATTGGGAGTTCAAGTAGATAGTAACAGATCTGACTCCAAAATTTCCTGTTTGGAAATAAATATAGTGATCAAAACAAAATGAATAAGAAAAATTAAAAAACATAAATTAATTAATTTAATGTATTTAGCAAAGTTATATATGTCAGTCAATCTCCACAATTTATTGAGTTTTAATAGTTCAGATTGAGTTTTAGTATTTCGTGGAGTCTGCAATAAAATTAAATCTGAACCATTAAAACTCAGTGAATAGTTGAGATTGACTGAAATGTACAACTTTACCAATTCACAACTTTAGAAAATCCAAATCCTGTAAAAATTACCATCAGGAGTTTCAACGTGAAGTTCAGAGCCATGTGCAAGAATTGACTTCCAATTCTCAAAGTCAAAATCAAAATTTGAGTTGGAAGTGTTATTATTATCCTCAATGGGAAGCACAGGTTCACTTCCATTTAACATCTTCTTGTATCCTCTTCTTGCTTCCAATGTCTCTGCTCCTCTAAGTGCTGTTTCCATCACATTATATATTTTCACACTAGTTGTTTAAATATGAATACTAAATAGACCTAGGCACGGGCCTGTTGGCCTATTCAAGCCCGCCCATCATGAGATGGTTTGGGTGAAATTAGAATAAAAGCCCGAATCGGTTCGAGCCCGATAAGACCCGACTTATGTACGGAATGGGCTTAGTTTTAGTACTAAAACTCAGGTTTTGCCTGTACAGCCCGATATATATATATATATATATATATATATATATATATATATATATATATATATATATATATATATATATATATATATATATATATATATATATATATATATATAGCTGCAATCCTAAAGGTAGCAGGTTTGAACCCACACTGTAACATATACAATTTTTAATATTTTTAGTAACATACTTTACAAAAATATTTTTAATTATAACAATAAAATATATTTATAAAAGAATTAATTTGTAGCCCGTGACCGGACTTGGAATTTGTTGATTCACAAAAAGTAAAAATTAGAGGTTTTAAGTTATTTCCTTTATTTGTTTTTTTATTTCATTTTTACTATATATTTATGTCATCATTTAATATTTTTCCTACTTTTATTATAAGTGAATATAATGAAAATTTCTTTTGCGAAAATAAGCAGCGGAGAGCGAAAAACCTAATGAACCGAATATAATCGAACTTAACCGGATCGGACCAAACTTATTAGGTTTGATACTGGGTTCTAATATTTTGCTTATTTGATATTCGGTTCGTTCTCGGTTCTGAGAAAAAAAATCAAAAAACCCGAGAACCAAACTGAAGATAGGAATAAAGTCGTTGATTGCATCTTGATTGAACTATTTCTTTATTATATTTTCCTATCAATATATCAATTCTCGAATTTCATAATAAGTAATTCAAAACATAATTACATTTTTAACATAAAAAAGAAAATTTGGTTTTATACTAAATCGGACCGAACCAAATTTAATTAGGTTCGGTATTAGATTCTTAATTTTCTTATTATTCGATTTTCAGTTTATTTGGTTCGGTTCGGACCGAACCGACCAATGCTCTCCCTTGGTTTCTAAGGCCAATATTGTGAATTGTGGACATTGCGTGGAATATAACCTAAATTTAGGAGATAAATAACATGAATTCCAAGGAGCAGATCAGAAATGGACTTACAAGTAGATGCAGCAGCAGTAAGAGTTAGAATATCAGGGGCAGTAGAAGCAGTCAAAGCCGATCCAATAACACTGCTGAGCTGCTCCCTGTGGGCCCCCATGTCTTGGGCCACCTTAGCGCACTGTTCTGCAACCAGTGCAGCGGCGGAAGCCACCGCAGCCTCCCTGGTGTTGGCGGTGGTTGAATTGTCGGCGGCAATTGCGGCCAAGGCAGCAGCTATACCGGCAACTGAGATTGCAGCATGAACTTGTGCTTTTTGCAATCTATCTTCTTCTTTTCTCTTTTGCTTTATCTCTTTTATCCATTTCTTTATTGATTTTGGTTTCATTCCTCCTATCTTCCACGTCACCTTCGTGTATGTAATTTATTTCAATCCAAAATTTTGTACAAGTTTGAGAAATATATGAAAACATGTGATTTTAACTTTTTTTTCTAAGAAAGGCAATTCAACTTTACACAATAGGTGACTTTTATGTTTTGAGTGTTTTCTCTTTTATTTTTATTTCTCATTTTCTCCTTCTTTGAAATCCTTGTATGTTTCTTGTTTTTTTCAAATTTTTTATTTTAAATTGATTATATCTTATAAATTATTAATTTTTTAATATTTGACTTCATAGCTTTTTCTGTTCGTTTTCTTTTTATGTTTAAAACAAGACCCATATTAATATATTTTTAAAATATATATTTTTTTTACACTTATAGCTCACTGTACCATAGTCAGAAAGGCGGTATAAAAGGGGAATAAAGTGCGAGAACGATGCAAGGACCTGTGCTTAATACCAGGTACAAAGAGCCCACAACAACGGTATCTATAAGGCATGCGGTGTGCCCATTATTCCGCTTTTAAACTAATCATTATACCTTATTATGCCGCATGTATAAGGCAATATAAAGCGCTTGAACGCTGTGATATCGTCATTATATATATATATATATATATATATATATATATATATATATATATATATATATATATATATATATATATATATATATATATATATATATATATATGTAGTGAACTTGCAGGAAATCCTTGTGAGGTATAAAGAGGCATCAAGTGCGCACGCTTTCAACCGCTTTTATAAGCGCATGTCCTGCAATTTCCCATACTTAATAGTGCTTTTATACATGTATAAGAATGTGTGAATCTGTGAAAAATTATTCTTTTAAAAAATATATTCATACGAATCTTTTTGTTTTAAAGATAAAATTAAAGCAACTAAAGTATTCTAAATACTTGTGACAAAAGATATAGACGAATTAAATGATAAATTCGTGGAAGAAAAAAAATCAAATTAAATGGTAGAGAGAATGTGTAATTAAAAATACTTGGAAATGTTTGTAACTTAAAAATGAGAGAAGCGTTGTATATTCCCATTGAAGATCTATAAAAGATCTCTGAGCTTTCGCAAAGTTTATAAGCTAGCCCATTTCATTTGAGTGGGCGAATTTATACTTGCACGGACCCATGTGTATAAACTTCAAAGAATAACAAAATTGTAGGGGTTCAGACCTAAAACAATTAGGGAAACGGTCCAATTTGACCTTTGACCAAAATAAATATCAAAATAACTCAATAGAAAAAATAATACTAAAATATCTTATATCAAAATGCCACAAATTTAATTAAATTTCTTTTTATCTTTTTACACTTTTTGAATCTCATGCGATTTGGGTGCTTGTTTTTTTTTTGGCTTATTTTTCATTTATCTCTCAGACGGATCATTTTTTTGACATGTCGCTTTAGATTTTTTATTTGTCTGATTTTTATCTACGAAACGTCATTCATTGTGATATTCCTTTTCCAGTTTTTTTTCAACCTGTTATAAACCTATTACATATCTATTACAAGTCTACTATAAACTTATAACTTATATTAGATATATAATAGATATATAAACGTTCAATGGGAATCACAAATATAAAAAGACTTATATTAGACTTATAAAAAATATATATCAGATATAAAGTAGATATATAATAGTGCAATTAGCATTGCAAAATACAAAGAGACGTATATTAGGCTTATATTAGACTTATAACAGACTTATAACAAATATATATTCGATATATAGTAAATATTTAACAGTTCAATAAGCATTGCAAATACAAAGAGACTTATATTAAACTTATATTAGACTTTAGCATATATATATATATATATATATATATATATATATATATATATATATATATATATATATATATATATATATATAGTTCAACGAGAATTGAAAATACAAAGAGACTTATATTAGACTTGTGACAATTGTATATCATATATATAATAGATATATAATGAGCGTTGCAAATACAAATAGACTTATATTAGACCTGTGACAAATGTATATTAGATATATAGTAGATATATAACAATTCAATGAGCATTGCAAATCCAAAGAGTATTATATTAGGCTTATAACAAATTTATATTAGACTTATAACATATCTATATTAGATAAAAGTAGATATAAAACAGTTTAATGAACATTTCAAATACAAAAAGACTTATATTGGATTTGTAACAAACATGTAACATGTCAAAATTTTGTTTTTGGAAAAAATATATGACAATGGATGACGTTTCGAAGATAATAATGAGATGAACAAAAAGAGGCATGTTGAAAAAATGAACTGTTTGTGAGATAAATGCAAAATAAGCAATAAAAATAAAGAAACTACCCAAATTGCATGGGATATGCAGAGGGCGTATGAAGGTTAAAGGAAAAGTAATTAAGTTTGTGTCATTTTAGTGGAGAGTATCTTGGTAATTTGACAAAAGTTTTCATGTAATTATTTTTATCAAACTAGTGTATTTTGGATTTAAATCTGTTGTCCCTTTCCATTTCTCTCATTCAATTGTTGTCATGTGTCTTATTTTTATTATTATTATTTCTCTTTCCTACAAATATGATACAAGTGAAAGGATGAGTAGAGGGACATAGAAGGGGACACCAATTTGGGGACAACAGATTTTATTCGGTGTATTTTGGTGTTTTTCCCAAAGAATTAGGTGAACTTTATGGTGACTTTTATTTTACAATTACTTTGCCGTTCATCACTATTGGATTAGTGTGGTGAAGTTCAATCCAATGGTGATAGAAGCAAAGTAAGAAAAAAAACAAAGTCCCATATAATAACCCAAAGAATTATTTTCCTCCTATCATCATTTTTACTGTTTGATTTATTTACTGTATTAAAACTAAAATATGCAGTCGCATAGCTAATTTGTAGCCGTGTTGGTTCATTGAAGCTTTGCCCTATCCCAACTCATTTCTAGCATGGCCTCTTATATATGGATACTGTATTTCTCATGTATGAAATATTATCAAATATTGTATTTATATATTTAAAACAATATTGGAATGCATAAGTTAGACCCCCCAAAATGGCCCCAAAAATAGTTGTCAAATTGGGATTCGAATTGAGAATCGAAATCCAAATTTTGTGAATCGAATCGAATCGTAAGATTCGGATTCAAGTTCATAAAATAATATAATATAACATTTAAAATGTTTAACTCAAACATACTATTAAATTTTAATCTAGATATGCAAGTTTAGAATTCAAACAGACTTATTCTTCTTTCCCTAAATGAAAGACTAATTATAGTCACGATCTGCTTCATTGCACAACTGCTCCACCGCTTAGTCATCGCAGGAGCAGCGTGGCGTTGGGTTCCTCCACCATCCGACGACTAATTGGTGGAGCAATCGACTTTGGCTACCTTGAGTCAAATCTTTAATTTTATCATCTTCAAAATAATATGCTTCTATGCTTAAATTTATTATAGTTCATGAATTGACCGAATCGGTAGAATCGTAAGATTTGGCCGATTCGCCCCTGAATCGGCATTGAATCGTAAATTTAGACACACCCCATGAATTCGAATCGATTTGGGGTTGAATCGAATCGAATCGTAAGATTCATATCAAAAATCGTAAGATTCTGATAACTATGGCCCCAAATATCTATATGTGTTTCTCATTTGAACTTTCAAAAAGGAAAAAATGCCATTATGTTCTTTAAGAAAATTTAATAATATTACGACCCCTCTTTGTTTTTTCTCTCTCTTCCTTTGAACAAGAGCTCTTGCTGTGCTGTAGAATTCTTTAGCATATGAAACAATTATTCTTGAAACTCCTAACACATGAAGTATACTTTCTAGTTAAGTTATTTTGGAGTCTATGCCCTGAATGTGGTCAACACCCTCAATAATAACCACACTTTCTTTTCATCCATTGGGCTTATTTTTGCTAATTATAACAGTCTCCTGTTTGAGAATAATATTTGTTAGAAGGTCTGCGATCCATACTGCTCATATGTAAGTTAAAGCAGCTGGTTCATTGACAAGTAGGGAGATTTAACTTGTCCACCTTTATTAGGACTGTTATTTACCTTGATTTATGCTATTGACTTATTCTTCGCTAAAAAAAATAAATAAATAAATAATAAAATGAAAAAAATTAAGAGCAAATACAAAGTGTAAAATAATGCATACCCATTTCCTTCGGTTGTAATTCAGTTCGGGATGCATAGCTTGTTGCATCCATATCCATGACTGCAAGTTAATCGATTTTATGATAATCAACCATTCTAATAATTATTAATTGACTTATAAAGAATTAAATAGTAATTGATTTTTAATTATTTTGACAATTCTTTATTTTGAATCTAATTAATATAGTAGACAAGTATATATTACCTTAACGTCATTGGATTTCCAAGGTGGTAAGGACTTGAAGTCAGAATCATCCATTTTCACATTCGTTTCCATCTTTTTCAAGAAAATATCAAATTTTTCTTAATAAATTAGTAAATTGAAATTGAGCACAAAAAGAGAAATGAAATTCAAAGCCATTTTCTTTTAACTTATAAGTGGGTATAAAGTTATATGTATAATATTTATAAATACTAAACAACACCGAATGATTATAAGTTGAAAAACAACATAGTCTAAGCATTGGATATCGACCCATATGTAAATTGAGACCATAAACTCGGGTTCGAACCTTAAGTCCGTCAATATTGAATCAGTGATAAATAAAAAAAAAATTAAAGCATTGGATGGTCTCACCTTGCTTTGGCAATCAAATTGATTGGTACTAGTGTTGTCCAGTAGAACAATTGATTGGTCTTTGATTTGGTGATTAGGATGAATAGCTTGGACTGCAAAATTACACCAAGTTTTTGAAAGAAAATCCAGGCTTTCAGGATGTGCCTCAGAAGGTGTTTGCTTAATCACAATTGAATCCATTTAATTAATTGTGTGTCTCAACTAACAACTGAGAAATGGTGTACACGAGTGAGAAATGCCTCAACTTAATGCCAATATAAATAACTCTTATAATGCATGCATGTTTCACTAAACAGACATGTCTGAGTCACCATCATAACTTTTTTTTTCCATCTGGTTCACCGGAGCTTTGGGCCGATTACATCCAAATTCGACCCGAGTCGCGCACCTGGATGTTGTGGGTGAGTCTCCCAGTAAGGATTTTTTGCATTCACTAGGACTCGAACAAGCCGCTTACCACTTAAACCAATAGTCACCATCATAACTTCATATGATTACTTTTAATCACAGGTGCCCCATACTTAATTAGTTTAGAAAAGAAAATGGATTGCAATTTCAGATTTAATTTTTTTGCACTTAATTATCAATGGAACTACAACTTCTAATTTACGACAACTTGTTAATTTCTATACAATTAAAGACTTCTAAGAAAAAAAAGGAGATAAGAATATTAAACCTAATGAATTCAAATGTTGGAACCGTAATGAAATGGAAATTCTGCTAATAAATGTCCTATATCTCATGAGAATATGTGTGGAATATATAATTCAACAAAATGTTAGAAAAAATAAGAGATTTGGATTAAGAGAAATATGTGGAATGAAATATCAACTGTTTCAAAACAATAACAGAAAACTTAAATTTTTTAATAGCAAATATAAATAAAAGAAACTAGCATGAGAAATGTAATGTTTGAACTTTTCTCCTACTACCTATCGTTTTCTTTTACCTATATTGCTACTAACAGGTTTAATTTTTCTATTATTATTTTGATACATGCAGTAAAAAATACCCATTTTTTTAATTTATGTTCTGCTAGTTGTTCCTTTTATCGGCTCTGGGACCATTTATATAATGTATGTATGAATTTCTAAACTATGGAAGCGACTTTACGAGTACAAGAAATGAAAAGGTTTATTTTCCTAGCTTGAGCAAAAGAAAAATAATTAACAAGTACTAAAGAAAGAGTGATAGATGAGTGAGAAGAGTTGTAAAGGATGAAAGAAAAAATAGATGGAAATGGAAACAACAAGGACCTACTTTAAATTAAAAGAGATAATAGAAAAACAGATATAGATTGGAAGAGTGTTCTTTCAAGATTTGATATGAGAGGGAACACATGCTAACCATTACACAAGCACATTGATAATATCACAGGCAGGGAATCATATACATATGCATTTTTCTTTTGCCAAAACAAATCTTGACCGCCAGTATGCTTTCAACTTTTGAAAACCGAACAAAATTGAATTCAAGTTGACTAAATTGAGTTGAATTGAATTTATTTCAGTGTAAATTTATAACTACACATAGCTGAACTGAGTTAAACTAAACTGAAGAAGACTAAATTAAACTGAACAAAAATAGTCTGAATTAAACTAAACTACATTTAATTATAGTCCAAGAGAACAAAGCCTTACTCTTTTATTAGTTTGGTAATGGCAGGCCTGATCAATTTTTCAGCGCATTGATTACATATTTACATTCTTTTTGTGTTTGATAGTATTTGTGCGATTTCATTTTTTTCTTGCATTTGCTATAATATATATTAACAAAAAAGATTTTTGGTACCACATTTTTTGAATCAGTGTAAACTTAAAAAAAGTACTATGTTTAAGGAGTTTTTTTTTTTGCAAACCAGTGCCTGTGGTTTCAAAAAATTTGCAAATAAATGATCCTCAATATTAAATTATGTCCCGAAAATGGGTAATCATGTTCTTTTTTAAACTAATTTTTGCGGGATTGTCATTAAAAATACAATACACAATGGTGAATTTGTTTGAAATTTTTTGAATAGTGTAAATATTTTTTTAATTAAATTATGAAAAAAAACTTAAAAAAATAATAAAATATAAAAAACTCTACGAAAATTATTCAAATCATGACGTATAATTTTTAAAAAATAAGGCTAAATTACTAGAATGTTAAATTATTAAAAATATTCAATGTAACACCACAATTCTAAATCCATAGGCCCCCTTTTGTAAAAAAATTTCAAACCAAATGCCCCTTTTGAAAAAAAATTTTCACAGGCCCCATTTTGAAAATAAGTGAAACACAAATTATGTTTTTTAAGTTAACCCTTAACTCATATACTAAAAAAACACGAACAATGACAGAAATTTCTGTCACAAATACACAAATTTCCGTCACACATAATTTCTGTTAAATTCGCATTTTTTGTAATTGTACTTTCTACCACTAGTGCGATAGCTATGGACAATGTCCACAAATTTTTTTATCCATTTGTTAACATATACTACACCAGTCACAAGAATTAGAATGTTGATATCGAGTTTGAGACTCGTACTAGAAAATAATATTGAAGAGGAAGGCAATTGGGAAAACTATAAATGAAAAGTTCTTATTTTGAATTTTGCCCTTTTTTTCTTCTTTAAATCACAACCATAAATTCAAGCTAAGTATTAATTTAGGTTATCAAATAAAAGAAGTCATTGGTTAGAGCTGTCTAAGGGCCACTCTAATTAGTTTATTAGGAAACAAAACTAGTGAAGCATGATAAGCAAGCATGAGATAGGGCCAATATTGGCTTAAAGGTGAAAGGCACAAATGATTGATGCTATAAACATGAATGATATGTATGATTGAAGCTAAATATTGTTTGATTAGAATAAAACTTCCTTGATTAAAAGCTAATCAAACAGTAACTTTCTAATTCTAAAATATAGTTAGGAAAGTTAGTTGTGTAGGCTTTTTTTGATATTAGATCATTAATTTGATTTAAAATCTGAAATGGGGTTTGGCTTAATAAAGTTGTACTCATTATCCTCATTTGGCTAGAGAATAATTTATATTAAATGATTAATTAGATGCCCACACGTGTTTGCTAATGATGAATTGTTGCATAAAAAGAGTTTAAAGGCAAATACAACCACTATGCCCTTTTTTCGTTATATTAACTCTATTTTATAGGATATAAAGTGTTTTTTCTCCTATCATGTACATCATTTTCCATTTCCATACATTTCTTTAAATTAATAATATTTTATTATTCTTGTCTTTAATATATTAATTTTGTTGGTCCTAGAGAGGGATATGGAGTCGGGGTAGGTGATTGACTTCTTTTTATAAATAAAGTAAATAAATAATGAAAGTGCCTCTGATGTAATAAGTGTAAAAATAGATGAGCCAGAGTTAGAGATTTTTATACAATGATTTTATACTGATTCGGATCTTGTCCACCTCCAGTCCTCAGAGCGTCCGCTTTTGAGCTTTAATCCACCATGCCAACTCCTTCTGAGGTGGAGAAGCCTTTACAATGGAATTCTTTACAACCAAGAGTACACTCCTCTTCCTGTCTCTAAGTCCCTAGTTCAAGAGTACCCTCCTCTTGAACTCTTCTGAAACACAACTTACTCCAAGCTATTTTCAGGGTTACAACAAGACCTCAACAATCCCCTTACTTAGTCTTTTGAAGTGGATTTGAAATGATTTTGTGATCTTGTACTTTGAGTTATCAAGAATCACTTACAACATATTTGAATTGTTTGTTCTAAGCTTTCTAAGATTCAAACAGTTTTGTGATAATTGTTTCCATTAGAGTATTTGCATATGTGTATTAAGATTGCAATTGATTGTAAAAGCTTTTACGTCGTTTTCTCTTTGCTGGTAGAGGCCTTTTTATAGGCAGTCTTCAAAATCTTCCCATTGTGACTCATCCTCAGAGTCACAATCATAGCCATTGTCTCACAACTGCTCTTTTCCAATAAAGCCGTTGGATCTTTCTGTTAGACTCATCTTCTGTTCCACTGGAAACCTTGGTGGGAATCAACTCTACCAACTTTTTGCAATTGACCGGCTTTTACGCTAATTAGCCTTGTACAGCCTTGCTTGTATCAGTTTTTAGGTGGCCAAAGGTGGTCCTTCCTTCCTTATTGTCGACTCGCATTTAGTAATAGGCAGATATTCTCTCTTTTTGTGTCATAAAGAGTAGAGGCCTATTTTTAGCATTTGTTTCACGTGAGTTGTTGTCTTGGGATTAGAGCTTTTGATAGTTGGAGATCCTTTCCTTCTTTTGTAAGCCTTATGAGTCTTCCGAGTTTGTTGGCTTCTGATCTCTCAATCTTACTTTGTCTTGTGTCACATGTCTTCTAAGCTGAAACAATCTTATGAGCTTAACTTATCTTCCGAGCCCGCAACTTCTGACTGAATTTTAGTTATCTTCAAATCTTGTCTTCAAGGCTCTGAGCTTTGGCTTCTGAGACTTCTTTAGTTCTTCTGAGCTAAGTTCAACAATCTCCCCCATTTTGATGATAGCAAAAATCTGCAAGACAAAGGTTAGCTCCCCCATAATTCATGTCTGATTCTGAGCAATAAATAAGTTATACAATATGAATATTGTACTTAGAATCATGAATAAGTTTTACACTATTAATCTTCAAGTGTTAAAAATGTGTTAACTTCTATAAAGCACTGATTACATTTACATGAAGATAATAGTATAAACATTAGAAGACATAAAAATAGATACAACTAGCTATACTATAACTAGCTATCACATAGATCATTCATTCTTCTTTTCACTGACAACTTGCAGCAACTTTGATAGTGGTGTGCTATCTTCATCTTCCTCTTTGTCCTTTTTCTCCCCCATTTTGTTAGCATCAAAAGTGGGGTCAATGTCCAATCGCTCTAGTTGTTGAAGCATCTGTACCTTTCAAGCTTTTTTGTATGAGATCAATGTTGACTTCCCATGATTCCGAGCTTTGAAGTTAGTGATGATGGTTTCAAGGGGCTGAATGAAGGGTTCAATGAACTTCTCAAGCACAACAGCAGAAGCTTCTAGTTGAGGCACACTAGATATGACAAGCGGGATGCACTTTGGATTGATGTACTCGTATAAGACTTTGCAAAGTAGTGAAATTCCATGCAGTCCACAAGGAAGGTTGTGTGCCGGAAATTAGCTATCTGCTAGAGGAATGGCATAGTTATGAGCGGATGACATTATTCACGTGATGTGAAAAATAAGCGCGGCAAAGCGAGCCAAAGGATTAGCCCTCTTAAGGGTTTAGGGCGGTAAAAATATTTATTAAATGAATGATGTAAGTTGAAATTTAAGTCCAATTTAATTGTCTAAAGATACAAGATCAAAATCTCGTACTTTAAGATAGAGTCACCACCCGATTAAGCTCCACCGGGAATTTTGGGTACGATATACCCACTGGGTAGTTAGACCATACCTTAAAATAGAGGTTATGAGCTCGGATGATGTTATCTACTCTTTGTTAAACTAAATCAAATCATTTATATTTTAATAAAAGTAACGTTTCTTTCTTATGTGATTTAAATCCTCCTAATTAGAATTTTCAGTTTTATAAATCCATTCATCACGCGACTGTTACCAAGGTCTGCTCCAGCCTGATGATGACATAAACCTTATTCGTCACAGAGAAAAGACAAAGAGCTGAATCAAGAGCCATGTTACTAAAATTCCTCAAGTCCTAGACCTCAAGTCTAAAAAATCCACATTCCGCAAAATGCTCGAAATTTTGGGTCAAACCAAGAAATGAAGTCAAAAGTCAAAAATAGGTCAAACCTGTTAACTACACGCGCAGATACTTCTCACCTAGGCCGACTAGTAATCATTTATGTCAGGTATGCAAAATATCCGCACAGATATTTTATAGCATGAACTACACGCAGGTACTTTACACAATCAAATCAAATGATGTTGCGGATTTTCCTACAGTAAGATTCGTGAACTACACGCACGGATAGTTTACACCTGTAAAGGTAGTTTTCAACTACTATGAAAGGCAGCATTTGCCTCCTTAATTGTGACATCACAAGACAACAAAGAGAAGTAGACAACAATACTATAATATCACACATGATATTGTAGCCATATAAGTCAAATTTCTCTTCCAATCCAGTAAAAAATAATTCAGAAATGCCTAGTTCTCCAGTGAACTTAGAGCATTCAAAACTCCTAGCCTTAGAGCCAAAATTTTCATCCTTATACCTTATCTATAGTCAGTATAAATTTGAGCAAGTTACCCGAAACTCTACCCAAATAAAGCCACACCAAAAATTGGGTCCAGCTACCTGATTTCCGTAAAAGTTATACTAAATTCCCCAAGCAATAACAAGGGTCCCTGATCGACTCTCACGTCACCCTGGACAAGCAAAAAGGTAACTTAGCGTAATATCGCTACTTGGCCAACTTTGAAATACATTCATTTATTTTTAATATTTTATTTACGCAAATTCCACAAGGTAATCATCACATTGTCCGGTTCTTTAAATATAAGCGTGATTAGTAACTATTTTCTCCGACCTCAGAATCTCTATTTTATAGGTACGGCGATCCCCAATCGGATCAATGTACAACAATTCCCGATGGAGCTGAACCGGGTGGCGACTCTTATATTATAATAAAATAGGGCTTCTGACTCTATTTTATATTTTCTTCTTCTATTTTAAATACGGTTTTGGTAATAATCCTCTCATTCCCCGCGGATCCCACGTCCACCAATAAAAAAATGATCCAAGTAGTAAAAATAAAATAAAAAAAGAAAAGATTTTCGCCCGATCACAGTGGCGACTCTACTGGGGGCATAAGGAATATTTAATATTTCCTTTGACAAAGTAATGAACTCACACTTATTTTAAGAACAATCTATATGATGATATCCTCATACCCTTTTAGGAACACATGAGCATATGCATTCAACCCAATACACACTTTGGTGTCCTTTAGTGTAGTGTGTCTTTAACTTGTCTTAGGGTTATCGTACGTGAATCCAATCACACCCCATATGAAGCTTAGTTTGGATCGTGGCTTGCTTAGGGTCATGAATCTCAGATAAAGATTTGGAAAAGGTCTCTTTGGTTCGTCTGTAGGGCCATCAGACCTCAGTACATTGAGACATTAGGTCCCTATTCTTACCCTATTGTACCAAACCTGCATGTAGTTAAACCATAGCAACAAACTTAGGTACCTTTCCGGAAAGATATGTGAGAGTAGCCTATTTACATAAATTTCCCACCCGGAGAAATAAGGTTGGGAGGAACATACTAACAGTTTGCTCCCTATGCAGCCCATGCATAAAATCATATTTCAAATATCGCACGACCACAACATTAAATAAAACTAAATAGACCCTAGAGTCACCTGACCACTAAGTCATCCCTTTGGACCAACAAGTCACCACTACATCGACCCCAGAGTCACCTAATCACTGAGTCATCCCTTTGGACCAACGAGTCACCACTAAATCGACCCTAGAGTCACTTGACCACTGAGTCATCCCTTTGGACCAATGAGTCAACACTAAATCGACCCCAAAGTCACTTGACCACTGAGTTATCCCTTTGGACCAACGAGTCATCACTAAATCGACCCCAGAGTCACCTGACCACTGAGTCATCCCTTTGGACTAATGAGTCACCACTTAATCGACCCTAGAGTCACCTGACCACTAAGTCATCCCTTTGGACCAACGAGTCACCACATAATCGACCCTAGAGTCACCAGACCACTGCATAACCCTTTGGACCAATGAGTCACCACAAAATCGACCCAAGAGTCACCTGACCACCCAGTCACCCTTTGGACCAATGAGTCACAATGAAATTTGATCATGGAGTCACTTTGAGTGTTTCCCAAACAGCTCAAACATCAATCTTATCATATATACGAATAATATTTATACTACGCATATCATGCATCCATTAAACACACCTAAACATACACATACAATAAAGCATGATAGAAGCTAGATTCGAGCGAAAAAGAAATATGACACTAACATTTATAAGCCATCTCAGGGTGGAAGCGAAGCAAATAGAGGTTAAGATGTGACTAGTGTCAGAAGAAACTCAATAGCAAGAATCCTCTAGATTCGATGACAACATGACCGACCGAGATCACATAACGGATATGATATGTGATTTTCTCCAGTCCCCCGAATACATGTAGATAAGACAAGAAAATTTGGAGAGTTTTCTGTCATACTTTCCAAAAGTTGAGGCACCAAGAATATCTAAACTAAAAGCCAAGGTTGATGGTTTTGATTCCGTTATCCCAAAGATCGAAAAACTAGCCGGATCTACTCAACCCGATGCCTTTAAATAAGCTCATTCTCTCTGAAGAGGTCAGAGTCCTTACCGGCCAACTTCAACATGCCTCACATTACTCCTTACGAAGTAAAAGGCTCCCTGCAAGCCCATATGGAAGGATACTTGCAGGTCATGACCAATATGTCAGTACCAACAGTTTATATTCTCAATCTCTTCCAGACTACCCTAAGGGGAACTACCTCAGAATGGTACATAAGCATGCCATCTGAAGTAAAAATTGTTGGTCTAGATTAAGGGTTTTAGCAAGTAAAACATGTGAAGCGGAAATTCAAAATTTAATCTAGATCCCTGGATCTCCTAAGCATGACATGATTGATAATAGTGCTAGTCTTAAATTATTCTAGGTTATAAACACTTATTAAAAAGCCTAATAATAATTTAACCACTTACTAGTTGAAGTGTGAATCCTGTAGTCGGTTGAAAGACCCCTCAGCTATGTGCACAGACTCCAAAGTAGAAGCCCTCTATAAATAGTCCACACGAGCACCACCGGCCAAAACCTTCTAGAAAGGGAGTACCGGTAAATAAGTGGAAGATAGCTAGATCTTCCCTACTAATTTATTCTAGAAGAAATTCCCTTAGTTTTCTATTCTAAGTAAATACGTCTTTCGACGGATTACTTTTAGGAATTAGAACAACTAAGAGAATAAGAGAGCAAGACATGGATTATAAAATTCAGGACAAAAAAAATGGAGGAGGCTTCTATTTATAGTGGTTAGGAAATATTCAAAGGATAATAAAATCCATATCCTCAACCAATCAGAGATAAGATAAAAAGGGTAATTAGGTATTTTAATTAACCTAATACAGTTGAAACCAAACTCTAATGGGGTATTTGGTTGGGGAGCAAACTCCCCATGCCTATCCAATACACTGCTGGCCGAATGGCTAGCAATGCATGCTGGGCCTGTGCAGGCGCATAGGACCATAACCCATAGCAGCATAGTGCCATGCGCTGGCTTGTTGGGCTGTGCACTTGCACAGCCCGCCTGTTGGGTCGCACACTCGAGTAGCTCAGCAGGCTGCGCATTGTACGACCTTGTTGGGCCACTCATCAACGCAGCCTAGTAGGCTACGCATTGTGCGCAGTGGGCTGCCACTTGCAGCCCACTTTTCCCAAGGCCCTAATGCGGGCCTTAAGCAGTGTTGTTCACACACAACACTGCCTTGGTCTACATGCAGATCAAATCTAAAATTGCCCAACAATTTTCTTACCGATTCACTTGCACTAGTTTAAGCAATACCCAATATTCTTTATCTGTGCTATCTTTTGGTTCTTAATTCCCTTTATTTATTTTATCCTCCTTATTATTTAAGAGGTTCATTGGACCAAATAATGAGTATTGGTCTAACCAATATAATGGTCTAACCATATATCATTGCTCTTTTAGATTAGACCTAGTCTAAAGGTTCTTTACATAGCTCGATCGTACCTCAAAGTGTGTGACCTTATAGGATCCCGTAATATCGAGCCTCAAAAGTTTAACCTGGCTCATCCCCTTTAGGAATTGACTAGCTCAGAGCTCTAGACCGTTATGGACTCCAATTACTTTGATCGATCATAGTGGCTCTCTAGCAAAGGCATATGACCCATCAATATTCGGAACGTCACGTGCATTATGACATGATCCCGATTCTACAATAGTATCAATACAATTCACTCCTTATACCAACTATTAAGTACCATCTGGTTTCTAGGACCCGGTTTAAGTGTAGTCCACTAGTAGCTATAATAGCTACCCTAAGAGTTTAGTCTTGCTGCCAAAGCACACTACTCAACCATTTAATGTGTTGATCAGGATCCCATCCTATCAACTCATACTCAGATCAGAGGTTTACGAGTGTGTCACTTCTAACAAATGGTCAAGGTACATCTCCCTTATATTGTTATAATAGAGTGATAGATTCCATCTTGACTACTTAGCTTACCAACGGACAAACATCAACTATACCTATAATTATCCATATCATCCAGTCTATAGAATGTATAGGTATGATCCAAAGTATAACATCTAAATAAGGTAACTAGTATCTCAGGTCTAAAGATATTTATATTTCTACTGCAATAAGATGATTAAACATAAACACATAATATAGATTACCGAGTGTTTTCTCATAGCAGTCTCCAATGTATCTCCCTGAATACATTCATGTGTTAACCTAAGGTACCACCCTCCAGCATTGGAGATATGCTACTCTGAATCAAATTCAAGAGGTATGACGACACATGCTAGTCTATCTATATTCATCAATGTCTAGTCTTGATGATACTACGACTAGGGATATTTAGACAAATCATAATTGCACACGAACCAGTTCTCACCAACATAGTCTCACTATGCCCTTGCAATACGTGCTACGACTAGGGATATGTCATGAAATTGTGCAAACACATCAATGAATATATTCTAAACCAGTCATTATATATTTTCACAGTCATTGATATAATAAAAGAATACCTTTATTAATATAACTTTGTTCATACAAAGAGAACTAATTAAGATATATCGCCTTAATTGCCTCTAAGGCATACATCATATCTAACAAAATGAATGGGAGACTCTTGATAAAGGCATTATCAAAATATTAAGACCACTCTTCAGGACTTGGAGTAAATACGTCAAAAGCCGGATGAATTTTTCCACGACTGCTACTTGCAGTTGATGGCGGTTCGAGTCCTTGTGGTGGTAGCCCCAAATTTAAACACCCTTATCATTAAATTGGTGGAGGGATCATGCTGAAAGTACCATGATGAGATGAAGATGAAAAAGTTCAACACCTTTAATGAAGTAGTCGAGTACGTGAAAAAGATGGAGAAATACGTGGAAGAAGACCGACTGAAGGAGGAGGAAATGAAAGCTAACATTAAGTCAAAGATGCATGAACCCGGGAATTACTTACAACAGCAAAACCCCTTTCTTGCTATGCAAAGCCTACTCCAACTCAGTACAAGACAGTGGCAGCCACCCAGGTCCACCAGTCAATTTCACCATGGATAGAACCACTTGCCCAAATCTTTACTAAGCTAAGAAAGGTCGATATTTTGCAAAGTCTAAAACCATTTGTACCGCCTTCACCAGTCAATCGAGAAAACTTCTGTGCCTATCATATCATAAAAGGGCATAAAACAAGCAAATGCATCCAATTGCTAAAGGATATACAGCAGTTAATTAGGGATGGGAAGATCGAGGACTAGATAAGAAGCCAAACACCCAGTCCAATCCTTTGCATACTTTCCAACCTATTATCAATGTAATTAATTACAACGACGGAAGGGGAAACCCCCACCTAGAGGTTCCACTCCACTGCGTGTACAATCCTGATTTCGAAAGAGGAGACGATCTAAGTGCTCAGTATAATGTAGAACATTATCTTTAGCTGATGACATTTGAAGGACTTAGCAACTATCAAGTAAGGCTAGACAACATGTAATGGGGAAATTCTAACCCCCAATCTTTCATCAATAATTTTGTGAAACGAATGTCCCTGAGAGGAATTCGTACACTAGGGTACCCATCCCAATTCCTAAGATATTTGGATGGCATAGCAATAGAATGGTATTAAAATTGCCATATCAACAAAACTGGGATTGGCATTTTTTACGGCAATAATTTCTTCAGCGCTTCTTGAACCCAATCGCAACGGGATTCCAATAATAGGAATCACCTCTCGCTCCATCAACCAATGACCATTGGGTGAAACCACAGTTACTTACCTTAAGTCCAATTTGGAACAAATTATATTCTGAGAAGAAAGTTAAGGGTAAGGCCCCAATCACTGAAATGACAAAACCCTATGATGAAGATCACAACCGCTGTAATCAGACCCCACAGAACATAAATCCTTGTGACCTTTATGATCTGGAAACTTGCTGGATTGATAGTGAAGATTGAATCATTTTATTGTCAAATGCTCTAATACACCCAGCATAAACTTCATCACCTCGGAAGAAAGGCCAACAACTAATTGTAGTCTACATCAATGGGGCGGAGATGCCGGCTACTATCAAAGAGGATATAATGATCGCACTATTGATAGTACTGCTCAACAATTTACAGACTCACTTCTTCTTCATGATTTAGAAGAGGAAGTCAATCCTGAGGAAAGTCTTGATGAGATATCCAGAAAGAATCTTAAAGAGAATCCGGAAGAAGACCAAGTGGTACCAGTCTGAGACCACAAAGGGGGAAGTGAAGAAATACCTTTTTGGGGTTCTAAAGAAGAAGAAATTGAAGAAGAAAGCAAAAACAGTGATTTTGACAACTTGGGTGATGAATCCGAACCTTTTCCTAATCCATATGGTTTGCCAGGAGAGTTTGAGCTTAGCCCGCCCTACGTTCCTCAAGGCATGGTTCTTGACCACCCAAATTCTGAAAGCTTTGCCACTTCTCTTACACCTAATTCGAAGGATGCCTGGCGGACGGCTGATAGTCAATACTCTAGTAATTTTTTTTGACTTTGACTCCAACACTGAACGTGTTATTAATATGATCCAAGATGAGGGAGAGGAACTTTCTGAATTATATATCCTGGAGAGAATATGGGTCGAAAATGAATTGGCCAAATGGATTAAAATATTCCGCATTTCGGATGAAAGTGGAAGGCTCCAAATGTTGTATGATGGGAACACAGGTCCTCGAACCCATCTGTATCGATTCACCAGATGCATGAACAACATAAACATACATTACTCCCAATGGCCTCGCATCTTCCAATACACACTTGTTGAAAAAGCTTTGGCTTGATTCAAAGGGCTGAAACTACCTGAAAAATCTTTCTAGAACAAACTTCTTGTAGCTTTTGCTAGTCATTTCAAATGGGTAGATCCACCCGCTGACTTGCCACCAGAAAACGATGAGTGGGGCAATCCCCTCCGCTATCAATATTGGGAAGTGACACTGACAGTCTGCCCAGTAGATCGCGACAAATCTCTAGAGTACCTGTTAGCATAAAAAGTCAAATTTTGGTCAAAATTGGTCTTTTAGCCCGCGAGCACATTGCCTCTACAGTGAAAAGATCAGGCCAAATCTCAATAAATCTCTCAAAATATTTACTGATAGATTCAAATCAGATTTGCACTCAAGTGGGTAATTAGCCCGCAGGCTCATTACCTAGTCTTTTATCCCGCGGGCTAAAAGCCACCTTCTATAAATAGAGGGACACCCCCATTCCATTTTCAGCAGTTGAAAAGTTACGAAAATCCATTGTTTCCTTTTTCATTCCGGGAGTCCTAAAAGCCTCAAAACTCTGCCAAAATAATTCTAAATCTGAGCTTTATCACCTACACTAGGTATAAACTCGATTTTCTGTCTTTTTAGATCTAGATCGCACAGTGAACTTCGGTCTAAAACCAACTTAATTTCCCAAAAACCCCGCATTTTCTTTAGAAATAATCCAAGATTATAGTCATAACTTGGGTTAAATCTATTTTCCAATCAAATCACAATCTTTGACAACTTCGGTCCCACAACGGCTCTCAAGTCATCCTGGGCATACGAAAAGGTAAACTGAGGGTAATTGGCTCTAAGCCCAAATTTCAAATTCATTAAAATTCATTTCTATTATTTTTAATATTGCATATTTGCATTTCATTTCTCTAGTTAAGTGAGCCATTAGAGCCACTTAAACTATAATACGTATGGATAAGTGTGCGGGTGTGGATAAAGCATCCAAAATGTGAGGAAATCCTATTCAATTTTTCGGGCCAAAACCCAAGCGCTGCCGTTACTCCGCCGAAATTTCAGTAGAAAATATCAAATTTATTATATCGTTATAATGCCCATTTTATTTCTTGAATTAATTTCTTAAATAAAGCCGTTGTAATGCATAAATTACCACATAAAACATAATTCCAAAATTAATCCAAACAATTTGAACAATATGAGTACCTAGTATGTCCGAACTCAGAATCTCATTTTCTTTTCGATATAAAAATCCCATTTTGGATCAGTATACCACAATTTCCAGTGGAGCTAAACCGGGTGGCAACTCTATTCTTATTTTTAAATAAAGTAAAAATGCTTTATTTTAAAAATATTTTCTTTTAATAAAATGTGTGAATATATTTCTCAATATAATCACATTTTTGGCTTATAAAAAGCCACATTTTTCACAATCAATAAGTTTACGTGAAAAATAATAAAATAATTTCTATTTAATAAAATCAATCGTTTTATTATTTGAAAAGGCTCACACGTATATTAAATGCAACGCCGCGGTTTCCTCAAACTGCACCGAATCGTGCCTCGCTCACCGCACCCCGCTTGCATTCCTCCCAAAACCCTGCCCGCTCACAGTGGCGACTCCTCTGGGGATATTAATTATTTTTATAAAAACCCGATTTTATAAAAATTCTTGTTTGACATAATAATTAAAATATTGTTCAAATTAAATTCTGGAATTCTGGAATATGTGGTAATTTCAACATTACATAAGTTTTAGGGTTGCATACCATCTGCATTTTTTACCTGAAAGCCAATTTAGGTGTCTTTCAGTGAAGTATCTCCAAGTTCGCTTAGGGCTTGAACGCCTTGCTCGTTTAAGGGCAAGACTACCTGAGTATATTATATGTGGAAAAGTTTCCTTTGGTTCACTTAGGGCCACTAGGACTCGGTACACAAAGGCGCAGGGTACCCAATCGAACCCAATCTTGAGACTAAAACACGCATATAGCTAAATCGTAGACACTTTCCCATAGGTTTCCCCAAAAACTAGGAGTGCATGCAAGCAGACTTCGCTAAATCCTGTGTTGAATTTAAAGCGAAGTAATCAAATGGAGTTAAAAAGGTGGTAGGCACGATCTAACCTCTTGCTACAGGTGCAGGTTTATTAAATATAAATAAACTAAAAATGGACATCATAATCATCATGATTGTGTGTAGACTAACCACATTTTTATACAGCCATGACATTAATGTGTGCCATGCCATTTCATTTCCTTAGTTATAGGAACCTAAAAGTAAATCGAGACCAGTGAGTCCACCTAGGCTCAACCCATGAGCCGGAACAAACCAAGACTAGTGATTTCACCTAGGCTCAACCCTTGAGCCAAAATATGCAAACCTCCAAGTGACCAGCCAGTCAGCTCATGCTCGACCACCAAGTCAACCCCCGAGTGACCATTGAGTCAACTCACCCTCGACCACTAAGTCAACCCCCGAGTGACCAACGAGTCAACTCATCCTCGGCCACCTTTGAGTGACCTGCGAGTCAACTCACCTTTGACCATTGATTCAACCCCTGACTAGCCATTAAGTTAACTCATCCTCAACCTCCGAGTCAACCCCCCTAAGTGGCCATTGAGTCAACTCACCTTCGACCATCGAGTCAAGCCCCAAGTGACCAGCGAGTCAACTCATCCTCGACCATCGAATCAACCTCTAAGTGACCAGCGAGTGAACTCATCTTCGACCACCGAGTCAAGCCCTGAGTGGCCATTGAGTTAACTCATCCTCGACCACCGAGTCAACCTTTGATTGACTAGCAAGTCAACTCATCCTTAACCCCCGAGTGGCTATTGAGTCAACTCACCTTCGACCACCAAGTCAACCCTTGAGTGACCAGTGAGTCAACTCATACTTGACCATCGTGTCAACCTCTGAGTGACTAGTAAGTCAACCCCTGAGTGGCCATTGAGTCAACTCACCTTCGACCATCGAGTCAACCCCTGAGTGACCAGCGAGTCAACTCAACCTTGACCACCAAATCAACCTCTGAGTGACAAATGAGTCAACTCACCTTCAACCACCAAGTCAACCCCTGAGTGGCCATTGAGTCAACTCATCCTCGACCACCGATTCAACCATCGATTGACTAGTGAGTCAACTCATCCTCAACCATCGAGTCAAACTTAGAGTGGCCATTGAGTCAACTCACCTTTGACCACTGAATCAACCCCCGAGTGACCAGCGAGTCAACTCATCCTTGACCATCGAGTCAACTCATCCTTGACCATCGAGTCAACCTCCGAGTGATCAGTAAGTCAACTCACCTTCGACCTCTGAGTCGACCTCCAAGTGACTAGCGAGTTAACTCATCCTTCACCAGCGAGTCAACCCTCAAGTTACCATTGAGTCAACTCACCTATGACCATAGAGTCAGGCTAAAAGTGACCATAGTGTCAACTTGCTCAGTCATCTAGATTGATTAAGTCCAGCTAATGAGCCAC
Source organism: Euphorbia pulcherrima (assembly GCA_947683365.1). Lineage (NCBI taxonomy): Eukaryota > Viridiplantae > Streptophyta > Magnoliopsida > Malpighiales > Euphorbiaceae > Euphorbia > Euphorbia pulcherrima. The sequence goes on along the minus strand of CANTUS010000007.1, from coordinate 20,696,293 downwards.
CTGGCTATTAAAGTCATCTCAGATCCAACTGACCATCGAGTCAAACCAGATTTGATTCAAAACCCTGGTCTTTAGGTCGTGTGTGTGTAATATTCCATGAATATTACGGATAACCCTTGCTAATTATTCCCTGAATTGTCAGGTATGCACATTTCTTCCTATTTGTATATACCCATCCATCCATCCATCCATCCATTCACTCATTCATTTACTCATTCACTCATTCATTTTGACAAACAAAGGTAAGTAAGGCTTAGAGCCACTCATGATATACTTGCTAACACTTGATCTCTTACGTTTCAAGTTAGAAGCGAGAGAGAAGGAGGTTAAGATGTATTATGGGGAGGACAATTGTTAGGCCCCCACCGCTAATCAAATCTTTAATCAAATTTTTCTCTAATCGAGAGCCTAAAACCGTGTTGGCAGATGATGATGCAGTTGGACACTCCCTTAGAAGAATTCTAGATGCTCCAGAGATCCCAGACTTTTGGGAAAGGTTGAGCTTTTCTAGTTCTCAGAAGGCCCAAGAACAAGAGGCGGAGATAGCAGCATTGAAGGAAAAAATGGCAGATATGGAAAAGCTGTCCCCAACAATAGACAAGTCCGTTGCTCCCTCTATCGAGTAATATATAGACATTGACCGATTCTTGCTAAAGGAATCTGAAGCCCTCCCGACTAACTTTGTGATGCCTTATATAGCTCCATATACTAGCACTGGGTCTCCTTATATGCATGTTGAAAGTTATCTCTGGATCATAACTAGCATGAACATCCCTAAGGTTCATATAGTTAGCTTGTTTCAAGCCACTCTACGTAGTTCGGCTTTTGAATGGTATTTGAGGTTGCCGACGGACGTGAAATTCGACTGGAAAAAGCTGTGTTATGCATTTCTAGAAAACTACACTTTCAATCTGAAGGATAAAACCACTTTACAAGATCTCAAAATGGTCAAACAATGCCTGAATGAGTCCTTTGAGGAATCTTACTTGAGATGGATGGCCGTTCGTGTACTGGTAATTAGAGCACTTGACTAGGAGACCTTAGAAGTGAAATTTATTGTAGGATCCAACCAGATATACCAGGACGACATGAAAATGAAAAGGTTTGATACCTTTAATAATGTAGTAGACTACACCAAAAGGCTCAAGAAATTTGATGAAGAAGACTGGATGAAGAAACAAGAACAACAGCCTTACACTAAGCCTAGATATTGGGAAAAAGGGGGTCTTCCAAACAAGGCAGCTCTGAGTCTTCAAAATCTCCATCTAAAGTCATTGCAGCCACTCAGGTGCAAACTCAGCAATCCATCTCCCCGTAGATGGAGTCATTATTGCAAATATTCACCAAATTGAGGAAGTCTGACTAGCTTTAGAGTATCAAACCGTTTGTCCCACCTGCTGCGGTAGACATATATAACTTTTATGCCTATCATGTGACCAAAGGGCATTATACTAATGAATGCACTCAGTTACTAAAAGATTTACAGCAAATGATAGCCGATGGGAGAGTGAAGGAACCCGAGAAGAAGCCGAGAAAACAGACTAATCCCTTGCTAAACTTTAAAGCCACGGTGAATGCTATCAATGTTCATGTAGAAGCCGACGAGCGTGATATCGACATGGCGGATAATTTCTGACATGACCTAGGATGGGGGGATAATATGATCTTCGATAATATAGATATTATCTACATGGTAAACCAATATGTCTTAAGAATAAGGAGAGAAGGGCTAGACTAGTATTAAGTACCACCACACCTCATATTCTGAGGTGATTCTGACCGAAATGAGCATATGGAGGGATTCCTTCGATTTATCCATGAATAAGGGATCACTATGATGGGCTTTGGACCTCAATTCCCTTGCTTCATAGAAGGTCCATCTATGGATTGGTGCAATATAATGCCAATGGAAGGTCATTGGAACTGGTATTATATGTAGAGATCCTTCATCCATTACTTCATGGCTTCTCAATCACACCCAGATGCACTTTTCTGGTGGTTGGCACCTCAAGTAGATCAACATAATGCTGGTTGGCAGGATATTCCTCCTCCTTAACCCCCTATCTATACTCCCCCAGATTGTATGAGTCCCAACTACGTTGGAACAAATCTGTTTGAATTTGGAAATTTTTTCGGGACCGCATGTCTTAAAGGTCAGGAGCGGTATGATCCTGAACAAGCCTGGAGTAACCACGAGGACTAGCAAAGGTATCTTGGCATGAACCTGAATGAAGTAGGACAAGACCCATTTGCCAAACTCCATGTAGATGGTGCATCAGAAGTGAACCAAAGGAACAAAATCAGTGTCGAGCAGCGCGACCCTTTTGAAGGAATTTGTACAGACATTATAGCACACGGTGCTCACATGGAGTAGACATTCGCCAATATGGAAGGCATGATCTTCGACTTTTATGTACCTATTAAAGGGATAGAGGTTGAAGTAAATTTGATATAAAATCCTAAGGAAGACCCTGACAAGGATCTTGGGGAAGACTTGGAGGAAAATTATGAGGAAGATCCTAAGGAAGACCTTGCAGAAGACCCTAAGGAGGACCCAGAAGAAGACCCTAAGGAGGACCCTGTGGAAGATTCTAATAAAGGAACTGATGATGATATGCCAATTCAGCATGCACCGAATTGGGTTTTTGAGTTAATGAATGAGCAACAACCTTTCGATGATTCAGATGAAGAAGTAGAGGAATTTGGAGACTCCGATGAATCAAACAACGAAGATAAAAGTGAAGTGGATAACTTGGGATATGAGTCCAAAGAGTTTAACTTTGGAATCATGCCAGATTGGCTAGGAGATTTTGAGCATGAGGCTCCCTTTCCTAATGGTATAACAGTCAACTATAATGGTGCTGAAAGCTATGCCTCATCTTTGAAGCATGATTCTCCAGGTGCTTTATAGTCTGCATTGAGCGATGATTCCAGAGACTTTATAGACTTTGACTCAGACAGTGAGAACTTCATTAATATGATTTGAGATAAGGGGCAAGAACCTTCTCGGAAGTACATCATGGAGGGAATCCAAGCAGAAAATGAATTGGCTCAAGCCAGTTATCAAATCCGAAGTCGAGAATTGAGAGAAGTCTATCTTATAATCTACAATGGGAACACATGGCTATACCCTCACATCTACGAATTTATGCAAATGATGAATGATGGGTACATTCACTACGCCCATTGGCCAAAAAGGTTTCGCTTAACTCTTTAAGAGAAAGCAATCGTCTGGTATGAAGGGCTAATATTTTAATAGAAGTTATTCTAGTACACTCTGGCTAGATAATTTTATTTATTACTTCACATGGGTCGATCCACCAGAGGCTGAATGCCTGAGTTAGACAAACACGGAAGCCCATTACTGTATTGGGAATGGAAGGCGACCAATGGCATTTGCCCAACATCGATGGAATACCCTTGGTATGTGAATAAATATAGTGATTCGCTGATCACCTATGACGATACACTAGACATGCTTGATGAAGGTCAGCCAACTAAAGGAATTTCCTTGGCCATTCACATGATCAGGAAAGACTCCAATTCAATTGTATGCCAAATCCTATAGGACAACCCCATTTTACCGGGAAGATAGCCTAAGAAGGCACCCTTTATGTAGTGGCCCTTTACCATCAAAGAACCATCCTCGGTGAGCAAGCCAATTGACTTGAGAGATATATCCCTTGATGAATATTTTGATGAATTTGAAGTCTTTGAAACAACAAACTCACCTACTCAGGTTGTCAGTCCCATCACTAGAGGAGGAAAGATCACTAGGACAGTAGCCCATACTATGCCAAGGGTAGGACCCCGGCAACTCTTACTTTTGTTAAGTCTTTGGAACAGATAGAAAGCTCGATTGTGGACCAGTTAAAAGCCACCACCACCAAGATTAACATATGGGATCTTCTTCTTGGTTCTCAAGATCATAGGCTCGCCAATTGGAAAAAGATGAAGGAGATTAAAATGTCTCCCCTTGTATTGCTAGAACAAGTTTACGCATTACTCAACACTGAAGCTAGCACTGTCATCCCTGGCATTATTTTCTTAAGCTTAGACTTACCTGACAAAGGCATTCACCATAATAAGGCTCTCTACTTGAAGGCGAGCGATTTTGGGCACGTCATACCATGTGAGATGGTTGATGATAACTCAGCTCTGATTGTCTATCGTAAGGATATTTTGCCAATCCTGGGATTAACCGAGAAGGATTTAAAGAAGTCCATGATGGTTATTAAGGCCTATGAAAATTCCAAAAGAACCATCGTCGGTACATTTGAAGCTGAAGTCACTATCGGGGAGATCTCTTCTATTATGCTTTTTACAGTCATAAACATCCTAGTGAGTTTCTCTATACTACTCAAACGACCGTGGTTCCATGCTATAGGAGGGGTTCCATCTACTCTTCACCAGAAGGTCAAAATTTCTCATTTTTTCTTCACACCAATAATCCTTCTCTTCACCAATTCAGATTTCTTGCTTATTTTATGCAATTTTTATGATTTCCAAGATGTTCTCTTTGTTTATCTTCCCGATTTTTCCACTTATGTTCTAATTTTTTGGAATTTCCATGTGGTTTAAGCTTTACAATGTTAAGCTTCCTCTTCCAGATCTGCTTATGCAAACTTATCAGGTTGAGATTGTGGGTCAACAAGTGGATCTAGCTTACCTGTTGAGTGTGAGGCTAGGGCCTTTGTGGCCATAACTCTTTCTTGGCTATGTTTTGACATAGGGGTTTCTGTGGTGAACCTCAATCTTCTCCTAAGTTTGATTAATATCCGTGAGTTTGACCGATATGCTTAAGGATGAGCTTCTCTTGGCCATATGTATTAGGCTCTCGATTAGTGTGCGAGGAACCTGATCGGGAAGTTCAAGTCTTGCCTTCAAGTTGTTTTTGTAAGCGCTTCAGACTTTTATGGTTTTCTTTTAAATTTTGTTCCTTGAATGTTTATGCTTTCCTTTGCATCTTTACAGATTTGGTTCTTTGAGACTTAGATTTTAAGGAGTCCGTTGCTTGTGAAGAATGAGAATCTTCCATGCTTTCCAAGATTGCCTCACTATTGGCGTGGATGGGAGATCAATACCGTTAGGGTCATTGCTGCTCAACTCTAATGATTGGCTGTTGAGTCAGTAAGTCATGTGTTTTTAGCTTCTTTTACATTCCATTGTGCTGCTTGGTTCTTTATTTCTGCCTTTATTATTTTAAAATTAGGACTTCTACCTGGGAGCCCCAGGCTTAGTGGCCTGATTACTTGCATTTTGCTGGGGAGTTCACGAGCTCTCACCTGATTCTGGAGACTCCCTTCTCTCTCGAGTGGCATCTTGGAGATCGGATTTGGGGTTGTCATCTTACTCCTAGGACTTGCTTGATTTTGCCTCCTGTACCTCGTTAGGTCTTTTGGCCCAAGATTTCGGCTAATGTTACTTGTCTAGGTAGTGTTGGAGTAGATGCCTCTTTTACCAAGCGCCCTGGGGGTTATAAGGAGTCTTATCACAGAGAGCTTCTTGGTTAGCTAGATGTGGATCATGTTCCTGTGGCTCCGATCGCAGATCTTCACAATCCTCCCAGCAAGAGTGAGCCATCTGCGCCTATCGATGCCTCTAGCACATAGGTTGGCTCTAGTTCATAGGGTATAGTTCGATTTATAGTATGTTCCCTTTGATTACTTTCTCGTTATGCTTGTATGACATTGATCTTATGTTTTGATCTTTGTGTAGGACCACTATGGTAGGAAGGCGGCCACGGTCATCGGGAGTTCTTCTACCTCTTCATGTCCTTCTCAGGATTTAGTGATGATAGATGGTCATCGGGAATTCTAATATGATTAGAGCATATTCAAGACGTATCTCCTGGACTTGACCATCTATACCCCAGTGCTTCATCCTTACATAGATCTTGAGCATTCAGTGACTTTTCATCTTCTGGGGACTACTCATGTGAGTTCTTTTTCTCTTGCCTTAGTTTTTAGGTAGTTACGAACATGACCCATTTTAATTTCAACTCTTCAGGTACCCATTGCTGATAGCATCAATGATTGGGGATATATGCGCATACAGCAATAGTTCACGACGAACCAAAATTCTAATATGGCGATATGTTTATTTTTTATTATTTTAATGATAATGCATGGCATGTTATGAAATGCATATGAATGAAATACGTCTAAACTATCATAGATGGAGATCAAACGACTTCAGGCGCAGCTGGGGATGGTTCAAGTGGATGACCAGCAGCAGTAACCTCAGTAACGGCAAGGTGGATTCTCTGGATTCTTCCTACAGGGCAGTGACCCTCCTAGTCAGACGGGTTCGAGCAGAGGCCAATAGATAGGCTTTTTTTGTTTTCTTTTTCTTAGGCCATTTGCGAGGCTCTTTTTGTACAAACATTTCTCATTTATGAAAGAATTTTTACATCATTACCGATGCTTTACGCTCTTCTTTCTTTTCCTTGATGATCAAGTTTTAGTGATGTGATCTGCCAGGTATTCGCAGATTACCCTATAAACTACGTATAGCCAATTGCTACCTTTCTCTTCTGAAATTTATAACTATGCAGGACTACATCCAATTCCGTGCAGATCTAAATGTTTATCTCAGGAACTCTGATGGTTGGGATCGTCTCATGATCTGTGGCTTGTCATATATGAAGGAGTATTATGTATCTTTGTTAAGGAGAATGTGATCTAGGCCACTGTTAACTTCTTGGATCCCATTGACAACATCTTCCGTTTTAGAGATCACGAGTTGTGCCCCTTGTACGAGGAATTTTGTGGGCTTTTGAGGTCTTCAATTGACAAGCCTCTTCCCATTCCAACACACCTTCCTAAGTTTTTAGACATTTTGATGAATCAATTTCAATTTCCATGACACGACAGGTGTCGAATGATTTGCAGCATCCCTGGAAATGAAGGCTTAAGATCGGATGTAGCCTTTGGCATAATCAGGAATCTTTCGTCAAGTGATGTAAGTTGGCTTCCACTCATTTATCTGCTTTTGTTGGGAGTATTTCTTTATGAGACCCCGACCATGGTTTGCAGCTTTGCATACTTGACCATCATCAATTAGATGCTCGTGGGTAAGTCCCCAATTGTAGTGAGTCTAGCTGAGACACTAATTTTCATGCATTCCACTCAAAATGCGACTGAAGTTACTTCCACCGGGTAGCAGACTTCTTCTCCAAGTAAATTTTATTCTAGCCTTTCTTTTTGTATAAACTGCCCTTTTGGGTTTTTGATTATCAGGCTTGCCATAATTTAAGCCTAGATTGGCTTTTCAGGTTTTCAATCCAGCAAGCTATTATTGTATTTTATCATTCATCATCCTTTTTTTGTTTTGTCATAGCTTTGGCTTTGGGACAAGCTTTCCATACTGTCTACTCCTATGAATAGGGATTATCAACTGAAGGCTTATTGGGCACAGAGATCCTTATTTCATATTGGTGACCACTCTCATAGAGACTTCACTATCGAGGAGTGGATTGAGTTCATGGGTAGTCATTTCGCTGAGGATATCCGTTGGAGTTGTTGTTGGTGCGGAATCACGCATCTGACTACTGGTGTTGCTAGAGATGGCGTAGTCCTCATTGGTCTTTCTGAGATTATCACCTACTCTCCTAGTCACTTATGTAGGTAATATAGCTATTCTTAGGGGTTTCCGACATCCTCATTCACCCTCCTTGGCTCTGAGCTCTCATATACTTGGTTCTATCATCATGATGTGAGGTGGAACAATCTCGCTTAGGTAGAGGTGAATTATTCTGAGCCCTTTTGATATTCACCCAAGTGAGGCTTGCCATATCTAGGTTATTAGCACCTGTGGGCTTGCTACTCTTGAGGAAAGGCTTGCCAAGACTAATAGGCTTCATAGCTTTCTTGGATGTCACTAGGCTTGCCATCGTGCATCTTTTCATTTTCGTGGAAGAATAAAGGCTCCAGGCCTCATTGTTTGCCTTCTTCACTTCCATTTCCTGTTTGTAATGCACGTTACATAAAATAAAGATAAAAATGCTATTTGAATGTGTATTTTATTAAACAATTCACAGTTTCCATTTAATGTACTCATGCAGTATTTTTAACATGGATATGTTAATATAAAAGATATTATTCAATAAGGAAGGATAAATGGTATTTATTCCCAAGAAATGTCCATCGTTGCCTAAGGTTCTGAATGGATTTTACCCAAGGCCTTAGGGTCTTTATTTTTGCTCAAGAGCCCTTACTAGCTCTTAATAGACCTTTATACATTTTTTTCTTTTTTTTACTACATGAGATAGTGCTTCAGCTTATCGCGATTCACTAGATTCACAAATTTGTTGCCATCCAGATATGAGATTTTGACTGCCCCTTTACTGAGAGTATTCTTTACTACATATGGTCCTTCCCAATTTGGTTGGAACTTCCCCCAAGCATCTGTGCGTCTTACGAGATTATTTTATGACCAGATCAACTATTCTTATAGGCTGATCTTGCCATTTGACTCTGCGATTGTAAGCCCTGGCCATGCGCTGTTGATATAACTGTAGATTCTCTAATGCAGCTAATCATTTTTTGCCGATTAAGGCCGACTATTTGTGTCTTGCTCTTGCCCATTCATCTTTAGGAAGTTTTGCTTCGAGGGCTACGCGCAAAGATTTGATCTCCATTTCCACAGGGAATACTGCCTCCATGCCATAGACAAGAGAGAAAGGGGTTTGTCCTGTGGGGATCTTGACACTGGTTATGTATCCCCATAAGGCGTAAGGCAAATGATCGGCCCAATCACAATATTTGGCAATCATTTTGGAGAGGATCTTCTTAATTTCCTTATTAGCTGCTTCTTCAGCCCCGTTAAGTTGCGACCGATATGGTGAAGAGTGGTGATTCTCAATCCCATGCTTTTCAGCAAGATCGGCTATTTCCCCTTGCAACTACACACCATTGCCACTTATTATATGATGAGGAATGCCATATATGGTGAAGATATGTCATTGAATAAACTGATCCATTTTCTTGGTAGTGATGCTCACATATGATTCTGCTTCAACTCATTTGGAGAAGTAATCGATGGCCAGTATAATGAAGCGATGGCCATTAGTTGAAGATGGTCTTATTTCGCCAATGATATTGATGCCCTAGGTTGAGATTGGCCAAGGTATCACCAAATTCTATAATGTTGTTAGGGGCAAATGGCTTAAGTCTCTGTATATCTGACAGGCATGGCAAGTCTTTGCTTCTTGAATATAATCAGCTAGCATAGTTAGCCAAAAGTATCTCATTCTTTGAATTTTCTTTGCCATCATGATGCCATTCATATGTGGACCACAGTCTCCCAAATGTACTTATTTTATTACCTTCTCTGCCTCTTATTGAGTCAAACATTTTAAGAGCAAACCGTCGAATGACCTTTTGAACAGATCTCCCTTGATTAAGCAAAACAACACAACGAGCTTTCTTAGTGTATTCCTGTCGGAATTCATAGCTTTGGCTAGGAATTCACCATTTTCAAGGAACTTAATGATATCATAGTACCAGGGCTCTTCCTTATCCATGACGACTTATATCACACGGATATAGTACGGAGATCAGGTTATCTCCATAATAAGGGGCTTGATAGGCTGCTTATGAGGTCCTTCCCATATGGAGGCTAAAGTTGCCAACACATCTACCATCTGATTCTCTTCTCGGGGCATGTAGCAAAATTCACATTCACTGAACATTGTGACTTTTCTCCATATGGCCTCTAGGTAAGGTTTGAGGGATTCCTCCTTCAATTCCCAGTCTCTCGTGACATGTTTGTTGACTAAGGCGGACTCACCAATAATATTTACTTTATCTGCTCTAAGAGTAACTAGTGCAAACATTCCAAATAGACAGGCTTCATATTCTACTCCATTATTCATGGTGAGGAATTCTAATCATTTTGACAGAGGTATGAGTGCTCCGTCTGGCATAACAATGATAACTCCCATGCCAACTCCTTGCTTGTTAATAGCACCATCAAAGAAAATGGTTCATTTTCTTGGATTTTTTGTTGTTGCTATAAAATTTTTTTTAGGAAACTCTAGGTTTTTTGGTTCTCCTCCTTTGAGTGGTTGATTTGCCAGGAATTTAGCCACTGCTCTACCCTTGATGGTCTTCTTAGTGACATATTCAATATCAAATTCTGATAGTAATAAGAGCCACCTTGCTAGTTTTCCAATTAGTGAAGGAGCCTGGCATAAATACTTCATTGGATCCACCTTTGTAACTACTTAGATTTGGTAGGATTAGAAGTTATGTCTGAGCTTCTTGGTGAGCCAGACCATGGCAGCGCAAGTTTTCTCCATGATGGTGTATCGAGTTTTGTACTCTAGCAATTTCTTGCTGAGATAATGAACTGCGGGTTCTTTCTTATCTTCGTGCTCCTGAACCAGTATAGCTCCTATAAATGTTTCTTCGATTGCCAAATAGAGAATTAGTGGCTTTTCGAGAATTGGCGCCTTTAGCACAGAAGGTTCATTGGATAAGCCTTGATCCTATCGAAGGCTTCCTGACATTGATCATTCTATTCTATCGGTTGCTGCTTTCTAAAGAGTTTGAAAATGGACTCACATGTGGTAGTCAACTGAGCTATAAAGCGGCTGACATACTGCATGGACCCCAAGAAACTCCTTATTTCTTTGTCAGTCTTTGAGGTATTTCCCTGATAGCTTTGGCTTTATCGAGATCTATCTCTATGCCACTTTTGTTAACCACGTGCCCCAGTAATTTGCCTAGCGTGACACTAAATGTGCACTTCTTTAGGTTGAGACGGAGATTGTACTTCTCAATTCTCATGAGGAATCGTTCTAACACTGCTGGATGCTCTTTTGGCGTAGTGGATTTTACAAGCATGTCATCCAGATAGACCTCAACTTCTTTGTGGATCAAATCATATAGTAACATCATGACTGCTCACTGATAGGTTATCCCTACATTCTTGAGTCCAAAAGGCATTACGCTGAACAATACATTCCCCATTCTGATACAAATGTGGTAGCCTTGTTCAAGTCCCTAAAGTCAACACAAATTCTCACTCACCATTTTTTTTGGCACAAGAACTAAATTAGATAGCCAAGAAGGATACTTGATGACTTCTACAAAATTGGCCTTGATCTTCTTGGCTACTTCTACTCTAACTTTTTCTGCCCATTCTAGACGCATTCTTGGCGCATTCTACTTTAACTTTGGGTCCGTGGGGATCTTATGCTCAGCGATGTGCCGATCAAGTCCAGGCATGTCTTTGTGAGACCAAGCAAAGGCTAAAATATGATTTTTAGTATTTTTACTAATTCTCTCTCTTGTTCAATGGGCAGTTGATTGGAAATGTACACTATTTTTGGATCATCCTCCATATTTAAGTTAATTTATTTTTTAATATCATTATTGATGTTAAAAATGTTAGATGAATGAAATGGATGAATGGAATCGTAATCAGAAACACAATCCAAATAAGCAATGTTCTTTATCTTATTATCATCATAAGATACATCATTTATTTCAAACATATTGGAAATGGAAATGAAAGACTCATCCTGATGAGTAGGGATTGGCTCTATAGTGGATGATTCTTCTATGGCAGCTAGCTTTAGCAGGATGTCCTCATCGTCTTCATCTTCTACTTTTTCTTTGCCTTTCATGACTTTGACCATGCCCATGACAGTTGGGCTCAAGCAACCTCCCTTGCTCTTTGCTTCCACCACTATCTTGAGTTGTGCCTGGAAGTGTTTGGTTAGAGTATCAAGGATCTCTTCTTCTTTGCTTAGCTTCTTGATCTTCTTTGGAGGTACATGTTCATTGGGTTTGGTCTGATTGAGAAGTTCCCTAGCATCTGGCTGATGATCTGCTTCCTTCATCATACAGGCGACAAGGCTTTTATCGTGCTTGCTATAGTCAATTAAATCTGAAAAGATCTCGAATCCCAGAATAGTCCTCCCCTAGTGAGTAATAGGTTTAGGGGGTTCCATTGTAGATTTTCTCTAACTTCTTCGGAAAAATTGTCTTGCTAGTGATTCTTTTTGCACCTGTATAGCTAAGTCTTGTAGGTTTCCATTCTCCTGCTCCTACATTGAAGGTTGGTATTCCATGCTCATGGGCACCTAGTCCTTTTATAGGATTATGGTGTTTCTGCATGCAACTTTAGATCCAAGGGCCGTAATGCACCTCCGATTACTTGTTTGACCCTTAGTTGATTGTGGCTATTGTAAACCCTTTCATATGACTTTCCTCCATTTTTAGAGCTACCATGACTGATGCTTCGTCAGCCTCCAGAGTGATGATCTTTCCTTGGAATGGAATTTGGACCTTCAAGTGAAGAGTAGATGGAATCCCTCCCAAAGCATGGAACCACGGTCGTCCGAGCAGCATAGAGAAAGTCACTGGGATGTCTATGACTGTAAAAAGCACAATAGAAGAGATCTTCCTAATAGTGACTTCTGCTTTAAATGTACCGATGATAGTTCTTTTAGAATTGTTGTAGGCCTTAATGACTGTCATGGACTTCTTCAAATCCTTCTCGGTTAATCCTAGGATTGGCAAAATATCCTTAGGATAAACATTCAGAGCTAAGTCGTCATCAACCATTACACATGGCATGATGCACCCAAAAACACTCGCCTTCAAATAGAGAGCCTTATTATGGAGAATGCCCTCATCAGGAAAGTTTGAGCTTGAGAAAACAATTTCAGGAATGATAGTGCTAGTTTTAGTGTTGAGTAACGCATAAACTTGTTCTAGTGATGCTAGGTGAGACATTTTGATCTCCATCAACCTTTTTACAATGGTGAGCCTATGATCTTGAGAACCAAGGAGAAGATCCTAAATGCTCATCTTGGTGGTGGTGGCTTTTAACTAGTCCATAGTCGGGCTTTCTATCTGTTTTGAGGATTTAACAAAAGTAGAAGGTGTCGGGGCTCCATTCTTGGCATAGTGGGCGCTACTGACCAAGTGATCTTCCCTCCTCTAGTGACAGGACCGACAACCTGGGTAGGCGAGTTTGTTGTTTCAAAGACTTTGAATTCGTCAAAATCTTCATCAAGTGGTATTTCCCCTAAGTCAATTGGTTTGTTCACTGAGGATGGTTCTTTGGCGGTAAATAGCCATTCTATAAAGAGAACCTTTTCGGATTTAATAACTGGCTAGAGCCAATTTGTTTTATGCTCAAATTATCTCCATGATGTATTCCCTAGAAGGTTCTTGCCCCTCATCTCAGATTACATTAATGAAGTGCTCACTGTCAGAGTCAAAGTCTGTGAAGTCTCCAAAATCTTGACTTCCAACAGGTCCACCACCTTCTGTTGAATCACCTTCTAAAGAAGTTCTATAGTTCTTGGCACCATCATAATCAACCATCATCCCTTGAGGTACGTACGGTGGGCTGTATTCGAACTCCCCAAGCCAATGGTTTATCTCATCATCTATGACGACTTCAGATTCATATCCCAGATTATCCATTTTTCTTTTATCTTTATCACCCAAGTCACCGGAGTCCTCAAATCCCTCTACTTCTTCATCTAAATCATCGAAAGGTTGTTGCTCATGCATTGGCTCAAAAACCCAATTTGGCGCATGCTGAATTGGTGCTTCATCAACAGTTTCTTCATTATAATCTTCCTTTGGATCTTTATTAGGATTCTCCTTAGGGTCCTCGTTAGGGTCTTCTTCAGGATCTTCCTTAGGGTCTTCCTCAAGATCTTCCTCAGGGTCTTCTTATTCAAGATCTTCCTCCATTGTATTTCTCATCATATTTACTCCGACCTCTACTTTTTTGATAGCCATGCAAAATTTGGAGATCATGGCTTGCATATTGGCAAATGTCTGCTCCATGTGACCACCATATGCTATAATGCCTGCCCGGATTCCTTCAAATGGGTCCCACTACTCAACGCTCACTTGGTTCCTTTGGTGCAATTCGGATGCCATATCTACATGGAGTTCGGCGAATGGGTCTCACGCAACTTCATTCAGGTTCATGCCAAGATACCTCTGCTAGTCCTTACGGTTACTCCGGGCTTGTTCAGGATCATACAACTTCCGATCTCTAAGACGTGCCATCCCGGAAGAACTTCTAAATTCAAACAAATTCATTCTAATGTAGTTGGGACTCTTATAATCTGGGGGAGTATATATAGGGGGCTGAGGAGGAGGAATATCGTGCCAACCAGCATTGCGTTGATATACTTGATATGCCAACCACCAGAAAAGTGCATCCGGGTGCGATTAAGAATCCATGAAGTAATTGATGAAGTATCTCTCCATATAATACTAGTTCCAATGACCTTCCATTGGCATTGCATTATACTAATCCATAGCCGAACCTTCTAAGAACCAAGGGAATTAAGGTGAAAAGTCCATCATTGTGATCCGTTGTTCATGCATAAATCGGAGGAATCCCTCTACATGCTCATTCGTGTCATAATCACCTCAAAATATGAGGTGTGGCGGTACTTGATATTGGTCTAGCCCTTCTCTCCTCATTCTCAAGACATATTGGTTGACCATGTAGATAATGTCCATATTATGGAAGATCATATTATCCCCCCCATCCTGGGTCATGTCAAAAATTATCCGTCACATCAATACTGTGCTCGATGGCCTCTACATGAACATGATAGCATCCACCGTGGCTTTAAAGTTCGGCAGGGGATTAGTCTGTGTGCTCGGCTTCTTCTTGGGTTCCTTCATTCTCCCATCGGCTATCATTTGCTATAAATCTTTCTATAACCGAGTGCATTCATTAGTGTGATGCCCTTTGGTCGCATGATAGGCACAAAATTTATCTTTGTTTGCCACAGCAGGTGGGACAAATGATTTGATACTCTAAAGCTGGTTAGACTTCCTTAATTTAGTGAATATTTGCAATAATGAATCCACCCACGGGGAGATAGATTGATGAGTTTACACCTGAGTGGCTGCTACGACTTTGGACGGTGCTTTTGAAGACTCGAAGCTACCTTGTGTGGAAGATCCCCCTTTCTCCCAATATCTTGGCTTAGTGTAAGCTTGATGTTGCTATTTCTTCATTCGGTCTTCTTTATCATATTTCTCCATCCTTTTGGTGTATTCTACTACATCATTAAAGGTGTTGAACCTTTTCATTTTCGTGTCATCCCGGTATCTCTAGCTGGATCCTTCAACAAGTTTCACTATTAAGGCCTCCTGGTCAGGTACCCTAATCACGAGTACGTGAACAACCATCCATCTCAAGTAATATTCTTCAAAGGACTCGTTCGGGAGTTGTTAGACCCTTATAAGATCTTGTAAAGTGGTTTTGACCTTCAAATTGAAAGTGTAGTTTTCTAGAAATGCAAAACACAGCTTTTTTTAGTTGGATTTCACGTGCATCGGCATCCTCGTATACCATTCAAAAGCCGAACCACATAGAGTGGCCTAAAACTAGTTGACTATATGAACTTTAGGGATGTTCATGCTAGTCATAATTTGGAGATAACTTTCAACATGCACATGGGGAGACCCAATGCCAGTATATGGAGCTATATAAGGCATCACGAAGTTAGCCGGAAGGGCTTCAGATTCCTTCAATGAGAATTGATCAATGTCCACATATTGCTTGATAAAGGGAGCAACAGATGCATCTTTTATTGGGGATAACTTTTCCATGTCTACCATCTTTGCCTTTAATGTTGCTATCTCTGCCTCTAGTTCTTGGGCCTTCTGAGAACTAGAACCGTTCAACCTTTCCAAAACATCATGGAACTCCAGAGCATCTAGAATCCTTCTAAGGGATTGTCCAACTACATCGTCTGCCATCACGATTTCAGGCTCTAGATCGGAGAAAACTCTAGCTTTGACTAGTGGTAGAGGCCTGACTTTTAGTCCACCCGTGATACGTCTTAACCTCTATCTCTCTCGCTTCTAACCTAAAATGCTAGAGATTAAGTGTTAGTAAGTATATCAGGTATGGCTTTGAGCCTTACTTACCTTCGTTTATCAAAATGAATGAGTGAATGAATGAATGGATGGATATATACAAATAGCAAGGAATTGGGTGCATGCCAACTATTTAGGGAGCAATTAGCAAGGGTTCGTAATATTCATGGAATATAACACACACGTGGTTCGAAGACCAGGGTTTTGAATCAAATCTGGTTTAACTCGATGGCCGATGGGATCTAAGATGACTTTAATAGCCGGGTGGCTCACTGGCTAGAATTAGTCAATCTAGATGACTAAGTGAGTTGACACGATGTTCACTCGGAGATTGACTCTATGGTCATAAATGAGTTGACTAAATGGTCACTCGGGGGTTGACTCGATGGTCGGGGATGAGTTAACCCGCTGGTCACTCAGAGGTTTGACTCGCTAGTCAAGGATGAGTTGACTCGCTGGTAACTCGAAGGTTGACTTAGTGGTTGAGGGTGAGTTGACTCGCTGGCCACTCGGAGGTTGACTTGGTGGTCGAAGGTGAGTTGACTCATAAGTCACTCAGAGGTTGACTCGGTGGTCTAGGGTGAGTTGATTCGCTGGTCACTCGGAGGTTGACTTAGTGGTCGAGGGTGAGTTGACTCGCTGGTCACTCGGAAGTTGAGTTGGTGGTCAAAGGTGAGTTAACTCACTGGTCACTCAAAGGTTGGCTCAGTGGTCGAGGGTGAGTTGACTCATTGGTCACTCGGAGGTTGACTTGGTGGTCGAAGGTGAGATGAACCACTGGTGACCCGGAGGTTGACTCGGTGGTCGAAGGTGAGTTAACTCGTTGGTCACTCAGGAGTTTGTATATTTTGGATAAAGGGATGAGCCTAGGTGGACTCACTAGTCTTGGTTTGTTCTGGCTCATGGGTTGAGCCTAGCTGGACTCACTGGTGTGATGGGTCATGGTTAAAGATATATAGATCTCAGGGGTTGGTAGATTTAGGTGTGATAGAATCATTTAGTTCAAGTTTGAACATTTTAACCAATTGTAATGAATGAAAGAATCGAGACCCAAATCTCAATACAAATGATAGATTTGCCACCCAAGTTGTCTACTTGGGAAAGATTTTTGGTACGGTTCCCATCAGGTGGAAGACTCATACCTTTTGGATCAGAGATTCGGGTATCAGATGAGTCACTTATTTCTCATTGGTTAATTCAAAATTAAATTCGCCGCGTGAAACCGTTTTCTTTTCATCATTTGGGGAATTATTACAGAAATCCTATTTTTCTACACTCTTTCATACTCGATTCATGCATTCATAGTTCATAATAAAGCACAAGTAATAAATGGGGGATAAAAATTACAATCGGGGAAAATAGGGGAATTGCAAGGGAACCTATACATTTGTTCTATGTTATAAAACAAAAATAAATAAATTCTCCTGCATCCACAAAGATTAGCATAATTACGACACATCATAAGTTAGCATTTTGTTAGGAAAAATGTGACTATATTAGCGTGACTGTTTTATGATCGATAGTGCCTGGGTGGCTTTTAGGATCGAGAAGAAATAACGGGTCTTCAACCCATTTTGTTATGAAAATACATTTTAACTTTTCGTGGGTTGATTTACCGAATTATTAGTGAAAATGATTGCATGGCAAATGGTGATGTTAGATTGATTTCACAGGTGAAAAGGGGACTTTAGGTTCTGCCTGGAGGCTAGTACCCGTACGTATGGGGTGGGACTAGTATAGCTACTGGTGAGGACCCGTACGGGTGTGGGGGGATCTGTACGGGTCCTGTCTAGTCCCGAACAGAACTTTAGTTCAGTTTATTATAGATAAGAAATGTGGAAAAGTAGAAATGAACAATAAAACTAATAAGATGTGAGTCTCTTTGAAACTCAGGAGCGTACCTTTAAGTCGTGAATCCACTTTGAAGCGATCCCTATGCCGAGAGAGAGTCTAACCAAAGTAGATGATGAAATGATGATATTAGGACTGTTTAGGTGAGTATTTTTATGGATAGAACCTTCCCCAAATCCTAATAAATGAAGCTACAAATGAATAAAATGTGGACAAAACTCGAGGAATGGGCTTTCTCTCTATTTTATACCTTCTATACCTCAACTATACCTTCTATAACTATAAAAACTACTGGAATTTTATGTGAATGGTTTGATATGATTTTCTATCTTTGGTGCCCTTGAAAATGAGGTAGGGATTAAACGCCATTCTACCTATTTGGGCAAGTACAGAACCATTACAGATCTAGTGGGACCTATACGGGTCCCGATGGGGACTCGTACGGGTCTAGGTAGGACCCATATGGGTCTCTCCCAGGCTAGTGAGGGGTTTTGACCCATATGGGTCAACTAGTGAATTTGTACCAGCAGGGTTGACCTGTATAGGTCCCTGAGGAAAAACTAGGTCTCTGAACTTGGCTAAACTCAACTCCGCTTCAGTAGGAACACCTCTAATGGATAACACCTATAAAGAATAGCATTATCTAGCTCTCATCATCATTTCATGAGAAGGACCATTAAAATCCAGTGCTCACAGACTGCCCCTCGGGGGATCACTACAGATACGGATCTGTATGATCTCATGATATAGGCGAGTTCCTTTCTTAAGGTAAACTCCTTTCCTTGGCATCCCTTTCTTGAGGCGGATAACTCTCCTATGCTGATGCATATCCCTTTCTTAAGGCAGATGACTTTACTTTGCCAATGCCTATCCCTTTCTTGAGGCAGATGACTTTCCTTTGCTATGCGTATCCCTTTCCTAAGGCGGATAACTTTCCTTTGCTATGTATATCCCTTTCCTAAGGGGGATAACTTTCCTTTGACAATGCGTATCCGTTTCCCGAGATGGATGACTTTCCTTTGCTATGCACTTCTCTGGCGACTTAATTAGGGAAGGTGTATGTATCCCTTTCTTAAGGCGGATTGACTTTCCTGACCAATGATGGTGTATCCCTTTCCTAAGGCTGATGAGTCTCCTTGTATCTCTTTCTTAAGGCGGATGACTTTCCTGCTGGGGGTTTTGAATAACCTGTGAAGAGACAATAAAAATGTTGAGTTAGTTACTGCCTGAGATGACATATCTTGATTCCTGATTGACTTTGTGGAAAAAAAATTTTCCCCTTCAATTAGCAATAAAGATATGTGGATGGGGGTTGGCCCCTGAATAGATTGTGAACTGAGTGTGATAAATGTTGGGTTTAGCCCGATTGCTTAGGGATAGAATGCCCCTTGATTGGTTCTAGTACTGGAGATGCTCCTAGGGTGAGTGCCCCTATGGTGTTTAATGATGGGGGATGCCCCTTGACTAATTCCATTACTGGGGAATAGGAGGATGCCCCTTGATTGACTTCCTTGCTGGGGAGGTGTCTTCCTAGATGATTCATCTGCTGGGGACTTCTTCTAGGTTAATCTTCCTTGGTTCAGGCCAGAAACACTTGTTTCTTTGGGGATTGTTGCCCCTTGGTGTTTTGATCGCTTGGGGATCCTTCCCTTGAATGAACCTGCACATGAAAAATTGTTTATGTTAGTAATGGACCTGAAATAGCTTACCTTGTTCATTGATTGACTTTATGGTGAACAAAAATTTTTTCCACTTCAATCAAGGATTAAGGTGAGTTACGGGTTTTACCCCTAAATTAATTGAAATAAGGGATCTAAGAGAATTGGGGTTGGCCCCTGATTTGAGCTTGATATGCCCCTGCAATTTGAAAAATCTGTCCTTCCTTGAAAATTGTCCTTTAATGGCCAAAGGGGATCTGTACGGGTGGGATGGGACTCGTAAAGGTGCCATATCTTGAAAATAGGACCCATACAGGTGGAGTGGGACCTGTACGGGTCTTAGTCGGGGTCTTTTAAAAATGGCAGACCTCTTCCTCTTCCCGCTTCACACCAAATTTGCCTATACTCTGAATTTCGGTGATTTTTGCCCAAACCTCGATTAAAGATGTATACAAAGATTCCCCAAGCCGGCCGCTTCACATTGAAACGCGATGATTTATGGCAATTTGGAGTTCTGGGAATGTCTAGCTTCTATTGGATACACTTTTTAAGGAGGACGACTCATTCCTTGATCTTACACCCTCCTCTGATGTGCCATTGATCCCTTCCCCTATGACTCATGCCTCCAGACTCTAGGTATTTTTCTCGATTTCTACATTTTCTCATTTTTGTAATTTCTCAAATTTCTTGATTTTTAAATGATTTAAGGCGTTTTAGGACTTAGAATAGAGCCTAATGCATGTAACTTTAGCCTAGGATTCTTTTAGGATAATTTTGGATGAGCTTTGGTTGAAATTTGGACTATTTTGGATTATTCAGGAAATTAAGCACAGGGGACTATTCGCATGGGACCCATACAGGTGGGTGGGACCCCCTATGGGTCCCTTTTTAGTACTGATGGGGTAACCAGACTAGTACGGGTGGAGGTGGACCCCGTACTGGTCCTACTTCCTAGGACAAAATGTCCAGAACTTTGTCTTGGGCCATTTTCTTCTTATTTTTGACTGCTCCACTACATTCTAACCTTATTACACTGTATTTTTATCCTTGCAATTTTAGTATAATATGTGGGAGCCCTGAGTTTCTGTACAAAGTGGTATGAGGACATCCGTGTTGTAGGGGATACTGAGCTACTAGCCCGTATAGACTCATTTGGATTTAGTGACATTATCTTGGCCATCCCTTAGGCTCTAAAGATGCTGGCCCCGGGTGCTATCTCAGCTCTAATGAAGAGGTGGTCGGAGATGACCTAGACTTTTCATTTTCCAATCTGGGAGGTATTGTAGCTCCCTTTAACATGTGCGTGCTGACTAGCTTGGACTGGAGTGGGGATGTCATCCACTTTGACCATTATACCGACCGCTGGCATTCTCTGGCCAAGGTGAAGGCCTATGTGGAGAGACTACTCGGGCTTTATTCTGAGGGGATGGATAAGCTCAAGTATGGGGAGCTCTATGATTACTAGATAGGGTATTCGGGCCCTAATGCTGCAGGTATGAGGGATCAATATGCTCGGTCCTTCCTAGTGACATTCCTCACCACAGTTTTTTTCTTGTCTACTCGGGCTGCCTCAATTATGGGCTGCTGTCGGCTGTTGAGGATCTTACAGCTATGCCAGCAAGAACTAGTGCTAGGATATCCTAGCGTAGATGTACTATGGCTGGATTTTGGTATTCGAGGCCAACAGTACAAGCTCAAGATCTTCCATTTGATCCTTCTGGTAATATTTGAACTTTATGCTTTGTGCTTTATGCTATTGTTTGAACTGCCTTGCAACTAACTTTGATACTTCTTACAGATTTAGGCCTTTGAGCATCGATTCATCCCTAGGCCTGGCTTGCCTAGATAGCCTAAAATGCCTCACATCATCTCATGGTAGATAAGACCCTGGCAGCAAAAGGACAGGAATACAGCGGGGAACAGGGAGTTCCTTCGCGAGCTGCGATCTGATTGGGTAAACCTTTCTAGCTCCACATCTGTACTTTACTCTTTAACAAGCTGTTAGTGAAAACTCTATTTACAGAATTAGGATACTTATAGTGCATTTACTTTGTACAGGTCATTCAGGACCCATGGGAGAGGATGGTCATTCATGATGACATCAAGAGGATACGGGCGGGGTGGATGATTGTTGCTTTGTTTTGGAGTCGCTACTCTCCTAGAAGTGGTACGTTGGTGAGAGGATCCAATACTAGCGGATGAGTGCTGTAGTGGAGAGGCCAATCCCTCCCCTAGTTCCTATAGGGGTCTTCTGGCCACATTTGATGCCTGGGATAGACTAGGGGTTGTACGTGCTGGGCAAGTGGGGCCAAGTGATGTCGTTAGTAAACTCCTATGCTGTATTCTTTGATTCTTTGCTTCTTCTCCCTTGTGAGAGGATTCACCGCGAGGGTCTCCCTTTTAAGTTCCACTAGAGAGACGATGGTAGCGATGATGATGGTGATGATGATGATATGGGAAGACCGAGGGGTGATCACGGGGGTCCTTTCATTCGTCGGACTAAGGGTGCTCCTAGGCCTGCTGTTTCTTCTACTTGAGCAACCCTTTTAACTCAACCTTCTAAATCTCTGCATGTATTTACTCTCATTTGCATGAACTGATGATCTGATAATTGGCTAATTGTGATATAGACCACCTCCCCTAAGTGGAAGAAGACCACTATTGCCATTACTCCTTCTGACCCTGGTGTCTTTATTCCTACTGAACCAGCTTATCAAGAGCTGCCTACCAAGCGGTCCAAGGCTACTAGGGACTTCAGGGAGGGAGTCATCCAGACTGGTTTAGACTCCTCCTTTCGGCTCCTTTATCATTCAGGGAAGCGAGCTATGTACAAGCTCAAGGAGTCGGTCCATACCATTTGATTTGCTCCTCCCCACACGAGCCACATAAGGATTCTTACTTTTAATGCTCAATCCATATCTATGTTGCATATCTGGATTATCTTTCAAGATGGACTGGCTGATTCTTTCAAGTATCTACAGATGAGGCAAAGAGAATTGCTCGAACATTCTTCTTGGTTCGAGATCTGATGATGGAACAGGACACTCTTACTGCTATAATTTCATTTTCCTATCAAAATTAATAACAAACTATGCATGCATGTTATGATATTTACATATGTGTACTGATCCTTTGGTTTTCATGCAGATCCTGCTAGCTATAGAGCGTGATAAGTCTGCTCGGGACTTGAGACTGCCGAGGATCATGCTGGTTTCAGGGAGGAGCAACTACAGCCACCGTGGAGCTAGATAGGATCCCGGCGTTGTAGGTGGATCTAGAGTGGGCTAGGAGAGAGACGACTTAGGCTAGGGCTAAGGCGGACGTGCTATAGGCGCAATTGACTTACATGACTGAGGGTAGGCAGACACCTGAGCCATTCGATACTTTTTTTGAGGATGACCGATCTATATATCAAGTGGCTCTAGTAGTGGCCTAGAGGGGTGGAGTTGAGCAGGAGGTGGAGCAGTAGGTTGAGATGGTCGATGCTGCTACTAGGAGTGTTGCAGGGGGTCCGGAGACTGGAGACCCTGTGATGATCAATATGGACGACCTGCTAGTGGATACATAGGACCAGTCTCAGGATGCACCTTAGGGATATGATCCTCCAGCAGCTTAGGCCAGTGTTACTCTCGCTCGTTTCTTTCTGAACATTTTGACATTTTTAGCCCTACGTGGGTTATTTTGATGTAAACTTGGATGCTGTTTATAGACTGCTTTGCTTTATGCATGATTGAACTTTCTCTTTAGGTACTAAAACCACTAAACTCTGTTGCTTGTAGACTTGTACTGCCTCTTGGCATAACATACAATGAGACCTTTTCAGAACACGCTATGAGCAAGCGAGTTAACCGTTGAATGTTCTAAGTTCCTGACTGCACCAAACTAACCCAATTTAGACTGATAAGAATCACCAAGACTGGTTGGTTGGAATTAGCACTTTTGAGGATGCGTGCTATCCTATTATTTTACAGAGGGAGAACTAAGTTTGAGGGATCACAGCCGTGAGACATTGCAATTATAAATGATGTTTGGCAAAATAAACGCGATACTATATTGGCATTTTTGAATTGAGTTCTAATTTTTGCATAGGCCATTCGGTGTGAGATGACCTATCGAACATCTATTTTCATTTCTTTTTGTCCTAATTTTTTCCTGAATTGTCCTTGACAGTTCAACTAAGCGGACTTATCTTTTCCTTTTCTTTGCCTTAACTTTTGCCTAAACCGCCCTTTCGGGTTTTCAATCAAGCAGGCTGTTTCTTTCTTTCCTTGACCACCCTTTCAGGTTTTCAATCCAACAGACATTTTTGACTTTTTCATAAACCTTATTTCTTTTATGGCTTATTAGTATTTTTGTCTTTTGTATGCGCAGTAAGGATAATAATAGAGGGCACAAAAATGTAGAGAAAAACTGATATTCACATACTTGCGATTATTTCACCTAAAGATATGCATACATTCATAAGACCAAGATTCTTAGCAAATCATAACATCTTCATTGATGGGATTAATTTGAGGACATAGGCAATGGTAACAATTTCCAATGGTTAACCCTTACTGCCTACTGGTCCTTTTACAGAATTTCTAGAAAGCAACTGACATTTTTCTCTCGATTCCCTTTTTGGGTTTTCAACTTAGCGGGCTTTATTTGCGTTGGAGTACCCTAACTTTTGCCTGACCAATTTATGGAATACCAATTAGCGGGTTTCACCCTAATTTTTGCCCGAGCAATATAGGACCACTCACTAGGTGATTTATTCTTTATTTCTTTTATTATTTGTGCTACTTTTCTGTGATTTAGTTCTTTTAACCTATACATGATAACACTTAAGCCTGTCTTGATTCATTGGATTCACGAATTCTTTCCATCCATGTCTATTAGCTTGATTTCTTCCTTGCCAAGGACTTTCTTGATTACAAATGATCCTTCCTAATTAGGGCTGAACTTGCCTATAGTATCTATGTTGACTTGGTGCTATTGTTTAAGAACCAGATATCCTGCCTTGAGAGGCTACTTCAGGTATCTGACTCTATTGTTGTAGGCTCGAGCCATGCGCTGCTAATATATCTGTAGGTGGTTAAGTTCCTTAAGCCGCTTCTCATATATCACGTTCAAATGCTCATACCTAGCCCTTGCCCAATCTGACTCTTTCAATTGAGCTTCGAGTGCCACTGGTAAAAATCTTACTTCAATCTCAACTTGCAATACGACTTCAATTCCATATACCAGGGAGAAAGGCATCTGATCCGTGGGTGTTCTTATACTAGTTCTGTACCCCCAAACTATAAATGGAAGTTTATCTACCCAATCCCTATAGGTAGCTACCATCTTGGACAAAATTCTCTTGATCGACTTGTTGGTAGCTTCAACTGCCCCATTAGCCTATAGTCTATATGATGAAGACCTATGATGTTCGATGTTGAACTTCTCAAATAATTTAGTTGTGGCCCCCTAAAACTGAACCCCATTGTTAGAAACGACATGGTGCAAAATCCCGTATCGAGTAAAAAATGTGCCTCTCTATGAACTTGGCCATCTTCTTGGTGGTGATACTGGTGTAGGATTCGACCTCTACCCATTTTGAGAAATAATCAACTACAACTATAATAAATTGATCACCATTGGTAGACGGAGGTTGAATTTCACCAATTATATCTATCCCTCACATCGAGAAAGGCCAAGGAGTAGACAAATTATGAAGTTCGGTTGGGGGTAAATGCTGTACATCCCTATGAATCTGGAATTCATGACACTTCTCAACTTTGTTGATGCAGTCGGCATTCATTATGGTCCAGAAGTATCCCATTCTCTGAATATTCCTAGTCAAAGCCATTCCATTCATGTGTGGTCGACAATCCCCTACGTGCACCTAGGCCATTACCTTTTTAGGCTCTTCCTTTGTCAAGCATCTTAAAACAACCCTTCAGCTGTCCTCTTGAAGAGATCTTTATCTATTAGTCTAAATTTTGCTGTAATCTCATGAGAGTCATGCGATCTTAACTTGATGATCCCTCAGAACATATTCCTTCTCTTAGGAACTTCTCAATGTCATCATACCAGCAAGCCTTCTACTCTTCAACAGTCATAACTCAAATTTTCCCATGAAATGGGGAGCGAGTAGTTTCCATTACCAAAGGGAGAATGGGTTGGACTTCCTCTCCCTCGCATATAGATCCTAAGGTAGCTAGTGAGTTAGCCATCTGATTCTCATCTCTTGGTATATGTTGAAAGAAGCACTGACCAAATTGTATTGATAAGTTCTAAACTACCTCCACATATGGCCTGAGTGTTTCTTCTTTGATTTCCCACTCCCTAACTACCGGTTTTATTACTAGCATAGAATAACCAATCACCCTTGCTTCTTTTGCCCCTACTTTCAATAGAGCATCAAGACCAAAGAGATAAGCTTCATATTCTGCTTCATTATTGGTGACTGGGAACTCTAAGCATTTGCTCAATGGGATAACCTCGCCTTGTGGCGTAATGATGATCACCCCAAGACTAGCACCCTTTTGATTCATGGCTCTATCAAAGTACATAATCCATTCAGCCTTCTCTACCTCCATTATTGCCAACTTCTCCTCAGGAAACTCTAGATTCTCTGAGTAATCAGATTCTATTGGTTGTCTTGCCAGGAATTTAGCCACTGCTCTCCCCTTGATTACTTTCTTTGTGATATACTCGATATCAAACTCAGACAGCAAGAGAAGCCAATAAGAGAGTTTCCCTATCAAGGTGGGGGATTGATAAAGATATTTCATTGGGTCTACCTTGGCAACTGTCTGAATTCTGTAAGACTGGAAGTAATGACTCAACTTCTTAGTCAACCATAACATTGTAGTGCATGTCTTTTCTACAACTGTGTATCGCATCTCATACGCCAACAACTTCTTACTCAAGTAGTATATAACATGTTTGCTCTTATCATCTTGTTCTTGAACTAACATAGCACCCACAGATGACTCCTCTATGGTCAAATAGAGAATCAACGGCTTACCGAGCATCGGAGGTTTCAAGACTGGGGGAGTCATGAGGTAGGCTTTTATCTTATCAAATGCTATCTGGCACTACTCATCCCACTCTATGGGCTGTTTCCTTCTCAAAACCTTAAAGATTGGCTCGCAAACTATCATTAGCTTGGTAATGAATCAACTCACTTATTGAAGTGATCCAAGAAATGACCTGACTTTCCTTTTGGTTCTAGGAATAGGTATTTCTTGAATAGCTCTAACCTTATTAAGGTCAGCCTTGATTCCCATCTGACTGATAATGTGGCCCAAGAGTTTTCTGAAAGTCACCCCAAACATGCACTTCTTCAGATTCAAACGGAGGTTGTATTTATCAATTCTTATTAAGAACCTATCCAAGATCTCAGGATATTCTTCCATCATGTTATACTTCACTAGCAAGTCATCTACATAAGCCTCAAGCTCTTTATGGATCATGTTGTGTAATAAAGCGGCCACCACTCTCTAATAAGTTGCCCCTGTGTTCTTGAACCCAAAAGGCATTACCTTATAACAGTATACTACCCATTTTGTAATGAAAGCTACCTTGACCTTATCGATAATGTCCATTAGGATCTGATTGTACCTAGATAAACCATCTAAAAATGAGTACATCACGGCTTTAGCAACACTATCTATTAGTATATCGATATGTGGTAATGGGAAATCGCCTTTTGGAGATATCCTGTTCAAGTCACGAAAGTCGACGCACATCCTGACTTCTCCATCCTTTTTAGGGACTGGGATGACATTTTCTAACCATATCGGATATTCTATTACCTCAACGAACTTAGTCTTTAGTCACCTGACAACCTCGACTTTGTTCTTGTTAGTCCATTCTAGATGTAACCTCCTTAACTTTTGCTCTACTAGTTTAAACTTAGGATCGGTGGGGATACGATGCTCGGTGATTTCTCGATCTACCCTAGGCATGTCTTCATAGGACCAAATGAATGCGGTAACTTGCTTTCTAAGCACTTTTATCATCTCTCTTTTTTTGATAGGGTTTAAGTCATTGGATATTGTTACCATTTTTGGATTTTTTATAGTACCCAAATTAATGTCATGCAATGAAACATCATGAATGGTAAAAATGTTATGTGCATGGTTAGATGAATGCATGGTGTCGTTAGGCAAATCATCAAATAAGTAAGCAAAATCATTATTATTATCATTAGGGTGACCAAAGTCTACATCATTTTCATTTCATATAACTACATTGTCATCCTCCACAAGAGGAGGGCCTTCATTCATCAGGAGATGAGTCAGGTCACCATCCAGATCTTGCAATTGTTCTTCACTCAATACATCATCCATGGTGTCTCTTATGGTTTCTACCAGGTATCTCAAAGCTTCTCGGATGGGTGTCTTCTTCCTATCCCCTAAGTAGAGGATGATGTGCATTGAAGTAGTGAGAGTATTGATGGCCTTATCCACTTCGATCTTTGATTGCTCATTGGCTTCCATCTACTTTGAGTGCCTTTCTGCTTCTATAGCTACTTTATAACTCTTAGGGATGGTCTTGTACACTTCTAAAAATACTACCTTAAGGAGGTGAGGATGTAACCAGAGGATAAATTGGTCGGCCAGTTCCTTTCATAAGGTCTTCTTTTGAGAGTTATGAGAACAGTCAACCATCTCTGGAAATAATCATGGACGGGCTCCTTATTTCATTTTTTGATAGCCATTAAATCCATTATTGATGGCTCTTCCCTAACCCTCTTGATTTCCAAAATACGTTTCCATACCTCACATTCCTCTTACCTTGAGTTGATCATGGCTACTTCCTCCCCTCTCATCCTGAGTTCATAAATCTTCCTTTTATCGATCAATACAATGATAACTTTGAGGAGTTCTTCACATACTTTTGTCAAGTGGCTGGGGTCAACATGGTATACACAGAAATTTCCTTTGTCCTTAAGCTAGGGCATAATATAGGGCTTCAGGTGATCGATCAACCCATACTTCTTCCGCTTGTTGAAAATATTCACAAGAGGAGTTCTCCAAGGAGAAATATCCTCGAGAGTCGAAGGATGAATTCTCTGGTCATAAATCATACCATAGGGTAAACCCCTAAAATAAGGGAGGGTTTTCCCCTTTGGCATAACCACAAAATTAGGGAATCGACTCGTGTCCTTGCTGTGGCAAACTTACAAAATAGTCTCTTGACGGAACAAGTGAGTCCCACTACTAGCAATGAGGAGTGTTGGGTTCACTGGCTGAATAGACTGATTGAGTTGAGCCATGTGGTAATCTAAGTTGGGGACTAGATGAAGTTGTTGATTCTTGCCTTGGACTGAGTTAGCAACCAAAAGATTAGTACATCCATGGGATGGGGTATGCATGCTTAGTTTACTACAATGCATGGTGAGATTAATTATAATGGAATATACAACACAACATATACAAAACGTGTTCTCCAACCTTATTCCTCCCCCTAATTCTGAAGGTATTTTCCTTTGATTACCATGAGGGTAATAAAGGGCGACCTAGTCTAATCTCACTGGAAAAAAGTACCTAGGGGGTAAAATTCTATGGCTTTTGATAAGAACGGTGTAGGGATGTAATGGAAGTTGACATAGTGGGTTCCCATCCCATCAATCCTCTTTTGGAGGGAGATGACAAAGAGTGCTCCTTCCACTAGAGTGTCCCCAATTCCTGGCGGGCATGAGTGACACTTTCGTGAGTTTTGCAGAAAAATTAGGGCACCCCAAACTAGCGCTAGAAGAAGAGCGCATTTAATTCTAGAGAGAAGGAGGTAAGAAGATAGAGTGTCATAATTTTCCCTAATGATGAAAAAGAAAACGGGATGAATTAAGTAAATGATTTTTGATGCTCATCTTAATCTTTTAAGCTTTTAAAACAAACCAAAATTTTGCAAGTTAAAAGATTATGTCCCCAACGGAGTCGCCACTGTGATGGGTCATGGTCAAAGATATATACATCTCCCTTAGAGCCTTGTGGCGGGGTCCACTAGGGGTTGGTAGATTTAGGCGTGATAGAACATTTAGTTCAAATTTGCACATTTTAACCAATTTTAATGAATAAAAGAATGGAGACCCAAATCTCGATACAAATGATAGAGTCGCCACCCAAGTTGTGTACTTGGGTAAGAGTTTTGGTACGGTTGGAGACTGATACCTTTTGTATAAGAGATTTGGGTATCGGATGAGTCACTTATTTCTCATTTAGTTAATTTTAAATTACATTCGCCGCGTAAAACCGTTTTCTTTTCATCATTTGGGGATATTATTACAGAAATCCTATCTTTCTACACTCTTTCACTCTCAATTCATGCATTCAACAATTCATAATAAAAGCACAAGTAATAAATGGGGGATAAAAATTACAACTGAAGGAAAATGGGGGAATCGCAAAGGAACCTATACATTTGTTCAAAGTTATAAAACAAAAATAAATAAATTCGCCTGCATACACAAAGATTAGCACAATTACGACACATCATAAGTTAACATTTTGTTAGGAAAAATGTGATTATGTTAGTGTTGCAGTTTTGCAACCGATAGTGCCCGGGCGGTTTCTAGGAACGAGAAGATATGGGTCTTCAACACATTTTGTTATAAATACACATTTTAACTTTTCGTGGCTTGATTTATTGGATTATTAGTGAAAATGATCGCATGGGAAATGGTGATGTTATATTGATTTTATAGGTGAAAAAGGGGACTTTGGGTTCTGCCTGGGGGCCAATTCTCTTACGGGTGGGGTGGGACCCGTATAGCTACTAGTGGGGACCCGTACGGGTGTTGAGGGGACCCATACAGGTCCTGTCTGGTCTCGAATAGAACTTTGATTTAGTTTATAATAGAGAAGAAATATGGAAAGGTAGAAATGAACAATAAAACTAATAAGTTGTGAGTCTCTTTGAAACACAGGAGCGTACCTTTATGTCGTGAATCTAGTTTGAAGCAATCCCTATGCTGAGAGAGAGTCTAACCAGAGTAAATGATGAAATGATGATATTAGGACTATTTAGGCAAGTATTTGTATGGATAACACCTCCCCCAAATCCTATTAATTGAAGCTAAAAATGAATAAAATGTGGACAAAACCTTAAGGAATGGGCTTTCTCCCTATTTTATACCTTCTATACCTCAACTATACCCTGTCTATACCTATAAAAACTGCTGGAATATTAAGTGAATGGTTTGATATGATTTTTTTTTATCTTTCCTCCCCTTGAAAATGAGGTAAAAAGCCTCTATTTATAGTAGGAAATCGAGTTTGAATGCAATAAATTACATTCATGACTGATTTCCTTTAAAAAAGGTAGAGATTACCTGTCATTCTACCTATTTGGGCAAGTATAGGACCCATACGGTCCAGGTGGGACCTGTATGGGTGTCTCCTAGGCTGGTGAGGGGTTTTAATCCGTACAGGTCCCTAAGGGCATACTAGGTCTCCAAACTTGGCTAAACTTAACTCCGCTATAGTAGTAACACCTCTGATGGATAACACCTATAAAGAATAGCATTATCTAGCTCTCATCATCATTTTATGAGAAGGACCGTTAAAATCTAGTGCTCACAACTGGCCTCAACTATTTTGGCTCCTAGGATGAGCCTAGATGGACTCACTGGTCTTGGTTTACTTTTAGGTTCCTACAACTAAGGAAATGAAATGGCATGGAACACATTAATGTCATGGCTGCACAGAGATGTGGTTAGTTTTCACACAATCATGATTTTCATGATGTCTATTTTTTAGTTTATTTATATTTGATAAACCTACACACGTAGAAAACGGTTAGATCGTGCCTACCACCCTTTTAACTCCATTTGGTTACTTCGCTTTAAAGCCAACGAGGGGCTTAGCAAAGTCTACTCGCCCACACTCAAGGTTTTTGGGTAAACCTATGGGAGAGTGTCTACGGTTCATCTATATGCGGGTTTCAGTCTCAAGATTGAGTGCGATTTTGGTACCCTGCGCTTTTGTGTACCAAGTCCAAGTGGCTCTAAGTGAACCAAAGGAAACTTTTCCACATATAATATACTCGGGTAGTCTTTCCCTTAAGTGAACAAGGCCCTCGTACGTTATGCAAGGGGTGTGATTGGTTCCATACCCCTTAAGCCCTAAGCAAACTTGGAGATAATTCACCGAAAGACACCTAAATTGGTTATTGGGTGAAGAATGCAGATGCTATACAACCCTAGAATTTGGGTAATGCTGAAATTACCACATATTCCATAATTCCAAAATTTAATTTGTACAATATTTTAATTATTATGTCAAAAAAAGAATTTTTTTTTATAAAAATCAAGTTTTTATAAAAATAATCCTTCCCCAGCAGAGTCACCACTATGAGCGGGCGAGCGGTTTTAATGGGAGGATGCATGAGGGGTGTGGTTTAGTACAGTTTAACGAAACCGCAGTATTTGGTTCAGTTTGAGAAAATCCGGTTCACTTAAATGTGTGTGCCTTTTTTATTGCAATAATTCGCTACATGTAGTTTAAGGGGCAATCTGCCAAAATCAGGCAAATTACCCTAGGAACTCGGTATCGGTATCATATAATATAGCACTATGAATAAGATTAAGATTATTCATAAAAAAATGTTCAAGCATAAGAAAAATGAAATTGTCCTAAACGTACATAAAGAAAAGCCCCACAATCGACCAACAACATTCGCCTACACTAAAAGAAAGAAAAGCTACATCCTATCTTTACTGCATCTGACTGCTGGTTGGTTCATTTGAAGGAAATTGCAGACATAAATCTGGAGGAAACCCGAACTGGAAACCACCTGGAGGAGTAACACTGCTGGAATGACCTGAACTATGTGCTCGCCGAAGCTCCTCTCACAGGAAGTTGTTCGTATTCTACAATGCTTCAATCTGGGCCTGAAACAAAGATAATAAAATGGCTAAGATTAATAAAACATATTGCATCACATTGCATTTCATTTATAACATGATATTGCACAACAGGACAAGAGCATACTATCAAATCGATATTGGTGTCCCTTAAAGTGTTCTCGAACTGAGCGATGGCTCGACCATCCCTTTCATTGTCCTCGATTGGAACTTATGAAAAAAAGATAAAGATAAGCTGAAGCATGTAAAGTAAAGAACAAAATAAAAAGGGAGAAGGCACTCTCACATGGGTGGACTCTAAAGGAGATTGAAGTATAGCGGTGTCTTGGACGGCCGTCATGTCAAGATGAAAGAGCTAACCCTAGGAATTGTATAGAGAAAGGTGTATCTCATTGAATTCAAAGACCTTATTCCCAACCACAGGCTCATGACCTCGGGTGCTAGAAGAAGCAGTCCTAGAACTAACCTTGCTAGCCTTGGCTCTCTTTCTTCCACGGTAGTTGACCTGAAAGAGGGAAAAAGGCATAAATAAATAGGAGTGAACAAAATTACAAAAGCAATAAAAGGATGAATTTTCACCATAAGAGGGGTGAGCTCATCGCCAGGAGGAATGTCCCTGCCATTGTCGTCATCATCATCACCCTCCGCAACCGCTGGAACCAGCTCAAGATCATCATTAGGACACCCCAGCAAATCCTTTACAACCCGAGTGTAATGACCAGTATGCTTTGCACCGGTCTCGCCATCCACACATAACAAGGCAAGATCAGGAGTAGTCTGGGGGTAAAATATTCACCTAGGGAGCTTCTCAGGGATAAGGCACTGCGATATGGGAAGATGGTAACCCACGATCCTCTCGCCCAAAAACCACTGCATAAAAAAAGGAGTCTCCATGAAGAAACAACACCTAATGAAAAGAGCAGCACTCACCATGTACTCGGTCTATCCCGCGACTTCGCCCTAAGGGTTTTCTTTAAACTGCCAAACTAAACAAAGATAAAGCATATAAAGCACAAAGTCAAAGGCTAACAAAAGAGAGATAAAAGAATTCTCATGTCTGATTAGTCGAGCTGGCAAAGGCAAGCCAAAGCATGCTCACAGGAAATATCCTCCCACTTCTTGAAGTGAAAGGAAAATGTGGAAAAGGGGTGTAGTCGTAAGCCTTCAAAGTC
Source organism: Euphorbia pulcherrima (assembly GCA_947683365.1). Classification (NCBI taxonomy): domain Eukaryota; kingdom Viridiplantae; phylum Streptophyta; class Magnoliopsida; order Malpighiales; family Euphorbiaceae; genus Euphorbia; species Euphorbia pulcherrima. Next base: position 20,662,887 of record CANTUS010000007.1, on the reverse strand, counting down.
GGCTTTGGAAAAATGCCAATCTCATAGAACCAAATCTAAAAACAAAAATTTCAAAAGTCAGGCACAAAATGCTTTCTAAAAGAAAAAGTAAGTTCTAAGGACTTTACCCCAAGGATGAGCAAAGAAGACTTGAAATGCTCAATTTTGTTTCTCACACACTAGTTAAGGGCCCAATACATATGACCTAAAGTAGCTCTCCCCCAGGCGTAGTTGTCAAAATTCCCCAAGTCAATCAAACTAGTAAGGATATTCAAATTTAATGTGGCTTTCCCCGATGAGAAGAAATACCAAGAAAGCCCTTCAGCGATAAAATCCCTTGCCTCTTGAATTGCGGTCGCAGTAGGACAATCCTTTGCGGTCTAATAATTCATCAACCCTTTTAAGGCTATCTTCCTCTCATCAGGAGAAGGCCTATACCCAATTAGATGCTCTACAAGGTTAGGATCATGACAACCCACAAACAAGGTGCAATTGAAGTGAATCACTATGCCACGGAAAGGGAGACTTGTGATGACACAGAAATCCACCGGACTAATGGTGTACTCCCAGCACTCGAAATGAAAGGTGTGGGTGGTTTCTAACCATCAGCTCAATAAAGGAGAAATTGCTTTCTTTGGCAAGTGAGGATAAGCATGGCAGTTATTATACTTGACATTCGCCATCAAATGGCCGAAATCGATCTCCTTTACAATTGCCCTCGCTCCATCAGAATGTTTCAAAAACCACGTAAGAGAAAATTTAGTCGAACTCTCTTAATGTTTGTCCACCTGAGAAAGATTACAGATAAATACAACAATTTAAAAAGAAAAGAGGTAATTTGTGTAAAGTATTCGCGCGGATAGTTTACATTGTAAACTATACACGCGGGTAGTTCATATAGAAATAGTATTCGCACATAGGGGCATTCTGCAAATGATAAGAACTAGCAAAAATCTCTAGTAGGTTGAAACAAGGTCAAATAGAACATTCCACAAATTCACAGAGCTCAATAACAAGATTCAAAGTAAAAGATTTGCTGTTTAACAAAAAAAAGATAACCGATTCTTAGTTGTCCTAAATTGTCCCTATCAAAGCCACGATCATCAAAGGATTCCTAAGGGCCAAAATTTGAGTTCTAAACATCATAAGAAACATCAAAAGGCCTAAAAATCATTTGAATCAATTCCTAGGGGTCATTCAAAGTTCAAACAAGAGCCTAACCTTAAGCATGCAAAATTCAAGGATCAAAAGCCTAAGTTTTGCTAGAAATCATTCTAGGATAATTATACCATAACAGTTGAGCTAACATACAAGGAGGGGCATGTAATACTTACCAAATTATGGGAGAGATGCTTCTTGAGGTCAAGAGTGAGTGGAGGGCGAATGTTAGGCTTACACCCGGTGATAAGTGACATTGTGAGGCAATTGAAAGCAGTCAGCGGTGGAAATCTCCTGAACGTCTACCTCAACCCATCCACTTCCATATGGTATATAACCTGTTGAGGAAGGATTCGAGGATGGTAGTTATAAAGCTTGTAGTACATGGAGGTTTCGAAAAATCAAAACAAAAGGGACATAGAGGATAAGGTCACAAAGGAATATATGGTTGAGGATTGGAAATAAGGGCTTCAAATTTCAGAAACTCGCAAAGAGAGGAAGAAAAAGGCTACGTAAGGGATTCTGTCCCGCTGTTTGAAATTTATAATAATTGCAAACTATCCGCGCGGATAGTTTACATTATGAAGTGCATGCATGGATACTTTACTCCATTATGATTGTTCCATTAACTTGCCGCATAACAGGTAACTCTTATCCCCATTCAATTCAAAATTAAAAAAAGTGCGAAGTAACTGCGTGGATAGTTTACACTGTAAACTACACGAATGGGTAGTTCACGATATACAGTTAATATTCTTTGTTCTACATCGCACTCATTTTTATTTCTTCCCCGTATTTATTAAAATGGGTAGACCACAAAGTTCTTTTTGACACGCACTCATGCACCAGGAATCATTAAAGTTTGAAATTATCATCAGTCCCCCAAGTTCACACTAGCACCTAAAAATGATTATCGGAAAGTTTTCTATTTCCCTCGTTAATATTTTAATCAAAGGGGCAAAATATTTTTTTTAAAAATTCTATCGATTAAATTATTGACTCATTCATGACACACAAAATGTTTTAAGTTTGTTTCGCGAACGAGCAAATTTAATCAATGAAATTTTTGTACGCGAGGGGCAAACTATTAGCATGGTCCGCTCCAGCCTGATGATGACATAAACCTTATTTGTCACAGAGAAAAGATGAAGAGCCGAATCGAGAGCCACACTACTCAAATTCCCCGAGGCCTAGACCTCAAGTCTTAAAAATCCATATTCCGCAAAAAGCTCAAAACACCGGGTCAAACCAAGAAGTAAAGTCAAAAGTCAAAAATAGGTCAAACCTATTAACTACACACACGAGTAGTTTACACCTGTAAACTACACGTGTGGATACTTCTCGCCTAGGCCTAGGGTTATATACTAGTAATCATTTATGTCAGGTATGCAAAATATCCGCGCGGATATTTTACATTGTGAACTACACGCGGAGGTACTTTACATAATCTAATCAAATGATGTCACAGATTTTCCTATAGTAAAATCCGCAAACTACACGCGCGGACAGTTTACACTTGTAAACTACCCGTGTGGGTAATTTGCAACTACTATAAAAGGTAGCATTTGCCTCCCCATTTGTGACATCATAAGACAACAAAGAGTAGCAGACAATGACACTATAATATCACACGTGATATTGTAGCCATATAAGTCAAATTTCTGTTCTAAGTTAGTAAAAAAAAATAATTCATAAACGCCTAGTTCTCTAGTGAACTTAGAGTCCCTGGCCTCAGAGCCAAAATTTCCTTCCTTACACCTTCTCTACACTCGGTATAAATTTGAGCAAGTTACCCCGAAACTCTACCCAAATAAAGCCACACCAAAAATTAGGTCCAGCTACTTGATTTCCGTAAAAGTTCTACTAAATTCCCCAAGCAGTAACAATGGTCCCTGATTGATTCTCGCGTCACCCTAGATAAGTGAAAAGGTAACTAAGGGTAAGATCGTTTTCTAGCCAACTTTGAAATACATTCATTTATTTTTAATATTTTCTTTACGTAAATTCCGTAAGGTAATCATCTAACATTGTCTGATTCTAAAATATAAGCGTGATTAGTAACTATTTTGTTCGAACTCAGAATCTCTATTTTATAGGTATGGGGATCCCCAGTCGGATTAGTGGACCACAATTCCTCGTGGAGCTGAACTAGGTTGCGACTCTTACATTTTAATAAAATAGGGCTTCTGACTCTATTTTATATTTTCTTCTTCTATTTTGAATATGGTTTTCGTAATAATCCTCCCATTTCCTGTGGATCCCACATCCACCAATAAAAAAAAGATCGAAGTAGTAAAAAAAATAAAAAGAAAGAAAATATTTTCGCCCACTTATAGCGACAATCATGAAAAAGCGATAAATAAAAGTATTACAGTTATCCAAATAATAAAAGCAAGAAATTAAATAATTATTACAAGGCTTTTCAAATCCTATACATTTTTCTGTAAGGAAAAGTAAAATACCCAAAGGCCTAAACATTCATCTAACCTAATCTACATGCAATCGAAAATGGTTATCACAAATACGACACATAACATGACATTTCACCCATTAACATGCATATTGGAGGCATAAATAATTTTCGGTTAAAGATGAGGTTTTATTAATGAAGAAAATAATTTAATATAAATTTTCTTATGAAAAACCCAATTTTTAGGAATAAATCGGTTATTTAATAAATTTTAATTAATTAATAAACCACATGAAAAATATTCAGGACTGATTTCGGAAGGTTTTGGACCTTCTAGTGTGGGGAAAATCCTAAAAATCAAAAAAATAATGAACTAGGGCCATTTATAAAAGTACAAGGACTATTTGACATTTTTTACCTAGAGCCGCTATAGGTGACCTTGGGGCTGCTACTATTTCAGCGGCGGCCCCGGGGGTCACCAGTAGAGGCCCCGGGAAAAAAATGCCAAATGAGGGGGGAAACAAGCATTTTTGCACCCGAAAAATCAAAACCATTAAGATTTCAAGCCGATTTCAACATTATTTTAGTTATTATGGAATTAAAACATCAAAATAGCATCGATTTTTCAGATCGGGGGAGAAAAAGACCAAAAAATGCTCAAAATCGACGGGGCCTCTACGATTGCTCTAGGGCCTCCACAGGTGTAGCGGCCTCGGGGTCGCCGTAGCGGCCTAGGCAATTTCCAGGCATTTTGCAGAAATACCAAAGGGGAGATGGGCAAAAAGCCCCAAAACACAAATAGCAATAAATCATCAAGAAACTTAAGGAAAAACACAAAGGAACTCAGAAACTATACCTTTAGGCCGTGAATCCACTCTTTGGGACTCGAATCAACCCTTGGCTCTTGATTTTTGAAGATTTTGGGTAGTAATTTATAAAATAGTCTCTAAATCCTATTTAATCCGATTTTAACCTATGATTTCTAGTTAATTTTAATGATTAATCTATGAGATTGAGCCAAAGAACAACTAAGAATCCAGATTAGGAAAGATTAAACTCGAATTCTATGCTTTTCTAGAGCTTTCTCTCTCTAGTTCTTAATTTTCTCACTCTAAAGTTCTTTTCTTAATTCGGATGGAAATTGAGCAAAAGTCCCTAACAATTGGTAATTCTTGGCCTTTTGCTAATAACAAATTTAGTCCCTTAATTCTGTGAAAATTATGGAAAAAAATCGGATTAAATGAGTTTGAGAGAGAAAAAGATGAAAAAACACACCGAATTGCAGATACCGTGCAATCGATGCCGCTACCATTGTAGTGGCCGCCGCTGTGGGGAGCAGCAATGGCGGTTACAAGCGTAGCCGCAACCCCCATAGATGGGGCTATCGGGAGCCGGTAGTGGCTGTTGCAAGGGCAGCGACCATTTTTAGTACTTTTGTATGTTTTTCGATAATTTTTTTAGCGTGGTTTAGGTCCAAAAATAATAAAAAAGGTGGATTTCCAAGCATGTTTTGAACCAAAAAATAGGAAAATTTGCTAAGTAAAGGTTCGAGCAATTTCCATCATCATTTTGTGGGAGCGATCGAAAAGCACGTGCTCACAACGACCTTAGACTCATGGACATATAAGGGATCTAAGTCCAAAGTCAGAATTTGAAGCTTAGACGGCTAATCTTCCAATTGCTTGGATAGGCTTTTAGTGGTCGCCCTAATCTTAGACCTAACATTTGATTCTGAGTCCCAAATAAACTTTGTTATTGCATCCACTATTTGTGAGCGGGCGAGGTTTTAAAATGGGTTAGCACGTAGGGTATGGTGCGCGGGGTGCATCTCGATGCAGTTTGAGGAAATTGCGGCTTTCGGTTTGGTTTGATAAAATCCGGTTTGCTTAAATGCGTGTGCCTCTTTTATAATAAAATGCTGGATTTTATTAAAGAGAAAAGTTATTTTTATTATTTTTCATGTAAACTTATTAAATGTGAAAAACATGGCTTTTTATAAGTCAAGAATGTGATTATATTGAGAAATATATTTACACATTTTATTAAGAAAAGATGTTTTTAAAATAAAACATTTTTACTTTATTTTAAAATAAAATAGAGTCGACACCCAGTTCATCTCCACCGGGAATTGTGTTATACTGATCTAAAATGGGATTTTTATACCGAAAAGAATGAGATTCTGAGTTCGGACATGATAGTTATTCATATTGTTCAAATTGTTTGAATTAATTTTGAAAATTTGGAATTTGTTGTAATTTTGGCATTACAACGGCTTTATTTAAGAAATAAATTCAAGAAAAAAACATGCCTTATAACGGCTTAATAAATAGATATTTGCTACCGAAATTTCGGTAGAGTAACGGCAAAGCTTGGGCATTGGCCCAGAAACTCGAATAGAGTTTCCTCACATTCTAGATGTTTGACCATACCTACGAGCTTATTTACACATATTATAGCTTAAGTGGTACCAGTGGCTCACTTAACCAGAGAAATGAAATGCAATGTGAAATAATAAAAGTAATAAAATGGATTTTAAAGTTGGGCTTAGAGCCAATTACCCTCAGTTTACCTTTCCGTCTGTCCAAGATGACTTGAGAGCTGGTGCGGGACCGAAGTTTTCAGAGATTTTGATTTTGTTGGAAAATAGGTTTAACCCAAGTTATGGCTATAATCTTGGATTATTCCTAAAGAAAATGCAGGGTTTTTAAGAAATTGAGTCGTTTTTAGACCAAAGATCATTGTGGGATCTTGATCTAAAAAGTTTAGAAAATGAGTTTATACCGAATGTCGGTAGTAAAGCTCAGATTTAGGGGTGTTTTGACAGCGTTTTGGGGCTTTTAGGACTCCTAAAATAAAAAGGGGGCATATGGGATTTTTTTCGATTTCACCGTTTGTTGAAATGAGGGGGGGTGAGCCCTTATTTATAGAAGGGAGGTAATTAGCCGGTGGGCTAATTACTTATATGACAAGATTTTACTTTAAATCCCGTAAAATCTTTCTAGATCTCGGTAAGATTTGATTTTTTTTATTGTAGATAGGTAATTAGCCGACGGGCTGATTACCTATGTTTGGCCAAATTTTGACTTTTTGATTTGTCAACAGGAAATGCTAAATTGAAGCTTCCCTGAAATGCATATTTTTGAATTTCGGATGACAATTCGGTCCCTTTTGGCTCTTTTGTCTGATCGCTGAATGAAATAGGCATAATTCCTCATCGCAGTTGATTAATTTTCAAAATGGGTAGAGGCCGAATCCTACACCAGTATCACCACAAGAAAATGGCCAAGTTCATAGAGAAGCATATTTTTGCTCGGTATAGGGTTCCGCATCATGTGGTATATGACAATGGGGTTCAGTTTCAAGGGGCCATAACAGAATTGTTTGAGAAGTTCAATGTTGAGCGTCATAGATCTTCTCCGTATAGGCCACAAGCTAACGAGGCAGTTGAGGCAACCAATAAGTCAATCAAGAGAATCTTGTAAAAAATAGTGGCTACTTACAGGGACTGGGCTGATAACCTTCCATTTGTAGTTTAGGGGTATAAAACCAGTATAAGAACTCCCACCGACCAAACACCATTCTCCTTGTAATATGGAATGGAAGCTGTGCTTCCAGTTGAAACAGAAGTAAGATCTCTAAGAGTGGCACTCGAAGGTCAGTTAAAAGAATCATATTGGGTAAGGGCTAGGTATGAACAGTTAAACACAATAGATGAAAAGCGGTTCAAGGCGCTTGGCCACCTACAGATGTACCAGCAGCGCATGACTCGAGCTTACAACAATAGAGTTAGATATCCAAAGCAACCTCTCAAAGCGGGTGATCTAGTTCTTAAGCAGCTATGTCAGGTCAACACTGAGGCTAACTAGGAAGGACCGTTCATAATAAAGAAAGTCCTAGGAAAAGGAGGAATCAAGCTTATGGATATGGATGGAAATGAGTTCATGAATCCAGTAAATCAGGAAAGGCTTAAGCATTATCATGTATAGGTCAAAAGAATTAAATCATAAAAAAAGCACCACAAAGAATGAAAGAAATAAAGAATAAATCACCCAGCGAGCAGTCCTTTACTGCTAGGGCAAAAATTAAGGTGCAGCCCACTAATAGGTATTTCGCAAATCGATCAGGCAAAAATTAAGGCACTCAAACCCAATAAAGTCTGCTAAGCTGAAAACCCGAAAATGGTGGCTTAGGCAAAAGTTAGGGCATCGAGTGAAAAATGACAGTTGCTTTCTGGAAAATCTATAAAAGACCAGTGGGCAGTAGGGTTTAACCATTGGAAATTGTTGCCATTGCCTATGTACTCAAATTAATCTCATCAATGAACATGTCATGATTTTGCTAAGAATCTTGGTCTTATGAATGCATGCATGTCTTTAGGTGAAATAATCACTGGTATGTGAACATCAATTTTTTTCTACATGTTGAACAGCATTGTTATTTCCTTCATTATACAGGTAATCTAAATAAAAGTTCCAAAGAAATTAGGCATATGTAAATTCAGAAAAAGTCTGCTGGATTAAAAACCCGAAAGGGCGGTCCAGGCAAAAATTAAGACTGAATGAAAGAAGAGCCTAGGGGATTGAAAACTTGAAAGGGTAGTCTCGGCAAAAATTAAGGCAAAAAAGTAAAGAAAAAGCTTGCTAGGATGAAAACCTGAAAGGGCGGTCTAGGCAAAAGTTAAAGCTAAAAAGAAAAGGTCCGCTGGACTGAGCCGCCAAGGACAGTTCAGGCAAAAATTAGGAAAAAAATAAATAAAAATAAATGTTCAATAGGTCATCTCACATCAAATGGCCAAAAGTTAGAACAACACTCGATTCCCTCACTATGAAATCTCTGGATAAAATACGGGTTCGCAAAGCAGGTACACTCAATGATCTCAGTTCAAGAAAAATCCACATGCATGGAAGTTAAATCTCAAAAGTATCAATCCAAATTTTACATCCCAAAACAAGCTGTGTAGGGTCCAAAAGTATCAACAGTTAAGAAAGTAATCATAATCTAAGCTACCGGAGGATCCTATCCCGGGTGACCCTTCTGAGTCTGGTCCTGAGTATCCGCCAACAGGTAATCCACATATATGGTCATATGATCATCAGCCTCATTAGTATCAGCAACTGGCTAAGCAGGGGCCCTAGTCTCTAAAGTCCCTATACCAGCCCAAGCAACAATAGCACCCTTAATGGACCGATCTCTGTCCCTCTAAGTCACCCAGTATACAAAAAGATCATACTCAGATTCATCGTCAGAAGGGACTGGCGTCTGCCTATCCTCAGTCATCCTAGCTAGCTGGCCCCTCAGCATCTCAATCTCGGCCCTCGCCTGAACGGTCTCAGCCCTATCCTGGTCATCCTCAGTGGTAGCTGCCCCTAGTTGCTCCTCCAAGAACTAGGCACTCTCTTCTAAAGGATCCATGTCCTGGGCAGACTTGCTGCGCTCCATAGCCAGCAAGGTCTGCAATAGAAATTATAAGATCAGTACACATATATAAATGTCATAACATGCATGCATAGTTTGTTAAATTTTGCAGGAAAAAGAAACTTATCGAAGCTAGTACATCTTAGGCCAGTAGCAGATCTCGCACTGAAAAGTAGCCCCTGGCAATCCTCTCAGCCTCAGAGATGGTCACCTAAATGCAAAAGGTCACATCAGGATGGGACATTCTAAGCAATCACAGTATTAGATAAAGATTAATGCCAGAAATTCCTTACATGGGAAGAGCTGGAAGCAGTGAAACCGATAAGCTGGACCGACTCCTTGAGCTCCATGAAAGTTCACTTCCCCGAATGATTAAGGAGTCAAAAGAAAGTATCTAGCTCAGCTTATAGGATGCCCTCCCTCGTAGATCTGAAAGCTCCAGACTGCTTCACCGGAGGCTCAGGGGCAGCAGCAGCAGTAGTGGTAGATCTCTTCCGTGTGGAAGTAGGAGGCTATTGCAATAAAGAATAAGATTCAAAATCACAGTCAATTTTAGAAAGTAGTAAAGTATTCACAAAGGATAAGTTAGAGGCATACTTGAGAAGAAGGGGTAGCAGACCTGGATGAGCCCCTGGTGCCCTAAACTATGGATGGCCCCCACGGTCGCCCCTCGATCGACCCTCCTTCTCGTCGTCATTATCATTATCCTCATCGTCGCTCAAGTGAAACTCAAGAGGCTCATCCTCATGGTTAACCTTCTCGTAGGGAGGAAGAAGTGAGGAATTAACAAACTTAAAATACGAACCCTCTACAGACAGTACATGAGCCCCCTCGCCCAATAAGTACAACCCCTGGTCGGTCCCCTACATGAGATGAGGCTATAAAAACACACACTGGGATCAGGGGAGGGATCAATCTCTCCACCATAGCACTGGTCCTCCACCCTCGGATTCGCTAACTAAAACACTACTCATACAAGAGTGGTGACTCTAGGACAAAGTGGTGGTCATCCACACCAGCCCGCATCCTCTCGATAGCCCCATGTGTGGCTAATCTATCCCACGGGTCTCGAATAACCTATACAGAATGAATGCACCGACCATCCTAGTACATGAGTTCTTCCCTAGTAAATGAATCCTATTAGAAAAGACTTCCCCAACAGAAGAAGTTTACCAAAGGATGTCACTCTACTCCATAGCAGTAAAATCAGCCAGTGAAGGGACATACCCCCTATTCCCCAGTAGTGGAATCGGTCAAGGGGCATACCCCCTATCTCTCAATAGTAGAATCATTCAAGGGGCATCCTCCCACTAATTCAGGGGCACACCTCCATCATAAAAAACCCTAAGGGTGCCGACCCTAAAGGCATTTCCCAATAGAGGAACCGGTAATAATCGAGCCAAACCCGACATTTTTTACACTTTATTTTTAGTTTATTTCAGGGGCTAGCCCCCATCCATACGTCTTTATTCTTAATTAAAGGGGCAAAAATATTTTTGTTTCCATAAAAGTCAATTAAGAATAAAGAAAGTGTATGTTTAGACAATGACTAACTCGGTGTTTGATTGTTATCTCTTTTCAAGTTATTCAAATTCCCTAGCAGGAGAGTCATCTACCCTAGGAATGGGATACACCACCAATCAAGAAATTCATCCGCCTTAAGAAAGGGATATGTCAGTCAGGAGAACCATCCGCCTTAGGAAAGGGATGTAATATCAGCCAGGAAAGTCAATCCGCCTTAAGAAAGGGATACACCATCAGCAGCAGGAGAGTCGATCCTCCTTAAGAAAGGGATTCACACACCTTCCCCAGTAGAATCACTAGGGATGCATAGTAGCAAATGGAAGTCATCTACCTCAAGAAAGGGATACGCATCAGCAAAGGAAAGTCATCCGCCTGAAGAAGGGGATACGCATCAACAAAGGAAAGTCGTCCACCTCAGGAAAGGGACCCTCGGGAAAGGAGTTCACCTCAAGAAAGGAACTCACCCATGTTATTAGCTCAGGTATAATTTATAAAACCTCGCTCACATCATGAGATCATACAAATCCGTATCTGCAATGATCCCATAGGGGCAGTCTGTGAGCACTAGATTTTAATGATCCTTCTCATAAAATGATGATGAGAGCTATATGATGCAATTTCTTTCAGGTGTTGTCCATCAGAGGTGTTTCTACTATTGCAGAGTTGAGTTTGGCCAAAGTTCAGAGACCTAGTCTACTCTTAGGTACCCGTACGGGTTCTATTTAGTGGTACAAATCCACTTACAGACCCCGTACGGGTGATTCCTTCCATACATGTGGAAGGGACCCGTACGGGTGGGGCCCCACCCATACGGGTCCTTTGATTGCCTATTAACCTCTTTCGAAAGTAATCTCTTACCATTTTTAGGAAAAGGCAGGTCTTGAATGCGGTTTATTGCATTCAGACCTGACTTTCACCCTATAGATAGGGCCTTTTTCTGTCATTTCAGAACACACATTCATATTAGAAGAAAACTATAGAAAAATTATAATAAAAGTTATAGCAATTTTTTTAGGTATAGAAAAGGTATAGTGGAGTTAAAGGAGGTATAAAATAGGGAGAAAATCCTTTCCTTGAGGTTTTGTCCACATTTTATTCATTCCTAACTTCATTTATTAGGATTTAGGGGAGGTTCTGCCCATACAAATACTTACATAAATAGTCCTATTTCACCATCTACTTTGGCCGAACTCTCTGAATAGTAAAGGGATCACCTCAAAGTGGATTCACGCCGCAGAGGTAACGCTGTTGAGTTTCAAAGAGAATCACATTTCAGTTTTATTATTATTATTATTATTATTATTATTGTTATTATTGTTATTATTATTATTATTATTATTATTATTTTCTGTCTCTCTATTATACCTGCTCTTTCTATTTCTTATTTCGGGTCTGGTCCTAACCCGTATGAGCCTTGTTGGCACCTTGTATTGTCGAGATATTAGATTAGTGCGCCATACTCATACGGAAGGAAATCCCTTTTTATTTTATTTTTCTTCCACCAATCCATTAATCTATTAATCTATAAACTAATTGAACAAAGTTTCTGTCTGGACCAGATAGGACCCGTACGGGTGCACCATACCTGTATCGGTCCTCCTTGGAAGCCGTACGGGTCCCACCTACCCATACGGGTACCAGCCCCAAGAAGAATCCATAAGTCATTTTAAACTGGTTATAAATCAATCCAACTCACCATTTACCATGCGATCACTTTCACTAATAATCCGGTAAATCAAACCACTAAAGTTAAAATGTGTTTTCATAATAAAATAAGTTTAAGACCATTTGTTTCTCTCCGATCCTTGAAGCCACCTGGGTACTATCGATTTTAAAACTGCCATGCTAACATAATCACATTTTTTCTTATAAAATGCTAACTTATGATGTGTTATAAATTGTGCTAATCTTTGTGGATGCAGGGGAATTTATTTTTATTTTATTTTATAACTTAGAACAAATGTATAGGGTCTCTTACAATTCCCCCATTTTCCCCCAGTTGTAATTTTTATTACCCTATTTATCGGTTATGCTTTTTTGTAATCTATAAACACATGTAATGAGTGTTAACGAGTGTAGAAAAATAGGATTTCTGTGATAATCCCCCAAATGATGAAAATAAAAACGGTCTTACACGGTGAATGTAATTTTGAATCAACTAAATGAGAAATAAGTGACTTATTCGATACCCGAATCTCTGATCCAATAGGTATGAGTCTTCCGCCAAGAGGGAAACGTACCAAAACTCTTTCCCAAGTAGACAACTTGGGTGTTGACTCTATCATTTGTATCGAGATTTAGGTCTCAATTCTTTTATTCATTAAAATTGGCTTATTATGCAAACTTTAACTAAAAATGTTTTATCATGCCTAAATCCAACCATCCCCCAGTGGGCCTTGACTCCCACACAAGCGCCAAGGGAGACCCGCACATCATCAACACCTCACAAACATTAAGGTAGGAAGAGGCTTGCATCTGCCTCTGCCCATGTTGGGAGCTCCTCGGCCTTATCGGTCCCTATTGTTCCCTGTTAGAGTATTTATAAGAGCAGGGTGGGGTGAATGGCCCTTTTTCACGAAATTTATAGACTTGAAAAAGTCTATGTGTAGCGTGTTTGATTATGATCCAGAAGATGGATCCGGATGATAAATGTGATCCGGAAGATGGATCCAGATGATGCAATATGAATGCAATATAGTAAAAATAAATAAATATCAAACACAAGTATTTTATACTGGTTCGGCCCTGCCTACGTCCAGTCCCCGGATTTCCTTCTTCCGAGCTTTTGTACTAATAGATTCCTTTTCAACTGGTAGGAATTTAGCCTTACAAATTTGTGTCCGAATGATGACTTCTTCCGGAAGTAGGATACACCACTAGAAGCACCAACTCCTAGCCGAGTCTTCTCATCTTTAGTAGGATATACCACTAAGCCTTCTACCTCGAATCTAAGCTGACTCCTATAGGGAGATCTCACTCAAAGCACCTACTTCAAGTTCTATCCCAATCTCCCAACTCACCCAAGTTGGAGATTATTACACTTTTGGTTTGCAACAAAAGGTTGGTTTTGGAGTTCCTCAAGTTTATAGTTTCACTTGGGAATCCTTACAAATATATTTTGAATCAAGAGCTCTTAGAGGTATTATTTTGACTGATTGAATGTGTATTACTTTGTTACTTGCTTTTATAAGTCAATCAGTTACCTTCTCATTTGGTGAAGAGTTCCTTTTATAGGCTTTGATCATAAATGTAGCCGTTTATGGTTGGTAAGCTTACATTTAATCTTCACCCTTGATCAGGTTGTAAGGTGGAGCTTCCAGATCCGTTGATTAGTTTGTTAGACCATAAATTTGATTCATTTTATATTCTTGGGATTGGTGCTTAAAAAGTTATCAGTGATCATTTTTCTTGTCATTTTGTGATGCACCAACTTTCATACCAATTGTCATATGGTGTGAGCTCCACACATGCCTTTATTGGTCTAGGAGAAAAGTAGTTTAGACTTTCTCTGTCCTATGTCTGCTCCTTTTGACTTTTCTCTGATCAATGCCAGCTGTCTTCAACAAAAAGGTTCTTCAACTACTGTAGACCAAAAGAGGCATAAGGAAAGCTATGTTTTACACTTTCCTTAGTTGTTGAATATAGGTCTTCCGGATGTGTCTTTCGGATGTCCCTTTGGCCTATATGTTCTGGATCTTCCTTCCGGAGATGGCTTCAATCAGTTCTTCCAGTTGTAAGTCTTGAGGATAGAAATTTGTTTTCTTTTTAGACTTTGTCCGGATAATTTTCCTCCATTGCTTAGGTTTCTAATTTTGTTCAATAAGCGATCTTTAGCTTTGTCCGGATGCTTCCATTTGGATTTTAAGAGAATTACTTACATTCATTTTTGTTTCTTTCAAACTTGATTTGAATGTATATAGATTTATTTATCCGGATCATTATTTTCTAACAATCTCCCCCATTTGATGGAAACAAAAACTTTAAGATACTCCCCCACAATTTTAGTATCCAGACTCCCCCATAATTTTATGACTTATGCTTCTAAGTTTGTTATAGTACAATTATAGATTGTACTTTAGAAGCGTTTGTTTTAATAGTTAAGAATTTTTCCCTTTATATATACTTCTGCTGTGAACAATAGTTAACATCATGAAGTTCAATGTTACAAGATATAGAAATATACATAAAGATAATCTAGCTATTACAATTTTTATCTAGCTAGCTTAACTATCTCTCTGGGCGGACCACTCTTCCGGACTTGCAATGTTTTTCCTTTCCCCCTTCTGTCTCCGTGCTGGCTATCTTCATCCTCCCCCTTTTTGATTCCATCAAGGGGGTCAATGACCATATAGGTGCATTTATCCTAAGATTTCTGCCATGCAGAGGAGTAGACAGAGTAGTCTTTGTTACCTTTGGCTCGCTTATCAATAATTTGATTTACAATAGGCGGAGTCAGGTAGTAAGGATGAATGGCCCTCTATAGCTGATCATATGACTGTGAGACTTGAGTGAGGATGCACATAATCTATTCTTGGTCCTTTTAATCAAAGTAAAGGAACATGGCCTTGGTGAGGATAGTTAACCCTTTTTGGCTCATGAACCTTGAATCCTCTACAGACTGAACCAAATCGTGCAGGATTGGAATGAGCTAGCACTCTGGAGTATCGAGAGATAGACAATATATTTATTCTAGCTTGAAGAAGTGTGATTTCATTACTAAGTCCCTTCTGGATATTGTGGATAGATTCCGTCTGATCTTTAATCTCTTTGAGGATGGTTTTCTTCCACTCAGTTATTGATTGTTCAATGCTGGAGTTCCTTGCTTGCATTTCATCACCCATATCATCAAGAATTTTCTCTTTGAGTTAGGGAAGGATTTTGTCTATAAGATTTGCAAGCATCTCCTAAGTGATTTGCTGATCAGTCTCTATGCTGAGTAGAGTTGGTTTCAAATCCCTATCCTCCATGAATTTTAACAAGTTTTCAAACTTGGTATCTATGTAGTCTTTAAGCTCTGTGGATAGGTCTGTGGCTGAGGAGGACACCTTTTCTAGCACTATTGCGTAGTTATTAGAGGCTAAGTTATTTGCTTGACTGGCATTGTGGTTGGATTCAGAAGTGCTTTTCTTTATTTCATTCAAGAGAGGCTTAATCTCAGAGAGGGAGGCTGCCGCCAGAGCTCCAAGTGTTGGGAAGTTCATGACTTGTTGCTCAATTCTGGGAAGGCAGTTCAACCTTTCTTTAATTTCACTCAAATCCTTGCGAACCTCTTTATTTGACATTTGCCTCAGTAGTTCCTTTTCCATAGCCTTGAGACGGGTGCAAATGTTTAGGAGGCTCTTTTTGATAAACCCTTCTTCATGGTGTTCAAGGGTTGCCTCCTGAAGGAGTTTGAGAGCTGCACTTACATTGGATTCTTTAGAGTTTTCATCAAGAAGAGTCACTGATTTGGTGTGAGGAGGGAAGTGTTTGTTGGAAGGTCCGGATGATTCACTATCGGATGAGCTTGATTCACTTTCGGAGCTTGAGTTGCTTTCGGAGGGGCTATTATTTGGCGATTATGAGCCTCCAACTACTCTTTTTGCTTCACTCTTGCTTATTTCCCTTTCCTCTAGATTAGCCTCGCCAGTAAGATCCACTTCAGAAGTGTGTCCCTTGGAACTCAAACTTTCTCCCTCCTCTGGAGCTGTTTCATCCGGGATTGGCACTATGGCCTTAGCTACATTTTGAGAGATTGTAGCTAAGTTATGCTTTACAGTATTAGAAGAGGGATGAAGAAGATTAGGAGTTACCTCACTAGTTTGTTGCATCTGATTCTCATCCTTTCTTTCTTCTTTCGTCCCTTCCTCCGGATGGCTGGAATTATCCTCAGCCATTTTAGCAGATGCCTTTTCAGGACTTTCTTCCCCCGGCATGTTGGCACTATCCTGAATAGCCTTTTGCAATTACTTTTCAGGACTTTTAAGGTTTATGACCTCACAGCTTGGTCCAAGTAGATTTTTCGGAAGCGATTCTGCTCTTTCAGCAAATTGGAATTTGTATGCTTCTGGAATTTTGGATAGAGTCTCCATGTCTTCTGGGCGTACCAGTATAAGAGGAGCTTGAGATGACTCACCTGAACCTTAAGTTATTTTCCTATGGTTTATTACATTATTTTCCTTGATAGCTTCCTGAATCTCAGCATATTGCTCATCATCTTGTTGTACTGATTCTGTTGAGCTGGGAACATTTTTCCCTATGCTGGATTTGGCCTTTTCCAATGTAGCCATCTCTCTATACTGCTTGGCCTCTTCATTTAACACTATCCTAGCAAGCCTTCTGCTCTTATTAGCTTTCTTTTGTTGTGCAACAAGGGCTTCATCAAATGTTAGCCCTGTCCTCTGAAGCAGTTTTTGAGCAGGAGCCTCATCCTCTGTTTCCTCATCATCAACTTCTCCCTTCATCTCAGCCAAAGTTCTCTTAGCTTTCTTTCTTCCATCCTCAATCGCCTTTGTAGCAATTTTTGATAAACAGGCAGTAAGCCCATATAATCCCTTCTTGGCTGCAGCTTTTATCAATCTTCCTCTGGGTCTTGGTTGTTCAGATCCTAGGACTTGAGTGAGAGGCAGAGTATCCTCATCAACTTCTTTTGGAACCAGTTCCATTTGCCTTTTGGCTTTGGCTTTTGTGGTTCTAGGCCTCTTAGGAACTGGGGCTTCTACTTCCGAATTAGCTGCCTTTCTGGATTTAACTTTTCGCTTGTCCCTTCTTAGATCGCTTTTTCTTCACCCCATTCTTCATTAAAGCTAAGGTTTAGGAAGTTCTTCTCGAGGATGGGCTTTCCATAAATTCCTTCAAATTCGGTAAGATCCACTCCTTCTGCTTGAAGGATCCTCGTGATCAAGGCACCATGTAAGTTGACATGGGTCTTGAGATAATGGATGATCAAGACTTGCTAGTTTACTTCCACACTACCAATCCAGTGCTATAGAATGCAGTGCTGGAGGGAAGAAACTATAGTCAGTGATCCTTTCCTTATCAGAATAAGCTTTGCTAGAGCATGCTATAGGAATCTAGGCGTTCTGGGGAAGTATGTTGAGAATTTATCGCCGAAATAATTCTGGTGGAGCTATAACTTGTAGTCATATTAAATTCCGGTCTCATCCTCATCTTTTCTCAATAGTACTCCAGAATTTTTCATCTTTAGATTCTTCTCAAAGAATTCTTGTGTTAGAAGGATAATCTTTCCTTGAACCTCAGTGCGTATGGCATCAAAGTTATTATGCGCACTTAAATTTGAGTTGAACTCTTTCACCAGTTTGGGATAGGTTGGGCAGTTTATTTTGAGAAGATCACCCAGATTCTAATCTTCAATTAGGGTGAAGAAGGGTGGAGTTTTGAATAGATAGTCATCTCCTAGATGATCAGTAGGGATGACGAAATCAGAGGTCTTGAGATTTAAGGGTTTAAAATCTTCTTCTTTCAAGTCTGATACTTGAAAGAGGTTTTTGTTGGGTAGGATTTTGAGGGTGTTTGATATGTTTTTGGCTACCATTTTTTAGTATTAGAGAAATGGTGCTTTAGGTTTGAATTTTTGCAGAGTAATAGTGAGATTGTTGCTCGCTTGAAGAAGAGAACAGATTTTGAGGGGGATTATATAGAATTTTTAAAGTGAGGGTATAATTGTAATCTAGACTCCAGTGTTTTTTACTGGATTGAAGACATGGCAGTCACATTTTTTAGGAGAGAGGTGAATTCAGTTTAACCGAAGAATGGGAATGGTTTATTTTTGAATTAACTACTGTAATTACGACGCGTGTAACAACCATTTGACTTTTGAAATTCAAAAAGTAACAGTTACCTTGATGGGCTTTTACTGCCAAATGTCATTGTTATCGGCTGACATGACAGTCTTCTGAAATATACTATTCCAACTCTTCTTTTCTTCCAGAGTGGGTATTTTATCTCAACATCCAGCATGTTTTAGGGCTATCTCCCAGAGTTTTTCTAAATTGGATTTGACGTTCCAATTGATTCTCTTAGTTTCCCAAATTGATCCTTACTTAGTGGTTTTGTAAAGATATTAGCTCTTTATTCATTTGTTGGGACATATACTAATGTAACATCCTTTTTCAGCACATGATCCCGGATGAAGTGATGCCTTATGTTGACATGTTTCATCCAGCTATGAAGCACCAGATTCTTTGACACATCAATAGCACTTTTGTTGTCATATAATACATCCACACATCCGGATTGCACTCCATAATCTTCAAGTTGTTGTTTGATCCATAGGAGTTGAGCAATGCAACTTCCAGCTGCCATATATTCAGCTTCCGTGGTGGATAAGGCAACTAAAGTTTGTTTCTTGCTATACCATGAGACTGAGCAATCCCCAAGAAAATGACATCCTCCTGGTGTACTTTTTCTCTCAAGAGTATCTCTGCCATAATCTGCATCTATAAACCCCTGGAGAGTAAAGTCTCCATTACTAGGATACCATAATCCAACTTTAGTGGTTCCTAGGAGATATCTTAGTATCCTCTTGATAGCCTTGATATGAGAATCCTTTGGATTAGATTGATATCTTACATAGTAGCATACTGTATAGTGAATGTCAGGTCTGCTAGCTGTTAAGTATAGGAGTGAGCCAATCATTCCTCTATATAGCTTTTGATCAACATCTTTTCCTTCACAGTCCTTGGATAAGACTATGTCTAAACTCATGGGAGTAGACATTGGTTTGCTGCTATCCATTTCAAATTTTTTCCAGAATCTCCTTGGTGTATTTGATTGATTAATGAAGATCCTGTCTGGGCTTTATTTTATTTTCAGGCCAAGAAAGAAGTTGAGCTCTTTCATCATGGACATCTCAAATTCCTTCTGCATTTGAGAGCTGAATTCTTTGTACATCTTCTCATCCGTGGCACCAAAAATGATATCACCCACATAGATTTGGACTAGAATAATATCATTCTTTTTCTTCTTGATGAAGAGTGTGGTTTTTGCTCTACCTCTAGTATATTCCTTGGATATAAGGAATGAGGTCAGTCTTTCATACCAGGCTCTTGGTGCCTGTTTTAATCCATAGAGAGCTTTCTTTAGTTTGTAGACATGATCCAGATGCTTTAGATCTTCAAATCCGGGTGGTTGCTTGACATATACTTCTTCTTGAATGACGCCATTTAGAAATGCAATTTTGACATCCATTTGGTATAATGTGAAACCTATGAATGATGCAAAAGCATATAGGATCCGGATTTCTTCCAGTCTTGCTATAGGAGCGAATGTTTCTTCGAAATCAATTCCTTCTTGTTGATTATAGCCTTGAGCAACTAGTCTCGCCTTATTAATTATTACTGCTCCGGATTCATCAAGTTTATTTCGGAACACCTATTTAGTTCCTATAATTGACTTTCCTTTGGGAGAGGGCATAAGATCCCATACAACATTCCTGGTGAATTGATCTAGCTCTTCCTGCATCGCCATCATCCAGCTTTCAGCTCCTTCAGCATCTTGAAATTTTTTTGGCTCTATGAGAGAGACCAAAGCAGCGTGACTCATCATCCAGTTAAGCTATCCTCTGGTTCTAACTGGATTTTGAATGTCGTCCCAAATATTCTTATTGGAATGATATCTGTGTGTCCGAATTTCTCTTTCCAGGTCTTCATGTTGAATTTGGACTTGCTTTTCTTCAGCTTTAACTGTTTCTTAAAGTAAATTTCCTGTGGATTGTGGTTGACTTGATATGCCTCTGGATTATAGGATTTTCCCTCATCTTCCTCTGTGTATTTCTTGATTTAAAATGAATCAGGGATATCTTTTTCCTTCTTTTGTTCAGATTTTTCAGCTTCTGGAGCTTAATCTTTCGGAGTGAAGTTTTTCTTTCCTGGAGTGTTAGTTTCATCAAAATCTACATGTATAGACTCTACTACAGATTGGGTTTGTTTATTGAAGACTCTGTAAGCCTTACTATATGTTGAGTAGCCTAGGAAAATTGCTTCATCAGATTTAGGATCAAATTTTCCTAATTGCTCTCTATCATTAAGGATGTAGCATTTACATCCAAATGCTTTGAAGTATCCAATTTTTGTTTTTATTCCCTTCCAAATTTCAAATGGGGTCTTTTCTATAGTTTATCCGATGAGAGCTCTATTTAAGATGTAGCATGTTGTGTTTATGGCCTCACCCTAGAAAAATTTTGGCAAACTATTTTCACTTAGCATTGTTCTTACCATTTCTACTATGGTCCTATTTTTTCTTTCTACCACTCCATTTTGTTGAGGAGTGTGAGGGGCAGAGAAGTTGTGTTCAATGCCCTTGGAGTTGTAAAAGTTAGCAAAATGCTTATTTTTATACTCCTCACCATTATCGCTCTGGATACATACAATGCATATCCCCTGTTCTACTTATATCCGGATGAATGTTTTGGAGAATTGGTCAAATGCTTCATCCTTGCTTATTAGCAGGAGAACCCAGGTATATCGAGAATATTCATCTACAATGACCATGGTGTATTCTCTTTTACCTAAGCTCAGTGGCTTAATTGGACCAAAAAGATCAATGTGTAAGAGCTTAAGTACTCTTTTGGAAGGAATGCATGATATGGAAAGGAAAATTTTCTTATGTTGTTTACCTAATTGACATATGGTGCATAGATGATCCTTATCAGAAGCAACTTTAGGTAAACCCTCAACTAATTCCTTTTTGGCTAATTTGGACAGGAGATTCATGCTTACATGTCCCAATCTCCGGTGCCATAGCCATGATTCTTCTTCTTTAGACACCAGGCATATATTCTTTTTATCATTTTTAATGTTTACAAAATAGACATTAATTACTCTAGGTGCATAAAGAATAAGTTGATTTGGCTTACTATCATAAATTGAGTAGCCTCCGGAGTCAAATGTGACTTTCCTTCCTTTGTCACATAATTAAGCCACACTCAGTAGGTTGAATTGTAGTCCATCAACTAGTGAGACATCTTCAATCTTTAACCTAGATCCAATGGTTCCATGACTTATGATTTGTCCCTTTTGATTATCTCTAAAGCTTACTTTGCCTCCCTTCTTCCGGGTTAATGTGATGAAGGCCTTCTCATCACCTATCACGTACCTTGAACATCCACTATCAATATACTAAGTGTGTTGATCTACTGTGGATCTAAGGCATACCTGCAAAAAGATCAAGTGGGTTTGGGTACCCAATCAGATTTGGGTCCTCTCGGGTTATTAACCATCTTAGGCCAAGGATAATCATCATAATAGCCATTTTTTTAATCTATATGATTTAGTCATATGGTTATTTTTCCAACAAAACCTGCATCCAGAAATAGGCATGTTTTGCATTTACTTCTTGCTGATCTTCTTCAGATCCTTTCTTCCATAGTTGCCTTTATATCTAGCTTCATGCACACTAGTCGATGGTCTGGTATAATTTCGGAAGTTGGTTGGAGGTGCAACTTTAGCATTATGATTTCTCCTCTATTTGATAGCTAGTTGGTTGTAAGCTATTTTAGCTTTTCCCTTTTGAGTTGCAGTATATCTTTGAAATTGTGGTTGTATGCTAACTTCATTTGTCTTCTGATTTGGATTTGTATGCTAACTTCATTTGTCTTCTGATTTGGATTCCTTTGAATCCGATTTTGAGAAAGAGGAGGATCATCTCTTCTTGGATTCTTTATTTCAAGTTTCCTTCCAGATACTTCCTGCAATAGACTAACTTCTCTTTCTAGTCCCACTATGTTTGTGTTTAGAATTTGGACTTGATTTCTCAGGAAGTTTTCTTCTACTACATCAATATGTTTGGTTGCTCTAACCAGATTGATATCTTGCGCCATTACTTCAGTGTCTTCAGCTAATTCTAGTATTGCTCATTTCAGGGATTTGATGGCCTTTGCATTCTTCTTTACTCCCTTGATAACAATAGAAAGAGCTTTTGCAAGATCAAAGTTAGAGGCAGAGTTAGAGTAAGAGTTTAACTCAGTCTTTGCTGAATCTGATTTTGATTCTTCAAATTTGCACAGTTTCTTGTCTGGAGGTGTTCCTTCCGGATTGCTCTGCTTCCGGCTCTATTAAAGCCATGAATGCACAGTTAGCAGTTTCCTCTTCTTCTGTTAAGGATGAGCTGCTGCTTTCTTCACTGTTGCTCCAACTAGCAACCATTGTCTTCTTTTTAAATTTCTTAGCTCTGTTAAGCTTGGGGCATTTTGTTCTGAAGTGGCCTTTTTCGCCACACTCAAAATAAACAACGTCTTTCTCTAGATCTTTCCTTTCTTCCGAATTCCTTCTATGCTTACTTCTTCTAGAGGTGCCTTCTCTTGGTCTCTGAGATTCATACCTTTTTTATCTTCTTCTATCCTTCTTTTGTATGAATCGATTTAGCCTTTTGATCAATAGAGCGAGTTGATCTTTAGTACTCATTGACTCATCTGTTTGCTCTTCCTCTCCGAATGAGCCTGATCTAGTGGATTCTGCCTTAAGAGCAATTGCCTTCTTTCGCTCCTCAGGTCTCTTTTCTTGTTGACTGTATCTTTCCAAGGACAGTTCTTGAGTTAGAAGATTACTAATGAGTTCATCATAACTATAAAAATTTAAGTCATGAGCTTCCTCAATGGCAGTCTTTTTATTGACCCATTCCTTGGTGAGACACCGGAGCACTTTCTTGACCATTTCTACTTTTGGAATCTCTTTCCCTAGCCTCTTCATTTCATTTACTAGATTTGTGTATCTAGTGTTCATGCTGCTGATTGATTCTTTAGGCTCCATCTTGAAAGATTCAAACTTTTGTTGGAGTAGATCATGTTTGGCTTCTCTAACTTTGGTGGTTCCTTCATAGGTTACTTCCAGCTTCTCCCATATCTCTTTAGCAATTTCACATCTGTATATCCTATTGAATTCTGCTGCACTCAGAGCACAATGAAGCATGTTAATAGCATTTGTGTGTTCACACAATTTTTTAAAGTCATTATCATCCCACATACTTGATGTTTTTCGGGTAGTCATACCTCCTACTTTGTAAGTAGGTTCATATGGACCATCTTTAATAACTAACCGTGCTTGCATACTTTATGACTGGATGAAGTTCTTCATTCAGTTTTTCCATAATGTATAGTGTTCACTGGTGAAGAGTGGAGGACGGGTAACAGACATACCCTCAAGAAGAAGTTATGAGTTGTGGAAAATCATTTTGATTTATAAATCAAAATATGTGGACCTTTAGCTCTAGATTATTAGATCTCTAGTTTGAGAACTTGCTTTGATACCACTTGTTGGTCCCTGTTAGAGTATTTATAAGGGCAAAGGGAGTGATTGGCCCTTTTTTGCGGAATTTATAGACTTGAAAAAGTCTATGTATAGCGTGTTCGATAAATGTGATCCCGAAGATGGATCCGGATGATGCAATATGAATGCAGTATAGTAAAAATAAACAAATATCAAACACAAGTATTTTATACTGGTTCGGCCCTGCCTACCTCCAGTCCCTGAAATTTCCTTCTTCCAAGCTTTTCTACTAATGGATTCCTTTTCAATTAAGCCTTACAGATTTGTCTTTGGATGATGACGTCTTCCGAAAGTAGGATATACTACTAGAAGCACCAACTCCTAGCCGAGTCCTCTCGTCTTTAGTACGATATACGACTCAGCCTTCTACCTTGAATCTTAGCTGAGTCCTATATGGAGATCTTACTCAAAGCACCTACTTCAAGTTTTATCCCAATCTCCCAACTCACCTAAGTTGGAGATTATTACACTTTTGATTTGCAATAAAAGGTTGGTTTTGGAGTTCCTCAAGTTTATAGTTTCACTTTGGAATCCTTACAAACAGATTTTAAATCATGGGTTCTTAGAGGAATTATTTTGAGTGATTGAATGTGTATTGCTTTGTTACTTGCTTTTGTAAGTCAATCAGTTACCTTCTCATTTGGTGAAGAGTTCTTTTTATAGGCTTTGATCAGAAATGTAGCCATTTGTGGTTGGTGAGCTTACATTTAATCTTCACCCTTGATCAGGTTATAAGGTGGAGCTTCTGGATCCGTTGATTAGTCCGTTAGACCATAAATTTGATTCATTTTAAAATCTTGGGATTGGTGCTTAAAAAGTTATCAGTGATCATTTTTCTTGTCATTTTGTGATGCACCAACTTTCATACCAATTGTCATATAGTGTGAGCTCCATGAGCGCCTTTATTGGTCTGGGAGAAAAGTAGTTTAGACTTTCTCTATCCTATATCTGCTCCTTTTGACTTTTCTCTGATCAATGCTAGCTATCTTCAACAAAAAGGTTCTTTGACTACTATAGACCAAAAGAGGCTTAAGGAAACCTATGTTTTACACTTTCCTTAGTTGTTGAATATAGGTCTTCCGGATGTCCCTTTGACCTATATGTTCTGGATCTTCCTTCCGGAGATGGCTTTAATCAGTTCTTTTAGTTGCAAGTCTTGAGGACAGAAGTTTGTTTTCTTTTTAGACTTTGTTCGGATAATTTTCCTCCATTGCTTAGGTTTCTGATTTTGTTCAATAAGCGATCTTTAGCTTTGTCCGGATGCTTCCATTTGGATTTTAAGAGAATTACTTACATTCATTTTTGTTTCTTTCAAACTTGACTCCGATGTATATATATTTATTTATCCAGATCATTATTTTCCAATAGTCCCGCCTTAAAGTCTAGTGATAGTGAAGGGACATCAAGGATTTCAGTATCAGCCTCCCATATTCATGATGTACTATCCTGACCTGAGTACTATATAATAGTGGTTCAGCCTTACTTAGATCTTGACCATCCAGTGACTTTCCATCCTGTTGGCGCCCCTCATGTGAGTTCTTTTTGCCCTTTTTATTCTTTATCGGATCATGCTGGTTCTGACATGTCCCGATCCCTTATCTTTCTATGCCCGTTGCCGATAACATCTCCGATTGGGGGTATATCCAGGGGCAACAGCGGTTCATGATGAACCAAAATACTGAGATGGTATATGTTTATTATTTTGTGGTTTTAATGATGATGCATGATATGTTATGAAATGCATATGAATGATTTATGTTAAAATGTGATAGTTGGAGATTCGGCGGCTCTGGGATCAGTTGAAAATGCTCCAAGTGGATGATCAGTAGCAGCAGCCTCAGCATGGCTAGGGCAATCCTTCATGGTTCTTTTCATAGGGCAGGCATCCTCCTCCTCCATTGTCTTTTGATCCTAGTCATTCGAGTTCCAGCGGCGGATAGTAGATAGGCTTTTCTTCTTTTATTGTTTGCTTTTCTTTCAGGCCATTTGCAGAGCCTTCTCTATTTTTGTTTGAACTCATT
This sequence comes from Euphorbia pulcherrima, assembly GCA_947683365.1. Classification (NCBI taxonomy): domain Eukaryota; kingdom Viridiplantae; phylum Streptophyta; class Magnoliopsida; order Malpighiales; family Euphorbiaceae; genus Euphorbia; species Euphorbia pulcherrima. The sequence continues at coordinate 20,637,118 of CANTUS010000007.1, read as the reverse complement.
TTTATTTGTGAAAGAATTTCACACCATTCTTGCACCTTGTGTTTCCTTTCTTTTATTGATCATTGAGAGTATCGGGGTAATCTACCAGTTATTGGCAGATTTCCCCATAAACTACGTATAGCGAACTGCTACTCTTTTAAAATTTTGCCATAGAGGGCTACATCCATTTTTGTGCAGATTTGAATGAGTATCTAAAAAACTCCAATGGTTGGGACCATCTCAGGTTCTGTAGTTTGTCGCAAATGAAGGAATATTATCACACCTTTATTAAAGAAAATTTGATCCAAGCTGCTGTCAGGTTCTAGGATCCTATTAACAATGTGTTCCGATTTGGAGATCACGAGCTATGCCCCTTTTATGAGGAACTCTATGGGCTTCTGAGATCCTTGGCTAACATGGCTCCAGCTATTTTGATACACTGCCTAGAGTTTTCTGATCCATTAATGGATTGTTCCAGCTACAACTAATTGATAGGTGTCGAGTGATTCTCAGCGAGGGCTTGAGGTTGGATGTGGCCTTTAACATAGTTAGGAGCCTTTCCCCTGATGATGCGAGTTGGCTTCCACTCATTTGCTTACTCTTGTTAGGGGTCTTTCTTTGTGAGGCCTCAACTTTGGTCTGCAACTTTGCCTTTTTAACTATCATTGATCAGATGTTAGAGGGGAAATCTCCTATTGCAGTGAGCTTAGCCAAGACACTGATCTTCATGCACTCTTCCTGGAATGGGACTGAAGCTACTACTAGTGGTAGCAGGCTTCCCCTTCAGGTAAATTTTATTTGATCCTTTCTTTTTGCATGAACTACCCTTTCAGGCTTTTGATTCATCAGGCTTGCCTTAATTTTTTCCTGGACCGTCCTTTTAGGTTCTCAATCCAGCAGGCTTTCCTCTTTTCTATTCTTTTCTTTTTTCTCTCTTTTTTTCTTACTTTTTTTGTGTGTTGCGTTTGTAGCTTTTACTTTGGGACAAGCTTTCTGTATTGTCAATTCCCACAAGCATGGCTTATTATCCGAAGGCCTACTAGGCACGAAAATTCCGTAGTTCATATTAGTAATCGTCCCCATAGAGACTTTATTATCGAGGGGTGGGTCGAGTTTATGGGGAACTAAGCTGTTAAGGATATTTGTTGGGTTTGCCCTTGGTGGGGAATCATGCATATGACCACCAATGTTGCTAGAGATGGCGTGGTCCTTATTGGCCTTTCCGAGATTATCGCCTATTATCCTGGTCGCTTGTGTAGGCAATACGGTCACCCTCAGGGGTTTCTGGCATCCCTGTGCACCTTGTTTGGCTCTGATCTTTCTTGTAATCAGGTTTATCATCATGATGTGAGGTGGATTAGTCGTTCTCAAGTGGAGATGAACTATTCCATGCCTTTCGATATCCACTCGTCCGAGGCTTATCATGTCTGGGTCACGAGTATTTATGGGTTTGCCACTCCTGAGGAGAGACTCATCGAGACTAGGGGGCTTTGCAGTTTCCTTAGAGATCACTGAGCTCACCACTATGTGTCTTTCATCTTCATAGGAAAATAAAGGCTTTAGGCTCGTTGTTTACCTTTTTCATTTCCATTTCCTATTTGTAATGCATCGTATGTGTAATAAGGATAAAGAATGCTATTTGAGTGCGTGTTTTATTCGAACAATTCACAATTTCCATTTAATGTACCGATGGAGCATTTTTAACATGAATATGTTATTATAAAAAGACATTACTTAAATTGGAAGGAAAAATGGTACTTATTTCCAAGAAATGCCCATCATTGCCAAGGGTTCCGAATGAATTTTACCTAAGGCTTCGCTCTTTTATTTTGGGGTCTTTATTTTTGCTCAAGAGCCCTCACTATCTCTTGATAGACCTTTATATTTTCTTATTTGTTTCTTTGTTTCTTTTTTTCTTTTTTTACACTAGAGAGAGCTTCAACTTATCATGATTTACTGGATTCACAAGTTTGTTGCCATCTAGATCTGAGATTTTGACTGCCCCTTTACTGAGAGTCTTCTTTACTACGTATGGCCCTTCCTAGTTCTATTGGAATTTACCTCGAGCATTCGTGTGCGTCTTACAAGATTGTTTTAAGAATAGATCACCTATTCACAAGGGTTGATCTTGCCTTCTGACTTTGCGATTGTAAGCTCTTGCCATGTGCTGTTGGTACAACTACAGGTTTTCCAATGCGATTAATTGCTTCTCGTCCATCAAAGTTAATTCTTCGTGCCTCACCTTTTCCCATTCATCCTCAAGAATTCTTGCTTCAAGAGCTATGCTCGAAGACTTGATCTCCATTTTATCGAGTAATACTGCCTCCATCCCGTAGATGAGGGAGAAAGGAGTGTAGCCTGTAGGAGTTTTGATGCTGGTTCTGTATCCCCATAAAGCATACAATAAATGGTTGGCCCAATCTTGTTAATTGACGATCATTTAGATAGGATCTTTTTAATGGCCTTCTTAGCTGCTTCTACGGCTCCATTGGCTTGAGGGCAATAGGGTGAAGAGCAATGGTGTTCCATTCCGTGCTTCTCAATAAGATCGATCGTTTCCCCTTGGAATTGCTCACCATTGTCACTCACTATATGATAAGGAATGCCGTATCTAGCAAAGATAAGTCACTGGATAATTCCGGCCATTTTCTTAGTCGTGATGCTCATAAATGATTAAGCTTCAACCCATCTAAAAAAGTAATCAACTGCCACTATTACAAAGCAATGGCCATTGGTCGACATTCGTCTTATCTCGCCGATGATGTCGATGCCCCAAGACGAGAATGTCCAAGGCATCGTCAAATTTTGCAAGGTCGTTGGGGGCAAATGACTCACATCCCCGTATATCTGACAGGCATGGCAAGTCTTTACTTCTTGAATACAGCCAGCTTACATGGTTAACCAAAAGTATCCTATTCTCTAAATGTTCTGGGCCATCATGATCCCGTTCATGTATGGACCGTAGTCTCCCGAATGTAACTCCTTCATCACCTTTTCTGCTTCTTGTTAGGCTAGGCATGTTAATAGTAAACTATTAGATGATCTTCTGAATAGATCTCCCTTGATTAGGTAGAATTGCACAACGAGCTTTCTAAGCATATTTCTGTTAAAATCTGTAGCTTCAATTAAGAATTTACTGCTTTCAAGAAACTTGATGATGTCAGAGTACCAAGGTTCTTCCTTATCAATGATGCCTTCTATTACACGGACATAGTACGGGGATCGGGTTGTCTCCATAACAAGGGGTTTTATTGGTTGTCTCTGAGGTCCTTCCTACATGAAGGCCAGAGTGGCCAATGCATCCGCCATCTGGTTCTCCTCTTGGGGCATATGACAAAATTCGCATTCGCTGAATACCGTGGCTTTCCTCCATATAGCCTCTAGGTAAGGTCAGAGGGCTTCTTCCTTCAGTTCCTAATCTCCTGTGACATGCTTGATGACCAAAGCTGAATATCCAATAATTTTCACTTTGTCTACTCTAAGAGTGATCAAGGCAGACATTCCAAATAGATAGGCTTCATACTTTACCTGTTATTCGTGGTGAGAAATTCCAGTCACTTTGACAGAGGTATTAGTGCCCCATCCGGTGTGATGATTACAACTCCCAAGATAGCTCCTCGCTTGTTAATAGCACCATCAAAGAAGATGGTCCACTTTCCAGATTTTCCAGGTCTCCTTCTTCGAGTGGTTGATTTGTTAGGAATTCAGCCACTTCTCTTCCCTTGATGGTCTTCTCAGTGACATATTCGATATTAAATTTTGATAGCAATAAGAGCCGTCTTGCAAGTTTTTCGGTTAGTAAGGGATGCTTGCATAAGTACTTCATTTGATCCACCTTGGCAACTGCTTGGATTCTATAAGACTAGAAGTAATTCCTAAGTTTCTTGGTGAGCCAAGCCATGGTAGCATAAGTTCTCTCCATGATGGTATATCGAGTCTTATACTCTAGTAATTTCTTGCTGAGATAATAGACTGCATGTTCCTTCTTGTCTTCGTGCTCTTGAACCAACATGGCACCCATAGATGTTTCTTCTACTACCAATTAGAAAATGAGTGGCTTTCCGAGGATCGGTGGCTTTAGCATATGCGAGTTCATTAGGTAGGTCTTGATTCTGTCAAAGGCTTCTTGACATTGGTCGTTCTATTCTATTGGTTGCTGGTTCCTTAAGAGCTTGAAGATGGGCTCCCATGCGGTGGTCAATCATTCTATAAAGCGACTGAGATACAGTATTGACCCTAAGAAGCTCTTTAATTCTTTCTCAGTCTTTGGTACGGGCATTTCTATAATAGTGTTAGCTTTATCGGGATCTATCTTTATGCCTCTCTTGGTAACCATGTGCCCTAGTAATTTGCCTGATGTGACATCAAATATATACTTCTTTGGGTTGAGATGGAGATTATACTTCTCAATTCTTGTGAGGAATTGTTCTAACACTGTTGGGTGTTCTTCTGGTGTGGCGAACTTTACAAGCATGTCATCCATGTAGACTTCCACTTCTTCGTGGATCAATTTGGGTAGTAGTATGGTGATTACTTGCTGGTAGGTTGACCGTGCATTTTTGAGTCCAAAAGGCATCACTTTGAAGCAATATGTTCCCTATTCTAAGATAAATGTAGTCTTGAACTTTTCTATTACATTCATGAGGATTTGGTGGTAACCGGAGAACCCATCCATGAAAGAATACATGGCAGCCCTTGCCGCACTATCTACCAAAACGTCAATATGCGGTAATGGAAAATCATCCTTTAGGGAAGCCTTATTCAAGTCCCTGAAGTCGACACACACTCTGAAGTCGCCATTTTTCTTGGGCACAGGAACTACGTTGGATAGCCCAGTGGGATACTTGATGATCTCCACAAAGTTAGCCTTGATCTACTTGGCCACTTCTGCCTTGACCTTTTCCGCCAATTCTAGGTGCATCCTCCACATCTTTTGTTTCACTAGTTAAATTTTCAGGTCTGTGGGGATCTTGTGCTCAACAATGTGCCGGTTAAGTCCTGGCATGTGTTCATGAGACCAAGCGAAGGCTAAAATGTGACTTTTTTGTACTTTTATTAATTCTCTCTCTTGATTGGAAATGTATACCATTTTTTGATCATCTTCCGTATTTAAGTTAATTTCTTTTATAATATCATTATTAATGTTAAAGATGCTAGATGAATGCTGGAATGGATGCATGGAATCATAATCAGAAACATAATACAAATAAGCAAAGTTCTTCATCTTATTATCATTATAAAGTACATTATTCATTTCAAACATATTGGAAATGGAAATGAAAAACTCATCCTGATCATTAGGGTCTGGCTTTGGAGTAAATGATTCTTTTATGGCAGCTAGCTTCAGTGGTTGTCCTCATCTTCTTCCTCTCCTGCCTTCGGCTTACCCTTTATGGCTTTGACCATGTCCATAACAACCTGGCTTAAGCGACCTCCTTTGCTCCTTGCTTCCTCGACTATCTTCAGTTGTGCTTGGAGGTGTTTGCTCAGAGTGTCGAGGACTTCATCTTCTTTGCTCAGCTTCTTGACTTTCTTGGGGTGCACCTATTCATCGAGCTTGGTCTGATTAAGAATTGCCCTAAAATCTAGGTAATGATCTGCTTTCTCCATTACATAAGTAATGGAGCTTTTTCCATGCTTGCCATAGTTCACTATATCTGAGAAAATCTTAAATCCCAAAACTGTCCTCCCTTGGAGAATAACAGGTTCAGGTGTTCCATTGTAGGGCTGCTCTGGTTTCTTTTGAAAGACCATCTTATTGGTGATTCCTATGATGCCTTTATAGCCTAGTCCTGCAGCTTTCCACTCTCCTGCCCCTATATTGAAAGTCAACATTCCCTGCCCATGAGCACTTAGTCATCTCCCTAGAGTATGATACTTCTGCATGTAGCCTTGAATCCAAGGGCCCTAATCTACTTCTAGTTTCTTACTTAATTCTTAACTAATAGTGGCTGTGGTAAACCCTTTCATATGGCTTTCTTTCATCTTCAATTTTGCCACACTGATGCTTTATCGGCTTCTAAAGTGACGATCTTTCCATGGAATAAGATCTTGATTTTCTGGTGAAGAGTGGACGGGACCCCTCCCATAGCTTGAAACCATGGTCATCCAAGCAGCATAGAGAAAGTCACTAGAATGTCTATGATTGTAAATAATGCGATAGACGAGATTTATCCAATAGTGACTTTGGCTTCAAATGTGCCAATGACTGTTCTCTTAGAATTTTCATAGGCCTAATGACTATTGTGGATCTCTTTAAGTCCCTCTTAGTTAGTCCTAGGATTAGCAGAATATCCTTGGGATAGACATTCAGTGATGAGCCATCGTCAACCATTAAACACGGCATGATGCACCCAAAAATAGTTGCCTTCAAGTAAAGAGCCTGGTTGTGGCGAATGCCTTCATCGGGTAAATCCGACCTAGAGAAAATAATATCAAGGATAACAGTGCTAGTTTCAACATTAAGTAGCGCACAAATTTGTTCTAGTGATACCAAGGGAGATGTTTCGATGTCCATCAGTTTTTTCATAGTAGCAAGCCTATGATCTTGGGAGCTGAGGAGATGGTCCCAAATGCTCGTCTTGGTAATGGTGGCCTTTAACTGCTCTACAATCAGAATTTCTATTTATTTTGAGGACTTGACAAAAGTAGGAGGTGCCAGAGGCTCGGTTCTTGGCATAGTAGGGGCTATTGACCCAATGATTTTCCTTCCTCTAGTGATAGGACCCGACAACCTGGGTAGGTGATTTAGTTGTTTACAAGACTTTGAAATCATCAAAATCTTCATCGAGCGATATTTCCCCCAAGTCAATTGGCTTGTTTATGGAGGATTGTGCTTTGGTGGTAAACGACCACTGCATGAAAGAAGCCTTTTCAGGCTATCTTTCCGGAACTCCAGGGTTCTCTTGTAGGATTTGGCATAGAATGGGGTTGGAATCTTGACCAATCATGTGAATGGACGAGGAAGCTCCATCAGCTGAATCCTAACCATTGTCATATATGACCGGTTCTTTTGGATCATCAAAGTTCTTATTCGTATACCAAGGATATTCTATAGCGGACTTCATTGAGATCAGGCAGACTAGATTAGTTGCTTTCCATTCCCAATATAACAACGAGTTTCCATGTTTATCCAGCTCAGGGATTGTATCCTCTAGTGGGTCTATCCACGTGAAGTAGTTGATGAATTGTCTAGTCTAAGTATTCTAGAATGACTTTTAGTAAAATGTCAACCCCTCATACTAGATGACTACTTTCTCTCAGAGGGTCAAGCGGAACCTCTCAGGCCAATGGGCACAGTGAATGTACCCATCATCCATCATATGTACAAATTCACGGATGTGAGGGCATGGCCTTGTGTTTCCATTATAGAAAATAGGATGCACTTTGCTTTAAGTCCAGACTTTAGATCTAATAATTAGCTTGAGCTAATTTGTTTTCTGCACGGATCCTCTCCATGATGTACTCTTGAGAAGGCTCTTGCCCCTCCTCTCGAATCATGTTAATGATGTTCTCACTTCCTGAGTCAAAGTCCATAAAAACTCATAAATCATCACTTGCCACAGACCATAAGGCGCCTGGGGAGTCATACTCTAAAGATGAGGCATAACTCTTAGCACCATCATAGTTGACTGTCATGCCATTAGGGAAAGGGGCTTCATATTCGAAATCCCCTGGCAAATGGTTTTACTTGTCATTAGATAAGATCTCTGGTTTGTGACCCAGGTTATCAACTTCACTTTCATCTTCATGATCCGACTTATCGGATTCCGCGAATTCTTTTACCTCTTCATTTGAATCATCGAAAGGTTGTGGTTTAAAGACCCAATTTGGTGCGCGTTTAATTAGCACATCGTTATCAAAATCTTCCTCCTGATCTTCCTCAGGATTTTCCTCGTGATCTTCCTCGGGATCTTCCTTAGGATCTTCCTCATGGTCTTCCTCGGGATCTTCCTTGGGATCTTCCTCTATTGCATTCCCTACTGCATTTACTCCAGCCTTAACTCCTGCGATGGCCTTGTGAAGGTTAGAGATCATGCCTCGTATATAGGCAAATGTCTCCTCTACACGGGTACCATATACTGTAACATTTGCACGGGCCCCTTCTAATGGGTTGCACAGCTCGATGTATAGTTGGTTTCTGCGGTCCATTTCTGATGCTACATTTGCATAGAGTTCGACAAGTGGGTTTGGTGTCACCTTATTTAGGTTAGTGCTGAGGTAACTTTGTTGGTCCTTATGATCATTCCAAGCTTGTTTAGGATCATACAACTCTTGATTTTCTGGGTGTGCCACCCTGAAAGAGCTCCTAAACTCGAACAATCTTGTTCCATTGTAATTCAGACTCATGTAATCCGGTAAAGCATACATGAGGGCTATGGAGGAGGAATATCCTACTAGCCAGCATTGTGTTGATCTACTTGAGATGCCAACCACCAACAAAGCATATTCGGGTATGGTTGAGAAGTCGCGAAATAATGAAGGAAAGATCTCTCCATAAAGTACTAGTTCAACGTCCTTTGAGCGGCATTATATTGTACCAGTCCATGGTTGGACCTTCCAAGAAGTGGGGGAACTGAGGTGCAAATCCCATCATGGCATTCTCCCATTCATGCATGAATCAGAAGAATTCTTCTACATGCTCATTTGGGTCAGAATCCCCTTAGAATATGAGGTGTGGTGGCACTCGATACTGGTCTATCCCTTCTCTCCTCATCCTCAAGACATATTGATCGACTATGAAGATGATGCCCATATTGTTGAAAATCTTATTATCTCCCCATCCCAGGTCATGTCGAAAGTTATCCGTTACATTAATACTGTACTCGCCGGCCTCCACCTGAACATTGATGGCATTTACTGCAGCCTCAAAGTTTGGTAGGGGATTAGTCTGCGTGCTCAGTTTCTTCTCAAGCTCTTTCATCCTCCCATTGGCTATCATCTATTGTAGATCTTTTAGTAGCTGGGTGCATTAATTAGTGCGATGCCCATTGGTGACATGATAGGCACGAAAGTTATCTCTGTCTGCCGCAGTAGGTGGAACGAATGGTTTGATGCTCTGAAGCTAGTAGAACTTCCTCAGCTTGGTAAATATTTATGATAGTGACTCTACCCATGAGAAGATAGATTAATGAGTTTACATCTGAGCAGCTACCATAACTTTAGATGGAGCTTTTGAGGACTCGAAGCTGCCTTGATTGGAAGACCTGCCCTTTTCCCAATACCTGAACTTAGTGTAAGCCTACTGCTCTTGCTTCTTTGTTTGGTCTTCCTCGTCATACTTTTCTAGTCTCTTGGCATAGTCTACAATGCATTAAAGGTATCAATCCTTTTCATTTTCATGTCATTCGGTACCTTTGGCTGTATCACAAGTACGAGGTCCACCATCCACCTTAGGCAGTATTCTTCGAAGGATTCATTTGGGTGCTACTTGACCCTTTTGAGATCTTGTAGAGTAATTTTAACCTTCAAATTAAAGGCATAATTTCCAAAAATGCAGAGCATAGCCTCCTCCAATCAGATTTTACGTCCATAGGCATCCTCATGTACCATTCAGAAGCTGGTCCACGTATAGTAGCTTGAAATAGATTGACTATATGAACCTTAAGAATATTCGTACTAGTCATGATTCGAAGGTAACTCTTCACATGCGCATGGGGACGTCTAGTGCCAGTATATGGGGCTATGTAAGGCATCAAAAAGTTAGGCGAGAGGGCTTCTAATCCCATTGGCAAGAACTTGTCAATGTCCACTTATTGCTTGATGGAGGGAGAAACGATCTTATCTTTTATCATAGACAGCTTCTACATGTCTACCAACTTTGCCTTCAATGCCGCTATTTTTGCCTCTTATTCTTGGGCTTTCAGAGAATTAGTAGCGCTCAGCCTCTCCCAAACATTGCAGAATTCTGGAACATCCAAAATCCTACTGAGGGACTATCCCACTCCATCATCATCTATCATTGTGATTTCAGGTTCTAGATCAGAGAAAAAGCTGGCCAGAGATTCAAATGGTGGTGGGGGTTTGACTTTTGGATCATTCTCTTTAGCTTCCAACCTAAAAATGCAAGAGATCAAGTGTTAGTATGTGCATCGAGCATGGCTCTAAGCCTTACCTACCTTGTTTGTCGGTATGAATGAATGGGTGAATGATTGAATGAATGGATGAATGAATGAATGGATGGGAGCGTATAAGTAGTAATAAATTCGGTGCATGCCGACTATTCATGGAACAATCGGCAAAGGCAGCCTGTAATATTCATGGAATACTACAGACATATGGCTTGACGACCAGGGGTGAGATGACTCACTAGTCACTCAAGGATTAACTCTATGGTCCAAAGTGAGCTAACTCGCTGGTCACTCGGGGATTGGCTCTATGGTCTAAGGTGAGCTGACTCGCCGGTCACTCAAAAGGTTGGCTCTATACTCCTAGGTGAGCTGACTCGCTGGTCAATCAGAAGGTTATATGAAGTGTCGATGACGTATTGGTCTCCCTTGGCACCTGTGTGATAGGCGGGGCCTACTAGGGGTTTGGTTGGATTTAGGTGTGACAAAACATTTTTAGTTAAAGTTTATACAATAAGCCAATTTTAATGAATAAAAGAATTGAGACCCAAATCTCGATACAATTGATAAAGTCGGCCACCCAAGTTGTCTACTTGGGAAAGGGTTTTAGTATGGTTCCCTCTGGGCGGGAGACTCATACCTATTGGATCAGAGATTCGGGTATCGGATGAGTCACTTATTTCTCATTTAGTTGATTCAAAATTACATTCACCGTGTAAAACCATTTTAGTTTTCATCATCTAGGGAATTATCAAAGAAATCCTATTTCTACATTCTATCACACTCGTTACATGCATTTACATATTACAATAAAGCACAAGTAATAAATGGGGGTATAAAAAGTACAATCGGGGGAAATGGGAAAATTGCAAAGAGAACCTATACATTTGTTCTAAGTTATAAAACAAAATCAAAATAAATTACTCTACATCCACAGATGTTACACAATTTATAGCACACCATAAATCAACATTTCAGCGCATTTTGTGGTGAAAACGCATTTTAACTTTTGTGGGTTGATTTACCGGATTATTAGTGAAAATGATCGCATGGCAAATGGTGGGTTAGATTGATTTTTAACCAATTAAAAATGAGTTCTACAATCTGCCTGGGGCTAGTACTCATCCAGGTAGGGGAGACCCCTACAACTACTAGGGAGGACCGGTACGAGTATGGTGTACCCGTATGGGTCCTATCTGGTCTAGACAGAAACTCTGTTCGGTTCAGTTTATAGATTCACAGATTAATAGATTGGTGGCAGAAAAATAAAATAAAAAGGGATTTCCTTCCGTATGAGTATGGCGCACCAATTTGATATCTTTGGGGATATACAGTACCAACAAGGCTCATACAGGTTAGGACCAGACCCAAAAATAGAAATGAAAGCAACAGATATAATAGAACCAACAACAAATAATAATAAGGAAATAATTGAGATGTGAGTCTAATTGAAACTCAGGGGCGTTACCTTTGCGGAATGAATCCACTTTGAGATGATCCCTTTACTATTAAGAGAGTCCGACCAAAGTAGATGGTGAAATAGGATTATTTATGTGAGTATTTGTGTGGGAAGAACCTCCCCTAAATCCTAATAAAAGAAGCTAGGAGTGAATAACATGTAAACAAAACCTCAAAGTAAGGGTTTTCTCCCTATTTTATACTTCTTATATCCCTGCTATACCTTTTCTATACCTCTAAAAATTGCTAGAATTTTAGTATTATTTCATATCAAATGTGTCTGTGTAAAATGTGAAGAGAAGGGTCGTATTTATAGGGGAAACGAGGTCTGAATGCAATAAATCACGTTCATGACCTACCTTTTCCCAAAATAAGAAAGGATTCCCTTCTAAAAGAGCTTGTTTAGGCAACAAGAGGACCCGTACGGGTGTGGCCCAACCTTCACGGGTCCCCTTCCAGGTGTATGGAAGGAATGACCCATACAAGTCTGCTGGTGGATCCTTACCACTAGGTAGAAACTGTACGGGTCCCTAAGGGCAGACTAGGTCTTCAAACTTTGGCCAAACTCAACTCTGTAGTAGTAGGAACACCTCTGAAAGGATCGTTAAGATCTAGTGCCCACAGACTATGCCTTATGGAATCATCGCTAATACGGATCTGTATGATCTCACGATGTGAACGAGGGTTTAGGAATTTTACCTGAGGTGATGGCATGGGCGGGTTCCTTTCTTAAGGTGAAATGCTTTCCTTTACTGAAGTGTATCCTTTATAGCCCTATTGGAGAATGTGTATGCCTTTCCTAAGGCGGATGACTTTCCTTGCCTGATGCGTATCCCTTTCTTGAGGCAGATGACTTTCCTTGCCAATGCGTATCCCTTTCCTGAGGTTGATGACTTTCCTTTTGCTACCACCATATCCCTTTCTTGAGGCGGATGACTTTCCTTGCTAATGTGTATCCCTTGTAACTCTACTAGGGAATGTGTATCCTTTCCTAAGGCAGATGACTTTTCTTGCCTGATTTGTATCCCTTTCTTGAGGTGGATGACTTTCCTTGCCAATGTGTATCACTTTCTTGAGGCAAATGACTTTTCTGACTAAAGGTGGTGTATCCCTTTCATAAGGCGGATGACTCTCCTGACTGATGACTTCTCTAGGGAAGATGTGTGTATCCCTTTGTTAAGGCAGATCAACTTTCCTAACTGGTAGTGTATCCCTTTCCTAAGGTGGATGACTCTCCTGACTAATGGATTCGAATATCCTGAAAATAGACAACAATCAAACACTGAGTTAGTCATTGCCTAAGTAGACAACTTTTTATTTTTAATTGACTTTTGTGAGAGCAAAAATATTTTGGCCCCTTCAATTAAGAATAAAGAAGCGTGGATGCGATAAACTGATAATTATGTGCAGGAAATGTCATTTTTGGCCCGATCATTGTTTATTTTGCCAATGGGGAATGCTCCTAGGGTGAGTGCCCCTAGGGTCTCCCAAATCCGCTACTGGGAAGTGGGGGTGCCCTTGGATTAGTGGGGGGATGCCCCTGGGTTAACTAATTCTGCTACTACGAAGTGAGGGGATGCTCCTAGATTAACTAATTCTACTACTAGGAAGTGGGGAGATGCCCCTAGATTGGTGGGGCAATGCCCCTGGATTAATTGAATCCACTACTAGGAAGTGGGGTATGCCTCTAGATCTGATTCTTCTCCTAAGGAATGACCCTAGAGTGGGGTGCCCCTAGATTACTGGGGGGATACCCCTAGATTAACTGATTCTGCTATTAGGAAGTGGGGGAATACCCCTAGATTTGTGGGGGGATGCCCCTGCATTAAATGATTTTGCTATTGGGAAGTAGGGGGATGTCCCTAGATTAACTGATTCTGCTATTGGAAAGTGGGGGGATGCCCCTACATTGGTGGGTGGGTGCCCCTAGATTAACTAATTCCACTACTGGGAAGTGGGGGGGGATGCGCCTAGATCTGATTATTCTACTAGGGAATGACCCAAGAGTAGGGTGCCCCTAGATTGGGCGGGGGATGCCCCTTGACTGATATCACTACTGGGGAGTGAAGTAATATCTTTTGGTAAAACCTCTTTTGTTGGGGAAGTCTTTCCGGGTAAGATTTGTTTGCTAGGGAAGAATTTTTGTGCTAGGATGGACTTGAATTGGATGAATTCCTGGTGCTTGCTAAAATACCGCCAGAGAGAGCCCTTACAGGTGGGCTAGACCCGTACGGGTATAATTTTCAAAAGTGGGGACCCATATAGGTAAGGTGGGACTCGTACGGGTCCTCGACAGGGGGGGGGGGTTCAAAAGGCAGATCAACCCCCTCGTATCCTGCCTCATACCAAAACTTCCCATTTAGCATTTTCTGGTGATTTTCTTCCAAAAACCAACTGAAGATGTATTAAAAGATCCCACAAATTGGCTGCTTCATACTTAGGCTTGAGGACTTATCCCTGATGGGTGATTCGGGGGTTCGAGAATGCCTATTTTGTCGGGTATGCTTTCCGCGAAAGAGACTCATTTATGGGGCTTACTCCCACCTATGAAGTGCCACTAATCGCTTCTCCTGAGATCCATGCTTCAAAACTCTAGGTAATTTCGCTTGATTCTCCATTTTCTAATTTTCAAACTTTTGGTAATTTCTTGGATTTTGGCATGAATTAGGGCATTTTAGACCTTTGAATAGAGCCAGATGCATGTAACTTTAGCCTAGGATGTTTTTAGGATAGTTTTGGATGAGCTTTAGTCGAGATTGGATGTTTTTGGATTTTTGGGGAGTTTGCCTGCATAGGGACTACTTGCAGGAGACCCAGACAGGAAAGGGGGAACCCATATGGGTCCCATTTTTTATACTATTTTGGCTTATAAACCCGTACGGGTCCTGTCCTCAGGGATAAAACATTGTTTTCTTTGATTTCTACAACCCTGTTCTGATTTCCGACTTGTCTATTATATTTTAACCCTATTAAACTATAATTCTATCTTTGTAGTTCCAATAAAGGACTGTGGGGGCTTTGAGCTTCTATAGGAAATGGTGCGAGGAGATTCGCGCTGCGGGGGTTATGGAGTTGCTGGCCCGTATTGATTCTTTTGACTTTAGTGATATTATCAGGGCCATCGCTCTGGCCCCTAAGACGTTGGCCCCTAGTGTCATTTTAGCTTTGACATAGAGGTGGTTGGAGATGACCCATACTTTCCACTTGCCTATCGGGGAGGTCACCATTACTCCCTCAAATGTGTGTGCTACGACAGGCCTGGAGTGGAGTGGGGAAGTGGTCCACTTTGACATTTATGCCGAATGGTGGCATTCTCAACCTAAGGTGAAGGCCTATATTACTAGATTAGTTGGGCTTTATCCGAGCGGGATAAACAAGCTCAAGTATGGGGATTTGCAAGCTCACTAGATTGCATAGTTGAGGCCTATTGTGGTTCATAGGATGGACTAGTAAGCTCGATCCTTCCTATTGATGTTCCTTACCACTGTCTTCTTTCCTATCTACTCGAGCAACCTCAACTATGGTTTGCTCTCTACTATGGAGGACCTTGCGGTCGTGTCTAGCAAGACTAGTGTTGACCCATCCTGGCATAGCTATACTATAGATTGGACATAGGGATCTGGGGTGAGCAGTTTGAGCTTAAGATCTGCTATATGATACTACTGGTAAATCCTGAACTGATATTTTGTGCTTTAACCCTTTTCTCTGAATTGTGCTATAACTAACCCTTACTTTATCTTACAGATTTGGGATTTCGAGCATCAGTTGATTCCCAGACAAGGCTTGCCCATGTATCCCAAGACGCCGCATATTATATCTAGATGTATGGGCCTTTAGCAGAATCGACCCTTAACCACGGCACAGTATCGAGAGTTCTTACACTAGCTATGCTCAGATCGGGCAAACTTCTTCTCTACTGAACCTTTATTCTACATTTCGACAAACCATTAGTAGAAACTGTATTTACTACGTTAGGATACTCAAAGTGCATTTATTTCATATAGGTTGTTCGAGACATATGGGATAGATAGGTCACGTTTGGAGATATCGGGTAGACGCGGGCTGGCGTGGATGACTGCCGCTTTATCCTGGAGCCACCACTCTCCCATGAGTGGTATTTTGATTAGTGGGTCTGATGGTGGAGGACCAGTGCCATGGTAGAGAGACCGATTACTCCCCCGATCCTAGCGGGCATCTTCTGGACCGATCAAGGGTTGTATTTATTGGGTGATGGAGCTCGGGTGCTATCTATAGAGGGCTCTTATTCTGAGTTCATTGATTCTTCCCTTCTTCCAATTTGTGGGAGGATTTGCCATTAGGATAAGCCCCTGGAGTTCCACTGGAGCGATAACGAGGATGATGATGATGATGATGATGATGACAAGGAGGGAGGACCGAGGGGTGACTGCGGGGGTCCATCCATAGTTTGGGGTACTAGAGAATCACCTAGGTCAACTATTCCTTATTCTTAGGTATGCTCCTAACTTGGTCTTTTTGAATGCCTTACTACTTTTTGAAATTGACTATCATTTTGAATCTGATTCTTTGTTGCTACAGCCTTCTACTTCCACACGAAAGAGGTCTGCCTCTACTGCTGCTGCTGTTGCCCCTGAGCTGCTAGCAAAGTGATCTCCAGCCTCTAAATCTGTGAGGGAGGGCATCCTCTAAGCTGAGCTAGACACTTTCTTCCGACTCCTCAACCATTCAGGGAATCGAGCTATCAAGAAACTCGAATAGTCGATCAAGCCTATTGGTTTCACTCCTTGTAGATCCACCTATGTCAGGAATCCTTTACCTTTAACTCTATTCATTTCTGTAATTCCTTCGGGTGTTTTGTCCTGATGTGACTCTTTCCTTTTTAGGTGACCATTTCTGAGGCTGAGAGGATAGCCCAGGGTTATTTTTCATTGCGAGATATGTTGCTGGCCTAGGATGCACCAGCTTGAGTAAGTTTCTTTTACTTGTAAATTTTAAATAAGTTTCTTTTACTTGTAAATTTTAACAAACTATTCATGATACATGCCATGAAATTTACATATGTGTACTAATATCATGGTTTTTATTGCAGACTTTACTGGCAATGGAGCGGAGTAGTCCACCCATGATTTAGATGCTTCCTAGGAGAGAGCTAAATTTTTAGAGGAACAGCCGCAGGCAGCCACTGCTGAGGCTGATCGGCCTAGGGCCGAGACTATCCAGGCGAGGGCCAAGATTGAGATGTTGAGGGGTCAGCTAGCGACGATGACTGAGGATAGGCTGTTGTCGGTTGCTTCTGATGATGAGTCTAAGGTTGATCTTTCTGCATATCGAGTGACTCAAAGGGGTGGAGATCAACACGTTGAGGGAGCTGACGCTGCTAGGGCTGCTATAGGGACCTCGGAGACTAGGGCCCCCACCCAGCCGGCTACTGGTATTGGTGACGCCGATGACCATATGACCATAAATGTAGACTATCTGTTGGCGGACACTTAGGATCAGAGTTAGGATGGTCACCAGGGACAGGATCCCCCAGCAGCTTAGGTTATGATTGTTTTTTCTGAACTTTTTGATACTTTTATGGCCCTACATGGCTATTTTTGATTATAAACTTTTGAATTGGTACTTTTGATATTTGACTATTATGCATGTTGACTTTTCTTAAACTGAGATTCTCATCCATTGTTGCCTTGTGAACCCATATTTTCGACGGTGATTTTATGGCGAGGGGATTTGGTGATGTTCTAACTTTTGCACAGGCCACTCGATGTGAGAGGACCTATCAAACATTTATTTTTATTTTCTTTTCTTTTTGTCCTAATTTTTGCATGTGCTATCCTTGACGGCTTAGCCCAGCAAACCTTTTTCTTTTTAGCTTTAACTTTAGCCTAGACCGCCCTTTCGGGTTTTCAACCTAGCAAGCTTTTCTCTTTCTTTTTGCCTTAATTTTTACTGACACTGCCCTTTCAGGTTTTCAATCCCGTAGGCTATCTTAATTTTTGCCTGAGTTGTCCTTGCCGGCTCAACCCAACAGACTTTTCTTTTTGCCATAACTTTTGTCTGGACTGCCCTTTTGGGTTTACAATCCAGCAGGCTTTTTTGAATATTACAAATGTGTGGTAAAGATGAATACAACGTTGCATAACATGTAGAGAAAAATTGATGTTCATGTATCGGCGATTATTTCACCTGAAGACATGCATGCATTCATAAGACCAAGATTCTTAGCAAACTCATAACATGTTCATTGATGAGATTAATTTGAGTACATAGGCAATGGTAACAATTTCTAATGGTTAACCCCTACTCCCTATTGGTTTTTTTACAGATTTTTGACAAAGCAACTGATAGTGTTTTCTCGATGCCCTAACTTTTGCCTAAGCCACTCTTTTCGGGTTTTCAGCCTAGCAGGCTTTATTGCATTGGAGTGCCCTAATTTTTGCCTGACCAATTTGCGAAATACCGATCAGCAGGCTACAACTCAATTTTTGCCCGAGCAGTAGAGGACCCTCATCGGGTATTTTATTCTTTATTTCTTTTATTCTTTGTGCTTTTTTGTGATTTAATTTTTTTGATCTAGACATGATAACGCTTGAGCCTATCTTGATTCACTGGATTCACGAACTCATTTCCATCCATGTCTATAAGCTTGATTCCTCATCTACCGAGGACTTTCTTCACCAAGAATGGTCCTTCCCAATTAGGCTTGAACTTGCCCCTACCATCGGTATTGACCTGGTACAGCTGCTTGAGGACTAGATCACCCGCTTTAAGAGGTTGTTTTGGGTATCTAGTTCCTCTTAGTAAGCTCATGCCATGCGCTGTTGGTATATCTGGAGATGGTCAAGTGCCTTAAGCCACTTTTCATCTATCTCATTCAACTATTCATACCTGGCCCTTGCCCAGTCTGATTCTTTTAACTATGATTCAAGTGCCACCCTTAGAGATCTTACTTCTATTTCTATTAGTAGTACAGCTTCCATTCCATATACCAAGGAGACTGGTGTCTGATCGATGGGAGTTCTTACACTGGTTCTATACTCCTAGACTGCGAACTGAAGTTTATCAGCCCAATCTTTATACATAGCTACCGTCTATGACAAAATTTTCTTGATTGACTTATTGGCAACTTTGACTACCCAGTTAGCTTATTGCCTATATAGAGAAGATTTGTGATGCTCAATATTGTATTTCTCAAATAATTCTACCGTGGCCCCTTGAAATTGAACTCCGTTATTAAAAACTATGTGGTGCAGAATTCCATATCTTACAAAAATATGCCTCTCTATGAACTTGGCCATTTTCTTGGGGGTAATGTTGGTGTAAGATTCGGCCTCTACCCATTTTGAGAAACAATTAACTGCGACTATGATGAACCGGTGACCGTTGGTTGATGATGGCCAAATTTTGCCAATTATATCAATCCCACACACCGAGAAAGGCCAAGAAGTAGACAAATTGTGAAGTTCAGGTGAAGGGAGATGTTGTATATCCCCTTGAATATGACATTCATGACATTTCTTGACTTTGTTAACGCAGTCAGCATTCATTATGGTCTAGTAATACCCTATTCTCTGAATCTTTCTAGCTAAAGCCATCCCATTCATGTGCGGGCTGTAATCCCCCATATATACCTGAGTCATTACCCTTTCTGCTGCTTCTTCTATTAAACACCTCAACAATAAACCTATGGCTATTCTTCTGAAGAGATCTTCATCGACTAGTCTAAACTGGGTCGCCAACCTCTTGAGGGTTAGATGGTCTTAACCTGATGATCCTCCGAGGCACTTCCCTCCCTTCAGAATCCTCTTAATATCACTGTACCAATAGGCCTTTTGCTCCTCTACAACCATAACCTAAACTTGTTCATGTAATGGCGAACGACCCGTTTCTACCATAAGAGGACAGATGGGTTGAGCCTCTTCTCCTCCCCACATTAAAGCTAGGGTAGCTAAGGAATCCGGCAGCTGATTCTCGTCGCTCGGTATATACTAGAAGAGGCATTGGCTGAACCATGCTAATAAATCCTAGACTACCTGAACATATGGTCAGAATGACTCTTCCCTGATTTCCCATTCTCCCATGACTTGCTTTATCACTAACGTGAAATCCCCCATCTCCCTGACTTCCCTTGCCCCTATCCTTAAGAGAGCAGCAAGACCAAGAACCTTCCTAAAATCTCAGGGTGCTCTTCCCTTGTATTAGACTTTATTAGCATGTCATCTACATAAACCTTAACCTCTTTGTGGATCATGTCATGCAATAAGGCTGTCACTGATCTCTAATAAGTTACCCCTACATTCTTCAGCCCAAAAGGAATCACTTTGTAATAATACACTCCCCATTCTATGATGAAGGCCATCTTAACCTTGTCGATGATGTCTATTAAGATCTAATTATATCCAGAGAACCCGTCTAAGAATGAGTACATTGCGGCCCTGGCAGTGTTGTCTACCAATACATTGATATGCTGTAATGGGAAGTCATTCTTCGGAGATGCCTTATTCAAATCGCGAAAGTTGACACGCATTCTGACCCTTCCATCTTTCTTAGGAACTAAAAAAACATTTGCTAACCATGTCGGGTATACAATTACATCAATGAATTTGGCTTCCAGTAATCTAGTGACTTCAGCTTTAATCTTATAAGCCCATTCTGGATATAACCTTCTTAATTTTTGTTTGACTGGTTTGAATCGAGGATCAGTTGGGATGTGATGCTCGCCAATTTGGCAATCTACCTTGGGCATGTCTTCATAGGACCAAGCTAAAGCGCTAAAATGTTTTATAAACACTTTTATTATCCTTCTTTTGTCGACAGGGGTCAAACCATTAGAAATAGTTACCATTTTTGGATTTTCCTTAGTACCCAAGTTAATGTCATATAATGAAGTGTCATAAATGCTAAAAATATTGTGCATATGGTCAGATGAATGCATGGTGCCGTTAGGCAAAACATCAAACAAGTAAGCAAAATCACTATAATTACCATTAGGATACCCGAAGGCTATATCATCTTCATCACATATAATTGCATTATAATCCTCCACAGGCGGAGGGCCTTCTTGGTCATTCATTAGAATGTGAGTCAGGCCATGATCTAGGTCTTGCAACTGTGTCTCGGTCAACACATCATTCACAGCTTCCCTTATAGCTCGGGCCAGGTTTCTCAAGGCTTCCTGAATCGGTGTCTTCTTCTTATCCCCCAAGCATAAGATAGTGTATATTGAAGTGGTCAGGGTATCAATGGCTTTATCCACTTTAAACTTTGATGGGTCATTGTCTTCCATTTGTTTGACACATTTTTTTTTTGCTTCTATAGCTACATTATAGCTCTTAGGAATAGTTTTGTATGCACTCACAAATGTTATCTTGCGAAGGTAGGGGATAACTCGAAGATGAATTGGTTAGCTAATTCCTTCTCTTAAGGTTTCCTCTTAAGGGATACCGTGATCATTAACCACGTCTAAAAGTAGTCATGGACAGGTTCTCCACTCCACTGTTTGATAGCTATAAGGCCAAGCATGGACAGATCTTCTCTTGCTTTTGTGGTCTCCATGATGTGTTTCCATACCCCGCTTTCTTCTAATCCTAAGTTAATCATGGCTACTTTATCCCCTCTCTTACAAGGCTCACAGACTTTTCCTTTGTCGATTAGTGTTGTGATGTCTTTGAGGAGATCCTCACATGTCCTAGTTAGATGATTAGGACTGACATGATATATGTAGAAGTTGCCCCTCTCCTCGGGTTTTGGCGGAACATATGGTCGGAGATGATCAATCAATTGGTATTTCTTTAATTTCTTGAAAAAGCTCGACAGAGGAGTACCCCAAGGTGAGATACCATCAAGAGTCATAGGATGAACCACTTGGTCGTGAGTCATGCCATAGGGTAAACCCATGCAATAAGGGAGGATTATCCCCTTTGGCATAACCATAAAGTCTAGCAACTGACTTAAGTCCTTACTATGATGATACTGCAGAATACCTTCTTGACAGAATGAACAAGTCTGACCATTAATGGTGTGGAGTGATAGGTTCACTATTTGAACTAACTAACCACGCTGAGCCATGATAGTGACCGGGATGAGTGCTAGATGGTATTGTCAATTTTTGTTTTGAACTAAGGTGGTAACCAAGAGATTAGTAAATGCATGGGATGTGGGATGCATGCATAAATTACAATAATGCATGAAGGGGTTAATCATAACACATGCGAAGCGATCGATTCCGTCCTTATTTCTCCCGTCGAGTCTGAACTTATTCTTCCTTAGTCTAATCTCACATAGAAATCAGGGTACCTAGAGGGTAAAATTCTATGGCTTTCAATAAGAATGGTGTAGGGATGTATTGGAAGTTGATGTAGAAGGTTCCCATCGCATCAAGCCTCTTTTGGAGGGAGATGGCAATGAGTACTCCACCCACTAAGGTGTCCCCAATATCCCTAGCGGTCATTGGTATCACTATCGTAAGTGTCGCGGAAATAATAGGGCACCCTATCCTAGCCCTAGAAGAAGAGAACATCTAACTAAAGAGAGAATGAGATGAGAAGATAGAGTGTGATAATTTTCCCAAATGATAAAAATAAAAGCAGGTTGAATCAAGTAAATGATTTTTGGTGCTCATCTTTATCTTTTAACCTTTTAAAATAGACCAACATTTTGCAAACTAAAAACTAAGTCCCCAATAGAGTTGCCAATATGAGGTGTCGATGATGTGTGGGTCTCCCTTGGCGCCTGTGTGAGAGGTGAGGCCCATTGGGGGTTTGGCTGGTTTTAGTTATGACAAAACATTTTTAGTTAAAGTTTGCACAATAAGGCAATTTTGATGAATATAAGAATTGAGACCCAAATCTCAATATAATTGATAGAGTCACCACCCAAGTTGTCTACTTGGGAAAGAGTTTTGTTATGGTTCCTTCCGAGCATGAGACTTATACCTATTGGATTAAAGATTCAGGTATCGGATGAGTCACTTATTTCTCATTTACTTGGTTTAATATTACATTCACCACGTAAAACCGTTTTAGTTTTAATCATTTAGGGAATTATCACAGAAATCCTATCTCTAAACTCAGTCACACTCGTTACATGCATTTACATATTACAATAAAACCACAAGCAATAATGGGGGAATAAAAATTACAACCGGGGGAAATGGGGGAATTGTAAAGAGAACCTATACGTTTGTTCTAAGTTATAAAAGGAAATGAAATTAAATTCCCCTGCATCCACAAATGTTAGCACAATTTATAGCACACCATAAATCAGCATTTCAGCGCATTTTGTTGTGAAAACTCATTTTAACTTTTATGGGTTGATTTACCAGATTTTTAGTGAAAATTATCGTATGGCAAATGGTGAGTTGGATTGATTTTTAACCAATTAAAAATGAGTTCTAGAATCTACTTGGGGCTAGTACCCGTACGGGTGGGTGAGACCCGTACAACTACCAGGGAGGATCGGTACAAGTATGGTGTACCCCGTACGGGTCATGTCTGATCTAGGCAGAAACTCTATTTGGTTCAGTTTACAGATTCACAGATTAATAGATTGGTGGCAAAAAAATAAAATAAAAAGGGATTTCCTTCCGTATGAGTATGGCGCATCGATTGGATATCTTTGAGGATATACGATGCCAACAAGGCTCATATGAGTTGGGACCAGACCTGAAACAAGAAATGAAAGCAATAGATATAATAGAAGGAACAACGAATAATAATAAGGAAATAATTGAGATGTAAGTCTCTTTGAAACTCAGGAGCGTTACCTTTGCGGCGTGAATCCACTTTGAGATGATCCCTTTACTGTTGAGAGAGTCCTGCCAAGGTAGATGGTGAAATAGGATTATTTAGGTGAGTATTTATATGGATAGAACCTCCCCTAAATCCTAATAAAAGAAGCAAGGAATGAATAAAATGTGGACAAAACCTCAAATGAAGGGTTTTCTACCCATTTTACACTTCCTATACCCCCGCTATACCTTTTTTATACCTATAGAAATTTCTAGAATTTTAGTGTGATTTCATATCAGATGTGTGAGTGTAAAATGTGAAGAGAAGGGCCTTATTTATAGGGGAAAGGAGGTCTAAGCGCAATAAATCGAGTTCATGGTGAGCTGACTCGTTGGTCACTCGGGGGTTGACTCTATGGTCTAAGGTGAGCTGACTCACTGGTCACTCGAAAGGTTGACTTTATGGTCCAAGGTGAGTTGACTCGTTGGTCACTCTAAAGGTTGACTCTATGGACCAAGGTGAGATGACTTGCTAGTCACTCAAAAAGTGACTCTATTATCAAACTGTGAGCTGACTCGCTGGTCACTCAATTGGGTTCGTGTATTTTGGCTCATGGGCTGAGCGTAGATAGATTCATTGGTCTTAGTTTATTTTGGCTCATGGGTTGAGCCTAGGTGGACTCATTGGTCTTGGATTATTTTAGCTCGCAGGTTTAGCCTAAATGGACACACTAGTCTAGATTTGTTTCGACTCAAGGATTAACCATAGGTGGACTCATTGGTCTCGATTATTTTGGCTCATGGGTTGAGCCTAGGTAGACTCATTAGTCTCAATTTATTTTAGCTCACGGGTTGAGCGTAGGTGGACTCACTAGTCTCGGTTTATTTCGGCTCATGGGCTGAGCCTAGGTGGACTCACTGGTCTCGGTTATCTTAGGTTTCCATGGCTTAAGGGAACAAAATGGTATGTTGTACATTAATGTCATGGCTATATACAGATGTTGTTAGTTTTCACGCAACCATGATGCTTATGATGTCCATTTTTAGTTTATATATATTCAATAAACCTGCACAGGTAGGAAACGGTTAGATCGTACCTACTGCCCTTTTTACTCCAATGGGTTACTTTGCTTTTAAAGCCAATGGGGGACTTAGCAAATTCTACTTACGTGCACTCGCGGTTTTTTGGGTAAACCTATAGGGAAGTGTCTACGGTTAATCTATTTGCGGGTTTTGATCTCAGGACTAGGTGCGATTGGGTACCTTATGCCTTTATGTACCGAGTTCCAGTGCCCCTAAGTGAACTAAAGGAAGCTTTTCAACATATAATATACTCGGGTAGTCTTGCCCTTAAGCGAGCAAGGCCCTCGTACGTTATGCAAGGGGTGTGATCAGATCCATACCCCTCAAGCCTTAAGCAAACTTAGAGATACTTCACCAAAAGAATCCTAAATTGGTTTAGGAGTGAAGAATGCAAATGCTATGCAATTCTAAAATTGTTTAATGCCCGAAATTACCACATATTCCGTAATTTCAAAATTTAATTTGAAAAATATATTTAATTATCATGTAAAAAAAGAATTTTTATAAAAATTGGGTTTTTATAAAAATAATGTCCCCAGCGGAGTAGCCACTATGAGTAGGCGAGGTTTTAAAATGGGTTAGCATGCGGGGTGCATCTCAGTGCAGTTTGAGGAAGCCGCGTCATTTGGTTTGGTTTGAGAAAATCCGGTTTTGTTAAATGCGTGTGCCTCTCTTATAATAAAATGCAGGATTTTATTAAAGAGAAAAGTTTTTTTATTATTTTTCACGTAAACTTATTGAATGTGAAAAACATGGCTTTTTATAAGCCAAGAATGTGATTATATTGAGAAATATATCTACACATTTTATTAAGAAAAGATGTTTTCAAAATAAAGAATTTTTACTTTATTTAAAAATAAAATAGAGTCGCCACCTGGTTCAGCTTCACTAGGAATTGTGTTATACCGATCCAAAATGGGATTTTTATACCGAAAAGAATGAGATTCTGAGTTTGGACATGATAGTTACTCATATCGTTCAAATTGTTCGAATTACTTTTGAAATTTTGGAATTTGTGGTAATTTTGGCATTACAACTTCTTTATTTAAGAAATAAAACAGGCATTATAACGGCTTAAAAAATAGATATTTGCCACCAAAATTTTGGCAGAGTAACGGCAGCGCTTGGGTTTTGGCCCGCCCGAAAACTTGCTTAGAGTTTCCTCATATTCTGGATGTTTGTCCATACCTGCGAGCTTATTTACACATATTATAGCTTAAGTGGCACCAGTGGCTCACTTAACCAAAGAAATGGAATGCAATGTCCAATAATAAAAGTAATAAAAATGGATTTTAAAGTTGGGCTTAGAGCAAATTACCCTCAATTTGCCTTTCCGTCCATCCAAGATGACTTGATAGTCAGTGCGGGACCGAAGTTACCAGAGATTGTGATTTGGTTGGAAAATAGGTTTAACCCAAGTTATGGCTATATTCTTTGATTATTCCTAAAGAAAATGCATGGTTTTTGAGAAATTGAGTCATTTTTAGACCAAAGATCACTGTGAGATCTTGATCTAAAAAGTCCAGAAAATGAGTTTATATCAAATGTCGGTAGTAAAGCTCAGATTTGGGGGTATTTTGACAGAGTTTCGGGGCTTTTGGGACTCCCGAAACAAAAAGGGGTGTATGAGATTTTTTTGGATTTCACCGTCTATTGAAATGAGGGGGGTGAGCCCTTATTTATAAAAGGGAGGTAATTAGCCGGTGGTCTAGTTACCTATCTAATAAGATTTTACTTTAAATCCCATAAAATCTTACTAGATGTCGGTAAGATTTGATTTTTTTTACTATAGATAGGTAATTAGCTGGTGGGCTGATTACCGATGTTTGATGAAATTTTGACTTGTTCATTTTTTAGTAAGAAATGCTAAATCGAAGCTTCCCTCGAATGCGGATTTTTGAATTTTGGATTTCGGATGACAATTCGGTCTCTTTTGGCTCTTTTGTTTTATCGTAGAACTAAATAGGAATAATTCCTTGTCGGGCCGGAACCGGCTTGTGCTAACACTATTGTTTTTATTTCTTTCTCTACATCTGTGGAGATAACAGTGGAGAAGTTCTCACTTATTTGAAAAAATTCGGTCTTTATTTCTTCTTGGAGCATATTCAGAGTATCCATAAGATTTTTTATATGGGTTTGGTGCTCAGACTACGGAGTCTTAATACTCTCAATGTTCTTCTTCCTTCCTTTTTCCTCGACATTAGAAGTTTGGGTGACAGAGGTTTCTACCCTTTGAATCTCCCCCATAAGCTTTGCCTTGAGTGCAGCAAAATGCTTATTAGTCGAGTCGGTGAGAGTCTTGAGCATATCTCCTTATGGAGAAAATTACTTCTCTAGTTTTTCCTTGATGACCTTCTGACTATTCACCAGATGCTCTTCATTCTCAATGACCTTGGCATTGAGCTCCATCATCTTGGTTGCGATTTCTTTACGCTCAATTAGCTTATCATCCATCAAAGTAATGCTGGCATTCTTTAGATCCAAGGCAATTACAAGTGAACTATGGATGAGCCATGTGGAAACTTCAATGGCAGCTGCTTGAGTTGTGAGGTTCATACAGTTCTATACGAGTTGTGTGGTGACTAGAGGAATTAGAAACAAGAGAAATAGAAGTCTCCAGTGTCCTTAGCATGTTTATGATTTTAGCTTGTTGTTGGACCATTTTCTTTAATGCCATAGAACTATCCTCCTTGAGCTCAAAGGCTTGTTGTTGTTGTTGTTACTGCGACGTAAGTGCAAGACTCTGACTTTGCCTTGGCTTGATATCATATCCTGATTGTAATGAGGAGGTATCTTCCTCAAAGTTAGATTCAGTTTCTCCCAAGCTTAGATCTGGGTCCTTGTCATCCTTAGAGAGTTGTTTCAAACCCTCATCAATAGAATCCATAAGGACCATAGTAACATTCTCTTTAACATTTTCAAATTGATTTAGATCCTAAGAAGTTAAGTGTTTTTCCTTCCTTTCAGCTTCTTTAGGTGGTGATTGCTCACCATCTAAGTTGCCTTGCATTTCTACCTCATCAACATGTGGTAATGTTGACTCACTGACATGATCAACAATTATTGTCTCTCCCAAATTGGCATCATTGACCTTCTCGAATTTGTCAGCCTCAGCTCCCTTACGGGCTTCATGGGCTTCCTGCTTATTTGTAGCAGGTGCGTTATAGGATGGGGGAATTTTATCCTCAACCGATGGCAAGGTGAGTAAATTTGGTGGAGAAAGGTTAGATTTTGAAGCAGTTGAGGAGGATACTTCGATTAGTGAAGACGAGGGGGTTTTTGATTTTGGACACGAAGGTGATTTTGTTGGTGAGGTGTTTTTGGCTGGTGATGGGGAGGAAGAGTTTGATGGTGAGGGTGAGAGAGAAGAGATTTGTTTTTGAATGATTGAGGTAGAAGGAACGATGGACTGAGCCACATCAAAGGATGGAGGAATACCTGATGTGAGTTCCTTATAGGAAGGATTGATCTTTTGAAGCTTTTCAAACCCCAATTGTGGCTAGATCTTCTCCTCAGACCTTCCTGGTCCTTTCCTTCCAAGGTAGTTGAGGAATAATTGTTTCCTTAGACTCCTTAGGTTATGACGCAGTATCTTCCCTTTCCTCAAAGACATCTTCCTTTGATTCTTCAATTCTAAGCTTCTTGGTTTTCTTCTCTGGTGCCTTAAAAGTTGTTTTCCTCTTCTTTGAGGGTTTTTCTTCAGCTTCATCATCATAAACTTTGATAATAGCTAATACTCCCCTTTTGATGCCCTTCTCTCCTACTCCTTAGCCCTTTTCTTGGCTATTATGGCCTTAGTAGCTGCTAGATCAAAAGTCCTTCCAAACATAAGAATTTGGAATGTGCTCTTGGTGATTTTACTGCCTTTCATCTTCTCAACATCTCCAATTTCAATCTTCTGATTCTTCACAATTAAGAGATGAGTCCACCCATACTCCATTAATGCTTCCTAATGTGATGAATGATGATAACTGGAAAGTTGATAGGTTTCTTTTCCACCATATACCACATGATGCAATGTTCTATGTCTCAGACAAAGTTAGGAGAACTAACTTTGTGGATCAGTGAAGTTGCGATTGTATAGTGGAGTCTCATGTTGTGATAATCCATGAAAGTAGAGATCTTCTATCCTTTGTACTCCTTTTGTAATGCAAACTTTTCATCATACCTGATGTCTTTCTTATGAACATCAGTCTTCTTCCTGAGAACTAATCCTTCTTCAGGATTTCGAGGATCTCATCGATTGATTCAAGAGTGATGGTGATAGTGGTTCCCTTCACTGTGGCTTGGAGATAATCTTTGAGGTATTTTAGGTTCCCATAGAATTTCCTCACAATCTTGGGATAAGTTGGCTCATTCATTCTAACCCAGGTGGTTAGCTTCAATTTCTTGATGATTTCAGCATGAGGTGAGGTTACAACTAGGTAGTTGTCTGTGAGCATTTGTTGAGCTTTAATATTCTTAGATCCCCTTGTGTACTTCACAGGGATGAATTTGGGTGTTGAGTCCTTTCTTGGTCTTGATGACAACAAGGTTTGATGTCTTAGGGGCCATTTCACAAGGTTTTGTGACTTGAGAGAATTTTTACAGAGGTTTGCTTCTGGAAATTTTTGAAGGAGTAAGGTTGAAGATGAAGAATTTGGGATTTTTAAAGACTTCTAGGTTAGATCAGGGGGCAATACAATCCTTTTATAACAACTTGTGAATAAACCATTGATTTTTAATGAGTGAGCTCATAGTGTTAATGACGGTAAAAAGGTGAACCATTTCTGGAGATTTTACTGCACATGAGTTGTCCTTTTGCCTTTTGAAATTCAAATATATTTGGTAGTTGATTATTTGAATCTCCGTACATTTTTCACTAATCCAGATGTTGAGTAATCTTTTGAGGTTTTTTATTGTGACTCACATGGGATTTGACATTCTAATAGATCATCGGGGACTGCTTAATTGATCTTTGCTTAGAGGCTTAATGAAGATATTAGCACCATATTCTTCCATTGGAATGTACATCAGCTTCACATCCTTCTTCAGGACATGATCTCTGATGAAGTGATGTCTAATGTTGACATGCTTCATTCTACTATGTTCAGAGAGCTATTGATGTCCACTTCTTGTTGTACTAGGAAACCAAAAATCTTCAAGAAAGTGACATCCTCCAGTAGT
Source organism: Euphorbia pulcherrima (assembly GCA_947683365.1). Lineage (NCBI taxonomy): Eukaryota > Viridiplantae > Streptophyta > Magnoliopsida > Malpighiales > Euphorbiaceae > Euphorbia > Euphorbia pulcherrima. Next base: position 20,607,658 of record CANTUS010000007.1, on the reverse strand, counting down.
GCTTTTCCTCTCAAGATTATATCTTCCATAATCTGCATCTATGTATCCTCTGAGTGTGAAATCCCTATTGATGGGATACCAGAGTCCCACATAAACTATTCCAATATGATATCTTATAATTCTCTTGTGAGTAGTAAGATGAGATTCCCTTAGATCAGCTTGATATCTGGCACAATAGCATATGACATAGTGTATATCTGGTCTATTGGCAGTGAGATAAAGTATTGAGCTAATGATCCCTAAGTAGAGTTTTTATTCTATAGGCTTTCCTTCTCATAGAATGGTGTTGGATGCCATACGTGTTGACATAGACTTACTGTTGTCCATATCAAACTTCTTTAGAACTTCTCTGGCATACTTGGTTTGACTTATGAAGATTCCTTCTGAGCTCCGCTTGATCTGAAGCCCAAGAAAGAAAGTAAGTTCTCCCATCATGGACATTTCAAACTCATTCTTCATTTGGTTGTTGAACTCCTTGCATAGATCCTCATTTGTTGCCCCAAAGATGATATCATCCACAAAGATTTAGATAAGAATGCTATACTTGTCTCTTCTTTTGATGAATAATGTGGTGTCAGCTTTGCATCTGATGTATCCTTTTGATACAGGGAAGTTGGTCAATCTTTCATACCATGCCTTGCTTCAGACCGTAGAGTGCTTTCTTTAATTTAAATACATGAACAAGGTGCTTTAGATCTTCAAATCCATGTGGTTGCTTCACATATATTTATTTTGATATCGCTCCATTTAGAAAATCACTTTTTACATTAATTTGAAATAATTTGAAATTCATATGGGATGCAAAAGCACACAAGATTCTGATAGTTTTAAGTCTGGTAACAGAACCAAAGGTCTCATCAAAATCAATTCCTTCCTATTGGTTGTAGCCTTGAGCAACGAGCCTTAACTTTTTTTACAATGGTGTTGTCTTCTTCATCAAGTTTGTTTCAGAAGACTCATTTGGTTCTAATAGTAGACTTGCTTCTAGGGAGTGGAACTAAGTCCCACACATCATTTTGAGCGAATTGATCCAGTTCTTCTTGCATCGCCATCATCCAATTTTTATCATGCTCTGCATCTTCAAACTTCCTTGGCTCTATAGTTGATACAAAGGCTAGATGACTGGTCATCCTCTAAAGTTGCCCTCTTGTTAATAATAGATTTTAGACATTATCAATGACATGATCCAGGGTGTGAGCTCTGTGAGTTTCAATTTCTCTTTGGTTATTGTGAGCAGGATTTAATTCTTGGTTCTACTTAAATTCTTCTTTAGGACGTCCGAATGAAATTTTTTTATCATAATTTCTAGCTGCTACTTCTGAGCCATTCTCCCTCTAAGGAAAGACTTCATATTCTTCTAATGAGCTTGTTCGATTTCTGACATGGTTAGTCTCATCCAAGTCTATATACAGATTCTTCTAGTGTGTTGGTTCTTTTATTGAAGCCTTGCTATGTGTTGAGTAGCCTAAAAATATAGCCTCATCAGATTTAGGATCAAATTTACTAAGATGTTCTTTAGTGTTTAGTATGAAGCATTTGTATCCAAATGCTCTAAAATATCCTATCTTGGGTTTCTACCTTTGCAGAGCTTATAGGGAGTTTTATCTAACTCAGGTCTGACAAGAGATCTATTAAGAATGTAGCATTCGGCGATGAAAGCTTCTGCACAAAAGTACTTGGGTAGACTATTATCACTTAGCATAGTGCGAACCATCTCCACTATGGTTCTATTTTTCCTCAACAACTCAATTTTCTTAAGGAGTATGTAGGGCAGAGAAATTGTTTTCAATTCCTCTATCCTCATAGAATTTAGCAAATTGCTAATTCTCAAATTCTTGCTCATGGTCACTTCTAATGTGTAAGATGATGATGTCATGTTCTACCTCAATGAGAATGAATAATTTTGAAAATTGTCCAAATGCTTCGTCTTTGCTATTGAGTAGGATGACCCATGTATATCAGGAGAATCATCTCTAATAACCATTGTAAATCATGCTTCCCCCTATACTTGTCAGATGAACATGTCTAAACAAGCCAATATGCGGTATCTCTAGTGGTCTTTTAGATGAGAAGTCTGTGTTAGATTTGAAACTTTTTCTAGTTTGTTTACCTAGTTAACATGTTGTACAAAGATGATCCTCTTCAAAAGCAATATTAGGCAGACGTTCAACAACTTTTTGTTTGGCTAGTTTGGACAGAAGATTCATACTAACATGTCCCAATCTTCTGTGCCAGAGCCATGATTCCTCCTCTTTTGATACCAAACAGATATTCTTATTTGTTTTACATGAAACATCAATCTTATAAACATTATTTATTCTAGGTGCATATAGGATAGTTGAGTTAGACTTACAATCAATGATTAAGCAACCATTAGAATCAAAGATTACCTTACTGCCTTGACCATAGAGTTGTGCAACACTCAGAAGGTTGAGTTTTAGTCCATCCACAAGTGAGACTTCTTCTATAGGGATCTCAGAGCCTACCATTCCACTTCTGAGGATCGTTCCCTTCTTATTGTCTCCAAAGCTCATGCTTCCTCCTCTCTTTAGGTTTAATGTAATGATTGATCTTTCATTACTAGCCATATGCCTTGAGCAATGTACCACATTTTCTTGTTGTGTATGGATCTCAGGCCTACCTGCAGTGTAGATAAAAAAATTTAAGTACCCAACTTAGGTTTGAGTGCTTCTTCATTAGTAATCATATCAGACCATGGATTTTCATCATAGTATCCATTTTTGGGTCTGTAGAGTTGTGGGGTTGTTTCTTCCACATAATCTACAATGCTTCTCTTGCCTTCTTCTTTTAGTTTGACATATATAAAAACTTCTACTATCCTCTTATAAGGGTTACTCTTCTTCTGAGGCTGTCCTTTTATCGGATGTTATGTTGTCTTCTAAGCCATGAAAGGTTGCTGTTGATTTGAAGTTGAAGTCATATTACATGCTAGTTCTTTCAGGCCAGTTTGAAGTAGGGATACTTCTCTTTTGAAGGCATTGGCATATATAGCCAATTGAGTGATGTTCTTCTTTGTGACCTCATCAGCCAAGCTTCTTTCGTGATCCTTGACTTTGAGAGTCTCAAGATCAGCAGCTTACTTATAATCTTTTTCTTCAAGTTGATCAACCTTCATTTGAAGCTCTTTAAGTGTTTTCTTGTTTTTCTTAACAAGCTTGTAGATAGTGGCCAACATATGCATAACATTATTAGGTAAAAGTGGAGTGTGAGTTTACCTCATCCAAAAGTTCTGATTTTGTTTGTACTTCTGTACTCTATCCTCTGTTGCTATTTGAGCATTCTACTTTAGAGTATGGAGTATTGATTTCCATGAGGCAGATCTGAGCAGTCTCCTACTTCTTTTCATCTTCTGAGAATTTTTCTCCTTCATTGTTACTCAATGTGGTAGCTAAAGCTTTCTTCTTGTCTATTCTCAATCTTGGACACTAATTTTTTATATATCCTAGTTGATTGCATTTGTAGTATATCATATTTTTATTATAGTCCTGCTTCTCCTTGTCTTTACATGGCTTCTGAGCAAGATCTCTTCTGGAGCTTTTCTTCTCATAATCCTTCTTTTGTAAGGAGTCATATTTTCTTGAGCTCTTTTGAGGATATTTGTTTCCTCTCCTCATCATTCTTCTGAAGTTCCTTGTGAACATGGCCATTTCCTTATCATCTAAAAAGTTTTCTTCTGCTGAGTTGGCTTTTATGATTATAGCTTTCTTCCCTTATGATTTGGATTTCTCCTTTTTCCCAAAATTTTGCATTGAAATCACATGAGTAATTAGAGATCCAATGAGCTCATCATATTTGTAGGTGGTGAGATCTTGAGCTTTCTCAATAGCTGTCTTCTTTGCCTGCTAATCTCTTGTCAGACTTCTAAGGATCTTCTTGATATGTTCTTCTTCTAAGAACTTCTTTCCCAGTCTTTTTAATTTATTCACTATGTTAGTGAACCTGGCATTCATGCCATTCACTGTATTAGTGAACCTGGCATTCATGCTTAAGATGGTTTCATTTTCTTCCATCTCAAAGAGCTTATAGTATCTAAGATTCTGATTGATCTTAAACTCCTTCACCTTATTGGTGCCTTCGTAGTTGACTTCCACCTTCCTCCAGATTTCTTGTGCCTTTACGAAACCTGAAATTTTGTTAAACTCATTTGTGTATAAAATGCAATGAAGCATATTAGTAGCATTTGCGTTACTTTAACAACGATTAACTTCTAATTCAGACCATTGGTTTTCAGGTTTGGGTTGGGGTTGGTTGTTCACAAGAATGGCGGCACTAAAAGGGCATTGACAATTACTTGCCAAACATAGTAGTCCTAAAACTCTATGAATTTTTCCATACAATTCTTCCAAAATGTATAATTCTGGCCATAGAAATGGGAGGTCTCATTACAGAGAGTCCCTCAGGGAGGGTCTAAGTAGTTTGCCCATCTCCTCTTGGTAGTTGACTTAAACTTCTATCACCTATAGTGATCTTTAAACTCTTAAACTGTTATGTCTATAAAATAGAGCTTGCTTTGATACCACTTGTTGGTCCTAGAGGGGTGATATGGAGTCAGAGGGGGAGGGGGGGTGATTGACTCCTTTTCATAAATAAAGCAAATAAATATTGAAAGTGCTTCTAATGTAATAAGTGTAAATATAGATGAGTCAGAGTTAGAAGATTTTATATAATGAGTTTGTACTAGTTCGGATCCTACCTACCTCCAATCCTCAGCTTTAATCAACTATGTCAACTCCTTCTGAGGTGGAGAAACCTTTACAACGTAATTCTTTACATCCAAGAGTACCCTTTTCTTCCTGTCTCTCATTCCCTAGTTCAAGAGTATCCTCCTCTTGAACTCTTCTGAAACACAACTTACACCAAGCTATTTTCAGGGTTACAACACGACTTCATCAATCCCCTTACTTAGTCTTTTAAAGTTAATTTGAAATGATTTTGTGATCATGTACTTTGAGTTATAAAGAATCACTTTCAATATATTTGAATTGTTTGTTCTAAGCTTTCTATGATTCAAACAGATTTGTAATGATTATTGACTTGAAAGTATTTGCAGATGTGCATTAAGATTGCAATTGATTGTGAAAGCTTTTATGTCATCTTCTCTTTGCTGGTAGAGGCCTTTTTATAGGCAGTCTTCAAAATCTTCCCGCTGTGACTCATCCTCCGAGTCACAATAATAACCATTGTCTTATAAATGCTCTTTTCCATTAGAATCATTGGATATTTCCATTAGACTCATCTTCTAATCTATTAGAAACCTTGGCAGGAGTTAACTCTACTAACTTTTTTTGCAGTTGACCGGCTTTTATGCGAATTAGTCTTGTACAGCCTAGCTTGTGTCAGATGTTAGGTGACTAAAGGTGGTCCTTCCTTCCTTGTTGTCAACTCGCATTTAATATTAGGCAGATTGTGAGGTGTCGATGATGTGTGGGTCTCCCTTAGCTCCTATGTAAGAGGCGCAACCCACTGGGGGTTTGGTTGGATTTAGACGTGACAAAACATTTTTAGTTAAAGTTTGCACAGTAAGGCAATTTTAATGAATAAAAGAATCGAGACCCAAATCTCGATACAATTGATAGAGTCACCCATTAAGTTGTCTATTTGGGAAAGAGCTTTGGTATGGTTTCCTCTGTGCGGCAGACTTATATCTATTGGATCAGAGATTCAGGTATCATAAGAGTCACTTATTTCTCATTTAGTTGAATCAAAATTACATTCACCGCGTAAAACCGTTTTAGTTTTCATCATTTAGGGAATTATCACAGAAATCCTCTTTCTACACTCTTTCACACTCGTTACATGCATTTACATATTACAATAAAGCACAAGCAATAAATGGGGGAATAAAAATTACAACCGGGGGAAAAATGGTGGAATTGCAAAGAGAACCTATACATTTGTTCTAAGTTATAAAATAAAATGAAAATAAATTTTCCTGCATCCCCAGAAGTTAGGACAGTTTATAGCACATCATAAATCAGTACTTCAGCGTATTTTGTTGTGAAAACACATTTTAACTTTAGCGGTTTGATTTGCCAGATTATTAGTGAAAATGATTGCATGGCAAACGGTGAGTTGGATTGATTTTTAACCAGTTAAAATGAGTTCTAGAATATGCCTGGGGATGGTACCCGTATGGGTGGGTGGGACCCGTACAGCTACTAGGGAGGACCGATACGGCTATGGTGTACCTATATGGGTCCTATCTGGTCCAGGCAGAAACTTTGTTCAGTTTAGTTTATTGATTAACAGATTAACAGATTCGTGGCAAAAAAATAAAATAAAAAGGGATTTTCTTCCGTATAAGTATGGCACACCAATTTGATATCTTTGGGGATATATGGTGCCAACAAGGCTCATACGGGTTAAGACCAGACCCAAAACAAGAAATGAAAGGAACAAATATAATAGAAGGAATAGAGAATAATAATAATGAAATAACTAAGGTGTGAGTCTCTTTGAAACTCAGGAGCGTTACCTTTGCGGTGTGAATCAACTTTGAGATGATCCCTTTATTGTTGAGAGAGTCCTGCCAAAGTAGATGATGAAATAGGACTATTTAGGTGAGTATTTTTGTGGACAGAACCTACCCTAAATCCTAATAAAAGAAGCTAGGAATGAATAAAATGTGGACAAAACCTCAAAGGAAGGGTTTTCTCCCTATTTTATACCTCCTATACCCCCCACTATACCTTTTCTATACCTATATAAATTGCTAGAGTTTTAGTATAATTTTCATATGAGATATGTGTGTATAAAATTTAAAGAGAAGGGCCCTATTTATAGGGGAAAGGAGGTCTGAACACAATAAATCGCATTCATGACCTGCCTTTTTCCTAAAATAGGAAAGAATTCCCTTCCAAAAGAGCCTGTTTAGGCAACAAGAGGACCCATATGGGTGGGCCCCCACCCTTACAGGTCCTAAGGGACCCTTATGGGTCCCCCCCATACATATATAAGGAATGACTAGTACGGGGTCTGTCGGTGGATCCGTACCACCAAGCAGCACCCCGTACGGGTCCTTAAGGCCAAACTAGGTCTCCAAGCTTTGGCCAAACTCAACTTTGCTGCTATAGGAACACCTCTGATGGACAACACCTGAAAGACATTGCATCATATAGCTCTTATCATAGTTTTGTGAGAAGGATTATTAAAATCCAGTGCTCACAGACTGCCCCTCATGGGATCACTGCAGATACGGATCTGTATGATCTCACGATGTGAGCAAGGGTTTAAAAATTACACATATAGTGATGATATGGGTTAGTTCCTTTCTTGAGGCAAATTTCTTTCCTTTACAGATGCTAAAGCCTTATAACTCTACTAGGAATGCATATCCCTTTCCTGATGCAGATGACTTTCCTTAGTGGCATATCCCTTTCCTGAGGCGGATGACTTTCCTGATTGGCATATCCCTTTCCTAAGGTGGATGACTTTCCTTGCCAATGCATATCCCTTTCCAGAGGCAGATGACTTTCCTTTTGCTACCGTGCATATCCCATTCTTGAGGGGGATGACTTTCCTTTTGCTACCGCGCATATCCCTTTCCTAAGGCGGATGACTTTCCTTTTGCTACCGTGCGGTGGATGGCTATCCTTTTCCTACCATGCATATCCCTAGTGACTCAACTAGGGAGGGTGTCTGTATCTCTTTCTTAAGGCAAATCAACTTTACTAGTTAATGATGGTGCATGCCTTTCCTAAGGCGGATGACTCTCCTGACTAATGATGTATGCCCTTCCTAAGGTGGATGACTCTCCTTTTGCTGATGACTTCTCTATGGAAGATATGTGTATCCCTTTCTTGAGGCTGATCGACTTTCCAAACCAATTCTGGTGTATCCCTTTCTTAAGGTGGATCGACTTTCCTACGGTTGATAATGTATCCCTTTCCTAAGGCGGATGACTCTCCTTCTGGGGAATTTTGAATAACCTGAAAAGAGACAACAATCAAGCACCGAGTTAGTCATTGTCCAAGTGGACACCTCTTTATTCTCAATTGACTTCTGTGAAAATAAAAATATTTTTCCCCTTCAATTAAGAATAAAGAAGTGTGGATGAGATAAACTGAACATTATGTGCCGAAAATGTCGGGTTTGTCCCAATTGCTCTATAATGAAATGCCCCTTAGAGGGGTGCCTTCTTAAAGAATGTCCCTAGGAGGGTTGGACAATGGGGGGAGACCCTAGATTGACTGATTCTGCTATCGAAGGAAGGGGGAATGCCCTTGGGTCAGTGGGGGGATGCCCATAGGATCTGATGATTCCGCTACTAAAAAATGGGGGGGTGCCCCTAGATTGGTGGAGGAAGCCTCTGGATCGGTGGGGTGATGCCCCTGGGTTGGTGGGGGGATGCCATTGGGATCTGATGATTTTGCTACTGAGAAATGAGGGGGGTTCCCCTAGGATCTGATGATTTCACTACTGAGAAATGGGGGATGCCCCTGGGTTGTTGGGGTGCCTTTGGGAGCTGATTCCTCTGCTGGGGAATGACCCTAGAATGGGTTGCTCCTAAGATTCTTGATGATTCCTCTACTAGAAAGTGGGGAGATGCTCTTGGGATTTAGTGATTCCTAAGCTGGGGAGGGAAGCGATATCCTTTGAGTAAAGCTTGTTCTACTGGGGAGGCCCTTTCTTGTAAAACTCATTTGCTGGGTAAGAATTCTTGTGCTAAGATGGACCTGTACAAAAAAATTTCCTGATTAGTGCTCAATTCAAAACTAGATTACCTTGATTCTTGATTGACTTTTGTGAAAACAAAAATATTTTTGCTCCTTCAATCAAGGATCAAGGTAAGCGAAGGGACTTCTCCCGAATATAACGGAGATGTAAGGTTGAGAAGGAGTGGGTTTGGCCCCAAACTTGGACTAGATGACTTTCTAGTGCTTGCTGAAACACTAATGCAAAAATATACCCTTGAATGGCAAGAGATGATCCGTATGGGTAGGCCAGACCTGTACAGGCATGATTCATAAAAGCTGGGACCCGTATAGGTGGGGTGGGACCCATATAAGTCCTCGACAGGGGTTTTAAAAGGTAGACGAGCCCCCTCATATCCCGCCTCGTACCCAAAATTTCCCATTTTGTAATTCTGACGCTTTTCTTCCTGGAATCAACCAAACATGTATAAAAAGATCCCCAAGGCCGACCATTTCTCCCTTAGACTCAAGGACTTATCCCTGGTGCATGATTCGAGGCTTCGAGAATGCCCGATTTCTGTCAGGTACACTTTTTGTGGAGGAGACTCATTCCTGGGGCTTACTCCAGTCTTTGAAGTGCCACTGATCCCTTCTCCCCGATATTCCTGGGGCTTACTCCAGTCTTTGAAGTGCCACTGATCCCTTCTCCCCGAGACCTACGCCTCAAAACTCCACATAATTGTGCTTGATTCTCCATTTTTCAATTTTGAACCTTTGGCAATTTTTCAAATTTTGGGATGAATTAGAGTGTTTTAGACCTTGGAATAGAGCATGATGCATGTAACTTTAGCCTAGGATGCTTTTAGGATAGTTTTGGATTGGATGATTTTGGATTTTTTTGGGGGGACTTTTCGCAGAGGGACTGCTTGTAGGGGGCCCGCACGGGTCCTGTTTTTATACGAGTGCTCATCTAGGACCCGTACAGGTAGGGTTCACCCATATAGGTCATGTCCTAAGGGACAAAATACTGGCTACATTGCTTTTTGTAATCTTTCCCCATTTTTGACTTTTTTGCTGTGTTCTAGCCCTATCAAACTATAATTATGTCTTTACAGTTCTAATATATGACTATGGGGCCCTAAGCTTTTGCAGGAAATGGCATGAGAAGATTCGTGTCATGAGGGACACGGAGTTGCTGACCTGCATCAATTCTTTCGGCTTTAGTGACATTATCAGGGCCATCCCTAGGGCCTTTAAGAAGTTGGCGCCTGGTGCTATTTTAGCTTTGACTGAGAGGTGGCCGAAGATGACCCATACTTTCCACTTACCTATTAGGGAGGTCACTATCACTCCTCAGATGTGTGCACTACGACAAACCTAGAGTGGAGCAGGGATGCGGTCCATTTTGATGTTTATGCCGACTGGTGGCATTCTCAGCATTAAGTGAAGGCATACATTACCATACTACTTGGGCTTCATTCGGGCGGGGCGAATAAGCTCAAGTGCAGGGATTTGCAAGCTTACTGGATCAGACAGCCGAGTCCTATTGTGGGCGATATGAGGGACTAGTACAACCGATTTTTCTTGCAGACATTTCTTACCACCATCTTCTTCCCAGTCTACTCAAGCAACCTCAACTATGGTTTGCTCTCTACTATAGAGAACCTTGGCATTGTGAAAGGCAGGAACTGGTGCTGGGCTATCCTAGCACAACTATACTATGGACTGGACGTCGGAGTCCGGGTGAGCATTCTGAGCTCAAGATCTGCCATATGATATTACTGGTAAATCCCAAGCTGATCCCTTGTGCTTTAACCTTTTGTCTGAGCCTGTGTTGTAACTAATCCTTACTTTATCTCACATATTTGGGCTTTCGAGCACTGGTTGATTCCCAGATGAGGTTTGCCCCTGCTGCCTGAGATGTCGTACATCATTTCTAGCTGGATGGGGGCTCCTTAGCAAAATTAACCCTTGGCCATAGCGCAATATCGAGAGTTTTTACGCCAGCTATGGTCAGATCGGGTAAACCTAAATTTTAGACTTCAAAAACCATTAGTAGAAATTGTATTTACTAAGTTGCGATACTGACAGTGCATTTATTTTTTATAGGTTATTCGAGACCCATGTAAGAGATTGGTCATATATGGAGCTATCGAGCAGATGCGGGCTGACGTGGATGACCGCCGCTTTGTCCTGGAGTCACCACTGTACTATAAGTGGTATTTTGATGAGTAGGTCTAGGGGTGGAGGACCAGTGCCATGGTGGAGATACTGATCCCTCCCTCGATCCCGATGGGCATTTTCTAGCCGTATCTCATGCCAGGGACCAATTAGGGACAATATTTATTGGGTGAAGGAGCTCGCGTGTTGTCTGTAGAGGGCCCTTATGCTGAGTTTGTCGATTCCTCCCTCCTCCCTCCCTGTGATAAGATTTACCATGAGGATGAGCCTCTAGAGTTTCACTGGAGCGATAGTGAGGATGATGATGATGATGAGGTGGATGGATCAAGGGGTGACAGTGGGGGTCCATCTATAGTCCGGGGCACCAGGAGCCTGGCTAGGTCTACTACCCCCTCTTCTCAGGTATGTCTCTAACTTTGCCTTTGTGAATACTTTATTACTGTTACAAATTAACTATGATCTCGAGTCTTGATTCTTTGTTGTTACAGCCTCCCGCTTCTACATAAAAGAGACCTCCCGCTGCGGCTGCTGTTGCCTCTGAGCTGCCGGTGAAGAGGTCTCGGGCTTCTAGATCAGTGAGGGGGGGCATCCTCCTAGCTAAGTTGGATACTTTCTTCCAGCTCCATGACCATTCAGGGAATTGAGCTGTCAAGAAGCTCGAGGAGTCGGTCCACCCTATTGGTTTCACCCCTTCTAGCTCCACTCATGTAAGGAATCCTTTACTTTTAACTTTGTCCATTACTGTAATTGCTTAGGGCCGCTTATCCTGATGTGACCCTTTCTTTTCAAGTGACCATCCTGAGGCCAAGAGGATAGCCCAGGGTTATTTTTCTATCTGGGATTTGTTGTTGGCCCAGGACGCACTAGCCTCAGCAAGTTTCTTTTACCTATAAAATTTTAACAAACCATGCATGATGTATGCTATGACATTTAAATATATATATATATATATATATATATATATATATATATATATATGTATTGATCTTATAATTTCCATTGCAGACTTTGCTGTCCAAGGAACGCAGCTGGTCAGCCCAGGATTTGGATGCTTCTGAGGAGAGAGCCAGATTTTTGGAGGAGCAGCTGCGGGTAGCCACTACTGAGGCCAATTAGGCTAGGCCTGAGATTGAGACGCTGAGGGGTCAGCTAGCAAGGATGACTGAGGATAGGCAAATGCCAGTTCCTTCTGATGATGAGTCTGAGGATGATTTTTCTACATATCGAGTGACTTAGAGGGGCGTAAATCACCGTACTGAGGGAGCTGATGCTGCTAAGACTGTCGTGGGGACTTTAGAGATTAGGGACCCCACCCAGTCGGCTACCAGTGTTGGTGATGCCGAGGACTATAAGACCATATATGTGGATTATCTGGTGGTAGATACTTAAGGTCAGACTCAAGAGAGTTACCAGGGATAGGATCCCCCGTTTCTAAATTGTTGGTACTTTTTGAGTCCTACGTGGCTTGCTTTTAATTATGAACTTTGGATCGGTACTTTTGATACTTCTTTTATGCTCATGGATTTTTCTTGAACTGAGATCATTGAGTACTTTTATCTAGCAATTTTGTAGCGAGGGGATTAAGTGATGTTCTAATTTTTGCATAGGCCACTTGATGTAAGGTGACCTATTGAACCTTTCTTTTCTTTTTTTGTCCTAATTTTTGCCTGAGTTGTCCTTGACGGCTCAGCCCAACTGACCTTTTTCTTTAGCTTTAACTTTTGCCTAGACTGCCCTTTTGGGTTTTCAACCTAGCAAGCTTTTCTTTCTCTTTTTGCCTTAATTTTTGTCGAGACTGCCCTTTCAGGTTTTCAATCCCACAGGCTGTCTGAAATTTTGCCTGAATTGTCCTTGACAGCTCAATCTAGTAGACTTTTTCTTTTTACCTTAACTTTTGCCTAGACTGCCCTTTCGGGTTTTCAATCCAACAGGCTTTCCTGAATATTACAAATGTGTGGTAATGACAAATACAATGATGCATAACATGCAGAGAAAAATTGATGTTCACATACCAGCGATTATTTCACCTATTGACATGCATGCATTCATAAGACCAAGATTCTTAGCAAAATCATAACATGTTCATTGATGAGATTAATTTGAGTATATAAGCAATGGTAACAATTTCCAATGGTTAACCCCTACTGCCTACTGGTCTTTTACAGATTTTTTAGAAAGCAACTGACATTTTTCTCTCGATACCCTAACTTTTGCCTAAGCTATCCTTTTTGGGTTTTTAGCTTAGCGGACTTTATTTGGGTTGGAGTGCCCTAATTTTTGCCTGACAGGTTTATGGGATACTGAGTAGTGGGCTGCACCCTAGTTTTTGCCCGAGCAATAGAGGAACGCTCATCGATCGTTTTATTCTTTATTTCTTTTATTCTTTGTGCTGCTCTTTTTATGATTTAGTTCTTTTGACCTAGACATGATAACGCTTGAGCCTATCTTGATTCACTGGATTCACGAACTCATTTCCATCCATGTCCATAAGCTTGATTTCCCCTTTACCAATGACTTTCTTCATGATGAATGGTCCTTCCCAATTAGGCCTAAACTTGCCCCTAGCGTTAGTGTTGACCTAGTGTGAGGACCAGATAACCTGCTTTAAGAGATTATTTCAGGTATCTGATTCTATTACTATAAGCTTAAGCTATGCGCTGTAGGTACATTTGGAGATGGTCAAGTACCTTGAGCCGATTTTCATCTATGGCATTCAACTATTCATACCTGGCTCCTGCCCAATCTGCTTCTTTTAACTATGATTCAAGTACCACTCTTAGAGATCTTACTTCTATTTCAACCGGTAACATGGCTTCCATTCCATATACCAAAGAGAAAGGTGTTTGATCATTAGGAGTTCTTACGCTAGTTCTATACACCCAAACTGCGAATGGAAGTTCATTAGCCCAGTCTCTATAGGTGGCCACTGTCTTTTATAGAATCTTCTTGATTGACTTATTGGCAGCCCCAACTGCCCCGTTAGCTTGTGGCCTATATATTGGATCTGATGTATGCCCTTATGGCGATATATCTTAATTATGTAATAGTATGAATCATTTGCTCAATCAATAAAGGCATTTATTCTTTTGTTTATATCAATGTGTTTCTATGTATATATATTATAGCTGTTTAAATATATTCATTGATGTATGTATACAAAAGTCCTTGACATATCATAGCATGAAGTCATAGAAATTATAGTTGGACTATATCTGGTGGAACCTGCTTCATGGGCAATTATGATTATGTCTAAACTATCCCTAGTCGTAGTTTCATCAAGAAAGGATATTGATGAAGTAGAAAGACTAGCATGTGGTCAACTTTCTTGGAAAGGGTCCAAGCAGTAAATCTCCTAAGGACTAAAGGTGGTGCCTTAAGTTTGACACATGGATATGTCTGAGAGATATATGGGAGACCGTAGTAAGATATACATATGGTATATATATGAATGTGTTAGTGTTTATCTTCATGCAATAACCTTTGCGAATGTCCTCGTACTTGAGATGCTAGTTACCTTGTGTGGTACTATTGATATACTTTAGGTCATTACTATGCACTTATTAATTTAGGGTGTTATAGGTGATTACGGGTATGGTGATGACAACACGTTGGTAAGCTGAGTAGTCGGAATGAATCCATCGTTCCAGATATATTAAGGAGTTGTACCTGGCCACTTGTTAAAGTGATGATTGCCATAAACCTCTGATCAGAGTATGTGTTTGATAGAAATGGTTTCTAGTCAAACACACTATGGTAAAAGGCAATATACTTCGGTAACAAGTAAACTACTGGGATAGCTTGGAGCAACCTCGCTATTAGTGGGTTAACACTTTAACTAAACCCTATAAACTAGATGGTACTAATATTAAAGAATGGAATTTATCGCATTGGATAACTATTGCATTAACCAGGATTAAGTCATAAGCATAAATGACATTCTGAGTAATGGGGATGGCAGACTCTTGCTAGAGCCGTACTATAGTCATTTATGGTAATCGAGTTCTATTCACGGCCGAGAGCATCGAGCCAATGGTTCCATTAGAACAAGGATTGGTTAAGCCTTAACAGCTCAATACTTCAGGATCCTATAAAGTCACACACATTAGACCTTCATTGGACTAAGTAAAGAACTAATAGATTTATTCTATTACGAAAATATAACTTAAATAATAATTGGATTATTATTTGATTGGTTAAAATTGATTAGATCAATTTTGGATAAACCAAAGTATTTATTTTGACCAATAACTAATTAATTAGATTTATAAATAAATTATAATTGATTAGCTCAATTTTGGTTAGACCAAGAAATTTATTTTGACTGGTGACTAATTTATTAAGGTCAGAAAATAAATATTTGAAAAGGATTAAAAGGGAATTTTGCATTGGTGAGTTAAAACCGAAATGTATGAAATATTTTGTACAAAGTTTGATTGCGCGGAGTACACCAAAAGGTGCGCGAACACTGCTAGGCAGTGTTCGCGGCAGCCCATATTCATGGGCTGCTCAAAGGCAGCCCATGAAAGGGCACCGCGAGCTGGGCTCGCGAAATAGGCCACGAGGCCCAGCTCACGTGCAAGGCAAGCCCATATGCAGTGTGCTACGCTGCATATGAGCGGGTCACACGCGGATCCTTTGGATCCGCGTGTGGAACCTGCGTGGGATGGGAGTTTTACTCCCATCTCACATTGCTAATGGGGAGCAAAATTTTGCTCCCCAAGCCTATAAATAGGCTATCCCCTCCCCTTTTCAAAGTGCACCATAGCACAGAATATAAATCTTAAGCAAGATTCGAAAAGAATAATCTCTCGGGGTAATTGAGCAAGTTATTTTTAAGGAGCCTAAATTTATTCGGGAACCTCTAGTTTATATTACTGGGTGAGGCTTCTGGAGTGGTCTAGCAACTATTTGAGGCTTCTTAGTTCTTCCTCTCGAGGAGGTTTTGGTTGGTGGAGTTCATGTGAATACTCATAGAGGCTATCCTACGCTTGGAGGCTTATGCAAGAAGGTTCTGCAAAAGCACGCTTCAACTGGTAAGTTCTTTTTCTTTCTCTTTTAATTGTTAGGTCTTTTTCTTTGAGCGTTTTTAGACTTAATAATTATGCTTAGGTTGTTTTACATGCTTAGTTTATTTTATGCTTAGGTTATAGCTTAGAGTTATAACATGCTTAGCATAAAATAAATTTACTAGGATATAATTTGGAATTATGGTATGCCTAGTCATTTTTCGTGCTAACCTAGGTAGAGAATTATTTAGTTAAGGCTTTATTTAATTTATATGCAACTAATAGGAGTTCCTAGGGACAGGAACAAAATTTTAAATTTCTGTCATCCCTGTTATGCATGTTCAGTCTGACTGTCAGTTTCCAACAGTGGTATCAGAGCTTTAAATTTAGTGCATAATTAAGTTAGAAGCAAACTAAATATTATTTTCTATATGAAATGATTTGTTTATTAATTATTTGGAACAATACATATAAACTTGTGCCTTTCATTTCAAGGTTAGAAAATGGTTATGGATATTTTTTGAATAAGCCTGCTCAACTTACTCAAATTATACAAGTGTCAATAATTTTTTTATATTACATGGGTTAGAGATGCTTCCAATTTACCTGAATTAGAAGAATGAAATTTATTAGTTCGAGAGAATCCATTGGTCTTCAAGTTTGTGCTCGTATTTGTTCTGGCTAAGGATTGAACTTGGTGTCTACTCCTCATAGGGCATCTCTCCTACTTAGGAACCTATATCGGTGAAATTTAAATTGACCAACGGGAATTAATATGAACTAATTTATTTCTAGTTTATAACATGGTGCTTATATATGTTTCTGTAACAAAGTAAAAAATTAAATTTATTGAATAAAAGCTTAAAGGAAATGCAATATAAATATAACAAATAAAAGTGATAATTATTTTGTATACAATCTAGGTTGATGGAATAATTATAATAAAGAGCTGAACTCACCTAAGGTTAGACCTTATAAATTAATTCTAAAAATCCCTCAATTAATACAAGTTATTATAATTTTGTCCATTTGATAAAATCCTAGATTGGATGAGACGTTTAACACCAATAAAATCCCAAAGTAAATATATTAAGGCAAGTTGTAGTCTTCCTTACTCAAATTTATAATACGGTCTCTTTTGACTATCAAAGTGCTATGCAAAGCGTTCCTTCTAGTCCATATTGATTGGTTATAAAGTTTAGGATGGGGTCTGCCTTAAAAGAGCTGGGGTAGTCCACCATAAAATTGGGGGCTAGGCTCAGATTTGAGACATGTTCAAGGAGATGCTAATATAAGAGCACACATCCCTTGGGATTAGGGAACTTGAATGAATTAACAATTAAATGCGATGCAAATGGAATGGGATTCCAACTGTGACTTACTATTATGACTTGAATCATAAAATTGGGGGTTGTAATAGACTAGT
Organism: Euphorbia pulcherrima; assembly: GCA_947683365.1. Taxonomy (NCBI): domain Eukaryota; kingdom Viridiplantae; phylum Streptophyta; class Magnoliopsida; order Malpighiales; family Euphorbiaceae; genus Euphorbia; species Euphorbia pulcherrima. The sequence continues at coordinate 20,590,391 of CANTUS010000007.1, read as the reverse complement.
TATGGATGCTACCTACTAGGAAATTTAGCTTGGCTAAAATTCCCGAATTCAATAGAATAGGCTATTATAAACTTCGAAGAAAATAGTAGGAAAATATATTTAATTAAAAGTCCTTATATTAAATACATGTACTTAAACTAATATCTAAACTCTTTCCTTTTCTTATATGTTAGGTTGAATATGAACTCCATTTTAAAAATCTGTTTTAAATACATCCAAACTTTAACAACAATTAACTATCATGAATTGATCAAAGACGTAAGGGATATGCTTAAGGATTATGAATTAGCATACGTTCTTGAGAATCCATTTGCAGGAATTCCTAGCACTGATGCACCGGCTATTATTAAGGATTCATGGTTGAAATATATTAAGGATTCGGTTTATGTCTTACACTTGCTGTTAGATACTATAAATCCTGAGATATGTTCACAGTGCGATCACATGAGTCTGCAAACCATGTTGTTCCATCTAAAGAGTTTTCCTGAAAAGGCAAGGTATGAAAGGTTCAAATTAACTAGTGAACTTTCAAACTCTAAGATGAAGGAAGGGACAAGTGTTGTAGCACACATCAACAAGATTAGAGATTTCTTGGAGAAATTGGAATCATTGGGATCTTCAGTCGGTCAATCCTTAGGATTGGATATCCTGTTGGATTCTTTACCCATCAACTACGCTGATTTTGTAAAGGAATAATGCTTCAAAGTTCACGACTGTAATTTCTCGGAAATTGTTGATGCGTTAAGAAAATTTGATGCCCAAAGCGAAGAAGTTTCAAGAAAGTCAATAAAAAAACATTCTCCAGAAAATGGCCTAGAGGATTCTATCACCAAAGGAGTAGTTAAAGGGTTTAAAAGGAAGAAGAGGACATGTAAGTATGTCTATGACCAATAAGAATTGCAAAGCTCCTACTTCTGAGCATTTGAAGAAGAAGACTACAGAGGCATCTACTTCAGGTATATTTGTAATTGAAAACTTTGCTACTTTTCTGCATGAATCCACTTAGGTATTAGATACTAGCTGTGGTTCTCATATATGTACTTCTGTGTAGGGACTAAGGAACTATAGAAATTTGCAAAAGGGTAGATGGACCTATGTGTGGGGAATGGAGCCAGAGTTGTTGCATTAGTCGTAGGAAGTTTTAATCTTATTTTGCCAAGTGGACTTGTTTTAGTTTTGAATAATTGTTACTACATTCCAAGTGTTACTAAGAATATTGTATCTATTGCGTGTTTAGCAGCAGAAGGATTTGAAATTTCATTTTCGAATATTAATTGTCAGATTCGTTTGAATAATATTCTTTATGGTTATAGAATGTTAAAAGGTGGCATTTATGTTCTTGATACTAAAATAGAAGTTTTCAATATAAACAATGTGAAGAAAGTTAAATTAGATAATGAGAATACCTTCTACTTATGGCATTGTCGTTTAGGCCACATAAACAAAGATCGCTTAACCAAGTTGCATAAGCGTAGAGACTTAGGCCCAATGGATTTGGAGTCTTATGGTGATTGCAAACCTTGTTTAAAAGGAAAAATGACAACCCTTTCAAGGAAAGGGTGAGTGGGCCACGAGTAATTGGAACTTATACATACTGATGTGTATGGTCCAATGAGTGTTTAGGCACTAGGAGGATACTCCTACTTCATAACCTTTATTGATGATTACTCATGATATGGTTATTTGTGCTTGATGAAGCACAAGTCTGAAAGTTTTGAAAAGCTCAAACTATTCAGAGCTGAAGTAGAGAAACAGCTTGAGAAAAGTATTAAAACACTTCGATTGGATTGAGGTGGAGAATATTTAAGTCAGGAATTTTAGGATTATCTAAAGGAAAATGGGATAGTTCCCCAGTGGACCCCTCCTTATACACCCCAACACAATGGAGTGTCAGAAAGGAGGAATCAGACTTTATTAGATATGGTCACGTCCATGATGAGCCATTCAGATATTAGTAAATCCTTTTAGGGATATGCACTGGAGAGCGCGGTTTATGTCTTAAATAGAGTGCCCTCTAAATCAGTTGATTTTACACCTTATGAAAGATGGTGTAACAAGAAGCCATCTTTGAGTCACTTAGGAGTATAGGGCTATCCTACTATGGTAAAGAGGATAGCGTCAGATAAGCTGAATTTCAAGGCTGACAAATGTCTATTCATTTGATATCTAAAGGAAATAATTGCATATCTGTTTTACCAACCCGACACACAAAATGTATTTGTGTCTTAGAATGCTCACTTTTTGGAAAAGGAACACTTACTTGCAAAAGTCAGTGGGAGCAATATTGAATTGGAAGTTCAAGAGGAAGAAATAGACAATCAACTGATTGACCCCGTTCTAGATACACAAGAGAGTGTGATCCAAGAACAACATGTCGAAACACAATCATTGCGAAGATCAGGTCATGTTCATAAGGGTCCCGATAGATATGGGTTTATCATCACTGATGATAAGGACCTATATCTTATGGAGGATGATGAACCAAGGACATATGATGAGGCAATAAAAAGCTCAAATTCTGATAAATGGCTAAAGGCCATGAAATTAGAAATGGAATCCATATACGAGAACCAAGTTTGGAATTTAGTTAATGCACCGCAAGAGGTTTGACCAATTGGGTGCAAGTGGGTCCTCAAGAAGAAGACAGACATGGATGGTAATATAATTACCTATAAAGCAAGGTTGGTTGTGAAAGGTTATAGTCAATGGAAAGGTATTGACTTTGATAAAACCTTCTCATCGGTAGCCATGCTTAAATCCATAAGGATACTCCTTGCCATTGCTGCTCATTACGATTATGAGATCTGGCAGATGGATGCTAAAACAGCATCCCTAAATGAGGATTTAGACCGAGATGTGTATATGACACAACCTGAGGGTTTTACATCTTAGAATGGCTTGAAGGTATGCAACCTACAAAGATCCATTTATGGACTTAAGCAAGCATCTACGAGTTGGAATATAAGGTTTGATCGGATAATCTGGGAACTGGATTTCTACCCAAATGCTAATGAGCCTTGTGTTTACAAGAAGGTTAGTGGGAGTGCAGTCGTTTTTCTAGTATTGTATGTTGATGACATCATGCTAATAGGAAATGACATTTCTCTTCTTCAAAATGTTAAAGTATGATTGTCAAGAAAGTTCTCCATGAAAGATCTTGGTGAAGCAGCATTTATACTAGGTATAAAGATCTATAGGGATAGATCTAAGAGGCTATTAGGTCTTTCTCAAAGTACATATATAGACAAGGTATTAAATAGGTTAAACCTTGAGCATTCTAAGAAAGGTTATCTCCCGATGACAAAGGGGATAAACCTATCTAAGGCTGAGTCTCCAAAGACAGCTCAAGAGAGAATGCACATGAAGGATATACCCTATGCATCCGTGATAGGATACATCATATATGCTATGATATATACTAGGTCGGATGTCTCTCAAGCTTTGAGCTTTACGGGTAGATATCAATTAGATCCAGGTGAAAAGCACTGGATGGCCGTCAAGGCAATCCTTAAGTACTTGAGAAGGACTAAGGATGAGTTTTTGATTTATGAAGAAGGTGGCCTCACAATTAGAGGTTACATCGATGCGAGTTTTCAAGCTAACAAGGATGACTTTAAGTCTTAGTCAAGTTTTATGTATGTGTTAAATGGAGGGGTGGTATATGCTGGAAGAGTTCCAAGCAAGAAACTACTACTGATTCAACCACGGAATCTGAATACATTGCCGCATGCGAAGTAGTAAAAGAAGCTGTGTGGTTAAAGGGATTTATTGGTGATCTCGGTATGGTCCCTGAGGCTGTTGATACAATTACTTTGTATTGTGATAATAATGGTGCCATAGCTCAGGTAAAGGAACCACGGTCTCATCAGAAAAATAGACATGTATCCAGAAAGTATCATATAATCAGGGAGATTGTTGATGCTAAGATAATAAGATTAGAATATGTACCCACTAATCAAAATCTCACAGATGGTTTGACAAAGCCATTGACTCAAGCCAAACATGACCAACATGTTAAAGCAAATGGATTAAGACATATGGCTGATTGGCCTTAGTGCAAGTGGAAGTTTGTTGGATATGATGTATGCCCTTAAGGCAATTAGGGCGATATATCATAATTATGTAATAGTATGAATAATTTGTTTAATCAATAAAGGCATTTGTTCTTTTGTTTATATCAATGTGTTTCTATGTATATATATTATAGCTGGTTAAATATATTCATTGATGTATGTATACAAAAGTCCTTGACATATCATAGCATGAAGTTAGAGAAATTATAGTTGGACTATATCTGGTGGAACCTACTTCATGTACAATTATGATTATGTCTAAACTATCCCTTCTCATAGTTTCATCAAGAAAGGATATTGATGAAGCGGAAAGACTAACATGTGGTCAACTTTCTTGGAAAGGGTCCAAGTAGTCAATCTCCTAAGGACTGAAGGTGGTGCCTTAAGTTTGACACATGGATATGTCTAGGAGATATATTGGAGACCACAGTAAGATAAACACTTGGTATATGTATATCAATGTGTTAGTGTTTATCTTCATGCAATAAGCTTTGCGAATGTCCTCGCACTTGAGATGCTAGTTACCTTGTGTGGTACTATTGTTATACTTTGGGTCATTACTATGCACTCATTAATTTAGGGTGTTACGGGTGATTATGGGTATGGTGATTACAGCACATTGGTAAGCCGAGTAGTCGGACAGAATCCATCGCTCCGGATATATTAAGGAGTTATACCTGGCCACTTGTTGAAGTGATGATTGCCATAAACCTCTGATCAGAGTATGTGTTTGATAGAAATGGTTTCTAGTCAAACACACTATGGTAAAAGGCAATATACTTTAGTAACAAGTAAACTACTGGGATAGCTTGGAACAACCTTGCTATTAGTGGGTTAACACTTTAACCATAAACCAGATGGTACTAATATTAAAGAATGGAAGGAATTTATCGCACTGGATAACTATTGCATTAACCGGGATTAAGTCATAAGCATAAATGACGTTCTAAGTAATGGGGATGGTAGACCCTTGCTAGAGGCATACTAAAGTCGTTTAAGGTTATCAAGTTCTATTCACGGTCTAGAGCATCGAGCCAATGGTTCCATTAGAACAAGGGTTGGTTAAGCCTTAACAGCTCAATACTTCGGGATCCTATAAGGTCTCACACATTGGACCTTCATTGGACTAAGTAAAGAACTAATAGATTTACTCTATTACGAAAATATAGCTTAAATAATAATTCGATTATTATTTGATTGGTTAAAATTGATTAGATCAATTTTGGATAAACCAAAGAATTTATTTTGACCGGTAACTAATTAATTAGAGTCATAAATAAATTATAATTGATTAGATCAATTTTGGTTAGACCAAGAAATTTATTTTAATTGGTGACTAATTTATTAGGGTCAGAAAATAAATATTTGAAAAGTATTAAAAGGGAATTTTGCATTGGCGAGTTAAAAATGAAAAGTATGAAATATTTTGTACAAACCTCGGCTGCACGGAGTGCACCGAAAGGTGCGCGAACACTTCTAGGCAGTGTTCGCTGCAACCCATATTCATGGGCTACACAAAGGCAGCCCATGAAAGGGCACTGCAAGCTGGGCTCGCGGCATGGGCCGTGAGGCCCAGCTCACGCGCAAGGCAAGCCCGCAAGGGCTTGCTTTGCCACATGCAATGAGCATAGCACATTGCATGTGAGCGGGTCACACGCGAATCCTTTGGATCCGGGTGTGCAACCCACGTGGGATGGGAGTTTTACTCCCATCCCACATTGCTAATGGGGAGTAAAATTTTGCTCTGCAAGCCTATAAATAGGTTGTCCCCTCCCCTTTTCAAAGTGCATCATAACTCAGAATATAAATCCTAAGTGAGATTCAAAAAGAATAATCTCTTGGGTAATTGAGCAAGCTATTTTTGAGAAGCCTGAATTTATTCGGGCACCTCTAGTTTATATTTTTTTGTGAGGGTTTTGGAGTGGTCTAGCAACTACTCGAGGCTTCTTAGTTCTTCCTCCCGGGGAGGTTTCGATTGGTGGGGTTCGTGTGGATACTTATAGAGGCTATCCTATGCTTGGAGGATTATGCAAGAAGGTTCTGCAAAAGCATGCTTCAACATGTAAGTTCTTTTTCTTTCTCTTTTAATTATTAGGTCTTTTTCTTTGAGCTTTTTAGACTTAATAATTATGCTTAGGTTGTTTTGCATGCTTAGTTTATTTTATGCTTAGGTTATAGCTTAGAGTTATAACATGCTTAGTATAAAATAAATATGATAGGATATAATTTGGAATTATGGTATGCCTAGTCCTTTTGCATGCTAACCTCGGTAGAGAATTATTTAGTTAAGGCTTTATTTAATTTATATGCAACTAATAGGAGTTACTGGGGACAGGGACAAAATTTTCAATTTCCGCCATGCCTGTTATGCTTGTTCAATCTGACTATCAGTTCCCAACACTATATTGAGAAGATCTGTGATGCTCGATGTTGAACTTCTCAAATAATTTAGCCATTGCCCCCTGAAACTGAACCCCATTATCAAAAACTACATGGTGCTGAATTCCATATCTCATGAAAATATGCCTCTCTATGAACTTGGCCATTTTATTAGCGATGATGTTGGTGTAAGATTCGGCCTCTACCCATTTTGAAAAATAATCAACCGCGACTATGATGAATTATTGACCGTTGGTTGATAATGGTCGAATTTCACCAATTATATCTATCTCCCACACCGAGAAAGGCTAAGGAGTAGATAATTGTGAAGCTCGGATGAAGGGAGATTTTGTCTGTCCCCATAAATCTGACATTCATGACATTTCCTGACCATATTGATGCAGTCAGTGTCAAGTGTGGTCTAGAAGTACCCCATTCTTTGAATCTTTCTAGCTAAAGCCATCCGATTCATATACAGACTGCAATCCCCTAAATGTACCTGAGTCATTAACCTTTCTGCTTCTTCTTCTGTCAAATACCTCTATAATAAACCTTCAGATGTCCTTTTGAAGAGATCTTTACCGACTAGTCAGAATTGGGTTGCCAACCTTTTGAGAGTTAGATGGTCTGAACTTGATGACCCTTCAGGGCACTTCCCTTCTTTCAGAATCCTTTTAATGTCATCGTACCAATAGACCTTTTGCTCTTCTACAACCATAACCTAAACATTCTCATGAAATGGGGAACGAACCATTTCTACTATAAGCGGACGGATGGGTTGAGCCTCTTCTCCCTCCCACATCAAAGCTAGGGTACCCAAGGAATCGGCCTTCTGATTCTCATCCCTCGGTATATACTGCAATAGGCATTGGTCGAATCATGCTGATAAATCCCAAACTGCTTCCACATATGGCCGGAGCGACCCTTCCCTGATTTCCCACTCTCCCATGGCATGCTTTATCACTAACATGGATTCCCCCATCACCCTGACTTCCCTTGCTCCTATCTTTAAGAGAGCATCCAGACTAAAAAGACAAGCTTCATACTCGGCCCCATTATTGGTGACTAAAAATTCCAACTATTTGCTAAGTGGAATAACCTTACCTTGTAGTGTGATGATGATTACTCCAAGACCCACGCCCTTTCGATTCATAGCCCCATTGAAATACATGGTCCATTTGGCCTTTTCAGCCTTTACTTCTGCTAACTGCTTGTCAGGGAAATCCAGATTTTCAATATAGTCCGACTCTAGGGTTTGACTTGCCAAAACCTCAGCCACTGCTCTCCCCTTAATGACCTTCTTTGTGACATACTCGATATCAAACTCAGATAGTAATAGGAGCTAACAAGAGAGTTTCCCTGCCAATGTGGGGGATTGATGAAGATATTTCATCAGATCAACCTTTGCAACTGCTTGAATTTTGTATGACTAGAAGTAGTGCCTCAACTTCTTAGTCAACCATACCATTGTTGCACAGGTTTTTTCTACTACCATGTATTTCATCCCATATTCAAATAACTTCTTGCTTAGATAGTAAATGGCATTCTCGCTCCTATCCTCTTATTCCCGAACCAACATTGCCCCTACAGATGAATCTTCTATGTCTAAATATAGAATTAGTGGCTTGCCAGGCATCAGAGGCTTTAAAACTCATGAGATAAGCCTTTATCTTATTAAATGCTATCTGCATTGCTCATTCCACTCTATCAGCTGCTTTCTTCTCAACAACTTAAAGATTGGCTCACTTACGGTCATTAGCTTGGCAATAAAATGACTTACGTACTGGAGCGATCCAAGAAATGACCTGACTTCCCTTTCGATTCTAGGAATAGGAATTTCTTGAATAGCTCTAACCTTATCAAGGTCAACCTTAATTCCTCTCTGACTAACAATGTGGCCCAAGAGTTTTCCTGATGTGACTCTAACACACACTTCTTTGGATTCAAGCATAGATTGTGTTTCTCAATTCTAGTCAAGAACCTTTCCAAAATCTCAGGGTGCTCTTCCCTCATATTAGACTTTACTAGCATGTCATCTATACAAACCTCAACCTCTTTATAGATCATGTCGAGTAGCAAAGCTATCACAGCTCTTTGATCGATTGCTTCTGCATTCTTCAACCCAAAAGGCATCACCTCATAACAATACACTCCCCAATCAATAATGAAGGCCATCTTGACCTTATTAAAGATGTCCATTATAATCTGATTATACCCAGAGAACCCATCTAAGAATGAGTACATTACAGCCCTGGCGGTGCTATCTACCAACACATCGATATGTGGTAATGGAAAGTTGTCCTTGGGAGATGCCTTATTCAAAATGCAAAAGTTGACACACATTCTGACCATTCCATCTTTCTTAGGAACTGGGACAACATTTGCTAACCATGTCGAGTACTCAATTACTTCAATGAATTTGACTTCCAGTAATCTAGTAACTTCATCTTTGATCTTATCGACCCATTCTGGACGTAACCTTCTTAACTTTTGTTTGACTTATTTAAACCTGGGATTAGTCGGGATTTGATGCTCAGCAATTTGGCTATCTACCCCAGGCATGTCTTTGTAGGACCAAGCAAAGGTGTTAATATGTTTTCTAAGCACTTTTATTATCTATCTTTTTCCGATAGGGGTCAAACCATTGGAAATAGTTATCATTTTTTGATTTTTCTTAGTACCTAAGTTAATGTCATGAATGAAGCATCACGAATGCTGAAAATGTTATGCATATGGTTAGATGAATGCATGGTGCCGTTAGGCGAAAAATCAAATAAGTAAGCAAAATTATTATCATTATTATCTGGATGCCCGAAGGATAAATCATTTTTATTACATATAATTGCATTATCATCCTCCACAGGTGGAGGGCCTTCTTAGTCACTCATCAGAATGTGAGTCAGGTTGCGATCCAGGTCTTGCAACTATTTCTTAGTTAACATATCATCCACAGCTTCCCTCGTGGCTTGGGATAGGTTTCTTAAGGATTCTTGAATCGGTGTCTTCTTCTTATCCCCCAAACATAAGATAGTGTATATTGAAGTGGTAAGAGTAGCAATGGCTTTATCTACTTTAATCTTTGATGGATCACTATCTTCCATTTATTTGGCACATTTTTCTACTTTTATAGCTGCTTCGTATCTCTCAGGGATAGTTTTGTATGCACTCACAAATGCTATCTTATAGAGGTGAGGAGATAACCCTAAGATGAATTGGTCAGCTAATTCCTTCTTCTGAGGCTTCCTTTCAAGGGATACTATGATGGTTAACCACCTCTGAAAGTATTCATGGACAGGTTCTCCGCTCCATTGTTGGATAACTATAAGGTAAAGCATGGACAACTCTTCTCTTGATTTCTTGGTCTCCATGATGCATTTCTATACCTCACTTTCTTCTAATCCTGAGTTGATCATGGCTACTTTATCCCCTCTCCTTTGGGGCTCACAGACATTTCCTTTGTCAATTAGTGTTGAGATGGCTTTGAGGAAGTCCTCACATGTCCTAGTTGGATGATCAGGACTGACAAGATATATGCAGAAGTTGCCCCTCTCCTCAGGTTTTGGCAGAACATACAGTTGGAGATGATCAATCAATTGGTATTTCTTCAGCTTCTTGAAAATGCTCAACAAAGGACTACCCTAATGTGAGATATCATCAAGAGTCATAGGATGAACCACTTGGTCGTGGGTCATGCTATAGGATAAACCCGCGATATGAGGGAAGATTGTCCCCTTTGGCATAACTACAAAGTCCGGCAGCTGACTCGAACCCTTACTGCGGCAAAACTATACAATAGCCTCATTGTAATACCCGTGAGAGGGTTGGGTTCATTAGCTAAACTTACTGACCAAGCTAAGCCATGATAGTGACCAGGATGAGTAATGGATGGGATTTTTGATTTTTGTCTTAATCTAAGGCGGTAGAGATCAGTATATGCATGGGATATGGTATGCATGCGTAAATTACAATGATGCAGGGAGGGGTTAATTATTAGGATATGTAACACAACACATGCGAATCAATCGGTTTCGTCCTTATTTCTCCCGCCGAGTCTGAGGGTATTCTTCCTTAGTCTAATCTCACACAAAAATTAGGGTACCTAAAGGGTAAAATTCTATGGCTTTTGATAAGAATGGTGTAGGGACATATCGGAAGTTGATGTAGAAGGTTCATATCGCATCAAGCCTCTTTTGAAGGGAGATGGCAATGAGTGCTCCACCCACTAAGGTTTCCCCAATGTCCCTAGCAGTCATGGGTATCACCATTGTGAGTGTTGCAGAAATAATAGGGCACCCTAACCTAGCGCTAGAAGAAGAGTGCATCTAGCTAAAGAGAGAAAGAGATAAGAAAATGAAGTGTGGTAATTTTCCTAAATGATGAAAACAAAAGCTGGTTGAATTAAGTAAATGATTTTTGGTGCTCATCTTAGTCTTTTAAGCTTTTAAAATAAACCAACATTTTGCAAGTTAAAAGATTAATTCCCCAGTGGAGTCGCCACTATAAGGTATCGATGATGTGTGGGTCTCCCTTGGCACTTGTGTGAGAGGCGGGGCCCACTGGGGGTTTGGTTGGATTTAGGCGTGACAAAACATTTTTAGTTAAAGTTTGCACAGTAAGCCAATTTGAATGAATAAAAAAATTGAGACCCAAATCTTGATGCAATTGATAGAGTCGCCATCCAAGTTGCCTACTTGGGAAAGAGTTTTGGTATGGTTCCCTCTAGGTGAGAGACTCATACTTATTGGATTAGAGATTCGGGGTATCAGATGAGTCACTTATTTCTCATTTAATTGATTCAAAATTACATTCACCGCGTAAAACCGTTTTAGTTTGCATCATTCAGGGAATTATTATAGAAATCCTATTTCTACACTCTTTCACACTCGTTACATGCATTTACATATTACAATAAAGCACAAGCAATAAATGGGGGAATAAAAATTATAGCCGGGGTAAAAATGGGGGAATTGCAAAGAGAACCTATACATTAGTTCTAAGTTATAAAACAAAATGAAAATAAATTCCCCTGCATCCACAAACATTAGCACAGTTTATAGCACATCGTAAATCAGCACTTCAGTGTATTCTGTGGTGAAAACACATTTTAACTTTTATGGGTTGATTTACCAAATTATTAGTGAAAATGATCGCATGGCAAATGGTAAGTTGGATTGATTTTTTACTAGTTAAAATGAGTTATAGAATCAACCTGAGATTGGTACCCCGTACGGGTGGGTGGCACCCATACGGCTACCAGGGAGGACCGGTATGGGTATGTTGTACCCGTACGGATCCTATCTGGTCCAGGTAGAAACTTTATTCAATTTAGTTTACAGATTAACAAATTAACAGATTGGTGGCAGAAAAATAAAATAAAAAGGGATTTCCTTCCGCATGAGTATGGCGCACCGATTTGATATCCTTGGGGACATATGGTGCTAACAAGGCTCATACAGGTTATGGCCAGACCCGAAACAAGAAATGAAAGGAATAGATATAATAGAAGGAACAGAGAATAATAATAATGAAATAACTGAGATGTGAGTCTCTTTAAAACTCAGGAGTGCTACCTTTGCGACGTGAATCCACTTTGAGATGATCCCTTTATTTTTCAGAGAGTCCGACCAAAGCAGATGATGAAATAGGAATATTTAGGTGAGTATTTGTGTGGACAGAACTCCCCTAAATCCTAATAAAAGAAGCTAGGAATGAATAAAATGTGGACAAAACCTCAAAGGAAGGGTTTTCTCCTTATTTTATACCTCCTATACCCCCACTATACCTTTTCTATACCTATAAAAATTGCTAGAGTTTTAGTACAATTTTCATATGAGATGTGTGTGTATAAAACGTGAAGAGAAGGGCCTTATTTATACTGGAAAGGAGGTCTGAACGCAATAAATCGCCTTCATGACACGCCTTTTCCCAAAATAGGAAAGGATTCCCTTCCAAAAGAGATTGTCTAGGCAACAAGAGGGCCCGTACGAGTGGGCCCCCACCCGTATGGGTCCTGGGGGACTCGTACGGGTCCATCCCTAGGCGTATGGAAGGAATAACCTGTACGGGTCCGCCGGTGGATTCGTACCACCAGGCAGCACCCGTACGGGTCCCTAAGTGCAGACTAGGTCCTGAAACTTTGGTTAAACTCAACTTTACTGTAGTAGGAACACCTCTGAGGGACAACACTTGAAGGACATTGCATCATATAGCCCTCATCATAGTTTTGTGAGAAGAATTGTTAAAATCCAGTGCTCACACATATTATATCTCTCTATGTCTTATAAAGATAGAGGCCTATTTTTAGCATTTGTCTTCACGTGAGTTGTTGTGTTGGGACTAGAGCTTTTGAAAGTTGGAGATCATTTCCTTCTTTTCTAAGCCTTATGAGTCTTCCGAGTTTGTTGGCTTTTGATCTCTCAATCTTACTTTGTTTTGTGCCACTTGTCTTCTTAGCTGAAATAGTCTTCTGAGCTTGACTTATCTTCCGAGTGCGTAGCTTCCGACTGATTTTTAGTCATCTTCAAAACTTGTCTTTAGGATCCCGAGCTTTGACTTCTAAGACTTCTTTAGTTCTTCTGAGCTAAGTTCAACAATTCTTTACATCATTTCTATTCTTCTTACTATGGAGGAACCTAAGTGATGAAATATGAGACGAAGTTCTGTGCTAGTTGAGTTCAAGAACATATTGATCCCGGCTTCAAACTTTCAAACAAAAAATGGTCGGTTATCAACAATGGAAGGGAATAGGGTCGTCTCAGAGATTTCTGGGGCCCTGAGCAAAAATTGAAACATAGGCCCTTATACGATGAAAATATATTTTTAGACATACATCATTATAGTTTTAAAATAATTATTATCCATGTATTTTTTATTTAAAAAATTCAATCAAATATACACAATTTTTTGTATCTAAAACGCATTTTCGATTTTATTGATATGTTTGAAATATATAATAATGCGCTTGCTTATATATTTGTTTGATGAAATTGTTTTAAATAAAATACGGTCTCTAAAATTAAAATTAGTATAATTTAATTAATATTTGTTGTTATTTTTAAAGTATCTATCAAAATTTATACTCAATATGTGACACTGACTTTTACATTTGAAGTTAAAATAGTAAACAAACAAAATAAAAATTTTTGCTTGTGAGAAAAACTCTTATGATTAACAAACTAGTAAAATCTTAAATAATTCTAAACTAACCAAATTGGAAATAAGTAATTAACAAAGTTAATGATAACCATTAATAACTTATAGTAAAAAGATAAAATTTCAAATTTTTTTTTGTAATTCCTTTTGCTTTGAAATGGTTAATATATATATATATATATGGGTGATCCAAAATTGAAAAAATCCAACCAAATCAAATCGAGAAACCGAATCGAATCGACATGAACCAAACCAAACTGAAGTTATTCGGTTCGGTTTTCGGTTCGATTTGGTTTTTTTGGTTAAAAACCAAAAACCAAACTGAATTAGCTTTAATTTTTCTTTTAATTTATATATGTTAATTTTTTTATGTTTTTTACTTCAATTTGCATTTATACTTGAAAATAATTTTTTTCTTTTCAAATTAACAATAATTTATTTGGTTTGGTAGATATTTATGTCGATTTTTTGTCATTTTATATATTAAATTTATATTTTAAAAAATTAATAAAAAATTAGTTTGATTGAAACCAAAACGGAATTGAACCGAACCAAAATATTTTGGGTTCGTTTGGACTGAATCAAAATATATTCGGTTCGGTATTCGGTTCTTAAAAATAAAATAATAACAATAATAATAATAATAATAATAATAATAATAATAATAATAATAATAATAACAACAACAACAACAAAATATATTTGATGAACAGAAAAGAGTAACGTTAATTCTTAAATAGGATTATAATCATAAAATAATAAAAAAAAACAACAACATCAACAACAACAACAACAACAATAATAATAATAATAACAAATATATTTAATGATGAAAAGTCAAATTAAATTTAAATAGGATTATAATCTATCAAAAAATCAACGGCTGACAATTTCACCAATTATATCCATAAAAAAAATCTGTGTATTTAATTAATTGCTAATTAAAGTTTAAAATATGAAATTTTTTTATATAAGATTATAATCAACAAAAGTAAATAAAATAAAAATAAGAAATTAGCAATTAACTTTGTTTATTTTTTTACCATATTATTCTAATTTATATTAGTATTTCGATTAGTTAGTATTTATATTAAAAGTGAAATGTTATATATTTTGATAAGTTTTCCTTATATATGTCTGTTTGAATATTATGTCAAATGTCAAATAATTATTAATTACTATAATAGTTCTGCAATATAATTCTTATGAGGAATCATGAATTATTTTAATCTATAAATGTTGCTTTAATTGTTTGTGTTTACTTTAATTTGTTTCTATAATAATGATATTTAAAATTGGTTATTATTAAAACCTTTCAAACTTAATTTTCCTAATTTATTTCATGATTAATAGCATTTTAATTTATCCTCAAACAACTATTTCATTTCATTATAAAACTGGTCTTCCTATTCTTGTTTCGTATGTACCATTTCTTTCACTTTATTTTAGTTGTTTTAAACATCTGTTATTGTTTTGTGTTTTAATATTATTTTAGATGTCCGTTGCACTTGATGAAACACCTATACTAGTGTAATTGGAGAACATTATAGGAAGAAAAATTATTTTTAAACTTTCAGTTAAGACCAATAATATTATTGCACATAATGAAGTGTATTATGTGGTTACGCTTACAAAGGATGAATAAGTTCTGAATAAATATAATCTTTCGCTCCCTCAGAATTCATTGACTATAAGTTTAATTTTTTTTATATGTAACTTCAAATTGGTACGTTGTATTATTTGTATTTTCGTTAATACATATTTTAACTTTAAATTTTTTTTAAAGAAGGATCCAGATTTCGATGTTGATCAATTTCCAGATGCAAATGAAAATTTCAAGGTACTTCTAACATTTATATTATAAGTACAAATGATTTTATTATCTAATATGATTTGAATCAGGTCTTTTGTTTGATAGATGAAGATAATGCACAATTTTCGAGCAATCGAGCAAAACGGATGAGGATTAAGAAGGAGAAGAATAATTGATATGCATCTCTTTTTAAAGAAAGATTAGTATTTGTTCAGATATTGTCAAACTTGGCAGAACTAATATTTGGTTTTTATGTATTATTTACTTTGTATTATTGGATTGTTTCATTTTAAACAAGTGTTATTTCTTCCTATTTCTACCTTTCCAATTGTTTTTGGTAAATTTTGCAATTCTTATATTATTTTCTCCAAAGTGGAAATAAAACATTGCTGGTTGCTTGATTATAAACCTATTTAAAAAAATTTAAATTTTATAATAGTATTTACTCTTTATGCATAATAATAGAATATTTACAATTATTTGATCAAGTAAAATAATAGAAATATTCCACTATTATCACAATAAATATTTAATAAAATTGACACAAATTAAATTTTAAGAATTAGATTTAGGAATTAATGTGACTTTTTTCTCATCAAATATTTGACATAGAATCACATGATAAATGCAAAAAATTTTAAATTATTATCATATTTAAGAAAAAATTTGAATTTTATAATAATATTCCTTCTTATGGGTTATAATGGAATATTTTTAATTATTTGATCAACTAATATATCTCCTAAATATGTTTTAAAAATTTAATTTGTTGTTCTTGACTTTATTTAATTTTGTTCTAATGATTATAATTCTATTTAAAAAATAATGTGACTCTTTTTTCTCATCAAACATTTAACAGGGAATCACAAGATAATTGCATAAAAATATAAATCAAAATCCTATATGTATGTCTGATCACTCTTTTAGACCTTTGGAGCATGTAAATAGTATTAAATCTTTAGCCCTTCCGAATCACTCAATCACTTTGAAGGGGGGTGTGCTAGTGATGCTACTTAGGAATATAGTTCAAACATCAAGATTGTGTAATGACACGAGATTGATTGTCACGAGACTATGAGATCAGGTCATTGAAATAAAGATTCTATTAGGAAATAAGGTTGGAGAAAAAGTGTTCATCCCAGAATGGCATTAACACCATCTGATGCACGACTACCTTTTAAATTTCGCTGAAAGCAGCTCCCACTTGCACTGTCATATGCCACGACTGTCAATAAAAGTCAAGGACAATCGCTTTCTCATGCGGATTATTTCTTAGAAGACCCGTGTTCACACATGGACAACTTTATGTAGCTATATCGCGAGTGATAAAAAGAGATGGCTTGAAAATTCTGGTCTATGATGATGATGGACAAGTAACCAATGAAGCTGCAAATGTTGTATATATAAAGAAGTTTTTCGCAATTAATTTGATACACGATATACCATATTTTTTAGCTTTAATATATATATATTACAAAATAAACTTATGATTGATATACTTATTACAAATGACTTATCCGTGCATCGCACGGGCACTACACTAGTAAAACCTAATAGAACACAATTAAAAACTATTTAAATGTTAATATATAGAGTTGTCAAATGAACTGAGCCGTTCATGAAAAGCTCGTAATATAATCAAACTTTTTACTGTAATATGTGAATGAAGATAATTAAATTATGTTTTTTACTTTTAAATATTGAAAATAAAATAAAATTATGAGCACGGAATTTTCCCATGCCCTTAGTCGATGATGAAAGATTAGCTCTATACTTTACCTTATCCTAATGTGTTAGGTTTCAAATTGATTTATAGGAATTAGCCTTAAGAAAGTGCATTCAATCCCTCACACCCTTATAAAAAAACCCCGAAAAACAGTCGAAAGGGGTACCCTTATCATCAATAGGGGTACCGTCATTGGTAGATAACGGTACCGTTATCCCCTAAAACTGTACCAGTGTATTATTTCCCAATCAATGTTGACCAACTCAGTTCAAATTTCATGTTTAAAATTAGCCAATAATGGTACCGTTATCCCTAAAAATGGTATCAGTGTCAATTTTATGGCAGAATATAGTTTCGAATTAAATTAAATTTTCCTGTTCAGTTGGAGAATTAATTATTTTACCCGATTTGAAGCATCATATTTCCCTATAAATAGAGGCCAAAAATCAATTTTTCAGATACAATTCACATCTATCAAATCTATTCTGCAAAATTAGCTCTAGCAAAATCCTTATCAAAGTTCTGTCGAAATAATCTTCGAGTTTTTAGCAAGTTTAGAATAAAGAGAGGAATTCATTCTCGCCTAGTTATTCTTTA
The DNA here is from genome assembly GCA_947683365.1 of Euphorbia pulcherrima. NCBI lineage: Eukaryota > Viridiplantae > Streptophyta > Magnoliopsida > Malpighiales > Euphorbiaceae > Euphorbia > Euphorbia pulcherrima. The sequence continues at coordinate 20,572,651 of CANTUS010000007.1, read as the reverse complement.
CCGATTTTAACTAATCTTTTCCATTCCGATCACTCTCCACGAGGCTATTTCTATTTCATTTCGAATCTAACAACGGATTCAAAATGAAAAGGTATACAATCTGAGACTAAATAATCATAACAATTTGTTTTTCTCGTCTTGATTCACTATAATGTTATATTAATTGAATCAAACTTGTCATAATTGAATTTGATTATAAATCAATCCACTTCAATTACATTTCATTTTCATATTCCATTCACACTCCATTTTCAACATTAATCCAATTGATCCACAATATAAATGGTTTATATTTCATTTCTATAATATAAATCATTTCATTTCCTAATATAAATCATTTTTATTTGTTTTCCATAATATAATTGATCCATGTCTTAAAAATGTAAATGATCTGTATTTCATTTCCAATTGTAATTATGCCATATTTCATTTCCTTTTTTTTATTTATTTATTGTATTCCGTTTCCACTTTCGATTGTATAGTTTATTTATGCTTTTATTTTTAATATGTCATAATTGATTTATATTCCGTTTCCATTTCTTTTTCCTTGTTTTATTTTCCAATTGTATGTCATTTCGTTTTCCCTCTATTTCCATTATTTGTCAAATTCATTTAATTATATTTGAGCGGGTAAGAGCTCTATTGTGGAGATTTTACTTATGGAGTAATTTCTTGCAACCTGGGTACGTCGTTCCTAAATAATCTCTGTATTTCCATTTTCTCTTGACTTGTGGAATTGCCTGCTGTGAGCACGGGCTTTTCGGTGACCCACGGAACATGATGACTTTTTTTATCTAACCTTTTATGGGCTAGTTGTTCTATTCTTTGAGAGTCGAATCACGTTTGGAAAGCTCCTTTTGACGATTTTGTGACCTTTGACCTCACTTAAAATCATTAAAAATAATTAAAATTACATTTAATATGAGCATTTTTCTTTCCCTTGTGTGTAGTAATTTGTTCCGGGGTTTTATGGAAAATAAAAACATTTTCAGCAAGTTTGGTTATTTTTCCTAGATTTTAGACTCTTTGAGGTTTCCGAAATGTCAAGAATCGCTTGAATCGGATAACCGTAGTGAAAGTTATGATTTTTTAAAGTTAATGATTTTTTTCGGATCTTGGTCGTGTCTCGCCAGGGACCGCCGCCGCCGCCCGCCGGAGCTCAGGTGGCTGCTACCTTGGCAGCCACCTTCTGGGGGCCACTTTACCTTGGAGTGGCATGGCCACTCCAAGGTAAAGTTGGCTGCTTCACATGAATCGGCCTAGATTTGGCCGCTTCATGTGAAGCGGCCTTCCTTTGCCCGCGTCAGCTGAAGCGGCCCAGATCTGGCCACGTCAGCTGACGCGGCCTGCCGCGTCGCTGAAGCGGCCTTGCCTCAGGGACTGTACTTTCTCGTTTCTGATCTTTTTTCAGTCAAAAAATTGGAATTTTCACCGATTTTTTCCACAAAATCCATGTTTTCATGGGACCAAATGTATTATTTTCATAAATTGAAGCTTATATAAACCCCCAAAATCACTAACAATGTGACTTTTTTGGCTGATTTTAAAGGTCATATTCTTAGGATTTCTAAGGCTTAGGGAGAAAAAGTTTAATAATATTGGGAAAATCTAAGCCAATATATTTGGTTCTTGATTCCTAAATCTTATTAGACTTCATCTCTTAGGTTAAACCATTAAAATCTATTAGAAATCTTAGGTAAAAAAATTGGTTTAAATAGGATTTAGGGACTCTTTTTCCACAAAAAATCACTAAATCCCTTGCTAAATCGTTGTTCCATCGGGTTTTCATCTCAAATCCATCACAAAGCTTGCCAAACGTTTGGATCGAGTCTCGAGAGTGGATTCATAGCCTTTAGGTAACTTTCTGAGTTTAAATCTATTTCTTTTGTTATTTATTTCTACTCCTAAGCTTTTAGTTGTTTTTTTCGGGCGTTTGGCCCTTTTCTTCATCCTTTTTTTGATTTTCTGTGAAAACTCCGGCTGACTATTCCCGCAAACGTCAGGCCGACTGAACGTCACCTAGGCCACCTCGTTCAGTCGGCCGACCACTTCGTTCAGTCGGCCTATGGGTCGCTAAAGCGGCCAATCGTTGTTTTGTCGAATTTTCTGGATTCTTTTCCCCCCAAACTAAAAGACCAAAGTTATTTAAGCATTTTAAGTCCAAACTACTATACAGTGTAGGAAATGACTTGAAATTTTAGTAATCTTGGGTTTTCAGGCACGAAAAGGTCGATTCCGGCTTGTTTAGACACTTTTTCCGACAGGCCACTTCAGTGGGACAAAGGCCCACTGAGCGTCATCTAGGCCACCACATTGAGTCGGCCTACCATGTCGCTGAGTCGGCCTGCTGGCAAAAATGTCCAAATGGCCCTTGTTTGCCTTATTCTGTGGTTTTTGGCCCATTTCTATCATTTTTGACCCGGTTTTGATCATTTTAATGCGTTTTCAGCCCCGATTTTTCCCCGAAAAATTTCCAAAAAATTATGAATAATCTAAAACTATTTTTATTTATTTTATTCTATTTTTAGATTTTAATTTTATTTTTATTTGATTTAATATGCATGTTAATGGCTTAAAAATTGTGTTTTTGCTAAATAAATCCAAATAAATTGTTTTCTACCAACTAAAAATTCCAAAAATATTTTGAATATGTTAAATCTAATTTTAGGATGTTTAGTTAATTTATTTCACCTTTTTAGGTTGCTTAGATAATTGATTAACACCCAAAAATTATGTTTTTGTCCCGAAAAATCCAAAAATATGTTTCTTCATACTATGTGTTTATTTTCCGCATTTATTTATTTATGCTTTATTTATGATTATTCTCATATACCTTTTGCCTCGTTTGGAGTCGGGTTTGAGTCGGTAAGCTCAGTTAAAACCCAATTTTGCCCTTCTATTTATTTATCGCTTTATTTATTTTCTTGCATTAGAAAAATGTATAGGTATTCGTAAAGCCTTGTAATAATTTTATTTTCTTGCTTTGTTTATTTATCGCTTTCCGTGTGATGTATGGCATATAAACTGAAAACACCAAACAATAATTGGATTAAATTGCACAAGAACTAAGGTCACGTTTATTAAAACATAATCGGCTTGATTTAAAAATTGAAAAGTACGCAACATCATCGGAACCTACAATCCCTATTTTAAGGTACGGTCCAACCACCCGGTGGGAATATCGTACCCAAATTCCCAGTGGAGCTTAATCGGGTGGCGAATCTATCTTAAAATAAGGGATTCTAAGTCTCGTATCCCTTAACACATTAATCGGACTAAATTTCAACTTCAACATCGCTTCCATTATCCATTTTCATCACACTAAAATAAGGATCATCCCTTAGCACACTTCACAGTGCTCGTTGTTTCTCTGCCCCACGCCGAAGAGCATTAAAGCTTACCGTGCAGGCGGGGGGATCAGGGGTCGTCGGCTCACAGTGGCGACTCTGTTGGGGATATCTCTTTAACCTAAAACTTGAAATCGCTCTCATTTTCAAACTTTGGTTAAAGGATTTTAATGATGTGCCTAAATCATTTTTAAATCAATGATTTATTTCTTATGCCTTTTGATCCACTACTTAGTTAGATTCTAAGTTATAAGGTGACATTTTATCACCCCTATGAAGCTCACTTGTATACCTCATGCCCGCCAGGAATTGGGGATATTTATGGGTGGAACACTCATTTCAACCAACGTATAATTCCCGCGGTCACACTCATTTGAGGAGTGGTTAATTTACACGAATCAATGTAAATGAGACCCTTCTACAGTGTCATTCATGACACCAGCAATTTGAGACTATGAACCGCAATAAATCTAGCTATAGCAACTTCCCTATAGGTTCATCGGAATAATCTAGATTTAGGTCGCATACTCTCTTGTTGTTTCCTGATTCTAGGGTTACCCACAAACTACAAATTGGCATTACGTGGGAGTCATAAGATTGGAAGAGGTTTATTTGCTTTCGTGTGCTACTTGTGTTGTCCTCATTCATGCAAAACCCATGCATAGGCCACCTGTGGCTGACCTTTATTTTCAATTTTTGCTTACCTCTACTCTCCCCTCGCTTGAAGGGGGAATTTCACAAAATGCCTGTGATCGTGTGAGTCCCGACGACCTGTACGTAGTTCGCTAGGCATAGTAAGGAATTCACATGTCTCACATATTTTGGGGTTAAGCTTTGTATTATAAGCTCTTTTCCTCTCTACATCTCTAAACTGCCCCCGTCGTTGTAGTATTCTCTGGTTGTGTTTAGATTATCATTTAATCCGCTGGCCAGTAAGTTCAGTATCAGAATCTACTCTTCCAACCATGTCTGATCCGCGTTTGAATGATGCACCTCATGAGAGCACTCCTTCCCCTTCTCTCTCTCCCCATCATTAGGGTCAAGATCAAGGGGAATCTCAGTTGGGTTCTGAATTGGCTAATGCTATGGCTATGTTCCTGCAATCGAACATGTTTTTAGCCACTATTCAAGAGCAAGTTAGATCTACTTTTAGGGAGGAAAGAGAGTCTCAAAGGCCACCGGGGCCTATTTTTCAAGCTCTGAGAGAGACAGTTCAGTCTCCACCAGTTTAGAATCAGTTTTCAGTAACGCCGCTCCCTCCTGTTTGTCCTTACAAGCAAAGCCAATTTCAATTTGGACAGAGCTCTTCTTAGCCATCCTTGTCATCTGCTCCACCAACCTTCGATTTTTATCCCCTTGTGCACTCAAGGCCCGTTCTCCAACCTCCTATTCTCCCCGCTTTCTTAGGGGGATTTACTCCTCAGATGACTGTCCCCTTGAGTGGCCTTGTTGTTCCTCCCATGCGGCCAACTAGTTTCACAACCTATCCCCCTAGCTTTGTGGTCACTCCTCGTGAGACCACTTACCCCTAAAATCTTTTCTCTCACCCCCAGATCGAAACCTCAGCCCCCCCGCCCTTCCAGTTTGGGTCATCTCCATACAACCAAGTCACGCAGCCTCCAGGCATGATGCTCAAAATGGCGGCTTTCTTCGGGCAATTTCTGAGTAGGAACAAGGATAAGGAAGAAGTAAGAGGTGACGATTGGGTGCCTGAAAATTTCTCAATGCCCCGAATGAATGCTTATTCAAGCGAAGGCCCCCCTAAGTCCCATATAGTCATGTATGAGTGAATCATGTCATCCAAAAGATTAGGGATAAGGTGCTGGATAAGTTGTTCCTGTGTACCCTTTCAGGCCCTCCCCTCGAGTGGTACAATACCCTTTTGGAGTCCATAATCCTGGATTGGAAACTCCTATCTGAAGCTTTAATTGCCTAGTATGGATTTTAATTCTACAATGGAGACCATAATTCAGCATCTAGAGGCAGTCAAATAGAAGCCCGACAAAGCTTTCAAATCTTACTTTAATAGATGGATGGCCACTCAGGTTCTCTTGAAGCAAAAGCTCAGCCTAAAGGAAATGATCCCAAAGTTGCTTGACGGGGCTCTCCCGATGCTCCAAAAAGAAATGGAGATCGACTCTTTCGAGTCCTATCAAATAGTTTTTGAAAAAGCCAAGAGAAGGAAAGGGCTAGCAATCCAAGTGTCAAACTCTGGTTTAATAAGAGCAATGAGTCCCAGTATTTCGAAGTCACTCTGGTTTCCATCGAGGAAATGACAGCTACAGTCCAAGTCGTTGCTCAGGAGAATGCTTCTGTAGCTCAAGCCGTGCTTGCTCGGACACTTGCTTAGAAAGCATTTGTTTCTCTGTGGAAGCTTCCCCTTATTGTTCTGTTTGCCAAGTTGCTCGAGAAAGGCATGCTTACCTCTCTGTGTGAATATCATGTTCCTATACCCAAAGAAAGAGGAAACTTTTGATGCTATCATGTTTAGGGAGGACACATAATAGATCAGTGCAAGCCTTTAGGCAGGGCCATTTAGCTTTTGGTGCAAGAAGGGTAAATGGCTCAGCCTGCTAGGAAGATCGATGCTGAGGAGAAGCCATCACCGAGCCCGAGTGATGAAGTAGGTATGATTAATTCCAGTCTCCCTGAAGATATTGTATTGGCCATGGTCTCCTCCAGTTCAGCCAATACCCCTATGCAAATGAACTCTGCCACCAAATTTGACGACAATCCCATGAGGTCTCTACCGGATAAAGGATATAAGTTATCAGTCGAGCAAGCAAAGGTTTTGGACTTTGTCCTAGATGATGTGCCAGTGAAAGCTATCAAGGATGATTAGTCTACCGGTTCTACCAATCAAGACCCTCCACCTGTGGAGGATGTTTTTTCTTCTGTGATGTAATTTTATTTCTTTATGTTTCTAGTATTTTGATGTGAACAATTATGCCTTTAAGTCACTTTAATTTAATGAAAGTCTCTCTCTTTTTGCTTATCAGTTTAATGTTTCGCCTAATGGGCCCATGTATTCATTTTTGTCATAAGCATAATGTGTTCAGTATTCGTGGCATTTCTTTAACTGAAATAAGTTTGAGTACAGATGCTAATCTAAAATGGTAACCATTTTCTAATGACCTAACCTTTAAAAGAAAATGAGATATAACGAGTGCGTAAAGATCATGATAATGCTCTCGCCTAGTCATACCTAGATAACCAGGGTTCATCATCGGATTCCTGAGCATCTCATCTCCATGCCTAAAGTAGCAGAAGAAGCTCAGCCTTCCTGGGATAGATCCAATATGTCAATCGGTCCATCGTGAGCCTCACAACTGTGTGCTAATTTGTTTTCAAACTACCAAAGAAATGTCAGCCTATGATGGAGAAAGAACATCGCCGGATCATCTTCAACAGAGTTGTGGCTTATCTTTTCTTTGCCCACCTATTCTCAAACTTCCCACCCCCATGCAACATTGTCGGTTCCTAATGCACCATCTCTTCCACCTCTCCAAACCTTCCCTATTTCTCTCCTCCTTGGCCATTCTCGGTTGGGGGGACACAAATGATGGGCAAGATTCGACCCTCCTCAGCATAGGGGAAACTGACCCTTTTCACCGACATTACTGTCGGAAAGATGGCCAAGTTCTTCAAAAAAACAAGTACTTACTCTACGTAGCCTATCCTATCGCATCATCCCAGTTATTGGAGTTTCAGTCTTAAGGGAAATTTGGGTCTGAGCCCCGCAGATCTTCATCGCATTGCTAAAGAGCTAGTGGGACAACTAAAACTGAGAGTTGTATTGAACCCAGCGTCAAAGAGACCCCCATGGACTAGGGCGCAGCCTGAGCAGCTTAAGCGGTCTTCAAATATATCAAAACACATAGCGAGGCTGAACAACAACTGAGTCAAGCATCGAGTATCTGTCAAAGGCCAATGATCTGATTTTAAAGCAAGCAAAGCCTGCCAACACCGAACTAAAGGGGGAAATCTTGTCCAGATTGGGTAAGGCTTCACATATCTAGAAAAGCACTCGATCCAAGGGGCACGATTATCGATGATAATGAGTTTGTAAACCCTATCAATTAGAACAGGTCAAAGCATTATCATATCTAACCAAAAAGAATCAAATCCAGAAAAAGCGGTACATAAAAAGCATATATAAATCAATCACCCGATGAGTGGTCCTCTGCTGCTCGGGTAAAAATTAGGTTGTATCCCACTAATCGGTATTCTACAAACCGGTCAAGCAAAAGTTAGGGTGCAAGAATAACTCGCTAGACTAAAAATCCAAAAAGGGCAGTCTAGGCAAAAGTGAGGGTAAAGTGAGCTAAGAGAGTATGTTAACTAGAAAACCTTCATAGGCTAGTCAGCATCAGAGTTTGGGTCAATAGAAATGATTATCATCATCATGTACTCAAACTTACTTCATTTAATTGAAATGATATTTTACTTAATCCTTTATGTTTGTGCTTGAATGAATATATTAGGCCATAAAGATAAAATGTTGCAAGTAAGTCGAACGTAGGGTTCTGTGCAGTTAATCCAATTCCTCAAAAGAAACAAAAGCAAAGATAAAAGGCAAAAATCCTGATAGACTGAAAAGAATCGAGGCCTATGCAAAAGCCAGGATGTTTTACTGGATTGAAAACCTGAAAAGGGCGGTCCAGGCAAAAATTAGGACATGAAAGCAAAAATAAATGAGTCTGATAGGCCCGACACAATGTCTGGGCCTATGCAAAAATTAAGACAATTAGATCAAAGATGAATGACTGCCATCAATGACATCGACATATCTGCATCATGGCCATCAGTATCAGAATGGAAGAATACGTTCGCCGGTCTAATAGATTCGAAGGACTTAAATTCGTCCTCCGCCCGTGTCCGCAATATCCTAATATTCTGAAGCCATCCTTGGTAGAATTCATTAGTAGTGATAGCGCCCAGTTGTTCGTTATCAACAATCTTGAACCTTGCTTCGTGCACCCCCTCTTGTCTCCATCATGCCTGATCCAGCAATCAACTTGCAGTCCACTAGCCACAGCTTCCCTAATCCTCCGTCAGGGGCATTCTCACCTAATTTGCACAACATCCCTAACCCTCCTCTAGGGGCATTCTTATCTTGTTCGTACCGCAAAGCAATTCCATGTATCCTCCCTTTTCAAGTAAGTAGATCTTTCCCCAGATTGACCAAAGTCGATCAAGCAAGTTAATCTGTCAACTTGAAGATGACCAGTCCGAGTATCTCATACATTCATACATTTATGCATAATGTTCATGTCTCTTATTCTATACTGCATTCCACAAGAAGCAAAGTAAGGAAAAATATCCTCGGGCTATATGCTCGACCTCCAAGCAAGAGCCTGTATCAAGGGGCATCTCAAAATTGTCTTTTGAATTTCTCTCAGGGGTACATCAGCTAGTCTCAATGCTCAACATTGGCAGTTTCTCCGGCCTCCCAGAAATCTCAACTTTTATTTCTTTCTCTTCCATTTTTATTGCTTAATTGAAGGGGCAAAAATATTTTTGTTCCATAAAAATCAATTAAGCAATAAAAATGATTTTTATTGCTTACTAATGCTTTAAAGCCTTCTTGATAGGCACACTATAGGGCAATTCAGAAGGATGACCAACCCGATGGATCCTAAAATTAGAACTCAGAAATTTCTCCCAGGGGCACCTTAATGCAAATACTTAGGGGCATCTTAATGCAAATACCTAGGGGCATATCAGCCAGACTCAACGCTTGGCCTCGATAATCACTCTGGACTCCCGGGAATCTAAACTTTATTTCAGTTTCATTTTTCATTTTTGTTGCTTAATTGAACTTTTTGTCTCGGTAAAATCAATTAAGCAACAAAAGCACAGCTCATGAGTCTCTCTAATATCTCAAAATTTCCGTAGCAGACACAATGCATTTAGTCCAACGGTCTCCTCAGGCGTTTTTAAGCAAATCCTAGTCCGACCTCGTTAGAAGTGCTTAGCACCTTTCAGTTAAGTTCTTGGTATGCGTTCTAGTTTAGGGATCTCGTTTGATATTTCTGGCATGCAATTCAAGCCAAGCATATCCCAATCCGACCTCGATAGAAGTGCTCGACACCTTCCAATTAAGTTCTTAGTGTGCATTCCAGTCCAGGGATCTCGTTTGATATTCTTGGGATGCGATTCAAGCCAAGCATATCCCAGTCCGACCTCGTTAGAAGTTCTTGGCACCTTCCAATTAAGTTATTGGTATGCGTTCTAGTCTAGGGATATCATTTGATATTCTCGGCATGCGATTCAGGCTAAGCATATCCCAGTCCGACCTCATTAAAAGTTCTCGGCACCTTCCAATTAAGTTCTTGGTGTGCATTCCAGTCCAAGGATCTCATTTGATATTCTCAGCATGCGATGCAAGCCAAGCATATCCCAGTCCAACCTCATTAAAAGTTCATAGCACCTTTTAGTTAAGTTCTTGGTATGCGTTCCAGTCCAAGGATCTCATTTGATATTCTTAGCATACGATTCAAGCCAACCATATCCTAGTCCGACCTTGTTAGAAATTCTCGGCACCTTCCAATTAATATATTGGTGTGCATTCCAGTCTAGGGATCTCATTTGATATTCTTGGCTTGGGATTCAAGCTAAGCAAATCCTAGTTCGATATTACTAGAAGTTCTCAGTATTTCTCAGTGAAGCCCTCGGCGTTCTCGGCATTCCCCTTGTCTTCGACATGCCTGATTCAACCTCTACCCCTGTAGGTCCATTGATGATGCATCCCATGACCATCCAAAGACAACCGCCTCAAGAAATCCCTACTCCACTTTTTCCCAAAGCAAAGCAACTAACCAATCCATCTCAAAACCATTTGGGGCAGCAAAGGCAATACCGAATCAATTTCTAAGTCAACCTAGTTCTTGATAGGTCTGTTTATGGCAATCCCAGAAGACAACCAATTTGAGAATCCACACATCAAGTATACCTTTTGAACCCTTGCTCTTTTGTGAGATCACACTTGGCCTGCCAAGTGGAAATCTCCCAAGGGCAGCCTGTGAGCATGGTCTTTTCGGTGACCCATGGAACGATGATGACTTTTTGCTCTAACCTTTTATGGGCTAGTTGTTCTATTCTTTGAGAGTTGAATCATGTTTGGAAAGCTCCTTTTGATGATTTTATGACCTTTGACCGCGCTTAAAGTCATTAAAAATAATTAAAATTGCATTTTATAAGAGCATTTGTCTTTCCCTCAAGCGCAGTAATTTGTTTTAGGGTTTTATGGAAAATCTAAACATTTTCAGCAAGTGTGATTATTTTTCCTAGATTCTAGACTCATTGAGGTTTCTAAAATGTCAAGAATCACTTGAATCGGATAACCGTAGTGAAAGTTATGATTTTTTTAAAGTTAACAGTTTTTTTGGATCTTAGTCGTGTCTTGCTAGGGACCACCGCCGCTGGCGGCCGGAGCTCAGGTGGCTACTGCCTTGGCAGCCACCATCCTAGGGCCACTTAACCTTGGAGTGGCATGGCCACTCCAAGGTAAAGTTGGCCGCTTCACATGAAGTGGCCTAGTTTTGGCCGCTTCACATGAAGTCGCCTAGATTTGGCTGCTTCATGTGAAGCGGCCTTCCTTTGGCCGCGTTAGCTGACGTGGCCTAGATCTGGTCGCATCAGTGACACGGTCTACTGCATTGCTGAAGTGGCCTTGCCTTGGAGACTGTGCTTTCTCGCTCCTGGTCTTTTTTCTGTCAAAAAATTGGAATTTTCACTGGTTTTTTCCACAAAATCCACATTTTCATGGGACCAAATGTATTATTTTCATAAATTAAAGCCTATATAAACCCCCAAAATCACTAACAATGCGACTTTTTTGGCTGATTTTAAAGGAAATCAAATTCTTAGGATTTCTAAGGCTTAGGGAGAAAAAGTTTAATAATATTGGGAAAATCTAAGCCAATATATTTGGTTCTTGATTCCTAAATCTTATTAGACCTTATCTCTTAGGTTAAACCATTAAAATCTATTAGAAATCTTACGTAAAAAAATTGGTTTAAATAGGATTTTGGGACTCTTTTTCCTCAAAAAATCACTAAATCCCTTGCTAAATCGTTGTTTCATCGGGTTTTCAGCTTAAATCCTTCACAAAGCTTTCCAAATATCCAGTTCGAGTCTCGAGAGTGGATTCACGGCCTTTAGGTGACTTTCTGAGTTCCAATCTATTTCTTTTGTTATTTATTTCTGCTGCCGTGGTTTTAGTTTTTTTTTTGGGCGTTTGGCCCTTTTCTTCATCCTTTTTGTGATTTTCTGCAAACACTCTGGCGGACTATTCCGGCAAACATCAGGCCGACTGAACATCACCTAGGCCACCTCGTTGAGTCGGCCTACCACTTCGTTCAGTTGGCCTACGGGTCGCTAAAGCGGCCAATCATTGTTTTGTCGGATTTTCTGGATTCTTTTCCCCCCAAACTGAAAAACCAAAGTTATTTATGCATTTTAAGTCTAAATCTACTATAACGGTGTAGGAAATGACTTGAAATTTTAGTAATCTTAGGTTTTTAGGCACCAAAATGTCGATTCCGGCTTGTTTAGACACTTTTCCGGCAGGCCACTTCAGTGGGACGAAGGCCGACTGAGCGACATCCAGGCCACCTTGTTGAGTTGGCCTACCATGTTGTTGAGTCAGTCTACCACCTCACTGAGTTAGCCTACTGGCAAAAATGTCCAAATGGCCTCTGTTTGCCTTATACTATGGTTTTTTGCCTGTTTCTGTCGTTTTTGACCCGATTTTGATCATTTTAATGCATTTTCATCCCACTTTTTCTCCGAAAAATTTTCAAAAAATTATGAATAATCTGAAACTCTTTTTATTTATTTTATTCTGTTTTTAGATTTTGTTTTTATTTTTATTTGATTTAATATGCATCTTAATGGCTTAAAAATCGTGTTTTTGCTTAATAAATCCAAATAAATTGTTTTCTACCAACTAAAGATTCCAAAAATATTCTGAATATGTTAAATCTGGTTTTAGGATGTTTAGTTAATTTATTTCACCTTTTTAGGTTGCGTAGATAATTTATTAACACCCGAAAATTTTGTTTTTGTCCCGAAAAATCCAAAAATATGTTTCTTTATGCTATGTGTTTATTTTCCGCATTTATTTATTTATGCTTTATTTATGATTATTCTCGTATACCTTTTGCCTCATTTAGAGCCGGGTTTGAGTCAGTAAGCTCGGTTAAAACTCGGTTTTGCCCGTTTATTTATTTAACGCTTTATTTATTTTCTTGCATTAGAAAAATGTATAGGTATTCGTAAAGCCTTGTAATAATTTTATTTTCTTGCTTTGTTTATTTATCGCTTATCGTGTGATGTATGGCATATAAACCGAAAATACCAAACAATAATTGGATTAAATCGAATAAGAACTAAGGTCACGTTTATTAAAACATAATCGACTTGATTTAAATATTGAAAAGTAAGCAACATCATTGGAATCTAGAATCTCTTTTTTAAGGTACGGTCCAACCACCCGGTGGGAATATCGTACCCAGATTCTCGGTAGAGCTTAACCGGGTGGCAACTCTATCTTAAAATACGGGATTTTAAGTCTCGTATCCCTTAACACATTAATTGGACTAAATTTCAACTTCAACATCGCTTCCATTATCTATTTTCATCAGGCTAAAATGAGGATCATCCATTAGCACGCTTCACAGTGCTCGTTGTTTCTCTGCCCCATGCCGAAGAGCATTAAAGCTTACCGTGCAGGCGGGGGGATCTGGGGTCATCGCCTCACACCTGCCATATTTGCAATTCTACCAATTCCTTGATTTTGTAATTTGTTGAATTTGTCACAATGCCGTTATGATGGAAGAACGACACTGTGATCTTTGACATCGACTTTGCTATTATTTTGGGTTAAGTGCAATAATCCTGTTTGACCTCTTCTTCACAAGTTAATTGCCTGAAATTAATTTGTTTTTCATTTTATTGATTTTACATGTTATAAGAATGTGGTAAATGATAAAAGGTGATGCCATGGCCACATTGCGATAGTGTGATTTGATTAGAGTACTTTCTATTTCTCATTTCATCTCTTAAAATGAATCTAGGTAATATGTTTGACATTTAATAAATATTTCAATTTAAATTGGCTAAATAAATTGAATAAGTAATTCGTCCAGACCCGAATCTCTGAATTAAGGTGTAGTCACTACCCCATAGATGGCATCTTGCAACCACATCAAAGTATTGCTTGAAGTGCCAAAAAAGTTGCAAAAGACAAACTGGCGACACTTTTTGCAAAAAAATTGGTTGGTTTCTTCTCCCTTGCAATAGATGCTATAGGTGACACTTTAACCATTTTTTTGTGACTTGGGTGGAGTGTCGCTATTAGGTCCTATAGCAATGCTTTTGCACCCATAGCGAGCTTTTTGGGTGTCGCAAAAATAGTTTAATAGTTAAGGTTAACCGCCGTCTGGTATGAAGATGCCACACTTTTTACAATCTGGTAACACATTATAATGTCACTTTTACTATTTCACTTTAAACGCAATTGCGACTTACTATATTGACACTTAGATTTTCATTTGCAATAGTTTATAATGCAATTGCGATGCTTTCACTACGCTTTCAGTTATTATTGCAACACATGTGAAAACATTCGCAATGTTTTCATAATACGCTTTGTTTTGTTATTGCAACACATTTAACATCATTTGCAAGGCTTTTAAATTACAATTCAGTTTGCAATTGCTTGTTATAGCTATACGCTTGTAAAATAATGAAATACCTGTCAAATAGTAATACAATAGTAATATTCCAAATTCAAACATCATAACATCCCAGATTCCTTGATTCATCAAGGAATCGTAAAAGCTGTAACTTGAACAATAAAAAACATGAAGTTCATAATCTTTAAACATGAAAAAACATAAAGTTCACAGCAAAAATGCCAAGTACAAAAGGTAGTGTTCAAAACACAGTTAGCTAACAAGTTAAGAAAACACGTTGTCGTCATGCTCACTTCAAACTTCGTAGTCATCCAAATTAATTGAAAGCTCAGGATTATTGTCAGCAAGTTTCTGCAGCAGTAAAGTCATTTTCCAATGAACTCTTTGAATGATAGTCTCCTCCACTTTGACATGTAATTTTTCTTCAATTCTTGCAGTCAATTAGTCTGCATCACTGGACTGTTTTGAAGTGGTTCCCGCAGATGTGTCTGGCTTAAGCTTTTTAGGTAGTACACGCCGACCTATGAGAAATGAACTGATGTTTCACCAGAGATAAGCTGCTCCACGCTCTCACTGTTTGCACCAAATGAGCAGATTTCTTCAAGAGTAGACTGCAAGCTATCATAAATGTTTATTGTGTATATATAAATAATAGCAAAAATTGATATCAAAGCATAGTATATATATGAACATCTATAGATAATTTCAGTATAAATAAATATGAAGTAAATCCTATTGGGAAAGTACTGACATCGCCCCTGTATATGCATTAATCAATAGAAATGGTTATCTATAAGCAGTGTTCATCAAGTACTTGAAAAAACAGTGAACATCAGTAATCAATAGAAATGGTTGTCTATACTCATACTTACAATTTTATACTTTATCAATTCAGTTAGAGACTTGTACTCATGTCCATCTTTCCGTTTAAGAGTAGGAATGAATATCTCAGCTTTAGATGGTCGTTCCTGATAGAGAATGGATATAAAAATAAGAAAAAACTAAAATAGAACTTGAATATTACTCAAAGACTAATATTACAAGCTAAATCAGTAAATATAAGCTAAGAGCAAGCACTAAAAGAAAGATAAGGACAAAACACCAAAAACATGAAATAAACCCAGAGCTATGCTCCCCTTAGGCTAAACCCCTTCCCAACACAAGGCTAGGACCCCAAATACAAATTATCCAAAAGCTATCCCCTTTACCTCACTAAAATCTCCTTATATATATCCCCTAAAACCCTAAACCCATATCTACTTATTCAATTACCATTCTACCCCTTAATATAATCACATCTCTAACATTGCCCACCGCTTCAAATAGTCTTATCCTCAAGACTTCCCATTAGGATGATACTTCTCTGTTACGCCACCCGTCCATTAGCCATCTTCCATGGGGATTAAGCACTGGAAAAAAATCTGACTTTCCCAACTGCAATTGATCAATTTTGCTTCATTAGGCTTCTTTGTCATATTAGCAATTTCTTCCTTCAAAGCTTTCAACTTAGTAAGGATCTCTACCCAACATGATGATTCATGAATAACTTGAACCATTGGCTTTCCCTTGATATTGATCTTCAATTGTGGATATTGCCTATTAAATTGTGAGTAGAAAATCACCTCAAAACCAAATAATAGTTGAAATTTAAGAATTCCTTTCCAACTTGCAGCGTATGGATGCGATTTGAATTCAGCCACTTTAATTTTATTGACCAATTTCATTAAGGGAATTAAGGCAGCTAAAAACATCAATTCATTTGGAAAAAAATAGGGGACCCATATCACGATAATGAAATTGGCTTGAAGACACATTACCATTATCGTGTGCACCGCTGAATTTTGTCTCTCCACAGGTGAGACACGTCTCTGCAATAATGTTCCTTGCCTCTCTTTACTTATTTTTGGCTCATTCACAATAATTTCGCCCCATTTTGCTTTTGATCTCTCAAAAACCGAATAAATTGATTTCTTCACCTTTAAAGCTGCATTTTCCTTAATTCTAAAATTGCCTAAGTCATCTCCCTGAATCTGCTATAATTGTATCATCATTGTCATCACATTACTCTCCTTGCTCATGCGTCGATCCAATTGATCCAAATTTTTTGATTCCAGATCACTAATCATACCCATCCCATCTTTAAGCTCTCTTTGGTAGCCGGGCTCCTACAAGATTACAGCGTCCTCCCTTCTTATCACTAATACATAGCTTCTGACATCCATCTTACTCCAATTTGTTTCATAACCTAGTCTCCAAATCCCATGTTGGTAGGTATAACTGAAATTCTAAACTATAGGAGAAAATAAGAACTCGTATCCCTTTCTCATGAGGAAGAAACAATATGTTTTAACTTTTATTTTACGCCTTTTATAAAGCCCAAATCCTTGACCCTTATCCACGTAAATTGGGCTCAAAGAATCCTTTTTAATTAAAATTAAAACCATTTGAGTGGTGGTCCCCTTCCCTTTTTGTAAGGTGTCATACACCCACTGTTGTGAGGACAATGCTCTCACACCCAACAACCAATAATCCACCGACAACCTCTCCTCAACGCCACAGCCAACATTTATCCTCATCCGAAATTTTGCTCTCGACCTATTACTCCTCCACGCCCAACTTGTCCCTTTTGCAATTTCATCTTTTCCTTTTGCTGAGCTGCTCCACTTCTGACATCTTTCCTACTTTTGTATAACGACTAAATAGAAAATGGGAGGCAAAAATCGGCCCAATTTTAACCATTCTTCCCGTCAAACTCAACCTGGAAATTATTCACTACATTTATCAACTCCAATGGTTCTTCGATTAAGTTCCCCACCTCTTCTCCCTCTTGTGCTAAGTCTTCTTTGTCTTCATCATCCCCATTCTTAGAATCCGATCCCATAGCTTCTTCTACCTTGTCAAATCCCCTTGTTTCTCCAACTAGCATTATTTCTTTAATCTTCCCTTTTTCGGTCAAATCCTTCTACTCATGGGGTTTCAGACCCATTCTTCTCATTAAAAGAGACAACTAACCTTGAATATCATCCATAGATTGTTGAAGACAATTGAGTTTGCTATTATGTCAAGCTCATGGTCTCTCATGATAAATTAGTCACTTCTCTCTGAATAGTTTATATCCTTCTATCCATTCCCTCTAGTTGCAAATTCAATGAATCAAACTTACTCTGGATTTTGGGATCCATGTCACCGGTGCTCATATTCATCTGGCAGGTCAGACCAATTGTTAGAGAATGGATATAAAAATAAGAAGATAACTAAAATAGAACTTGAATATAACTCAAAGAGGAATATTACAAGCTAAATCAGTAAATATAAGCTAAGAACAAACACTAAAAGAAAGATAAGGAAAAGGCACAAAAAACATGAAATAAACCCAGAGCCCCGGGGCTAAACCCCTTCCCAACACAAGGCTGAGACCTCAAATACAAATTATCCAAAAGCTATCCCCTTTACCTCACTAAACTCTCCTTATATATGTCCCCTAAAACCCTAAATCCATATCTACTTATTCAATTACTATTCTACCCTTAATATTATCACATCTCTAACAGTTTCCCATTTTCATTAGACAGTTTCTAACATAAAGAACACATATTGTAATGTGAGATTTAGGAATACCAAAGGTATAAGCATATTCTTTTCAATATATTTGGAAAATTACCATGAGTTTATCTTATTCAAAGTTCGATTCTAAACAAAAACTATAATTTTAGGGCTATTCTTAACATTCTTAATCAGATAATTGACCACCTAACATATAAAACATTGCAACAACATTTGAAACTTAAAATTTCTACATGTTAAGGTATGTATATATAGTTTCTTGTTCAACTAAAACCTAAAATTTATCTAAATAGAATAGAAATCAGTTGCTAATATAGCACAGACAAATATACCAGAAACTTATTTAATCTTCATAGCATACTTTTTCTACAGAAGCAAAGGCTACGCTATAGAACTAGATATTGATAGAACATAATCTAAACAGGCTATGTATGTCAAAAAAATAGCCTAAGAATAAGGTGCAACAAAAAATTAAACACTAACTAATTTTTTTTCAAGTTTAATGATCTTTTCAATTGTAAAAGAAAGCAAAAATTAAAGATATCAGTTTATCTTAATCTCCTTTTATCAAGTTAGTTACATTGCTTGAGTACTCTTTATTTACATACGCAATATAGTATTTTTTTGTCTTGTTATTTGAAATCATAAAAAAAAAAATGGAGCAATCTAATCCAAAATTATATTTGAGAAATGTGAGGTATAGTCCCTACTCCCCCTAGATTAAAATAAGCATCTAAGATAGTTTACACATAACTAAAAAGGGCACTAAAGTCATTGATCAATATATATTATGTACTTTTTCTAACAAAAATTTAATCAATCAGAGGGTAAATACTCTAATTAAGTAATACCACTTGTAAGTATAAGAATTACCTTCATAAATTTCCATAGGTTATCCTTGTCGGGAACCTTGAGCCAACTAACATAAGTTAGAGGCATACACTGCCTTCCTAAGGTTCCCAAGAATAGGCTGAATTTTGAAATAAGATCATCATCACTTGAAGCAGGTTGAAAATATTCATTCAAATGTATCAACTTTCGGTCTTGAAAGTTCCTTGTATGTACAGCAGCCATCCTTGTTTTGCCTCTTCATTTTTTCCATGAGGGTTGAGCTTCTTTTGCACCTCTAAGTTACAAAAGAAATACAAAATTAATTCCCTGGTTAACATAAAAACTATTAACTGTAAATACTCAACAACCTTTTGAAGATCCAGCAGCTTGAGAATTTGATTGGGCCATGACAAACTCAATCATTGACCCACCCCTAATAGTGAACTAAATGGTTGGATTGTTGTACCATGAATGTCCTTGCAATAATATAATTCATATCAATCAATATCACACTAATTAGTATTAGTAAGAATAGTGCCTATATCATGATACAGTATAAATTAAATAATGCAATACCTTTGAAGCAGTTGAGTTGGTTGCATCTTTCTCTGTTGCAATATTAGCTTGAACTACATCTGTTTGTTCTACCTTTTTTCTTTGAAGCCCTGTATTACAGGTCGGACTAGAAGGTGGGAGTTTCTTACCATCATCCACCTTGTATTAATAGAAGTCATTAATCTAACAACCAGCAATGTCATGAATGTGATTACAAATATAATAAAACACTAGTTTATATATCAAAAAAACTTGGGTCAATTTGAATTGTCTGATTAAGCTCAATTCTTCCTTATCAGTAACATTTGATAGTAGATTTTTTCCCTTATCGATGCCCTTGTTTCCACCCTTTCAGTATATTGCACTGTGTTGACTTCATCCACCTAATTGACTCAAGAAAATTGATACACCTTTGATAATTTTGAAGAGAAAATATGTAAACTAGAAAACTAAACACAGTAGAAACCAACCAAAGGCAGCAAAAAAAGAGAAGTACTTAACAAATAATAATATATAACACATTTTATAATATTTGTGCTGACTATATGTCCTTGGAATAATTCAATTATATAATTCAATGATCAACAAGTTCCTTGAATCTCGACTCTATCATATGAGAGGATGTAATTACAAATTAAGAATGTCAAACATATGATCTTAAGACATGGGATATATTTTTAGAAGCACATTGCAAAAGAACAGGCTACCATAACGCAGAAAAGCTGATGAAAAATGATAGTCACCATCCATAAACTAACTATATATCAACTCATGACACAAACAGTGCACATGCTAAATGGAATCACAGGCACGAGTACATGGCAAAATGATGGTCAGCCAACACAACCAAACTTTGGGAAATAAGACAACCACAAGGATGATAAAGTTAAACAACACATAAATTCTGAACTGGGCAATTTTTTCTATTTTTATTTATTCTACCTGTCATTTTTCAATTCATTAAGGAAGTACTAACTTCTAATAGACTTATCAAAGAGTTAAATATTAGTACTACATCAATAGATTCAACTGATATATTTATTAACAAATTAATTAAGCTAACTATACAATTGTAATTCATCAACTTCACATGAAATATGCGATTAGATTATAAAACATTCTCTTATATAACTTAAAGATAACTATATATGACCATCTAAATTGTGGAAATTAAATAATTATGAAAAGGAAGAATCAGTAGCCATGCTTAACTCTTTCTTTTGAATTATGCTTAAGAGTATAAACAATTCTCACATTCTGGAAATTAAATCCTTAAATTCATATGAAAAGAAAGAAAGAATTGGCCCTTCCAATGAAGCCATAACTAGTAATTTATCAATGTAACTTAACTTTCACATGTCCACCAAACCCAAACTAATAAGATGTGACTCCAAAAGATAAATAACCATAATACTATGAAATCAGCATGATTTATTATGAACACATAAATCTTCAATTCAATTGTAGTTCTGAATACAAGTGTTTTAGCTTTCAAGTCCCACTATCGAATTAAATAAAACTAAAAGAACATATATATAACCCCATCTCTCAAGTTGAATCAAGAAAAAGAAATGCCTATCAAGTAGTATACAATTCCATTCAACTATATTTATACCAATTCCATTCATTTAACAATTTTAAGTTTGTTTTAAAGCCTGATTACTTTTACATATGTCTGACTTATTTGCCTTACTAAACTCATTTTTCATCAGTTTGAGGTTTTCCTCTACAGTACTAGTGTTAAAGATATGCTTGTAGTTAGGGGCATAATTGTCATTAAATAAGTAGATAGGGGTTATATAAAGAGAGTTTAGGGAGGGTAGAGAGTAGCTTTTGGGATATTAGTCTTTTGGGTTCTCACCATTTAGGTTGGGAAAAGGGATAGCCTTGTGGGGATAAAGAGAGGGTTTTTTATTCAATTTATCTTTCTTTTAGTGCTTGTTCTTAGTTTCTTTACTGATTTAGCTTGTAATTCATCTTTTGAGTTATATTCAAAGTTCTATTTCAGTTTGTTCTTGTGTCCATATGCATCTTCTATCAATTGGTTTGACCTGCCAAATGACAAAAATAGCCGGAGAAATGGATTCAATGGTTCAATGGTAGTTTGATGTTGATGAGTTTGTCAAAACCCGTGACTCTATAAAAGTAATGTTAGCTAAATTGGAAAGTATAATAGACAAGCAATATGGCAAGGAAGTTTTAGCAGAAAATTAGATTAAGAGTTTTGGAAGCTTGGAAAATATGGAAAATAGAGAAACTTAGAGACGATGCTAGAAGCCGAGAAAGGTGAAGATTTAACAAAAATGGTGCAGCTTAAAGCAGTGAATGTCGAAGAATTAGAGGAACTTATGAAATCAGATTTTACTAATGGTGGTGATGAAGGTAAAGGTGAGATGATACAAGAGGAAGAAGAGGTGGAGAATCATGTGGAAGAACATTTGGAATTGAAGAATCTCGTTAAGAGGAACAATTTCTCGTTGAAGAACTTTAAGGTTGAGTTTGATGGGAAGAATGATGGGATTTGGGTTGGTTTTTGGTCTTCCAATTTGTGTTTGGCTGGCGGCATACAAGGGCTATGAGGCGTAGCACTTTGATAATTGAAAATAACAAGGATGAGAGAGCTCGAGTTAACCCTAGTCATTCGATTTTTGCTAATTTTGATTCATGTGCCCTAATTTATATAGATACAAGTCAAGAGGATGCGAAAAGTAACAATACTCGCATGATTTTTATTAATATTACTTTAGAAACCCATGTTTATGTGGATACGGGTCAAGAGCTAGGGCCAAGTGGAAAATGGGGCAGAGTCACTAATAATGATCCAAGGATAAAATCATGCAGGGATAAACATGATAAATGGCAGCAGAGAGGTGTTATAGCAAGAAGGAGACAAGATTCACTAGGGAACATGCTAAGGGTGTGGTGTCATAAAGCTAATTTTATTATAGTTATATGGTCCCCTATTTTCTTTTAGGTGGAATCATGCTTATGGCTATATGGGCCAGCCCTTGGTCAATTATTGATTTGGGTCAACACAATAAGCCTAGCAATGAAATTAAAATGGTTAAATTTAATTTGGAGTCAGGTTCTACAAATTGGAAAGAGTTTCTTGTGTATCAACAATTGTTTGGTTTGGAAAGAATCTTCCGCTGCATCTTGCAAGTTAACATGAAATATCCACATTTGAAGATTATAATTCAAGTCATACTTGAGTTATCATGTTGGGCGGATATCATTACTAAGTTGAAGGCTTTGAGAGGAGAAATAGTTGATCAGAAGTGTGGTGAAACAAGATTGATCTATTACAGTTGGAAAGCTCAGATTTTTTTTCAATGGTTGATTCCATGGGAGATAGCTAGTATAGGAGTGGCCGATGCAACAAAGAAGTGTCAGACCAATGTGAAGTCTTTTTACTCCAGTCTTGAGGACAAGACTATTTGAAGTGGTGGGCAATGTTAGATATATGTTTATAGTTAGGGGAAGAATATTCATTAAATAAGTAGATAGGGGTTATATAAAGAGATTTTAGGGAGGGTGGAGACTAGTTTTTGGGATATTACTCTTTTGGATTCTCACCATTTAGGTTGGGAAAGGGGCATAACCCTGTGGGAACAAAGAGAGGGTTCTTTGTTCAATTTATCTTTCTTTCAGTGGTTGTTCTTAGTTATTTTACTGATTTAGCTTGTAATTCCTCTTTTGAGTTATATTCAAAGTTCTATTTTAGTCTGTTCTTCTGTCAACATCCATTTTCTATCAATTAGCATATTCCATTATTGCCTATTGCTTATATATATAGCATAAGAAAGTCAAGTTCTTTTCCAGAACCTTTTTCATATTATGAATTTAATTGGGAACTTTTCCTTCTTTAGTCAAGCTTTTCACATAATACAAATGCAACAACAACCAAAAAGAGAAAAAAAGGCTTCAGAAGTCTTATGTTTTCAGTTTTTCTTTAAAAAGAACTTCAAACTTCAAAAATATTTCTCAAAAATATTGCAACTAGCTGATGTTAACGTATTTATTGTCGAAATATATGTATGACAGGTTCCCAAAGACAATCCCTGACAACCATTTAAATGGTTACAACACAAATAGTATCTCAATTTCTCAGCTTCTAATATCAAATCAAACAGATTTATTTAACTTATCACCGAGTGAAACATAATAAATCTATTGCAAAATACACATAAATCTATATGTAATAATAATTAAGGTATTTTGGAGAAATAAAAAAATTACCGAACCCAGAGGCGAACGCGAGGAATATATGTTTCTTACTTTGCTCAAACACAAACCAGAACAATTGGATTACCAAAACCCCCCAATTGTTCCCTAGAATTAGTGAAACCCTTGATTTTAAAACCATCAAACTGTCGGTTACATATAACAAAATTGAACCTGAAGTGACCCAAATCCACACTTAAATGAAAAATTAATATGAAATCAAAAGAAAAACTAAATTGTACTTTAGATCGGTTAACCCATCGCAGAGTAGACAAAGCACAGTTCAAGGAGATGAAAGGAAAAGTAACGACGCAAATATTTGAGGGTAGGGAAGAAAACTAAAGTCTGAGAAGAGAAATTTGGGGACATAGATTCTTCTGAGAAGGAGAAGTGCATGAGGCCCTGTTGTTGAATCGCACGATATTGAGTTGAGAGAGAAAAAGCTAAGTGAGTTGGCTTCTAATTTCTTTTTATTTTTTTAATAATTAAGTAATGGAAATAAAAGCGGGGGATGTTGACCCGCCAATTTTGTTTTTACTATTCACCCCTTCCTTTTGCGACGTTTTCTCAATATGTGGCATGAAATACACTTTATTCATGTATTTGCAACTTGAAGCCCACTTTTGCACCCCTTTTGCAATGTTTTAAAGGCAACACTTTTTTTACTGTGGCAAGAAGCCATCTATGGGATAGTGAGTTTTGTTCTTGGAAATAATGCTATGCCGGAATTTTCTAGAAGGGTTGATCTAAGTTGCGACTCTATATTTTAAATCATAGATTTAGATCCATGAATCTTTTGACATTATTTTATAAGATTGTTTTATAAATTGTTTTATATTCTTTTCTACTTATTCTATTTATTAAAACCCCCGGCCGAGTTACAAAGTTGCCTCGGTTGCCTATAATTAATGCCTCAATTGTCCTGAAAGGAAAAGTTGCCTCAGTTGACCCTAATTGACCCCGGAACATATAATGAGAAAGCGGCCCGCCCGCGCCCGAAAAATATCGTCCGCTCGCAAAAATAGGTTTAAAAAACATAGTATTAATGAATTCTTCACTTTTAGAAACTAACTAATGAAACTTAAGAAAAAAGAAGGAAAATTATAAAAAACATACACGTGTCACTAAAATATCTACAAATTTGTCATGTTTGTTAAACATGCAAACTATTTGCAGAAATGCCATGAAATTAAATTCCCCCATCGTGTTTCTCTGCTCCCCTTTTTCTTTTGATTTTCTTTCTTATTTTTCATTTATCTCTCAAACCATTTATTTTTTCGACATGTTGCTATAGAATTTTTTGTTTGTCTTATTTTTATCTTTGAAATGATATACACTGTGACATTTTCAAATTTTTTTATCTAGTATTTATCTAGTAGGTATCTAGTATATTGTTGTTAGATATATAGTAGATCTTAATTGTAATAGTTTTTTTTATGGAATTTAATGACATCAAACATATGTTTAATAGATATATAATAGATGTGCATATGATCATAAATTATAAATAGATCTATATCTTTTTTATGATGATTATTTGTTGGTCCCTATGAGGGGGTGATATAGGAGTCAGATGGGGGGTGATTTACTTCGTTTCAATTTTAATGTCAAATAATAGAATTGTTGAACAATTAATTTTATCTTGATGATATTTAGTCAAGTCTATTGATGAATTTTTGTTTGATTTGTGATGATTTACTTTTGAGCAAGATATAAGTAATGTAAAATGCACTAAGTAAATAATTGCAATTATTTAAATCAAACACTGATTTTTACATTAGTTCGACCCTGCCTACATCCAGTCACCGAAGTTTCCTCCTCCAAGCTCAAATCCTCTATATTAAATCTCCTTCTGAGGTGGAGAAGCCTTTATAATTCCAGAATCCTTTCGCTCACACAGAGTACATTTCTTTTGCTACTTCTGACT